>CP141153.1:88736824-90037824 GCA_035233585.1 Antiaris toxicaria
AAAGGGTCATAAACGGGTCATTCAATTTGTTATTGACCCACTTAACTAACTTGTTATTGATCTATTTAATTGACCTATTATTGACCAATTTAACTAACCTATCACATTAAAAAAACTTATTAAACATCTAAATAACAATCAAATTAAGTTCACAATCAAGTTACACTTAAATTTAGATTACAAAAGATAAATACAAAACTAAAAATATACATATAAAAATTAAAATATATATTTTATATTTAAATTTTGAATTTTAAATTTTTAAACTTTAAAAATTTATATAATATATATTAAAAATTATAAATGGGTAATTCATGGGTCATGTTCGTGTTAACCCATATATGACTCATTTATTAAACGGGTTATTTCGTGTCAATTGCGGGTTGGTGGGTTCATGCGGGTTCAACCCTTTATTTAATCGTGTTTGACAGGTTCGACCCGTTTTGACCCAAACTCATTTAAAGAAAACCCAAACCCTCTAATTTCGTGCAGGTTTCGTATCGTGTTGTCGTGTGGTGACCCAAATTGCCAGCCCTAATCCTATTGACATAAGCATGTGAAAGCGCGTAATGGGAGGCAGTGGTGTGGAAAAGTCAATCGTGCTAATGTAGGCATTTACTATAAAAAAAGCCTATTAAAATCACTCTGGTCTCTTTCATAATCTCTATGCAATTAAGCAAGTTGATTTTTTAATTCCGGGTCAAATGTTCTTTGCATAATAATTTAACAATTTATAATCTTTTTTGTTAATTGGTAAGCAAATATGAATATCCACTTAGTAACAATGTATGCACACACATGATGACATGTCCAAACGTATGATGTTGTTAAGTTTTAATCTTCTTAATTTTATGTTATCGGAGTAACAAAATTCACAGATACGTGGATAAATATTCCTTTTTAATAAGTATTTTAATAAATAAACGCTGTTTTATAAATTTAAAAATAGTTATTCTTAAAAAATAATCAATCAACTATAAATTTATTGGTTATGGTTAATCAGGTACATTAGACTCGATCACTAGATCAATTATTAATCAACAATGGTCAATATCTGATTAACAATCATTTTCTAAACAAAAAAATTTCAACCTTTTATTTAATAAGTATTTAAAACATACTTATTCATTTATTTTTTTTCTAAAATCCACAAAAAAAAAAAAAAAACCACTGCAATAATATACTAGGATGATTAAAAAATTATCAAAACTTACATAGTGGTTTTTTAATCCTTGTTGTTGAAGTTTTAAAAAGTAGTTAGTATGTTGATTTTTTTTTATTTAAATAAAATCAGAAGGTAGTGTTTTAGATTTTTGTTAGGCTTTTTTTTTCTATATTTAGTTTTTTTTTTTACTATTTTATAGCAAAATTGGTTATAGAGTGGATAACTAATTTCTACTATAAATATATATATTCTTTTATTATGAAATTTAAGAAAAACAATTATTTCTTCTTCTCAAAAGTTACATGGTATTAGAGTTAGATTATGGATTTTTATCTGGTTAAAGAACATTGTTTTCAGCCACAGTTTTTTTCACACGTCCGTACACCACTGATAAGCCTCGTCTATAAAAACATCATACATTGTTTCACGGATTCAATTTTTTTTTAATCATCTGCACAATCATCTTTGTTCATACCTGATTTTCCATGATGAAAACGACGAGCACTAGTGCGACGAGAAACCCTACTTCCTCGGAAGATTCCTCCAAGATCACTCAATCAACGACATCAACATTCTCTGGTAAGTCTTTCTCTTAGATTTCTAATCTGAAGCTTCATGATAAACTACTAAACTGGAAAAAGAAAAATAGTGGAGAAGGTCGTGTATACCAAGCTACAATTGAGGATTCGCAAGAGCTTCAAGTCAAATAGGAAACGGTCCCATTCACATAGAAGTAGTTAGAGCATTTATACAAACTTTTTCAATCTTAAAAAAAAAAAATCTGTAAATTTGTCTTGTTCTTTACCTCAAAAAGGTAACTCTGTCGTTTCTACCTTTCTTAATGTCTTATCAAATTTTGTAAATTCTTGGATCATCAATATTAGAACGATCGATCACATGACAAGTTGCTCAAAAATTTTTCCTCTTATAGTCCTTGTGCATGCATTAAAAAGGTCAAAATTGCATATGGTTAACATTCTACCATAACTGGAACTAATCTATTCAACTCTCTCCTTCCTTAATTCGTTATAACATTCTTCCTATTCTGAATCTTTCTTGCAATTTATTGTCCATTAGCAAAATCATCCTTGATCACAAATGTCGTGTTAATTTTTTGTGAGTTTCAAGATTTGAGTTCGGGAAGAACGATTGGCAGTGCTAGGAAGTATGGTGTGCTCTATATTTTTGAAGATGGACCCAACTCAAGTAAACAATACATTGGTACTTGTTTTAATTCTGTTTCTGATTCTAAGGATAATGAAATAATGCTATGGCATTATACACTAGGCCATTTAAGTTTCTAGTATTTAAAGCATTTGTTTCCAACTTTTTTTAGAAATAAAAGTCCATCTTTATTAGAATGTGAGATTTGTAAGTTTGCTAAACACCATCGTCATTCCTTTTCTCCCCAACCTTATGAAACGTCTAAGCGATTTACAATGATCCACAGTGATGTTTGAAGACCTTGTCGAGTGTCTACAAATTTTGGAAAAAAAATGATTTACCATATTTATTAATGATCATACTCGATTAACCAGGGTTTATTTGATAAAAGAAAAATATGATGTTAAAACAGTCTTCAAAATTTTTTACACCATGATGCAAAACCAATTTCCTGAAATAATTCAAATATTTAGGAGTGATAATGACAAAGAGTACTTTAACAAAGTCTTGAGAAGTTTTTTCTTAGAAATAGGAATTTTTTATCAAATCTCTTACAATGATACTCCTCAATAAAATGAAGAAGCTGAAAGGAAAAACGAATACCTATTAAAGGTAGCTTAGGCATTGATTTTCACAACTAAGGTACTTAAATATCTTTGGGAAGAAGCTATTCTTACTGTAACCTATTTTATAAATTGAATGCCTAGTAAGGTTTTAAACTTTGAAACTTCTTTAGATTTTTTTCCACAAGTTTTATCCTACTAATAGGCTTATATTAAAATTATCTCTAAAGATATTTGGGTGTACTACTTTTGTTCATATTCATGATCATACTTGAGGAAAACTTGAACCCCAAGCTCGAAAATGTGTTTTTGTTAGATATGCCTCTAATCAAAAAGGATACAAATGTTTTGACTTAATTACTAAAAAACTGTTTGTTACCATAGATGTAATATTTTTTGAACAAAAATCGTTTTTCAATATTCATCTTTAAGGGGAAAAGGAAAATTGTAGAGTTAGATCATTTGGAATATTTTCAACTCGAAGATATGTCCCTTGCATCGTTAGTCAAAATTAAGAATCCAATTAAAAACCCAAATATTATTGTTCCTGATTTTTGTGAATCAGTTTCTTTAAATAATGAAAATGTAGGCCCATTTTTAATGCCATCATATGAAAATCATGAATTCATTGAATTAAACAAGGAGAAACAAGTACCAAGAACACAAGGATAGTAACGTTTGATATTGTCTACTCGCGAAGGAATACAATTCGAGGAAAAGAATCGGCTGATCTTATACACCGCCATGAGTCCATAAACCTTCCAGGTAATACTTTCTTTGAGCCTGCATAATTGGTCCCATCTACTTCATGTCTTCATCCTAAGTCCATGAGTCATAAATTTAGGTCTAGTGAGTTCACTGATTCAAATATTCCCATTGCTGTTTAAAAAGGTGTAAGGTTATGTACCAAACACCATTTGTCCAACTATATGTCATATGAAAATCTCTCACCCAATTTCTATCCTTTTACCTCACAAATGTCTTATATGGAGATTCCTAAAAGTGTGCAAGATGCTTTACAGGTTCCTGACTGAAAGGAAGCTATTTTTTAAGAAATGAAAGCTCTTGAGAAGAACCAAGCATAGAAGATGGCAGACTTGCTTAGAGGGAAAACAACAGTGGGTTATAAATGGGTTTTCACAATTAAATACAAGTCAGATAGATCGCTTGAAAGGTATAAAGCTAGGTTAGTTATCAAAGGATTTACTCAAACTTATGACATTGACTACCTAGAAACCTTTGTCCCTATATCAAATTTAAATACTGTGAGAGTGCCCTTGTCATTTGCAGCAAATCTTGATTGGCCCTTACAGTAGTTGGATGTGAAAAATGCCTTCCCTAATGGAGACTTGGAGGTAGAGGTACATATGGATGCACCTTGAGGATTGGATGGGAGATTTGGTTAGCAAATGTGCAGACTAAAAAAATCCTTATATAGGCTGAAAGAGTCACCAAGGACCTAGTTCGAGTGGTTTCTTAGTTTGTTTAAAGCCAAGGGTATACTCAGGGATAAGCTGATCACACAAGGTTTGTGAGACACTCACAAGATGGGAAGATAGCTATGTTAATTAATTTTGTAGTTGGCATAATCCTTACTGGGAATTATTTGCTCAAGATGAACCGACTGAAGAAGTGTCTTGCATTAGAGCTCGAGATCAAGGATCTAGGGTCTCTAAGATACTTTCTCATGATGGAGGTATATAATTCAAGGAAAGAATTTGTTGTTTGACAATGGAAGTACATCTTTGATCTACTTAAGGAGACTGGGATAAGTGGTTGTAGGCCAGTAGACACCCCAATTGATCCTAATCAAAAACTTGGATGACAAAAAAGGGAATCATGTTGATACATCTTGGTTTCAAAAATTTGTAGGAAACTAATTTACTTATCACATACACGGCTAGATATTACATTTTCCATGAGCCTTGTAAGTCAGTTCATGCATGCACTTTATGAGAAACATCTTGAAGCAACCTATTGAATTTTAAGATATTTAAAAGGTAATCCATACAAAGGTTTATACTTTCAGAAGACTACACAGCAAAGTATTGACACCTATACTAATGCATAATAGGCAAGTTTATTACTAATAGGATATCCACTTGAAGGTATTGCACTTATGTATGGGGTAACTTGGTCACATAACAGAGTAAAAAATAGAATGTGATTGCAAAAAGCAGTATCGAAGCAAAATATCGTACTATGTCTCATGGGTCTGTGAGATGTTGTGGTTAAAACGAATACTAGAAGAGGTGAAGATACTAATGAACATGCTAATGAAACTGTACTACATAACAAGGTCACCATCAACATTGCATAGAATCTAGTATAACATGATCGTACAAAGCATGTAGAAGTTGATAAATACTTTATAAAAGAGAAGATTGACAATGAAGTTATTTGTATTCCCTTTTTTCCAGCAACACAACAAATAGCCAATATCCTCACAAAAGGATTGTTCAGACCTAACTTCACACTTCTTATTAACAAGTTGGGCATGATTGATATCTATGCATCAACTTAAGAGGGGGTGTCAAAGTTTTAGGAAGTAGTTAGGACGTTGATTTTTTTTTAATTTAAATAAAATCTGAAGTTAGTGTTTTAGATTTTTTTTTAGGCAATTTTCTTATTTTCTGGCAGAATTAGTTACAGAGCTGGTGACTAATTTCTACTATAAATATGTGTATTCTTTCATTATGAAATTTAAGAAGAACGATTATTTCTTCTTCTCAAAAGTTACACTTGTGTTACCCAAATTTTGTGTGAGAAAGAATACTATGGTACGACAATAACCACACTTGCAGTATCGTCTAACCGTTCATCTTCAAACAACAGATACTGCCATAGTTTCTCCTAACAATAATAGTTTCTTTGTCCCCTTTTTTTTAAGGTAAATTGTTTATTTCATCCGTAATTTTTTTAAAAGTTACGATTTAGTTTCTAACTTTTTCAATTAAAAGATCTTTAAACTCTTTAAAAATAATATAATTTGGTCCTTCTTTTTTTTTTTTAACTAATAAAGGTCTTTAAAAAATTTTATGACCTTTTAACACAAAAATTGATGGGGTCCAAATTACAACTTCATAAAAAGATTAAGACTAAACTAGCAATTTATTATTATTATTTTTTGTTGGCCAAGAATGTAACAATAATAGATTGGTGACTTCAATTTTAAGTTTCATATGGGAAATGATTGAAATTTTTATTTTAGAGGTCTAAGAGGGTTGAATTCTAGAAATATGTGTTTGGTGAAAATAAATTGTTTTGAGTGAAAAGTGGAATAATTTAAAATATATTTAGAAAAAAAAATTAGTAATATAGATTTTGTTTCGTTTTTATCGAAATTCTATATTATTAAAAAAAACATCTCACTTTGATTTGGAATGAGAAAATTATAAACTTCTAAAATTTTGAACTTTTTAAAAAAGTAAATGGTAAAATTTGATTAAAAAAAAATGAAATTAGAAATCCCTCCATCATATGAGCCCTCATATGGACTTTCGTCACCACTCAATTATGACAATGCGAACTCCGACCAGCGTACACGCCACTAACATATTTGTGGTTTCACTTGAATCAAATGTGTAGATAACTCTTCCCAAAGCCAACTTCGGCCCTACTAGAGGCACTTGTGGAAACAATAGAACAGTGTCTCATTTCCAAAAGGGCATTTAGGGGATTTTTGGATTACTAGTCTTTTTTTCCATTAAACACAAAATTTCAAAATAAACTTCTTTTTTCCCTCCAAAATTTTTTACCTTAAACTCATATTTTTGAAATTTATCCAAAATTCAACGATCCCAACGATAAAACTTTGTTCCCAAAAACTCCTTCAAACAGACTTGAAATTTACTTTTTCATGAGATTTTGATTCTTGTAATTATTTTTGTAATTCTTTCTATTTTTAAAAATTCTATAGGTATTGATTGTCGTTTATGCTAATAGTTGTCAATTGCACTCTATATAATGATAAACAAGTTCTTCAATTAATGTGATAAGAAAATTACTATTTTCAGTCCAAAAACCAAAAACCAAAAAACAACAACAACACGACGAAAAATGACGTGTCGTTTTCACTCAAAAAGCGACATGTCGTCTCATTTCCCATTTTCAGAATTATTTTTTATTTTTTTAAGTTTTGTAACCACCGTACAAATCTCTGTGTGTGTGGCAGTCGTCAACAAAATCAATAAAAATTAAACTTTTTTGTTTTGCCCCAAAAAAATTCAAAAACTCCAAGCCATGACCACCTCGTCCTCCAAGCACGACCACCACCACCACCAGCAACAGCAACAGCAGCGGTTGTTCTCGGAATCCGACGAGACCCGGCTCCTCAAAGCCTTCCGCAAGGTCTCCAAAACCTCCTCATCAACCCCATCTTGTCCCACCTCACCATCATCGTCCTCGTCGTTCACCATAACTTCCCAGCACTTGGACCTGATCGAATCCTCTCTCGGCTTCCGATTTAGCCACACCCAGATCATCGACAAGCTCCGCCGCCTCAAGCTCAAGTATCACCGCCAGGCTCGGACCAAGTCCCTCATCCGCACCCCCCACGACCTGCGCCTCCACAACATCTCCCGCAAGATCTGGGGCCGTAAGAATCTCCCCACCTGCTACGCTTCCAAGCGACAGATCGTTTTTCACCCTGAAGAGGAGGAGGAGGAGGATTTGAGTCATTTGACCTTCCTCAGGGAGGAATTGTCTCGGATTTTCCCGGAAAATGGGGTGTGGGAAAAGGGGTTGGAGTGTTTGGGAGGAGACAAAATCAGGGGTTTCAATAAAGAGTGGATGGTGGTGAAAAGGGAAGAGGCTCAGTTGAGGGCTAGGAGGGCTGAGTTGGAGAGGGAGCTTATTCAGTTGGTGGCTCAGCCGCTTGGGTCTGGATTTTGATTTTACTTGGTCTTGTATTTGTCTCAAAATTTAAGACCATAACTTTTTTTTTTTTTTTTAATTTTTAAACTTCTGGGTTATGTTGTTTCTTTGAGAATTTCTTTCTTGACTGGCAGGGTAGAGTGTACTCTTTTGGCTGACATAGATATACAGTGGTGTTGATTAGGCTGACATCTTCTTGATCCTATTATGTGGTGGTGTTTTTGAATTTCCTGTAAAAGGGAAAAAAAAAAAAAAAAGAAATGCATGGTGTCCAATTTTCCTTGTGAGTCATTCTCATCTCCATTTAAAGATTATCGAAATTTTGTTTGTTTGGGGCTTTTTTTTTTTTTTTATTTATTTATTAAAGAAAGTAAAGATTATCCAACGTTGTCCTACTAGAACTGAATATTTGGGTGTTTGTAAGGTTTTTGTTGGATTGATCTTTAAATTCTCTTGTATGAGGCCTTTTCATTTTTAACCTAGAAGTGTAAGAACTTTTACTGAGGTGGGCATACAATTAAATGGAAGTGGGTATTCACTTAAAAAAAAAAAAAAAGACGTCTAAATTAGTGCGTTTGAGGTAAGGTTTATGTAGAAAATAATTATTCTTTTAGATTATTGTTCCAAGGGTAATGCTTTCATAATCATATATGACATTGATTAAAAATAATCATATATGACATTGATTAAAAGAAATTGAGGGAGCGTTTTGTAAACGCATTGCTTTTCGATTGTATTTGAATAAAATTTGTCTTTTGAATGTTATATTTGGTTGAAAAGTATTTGTTTTATATTTGAATGAAATATGTGTTTGGATAAAAAGTATTTTAGAATTGAAAAATTGATATGATTGTTTTAAAAAATTTTTAAATAGTAATTATTTTCGTAGTACTGTTACAAAATTTATGTTTGGTATAAAATTATATTGTATTTGAGTAAAATTAAAATGAAAATTTTTTTCTTAACGTCACCTGAGTTTATGGCCATATCAAATTTTACTAGTAAGATAGCAATCAAAGTCTCAGATCTATTGGTGTATTAAATACTTTTATACCGTACAATAAGTATGACTTCCCACTTACTGAAAATTAATAAAACATACCCTTAAATTTTGAACTTGTAAACTCTTTTCCATTATTATTTTTATTTTTATTTTACATATAAGCACCCATGTATACTCTTTTATATTAACGTAATATATTTCTAATAGTTTGCATGATCAAAAATGGAACCTTGAACTTATGACTAGAAAGCCCAATACCCCCTTATTGAGCTAGTCTCAACCAAGTTTCACTGGTCGTTTTTTTTTTTTTTTTGGTATACAAGCACCCATTTATACTGATTTATATTTAACCTAACCGGTCAAAGGTCAACCTTGAACTTAAAGACTCGTAAGCCCAACGCCCCTGCCTCGCCCCAGTGGCTTACGTTTCATTGGTGGATTGATAGATGCATTTGAGACACTATTGTGTCAAAACGATACACGGTCAACATTTATGTAGAACTAAAGTATTTGCATCTCTTTCATCATGCAAAAGATAGAGATATTACAAATTTACAAGAGAAATGAGCATTCAAGTTGTGCCACGTAAGGCTCGTAAAGGAGTCAAAAACAACCTGTAACCTTAAATTCAAGCGTCGCTAATTCAAAGATGAGAATGGATCCAAATGATAATGCAAATAATAAGGACGTTTTTGCAATAAGATATATACATAGTCTGCATCTCTTAATATTAGATTTGATCAAATTTTTTTTTTTTTTTTTTTGTGATGATTGACAAACTATGATAGGACTAGGCGAGGCAGGGATGAGGATAGGGTTGGGGAATGCATCCTTTAAAATAATCTCCACCCCCCCACTTAACGAGGAACGTGGACAAGATCAAGAAACCCTCATTACAGGTGCCTTTCCAATACCCACTCAAATCCCCACCATGATGCAAAATTAAGAAGACTTAACCGCACAAGATATACAAGAGGTAAACAACTAACCAAAACAAGAAAGTACACGAGGTAAACCGAAACTGGCAGTCTTTCAACAGTACAAACAACATGAAGTCATCCAAAGTTTGGTTGAACTAAAGCACCACTTCATATATCATGACATTCTCCAAATGGGAGAACATATGGCTTAAGCACACAAAGATCAGACCATTCAAACTTGTCTTAACAAACATAACTGTCAAATATCCAGTATCTCCTTTCCAGATACCTAAAAACATTAAACCTATAATATTGAGTACTTAGGAGACCGGTTCAGCTTAGGATTGGTTCTCCTGCTGCTGCTGTTGATAGTTGAGAGGCCTCCTGAAGAGCATGATGTGTGGCTCAGGGCGATGGATGGCATAGTGCACCCACCCACGACTCTGCTGTACACCAATAGCACGCCATTCGTTCTGAAATCCAAAATCATAAAGAAAGAGATATCATGACAAGATCGTCATAGTCTTGCTCACCTGCAGTTCAAAGACTAGGCAAAACCAAAATTGAAAGATGGAACATTTTACTTTAACTTGGGTTCTTACAATGTTACTATCAAAGTGCTTATTTGACGTATTACTACCACATTCAACACAAACCCATTTCTTTAAAGTTATTGAGGACCAAACAGAAAAATTTGTGCTTGATACAGTCACTAAAACAACAAATGCATTATCAGACTTGTGTTACTAGTAATTCTTAACATTAATTTTTACTTGAATTCTTAGAATGTTAATATGAAAACACTTATTTGATGCATTGATTCCACGACTAACACAAACCCATTTCTTCAGAATAATTGATGACTGAACAGAACATCTGTGCTAGATCCAGTCACTATAACAACAAATGTTTTTATCGGACTTTCATTTTTGGTAATTAAATATGCAAACAATAAGGACTAAAACTTTAACATCCCAGAAAATCAAGATGACGATTGTAAATAATTCATATTTTCATCTTCACTTCTACTCCTACGAAAACAGAAAAAATAGTTCTGAGATATAACCACAGTTTAACTCGGCACAACTTGAAGAATCCGCAAAGACTTGAAAAACAAAAATACTAGCGAAACAAAGTGTGGCTCTAAAAATTCAAAAAACAATAAAGAGAAAGACCAACCACTCAGTTTAAAAAAGCATAGCTGGGCCTTGTTATCCATTTTTCATTACATTTCACACCATCCATTAACAAGGACCCACGGAATTTATTCAAATATCATTCCTTCTCTTTCTCAGTAACCAAACAGAAAGTTCTTTAAGTAACAACCAAAAAATTAAATAAATAAAAATAAAAAATTAAATACTTACTTCAGACAGTAAGCGATTCTTGGGAAGCAGTTTGGCTACCTCCGGAGGAAGAACAACATGCCTGTATTCACCGATTCGCACAAATTTAAACAATATATATATACATATTATATATATATACACACGTAGAAAGAGAGAGAGAGAGAGTACCTGTACTCGTAAGTGTCATCGAAGTACTTCTCAGAGTACTGGATCTGACCCATATTCACTCCTCGCCGAGCACAATCACTTCTTTCTCCAGAGAAAGTCCAAAAATTGAAAAATTAGGGTTTTATCTGCGACTAATGATCTGATCTGCGAGAAAAACAGAACGAAAATGGAAAATCAAACAACCAAAATGCAAGTATCAAAATCGAGAAACACAAAATACTTGAGAATAATTCAACTGAAAAAACACTGACAAAAAAAAAATACCCGCAGCTGAGAGAGAGAGAGAGAAATGGAAATTGAAATGCGAGCGAAATTGAGAGGAAATGAGAAATTTTTTAAGCAAGGGTTTGGTGGGTTGAGCGGATTTTATGTATATATATATATAATTTAAAAAAGGAATTTTTAAATTATGTTTCTAATTTTACCTTTTTTTTTTTTTTTTACAAAGGAAATTCCGGAGTACCTTCAAAAAAAAAAAAAAATCAAAGTGAGTCTGCATTTCCTTCTACTTGGGTTTTTTTTATATTTTAATTTGGAATTTCTTTTCTTTTTATGTAAATTATTTTGAATTTCAAATTTTGAAAATTTCCCGCTTAAGATTTATAATCTTATTTGTAACGTTTTAGTATTAACGTTAGCATTGAAGTTCAAACTTGGAATATTGTTTTGGCAAATGGCAACGGTAACAAAACACAAGAAATAAAATCTTTTTTCTTTTAATTAAAACAAAAAATTAAGTCTTTTTTGGGTAAATAAAAAAAAGTATGTTTGCGTTATAAATAATAATAATTAAAGTGTACACAGATCTGTACATGTGCTTTCATTCCGATGTCTTGTCTAATCAATGAGACGGGCATGTCTACAAAGGTTTTCAATTTTTTCGTATTTACCAAGTTGACGGGGTGTTTATTTATAATTTTATATTCTTATTTAAATATAAAATTTTTTTTCTCATAATATCTTAAATATATTTGATATTTTAAAATATTTTAAAAATAATTTATTTTATTTATATTATTTTTATTTTATTTTACTTTTTTTATCTATTTTTATCAATACATCAATTTTTTAATTCTAAAATACAATTCAAATATTTTTCATTTAAATACACAAATGTAAAACAAATACTTTTTATTCAAATACAAAATATATTCTTTTTAAACATAATGCGAATACAATATATTTATCAAACACCACTTTTATTTCATTTTTTTATTTATTTTTATCAATACATCAACTTTTCAACTTTAAAATACGATTCAAATATTTTTCATTCAAACACACATTACATTCAAATACAAAACAAATATTTTTTATTTAAATACAAAATACAAAATACATTCAATGCATTATATTTAAACACAATACGTTTATCAAATACCACATAAATTTATATATGCTTGAATCAAGTACCTGCTAAGACCCAAGGATGATTGTAGATTTTTTTTTTCTAAGAGAATAATTGTAGATATAATGCAAAAATTTTATATCTGAATTAACCATAAAATATAATTCTTCGCTACCTTAAAAAAAATACTATGAAAATAAAAAAAGGGTGTTTAACAAATTACATAATTATACCTGTCAAAAAAATTATATAATTATACAGTCTAGTTATCTATAATTGATCTTTTTTTTTAGAATAACAAAAGGTATCCTTTCAATTCATAAAAATTATTTTTCCCAAAAATTCAAGAAAAAAATTAACTTTTTAGAAATTAATCCAGGATATGTTTGACACATAAGTTTAAAAAGAAATTTTATAAAAAAAATATTTTATATTGGAATTCATTTTCGATTGGTTTTTGAGAAGGAGAAAGGAAGGTATCATAGATTTCGAAACACATGCAAATTTTGAGTGGAATTAATAAAAAAAAAAAATGTCGTAGAACATGTGCTTAGTCTAACAAGGGGGTGATTTTGTCCTTTTCTTTCTTGTTTTTTCATTTAGATAGTGCACAAGTAATATTAGAATAGTATGAAAGAATAACACAAATAAAAGGGTCATATGAAACTTGGATCCTCCGCCCCTTTCTTATGTTTGTCTCCGCGATTGATTACCTAACACGTACGGAAAGAAAACTAAGATCATATACGAGCCAATTCCTGGAAAGATGAATATCATGAAATTGTAAAAGCCTCTTGAAGCTTCTCTCATGTAAAGTGAACAAAATAAGTAGACCAATCAATTAATACTACTGTCGAAGTAGGATGAAAATCATTGTCCTTAACACTAATTTCGCCCCTCAAGTAATAAATCCAGTGGAACAAGGTTGTGGCCGCTGGCCGATGATACGACGGATAAACATCTGCTAATGGCCGCAAATTGTGCTTTCGACAGCATGTCACAGACTGACTCTCATAAGCACTAACTATAGAGAAAAACATTTAGCATGCGTTTTGATGTATAATTTTGAATTATGAGTTTTTTTTTAGGTTGGATTTGAATTAAATTGTTATGTATTTATGGTAAAAATTTGAATGAATAAAACTAAAAAAGGTAAAAAACTTGAAATGTTTTTGAAAAAAATTTCATTAATATTTATTCATCTCAAAATTATATGTAACTAAAAAATTCTAATTTTAAACTTATATATATAAAATTATAGGCTTTTAAAGTTTAAATTATATAATTATAATAGAGAAATTGAAAAAAAAATAAAGGAAAAAAAAATTGAATGCAGCTGTGGAACTAAACACATGTTTAACCTTTGTGTGGTAGAGTGGAAACAGGAGAGAGAAAATTAGAGGAAGGATTTTGAAGAGAAAATAATAATTTTGATTGTATGGTAGGGAGGAAATTAGAAAAGACAGGAAATTAAGGTAGCGTTTGGTATTGTTTTTGAAATCTGTTGAGATTTCAAAAATGCTGAATTTGAGATCGTTTTGAAAACTGATCTGAGATCGTTTCTGAAACTGCGTTTGATTTTATTTTCTGACCGTATGTTTTGAAAAATATAAAAATAAAACTGTGTTTGGTTATATTTTTGAAAACCAATTATTTCATAAGTATTTTATGAAAACTTTGAAAATCAATTATTTCTCATAAGTATTTTATAAATATATATTTATGTTTAATTTTTAAAAAATTATTGTAAATATCAAAAATTAAATTTTACTAATTAGTATGTCATTAATTTAATATTTTAAAACAACATTTTATTTTTATACATACCTGAATATTTCATTTTTATTTTATAAAATTTTTGACATGACCTACCCTAAAATATGGACTGTCCAAAAACTCCAAAAGCTTAACCTGCAAAAAAACAAATTCCAATTCCCAGAACAGTTCAAATACAATTTCAAAATCTAATATATTTAAAAATATTTATCAAAATCTATTATTATTATCATTTTCCTCATTCATGCCCTCTCTTTTTCGTTCTTATTTACATTGCTTTTCCGTTCTGTATATTCACAGACACACACACATATATATTGCTTCTCGAATTCAATTTGGCCGGCGGAGGCTCACGGCGGCGGCGTGAGACAGCAGTCGTCTCGGGGACAGTGTCGTGGGTTGGATGGGACGGAGGGTGGTTCGACATTCACGAGGCAACGACTCGGGTTGGGCTCGCGAGGCTCGGTTGCGGCTGAGAAGGGGCGATTGGGTCACGGCGCTGTAGCTCGATCGTCGAGCTTTGGACCGGTTGGATGGCGATGGGTGAGGGAGGCCGCGAGCTCGGATGGCTCGAGCTTGGCACTCACTACGCGGCGGGCCGGCGACAGGGGTTCGCGAGGCTGGCGTGGCTTGGGCCTGTCGGATGACCTCCCGAGCTCCGTGAACAGCAGCCGTCGTGAGCCTAACGCCACCGCCCCTCATTCGCCACTCACACAGCCGAATAAAACCACGGCCTCCATCTCCACCGTGAGCCAAAGCAACCACGGCCTCCATCCATCGACCACCATCGTCGCCCTCCTCTCCTGCTCCACCTTCGCCACGACGAAGGCTCCGCCTCCTGCTGCTCCACCGGCCGCGAGAACGAGAAAGAGAGAGAGAGAGTCGTCGGGAGAAAGAAGAAAATGAACCGGGACGGGAGGGGGGGGGGGGGTGGGTGTTTGAGAATGAAAGAAGAAAACGGGTGGGGTGGGGGGGGGGGGGGGGTGAAAGAAGAAAACAAACCGGTGTTGGGGGGGGGGGGGGGGGGTGGGGTTTGAGAATGAAAAAAGAAAACGGAGAAAATAATGGGGAATCGTTTTCAAGTTTTATTGAAAAATTTTGAATTGATTTCAAATTCAATTTTCAAAACCAAGCTAACCAAACACGTTTTCAATTTGGTTTAGAAAACGATTTCCTAGGGAATCGTGAAATTGATTTTAAAATCAAAAACAAACACGGCCTAAAAATCCATAAGCTCCATTACCTATTAATTCTTTCAACTTAATAAAAAAAAGTGGATGAAAAATTTTTGATAAAACAAATATGGGTAATATACATATTTTGATATTAATCAATTATCACCTCTTAATTTATATGGGAATATAATTGTATGTATTTGATTAGTTATTTTCTTATTTGTTTTCTCTTGTCTATCAAACTACATGATAAAAAACCTCTCAATCGGCAAGTGAAGGAACAATTGGGATATCCATGAGGATAAAAAAAAAAAAAAAAAGTAGACTAGAAACCCACCCCTCAAGTTTTTAAAAAAAAAAAAAAAAGTGGAAAGGTGAGCTATAAATTGATCATAAATTAAATATCATAACCACTACATTATAAATCAATTACCAGAATACAAAATTTGAACTATAAAAAAAATTTCTAAAAATCCCCCCACATGACAATGTTTTTACAAAAAGTCTCATAAAAGGAAAACCATGGAGAGATTAAAAAGATAATCACTTTCATATGAGCTATGGTTCCGCTATCTGTCAGCTACAAAATTTGGCAAGGAACCCAAATTCCTTCTCGTTCTATGTTCTCAACTCTCTTGACATCTCTTTCTTCTATTTTCTACATATATAATATATATGCATCCCAAAAAGGCAAACGGCTCGGAAAAATTGTTGTACACTAAACTGTTCCCAATTCTCAGAGCAAACAGAAAACGCAAGGACCCTGTACATTTGAACGAAAATACTCGGCAAAACAGTTGCTTCTCTGTTCCGAACGGAGAGAATTAAACTGACAAACATCCAGCTTACACCATCTTATCTCTCAACAATTCGTCACTCGGGATTGACTTCCTTAGCACTGATGTCCCTTGGAAGATCATCATTTGGTATTGTTTTCTGAAATGGTTTAGCTGTAACAAAAGTTTTATCGATTAATGGTCTTTTAGCTTATTCATATGTCAAAATAAGGGGAAAAAAAAAATGACTCGCTCACCTCATCTTGGGTTAACCTACTAAAACCAAACTTGTTGATCCATATTGATTCCGCCTCATTGGCAGCCGGTAGTACAAGATTTCTCACGTTCAAGAAGGAAAGAAATCTCTCAAAACACGAAAATAAGGCTTGGAAATAACCCTAAAAGAAAGAGAGAGAACATCAATCTAGCAAAATTGTATTCATCAAAATTTAATCACTTTCATAGTCAAACAGAAAAAGGATTAGTATTAAAAGTAAAACATCACGACAATAACTCAGACAAACCTGTCCTTGGTAGTCAGCATGCGTCGCCACCAAAGGAAGCTCTGCCACTTCTGACCCATAAATACGAAATATTCCAGCTGAAACGAGGCATTGGCTGAAATACAAACAGTTGACAATATAAATTAAACAGCTTCCATCTATAGAAAATAGTCTGACAATAAGTTTGAGGAGTTCCTTACTTGACTGTCAGTATTGCACAGTACATCCGACTAAAATCTTGGCCCATTATGTTGTTTCTGTAAAATTAGTCAACATTAGTAAAGAATTAAGTGTCAATTCATAGTGCAAGTTGCAAATGCATTCACATATAGAGCAAGCAAATTGGTATCAAATTAATTATAAAAAAAAAGGGCACAAATTGGCATCCAACTAATAGTCAACTAGTAGATTCGATTGCTCACCCATAGAGCATCTCTGGAATCAGATTACGGCGGGTGGCAGCATCAGTGATTGGAGCAAATTGATCCTAGAGCAGAAATTAGGAAAAGAATGAGTATTCAACATCAACGTAAAACTGGTAAATTGCAAGGTTGGTCCATAAACTTTTAAGTTTATGTAACTTTGGTCCTTTTTCCTTTTTCTATGGCTGGAGTGACACTAAACTTTTAAAAACGTAGTAATCATTTCCATTACTTTTGGACGGAATCCATTAGTTAACATCACTTTTTGACCAAGTAATTGATAGATTCCATCCAAAAATTAAAGGACTATTATAACAACATTTTAATACTCCAGGGTAATTTCAACTACGAAAAAAAGAACTGGGACCAAAGTAGCACAAACATAAACGCTTAGGGACTAAATGAACAATTTACGTCAAACCATCAACACAAAACTATAAGAGCCTGTTTGGTAGCATAATCTAGCTCAATCTAGCCTTTAAGCTACATTATATTGTTCAAATTGGGCCAATCTAACTTAGTCTAGTTTAATACAAATTTTTTTTTTTTTGCCCTTTTTTTTTTTCACCAATACATATTCAGAATCAAGAAATAAGAATGAGATAAATACAGGTGAAATTTTTTTCGTTTGATATATTTTTTTAAAAAAATTTCAAGCTAAACTATATATAAAATGGACAATCTAGCCTAACTTTTAAGTTAAGTTAGACTACAAACCATATCCAAATGGCTTAGAAAAATGGTGCATAAAAGGGAACAGGGGCCATTAATCAGCAGCTTAAACATTTAATAGAAACACGTTGAACACTGCTCAAAACAAACTTCTCTTACAAATGTAAACATAACGACTAAAGAATGCTAACCTGGAAAATAGCAACTGCTTTTGAGAGCAGTAATGCAGTCTCATTGTTAGAAGCCATTTTACCATTCAGTACCCTCCATTTTATATCAGGCTGAGTTCCACATTGTGGGCCTTCCTCATCATGTTTCTTTTTTATAACACTGAGCAGAGTATCAGGCAGCTGCTCTTCACCAGTGAGGACCAATTTCTCCAACGCTGCATTAATCCTATCACATTCTTCACAACAGAACCACATGCCAGCGGGCAGTTCCTGGTACACAAATATTTTCAACCTTCAGCAAATGATTCTGCCGATGATATGGATTAAAAAAAGAACAGAATGAATGACAGGCACCTTGAGATCTTGCATTCCATGATCCTTCAAACAGCCTACATGAAACTCCTTTTCACACTGGGAACGAGTATTATTAATTATAAATCCAAAAGCAAAGCATTTTTAAGGTTTAAAAATACAGTTACAAAGATTTTAACACCGTAAGTCATTAGATAATGTTGACGAATTGGTTAGAATCTTTTTTATGTTATCAGTCTGTTAGGGATCTGTTTGGTAACAGAATTCTGTTTAGTCCCCTATTTTTTAGGGATAGAATAGATTATGGTTGTGTGCTTAGATTTGGTAATGAGGGTTAAAAAACCCGTATCTATTAGCTGTATTTTCTCTTAAGTTTTTTTGAATAAAACATCCCAGCTAATTGTAGTGTTTTTTATCGATTCCTTCCTGTTGTTAACTTTTATGGTATAAGAGCATTAAAGGATAAAACCAGTTGAGGGAGACGATAGTCAAAACGGCTTTAACAGGGGTAAGCGGAGGTGTTAATTCAGAGGCTTCATCAGAAGTTTCTCCACCAACCTCTACAATTACCCCCACCGCACATTTTGAATCTTTATCCCTGCAAATTACAAATCACGAACTTAACGGAAAGAATTACCTTCAATGGTCTCAATCCATGCAAATGGTGATTTGTGGCAAGGGAAATTTGGATACATTGATGGCTCAATACTGAAGCCAAACTCTACTTATTCTTCCTATCAAAACTGGGATGTACAGAATTCTATGGCAATGGCCTGGCTTATCCATTCAATGGAGGAAAGCATTGTTGAAACTTTCACCACACAGCGAAAGAGGTTTGGGATGCTGTGACCTTGGCCTATTCCAATCTTGAAGACTTGTTACAGGTGTTAGAATTACGTAACAGGGCTTGCAACTTGAAGCAAAAGGAAAGTACTGTTACACTATTTCAGTATGATAAAAAAAGTTATGACAGGAATTGAATTTATTTAATATCTGTGAATGGAAAGATCCAGAGAATGGTGTGTTATACCAGAAGATGCTGGCCAAAGAACGAGCGTATGATTTCATGGCAGGTCATAACTGAGATTTAGATGAGGTTCATGATCATGTTCTTGGGATGAAACCCTTGCCCCCTATTGATGAAGTTTTTGCTTAAGTTCACCAAGAAGAAAATCATAAGCAGGTGATGCTTGCTAATTTATCTCTGGTTATTGAAAATTCTGCGTTAGTAGCTCATGGTGAATCACACTCCAAGAATGGGAAACCATGGTCCGATCATTGTCAAAAGCCGCATCACACCAAAGATACTTGCTGGAGAATACATGGTAAACCAGCAAATTGGGTTCCTAATCAACCCAAAGGGCGTGAAGGAAAAGGGCTCCAAACTTCCATTGAATTAGAATTGGAAAACAATTCAACTATGATGTTTTCCAAAGCACAAATGGACCAGCTTTGCAAACTGCTTTCCAACTCTTCTTCCTCAAGTTCCAACATGGCGTGCAAAGGTACCACGTTTACTGCCTTGAGTGGTTTAACTGAAAAGGTGGGCCATGGATTATAGACTCGGGGGCTTCGGATCATATGACGGGGTGTGAAAAAATTTTTTCTTCCTATTATCCAAGTCATGGTAATCATAAGGTTAAAATTGCTGATGGTTCCTTTACAATAGTTGCCGATGTTGGTACTATACAGACTAGTTCTTTAATTACTCTTAAGAATGTTCATGTACCAAATTTGCCGTGCAACCTTCTGTCAATCAACAAAATTACTAAAGACTCGGACTGCAATGTGAATTTCACTCCATCTATTTTTTTTTTTTTTTTTTCACAAAAGAAAAACCCAAAGGAGATAGTAGAATCAGATACTCTTGGCTGTCAAAATTTCACCCCAGAATCTGTGTCAGGTAAAATTGCAAACTTCCTTCCTAACAATGATAATGCCCCGATTGCAATTAGAAAAGGAACCAGATTGTGTACGCTTCATCCCATGTCCAAGTTCATGGCTTACGGGCACTTATCGCTGCAGTTCAAACCCTGACATGGAAGGATGTGAAATGGAAGAAAGCCATTCTAGAGGAGATGCAAGCGTTGAAAAAGAATGGAACATGGGAAGTTGTTCAGAAGCCCAAAGAAAAGGTACCTATTGGCTGTAGATGGGTTTTTTCAATTAACTACAAGGCTGATGGTTTAATTGAGCAGTACAAGGCAAGACTGGTTGCAAAGGGATATACACAGATCTATGGAATTGATTATCAAGGAACATTTGCGCCGGTTGCAAAAATCAATACTGTAAAGAGTCTTGTTGTCATTGGCAGCAAATCTAGATTGGCAGCTCCCTCAATTAGATGTGAAGAATACTTTTTTGAATGGAGAGCTCGAAGAGGAAGTATATATGAAGTTACCATCTGGATTTGATCAAAAAAGTAAGAATGGCAACGTTTGCAGGTTATAAAAGTCGCTATATTGCATGAAGCAATCTCCAAGGGCTTGGTTCGACAGGTTCACCAAGGCAATCCAACAACATGGGTACTCGCAAGCTCATATAGATCATACATTATTCTATAGACATAAGAATGGAAAGGTTACCATTCTTATTGTCTATGTGGATGATCGATAATAAATGGAGAGATTGAAAAAGAAACTTGCAACAAAGTTCGAAATGAAAGATTTGGGTAATTTGAGCTACTTCCTTGGTATGGAAGTGGCAAGGAACAAAACAGGGATCTCAATGTCTCAATGAAAATATGTTTTGGACCTTAAGGAGATAAAAATGTTGGGATGCAAACCTGTTGACAGGTAGTCCCATGGACAAAGGGAGATATAAACGCCTAGTTGGGAAATTAATTTATCTTTCTCACACTCGGCCTGATATTGCCTTTTAAGTCAATTGTGTAAGTCAGTTCATGCGTGCCCCCTTGAAAGAACATATGGAAGCTATCTATCGAATTTTGAGATGTCTAAAAGGTACTCTAGGGAAAAGGTTGTTCTTTAAGAAGATTGGAGAAAGAAACATAGAAATGTTTGCAAATGCTTATTGGGCTGGTTCAACAAATGACAAAAGGTCCACCTCCAGGTATTGCTATTTTTTTTGGGGTAACTTTGTTACTTCGAGAAGCAAGAAACAAAGCGTAGTGGCAAGAAGCAGTGCTGAGACAGAGTTGAAGTCTATTGCTCATGGTGTTTCTGAGGCCTTATGGTTTGAGATGATTCTCGAGGAACTAAAGGTCACAACAAGAACCCCTATGAAGATGTATTGTGATAACAAGGCTGCAATCAGTATTGCTCATAATCCAATTCATCACGATCAAACCAAACATGTGGAATATATAGGCATTTTGTTAAGGAAAAGATAGATGAAGGGACTATTTGTATGGTCTATGTTCCAACATCTGAGCAGACAGCAGATGTATTAACAAAGGGCCTGTTTAGACTTGTGTTTGAAAAAATGGTAGACAAGCTAGGAATGAACAACTTGTATGGTCCAGCTTAACGGGGGTTGTTGACAAATTGGTTAAAATCTTTTTTATGTTATTAGTCTGTTAGGGAATCTGTTTAGTAACAGAATTCTGTTTAGTCTCCTTTTTTTTAGGACTAGAATAGATTATGGTTCCGTATCTATTAGTTGTATTTTCTCTTAAGTATTTTGAATAAAACATCTCAGTTAATTGCAGTGCTTTTATCGACTCCTCCTTGTTGTTAGCTTTAGATAAAATGTATACCTGATCGCAAAAAAGAACCGTCCGGGGACCAAAATCAGATTTGCTGAAATCATGACCTCTGCAAATGCAAAGATGAGAATATATTTAGCAGTAAGAAAAACTGCATCGTTTGCAACAGTCAGGAGCAAATATTTACCACCCAACAGGTCAAATCTTAACAAAAAGATTTGCAGCTTCAACAAAAGTACTGCAAATTAAGTAACTGAAAAAAAGGACATACCCACACAGCGCACATCCGCCAAAATCAATTTCTCCAGTATTCATGATGCGGACGCAACGGTTGGTAATCTGTTCTATAGAGTCAACACCTGGAACCCTTCCAGCTGCACGGGCATTGGCATTACGCTCCACATGCTTTTCTTTTAAAAACAGATTCTGACATAATTTGCAGAACCAGGTACCAGTAGGGGTACTAAATAGATTAATACACCCTGCAGTGGCAAAATAAATAAATAAATCACGACGCGAACAGGAAGTTTGAACTTCAAAACAGTAAACATTGACCAATTAAGGAAGCAGAGAGATAAAGATTAATGGTGACAAAAAGATAAAACCACCAAGTTCATGGAAATTTAAATGCAAAAATTAGTGGCAAAAACATCAGAAAACCAGGAAAGACATGCATGCAACACAAAAAAGAGGTAGAAAGAAATTACACTACATTATTCAAAACTCTGACTGATACAAGGTGAGTATTGTTTCGTCATGCAAGCGCAAACACAAGAAATGGAGAAATAGGACAAAAATCAGGTCTACTACATCTTGCTATTATTTTACTGTGAAGTTTTTCTCAATTCTTTAACAATACCTTCCATTTTCACCCTAAAAAAATTTCCATCCATTTTCATCTCAAATAAAATCCAAATATAGTTTAGAAAAAAGTAATTGAATGAATATCCTGAGATTTGTTAAAGTCACAAATCAACAGAAATAAAGCCATGTTAGCCAAACAGCTGCTAGAAGTATAGTGGGACTAAAAAATAGAACTAGCACACTAGTGGGGCAAAATGGAGATATGCCATGAAAGAGGGCAAAGAAAATGCAACACTTTCCAGCCAAAAAAAAAAATAAAAAATGCATAACATCATTAACTCAAAGAAACATGAAACCTACGTCGATGGAAAGCTCTTGGACATCCATCACAGCACAAGAGATCTCCCCCATCTTGACAAACAAAGCAGAGATCATCATTTTCATGTGTAGATAACTTGCGATCCCTTGATAGAGACAAGGACAATTCATGGAGAGATACCCCATTTGATGTGTAAATATGTAAGTAGCTGCCACACAAAACACACCCAAGTCAAAAGACAGGACACCAAAATCAATGGGGTTTTATCAAGTGAACAAAAAAGCTTCCTCCAAAAGGTAGGCAGTACATCTAATGAAAGTATTACTTTTCAAAATGCCATTTGGCAACAAAAGCGCACCCGCGTCTAAAATAATATTAAATAACTGGATCCTAGACCAAAAATTAGATTAAATCATCAAATATAACTGAACAAAGGCTTACGGCTTCCGACGCGATCCCCAACCAGCATGTGCTTCAAACACAGATGGGCTGACCTGTGCGTTCCGTGTAAAATAAATTAATAAATAAATAACTTCCCAGTATCGTAAGGAAAATATCAACTGCAGAGTAGGCTTATAGTACCTCAGAATCGCAGCAACTACAAATGATTCCAAATCCCATTTTATAACCAACCAACAGTTTCTGCCATCAATATATTACTAATAAAAATCAATTCTAAATAAAAATTGCTGAAAACTAAAGCTTGCTGTTCCTTATTCATACCTGTCCACGAGAGTAATAAGCTACTTCAGTTCCATCGGGCAAAATATCTTCCTCGAAAACCAATTTATGCAGCCTAATATCCCTTTATGTAAGAGAGCAAGTGGACATTTAGAGTCAGGTTAGCATAATAATTGAAGGTAGGCATCTCAATGAACAAAATGCTAAACTAAGAAAAGTGAACAAGAGAGAGAGAGAGAGTACTTTTTTGTTATTCGTCCCTGACTCTTACTCTGTGATGAGTTACACTTTGGCAAACTATCAGCCGTCTTTGGGGTAAAAACTGGCTTCGGTGGCCTGAGAAATTATTATAATGATAATTAAAAAAAAAAAAAAGGCATTCTAAAATCATGAACTAAAAAAATTACAAAACAAGAAAGTTTTTTTTTTGCTAATATATATAACAAGATAGTTTAGTAGAACCCATTCAAGAAGGAAAATGAACACGTGTCCACAAATAATATTGTGGGAAGAGTTCACAGAACAACGCGTTCAATGGCATAAATTCACAGAGTGAACGCTTAGCAACTAATAGACAATCATATATCTCGCTAAGTATTAAAAAATATATATATATATCTTGCTCACGTTAACAACTTGAAAATAAAGCTTACTCATCATGACTGTCAGCAGTTCCGACCACATTAGGCTGAGATTCTTTCAACTCTACACACGAATTACAAAGTAGTGCTGCTTTCCTAGTGCCAGCTTCGGGCATAGACCCTATAATTCATAAAACATCAATGACGCTGAATTCTCTTGCCAATACAAATAGACATTAATCATAATGCATTAAATTGAACAAATTGGAGATAAAAGCAACCTTTGCAATAAAAACAAATGGTACACTTTCCAATCAATGAGCAACCAATGACGCTTTCAACAGCTTCTTCCAAACTGATCAATGGAGAATTTTGACACGCGTTCATGACATCACGGAGGGTATTTCCATTCTCCAAGTATGTGTACTCCGGCGGACGCTTATTTGAACTACCCGCGTGTAGCTCAAAAACAGTAGGAGTAACAATCTACACAAGATCAATAAGACTCAAATCTTAGACATTTGACATGTAATTGACAGACTTCTAAAAAAATATTAATATTACTAGAATAAAAGAAAAACAAAAATAGCAGTTACACAGTTCTTACTTCCATTCCTTTACAACTACCACAATGACACACTATCCCAGTGCCTTTTATCACCCCTTGAAGTCCCAAATCTCCAGCTATTCTTGCCTAAAATATTGACAAATCACGGTAATAAACTTCGAATAGGCGCTAGCATTCACAGAAAACAATGAAGACAAAAAAAAAAAAAAAACCCCGAAAATCAATACCTTTGCACCTTTCAAGTACTTGACATGCTGTCCCTCGAGAATTCCCGTCTCGAGAAGGTCTTTCAATTTGGCGGGAAACTTCTTCCGTGCATGGGAAAATTTTTTCGCAACCTTGGCTGGTAGTATGACCAACGGGCTACGGGTATTGACATCTCTCGCTTCCCCATCATCTTCCACTACTGCTTTCTTTCCCTTCTCCGGCATTGGCTTTAGAATTGACCGAGTAAACCGCCTTAATGTCTTCTCGGGCATCGCCCGCCTTAACGTCTTCTCAGGCCTCGCATCTCCTGCCCTATTTAAGTCCTCCAACGACGGCTTTGCGGAATCCATTTTCTCTTGTTGGTCCTCCAAGGGATTCTGTACAGACACGAGCTCATTTACCGAAGGCTCCAATTTCTTCAGTATCTCCGACTCTGTCTTTCGCCTGAATACCGTCCGAGAAAACGTCTTCAAAGGCTTCTCACCCACTCGTGCCTTTGCGGAACCAATTCCAAGAGCTTGCTCCCCTATGGACTTATCCTCAAACGTGGATTCATCCCCGAAAGGCTTCTTGGACTCAGTTGTCTGCATCTTCTCTTCCACGGGTTTGATGTCGTAGAAAGGGCCGTCTACCGACCACATTTTCGATTCGTCTCTCTCCTTTTCCTCCTCCAGTGGCTCATTACCGCACACGAAATCATCATCCAAAGGCTTGTAAGGATCGATCTTCTCCGCTTCTTCGCACACGAATCCATCTCTAGAAGGCTTTTCGGTCTCCATACATACAGTGTCCTCCTCCACGGCCTTACACTCGTACTCCAACGGGTTTTTCCCATCGATTCTCCCTCCTTCCTCCTCCGCAGAGACAACAACACCATCACCACTATCACCCACCACCACCAACCCGCTACGCCTAGACACATCGTCCTCGTCACCGGCACCGTCGACCACATCACTCTTCGCCTCCTCATCCTCCTCCTCCTCCTCCTCCTCATTCACGGCATTTCCACCCGCCTTCGTCTCCAATATCTTCGCCCTCTTCTCCCTCCGGCCACCATCCAAACGCCCTCCTCCTCCTCCACCACCTCCTCCGGCTTTTCTCGAAGACCGGGTCCGACCGAGCGAGCCGGAAATCTCATTCTGGACCTTCAGCGCGAAGGCGAACTCCCGCTTCAGCCCCGCCCGGACCCGCGACAGCACAACAAACTCCTCCGAATCCGCACCTTTAGCCATTAAAACTCCCAGAAAAAAAAAAAGATTCCAAAAACCCTTGAAAAAAAACCGAAAAATCAATAGACAAATAATCAAACAAAAACAAAATTCGAATCTCTTCTCTTCGGATTAAGCAACAAAATCAAGCAAAAATCCCAAGATTTTGGGCTGGGGGGGGGAGGGTGCGAAGAAGAGGAAGAAAATTTCTAGGGTTTCTGAGAGAGGGAAAATGTTTTTTTTTTTTTTTTTGGGTTTCAGCATTAAAGCTTTTTGGTTTGGGGGGTTAAGGGAATGGCATATAGAAGGTCGGTTTGGTTTTCTGAGAAGAAGAGAAGAGAAGCGAAGAGAATACCAACAGCCAACAGAGAGAGAGAGAGAGAGAGAGAGAGTTGGAAGAGAGAGAAAAAGAGGAGAGAGAAAGAAAGAAATAGTAAACCTGTCAAATTTTTTCGAATGACCAAAATGCCCCTTATGGGTTACGATGATCTGATTTTCTGGGATTTGCTCTTTGGGAGTCCCTTCAACTTCTATGCCTCTTTGGTGTTTTCGTGTGATTAGCACTGACAAAAGTGTTGATCTTTCTTCATAACTTGTATTGAATTCCAGAAAGGACCATAAAAATAAACCAATTTGACAAACAGAACTAGCAAGAATCAATGGAAGAGTTGTTGTTCCTATTGATAGGATTTACGTTACGACTCGACTTTAAATAAAACTAAATATACTGAATATCTCACGCAATTTCATATCTAAAATAGGAATTATATATTTTATGGGTTTCAGTTTCTTTTCTTTTGGAATATCGGATAGAGATAAGAACGAATTTATTACAAATCCGTGAAGAATGCAATTGATTGGAAGAAATTTTAATTGTCATAATGTAAAAATAAAAACAGTACTAAAAATTTATAACCGTAATACATTGAATATAGCTTTTTATCAATTATTTCTCGGCCTTCTCATTTTTTTCTTTCCACCTTTCCTTGCACAGAAAACACAAATAAAGAAAACAATAACGTTTATATCGGATGGTTTCTTCATTTAAGTAAAATGTATTATTTGGCATGTCTACCACGTGTTACTTATCAAAATTGCTCAAGTAAATGATTCACGTGATTCATATTACACTTGAATTCACATCGTTATCTCCTTATTTCATCTTTATGCAAGACGATAAAGGCTCATCTTGTCCAGAATGAAAAACATATAACTACACATGTTGTTGATCATATTAAACTATACTAATTAATAAGAGATTGTGCTCTCATCCTTCAAATACACGTTCATCGACCTCTAACTGCAAGTTAGATCTTTAAACCTTCTGTAATTCAAAGTGTAAAAATCTGTAGATAAAGCCATTGACGTTTCAAATCTACAATAAAATGTTATGAACAGGTGCATTTCAATTTGTTCGTCAAGTTCAAACCAAGCTAATACTTACTACCCTTTAAGTGCATCTATACATATACGTGACATGTACTTTTTTCTGTTTTGTTAACAATATGCTTATATTACTATGTAGATAATCTGTATATATGCACTACCCAATCGTAACAGAGAGGGGAAAAAGTGAATGAAAATAACGAGTTTGTTTGATGAAAATACAAAACCTTGAATGTAATAAAAAATGGAAAACAGCTTTGGGAGGACAATGTAGGGGTATTTTCGTCCACACAGTTGAAAACTTGTACTGCCTTTTAATTTTTCTTGGAGTGGAAGCTTTTGAAATTTGAGATTGTTGGTGGGGGAGAATGAGAGAACAGAACTCTGTGGCCCAATCAGAAGACGCCGCGTGTAAAATAATGTCAGGCGCGAAGCCCAACAGTTTCCCTGTCAGTAATTACACGTGCCTCGTTTTGGTGGGTCCATCTGCAATCATGTGTGGTGAGGCTCACCATAAGTATTTTGAGGAATTCTGATTGGTTAACTTTGGAAAACATTTACGCGCTGGCGGGAATTGCTGTTTATTTGGTTAGTAATGGACTAATGGTAGCCGTTGGAGATTCATACAGGTTTTTTGTTATGATTTTTTTTTTTAAGGAAAAAATACACCAAATAGTGTGTTTAGAAGGTATTAATAATGTTGTTACAGGCATATTCCAGTAAAAATATCATATTTGACCTTTAAATTTGACTTGAAAGTGAATAGTTTAAATCTCACTGCTTCAAAAAAAAAAGATATTAATAAAAATTATAATATATTTTTAAAATGAGAATAAATTATAACATATTTTTTTGTTGTTGTTAAAATAAATTATTATTTTTTTCATTTTTGCCCTTTTTTCATCTATTTTTTGCTCTCTTTCTCTCTCACTCTCGCTTGTCAACCACAGAGAAGACGATGGCGATGTGATCATGACAGTGGTAAACGTCGTGATTGCGAAGTCGTTGGAGCTAGCGGCGATGTCTAGAGTGGACGGAATTCGCAATCTCTGTGAACTCCCTGCTCTCTCACACACTCGCCATCCCCGGAGAAGACAATGGTGTAATTGCGAGCTCGCGAGGAAATTGCGATCTCCTTGCCCGATTGAGCTCCATCCTTCTCGAATTTTGTATTTGTCAGATCTCCATCGCATTGAGCCTGGTTGCATCAGATCTCTATTGTGATCTGTACTAGAATCGTCAACCGAAAGTGCATTGGATGGATCATCGTGGTTGGTGAGGATTCCAATGAGATCAAGGCAAATTTAAACAGATTTAGGTGGGATTTGATGAGGATTCTGAACATTCTTGGTATATTTTGGTATTTATAGTTGATTTGGTGAGATTTGTGGTTGTTTATTTGTTATTTGTTGGTATTTGTTATTATTCCCTTGTAATTCTTTTTTTTTTTGCTATGAATGAAAACATTAGAAATACTATAAATGAATATACTAGAAACATTACCTTTAAAAATACTAGGAATATAGTAAATAAAGGTATTTTCTCATATTTTCATAGAAATCCAGAATTTCCTTCCCATATTTCCATTTGTACTTTCATTATCATGATCTAATCTCTTCGCCACCATTGCCATTGCTGTCATTATCTGGTCTTGCCACCGCCGTTGTGATGTCCTCTGACATAGCACCATCAATAACAGGAAGGAGGGAGGGAGGTAGAGAGAGAAAGAGATAGAGGAGAGAGAAAGATGGGTGGTAGAGGAGAGAGAGGGAAGAGAAAGAAAAAAATAAGGATAAATTTAGTATTTTAATATATAATTAATTTAAATGATACTATTTGGTTATATTAATTTTAATCCTACTATTATTTTAAAATTTCATAGTTAAATATACTATTTGGTTACTTCTTGTCGGCACATATGACATAAGCATGATTATTTTGCAAATTATTTGCAAAATTTGCTCTTTTTTTTTCTTTTTTCTTTTTACATAACTCTAATCTCAATTTTTGAATACCCATTAATATGGTATATGAGTTACCGTTATTTTATTAATAAATATTTCAATTATTACTACATCAACCGGTGGTGTCTATCAATCAAAACATAACAAGAGAATTGATATTAAAAAAGTTAAGATTAAAGTTGATACTTCTAGTATTATATGTATACTTTTTTTATTTTATGGTTCATTTGGATCTACCACTCAATTTTAATACAATGTAACATTTGTTTTTGGATACTCCACCATTGTATTTTATTACAAGTCCATTTAAACAATAAACTTAATGATTTTCACTATTTAACCATTCCAATTTTTTTTTAATTTCTCTTCATCAACGTTTTTATATTGCTTTCTTTTCTATAAAACGGTTTTTTAATTACAAAATGAAAATATAATTATTTTATTAGTAATGTTAAATACTAAGGGGGCGTTTGGAGAAAAAAATTTTATTTTAATTTTACTCAAATACAATACAATTTTACATCAAACACAAATTTTGCAATAGTGCTACGAAAACAATTACTATTGAAAACATTTTTAAAACAATCACATTAACTTTTTAACTCCACTATTTATCTCTACTTTTACCAATCACATCAACTTTTCAACTCTAAAATACTTTTTATCCAAACACACATTTCATTCAAATACAAAACAAATACTTTTTAACCAAATATAACATTCAAAAAATAAATTTCATTCAAATACAATCAAAATGCAATGCGTTTACCAAACACCCCCTAAGATTTTCTTTTGTGTAGGATTTCCGCTGCCATCATTATCAATGAGGACTTAGTCAAAGCACACTAGTATGATGTTGTCGGTGTCCTAATTTGACTATGTTGTGGTTGGCAAAGGTAATTGGTGGTTCAATAATAGATAGTTTGGGATCGTACGAAATACTAGTGGTCTGACGGTTGGTGGACTCTTTTACCTTCAATCGAACCTTATTAATGTCCTTTGAATTATGGCACACCTTGGAGTGGTTGTTTTGCATGGACTAGAATTTTACGATCAACATTATTTTCTATTCATGTTTTGTTTTTTATGTTTTTGTTTTAGTTTTGTCATAAATGAGGTTGTTCCCACACCTCTGGTTTGTATTTGTGTTTGTGTTTCACTCGAATTATTCTCTAACAGTATCACTTTGTTAGTTTCGTTAATAAAAGGCTAGGCAGAGTTTGTTGTGGCCTCTGTGCTGCAAGTTGTTATTTCTTAATCGATCAGAATATTATATCTATTGTAGATGTGTTTTTAAAAAAAGCTTTGTACATGCTTAATTATAAAATTTTTGAGGAATTTAATGAATTTTCTCATTATCGGGTCTCAGTTTATATCCTCCTCATTAAGTTTCATCAGAGTTTTCTCATGGAATCGGTCTTAATCAAGGGTTATGTCTCTTATATCATAAGATTGTTATAATTGGTGTTTGTATATAATTTTTAATTTGAACGAATCATTCTCTTTTCCCAAAAAAAAAAAAAAAAAGGTAAATTGCTGCAACTTTTTTTCAAAGTTACGATTTGGTCCACAAACCTTTTTTTGGCTAAAAAGTTCGTAACCTTTTTAAAAGAATGCAATTCGATTCTTTTTATCATAAAAAGGCTAAAAATTATATGAAATATATCACATATATGATACATATAAATTGAATCATGTAATTTTTTTCTTAATGGTCGTTTACGTAGTAAATAATGTGTGATGCACGATTTTTTTTTGTTAAATTTCTTCCATTTTTAGTAAAAAGGATCAAATTACAATCTTTTAAAAAGTTTATGGATCTTTTAGTTAAAAAAAAAGAATTAGGAACCAAATCACAACTTTGTGAATATGAGGGACCAAATAAGCAATTTACCTAAAAAAAAGTAATGTTAACAACTTTTTTTTTATGGATTAATTATACGAATTTCCCCTGAACTATGTAACCTAATTCACTTTCCCCCAACAATTGCAAAACTGTTCATCGTGCCTGTTGATGTATATAAAATTGTTCAAAGTACCCCTTTCGTCTAGTTCCGTCTATAAATCTAATGGATTTGCTAACATGGCAAGTCATTAAAGATTAAAAAATGTTTTCAAATATAAATCCTAGTTTAAAAAACAAATATTTATTTTTAATTAAAAAATAATTATTTTTTTTCTTTTCTCTTTTCTTTCTCTCTTTCTCTCTCTCTTTCTCTTACAAAAACAAAACCAGCCTTTTATCAAAGGAACTCTTCGGTCACCAAGAACTGTCATTAGAAAAATGGAATTCTTGGATGACGATACCAGGCCCAAGTTCCCTTTCCAGTCTCAACCATCGCCACCCCTAACTTCCTTCCCATCCAGAAACTTACAAACTATTACCTATATCACCTTTAAGCCCTTCCTTTTCCTCACTAACTCTCTCTTTCTTCCTTCCACCTCACCTTCTCTCTCTTCTTCCTCCAATCCAAGCCTCCAAATCCCTTTTCCTTTGGCCCGCCCTCTCCCTCTTCCTCGGCCCCTTTGCTTTGATCTCCCACACCAGCTACGGAGGAAGTGAAAACCCTAGTAATTTCAACCGTGAAAGATAGCATTCCTGTGATTTCAAGTAAAGAATAAATTTTCGTCAAATCCAAGCAAGCTTGGATCACCAAATCAAAGATGAATGGAGCCAATTTGTATTTCGTGTAGTTCTTAACCAAGGCTTCGAAAACCTTCAGCAGGCTCTGTAGGAAAAAATCAATAAAAATACACAACGGAATTACAAAATTTTTCAAGATCGTTAAATATCTTGTGATGTCATATACAATAAATCAACAACAATAACTTTATACCTTCAGAGGATGCCAAAGTTACAGGAAGAGAATGATCGGAGGGCTTTAACCAACTAGCCTTCTCTACTATTCTTCAATTCCTGGATGGCAGAGTATGTGAGCACTCGGATCCTCTATCGGTATACTAGCATTGCTAGTCTCCTTCTGACCACCTAGCTCTCTAAAGAACTTATTGTCACGGTGAGTTGTGCAACAATAAGCCTGTTCATCTGAAAGTCTATGCTCTGAGAAAACTGGAGTGGTATGACCCCTATTTATAGACTTATATGAGGTGATCCCTTGAATTTGAATTGGATTAAGAGAAGATTTTCTCCCCTCCTTCCACACAAAATCCGAACTCTCCGTTAGGCCAAGATCATGATAAATTTCGGCCACCTAAGGAAGATATTCTATTCAAAATTCAAATAGGATTTTAACTTAAATTTTATCTCCTTATTATCCATTAGCCCAAGAAACATTAACTGATTCTCCCTAGCCCAAGAAACATGGCTGGCCATCCAAGTGTGAGGAGAATCAAAATTCAAATAGGATTTTTCTAGCTTGAATTTCATCTCACCTTTATCCACAAAAAATCCAAATTCCCTTAGGCTTATCTACAGAGATTTCAGCCACCATATCAGGGAGAGATTCAAAATTCAAATAGAATTAAATCTTGAATTTTTCACTTATCCTTATCCATAAAAAATCCGAACTCTAAAGGGTAGGATTCCTTTTAACAAATTCAGCCACTTTGCTAGGGATTAGGAATCAAAATTCAAGTAGAATTCAAATAAGATCTTCCTCTCCCTTATCCATAATAAAACCGAAACTCCTTTGGCCTTATCGATAGAAATTCGATTACACCATGTGGATTTGTAATTCAAAATTTGAATTCAAATTTCAAAGTTTAAATTTCAAAAAATTCAAACTTCAAATACAAATTTCAAATTTAAATTTCGAATTCAAATTTCAAATTTCAAATTTCAAATTTAAATTTCCAATTTAAATTTCAAATTCAAAATTTAAATTTTAAATTTCAAATTTTAAACTCCACAAAAAAACTTGTATTTCAATTTAAATACAAGTATTTTGTCCTCATTTAAATTTAAATATCAAATACAAGTATTCAAATATAAGTATTTTGTATTTCAATTTAAATTTTAATTCAAATTTCAAACTTGTATTTTGTCCTCATGGATAATTTTCTACAACTCTAATTCAAACTCAAATAAAATCATAGTAACTTTATTTGGAATTCGAATAATTATGTAATCTCTTATCCAAAACAAAATTCGAATTCAACAAGAGAGAATCTTGTCTTCCATCCTTATCCTATGTGGACACCATCCTTATATCCATGCAAGATAACCAGCCAATAAGAATACCCTGATCAATTTACCAATCGTTAAGGAATCATGTGGAGTTAGTAGAGGAACCAATTGAACATATAGAATTGGGCTCCGGTGAATCCATATGATCATTACTCTGTACTGACTAACTCAATCATATGATCACTAATTTCAGAATCATACTACTATAAACCTGAAACTAAACTCCCAATTATATATCGTATTACAAAAACCTATGACAAGCTATTGTCTAATGACCTTGTCATATATGCAAAACCCTCATATGATATCCATGATCAGCCTTAAGTCAAAGTTCATTCAACCTACTGATTAAGCTATCTTAAAGTTTCATTATACTACCGAATAAGAAAATGATTCACCATATGTGAATAAGTAGTCATCTGCTAGCAGACGACCTAAGGCCTTATCCATTTTCACATCTAGTACAATACCTTTAAGAGGATACTCTTAACTTCTTATTAGAGTTATGATTCCAATATCTGTAAATAAACCCACCATCGTATACAAATTATGCACCCAACGAATCGTTTATAAGATTACTACCTCTGAGATGCTTTAGCTATTGGAAAATCAAAGTACATAAGTCATATACATGAAGTAGTTCATCTACTCAGGATTAAGGTTATTGCATAATAAACGTCAAAAGCAGATTGATCCACTCACAGCGGACTACGCAGATTAATTACGCTTTAGTCCCAGTTCAATATGTTACCACCAAGCAATATATCTATATCTCTACTCGGGAGTCAATGCTCTGAACAGTCAAGACAAATTGTCCCCACCATGGCTTTAGATAACATAATAGTTTTAATATGAGTTAGATACTTGGTCTAACCCCATAGACTATGGACTATAATTTAGACTGCTCACTTTAGAATATTGTCTTTTGGCATACAAAAGTCCATTGCATGCAACATTTTAACAGTTTAACACAAGCAATTAGTGAGCCATATTTACTTACAATTACTTTAACATGTAAATAGAATAAGGACAAACAACAATATAATGAATAAACTCTAAATATAATTTTATTATCTAATTCAAAATAAATGAAATACATCAAAATGTCTTTCATGCTTAGGGTACTTCCTAACAATCTTCCACTTGCACTAAGCCAGTAAATGTGCCATGTTTCGCATCCCTATCGCCTCAACATGCCTCTCAAATCTTCTAGCCACCAAAGTCTTAGTAAAAAGGTCGACAATGTTGTCCTCGGACGTGACCTTACATGTATCCACTTGTCCTGTCTCCACGTGCTCTCTTATTATGTGGTACCTCCGATCTATGTGCTTTGTCCTCTTGTGGTGTCTAGATTCCCTTGTATTGGTAATAGATGCGCTATTATCACAATAGAGTGTGATAGGCTTGTTAACACCCGGAATGACATTAAGGTCTCTAAAGAACTTGTGGAGCCAAACTGCTTCTTTAGATGCCTCAGCCGCAGCCACATACTCAGTCTCCATTGTAGAGTCAGCCGTATAACTCTATTTCACGCTCCTCCACACAATGGCACCTCCTCCAAACAAGAACACTAATTCTGATGTCGACTTACTCGAATCCTTGTAAGTCTAAAAATCTGAGTCCGTGTATCTTACGGGTGTTAGGTCCTCTCTAAAATACACTTACATATAATCCCTCATTCTCTTAAGATATTTGAGTATATGCTTTACTGTTTGTCAGTGCTTGATTCTAGGATTCGCTTGATATCGACTCACCATACCTACTGCAAAACATATATCCGGGCGAGTACAAAGCATAGCGTACATAAGACTACCCACAGCGGATGCATAAGGGACCTTACTCATATGTTCTCTTTCTTCGGATGTCTTGGGACAGTCATCCAATGAAAGAGTTAGACTGGCAATGGAAGGTTTTGAACCTTTCTTTGCCTCTTACATTGCATACTTGTCAATTATCTTGTCTATGTATGAAGTCTGGGATAATGCTATCATTTTGTTCTTTCGATCTCTAAAGAGACGAATGCCTAGAGCATAATTAGCTTCTCTTAAGTCCTTCATGTCAAACTGTTGGTGCAGCTAAAGTTTGACCGATGATAAATTACCTACATCATTTCTAATGAATAGTATATCATCGACATAGAGTACCAAAAGACCACTTTTCCATCATTTCTGCTTAAAACAGAATGTTTTGATTGCTGGATCAAACCTTTGGTTCCATGGGCGGGATGCTTGCTTTAATCCATAAATAGATCTAAGCAACTTGCAAACTTTTCTTTCTTGACCTTTTACCACGAACCTTTTGAGGTATTTCATAGAGATACTTTCCTAAAGATGCCATCTACGTCAAGAATGCCATCTTGATATCCATTTGTCAGATCTCATAATTGAGAGCCACAGCAATGAACAGAAGAATACAGATAGACTTTAGCATAGCAACAGGCAAAAAGGTTTCATCACAATCGATTCCAGCCTTTTGCGTGTATCCCTTTGCCACAAGTCCAGCCTCAAAAGTTTCAACTCTCCCTTCTGCATCCTTCTTTCTTTTGTAGACCTACTTACATCCAATGGGTTTTATCCGATCTGATAGATCCACAAGTTCCCAAACAGAGTTGGATTTCATAGAATCCATCTCATTGTTCATGGTTTGTTTCCAAGATTTAGAATCAACATCATTTATAACTTCAACATAAATAACCGGATCATGTTCATGCTCATGAGCCTCGACCTGGTATACCTCAGTATTATATATAAAGAAATTAGGTTTTCTTGAAACCCTCCCGCTACGACGAAGTTCCCTAAACTGTTGATCATCTGCAGATCTTTCACTAGAACTCGGACTTGGGTCCAAGACCAAAATTACTCGATAACTCCTCTAGCGCCACTTTGCTTTGAGGCTTAAAGTCATTCATGTGACTTTCCTCTAAGAATGTCGCATAGTTTGATATAATGACCTTTTGTTTTTTCGGGTTATAGAATAGACCTCCCTTAGTTCCCTTAGGATACCCTACAAACATGCATAATTCAGATCTTGATTCTAACTTCTTCACATCCCCATCCAGTACATATGCTGGATAGCCCCATATTCTCATATGTCTAAGGGAGGGCTTCTTGCTATGCCACAATTCATACGGAGTCTTAGGAATTGATTTACTTAGAACTTGATTCAGAATGTAGTATGCCGTTTGTAATGCATATCCCCAGAACGATAATGGCAGCGTTGAATAACTCATCATGGATCATACCATATCCAATAAGGTCCTATTTCTCCTTTTGGCTACACCATTCTGTTATGAAGTATCATGTACAGTCAATTGGAATAATATCTCATTCTCTACAAGATGTCTTAGAAATTCATCGGAGAGGTAATCGTCATCTCGATTAGATCGAAGTGTCTTTATGGATTTACCCAATTGCTTTTCTACTTTCGCACGATACTCTTTGAACTTGTTAAAGGTTTCGCTCTTGGGATGCATCAGGTACACATATCCATACCTCGAGTAATTGTCTATAAAAAAGACATAATACTCGAACCCTACTCGTGCTACAACGTTCATAGGGCCACATATGTTGATGTGTATAATTTCTAAGAGTTCTTTAGCCCTAGTACCTTTAACTCCAAAAGACCTCTTAGTTATCTTACCTTCAAGATAAGACTCACATTGAGAAAGACGTACCTCTTTCAGAGATTCCAAAGGACTATCCTTCATCAACTTTTGAATCCTATCCTGATTAATATGACCAAGTCTTAAATGCCAAAGGTATGCCTTATTAGAGTGAGAAACATTTAACCTTTTAGAGTTATTAGTTAATTCGGTGTCAAGCAGTGAGTAAATCTTAGGTTTGATCAAATATAGGTTTCCATCCATCCATCCAGAACAGATAAAATACTTATTTTTACGAATATCAGCTCTTTTAGTAAAAGAAACTGAATAAGAATCTCTTATTAAACAAGCTACCGATATAAGGTTCCTCCTAAAATTAAGAACATAAAAATAGTCTTTCAATAATATAAACCTAAATTCATCAAAATAAAAGATAAATATCTCTTACTGCTTCAGCCACTACCAAGCTACTGTCTCCAGTCCACAACAAAAGGCTCCTATTATGTAGACTTCTCGTTTCCATGAATCTCTGCAAAGAAACATAAACATGATTAGTAGTGCCCAAATCAATGACCTAAGTGTCTTTCGATTCTTCCACCAAACACACTTCCAAATAATGAAGTTCCCTACCTTCTTTGCCTTTGGTGGCTAGGAATTCCCAGCAAGCCTTCTTGAAGTGACCTACCTTCCCACAATGGAAGCACTTGGAGTTTTTAGGGTCCTTAGGCTTCTTATTTTTCTTATTTTTCTTCCCATCTGAGACAGGAGGAATAGAAGAACTGGAAGCTGCTTGCTTCTTCTTTGGATTCTTCCTTTTCTCAAAGGGTTTGGAAGATTCCGCCAAGTTGGCCTCTCCCCTAGGTTGGACTGCATCCCCATCCTTGATCATCCGCTCATAAGCTTGGAGTTGCTTCATGAGCTCGGTGAGTCCTAACTCCTTTATCGCCAGATTGTATGAGGCCTTAAACCCCACAAAATCCTTTGATAGAGTTTTAAACACGATCTCGATTTGGGTGTTGTAGTCTAGCTCAGCATTGTTTTCGGTAGCCTCAGCAAAGAATCCCATAAGAGTGATCATATGGTCCTTCACCGGAGTTCCTGCCTTCCGCCTAGAGTTCATAATACTGGTAATGGCTGTGACAACCGGTACTTAACTGAGTGATACCATCGCTGTCGGGCACCATGGCCGACTGCGATGGGTGGTCGCCTCGTCGGTCGTCAGCAACATACTTAAACTTATTTTTAACTTATTCTGATACCATCTATGACGGCTGATATCATAGTTTTATCATATTTTCTTCAATATGCTTATTTTAACTTCACATTTGAACATGAAAATAGGGAATAAAATTTTTTTTTTTTTTTTTTTCACAAAATATTTCTGTAGAGCATAGTTTACGGAAATATTTCTTTTCAACCTTACACGTAAAATACATTAATTCTTTTTTCTTCAAATCTCTCTTTCAAATTGCTCAGTGGAAGACTGGTAGTAGGACCATATCCACAGTGGATTCCCTATCACCATTGGCACACGTAAATCCCACCATCATCCAGGTAATCTACTGCTAAGATATAGGTTTCTTACCTGCAATATGAACAAACTTGTGAGCTAAAGCTCAATAAGTTCAAACATAAATACATGACATATAAAAGCTCGTACTATATCGTAACGAGCATCTCTGTTACCAACTGTGGCATCAGAGCATCATAACATATAACATAACTCTGTCACCAACTATGGTCTCAGAGCATTAACAAACATATGGCATACACCATTCATTACTTTAAACATTCATGCGTAACATAGTAAGCATACTTAACACTTACTTGAACATCATAAACATATTTGATATCATATCATACTTCAAATTACTTATATTTCGTAAGCTTATTTCATAACACATCACATACTAGTATCATATACTAGTAGCAATAACATTCATACATATAAAATACTCGTACTATATAGTACCGAGTATTAACCTCTGATACCAAACTGTGGCATCAATAACCAAAAATAATAATTTAACCATGAATAATACTACTCATCAGGAATAGTACCTCAACTTTGATCAAACACTACTTACGTCAACTCTGACTAAGATCACTAAACATACAGTTAGTGTCTATAATTCTCAATTATGGTTCCCAATTCAGTTTTGGGTCATTATCTTTTATTTAGTTCTGGTTTTAGATCCATATTGGCCATACCGATGGTGCGCGCTACTGAGAGGGACCGGTCGGCCAATCCTCCAGTCTAATGAGCCTTTGGCTCTATCCTCGTAGGATCTGAAAAAGAACTCCCAGGTGATCATTTTTGAGAGCTGGTACGCCATCAGTGGTTTCATTACTATATTTCAATTATAGTTCCTACCGGGTGGTATTATTCATCACCTCAAAGTCAGGAACTTCTATTGCTCTTAGGTCTTACTTATTTTCTCTCTAAAGGTGTGTCTTAATTTTAGTCATACTTTTTCCATAGTATACCTACAGTACACTTCTCATTTTCTTATCTCGTTGGGGTGTTAGTCAATCTACACCCTAGTGCCTGTAGGACTTAAAACCTAATGTACAATTAGTACATAATCAGTATCACTATATTTCATGTTGCAGACAAATTTAAATATCTAAACTTACTGTATATAACACATCAACATAAATATGTAAAGTCAATTTATATATGACTTAGACATAACATATAGTTCATAACATGACTAATCCATTCATGCTGCAGTCAATTAAATGCTTGAACTTACCACATATCATACTTACACATAATAGTGTATTCATGTTGCAGTCAATTAAACGTTCAAACTTACAGATACTTTTGTGCATATCTCCTTTCCCGTGTCCACAAACGTTCCTTCGTTGCGTCTGGATCAGGTTCGTATAACCAGAAAATCAACGGTTATTTTCAATCTTATTTCATACATGAAACTAAACAAAACGTAAAAATTTTACGTTTTATTTCTCAATCATAAACTTAAGGGTCTAAAATCTCATTTTTCACTTTTCTACTAACTTTTGACAAAATTACCATTTTACCCCTAGTGGAATTTTCTCACTTTTGCACTTCTTAATTCTTGAACAGGGCCTTAAAATTCTCAATTATGGCCTTAGGACACCATTTCTAGCCTTAACGGCCCTTTTTCCAACTTTTGATAAAATGATCATTTTGTCCATAACTTTTGACAAATGACCATTTTAACCATAGTTCACTTTTCTCACTGTAAACCCATTTTTCGTTGGTTTAAAACCTAAATTTAGCCCTTAGAATATTATTTTAATTATTCTAAGACATTCACGATCTTTTCCGAGCATTTCAGAAATTTTTAGTCAAAATGACCATTTTACCCCTGATGGGTCTTGGGACCATATCAGTTTCATTTTAATATTCTATCGGGTTATTCTATAACCAAAAATCATAAAATAATTCTTCTTAGGTCTTATCGAACTTTTTGGGCATTAATTGTCGAAATACTCGGGTTACTATTCACCGACCATCGCGTGGTACTATTCCAACCCTAGGTCGTTAATCCTCTTTTTCTCGGGCCTAGGTCACTAAGGAGGCTCGAGTTTCTATCCCAGCCATATTTTACCCTTCGGTTCATAAAATACCTTTATGTGCTGTTTTCAAAATTTCGGCAGTATTTCCCCTTAATTTTTGGGTTCTCGGCGTTTAGGAAACGCCTCAAAACTATCTAACTAAATTCTATTTTACCACGTACTAAATCAAAGACCTATATTTTTACGTAAAACTCAACTTTTACCTAAAAATCTTCACATTCCCACACATTTTGTTTCCATTATTTTCGTCTATTTTTCTTATAATTTCACATGATAAAATACATAATTAATACATAATCATTCCAAAACTTAATTTAAGGAATGAAGGGACCGAAATCACTACCGAAATTGTTCCACCGGTGATCGAACGAAGCGTTCGGTCTCTCGTGAACAAACTTTGATTATTCGTTCCTAACTTTTCAAGTTCCAGTTTGTAAATCCGATGCCGCTGATATGTCTATAACGTCGAAAATAGGCCAACGGGTCATTTTTCAAATTCTGTTCATCGGGTCACCATTGACTGGCATTGACTGATCGTTGACTAGCTACGGTTTGGGCCAAGCTTGGTACCAAAATGTAGATCTCAACGAGAGGAACCTATTGGTGGTGTCAATTTCACCAATCAAGCCTCCTATTGCCAGAAATCCAGCCTCGAAAGGGTGACGGCGGCAGTGATGTCCGTTCTCCGTCGTGCCGGGGTTGTTGCCTAAAATTGGTTTGGGGATTTTACTCTCCACACGGTTCTGAGCATTTCGATACCCACCACGTCACTCAACTCCACTGGAATCGTCAGATTTCACGGCGGAGACGGCGACAGGCATATTTGGGCGGCGCGATCCGACGGCCGTTGGGCGGAAATGAGACCTGGGTTTTGTTCTACTCTTCATCACGAATCCAATGGGATCGCAATCGTGGCATTTGGACCTCGGACGGTGAAGATATGGCCGTTCGAAAATTTCGGCCACCAACAGCTTCAGGCGGCGTGTGCGGCTTGTGACAATCGAGATTTTCTAACTGTTCTCGGGATAACTATATAGTAGATATTTATATATATTAGTGTAATGTAAATATATATAAATTTTACTCTAATGATGATTTATTAGAGTTGATAACTGTTTTATGGCTATAAATGTAACGATTTTCGACTCGAAACATCTAAAATAGTGTATTTTCGGTATCGAAAAACAGAATTCTATTGAGATTTAAAATGTGGCAAACATAGACCCCAGATGAAAAATTATGAAATATCTAGGATTTATGGAGTGTTTTAAAAGATATAAATGCATCGAAAGGTTCTAATAGCTTTTTGGGAGGTAAACTGTGAAATTTGACCAGTATAGCTTTTCAGTCAAAATTTCAACAGATGAAAATTATACTGTAATTAAAGAAAAATCTATATTGTATAAACAAACAATATTTTCTTATTAATATAAGAATCAATGGATGAGATCACATCTTCATTTTGATCCAAGGGTCACCAAAAATAGTAAATTTTTAGAATTTCTTTCAAAATTTAATTATGAAAGAAATTTGCATTTAATGCAAAGCATGGCTGCCATTGCACGTGGAAGAGGGGGGGGGGGGAGAAATAGCTGTATTTTAGCTTAAAAATTTCCAAAAATTTTGCAAAAATACCCCAAAGAAATTTTTATTTTGACCCCAAAATTTTCAAAAATTTCAAAAAGGCACCTAAGGATTTTTATAAGCCTTTAATCTGATTTCTCACGTCCCCCACAGCAGAAAAACTCCATTCCCCTATTCTTCATCTTCTCCACGTTCCTAAAACCAACAAAATTTCTAAGTTTTCAAAACTTGCAAATTTTGAAGAAAAAGTGTGAGGAAATTTCATCTTGAGGAGTATTCACCCTAAAGCTCAAGTAAGTCTTTCAAAATCCTGTTTTAATGCTTGTTTTTAAGTGTTTTTATGCTTATGGGAATAGTGGAACAAAATGGGGTTAGAATAGTTTTGAGAGTTTTGATGAAATTCATGCGGAAAAACATGTTTTAAGCTTGTTTTTGAACTATTTGTGGGGTTAGTTTTTGGAAATAAATGTGTTGCATAGGGGGGGGGGGGGGAATTTGACGTGGATGAAGGGTTGAAAACCCTTATGGAATAGTGATGAACATGTATTGTGAATTAGAAAAGAAATTGATGAGATTTAGAAGTGTAGAAAGAAAGAAAGACAAAGAAAAATTAGGGTTGTGAATAAAAATCCTAAGTTTGGAAAATGTGAAAGTAATGTTATATGGAATGCATGGGAATAAAATTGTTATTGTGTACTAGGATTTTGAGTAGGTTTATAATGAAAACTGTGTTCAATAACATAATTTAAGTTGTTTTGGCACAGTGGGAAAATAAGGATTTAAGCCGTTATAATGCCGAAATTTTCAGACTTATAACTAAGGCTAAGGGTTTAAGGATGATAATGTATATAAGAAATGTTTAAATGCTCTAGTGTTGACCTATAAACATTTCACTGAGGGTCGAACTATTTTATTATAGTGCAACGACTAGAAACCAAGGAAAGGAAACCATGAGATCAATCTAAGGAAACATTAGCAGATTTCTGATAAATTCTGACATTTAAATGTCTAGACATGAACAACTGGAACCATATATTATTTTTGAAACTTCAATTTATGTATTGTCTAATTTCTTTGACTAGAAAAGTTATATGTTGTTGTGAACTCGTTAAAACGCCTAAATTGGCGAGTATACGAGTGTGCATTGATGTGTTATGTGTACATGATGATATTTTATGGATTTTGACCCTAGAATGCATTAAACATGTCTTAGGGTTATTTGTAAGTATATGAAATGGCTTTGGTGTCAAAATTTGATGTCAAAAATCCAGTAGGAGCGCCAGGCATTAGGGTATGAGTGCCAAGCACTAGTGTAAAAATTGGTAAAAGCACCAGGCTCTAGGGTATGAGCGCCAGACGCTAGTGTAAAAATCCAGTAGGAGCGCTAGGGTATGAGCGCCAGGCGCTAGGGTAAAAATTGGTGGAAGCACCAGGCGCTAGGGTATGAGCGCCAGGCTCTTGCACTAAATTTTCAAAAGCGCCCGGTCCTTCCAGGTGCTTGGGGATGAGTGCCAGGCGCTCCAATTGTTCCAAAAATATATAATTAAAGTTTTGTACCTCATTTCCAGTTCCAATCACGCCCCAACATTGAAGTGCGTGGATGATGAGTTTTAAACAGTATTTTTGGACTGAATAGGCATAACATCGAGTACATTAATTATGAATATGTACACTGGAACAGTTAAGATGTCATAGTAAGTAGCATTGCACAGTAAACAACAGGGTAATGAAAACCTAATGTTTTGGCATACCGGCCTCTCGCGAGGAGAGGTTACGTTATGTCGAAGCAGAAGACATACCATAGATGAGAGAGAGTTAGGGTCGCTCCTAGGCCTCTCTTACAGCGCACATAAGGTATGACCAAAACGGGCCCATAGACATAGTAAATGAACATTGTAAATGTAAATTGAGCATAATGAACTCCATGCATATTTGTTGAGTTGCATTGTGATTTTTATTATTTTAAATGTTATGTCTGAACTTACTGGGCATGTAGCTCACTAGTTTGTTCATGTTCATGTAATCATGATAAGCAACCTATAACCTGAGCTACAGTGTATGGATTAGACTGCAGAGATAAAGTGCTAGTGTCATGATAAAAGGTTATGGACCTGCCAGGCTAATTCTGTAAAGGAGAAAGGAGGGGAAAAAGAAAAGTACAATTGTATGATATTATATAAAGTACACTGTTATGTTTGATTTTAACTATTTCTAATACAGTATGATATTATTATATGCAAGTAATATGAAATAGTTTCCAACTATGATAATTTAGTTTTGGGAAAATTGTAATACTATGTATATCGATAGTTTTAAAAAAAAATTTCTGCAATCTATTATGTTATGTTTTGAAAAAGGAGAAGTAAAGTAGCACAGAGTTCTAGTGACATCTCCTGCGCGAGGTGGGGGGGTGTCACAGATGGTATCAGAGTGGGCGGTTCTCTATAACCTGTTATGATATTGCGAGCATTTCCTTCTGCGCAGTTCAAGTAAGTTAAGATTTCATTGTTTTCTTGCTCTAAATTTCATACATGTGCATGAATAATAGGACTTGAAAATGAGTAACCGACCAGATTCCCGAACAACTAGGACAAGACCTGTTATTCGACTCTGAATGATAAGAACGTCTGAGATGACTCCTTCCACTGCCGACATATTATCGTCGCCATCACCACCTATGGCTCCAACTTTTACGGAGGGTCAAAATTTTGTTTTGAAAGTAGAGAATTTTAGGATGCATCTGTCAGACACAGTAGTATCCTAAACAGCTCATTTTCGGAATAAAATTATTTTTAGTTGTCCCTGGCCTACTTTAATAAAAGAAGAGCGGTGTGCAACGTTCTGGAGGGGGTTAACCCACGAATTAAAGCTTCAAACGGTCCCTACACTTGACGACACATTGGAGCAATATACTGCTTCAATGAGAGAGGTAGAAAGAAAAATGTTAATAGAAAAATATGATCGGATAATGAGAGATGGTGATCCCCATGATGATGTATCCTCCAGACTCGATGAGCCACCACCGGTGAGGGAGAATGATGATGTGAAGTCTTTAGGTGAATCATGTATTGCGGGTCCCATCCATGTAATTTGTGACTCGACTAATGAGAATGAGGATGACAGCGAAGAAGATCCAGAGGAAGTTCCTTTGGACAGTGATGAAGATAAAAGCGATATCCCATAAGTTGTTGATATTAACTTATATGTATGTAAATATAGGTTTTGCATATCAAGGCAAAAAGGGCCTAATTTTGGGAAACTGACGGGAATATGTATAAGTGCTAGATGTGAATTATCTATATATAACTGCAAGAATATGTTTATAATATGATCGTTTATTTATGACTAAGTGATTGCATATTCTGTTATGATTTCATTATTGAATGAAATTACTTATAAATGATGATAAATGAAAAGAGAGAATTAATGATATTTCCCTCAATATCAATACTGAATCGTTTGATCTTTGTTGATAGATCTAAAGGAACGAAATGGCACGAAAGGGAGTCCAACCCCCTAGACGTGGTAGACTTCCTACCCTGACTGAAAGAGTGACCGAATTGGAAGCCTTATTGGCAACTCAAATATAAGAGAATCAAGCACTAAGAGATCAGCTAAACCAGATACATCACGAACGTAATGAGAGGGAAGCTTCACTTCCACCCCCGGCACCAGAAGCTCCTATAGCTCCGGAAGTTGAACCTAATTCCCCGGCAGCCTTAGTTTCGAGGGAAAGAATTCCGAAACCACAAGTTATCGTTCCACAGGAACCTGTATATGAAAGGTTTCGCTGTATGAGACCACCAGAGTTTGATGGATCTTTAGATCCGTTAGAAGTAGAAGAGTGGTTATCATCCTTCCAGAGAATCATAAATTTCATGAATCTGACGGACCGGGAAAAAGTTCTCTGTGCTTTATATGTGTTAAACAGAGATGCACGGTATTGGTGGGAAATGGTTTGTTTGAGACGGGATGAGAGTCAGATGACATGGAGTGATTTTGTAGAGGAATTTAACCAAAAATATTACGACCCTGTTGTTCTCGGACCACAAAAGAAAGAGTTTGAGAATTTGAAACAAGGAAACATGACCGTGATGGAAGTATGCCGTAAGTTCGATCGGTTGTCGAGATTATGTCCATATATGATTCCTATTGAAGGGGATCGCATTCGAAAGATGATTGGGACATTCCGACCAGAAATCATTGTTATGGTCGATAGTGCAGCATCTCCACCAATGTCAGTGGCTGAATGTGTCTCTAGAATTTTGAAAGCTGAGTTTCACCTGACAAGAGCCAGAGAAGAACGGGCTCAAGTATGGGAAGCCCGGAAAAAGGAGAGACAGCAATTGAGACAAGGTCAAGGTGGAAATCAAGCGTCATAGGGAAACCGCTCCAACCAGTCTCCAAAGCCTGGACAGGGAGGTGGATAGAGGCCTCAGAATTCCAACAAAAGAAAAGGGAATTTCAGGGGTAACAGGAACCAGCAACAGAAGAATGCAGCAAATGCTGGTTCTAGTGCACTAGGCCCTGTGAGCACACCCAATTGCCCTACGTGCAGAAAGAGGCACACGAGAGAATGCAGATTAGGCCGAAACGTTTGTTACTACTGTGGTAAGGAAAGTCATTATGTAAGAAGTTGCTCGAGTAACCGGCAGAATCAAGCTGGCACGGTTCCTCAACGACTGCCAAATCCTTAAATGCACGCTATTGCAACTAAGGCAGAAACGCCATCACGACAACATGAGCAAATTGAAAATGCACCTCCAACTAATGCACGAGTGATGGCCTACACAAGAGAGGATGCAGAAGCGGGCACGTCCACCATTATTACAGGTTAAATTTCTATCGCTCAACACTTAGCTTATGCTTTATTTGATTCTGGTGATTCACATTCATTTGCATCACAAGAATTTGCCGCCAGATTAGAGCGTGCTAAGGATAGAATTGGAATGACCTTTAAGACTATGTTGCCTTCGAGTGAAGTATTGTTGTCAGATTACTGGTTACGACATGTGCCAGTAAATGTGGCAAATAGAGAGCTTTTTCTTGACTTAATCGTGATAAAGATAGCGGATTATGATGTAATCCTGGGAATGGATTTCTAGGGAAAGTACCAGGCTACGATCGACTGCTGCCATCGAAGGGTGATCTTTCGACCAAATAGAGAAGAAAGCTTTGAATACGTCGCTTCACCTCCAAAGCCATCGAAAATCATGATTAATTCAATGAAGGCTCACAAGCTGATAGCTAAAGGATGCGTGGGATATCTAGCTTTTGTGACTGATGTGACAAAAGAAGAAAAGCTACAACCAAAGGATATTCTCATAGTCAATGAATTCGTGGACGTATTTCCAGACGAATTACCTGGGTTTCCACGGGAACGGGAGATTTCTTTTGAAATCAAACTAGTACCGGGAACAGTACCGATATCCAAGGCCCCTTATCGAAGGAGCTACAGACGCAGTTAAAGGAGTTATTGGATAGAGGTTTCATTCGACCAAGCTATTCGCCCTGGGGAGCTCCAGTTCTATTCGTGAAAAAGAAGGATGGAACTCTACGAATGTGCATAGACTACAGGGAGCTGAATAAAGCCACCATCAAGAATAAGTACCCACTACCCAGGATCGACGATTTATTTGATCAACTGAAGGGAGCCTCAGTGTTTTCGAAGATTGATCTACGTTCTGGGTATCATCAGCTAAGGATTGAAGATAGCGATGTAACGAAGACGCATTCAGAACGAGATACGAACACTATGAATTTTTGGTGTTGCCGTTTGGATTGACGAATGCCCCAGCTGCTTTCATGGATTTGATGAACCGAGTCTTCAAGAAATTTTTAGATAAGTTTGTCATTATATTTATTGATGACATCCTTATTTATTCGAAGACCCGAGAAAATCATGAAGAACATCTGCGATGGGTACTACAAACACTCAGAGATCACCAGCTGTATGCCAAATTTTCAAAGTGCGAATTTTGGTTAGATCAAGTTTATTTCGTTGGACACAAGGTGTCTAAGGATGCAATTTCTGTTGACTCCGCTAAGATTGAAGCTGTTAGCAAGTGGCCTATCCCGAAAAATGTTACTGAAATTCGTAGTTTTCTGGGTTTAGCTGGATACTACAGGCGTTTTGTGGAGGGATTTGCTAGGCTTGCTGAACCTCTTACGGCACTAGCCAGAAAAGAAAAGAAGTATGAGTGGACAGCAGCATGCAAAGAAAGCTTCCAAGAATTAAAGAAAAGATTAACAAGCGCACCTATCCATGCCATTCCTATTGAAGGGGAAAGATTTGACATATACAGCGATGCTTCGAAAGAAGGATTAGAAGCGATATTGATACAAAACTGGAGAGTTATAGCTTATGCTTCACGGCAACTAAAGAATCATGAGAAGAATTATCCAACTCATGATTTGGAACTAGGTGCAGTCGTGTTTGCATTATAAATTTGGAGGCATTATCTTTATGGGGTTCAGTGTCAAATTTTCACAGATCACAAAAGCCTCAAATACTTCTTTACTCAAAAGGAGTTGAACATGAGGTAGCGACGATGGCTAAAACTTGCAAAAGATTACGATTGTGAGATCTTATATCATCCAGGGAAGGCGAATCGAGTTGCTGATGTACTAAGTCGTAAATCAACATCAGTACAGCAATTACCTATCGATGATTGTCCAAGGTGTTACAAAGGGAGATTAATTCGTTAGAAATAGAATTGATTTTCGGAAGCTTGGCTGCGCTACAATTGAAACCGACACTGTTTGATAGGATCAAGGAGGCTCAGACACAAGATCTGTACTCGGAAGAGATAAGAGACCGAGTCAACAAAGGAGAAGAAACTGACTTCAGCATTGAGACAAATGGAATGCTGTTAATAAAAGGAAGAATTTGCATACCTGCCAATAAGGAATTGAAGGAGCAAATTATGAAAGAAGCCCATCAGACGCCCTATTCTGTTTATCCAGGAGCCACCAAAATGTATCATGACTTAAGATTACAATTTTGGTGGAAGAGAATGAAGAATGACATTGCCGAGTTTGTTAGTCGATGTCTAACATGTCATAGAGTCAAAGCAGAGCATAAGCACTCAGGCGGGAAACTAGAATCCCTAGACATTCCAGAGTGGAAGTAGGAGCACATTACCATGGATTTAGTGGTAGGGCTACCAGAGACATGAGGAGGATATGATGCCATATGGGTGATAGTAGATCGACTGACGAAAACAGCTCGATTCATAGCGGTAAAAATGACCTTCACATTGGAGAAATTTGCAAGCTTATACATTGCTAATGTGATTAGATTACATGGAGTTCCAAGATCCATTGTATTTGATCGAGACGGCCGTTTTACCTCCAAATTCTGGAAGTGTGTACAATAAGAGATGGGCACAGAATTGAAGTTTAGCATGGCTTTTCATCCTCAAACTGATGGACAAACTGAGCGAACCATTCAAACTTTAGAGGATATGTTACGAGCTTGTGTCATGATTTCAAAGAAGCATAGAATGAGAAACTGTCGTTGATCGAGTTCTCCTACAACAACAGTTCTCAAGCTTCGATCGGAATGGCACCCTATAAAGCTCTTTACGGTAGGAAGTACAGATCTCCAATCCACTGGTGTGATTTAAAAGAAAAGCAACTGCATAAAACTGATTTTGTTCAAGAGACTTCAGAAGCAGTTGAAAAGATACAGAAGCGAATGAAAACAGTCCAAAGTCGACAAAAGAGTTATGCCGACAAACGATGCAGATTTCTGGAATTTCAAGAAGGCGACTTTGTATTTCTTAAAGTTGCACCTATGTAAGGAGTTATGCGTTTCGGAAAGAAGGGCAAACTCAATCCGAGATATATCGGACCATTTGAAGTTATCAAGCGGATTGGGAAGGTGGCTTACAGATTAGCATTACCACCTGATTTATCCAAGGTACATGATGTTTTTCATGTTTCTATATTATGTAAATATGTACCTGGTCCATCGCACATTTTAAGATATGAACCGATACAAGTACAGAGTGATCTGTCTTATGAAGAGAAGCCTATTCAAATACTCGCACGAGAAGACAAGGTACTCAGGAACAAGACGATCCCATTAGTCAAAGTGCTGTGGCATAATCACTAAATAGAAGAGGCTACATGGGAAAAAGAAGATGAAACGAAAGCTTTATACCCTCACTTGTTTTAACTTCTCGAGGACGTGAATTCTTTAAGGGGGAAGGGTTGTGACAACCGAGATTTTCTAACTGTTCTCGAGATCACTATACAGTAGAAATTTATATATATTAGTGTGATGTAAATACATATAAATTTTACTCTAATAATGATTTATTAGAGTTGTTAACTGTTTTATGGTTATAAATGTAACGATTTTCAAATCGAAACGTCTCAAATAGTGCATTTTTGGTATCGAAAAACAGAATTCTACTAAGACCTAAAATGTGGTAAACATAGACCCTAGATGGAAAATTATGAAATATCTAGGGTTTATGTAGTGTTTTAAATGATATAAATGCATCGAAACGCTCTAATAGCTTTTTGGGAGGTAAACTGTGAAATTTGGCCAGTATAGCTTTTCGGTCAAAATTTCAACAGATAAAAATTGTACTATAATTAAAAAAAATCTATACTGTATAAACAAACAATATTTTCTTATTAATATAAGAATCAATGGATGAGATCATATCTTCATTTTGATCCAAGGGTTACCAAATATAGTAAATTTTTAGAATTTCTTTCAAAATTCAATTAAGAAAGAAATTTTGCATTTAATGCAAAGCATGGCTGCCATTGCACGTGGAAGAGGGGGGAGAAACAGCTGTATTTCAGCTGAAAAAGTTCCAAAAATTTTACAAAAATACCCCCAAGAAATTTTCATTTTGACCCCAAAATTTTCAAAAATTACAAAAAGGCCCATAAGGATTTTTATAAGCCTTTTATTTGATTTCTCACGTCCCCTACAGCAGAAAAACTCCATTCTGCTGTTCTTCATCTTCTCCACGTTCCTAAAACCACCAAAATTTCTAAGTGTTCAAAACTTGCAAATTTTAAAGAAAAAGTGTGAGGAAACTTCATCTTAAGGAGTCTTCACCCTAAAGCTCAAGTAAGTCTTTCAAAATCCTGTTTTAAAGCTTGTGTTTAAGTGTTTTTATGCTTATAGGAATAGTGGAACAAAATGGGATTAGAATAGTTTTGAGTGTTTTGATGAAATTCATGTGGAAAAACATGTTTTAAGCTTGTTTTTGAAGTGTTTGTGTTAGTTTTTGAAAACAAATGTGTTGCATGGGGGGGGGGGGGGGGGAGAATTTGGTGGATGAAGGGTTGAAAACCCTTATGGAATAGTGATGAACATGTATTGTGAATTAGAAAAGAAATTGATGAGATTTAGAAGTGTAGAAAGAAAGAAAGACAAAGAAAAATTAGGGTTGTGAACAAAAACCCTAAGCCTGGAAAATGTGAAAGTAATGTTATATGGAATGCATGGGAATGAAATTGTTATTGTGTACTAGGATTTTGAGCAGGTTTATAATGAAAACTGTGTTCAATAACATAATTTAAGTTGTTTTGGCACAGTGGGAAAATAAGGATTTAAGCCGTTATAATGCCGAAATTTTCGGACTTATAACTAAGGCTAAGGGTTTAAGGATGATAATGTATATAAAAAATGTTTAAATGCTCTAGTGTTGACCTATAAACATTTCACTGAGGGTCAAACTGTTTTATTATAGTGCAACGACTAGAAACCAAGGAAAGGAAATCAAGAGATCAATCTAAGGAAACATTAGCAGATTTCTAGTAAATTCTAACATTTAAATGTTTGGACATGAACAACTGGAACCCTATGTTGTTTTTGAAACTTCAATTTATGTATAGCCTAATTTCTTTGGCTAGAAAAGTTATATGTTGTTGTGAACTCGTTAAAACGCCTAAATTGGCGAGTATACGAGTGTGCATTGATGTGTTATGTGTGCATGATGATATTTTATGGATTTTGACTCTAGAATGCATTAAACATGTCTTAGGGTTATTTGTAAGTATATGAAATGGCTTTGGTGTCAAAAGGTGTTTAAAAACCCATTTTAGCTGGAGCGAAGCGCTAAGCGCTGGTGAAGGAGCGCCCCGGCGCCGAGCTCTCGGCCGAAATTTGGTGTCAAAAATCCAGTAGGAGCGCCAAGCGCTAGGGTATGAGCGCCAGGCACTAGTGTAAAAATTGATGAAAGCGCCAGGCTCTAGGGTATGAGCACCAAGCGCTAGTGTAAAAATCCAGTAGGAGTGCTAGGCGCTAGGGTATTAGTGCCAGGCGCTAGTGTAAAAATTGGTGAAAGCGCCAAACGCTAGGGTATGAGCGCCAGGCTCTTGCATCGAATTTTCAAAAGTGCCAGGCGCTGCAAGGGGAGTGACGAAGCACTGAAGTTTCTATCCAAAATTTTGCAGAAAAATAAGATGAAGGGCCAGGCGCTCGAGGATGAGTGCCAGGTGCTCCAACTGTTCCAAAAATGTATAATTAAAGTTTTATGCCTCATTTCCAATTCCAATCACACCCCAATGTTTAAGTGCGTGGATGATGAGTTTTAAATAGTATTTTTGGACTGAATAGGCATAACATCGAGTACATTAATTATGAATATGTACACTAGAATAGTTAAGATGTCATAGTAAGTAGCATTGCACAGTAAACAACAGGGTAATGAAAACCTAATATTTTGGCGTACCGGCCTCTCGCGAGGGGAGGTTAACTTATGTCGAAGCAGAAGACATACCATAGATGAGGGAGAGTCCGGGTCGCTTCCAGGCCTCTCTTACAGCGCGCACAAGGTATGACCAAAACAGGCCCGTAGATACAGTAAATGAACATTGTAAATGTAAATTGAGCATAATGAACTCCATACATATTTGTTGAGTTGCATTGTGATGTTTATTGTTTTAAATATTATGTCTGAACTTACTGGGCATGTAGCTCACCAGTTTGTTCGTGTTTAGTTAATCGTGGTAAGCAACCTGTAACCTGAGCTACAGTGTATGGATTGGACTGCAGGGATGAAGTGCCAGTGTCATGATAAAAGGTTATAGACCTGCCAGGCTAATTCTGCAAAGGAAAAAGAAAAGGAAAAAGAAAAGTACAATTATATGATATTGTATAAAGTACACTGCTATGTTTGATTTTAACTATTTCTAATACAGTATGATATTATTATATGCAAGTAATATGAAATAATTTCCAACTATGATAATTTAGTTTTGGGGAAATTGTAGTACTATGTATATCGATAGTTTTAAAAAAAAAAATTTCCGCAATTTATTATGTTATGTTTTGAAAAAGGAGAAGTAAAGTAGCACAAAGTTCCAGTGACATCTCCTACGCGAGGCAGAGGTGTCACACGGCTTCCTCCGGCATCGGTTTCGTCGATTCGTCATACCGTTGGACTCAGCTCGTCGAGAACTTTCCAACGAGAGTGGCGGTGTCAAAAACGTATACTGTTTCCGGTGGTTGGTTACTGTTCACATTTGGGTGGTGTGGCGTAGAAAATAAGATAAGGCAAAATTATGAGACCCTATTTGCAATTATCAATTTTTTGCCCTTATATATAATTTTTTTGTCCAAAATTTCAACATGAGCTATCTTGATTAATTTAGGCGTGCTGAACCCAAATATATCAGTTTTACTTTCATTCAAGGTCATCTTGACTAGTTTCCGGTACTGCGAATTTTCGGTCAAAATTTACGTTTTGTACTCAATTAACTAATTTGAGCATTTTGATAGGCTATACTGACTAATTTGGGCGTGCTGAACCCAAATTTATCAGTTTCAATTTCATTCAAGGTCATCTCGACCAGTTTTCTAGTACTGCATTTCCCGATCAAAATTTGCCTTTTGTTCTCAAATGACTAATTTGAGCATTCTGATCCCAAATATATCAGTTTTATATCAAGAAAAGGTCATCTTGATCAATTTCTTAATACCGTATGTTCCTCAGTCAAAAATTACATTTTATGCTCAATTGACTATTTTGAACATACTGATTCTAAATATATCAATTTTATATTAAGAAAAGATCATCTTGATTAACTTTTTGATACTACGTGTAACACACACACACGCACACACATATAACATCGCTACCATAACTCTTTTGTCTTTTAGTAGACTTGTCTTACCACAAGTCACCTTCAAGGGCTCTCGATACTAAAATGGCACCGTTTTTTCCTATTTCGGTTCTGTGAAATTTTTCCACAACTGAATTTCTCACCTTTAACATTGTCAGAACATTTTATCACGTTCTAAACAATATTAAATCATTCATTTCACATTTTAAACCTAAAATCATAATGTACATTCAATGTACTTATTTTCCGAGAATGGTGAAATTTCTCGATTGTCACAATGGCAGACTATTGAGCCAATTTTTCTTGGCCTCGAACATGTCCTCCAAGTTCTCCATAATCTCCCTAGCAACATGATAAGTCTCATGTTACTTTTGTAAAGTACTCGTCATGCTAGTAAGAATGTAGCACTAAATTATCTCATTGGATTCTCTCCAACGAGTATAGGCAATCAGGACCTTCTCAAGTGGTGTGTCAAGTTTGAGCCCTAGTGGGCATGGTTCGTCTAGTACAAACTTGTGTCTTTTATAGCTGATAACTATAAGCGGATTCCTTTTCTAGTCTTTATAATTATCACCATTCAGTTTATTTTCAGTAAGTATTGAAATGAGGGGTGTCGGTGACATTTTGAACTAAAATAAAATTATACAAGGATATCATTATAAAGCCCAAGCAAATATAGAGAGAATTTAGCAAATAAAACATACAAGTATGTTCCTACATGAAACTTGAAAAAAACATGTAACATTGCAACGGTAATTCTTAACACCTATTGCCCCAAGCCACCGAGGGATGGTCATGAGATAAATAGCCGGAACATGGACCCTATCCAATTAATATATGTTGCCTTAAATCCTTTAAGGTTAAGACATATATTAATAATCGTTTATTTTGGCCACTAGTTTAGTTAATAGAGCTTTTAGGGAAAGTTAATAGCTAAATGAGTCTTGAGTGTATAATTATTTGTTTATGTATTTCGATCCATGTCCTACCAAGCTACCGAGGGTTGGTCATGAATAGAATTATGCCCGAGCACGTTTTCCACATAGGAGATCCAACCTAGTATACTAGCGGTGGTAAACACCTACCGAGAAGTGTGGTTAGGGCAAAATTGATGTGAAATGTTACCATACTTTCACATATGGATCAACAATGGAGGCCGTAGGTTTTGTTTGAAACCCTCTCCTACTCAATATTTTTAAAACATGCAAGTTTTGTTAAAATATGTATGATCTAGTTTGAGTGGCATTCACCTATCATGTATAACATATTATCAAATATACATCCAAATCATCCATCAACACATATTCATCCATTCATGACATATCACAGAAAAAATAAATGACGGAAAAAATTTAATTAATCAAGTCATGGTCCATCCTAAAATAAAGAAAAAAATTAAAGATTATAAAATTCCATCCAAAGCATTCTTTGAGTCTTGAATTTTGCTCCATCCTTTTGTATCCATTTTCATGTAGCCTTTCTATTTATTTCTCATCCTAAGAATTATTTAAAATTCGAATTTCAAAAATTTAAATTTCAAATTCATATTTCAAATTTGAATTTCAAATTAAAATTTTAAATTAAAATTTTAAACAATTTAAATTTCATGTGTAATAATATGTAATTTCAAAATTTTCAAATTTTCAATTACATATTTTTAGACATGATTTAAAATTAAATCTCAAATTCAAAAACTGAAAATTTTCATTTTTTGACCGTCGGCCCATGGGCCGGGAAGCCTGCAGTCGTTGTGGGCAGCCCCTAGCCCTCAGGGGGCTGGCAGCCCACCCCCAGGCCGGGTGCAGCCTTGCTGGGTTGTAGCAGGCTGTCAGGTTGCAAGCAGCGCTTGCAGCCATAGGCTGCACATCGGGGGGCCCACAGCCCGCCAGGCTGCAGGCTTCAACTGCAGCCCTAGGGCCTCGATAATCCCTGGGGGACCCACAGCCGCCCCACGGCTGCAGGCCAGCCCTATCTTGCCTGAGGGTAGTGGCTACAGCCTCACCAAGGCCGGTGGCCCATCCTGAGGAGTCGGTCCTTAATTTTCGTGTCATATTCCAATTTACCCATTAGGATCTCCAAAAATTAATTTGAATCCTAATTAAATTGGAATTTTCAGCACAAATAAAATTTCAATTCAAATTAAATTTAATTTTTTGGGAAAAATAAATTATGGCCTTCAATTTTCAATCTCCTCCAAGAATAATTACATAAAAATTTCCTATACCGTTTCTGGTGTATAAAATTTTAATCATAAAAATTATAAGAGACTAAAAAGAAAATCCATGGAAAAATTACGGTGATAATAGACCACTCCCATGGTTATATAAAAATTCCTAAATACAATTTTTCTAAATTCTAAGAAACCATAATTGGAAAAACCAAGCATGCTTATAATAATTTCAAAAATTAAAATAACCACATACTTCATACGTAATCCATGATAACAACATAAAAGAATCCTAGAATGCCACTCTATAAATATCAAATCCATACATTAAAAAAGACTAAATTATTGTCTAATTTATGCACATGACATAATCAAGAGATTTCTCTGATACCAATTGTAGGAAAAAATTGGTAAAAATACACAGTGAAATTATAAAAAATTTTTAAGATCGTTAAATATCTCGTGATGTCATATACAATAAATCAACAACAACAACTTTATACCTTTAAAGGATGCCAAAGTTACAGGAGGAGAATGATCGGATGGTTTCAACTAACTAGTCTTTTCTACTATTCTCCAATTCCTTGATGGCAGAGTGTGTGGGCAGTCGGATCCTCCATCAGTATACTAGCATTGTTAGTCTCCTTCCGACCACCCAAATATCTAAAAAACTTATTGTCACAGTGAGTTGTGCAATAATAAGCCTGCTCACCTAAGAATCTGTAGTCTAAGAGAACTGGATCGGTAGGCCCTCTATTTATAGACTTGCATGAGGTGATCCCTTGAATTTGAGTTGGACCAAAAAAAGATTTTCTCCCCTCCTTCCAACAAAAATTGAACTCTCCCTTAGACCAAGATCATGACAAACTTTGGCTACCCTAGGAAGATATTCTATTCAAAATTCAAACAAGATTATTACTTGAATTTTATCTCCTCATTATCCACTAAAGCCAATTCTCCCTAGGCCAAGAAACATGGTTAGATTCGGCCATCTAAGTGTGAGAAAAATCAAAATTCAAATAGGATTTTCTAGCTTGAATTTCATCTCACTCTTATCCACAAAAAATCTGAATTCCCTTAGGCTTATCCATAGAGATTTCGACCACCATGTGAGGGAGAGATTCAAAATTCAAATAGGATTGAAACTTGAATTTTTCACTTATCCTTATCCACAAAAAATCCGAACTCTAAAGGGTGGGATTCCTTTTAACAAATTCGGCCACTTTGCTAAGGATTAAGATTCAAAATTTAATTAGGGTTCAAAAAAAATCTTCCTTTTCCTTATCCATAATAAAACTGAAACTCCCTTGTTCTTATCCATAGAAATTCGGTTACACTATATGGATTTGTAATTCAAAATTTGAATTCAAATTTCAAAGTTCAAGTTCAAAAATTCAAACTTCAAATACAAATTTCAAATTTAAATTTCGAATTCAAATTTCATATTTAAATTTCAAATTCAAATATCAAATTCAAATTTTAAATTTTAATTTCAAATTCAAAATTTAAATATTAAATTTCAAACTCCACAAAAAACTTGTATTTCAAATTTTTTCCTCATGGATAATTTTCCACAACTCCAATTCAAACTCAAATAAAATCATGATAACTTTATTTGGAATTTGAATAATTGAGTAATCTCTTATCCAAAATAAAATTCGAATTCAACAGGAGAACCTTGTCTTCCATCCTTATCTTATGTGGATACCATCCATATATCCATGCAAGACAACCAACCAATAAGTATACCCTGATCAATTTGCTATCCGTTAAGGAATTATGTGGAGCTAGTAGAGGGACCAATTGGACATAGAATCGGGCTCCCATGAATCCATATGATTATTACTCTGTATCGACCAACTCAATCATATGATCACTAATTTTAGAGTCACACCACTATAAACCTGAAACTGAACTCTCAATTATATATTGTATTATGAAAGCCTGTGACAAGCTATTATCCAATGACCTAGTCATATATGCAAAACCCTCATATAATATCCATGATCAGCCTTAGGTCAAAGTCCGTTCAACCTACTGATCAAACTATCATAAAGTTTCATTATACTACCAAATAAGAAAATGATTCACCATATGTGAATAAGTAGTCATTCGCCTAGCAGACGACCCAAGGCCTTGTCCATTTTCACATCTAGTATAATGCCTTTAAGAGGATACTCTTAACTCCTTATTAGAACTATGATTCCAATATCGGTAAACAAACCCACCATCGTATACAAGTTATGCACCTAACGAACCGGTTTATAAGCTTACTACCTCTGAGATACTTTAGCCATTGGAAAATCAAAGTACACAAGTCATATATATGAAGTAGTTCATCTACTCAGGATTAAGGCTATTGCATAATGAATATCAAAAGCAAATTGATCCACTCATAGCGGACTACGCAGATCAATCACGCTTTAGTCCTAGTTCAATATGTTACCACCAAGCAACATATCTATGTCTCTACTCGAGAGTCAATGCTCTTGACAGTCAAGACAAATTGTCCCCACCATGGCTTTAGATAACATAATAGTCTTAATATGAGTTAGATGCTTAGTTTAACCCCATAGACTATGAACTATAATTTAGACTGCTCACTTTAGAACATTGTCTTTTGGCACACAAAAGTCTATTGCATGCAACATTCTAACAGTTTAGAACAAGCAATTAGTGAGCCATATTTGCTTATATTTACTTTAACATGTAAATAGAATAAGGACAAACAACAATGTAATGAATAACCTCTAAATATAATTTTATTATCCAATTCAAAATAAATGAAATACATCAAAATGTCTTTCATGCTTGGGGTATTTCCTAATAGGCTTGACTCGAGAGCTCTAATTACATCGTAAAGGAGGGCCGAGGCTCGGCATTTGAGGTAGCGATGGGAGAGGATATGGACAAGGGTGGAGAAAAAGGAGAGGTTGTGATGGAAGAGAGAGGTCCGGTAGGTCCAGAGGAAGAAGTAGAGGGTCAGGTAGGGGCTGTTCTTGATGCGGAGGCAATTTGGGATAATTTAGCGGGGAGAAGCTGGTGGGCCTGAGAGAGTAAAGGTGGGACCATTGGGACTTAGAGCATTGGTAGGATGTGAGAGAGAGAGAGTGTGTGTGTGTGTGTGAGAGGGGGGGAGGAGAGGAGAGGAGAGAACAAAATAAAACAATAATTTTTTAGTTTATTTTAAATTAAAAATTAATATTTGCTTTTATAATTAGGATTTATATTTGAAAATATTTTCTTAATCTTTAATGACTTGCCACGTTAGCTAAATATTTAGATTTATAGACAAATCTAAATGGAGGGTGCAATTTGAACGGTTTTATATACGTTAGGAGACACAATGAACAGTTTTGTAAATACGGGAGGTAAAGCGAATTAGGGTACATAGTCTAGGGGAAATTCATATAATAATTCATTTTTTTATAGTAGGTTTTTTTTTTTGTCATTATAAGTAATTATTATTCACGTGTAAACAATCCAAACACATATTACAATGGTTCAAGTAGTCATTCATATATATATGCATATATATATATGTATAAAACAACACAAAATTTTATTTGAATCAAATACCAAATACAATAGGTGATCCTAATGCACCATTATTGTTTATTGGAAGCATATGGTGAAATTGGAGGGTTTGACTTGTATATCTTCTTATTTGTGTCTCATTTCATGTTCCTCTTCTAATATTTTAACATGTATTTAATATACTTATCTTTTTAATTGACATTCTATGATGTATTGATTAAAAAATTAATTTTAAATTAATGTGTGATGACATTATTTGAGAGTCATGAAAGAGATAAAAATAAAGGAACACAATAATTTAATATGAAATATACAATTTTTAATTTTATGCAATTTTTACAACAAAATAATAAGTATAAGGGACAAAAAAAAAAGAAGATAGAGAAAAGACTGAAAGATTTTTTTTTTTAATATATATTTTGGTTACTAAACTACTTAAGGATAAATATTATCTTTAATTACAAAAAAAGGTCAACAACTAATTCATAAAATATCATGCATTATAAATTTTTAGAATGAATGAGCACAAATGTCTGCGATGTTGTTGTGATGCATTATAAATTATTATGATACATGATGAATAAAATATAAAAAGATGTTATTATTATAATAATGTAGTTATTATAGAACATTTACATAAAGTTAAAGTTTATATTAAAGTACACAAGTCATACACATGAAGCGATTCACCAACTGAAGATTAAGGTTATTACATAATGAACGTTAAAAGTGAATTGATCTACTCAAGCGGACTATGCAGATTAATTGCACTTTAGTTCACGTCCGATACATCACCACCAAACAACATTTCTATGTCTCTATTTGGGAGTCGAATGCTCCAAATAATCAAGATAAATAATCTCTCCAATTGGCTTTAGATAACACAATAGTTTTAACATGAGTTAGATGCTCACTCTAATCTCATAGACTATGGATTATAGATTTTGACTACTTATGCAAAAGTCCATTATATACGACATTCTAACAATTTAATAATAAGTAGTCAGTGAACTATATTTGCTAATATTTACTTTAATATGTAAATAGGATAAGAACACATAGTAATATAATAAATAACCTCTGATATATTATTAATCAATTCAAAACAAATAAAATATATTAAAAATATCTTTCCCACTTAAGACATTCTTAACACATGTAAATTTTAACATTGCACTACGAGATATAATTTTGTATCTTGGTTTATTTGGTGCAACATTAAAATTGCTGGTTTGATATATTTGTCCTTCAACAAATTTTTCAGAAAAATGATCAGCATTTTTAGCTGTAGTTAATCCATGCATTACTTCATGTTTTAATATCATATTTTTAGTTAATGTCAATATTTGAAAATATAGCCAAAAATTATAGTTGTTTATATTTGTTTTTATTATGTGATCTTTTGTTCCTGTAGGAATAATAGATAAAATTTACTAGAAATCATTGCCTAAAATTGTAGTCATTTTACGAAATGGTTTGTCCAAATTGTTTTATAAATATTGAAGTATTTTGTCTAAAACTTCAAAACATCGTTTGTTATTGGTGGGTTTCTTCTCATATTATTAACGATGTTTTTTTAATTAATTTTTGCAAGTTGATCTTATTTGGTTTTATTTTAACAATAATGCATTTATAATTATGTTTTTCTTATTCCTCCATGGGTATAAATGAATAATAATTTTTGTTTTCCATTATTAAGTGATTCTAAAATTTGTTCATAAAAATATCATTATTCATTATTTAAATTTTTTTTTACTAAAATAACATTTGCTTTCTTTAATCTATTTATATCATAATTAAGTTCTTCTCATAAAAATTAATTATTTAGATTATAAATTACTAATCTAGTGGGAAGTGGTAAATTAAAACTTGTTAATATAGATGAATTTAGATTCAATAGTTTTTCTAGTTTGTATAATACATAAATATATAATTCATTTTCGGGGACTTGAAAATTTAGATTATTGAATAAAGTTTTTAACTTATGTAAAATATCATCTGTCATAAATTTCTAATATTTTTAAATAATTTTGCTGGATTATTTATGTTATAAAATAATAAAATTATAATAAATAAATGTCATAATTAGTTTGATGTTGACCAAAATGAAGCTTTTAATATTGAATCATCTCATTTTCTATCATTTCTTAATAATTCTAATGCATTATGTGCTACTTGATTTGATGAATATATTATACCATTAATTGTTCAAAGGGATACATAATTTACTACTCCTTTTCGATGATTTAGCAATAATTTTAAATAATATAGTTCTCTAGAGCTTTGATTGTGACATCCTGTCTTACGTATGGTTAAACAGCACTATTACAGTCAGCTAATGTTGCCAACTGTAATAGACTGTGACTACTTTCGTCATCGACAACTTATTTTTAACTTGCTTTTAACTTATTCTGATACCAGCTAATTTTTTTCTTTTTAAACTTGACTCGGAAATTTTATTTTCGTAAAACATTTACTATAGTAAACATTTTACTTTATCATAACTTGATATACATCATTTCAATACTCTTTTAAACAGCTTAGCGAAAAACTCATAGCAGTACCATAACCCTCACCTAGTCTCTTGGCACATGCAAATCTCATCCGTCATCCATCACTTGTCTTATCTTCGTGCAGAATGCTTACCTACAACATAAACAAACTTGTGAGCGACAGGCTCAGTAAGTTCAAACATACATTCATGACGTATAAAAATTCACACTATATAGGATAGATTGAATCTGATATCTGCTGTAACCTCTGAACATTGCATAACATATATTATACATTGCTTAACATTCATACTTATCACACATAACCTTATAAACATACATGTATGTATCTGAACATACTTTACATCATAATCATAAACATACTAACTGCACTTATCATGCTTAACATCATGAACATATTTTATATCATAATAATAAACATACTAACTGCATTTATCATGCTTAACATCATGAACATACTTTACATCATAATCATAAACATACTAACTGTACTTATCATACTTAACATTATGAACATACTTTATATCATAATCATAAACATATTAACTGCACTTTACACATACTTTAATCTCTTGAACATGCTTTCATGCTTGAACCTCGTGAACCAACTGTAACATCGTAAACATGCTTAACATACTTGAATCTCGTGAACCAACTGTAATGTTGTGAACATGCTTAACATACTTGGCATCATGAACATGGTTTTCATACCTAACATACTTTATACATCGTAGACATACTTGTGTATTCTTGAACATCGTAACATAATATACTTGAAACATAACATACTTACTGTAGGGTTTATACATCGTAAACATAACATATATCATCATACTTATTATCGTTAAAATAATTTCATATTGAACATCATGAATATATATATCATACTAACATACGTAAAACATCGTAAATATACTAAAGCATCGTAACTTATACTTACGTATGCTTAAACATCCTTAATATTCAACATAACATGGATTATTAATATAATAAACAACATGCATTACTTTTTCATTACTATTCATATAGTAATTCTGATCATGAACAGTATTTACATGTGACACCTTAAATTTTATTTAAGGGTCAATATATAATTTAAGTAAAATTAGAGTGCCAAAAATTAATTAAAAATCTTTTGGAAACCCTAGGTTGGTTTCCTAGTCAAATTCCACTCAAAAAGTCAACAATTTGAACTTCAAAAAGAAACCCTAAAATATTCAGCCATTACTTGGGATTTTTAATTAAAATTTAAATCCCACAAATCCAAGGAGGATTCAAACTCAAATTTCATCCCTTAAATATAAATAAGAAATTTGGCCATAAAGTGTAGGAAATAAAGGAGATTTGATTTGAATTAAAAGCTAGGTCAAAACTTAATCAAAATTCAAATTTTTTTTCCTTAAAAACTAATGGGTAATTTTGGCCACTTAAGGAGAAATAAGGAGAGAAAAACCCTAGCCTTAAAACAGCACAAAGTTTCCCCTTTTGCCCCTCAAGATATTCGGCCAAGCAAGGAAGAAAAAGGGAAAGAAAAACCTAGTATAAAAACCCTCTTTTAACTCTCATTCACTTTTCCTTTTACTCTTAAAATTCGGCCAGCCTCCCCTTCCTTCCTCTCCGAATTCTTCTCTCCCAAAACACACCAAAACAGCAAGCAAAACCTACCTAAAGGCAGCTCAAGGATTCAATACTCTTTGAGACAAAAACAAGGTAAGAAATCAACTTTTCCCTTCCTTCTCCTTTTGATTTAAACCCTGAAATTTATATGGTTTTTCGCCACTATTTTCCCTACTGTTTTGAAGACTCCAACACTCACACAAATTCAGCCAAAAAGGAGACCAAGCATCAAAAACAGTGCAGCACAAACAAGGTGTGAATTTCTCTCTCAAAACCCTAAAAATTTTACCTCACTGATCCCCTTTCAAAAACCCTATTATCACATGTGTAAAATTTTATGATTTTGTCAATTTGATTCTTGGGTTGTGTTAATAACATATAAATAAGGTTCTCCACGGAATTTCATGATCATTGGATGAAAATTGAATTAGTTTGAGGCTAATTGAAATTCGGACAGAAAAATGGAAATATGGAAAATTACCATATGAACAGTAAATTTGTGTCAGCCATAACTTGAGTTTTAAAAACGATTTTTGAGTGATTCTTGAGCCTAAAATTAAATTCAAGATGTCCCCTAAATTCATGCAAAATTTCAGAACCAAACTCATCTATTGGCCTAGTCAAAATATTTTTCTAAAATAGGTGGACAGAACTGCTAGTTTTTGAACTGAAACTGAAACCCTAATTTCATGCCTGAAAACAACCCCTCGGATTTTGGCCTAATTGAATGACCAAACGATGTCTAAAAATTATAAAAATTATATGGAATTAAAGCTACGGATTTCTAGTTTAACATATTAAAATTTAGAATTTTTGGGATTAAAAATGAATTAATATTGATTTTACAGTCAGCCTAGGTCAGTCTGCCCATGTTCAGTAATATCCTAACTTAGGGTTTTTTTCACAAATTTTCAAATCCCAAATGTTTATTAAATATTTTAAAATCCTTTTGTGGCACACTAAAATGATTGGGTGATTATGTCTAGACCTAGACTGATCATATGTTGTGATTATAGGATTTATTTGACGTTCTTACTTGATTGGTAGATCACGTTATCGCAACACTTGTGCGCTAATTGAGGTAGGACTTTCTAGCCTTTTTTGGGAGTAGTCAAGTGTTTTAAATTTCCGTGTTTTATCGATGGCATGCTGTTTTCAGTTTATGAAATTATTATATTATTTTTGATGAAATATACGCATGCAAAGTGTTTTGTAATAAAGGTGTATTTTAAAGCGTGTTTTGATTGATGACATAATATAACTTGGTAAATACCATCTTTTGAATAATCCGGTGAATATAATTGAGCTCTAGTTCACGATCATTATAAATGATGCGTGCGTCCCAAAGTTGACGCTATGGGGGAAGGTCCCTAAACCTCGGCCGGGCCGTTCGGCCTATTTAGACTGTAATGAGATGATCTAGGATAATTCAATTCGAGGCACGTATATTATAGCTACGACAAGTCCTCACTCAAAATACGATGGTTTATTTTAATGATTTATTATTTTTAATATTGGGACACGTATATTGCAGTTACGCTAAGTTCTCAGCAGAATAAAACTTGTATTAAAAATGTTTTCACGAAATTGTTGATTATTTGTTTTAAATGATTATTATGCCATGTATTCTTAAATTGTTGATTATTTTAGAAACGAATATTATGCCATACATTTAAATGTTACCTGCTTAATCCACCTTTGTTTCTGTCCTACTGAGCTAGCGCTCACGTCCCTTTTCTTTGTGATTTCGAAATGACTACTTCCAGGTGCGGGAGGTAGCAGTTCCGAAAATCATTGAGTTATCCGTTTCTACCGAAGATGATGCTATCCGTTTTCTCCATCTTCTTCTTTCTGTTTCTCATTCTGATGTAATGGGACTTTAAGTTTGGATTTTATTTTACGTTATTTAAATTTCATGCTTAGGAATATTTTATTGTTAGTAATTTCTTTTGAAGACCGATTTTGTGTTTGGTTTCTGCATTAAAAAGTATTTATTTTCTACTTTATTTTATTATGTGGTTATGATGCTACTTTATAAATAATTAGGCTTAGCTAAATCATGATGTTGACCCGCTTTTCGTAATAAATGTTTTTCCTTAAATCTCGGGTTGATATTATGATTTGGCTGCCGTGTCACGTGTCTAAATTTTGGGCCGTGACATTACATCGTGAACATATCACATTTTAAACTTCCGCGCCCAGGATGTACCACCATCGGATTAGAGGCCATAAACATGAATAATACTGTTGACTATGAACAATACCATTGACCGTAACAGTATCTTTGACCCCGACGGTACACATAGTGTTAGTATATCTTATGCTTGTTATAGGCTGCATTTTAAATCCTGGGTCTTTATCTTTCATTACGTTCTGATTTTGGACCCCATGATTAGTCATACCATAATGTACGCATGACTGGGAGCGGTACTTTAATGCTAACCTCCGCATCCCTAACTGAAACTGAACATAAAAACCTCCCCGTGGGTCGAAAGGTCAGTATGCCAATAACTGGTTTAATTACCATCTTTTCTGAAGTTCCAACTCTGTAGCATACTGATTGCCCCACAGTAGGAACCTATTACATGTTTTACTTGGAGTATGAGTTTTATCAACCTCACTATAGTGCCTTAGTACATACTTTACATGTCATACATATCATATAAACATATTACGTAATTTCATGTTGCAGACATTCAAAATGTCTAAACTTACAAAATATAACACGTAAACATAAACATATCAAGTCAATTTAAATTTGACTTAGACGTAATACATGGTTCATAACATGATTTTCGTGACATCCATATCATAGTATCTTGATACTAAAACTGCACATAGAACACATAAACATAACTAGTCCATTTATATTATAGACATGGAAATATTTAAACTTATATGCTACATATAGAACACATAACACATAAACATAGACCTAACATGTCAGTTTATGTTGCAGACAAATAAATGCTTGAACTTACTGTTACTTTGCTAGTATCTCTTTTCTTGCTTTTTGGATCTGCAAACGTTTCTTCGTTGCGTATGGATCTGGTTCCTATAACTGAAAGAATCATGGTTATTCTTTCCATACTTATTTTATACATAAAACTTAATAAAACGTAAAAATTCTATGTTTAATTCCCCGATATAAACTTAGGGGCCTAATATCTCATTTATAACATTTTTGCTAAACTTTAGCAAAAGTACTATTGTACCCCTAACGTGATTTTTTTTTCATCGTAACATTACTTTTCCTTGATTTATAACTTAATTCTGGCTCTTAGAATCTTAATTAAGTCATTTTAAATCCATTAGGGCCTTTTTCTATCGTTCCTGGAATTTTAGGTCAAAATGTCCGTTTTACCCCTAATGGGTTTTTAGGTCGTATCATTTTATTTTAATGCTTAGACTAAATTTTCTAAGCCCAACAATCATAAAATAATTTTTCTTAGGCTTTACCAAGCTTTTACAACATTAATTGCTGAAATTCTCAGTTTACTCATCCTTAGAACATCTGTCATCCTTTTCTGAGCTTAACTCATTCATTAATTCCTAAAATCGTTTGAGGGGGCTCGGGTTTCCATCCCGACCATATTTTTACCCCTAGTTTCCTAAAATACCCTTTTTGTGCCATTTTAGAAATTTCGGCAGTATTTTCGCTTAATTTTTAGGTTCATTAGGAAACGCCTCGAAACCATCTAACATATTTCTATTTTATCACGTACTATACCAGAGGCCTTTGTTTTTACGTAAAACTCAATTTTTACGTAAAAATATTCACATTTCTACACATTTTCTTTTTCATTATTTTCATCCATTTTTCTTACTATTTCACATGTAAAATTACATAATTAACACATAATCATTCCAAAATAAAAATTAAGGAATGAAAGGATAGAAATCACCCCTGAAATCATCCCATCGGCGATCGAATGCACTGTTCGGTCTCTCGTGCACAAACTTTGATTCATCGTTCTTCACATTTGAAATTCCGTCTTGAAATTCCGACACAATGGACGTGTCCGGAACATCGAAAATAGGCCAACGGGCCATTCTTAAATTTTTAGGGTCTGGTCGCCGTTGACCAATGTTGACCATCGTTGACTGGTGTTGACCGGCAACGGCGTGGAGAAAGGAGGCCACCATCTCATAGATCTCGATGTGAGGAACTGATTAGTGGTGTCAATTTCACCAATCGAAACTCTTATGGCCGGAAACTAACCCTCGAAAAATCGACGGCGGCGGCGAGCTTAAATCTCCGTTTTCCCGACTTTTTTTCTTGAAATTAGCTTAGGGCTTTTGTTCCCCATGAAATTTTAAACATTTTGATACCCACCACATCACTCAACTCCGCCGGAAACGGCGAGTTTCACGGCGGTGACATGGCAATGATGACACGACTTCGGGCGGCGCAATCCGACTGCCGTTGAGCTGAAACAACATGTGGGTTTTATTCTACTCTTCACCACGACTCTTTTGGGACCGGAATCTCCTTGATCGGACATCGAACAGCGGAGAAATCGGCATTTGAAAATCCTGGCCACTGTGATTTTCAGCCATTTATATACTTTTTCGCCAAAAATTTCAACATGGGCTATCCTGACTAATTTGGGTGTGCTGAATCCAAATATATCAGTTTTATTTTCATCTGAGGTCATCTTGACCCGTTTCCGATACTGTGAATTCTCGGTCAAAAATTACCTTTATGCTCAATTAACTAATTTGAGCATACTGAAAGGCTATACGGACTAATTTGGGCGTGCTGAACTCATATTTATCAGTTTCAACTTCATCCAAGGTCATCCTGACCAGTTTTCTGATACTGCATGCTTCTCGGTCAAAATTTACATTTTGTGCTCAATTGACTAAATTGAGTATACTGATTCTAAATATATCAATTTCATATCAAGAAAAGACCATCTTGACCAATTTCTTGATACTATGTGTTACATACACACATAAACACATAAAATCACTACAATTTACATTTTAAACATGAAATTCATTGTGTACATTTCATGTATACAATTTCTGAGAATGATGAAATTTCCCAGTTATCACATTGATGAATATAAAAAGTTCTTCCAATTGTATATCTTTTTTTTCTAGGAGTTCAAATTTTATCTTTATTATTCCATACTCATTTAGTAGGGAATTCTATATAAAAAAGTTGTCTAATTTTGATATTAGGTTTATTTATATTTATCTATTTAGTTAGAGTTATTTTATGAATTCAAGGTTATTTTATTATATTAGTAAGACATTGTTTTGAATGAAATATTATATTTTGCATATGAGGTAAATGAATAGATTGTTGTTGTACGTTGGACATCTATGATGTATTAGGTATTCAAATAGTTTTCACATAGCTTCATATAATGTTACAAATTGGCAATTAATATAATTTTTTATTTTGTCTATTTATTTATAAATAATTTGTCTACATTATTTTGCACATATATTGTCTTATATTATTACTCCTATTTGATCTAGGTCTTTTGTTACGTATTTGAATAAATATTTTATAAGTATAGACTGAGAATATATTTTAACATTTATCTAAGCATAAACTTTTAGGAGCATAAACTTTAGGCATAAGTGTTTGTCATAAGAAAATACAAATCTGTTGTCTAATTGATGCCTTTTTTTTGTACATTAAAAGTTGTATTTCTGTGTTTATAAATGACAAATCTATTTTCTTTGATTGTTGTTTTATTTCTAAGTTGTTTAGCAAATTTTTTAGAACATACTGAGTTTTTTATACATGGACGATTTGTTTTAGCTAAACCATATGATTCATGTATCATAAATTCAGTTACAACATTATGTCTTTGGGGATTTTTTTTTTTTGAGATTAGATATTTCTGCAGAAATAAATTTATCTATTTGTGATAATTCACATATTTTTTTCATTAGGATGTAATGAAAATAAAAAATGACAATGTGGCAATCCTTGTTTCTAGAATTCAATAATGTATAAATCTACATAATAAAATAAACAAAATAAAAAGAGAAAAATATGTTAGTTTTGTTTTAATACAGAAGTTAATGATTTTTTTTCTTTGAGTTTTCGATAAACTATATTAAATAGTATTTAGGTAAAAGATATAACTTGCAATAATTGTTCCAAACGTATGTTTGGATTTAATAGTTGATAAAATACGATCAAATTTCATCTTGAAGATTCTTATAACAATATCTGGTTTGTCTTTAGTTTTTGACCTAGAATTTTAGTTAGAGCTTTAGTAATTTTAGGCTATTTAGGGTTGCATGTGAATGTTATAGATAAATTTAGATTTCTAAGTGCCTACATATTGTCATTATATCTTGATAATTTTGTATCACGTATTCAGGAATTCCGGTATGGCTAGATGGAAAAATAATTCTTTTGCCTATTGCTTTTGTATTTGTATCTCCTCTTGCAATAGCATTTTGAACATCTTGATAAATTTTAGATATTAAATTGTTCTAATTCTTTCTAATATAGTCCATTCAATCTTTTTAACAGATGCATATGCATTGACTACATAATGCTGGAACAATCATCTAGTTCTAAATAAAGTTTTGTCTTATGATTCACGTTTTGCAATTGATAGTAATTGAATGCTCATATAGGAATTCTCTTTGTTAAAAGTATTTTATTTGAGTTATTTGAATTTATGTATTGAACCCGATTTTGGTCAAGCATAACTATTCTAATCAGACTCCATAGCCAATTAAAACAGCCCATGAACCTCATCGGATCGCCAAAAATTTTGTTTTACTTTTAACTCTTCGTATTTTGGAGCCTTTTTTTTGTACTTTTCTTGTGTGAAAGCCTTTTAAAATTTAAAATTATACTTTAGTTGTCTTATTATAATACAACATAGTTTACGTAAATACATTTTCTCAACTTTGTATCTCAAAATATATTTTCTTCAAATTTTCTCTTTCAAAGCTCAGCGGAAGATTGGTAGCAGGACCATAATCCACAATGGAATTCCCTATCCTAATGGCACCGCATATCCTGCCGCCATCTAGAGTATCTACTGGACAGGTTTCTTACCTGCCACATGAACACACTGATGAGCAACAGGCTCAGTAAATTCAAACATACATACTAGGAATCATGTAAATTCAAAAACATAAATAATAAAATTTCCCATGAATAATACTATTCATTCATGAATAGTAATTTTGACTTTGATAAGTGAACAGTAACTTTAACTTTAACTGGGTACTATTCACATCAACTATGATTGAGACTACTAAACATATTGTTAGTGTCTATCGTATCTTATTATGCTTACTTATGGCATTTATTTCAGTTTTGGGCCATTATCTTTCATTATGTTCTGGTTTTGGATCCATAGTGATTGTACCATTATGCGTGCTACTGTGAGGGATCTGGGGAGCTACTTTTTTAGGCCAATCCTCCACAGTCTATCATCACCTGAAGCGGTTATTATATCCCTGAAGAACCTGTGAACCCCCACTGTACTGGAGGCTGGTACGTCAAAAGTGATTCATTACCATCTTTCTTATAGTTCTGACCGGGTGGCATTAATCATCACCTCAAAGTTAGGAACCTTTAATGTCCGTAGGTCTTTATACATTCTTTTATTTATGAGTGTGTCTTAAATTTAGTCACACTTTAGTGCTATGGCACCTCCTTCCTTAGTTTATCTACAATATACTTCTCAGACTTGTCAATTATCAGGTGAGTTAGTTTAACTACACCCTAATGCCTGTAGGACTTTTCATCTAACGTACAAATAGTACGTAATTAAATATTATAATATATCATGTTGCAGACAATTAAATGTCTGAAGTTACTAGTATTCGGCTGACGTTGTCTTTTCACAATCCACAGACGTTCTCTCTTTCCGTCTAGATTGGGTCCCTATAGACAAAATATTGTCTATTAATTATCATCATCATTTATTACTTTGTAGGTATTCATTTTTCTCTAATCATCACAATACATTTCATCCCTCTTTATGCTACACAGCCTGGTACACAGTAGTATCTGAAGCCGTGTACCCCTCGGTCCTTTGCTACATGGTCGTGTAATTTCTTTTCTACCCGTGTAACTGTACACGGCTTGGTACATGCCGATGTTTAAGCTTGTGTGCTTCTCTGTCTTTCTCTCCCACATGGTTGTGTAACCCCTACTTGCCCGTGTAACAGTACACAGCTTGGTACACGCCTGTGTCCAAGAGCGTGTATATCTTGGGTTGCTTAATTTCTTCCATACATGACCGTGTACCCATCTACACGCACGTGATCTTCACAAATTTTGGATTTTTGATCTTAAAAATCTTATTTTAATTATTCTAAGACCTTCATGGTCCTTTTCGAATCTTTCGGACATTTTTGGTCAAATGACCATTTTATCCTTGATGAGTCTCGGGATCGCTCTTTTCCACTCTATCATTTTTCTAGAATTCTCTAAACTCAAATATCATAAAATAATATTTCTTAGACTTCGTTTCACCTTTGTAGCAGTTATTGCTACCGCATACACCACTACTGGTTATTCGACCCCCGGGTGGTACTATTTCAACACCTAAGGTCGTTTTTTGTTTTTCTAACATTTCGGAGCCTCAAACAAATATTTCACTACTCTTGAAACATTTGTTATTCTAATCCCAAGCCTTAGTTCCCGAGGGGTTCGGGTTTTCTATCCCATTCATAAATTTACCCCATCGTTTCCTAAAATACCCTTGTTGCGGTTTTCAAAATTTTGGTGGCATTTCCATTTAAATTTTTAGGTTTTCCCGACGTTAGGTATGCCTCAAAACCTTAGTACCTGTCACGTACTATGCGAAAAGCCTATTTTACGTAAAGTTACCAAACTTTTATGTAAAACTTTCCACATTAACAACCATTCATCAACCACAAAATTCCATCATTTTTCCTATGCAATTCAACACTAAAATTTTTTCATCATATAGCTTATTTATCATATCTCAATCTTATGGTTTCTAATGCATAATTCCCCATCAAAACCAAATAAATTTTCATTCTAAACTTCATTCTATATCCACAGGTTTTACATGAAAACATACACAAAATTTGCTTATTTCAAGCTTCCAAAATATACTTTAAGTATCATGCAACCTAACCAATCATCAACAACAAAGTTTAACACCAAATTTTCACTATTCTTTCTCACCTATCATGGCACAGTTTTGAATATCAAAATGGCAAGAAAAGGTGTCACAATAGAAGCTCACCTTATTGACTTGATCACTTGATGCTTGGGAGAGGTTTTAATACTAGTTTGGAGAAGTTTTTGCTAAATTCTTGGCTTGGAAAGAGGTGAGAGTTCACGGCAGAAAATGGCCAGAATTTGGCTAAGTTTTCTGATTTTTTTTTCCAATGCCATTTTCACTTGTATTTATAGGCAAAATTAAGAGGGACTAAGTTGCAAAAGTTTCTAACAAATTGGCCTAAGTTTGGAGACCTTTTGCCAACTTTTGAGGGATTAATTAGCAACTTTTTGGCTGATTATCTTAGCCTCCATCGACTTTAATTCCAGCCCATAAATCCCATATTTTGCTAATTTTTTTGTTGTATTTTTGGCCTAATCTTAGCCCTTGATCAAGGATCACAATAAATGCTAGCTTTTGGATCTACCTACCATCTTAATTACTCATTACTTTCCCATTTATTGCATCATTAATTGATGTCATCAATGACATCACCCAATTAATTCAACATATTAATTCGTGGTTAAAGTTTGACCAAAAGCCAAACTGAACAGAAATCTACCGAAATCATGTAGGTGGGTTTCTGACGTCTCTTGTGCGATTGGTCTACCTTATTTTGCTTCCATTTGACCAGAATTCACTACCATAAGTTGTTCGTCTTTTAGTGCATTCGGTGCACCCTTTAGTGTTTTCGGTTACGATTTGAAACCATTTCACCCGTTGCGGTTCTGGAAAATTTTTCATCTCCGAAAACATACTCTTTAACACTGTTAGAATATTTTATTGCATTCTAAATAGTATTAAAACACAACTTTTATATATTTTATACATTAAAATTATCATATACATACAATTTCACATTTCTTCCGAGAATCTTAAAATTCCCGGATATCATAATTTAAATGTAAGCCAATTTTATAATCATCTTCTCTATAAGAAAATAGACGAGGATATTGTAAAGTTATATAAGACAGATGTAATTTCGTAATTTTTTGTAATTTATTTGTTTTGTTTTATAATATCTCTTCCTTATTCATATTTGCCAATATCTCGAACTATCAAACCATCTATGTCATTTGAAGTAGATGGTTTATACTGATTACTATCTTTAGGTCGTTGTCAAATCAATCTTAGTTTCATACAAGGAATTCCATACTTTTGATATCTATGTTTTACCATTCGAAAAAGTTTTACTAATTTATTATTTTCATTACATGTGTTAATTAAGTTTTCAACTAATAATTTGGTTAAATCTTGTGATGCATCGTCAAATGAAAATGCTGCTATTCGATTTTCAATTTTGTTTTTTATGTCACATATATATAGTTGTGTAAATTTTGGAGAATTGTTGTTAGTTGGTAGTGAAGCTCTTATAAGATGATGTATTTGTCCCCTTATTTTAAAAATATATGGACCATTTGATGCTTTTGGTATTTGATTCTATATAAGCTTCAAAAGATGTAAATGCAAATATGAAATAAAAAGTTTGAATTTTTTTTAGAAATGTGTACTCATAAGTCCACCATAGTAATTAAGTAATTTATGTAATTAAGGAGGAGTTTTTTTAGTTAGAGCTAATGTAACTTTTCTATCTTTACAACACTTGTTAAATTTGGATGAGTTACCTTTTTCTGTGCATTTGTACAACCAAAAGAGAGTACTACAATGTTTATAGATGCAAGAGTAGTGTCCAAGATCAAGATAGGGATCTGTATCACCTATAAAGTATTATTAAGAAGAAAAATGAACAAAAAAAATGTATAAGGAATTAGTTTTTCAGCAATATAATTACTTTTGCATTATTTTAAATTTTTTTTAGATTAAAAAATTGCATTTTTCATTGACATTTTTTTTATGTTGATGGTTAAGTTGAATAAAATATTTGCCTCTCAGAATTAAAAAGGGCTAACATCGTACCAAAGTTGGATCGAGGAACATTTATAGATAGAGTGTCGATCTTTTCATGCTATTTATTGAAGCATCCATTATCGCTAGACATGCAATCTTGATCCGAATGAGAGTAATAATAAAATTTATGTTTATTTGATATTGGAAGATTTTCTCTCATTTATTTTATTTTATCACCCATCTAATCATTAGGTGTGATAACCGAGAAATCTATACTCTCGGAAAATTTTGTACAAAATATGTAAATAAATGTACATTTATAGTGAGACATGTTATAGAATATAGAGTAGATGAAAATTTTGATTAACGGAGTTTTAATCAAAATTTGACAATGAATTAATGAATATAGTTTAAAAGCTAAGCATTAATTCAATTTATGATGTTTTAAAAATTAATATAAGGGTATGTGAAAAATACATATTAAGAGATTAATGGCACATAAGTGAGCCACATTGATCAATGGCCAAAAGATTAGCCAAACAAACCCTTGCATTTTCTTAAAGAAAATAAAAGAAAATGTGAGAGTAAGAGAGACATGTGGAGGGCTTAAGTTAATTCAAGTGAATTAATTCACTTGGTTCCACGGTAAAGAGAAGCAGCGGAAAAAGAAAGAGAAAGAGAAAGAGAAAAAGAAAGAGAGAAAGTGACCGAGAAAGAGAGAGAGAAGAAAAGGGAAATCCAAACAAGTTCAGATTTTCTTATTCAAGCAGCAGATCAATCAAGCAATCAGCCAAGAATCAGCAGCAAGAAGTTTTCAAGCTTCAAGTAAGGTAAACCCTCGTTTTCTCATGTTTTCTTGGGGGAAAATCTGGGGTTTTGAGAGGAAAAAGGGAATGTAAGTAAATCATGTTAAGATTTTGGTAAAAATTGAAACATGGTTCGAGTCTAGTTGTTTTCAAACACGAATCCATGAGTTGATGGTTTAGAAAACCAAGTTTAATGAGTTTTCTTCACAACAGTGCAGATTTTTCAAAAGTTGAGTCAAGAGATGTTCATAAGCAAAATGTGAGATTTTGCTTATGAAATCATGATTTTGTGATAGTAGAAATGTAGTAGATACCTTGCAACGATCTTATGGAGATCGATTTTGAGTGTAAGAAGTAGAACAAAGGCCATAAAAACCTTAGAAAATCAAAGCAGAGCAGTTCAAACCTAGAATCTTGATTCTAGTATGAACACGGGCGTGTACACGGGCATGTACAAGGGCGTGTTCAGAACATGGCCCCGAACATGCCCACATGCATGACCGTGTTGTAAGAAAATTCAAACCCTAGAGGTACACGGCCAAGAATACGGCCGTGTATCGGGTCATGTCAAGGGATACACGGTCAAGAGAAAGGCGTGTAGCAGACCATGTTAGATAGCAGGAAAACACGACCAGAAACACGGCCGTGTAAGTAACCGTGTAAGAGTCCAGAGGAGTACACGACCAGTAACATGACCGTGTATCCACCCGTGTAAGTATACACGGCCATGTTCCATGAAGTACATGGCCATGCACATAAGTCCAGAGAGGTACACAGCCAGAGACACGGCTGTGTAGGAGGGCGTGTTCGAAGCCAAAGAGTAAAAAGAAAAAAAAAGCCTGGAAAACAAGAATTTCATGTTTTGCCATGTTTCCAGTATAAGATGAATATTGGAAATAATCAGTGATTATTTCTTTTATAGGAGTTCAAGCCAGAGACCCCGAATCAGCAGTCCCAGAGCAGCAGAGGCTCACGCTAGTCGACTTTCTGTAAGTTCAAGCATTGTCTTGACTGCAACGTGGACAATCTTGTTATGTTTAAGATATTATGTGTATTGTTTGACGTGTATGTTAGACATTAATTGTCTACATCACGATATTCATGTCAGTTACATGTCAGTTCATGTCATGCATGTAGAGTTTCATGTTTTAGTACACATGTTAGACAGTACCAGGTACACGAAAATAGGTAGGTGCACAAGGCACTTTAGTGTGTAAATATAACTCACACCCCAATAATTCATGTAACAGGTTCCGACTGTGGGGGCAATCAGTATGCTACCCAGTTGGAACACCAGCAAGATGTAATTTAACCAGCTATTGGCGTATCGGCCTCTCGACCCAACGAGGAGATTTTCATGTTTAGCTTCAGTTAAGACTGAGGAGGTCAGTACTAAAGTACCGTTCCCAGTTGTGCTAACATGTCGGTACGACCAATCAGGGGCCCAAAACCAGAACTAAAATAACATATAATGTCCTAAGACTAATCTTTCAGCCACGAGCATGTTTACAAAGTCCAGTTTCATGCATGAGCATAGCAGTATAGCATATCATGTTTCATGTTTTTATGTTTGAACTTACTGAGCCCATAGCTCATCAGTTTGTTCACATATTGTAGGTAAGAGACTTGTTTACCAGTAGTATACGGTGGACGACGAACAGGATAGATGCATGCCGGGGAGGTTTGGGCGAGAGATTGTGGTCACCTTTAAATCTTCTGGTGTACAGTTTTGAAATGTAATTTCAAAAAGAACAAGTTTTCAAGTTAAGATTATGTGATAGGGGAATCATGATCCATGTACATGTTATTTTGTTAACATGATTTCCTTATCACTTTCTCGAAAAGTTTATGATGTTAAGAAAAAAAAATTTATTCCGCAAAATTAGCAAGCAAGTTTTCAGTTCAGCATGATTATCGACGACCCTAGAGGCCTGTAGACTATTGCGGTTAACTATAGAGTTGACTGTAATAGCATTGTAGGATCTCGACAACATAGCGGGCCGCCACATTAGGAATAATAAATTTTTCAGAAGTTATAATAAAGATGTTAATATTTACGGTTTTCTTTTAAGATCTAATTTAAGAACTACATGTTTAAATATGTTAACATCACAAATAGATAAATTTATTTTTTCAAAATTAGCTAATCTGGTAAAAGATCTCCACGAATATAATGTTGTGTTAAAATTTTATTATGTCAATATTTTAATTTTTAGATACAATATCATTTTACATATATCAAAGTATCAATTATCCTCAGTTTTTTTATTAGTGTTTTTGTATTTAAAATTAATTAATGTTCTATATTTTTTTTATTTTTTAAATAACAGCAATTTAGAAGAATTTGAAAATTTTAAATGTTAAGTTATTATGCTAATTAAAATATAATTGAAAACTATAGTTTATCATTTTTTTTCCTTCCCCGTTAGTAATCCCGTTTTTGAGATATTAAAATTTATTAAAACAAATCAAAATATTAATTGTGTTTTGCAGTTACATTAGTTGTTTTGTTTTACATTATTTTGTTTGTCGTACACCTTTCATTTTTGCCTTTTTCTAGTAAAAAATTTCATTTCAATTAATTAATATTTTATTGTTTTATCAAATATTAGTAGAGCGTTTGATAAAAGTATTGTGTTCGCATTGTGTTTAAATATAATGTATTGAATACATTTTGTATTTGGATGAAAAGTATTGACTTTGTATTTGAATATAATATGTGTAGGATGAAAAATATTTAAATTATATTTTAGAGTTGAAAAATTGATGTGATTAGTAAAAGTAAATTGAAAAAGTAGATTGAAAAAGTGAGATAAAGAAAAAATATAATATAAATAGGAAAAAAATTTTATTTTCAAAATATTCTAAAATAATAAATATATTTATAATACTGTTGAAAAACATTATATTTGAACTTAAAAATTTTACATTTGGATGAAAATTGTATTACGTTTAAATGCAATATAAATTTAAACTATACACAAACGTTTCATAAGTCTTTTTATAGTCTTATTTATAATTTTTTTTATAAGGCTATCAGTTAATTATGTAATTTAGAATTAAACTTTCCTGCACTCTATATTAGTGCACTTTTTTTTTTTTTATAAAAATGTTAATAATAATTGTATTTTAAAGCTAATTTGTGTACTTTATCTTACTTTACTTTACTTTTCTTGTTTGCATTTTCTTCCTTTTTTTTTTTTTTTTACTTTACATAATCAGTTAATAACTTAGTTCTTATTAAATATTAAGTCTTTTTATATTACCATATGTATTAATTTGAAACTATATTTCTTCATATTTTATATCATGATAATTTTTTTTAAACAATTTATAAAATTATATATTTACCTAGTTTATAGAAAACATTATTAAGTCATTATTGAATTATTTTATTTTATTTTATTTTGTTTTTCTAAATTTCTCAGATCATGTCCTTTATGCGTATTTTTTGAACAAAGATTAATATAAACACGATAATATCTTTGTTACTTGCAAATTTACAATGATTAAATTTAAACATACTAATATAACGGTATCAAAAATAGACAGATAGTATCACAAAAATTTACAAAATAATCAAAGTCCCCTTATTATTAATTGGTGACTTAATTCCCATTAAATAATAAATCTTTTTATGTTTTTTATCCATATTGATTGTGAACTTAATTTACTTGTATTTTATACCATTATAATTTTTTGTTTGAAGGCCTCGTTTAATTTTCATATTTTGTATTTTGGCATTATTCTTGTTTCCAAACTATTATTAGTTTTAATATGTTATCTTCCCAAATTGATGTCATTATTTTTAGTTTTAAAATCGTCTTTCTATATTTCTATCTTTTGGAAATGCCTAAATTTGTTTTTTATAAGTGAGTTTGTTTTATGCATTTTATGCTCTTTCATATCATTAATTATATTCTCTTCAGAATTATACAAAGATGCATTCCCTATGGTTATTATCTCATAAATGCTTTTTTTTTTTCTAATTTTATTTCACATTATTATATATAATTAAATAAAAGGGCAAAATCACTGTAATTTCTACAATAACATTGTCATTTTTACTCCTAAGATGTGCTTTGACAACTTGCCCCTTCATTTTGCCTTTTTTGCCCGCTGGGCTGCTTGGCTTTTTAGGTATTTCAAGGATGAAAACCCTAGCCCCCTTTTGTTTTTGACTTGCTGCTCCCTCATTCCCATCTGCCCATCCCACTCTCTCTCTCTCAGTTTCTTTGCAGTGGGTTTTTTGGTGTGTTTTCTACACAAACACCATGGGCTTTCTCTACTACTTTTCTACTGGTTATTCGTAGGTGTGTTGTCCCCCCCTTTGTTTTAGTGTTTTTTTTTTTGTTGCTCTTTGTTCATCCTTTGGTTCTTTTTTTTTTTTTTTGTCCTACTTTTTTCCCTCTTGATTTTTTCCACTGAGTCTTTGTTGTTGGTATGATAATCTCTGGTTTTTGTTTGGTTTTGAAAGAAAGCTCTAGGCCATGTTCTTTTTATTCATTAGTCATCCTGGGCTTTTGATTTGCAATTTTTAGGTGTTTGTGGCTTTTGATTTCCACCGTGCTGATGATGCCAATGTAAATAATTGAGAATCTCTTAGTAAAAATTACAAGCAGAGGGCATACAAGAAGAAGCAAAAGCAAAAAAAGAGTGGTCCAGATTCAAATGTCATGGGTGTAAATAGGTCAACTATTTTTTCCCCAAGTGCTCTATGTCTTATATATATATGTATATATATAATATTAGTACTGCTTTCATGGACTAAAGTTCAGAAATGGTGTGACGCCCCGCCCTACGTGGAGGTTAAATAGCACTATCACAGTTGAGCTCTAAGGCCAACTATGATAGTTTGCCATCTTATGAATCGCCGACACTTATTTTTAACTTATTTTCTCTATTTAATATATTTGTTTTAAACTTTGATTTGAACATAAAAATAGGGAATATTTTTTTAACCTTTTTTTTCTAAACTGAGCTTGGAAATTGTATTATCGTAAAACATTTGCTATAGTAAACATTTTACATTGTCATATTTTAATTTACATTATGAAATATCATTTCAAATCCATTTTAACACTGTTCAATGGAAAACTTTTAGCAAGACCATTTCCCTCGTCTAGTCCCTTTGGCACATGTAGATCCCGCTCCTCGTCTATCCAAATTCTACTGTCATACAGGTTGCTTGCCTGCAACATAAATAAACTTATGAGCTATAGGCTTAGTAAGTTCAAACATAAAAACTAGTTACACAAACCGTAGACCATAACTTAGAGCATTAAATCTAATGTTAGTACACATTATGCTCAATTATGGGTAACATTTAAATCTTAGGTCTTTATCTTGCATTACGTTCTGGTTTTGGGCTCCATCTTGGTCGTATTGTAGTGCGCACATGACTGAAAGGGACTCTGGGGAGCGACCCACTGGTCAATCCTCAACAGTCTACATAACATTAACATAATATAACATGAATAACCTCCACCTTGCGGGAGACCAGTACGCCAAAAGGTGGTTTCATTACCATCTTTCTTATGATTCCGACCAGATGACATTTTCATTGCATCTTGGCCTGGAACACTTTACATTTCTTTATTTTATTATGTGTATTTTATTTGATACACTGATGTGCATATAGCACCTACATGTATACTTTACATATTACATATAACACTTTGACATATCAAGTAAATTCATGGTGCAGACAATAAGATGTCTAAACTTATAAGTATTTTGTTAACGTTTCCTTCTTGGGGTCCACCGACTTCTTTTGTCGTCTCTAAGTTGGATCCCTATAACCAAAATAATTAACGGTTATTTTCAATATTTATTTTATACTTAAAATGTCGTAAAAAAGTAAAAATTTCTGAGTCTGAGTCTCTAACGATACATTTAGGGGTCTAATATTTCATTTTTAACCTTCCCATCAACTTTTGTCAAAATGACCATTTTGTCTCCAACTTTTGACAAAATGACCATTTTGTCCCTGGTAGACTTTTCTCTCTTTTCTTATACTTAAATCTTTATTTTGGCCATCAAAACTTTAATTAAGGCCTTAGGATGCCATTCTAGGCCTTAACGTCTATTTTTCTAACTTTTACCAAAATGATCATTTTGTCCCCAACTTTTGACAAAATACTATTTCGTCCCTAATATGATTTCTCTTCGTAAATATACTTTTCTTTAACTTAAAATTTAATTTTGGCCTTTAGAATTTTAATTAGGCCATTCTAAGGCCCTAACGGTCTTTTTCTAGTATTTTTGAAATTTTTAGTCAAAATGACCATTTTGCCCCTGACAGGTCTCTGGGCCGTAACATTTTCACTTTAACATTTTAACAGGATTTTCTACGCCCAAAAATCATAAAATAATTTTTCTTAGGCTTTACCAAATTTTTACAGTATTGATTACTGAAATTCTCGATTGACTATTCACCCGACCCTCGGATGGCACTATTCCGACCTTCGGTCGTTAATTCTCTTTTTCTTTTGTTTCGGGGCTCCGAATGGACGTTTTACTAACATTGAAAACATCTGTTATCCTTTCCCCAGCCTAGGTCACCGAGGGGGCTCGGGTTTTCAAATCCCGACCATATTTTACCCCTTATTTCCCAAAATACCCTTAGGATCATTCTAAAAATTTCGACAGTGTTTTCATTTAAATTTTAGGTTCCCGGTATTTAGATAACACCTCAAAACCTTGGCATCTGTCACGTACTAAATCAGAGACCTAATTTTTATATAAAAACACAAACTTTTTATGTAAAAATTTCTATAAACCCTAGTCGTTTCTAACGACATTTCGGTTCATTTTTGTCTATTCTCACACTCAGGTTTTTATCCGCTTCTACACTCACACTTTTCCTCACAAAATTCTATTTCATAAACAATCATAGCCCACAGTTTTTGCTTTGGTTTCAAGCATAAAAATTAAAGTTTATGCTTCTAATTTCTTCCTAACCAATCACATATTAATACCAATCTTCTTAAATCAATAAACTTACCAAAATTAAGCCAAGATTTTCATTCACCAGTCCCCCATAACTCACGGTTTTCTTCTTGAAAATCATTCACAAAATTTTTGTTTTTAAGCTCTAATCCTTTCCTTACTTCCATCACATGACAACATAGCTTTTTAAAGCAAAATATAACAAAACCAAAGCTTAAAATTCATTACACTTAACCCACATATAGCCACGAATTTTCTTGATAAAACATACATCAAATTTGGTTTTTCAAGCTTTAATTCATTATTTATTTCAATCGCATGCTTGCCTAGCTTTTTAAAGCAAAATCAAACAAAACACAAGCTTGAAATTTATCATACCAACACCACTTTGTGGCGGCCCGCCCTGCTGTGGAGGCTCTACAGTGATATTACAGTCAACTCTGTAGTTAACCGCAATAGTATGCAAGCCTCTAGGGTCGCCAGTAATCATGCTAAACTTGAAAACTGCTTGCTAATTTGCGGAATAAATTTTTTTTTTTCTTAATATCATGAACTGCTCGAAAATGTGATAAGGAAATCATGTTAACAAAATAACATGCACATGGATCATGATTCCCCTATCACATAATCTTAACTTGAAAACTTGTTCTGTTTGAAATTACATTTCAAAACTGTATAGCGAAAGATTTAAAGGTGACCACAATCCCTCGCCCAATCCTCCCTGGCATGCAACTACCCTGTTCGTCGTCCACCATATACTACTGGTGAATAGGTCTCTTACCTGCAACATGTGAATAAACTGATGAGCTATGAGCTCAGTAAGTTCAAATATAAAAACATGAAACATGACATGCTGTACTGCTGTGCTCATGCATGAAACTGGACTCTGTAAAACATGCTCATGGTTGAAAGATTAGTCTTATGATATTATCTGATATTTTAGTTCTGGTTTTGGGCTCCTGATTGGTCGTACCGACATGTTAGCACAACTAGGAGCGATACTTTAGTGTTGACCTCCTCAGTCTTAACTGGAGCTAAACATGAAAATCTCCCCATGTGTCAAGAGGCCGATACGCCAATAACTGGTTTAATTACCATCTTGCTGGTGTTCCAACTGGGTAGCATACTAATTGCCCTACAATGGGAACCTGTTACATGAATTACTGGGGTGTGAGTTATATTAACACACTAAGATGCCTCGTGCACCTACCTGTTTCATGTACCTGCTATGTGTCTGACATGTGTACTGAAACATGAAATTCTACATGCATGACATGAACTGACATGTAACTGACATGAATATCGTGATGTAGACAATCAATGTCTATCATACACACCAAACAATATACATAACTTCATAACATGACAAGATTGTCTACGTTGCAGTCAGGACAATGCTTGAACTTAGAGAAAATCTGCTAGTGTAAGCCTCTGTTGCTCTGGGACTGCTGTATCGGGGTCTCTGGCTTGTACTCCTATAAAAGAAATAATCACTGATTATTTCCAATATTCATCTTATACTGGAAACATGGCAAAACATGAATTTTCTATTTCCAGACTCTCTTTTTTTTTTTTTACTCTTTGGTTTCAGACACGCTTTCCTACACGGGCGTGTCTCTGACCGTATACCTCTCTGGACTTACGTGCCTGACCGTGTACTTCGTGGAATATGGCCGTGTATACTTACACGAGTGGATACACGGCCGTGTTACTGGCCATGTACTCCTCTGGACTATACGTGCATGTTTACATGGTTACTTACAACGCCGTGTTTCTGACCGTGTTTTCCTGCTGTCTAACATGGTCTGCTACACGCCCTTCCCTTGACCGTATGCCCCTTGACACGGCCCGATACACGGCCATGTTTTTGGCCGTGTACCTCTCAGGTCTGAATTTTCTTGCAACACAGTCGTACATGTGGGCATGTTCAGGGTCGTATACTGAACACGCCCTTGTACACGCCCGTGTTCATACCATAATCAACATTCTGGGTCCGAACTACTCTGTTCTGATTTTCTAAGGCTTTTATGGCCCTTGTTCTACTTCTTACACTCAAAATCGATCTCCATAAGATCATTTTGAGGTATAGACTACATTTCTACTATCACAAATCCATGGTTACATAAGTAAAATTCCACATTTTGCTCATTTACACCTCTTGACCCAACTTTTGAAAAATCTGTATTTTCTTGAAGAAAACTCACTAAACTTGGTTTTCTAATCCATCAACTCATGGATTCATGTTTAAAAACAACTAGACTCGAACCATGTTTCGATTTTAACTGAAAATCTCAACACGATTTACTCACATTCTCTTTTTTCTCTCAAAACCCCAGATTTTCCCCCAAGAAAAACTTGAGAAACAAGGGTTTACCTTACTTTGAAACTTGAGAGCTTCTTATTGCTGATTCATGGCTGAATCTCGAACAATCTGCTGCTGGAACAAGAGAAAAATCTGAACTTTCTTTGGATTTCCCTTTATTCTCTCTTTCTTTCTCGGTTTCTCTCTTTTTCTCTTTCTCTTTCTCTTTCTCTTTCTCTTTCTTTCTTTCTCTCTTTACCGCTGCTTCTCTTTGTCGTTGAACCAAGTGAGTTAATTCACTTGAATTAACTCAGGCCATTTACTTAAGGCCCTCCACGTGACTCTCTCCTCCTTCCTTACATTTTCTTTAATTTTTTTTTTTTGAAATTTTCAAGTGCTTGTTTGGCTACTCTTAGCCATTGATCAATGTGGCTTACTTGTGTGCCATTGATCTCTTAATATGTATTTTCCACATACATTTATATTAATTTTTAAAAAAGCTTAATTTGAATTAATGCTTAGTTTTTAAACTATATTCATTAATTCATTATTAAATTTTGATTAAAACTCAATTAATCAAAATTTTCTTCTACTCTGTATTTTGTAACATGTCTCACTATAAGTGTACATTTATTTACATATCTTGTACAAAATTTTCCGAGAGTATAGATTTCTCGGTTATCACACACTTCTTTCCCACGGTTTTCAACGGAAAATTTCAAGAAAAAAAAGCATGCAAATGGAAGCTTACCTCAATAGTGTTGCTTACTTGATGTTTGGAATGAATTTTAAACAAGTTTGGAGGGAAATTTTTGAAGAAAAATGAGCTTGGAGGTGGGGCAAGTGCACTGCAGCAAGGCTGGTTGAAAACTGGAAAATTTTTTTTTCCTGGTTTTTTAACTTCAAACCCGTGTTTATGGCTGCCCAAAAAGGAGGAACCAAATTACAATGGTTTTTGGGTAAATTAGCAACACCTTAGGGGTCTTTTTGCAACTTTTTAAGGGTTTATTTGCAATTATATTTTTTTCTTCTGATTTCCTTCCATCAACCAACTCAATCTTTAGCCATTTTCCCAATTTTTTTCTCAAAATTTCCATGCAATTTTGGCATCCCCTTGGCCATTGGGTTAAAACTACTTTAAATCTCAACCCTTGGATTTCTTATTTCTTTCCACACAAAATTTTCTTTCATTTATTGCATCATATGTGACATCACTTAGATGACATCATTCTTGCTTTTCAGTCAAGTTTGACTAAAAGTCAAACTGAACGAAATTTCACCGAAATCATGCCAGCAGGTTTCTGAGGCCGTTCATGAGATCAGTTTTTCTTAAATCACTTCCGTTTGGCCAAAAATCCATCTCGTAGGTTTTTCGTCTTTTTATGGATTTTGATAATCGTCTAGGGTTTTTGATACCGAAAGGGCACTGTTTGTCCTATTTTGGTTCGGTAAAATTTCCCGTCACTGAATTCCTTTCCTTTAATATTATTAGGATATTTTATTGCATTTTAAACAATATCAAATCATACATTTTATATTTTAAACATAAAAATCATTGTATATATATAATGTACATATTTTACGAGAATGATCAAATTTCTCGGTTATCACAAATGGTTAATAGAATCTCTGTATGTTTAGATGAGTTACATTTAGTATAATTTTCAACTTTTCCTATGTTACGTTTTAAGTCTAGTCCTCTACAGTTTGTGCTGGAAACATGTAGATAGCTTAAAGAGAAGAAATCGTACATGTTTATACGACTGTGGGATGTTTGGATGTTTCTGCATTATGTGACATCATCAAGGAGGTATTGAATTCAGTTCACACAATACCTTTTGATTTATATGATAATGAGATGAAGTAGGTTTTGGATTCACATGAGAAGTTTATTGTTAAACATAATCCATATCCAATAGGTTTTGGATTCATATGGCTATAAAAAGTTAGGGAATATTTTTTTAAAACTTTTTCCCATAGAGGTACACCATTATATAATTTATGGGTTATGTTTATTGCTATTTTTATTTTGATTTTTACATAATCTATCGATGTTTCTTTTAGGAACCTGTCTTGTCTATCATGCAGTCATGTGTGTTAATGTATCTTTTTTCACGACAATCCTGTCAACCTAACATTCCACTAGCCCAAATAAAGAAAGTAATTATAGCAAAATTGTTCCGTAGGTGGGACTTTATTGTACACTTTGAAATTCTCAAAAGCATAAAATTGGTTTTGTCTATTCTTATCTTACCATTCAATGTGTTGTTTTGTTACCGCTGTATGGATCTTATAGCAAGCATGTACATGGACTTTGACCTATATCGGTTTTTAAGGTCTACTTTACGTCCTGACCTATCTCTTGATTCCTTGCTTGCTAATGGGTCTTTGAATTTTTGTCTTTACCACTTCTTTTTGGTTGATGTGTTTTCAGATTAACACTCCCTCTGCCCCCTTCTATGGCTTGATTTTGGTTTGTTAACAGATTTATGTGTGTAGTTTTTTGGCATTTGTGAAGACAAAATGTGGAATGCTATGCAAGTGAATTTGTGTGTTTCTAAATTCTATATTTTGTTTGCATTATATTGTAAACATTGATATTTCTAGAATTATGTGTACTCAATATAGATATTTAGGTTTCGTATTTATGATATAAGTGGTGAGCTGTACATCCTACTGTATCAATGTGTTTTGTTAGATTGGTAGTCAATACTTGATTTGTATAAATGCATTTAATTATCTGTTTGTAATCTTTTTTTTTTTTTTACCTTTTTTGATTTATAACTTTTTCCCTTAATTTGCTGTTGATAAATTGCTTTATTGCATATGGCAAATTTTGTCTTCTTGGTTTTATTTCATAAATTCCCCTGTTTTGGTTTTTGTTCTCTCTTGACAAATGATTAGAAGAATATACTTATGTTGGCCTTTCCTCTTTTTTTGTTTTATTGTCTAATCTTCATTAATTTGGGCCAAACCAAAAATAATAATAATAAGGGGGGGTGGAGGGTTAGGGAGGCCAAGAAATAAAAGACAGAGATAGAGAGAGAGGACAGAAGGTGGAGGAAGGGTGTTGATATTTTTTGTTTCTGTAATCATCTATGCCTAATTACGTGTCTATATGTGATTATTGCTGTATTATTTTGATCCACTGTTATGCTTTATGATTATAGCTGTTAATTATACATATATAATATTCTTAGTGTGCCATCAACTACATACTGCAGCAACGGCGCGAGCATCTTGCTCCTATTATACTACCATTGCTTATAACGTCGCAAAATTTCACATCATTTACCTTATTTAGCTATTTTTCTATGTTAATACTGAGCAATATCAAATATCTTATGAAAATGCTATATTTTTCTAATTCTAACTTTCTGTAAGTAAAATAAAGTAAAGTTTATCTGTGATAACCGATAAATCTACGTTCTCGAAAATATTTGTACAAATATGTAAATAAATGTACATTACAGCGATACAGATTACAGAATAAATAGCAGAGGAAAATTTTGATTAATCAAGTTTTTAATCAAAATTTGATGATGAATTAATGAATATAGTTTAAAAGCTAAACATTAATTCAATTTATGATGTTTTAAAATTTATAGAAAAGTATGTGGAAAATACATACTAAGAGATCAATGGCACACAAGTGAGCCACATAGATTAATGGCCAAAAGAACTTGCCAAACAAGCCCTTACACATTTAAAAAAAAAGAGAGAAAGCAAGGGAGAGAGTGTGAGTGGCACGTGAGCTTAGAGGGAATTAATTCCCTTAGCTACACAGCAGCCGGAAGAAAGAAAGAGAAAGAAAGAAAGAAGAAAAGAAAAAAAGAAAAGAAAGAGAGAAAGGAAACCGAGAGAAAAGGGAAAGAAGAAGAAGAAATCCATTGAAATTCGGATTTCTAGTTCAAGCAAGAGATCGATCAAGATTCAGTAAAAGACCAGCAGTAAGAAAATCTCAAGTTCAAGCAAGGTAAACCCTCATTTTTCTCTTGTTTTTTCGGATGAAAATCTAGGGTTTGAGTGAGAAAAAGAGAATGTGAGTGAATCACATTTAGGTTTTCGGTTAAAATCGAAATGTGATTCGAGTTTAGATGTTTTCAAACACGAATCCATAAACAGATGGTTTAAAAAACCAAGTTTAGTGAAATTTCTTCAATAAAATGCAGATTTTTCAAAAGTTAAGTCAAGAGAGATTCATAAGCAAAATGTGGAATTTTGCTTATGAAATCATGGATTTGTGATAGTAGAAGTGTAGTAGATACCTTGAAACGATCTTATGAATATCGATTTCAAGTGTAAGAAGTAGAACAAAGGCCATAAAAGCCTTAGAAAATCAGAGCAGAGCAGTTCAGACCCAGAATCTTGATTCTGGTATGAACACGGGCGTGTACACGGGCGTGTACAAGGGCGTGTTCAGAACACGGGCCCGAACATGCCCATACGCACGACCGTGTTGCAAGAAAAATCAGACCCGAGAGGTACAAGGTCAAGAACACGGCCGTGTCAAGGGGCACACGGTCAAAGAGAGGCGTGTAAGTAACCGTGTAAGAGTACAGAGGAGTACACGGCCAGTAACACGGCCGTGTATCCACCCGTGTAAGCATACACGGGCATGTTCCAGAAATTACACGGCCAGGCTTAAAAGTCCAGAGGGGTACACGGGCACGGACACGGCCGTGTAGGAGGGCGTGTTCGAGTGTAGAGAGTAAAAAAAAAAAAAAAAAGAGTCTGGAAAGGAAAAATTTACGTGTTTTGCCATATTTCCAGTATAAGCTAAATATGGTAAATAATCAGTGATTCTTCCTTTTATAGGAGTCCAAGACAGAGACCCCAAATCAGCAGTTCCAGAGCAGCAGCAGCTTACACTAGCCGATTATCTGTAAGTTCAAGCATTGTCCTGACTGCAACGTGGACAAGCTTGCTTTATTACGATGTTATGTATGTTGTATGACGTGTTATTAGACATTGATTGTCTACATCATGATGTTATGTCAGTTTATGTCAGTCACAGCACAGGTCAGTTCATGTCAGTCACAGCACAGGTCAGTTCATATCAGTGCATGTCATGCATATAGAGTTGCATGTCCCAGTACACAGACCAGACAGTATCAGAACAAGAAAACAGTTAGGTGCACAAGGCACCCTAGTGTGTTAATTAATTCACACCCCAGTAATTTGATTAACAGGTTCCGACTGTGAGGGCAAGCAGTATGCTACCCAGTTGGAACACCAGCAAGATGGTAATTAACCAGTTATTGGCGTATCATCCTCTCGACCCACGGGGAGGTTATCATGTTTAGCATCAGTTAAAACTGAGGAGGTCAGCACTAAAGTACCGCTCCCGGTTGCTCTAACATGTCGATACGTCCAATCAGGGGCCCAAAACTAGAACTAAAATAACAGATTAATGTTCTAAGACTAAACCTTTAGTCAATACAGCATGTTTACAGAGTCCTGTCAGCATGAGCACAGCAGTACAGCATGAGTACAGTAGTACAGCATGAGTACAGTAGTACAGCATGAGCACAGTAGTACAGCATGAGCACAGCAGTATAGCATGTTAGTTATATGTTTCTATGTTTGAACTTACTGAGCTCATAGCTCATTAGTTTGTTCACATGTTGCAGGTAAGAGACCTGTTCACCAGTAGTATTGGTGGACGACGAACAAGGTAGACGCATGCCGGGCAGGATTGGGCGAGGGATATTGGTCACAGTTAAATCTTCCGCTGTACAGTTTTGGAAATGTAATTTTAAAAGAAACAAGTTTCAAGTTAAGAGTATGTGATAGGAGAATCATGAGTCATCGTTAACATGATTTCCTTATCACATTCTCGAACAGTTTATGTATTTAAAGAAAAAAAATTTATTCCGCAAAAATTAGCAGTCAGTTTACAGTTCAGCATGATTGCCGGCGACCCTAGAGGCCTGCAGACTGTTGCGGTTGATTACAGAGTTGGCCGTAGTAGCACTGTAGAGCCTCTACAGTAGGGCGGGCCGCCACAGTTGGTATCAGAGCGTTCGATAAGTCTAGATTAGAATACTTACTGTAGCACAGTGGGTATTATCAGAGCGGTTAGTTGACCATATTCCGCCTGACTCCGTGCATGTCCTGTTCGCCGATCCAAGTAAGTTCAGTTTATGTTAATGTAAGTAGCTAGTTATGCATGAAAGTAAAGGTCTGTAGAGACCTATACCTTATAGTAAGTACATGGTAATATGTAAATGCAAGAAACCATGTGAATCCTTTTTATACAGGATCTAACACAAGTTCATCGTGTGGTTATAGGAGATACAGTAGCACGATGGAAAATCAGGGCCAAGGCCAAGGCCAAAGAAGGAGAAGGGGACACCCATCTCTAACTCAAAGATTAGAAGAGATGCAAGCTCTTCTAGAAAACCAGATGAAAGAAAACGCAGAGTTGAGACAGAGGCTAGAACAGTTAGAACAGGGGCAGGGATCAGTAGGGACTCCTGCACAACCAGCAGCAGAGGCAGAACAGGTAGTGTCACCAGCGGCACCAGAAGTGGTTCAGGAACCACCAGTCAGGGTGAACCCAGAGCCACTATATAAAAGATTTCGGAAGATGAGGCCTCCGGAATTTGAGGGTTTAACAAATCCCCTAGAAGTAGAAGATTGGCTTTCTTCCATACAGATGATAATGGAATTCATGAGACTCACAGATGAAGAAAAAGTCATGTGTGCATCCTTTGTTCTAAGGAAGGATGCAAGATTTTGGTGGGACACAGTCCGCATGAGGAGGACGTGACCACAATAACATGGGCAGAGTTTCTGGAAGAGTTTAACCAGAAATACTATGATCCTGCATCACTCCAACCCCAGTAGAAAGAATTTGCAGAGTTACAGCAGGGGGACATGTCAATCAGTGAGGTTTGCAGGAAATTTGATCTGCTCTCCCGTTTATGTCCGTATATGGTACCTACGGAGAGGGAGAAGATACAGAAGATGATGGGCATGTTCAGGCCTGAGATCTCTACTCTAATTGACGTTGGCCCATTCCCACCAGTTTCAGTAGCCGACTGTGTTAGTCGTGCGTTGAGGGCAGAGTTCCACCTAGCCCGACAAAAAGAAGTGAGAGAAAAGGTCTGGAAAGCCAGGAAGCAAGAAAAGATCCTGGCTAAGGCCTCTCAACCTGGACAGCATAGCAAGGGCAGTCAGAGCACAAGACCAGAGTAGTCCAGTCATCCAGGCCCTCAGTCCCAACAGAAAAGAAAGGGGAATTTCCAAGGAGCTCAGAGTCAGGATAACAGAAGTCAGTCAAGGAGGACTCACACCACTACAGCTCCAGGTAACCCCACTTGTCCAAATTGTGGGTGGAAGCATGTGGGACAGTGCAAAGCTGGCACAACTGTCTGTTTTCAGTGTGGAAGAGAGGGCCACTTCATTAAGAATTGCCCCATGAACCGCCAGTCAGTATCAGCATCAGGGGCAAACTCATCACGTCCACAGCAGTCACAAGTACATGCACTCAAACTGAGTTATGAAAGCCCAACAGAAGTGCCTCCAGCAGTACAAGAAAGAGCTCCACAGGCAGATGTTAGGGTGATGGCCTACACCAGAGAAGAGGCAGAAGCAGGGATGTCCAACGTGGTGACAAGTCAGATTTCTGTCGCTAACCACTTCGCATCTGTTCTATTTGACTCTGGGGCCACTCATTCTTTCATATCATGTGCATTTGCTGATAAGTTAGAATACCCTAGAGATCACATGGGAAGAACCTTTAGAACTGCTATCCCATCAGGAGAAATCATGTTGTCAGAGTAATGGTTGCCTCATGTACCAGTAATCGTGGCAAATAAAGAGCTGTATGCAGAGTTGATCATGATGAAAATCGTAGACTATGATGTGATCTTGGGAATGGATTTCCTAGGAAAATATCAAGCTACGATAGATTGCAGAAACAGAAGAATAGTATTCAAGCCAGAAAATGAGGAAAGTTTCAAGTATGTCGATTCTTCGAGAAGATGCAGTAAGATGATGATCAATTCAATGAAAGCTAAGAAGCTAATAGCCAGTGGTTGTACGGGATATCTAGCTTATGTGACAGATACAGCAGAAGAGAAGAAGTTACAGCCAGAAGAGGTTCCAGTTGTCAGAGAATTTCTCGAGGTCTTTCCCGAGGAACTACCAGGATTACCTCCAGAGCGGGAAATCTCATTTGAGATAGAGCTCTTGCCTGGAACAGCACCCATCTCCAAGGCGCCATACTGCATGGCACCAGTGGAGTTAAAAGAGTTACAGGTACAGCTGAAGGATCTGCTTGACAAGGGATTCATCAGACCGAGCTATGCCCCATGGGGAGCTCCCGTACTGTTTGTCAAGAAGAAGGACGGGACGTTCCGCATGTGCATAGATTACAGAGAATTGAACAAGGTTACAGTCAAGAATAGATACATATTACCTAGGATTGATGACCTGTTCGATCAGCTCAAGAGTGCAGCAGTGTTCTCAAAGATTGATTTGAGATCAGGATATCATCAGCTGAGAATCAAGAAAGGTGACGTTCCCAAGACAGCTTTCAGAACCCGTTATGGGCATTATGAGTTCCTAGTAATGCCGTTTGGGTTAACGAACGCGCCAGCCGCTTTCATAGACCTGATGAACAGAGTCTTCAAGGAGTATCTAGACAATTTTGTCATTGTGTTCATCGATGACATTCTTGTATATTCAAAGACTCACGCAGAGCACGAAGCCCAGTTAAGGGTTGTTTTTCAGAAGCTGAGAGAGCATCAACTCTATGCCAAATTCTCAAAATGTGAGTTCTGGCTAGACAGAGTACATTTCCTCGGTCATGTAGTATCCAAAGAGGGAATTGCAGTAAATCCAGTCAAGGTGGAAGCAATCAACCAATGGCCTGCACCTAAGAGCATGACAGAGATACGCAGTTTCTTAGGGTTAGCTGGCTATTACAGGAGGTTTGTGGAGGGATTTGCAAGACTGGCAGCACCTCTCACCACCCTCACACACAAGGAAAAGAAGTACATATGGACAGATGAGTGTGAAAGAAGCTTCCAAGAGTTGAAGAGACGACTAATAAGTGCGCCGATCCTCACACTCCCTACTGAGGGGGAGAAGTATGAGATCTACAGTGATGCTTCCAAAGTGGGTTTAGGAGCAGTATTGATGCAAGAAGGCAGAGTGATTGCCTATGCTTCGCGTCAACTGAAAGAGCACGAGAAGAACTATCCCACCCACGACCTAGAACTTGCTGCAGTAGTGTTCGCACTCAAGATATGGCGACACTATCTGTATGGAGTACAGTGCCAGATTTACACAGATCATCAGAGTTTAAAATACTTCTTCATGCGGAAGGAGTTGAACATGAGGCAAAGAAGATGGTTGGAGTTAGTGAAGGATTATGATTGTGAGATCCTTTATCACCTAGGAAAAGCCAACTGAGTAGCAGATGCTTTGAGCAGAAAAGCCACAGTTCCACAGCAGCTGCCTATTGACAGGTTGCCAAAACCATTGCAGCAGGAGATTCATTCACTCGAGTTGGAGCTGATATCAGGAAAATTGTCAGCACTACAGTTGAAATCATCATTGTTTGATGATATCAAGGAAGCTCAGAAGCAAGATTCAAGTCTGACAGACTTCCAGGAAGAGATGTCCACAGATGGATTAATCAGGCATAAGGGGAGAATTCATGTGCCAGTAGATGAAGAGTGTGGCGACCCCCACGTACGTTACCATACCAACCAGTCAAGCTCTGACGCCGACCGCGATGGCTGGCAACCTCGTGGGTCGTCATCCTCTTACTTAACTTAACTTTCCATTCTTAACGTTCTCATCTTATAGCGGAAGCAATTTCTATAGCAATTTTTTTTTTCTTTTTTTTTTTAACTTACATACTATACCTATCTGTATCATACTCTTATATTACATATTTCATAACTTTCTTTCTTTCTTTCGTCTTCCTTTTTGAACGCTCAGCGAAAGACTCATGGTAGTACCATACCCTCGCCCAGTCCCTTGGCACATGCAGATCCGTCCGTTGTCCATCATATTACTTTAAATAAACACGTTGCTTACCTGCAACATATAAACAACTAATGAGCTAGATGCTCAGTAAGTTCAAACATACATTCATTAACTTATAAATACTAGTAATATATATTATTACTAGAATATATATCATCACGTATATACACACCATATACATCATTCATACATATCCTCAAGACATAACATAGAATATGAGCTTCATCATGCTCATTTATCTCTTTGTTCATCGTTCTTATCATTCTATCGATCATCTCTTATCATTCTAATCTAATCTCTTTATTTCTTTGCTTTTCATTCCTATCATTTCTTAACTTTCTGTTCTAAACCTTTAGAACTTCTCTATCGTTATTGTCATCTCTTAACATTTCATATCTTAAAAGCTGGTAACATACACACTAGCATAACATCACGTAAAGAGGTGTCATTCACATCATACACATAACATCAAATACATCACATCACATATATTAACTCCATTATGTTCTTTTAACTTCGTTTTATTATTTATTTGTTTTTCATCGATTTTATTATGTCGTTCTTTCATATCGTTTGTTTCTTTTTATGTCATTCTTTACTTTTCTTTTCATATCATATCATATCATTTCTTTTCTTTTCTTTATCACTTTCTTTTCTTTTCTTTCTTATCTTTCACTGGTGGGCCCCGTCGTTGAACGTACCTAGTGCGCGCTGACAGTGGGAGGAGGGGGAGCTACCCACCAACCTACCTCACAGTCACATAAAACCTCGCCTGTCGGGGTGGTCCATCCTATAATCTACCACACCTTCGGGGTAGCACCACATCTGCGCGGAGGATATAGACCGGAAGTCTCAACCATATAGGGAGACCGGTACGCCAACCATTAACTTTTCAGTTTTATTATCTTGCATTCTTTTAGCTTTTCTTATATTGATTTTTCGTTGTACATCTTTTTCATGACATTCATCATCTTTCATTTCTCATTTTTCATAAAACATTTCATGAAATATTTATTCTTTCGTTGTTTTTTTTTCTTTTCTTAATTCTTTACTTTATCACATCACATCACATCATAACAACAAAAACATGTTTTGTTACGTGTAGACAATTATTCTTTGTTCGTCTTATCATTTGCATCATTCCATCAATCATAGCCTATCGATTATAGCCTATCGTTCTATTCCATCAATCACATCTTATCGTTATGTTCTAATCCTTTCATCATACCTTTCATCATAACCTATCATTGTTTTTCTTTCTTGTCTAACTCTTTGCTTTCATGTCATTTTCCATAAAACATTCATCATACCTTTTATCATAACCTATCATTGTTTTTCTTTCTTGTCTAACTCTTTGCTTTCATATCATTTTTTTTTATAAAACATCTATTCTTTCGTCCTCATAAAACATCCATTTCTAAATTCTTTTCCTCACCGATCATAATTGCTCTATCAATCATAACTTAATTCCCATAAAACTTTTCATAAACACCTATTCTTTCCTTTCATATCTCATCTCTTTCCTATGCATTCTATCATAATATTCTCATTCTTACTCTTTCCATTCCTTTATCCCTCTTTATCACATCGTTACTCTCATAAAGCTTTTATGATACCTTTCCTTCGTAAATTCAATATATACATATATTTATATATATATTTTTTTATAAATTAATTATTAAAACATATCTTTTAACATCATCATAGCATTGCTATAGCATTTACTATAGCATCATCATAAATCACATCATGGCATATACATACAAAACATATAATACTATAAGCTTGTTCATAGTTGCAGACGGGTAAATGTCTGAACTTACTCATAACGTGCTTATCCCTTCTTGGAATCCATAGACGTCCTTTGTCGCTTCTGGATTAGGTTCCTACAGACAAACTTTGTCCGTTAATCACATTTTCATCTATAGCTTTTATTTTATTAAAAAGCTTGATTCTGATCTTATAACCCTTAATTATATCCTTATGACAGCTTTTTAAACCTTAATGGCCATTTTCGAATTTTTTCTCCAACTTTTGAAAAATTACGATTTTACCCCTAACTTTTGACAAAATTACAATTTTGCCCTTGACGTGATTTTTCATAACTTAAATCTCAATTTTGGCTTTTACAAACTTCATTCACCTATTTCAGGGTCATTGTGGCTCTTTTCCCATAATTTGAGTATCTTTGGGCAAAATGACCATTTTGCCCCTGATGGGTCGTTTAAACCTAACATTTTCATTTTCATACTTAGGTTGGATTTTCTAAACCCAAAATCATTTAATTAACTTTCTAAATCTTATCAGACCTCCGGATCAATTCTTATCATTTTACCAATTTTTCACATTCCCGGCCCTCGGGAAGTACTATTCCGACCTAAGTGTCAGTTTCATATTTTTCCTTACGTTCTAGGGTTTCGAAGGGTCGGTTTACTAGTCGTACCTTACCCATTCCTTTTTCCATGCCTTAATTCCTCGAGGGGGCTCGGGTTCCCTTCCCGATCATATTTTTACCCCTCGTTTCCCATATTACCCTTGGTGCCATTTTTAAAAATTTCGGCAGAGTTTCCCCTTAATTTTTTAGGTTCCAGCGTTTAGGAAACGCCTGAAAACCATCTATCCTAATCTAATTCTATCACGTACTATACCAGAGGCCTAGATTTTACGTAAAACTTGTACCGTTTACGTAAAATCGTTACATCATCACATATTTTTCTTTTTCTCCATTACAGTCATTTTCTTCTTTTTACATACATTCTTTTCCACATTTTTCATACCAATAATTATAAAATCACATAACAGTCCCAAACAATTAAATTGCGGAACGTAAAGGGGTCAGGATTTATACCGAATTGCAGTCCGGTCTCGACGGCATAAACCCTAATTCCTCGTTCTTCATATTTGAGGTCTCGTCTTGCAATTCCGACTCCGCGGATGCATCCGGAACGTCGAAAATAGGCCAACGGGCCAAACTTCAATTTTCGGTCAACGGTCGCCGTTGACCGGCGTTGACCGCTGTTGACCGGCCGTTGACCGGCGTTGACCGGCGGCGGCGGCGGCGACGGTGGAAAATGAGTAGCCCATCTTGAAGATCTCGACATGAGGAACTCATTGGTAGCCTCAATTTCACATTTGGAGGCCCCAATCGCCGGAAAATCACCCCGAAAGTCACGGCCACGGCGGCGGTGGTGGAACTCCGCCGTGCCGGACTTTTTCCCCGAAATTGATTGAGGGCTTTTGCTCCCCTCTTCACGGCGACCATTTCTGTACCGACGGCGTCCTTCAACTCCGCCGGAATCGACGGTTTCGACGGCGGCTCCACGGCGGCGTTTCGCCGGATTTTTCGAAACTCGGGCGGCGCGATTCCGCCGGTGTTAAGGCGATCCATCACATGGGTTTTGTAGTACTCTTCACCACGAATCTTTTGGGACCGGTTTCGTGGCAAATGGTGGCCGGACGGCGGAGAAATCTCGCCGGGAAGATTTCGGCTCCGGCGACCTTCAGGCTGCGCGTGCGGCTTGCTCCGGCGGCTGCTCCGTCGCGTCGACCCACCATCGGACTCAGCTCGGCGAGAGCTTTCCGATGACACCGGCGGTGTCGAAAACGGACACCGTTTCCGATGGTCGGTTACTGTACATATTCGGCTAGAGAGAGAAAGAGAAGGAGGAGAGAGAGTGTGTGTAGATAAATGAGAAAATTCCACTTTTTCCCGCTCTTTATATACTTTTTCGCCCAAAATTTCAATATGGGCTATCCTGATTAATTTGGGCGTCCTGAATCCAAATATATTAGTTTTATTTTCATCTGAGGTCATTTCGACCAATTTCCGATACTGCCAATTTTCGGTCAAAATTTACCCTTGTGCTCAATTATCATATTTGAGCGTACTGATAGGCTATCCTTACTAATTTCGGAGTGCTGAACCCAAATTTATCAGTTTTATGTCAAGAAAATATCATCTTAACCTACTTCTTGATACTGTGAGTGGCACACACGTGCACACACATAATATCACTATTACTCATTTTTCATCCTTTAATATTGTTAGAACATTTTATTTAATTCTAAACAATATTACATCACTTAATTTCACATTTTAATGCTTAAATTCATTGTGCATTTATTTTCCAAAAAATGTGAATTTTCCCGGTTGTTACAAAGAGCTACGAAGGCGAATCATGTCAGAAGCTCATGAGACGCCATACTCAGTCCATCCTGGAGCCACCAAGATGTCCCAAGACTTGAAACTACAGTTTTGGTGGAAAGGGATGAAAGGAGACGTTGCAAGATTCGTGAGTAAGTGCCTTACTTGTCAGAAAGTCAAGGCTGAGCATCAGCATCCTGGAGGAAAGTTAGAACCTCTGGAGATTCCAGAATGGAAATGGGAGAACGTTACCATGGATTTTGTGTAGGGTTACCCAAAACAAGAGGAGGACACGATGCCATCTGGGTAATTGTGGACAGATTAATAAAGACAGCCAGATTCATACCAATCAGGATTACTTACTCATTTTAGAAGCTGGCATAGCTGTACGTAGATTATGTTGTCAGGTTACATGGAGTGCCAAAGTCCATAGTATCTGACAGAGATGCACGGTTCACTTCAAATTTTTGGGAGTGTGTGCAAAGAGCCATGGGCACAGAATTGAGATTCAGTACAGCCTTCCATCCTTAAATAGATGGACAGTCAGAACGGACTATCCAAACTTTGGAGGATATGCTCCGAGCATGTGTCATGGATTTTCCAGGAGCTTGGAATGAGAAGTTACCACTAGTGGAATTCTCATACAACAACAGTTACCAAGCTTCCATCAAGATGGCACCTTATGAGGCTCTTTATGGAAGAAAGTGTAGATCCCCCATCCACTGGTATGATCTGAAGGAAAAACAACTGCATAAAACAGATTTCATGCAGGAAACTTGCGATGCAGTTGCCAAGATCCAGCAAAGAATGAAGAGTGCTCAGAGCAGACAGAAGAGTTATGTAGACAGAAGGCAGAGATCCCTAGAATTCAAGGAAGGGAACTTCGTTTTTCTGAAAGTGTCACCCATGAAGGGGATCATGCGTTTTGGTAAGAAGGGAAAGCTGAGTCCAAGGTACATTGGACCTTATGAGATTATCAAACGCATTGGGAAGGTTGCCTATAAGTTGGCATTACCTCCTGAGCTATCAGCAGTACACAATGTATTCCATGTCTCCATGCTCAGAAAGTACATGTCAAATCCATCTCATGTGCTACAACATGAACCAGTCCAGATCCAAGAGGATTTGACTTATGAAGAACAGCCTGTTCAGATATTGGCTAGAGAAGAAAAGGAGTTGAGAAACAAGACCATCACACTAGTCAAAGTATTGTGGAGAAATCACAACGTTGAAGAGGCTACATGGGAGAGAGAAGATGAGATAAGACGTTCATACTCTCACTTGTTCTAAATTTTCGAGGACGAAAATCTTATAAGGAGGGGTGAATGTGATAACCGAGAAATCTACGTTCTCGGAAATATTTGTACAAATATGTAAACAAATGTACATTACAGCGATACAGATTACAGAATAAATAGCAGAGGAAAATTTTGATTAATCAAGTTTTTAATCAAAATTTGATGATGAATTAATGAATATAGTTTAAAAGCTAAACATTAATTCAATTTATGATGTTTTAAAATTTATAGAAAAGTATGTGGAAAATACATACTAAGAGATCAATGGCATACAAGTGAGCCACATGGATTAATGGCCAAAAGAACTTGCCAAACAAGCCCTTACACATTTAAAAAAAAAAAAAGAGAAAGCAAGGGAGAGAGTGTGAGTGGCACGTGAGCTTAGAGGGAATTAATTCCCTTAGCTGCACAGCAGCCTGAAGAAAGAAAGAGAAAAGAAAGAAAGAGAAAGAAAGAAAGAAGAAAAGAAAGAAAGAAAAGAAAGAGAGAAAGGAAACCGAGAGAAAAGGGAAAGAAGAAGAAGAAATCCATTGAAATTCGAATTTCTAGTTCAAGCAAGAGATCGATCAAGATTCAGTAAAAGACCAGCAGTAAGAAAATCTCAAGTTCAAGTAAGGTAAACCCTCATTTTTCTCTTGTTTTTTCGGATGAAAATCTAGGGTTTGAGTGAGAAAAAGAGAATGTGAGTGAATCACATTTAGGTTTTCGGTTAAAATCGAAATGTGATTCGACTCTAGATGTTTTCAAACACGAATCCATAAACAGATGGTTTAAAAAACCAAGTTTAGTGAAATTTCTTCACTAAAATACAGATTTTTCAAAAGTTAAGTCAAGAGAGATTCATAAGCAAAATGTGGAATTTTGCTTATGAAATCATGGATTTGTGATAGTAGAAGTGTAGTAGATACCTTGAAATGATCTTATGAAGATCGATTTCAAGTGTAAGAAGTAGAACAAAGGCCATAAAAGCCTTAGAAAATCAGAGCAGAGCAGTTCGGACCCAGAATCTTGATTCTGGTATGAACATGGGCGTGTTCAGAACACGGCCCCGAACATGCCCATACGCACGACCGTGTTACAAGAAAAATCAGACCCGAGAGGTACACGGTCAAGAACACGGCCGTGTATCGGGCCGTGTCAAGGGGCACACGGTCAAAGAGAGGCGTGTAAGTAACCGTGTAAGAGTACAGAGGAGTACACGGCCAGTAACACGGCTGTGTATCCACCCATGTAAGCATACACGGGCATGTTCCAGAAATTACACGGCCAGGCTTAAAAGTCCAGAGGGTTACACGGGCACAGACACGGCCGTGTAGGAGGGCGTGTTCGAGTTCAGAGAGTAAAAAAAAAAAAAAAGAGTCTGGAAAGGAAAAATTTACATGTTTTGCCATATTTCCAGTATAAGCTAAATATGGTAAATAATCAGTGATTCTTCCTTTTATAGGTGTCCAAGCCAGAGACCCCAAATCAACAGTTTCAGAGCAGCAGCAGCTTACACTAGCCGATTATCTGTAAGTTCAAGCATTGTCCTGACTGCAACGTGGACAAGCTTGCTTTATTACGATGTTATGTATGTTGTATGACGTGTTGTTAGACATTGATTGTCTACATCACGATGTTATGTCAATTTATGTCAGTCACAGCACAGGTCAGTTCATGTCAGTCACAGCACAGGTCAGTTCATATCAGTGCATGTCATGCATATAGAGTTGCATGTCCCAGTACACAGACCAGACAGTATCAGAACAAGAAAACAGTTAGGTGCACAAGGCACCCTAGTGTGTTAATTAATTCACACCCCAGTAATTTGATTAACAGGTTCCGACTGTGAGGGCAAGCAGTATGCTACCCAGTTGGAACACCAGCAAGATGGTAATTAACCAGTTATTGGCGTATCAGCCTCTCGACCCACGGGGAGGTTATCATGTTTAGCATCAGTTAAGACTGAGGAGGTCAGCACTAAAGTACCGCTCCCGGTTGCGCTAACATGTCGATACGTCCAATCAGGGGCCCAAAACTAGAACTAAAATAACAGATTAATGTTCTAAGACTAAACCTTTAGTCAATACAGCATGTTTACAGAGTCCTGTCAGCATGAGCACAGCAGTACAGTATGAGTACAGCAGTACAGCATGAGCACGGTAGTACAGCATGAGCACAGCAGTATAGCATGTTAGTTACATGTTTTTATGTTTGAACTTACTGAGCTCATAGCTCATTAGTTTGTTCACATGTTGCAGGTAAGAGACCTGTTCACCAGTAGTATTAGTGGACGACGAACAGGGTAGACGCATGCCGGACAGGATTGGGCGAGGGATATTGGTCACAGTTAAATCTTCCGCTGTACAGTTTTGGAAATGTAATTTTAAAAGAAACAAGTTTCAAGTTAAGAGTATGTGATAGGAGAATCATGAGTCAGTTGTTAACATGATTTCCTTATCACATTCTCGAACAGTTTATGTATTTAAAGAAAAAAAAATTTATTCCGCAAAAATTAGCAGTCAGTTTACAGTTCAGCATGATTGCCAGCGACCCTAGAGGCCTGCAGACTATTGCGGTTGACTACAGAGTTGGCCGTAGTAGCACTGTAGAGCCTCTACAGTAGGGCGGACCGCCACATTATCAAATTAATTTCAAATTTTAAATAATTAAGTTTTAATATACAAAGCATTAACTATAATTACATTAAAAAGAAACAAACAGTACAAAATGAATTTCACAAAATAATTAATATAGAAATCTAATTCGAAATCTAACTTCTTATTTGGTGTAGCATCCTTGTTCCTTTGTACATAAACAAACAGATCAAACTTCTCCAATCATTAAATTTATATGTTTAATATATTTGCAATAATTATACTATGAATAAAAAAGAAAAAAATATACTATCAATAAAAAAGAAAAAAAGAAAAAAATTAAACTATATATTTAAATATAATAGAGAAAAAAGACAAAAAAAAAAAACTGATAACAAAATAGTAAAATATATAGTATGCTATGTTAGTTTTAAAAAAATGTATAAATAAATATAGTTTAAGTAGCAAAATTAAAGTAAAAATGAAAATTATAATAACAAAAGTAAATTATAAGAATAACAATAATTGGCTCGGATATTTAGTAATATTAGCAATAAATGACAAATTCCTAAACTAATACTCTTCCAATTATTTATTAGGCTACTCGATAAAATGATTTAAAAAATAAACATTACTGGCAACTAAATAAATATATAAAATGTTATGAAAGTTCAAAATTTGTCACATACATTACATTACATACATAGTAGAAAATAAGTAATCAGAGTAAAATACTTATTTGTCTAAAAGCTACTGAGTAAATAGTAAAAACTAAAATCAACAAAACGAGAGAGAAGCAACCAAAACTGAGGATGAAAAAAAGGCTATTATCTTTTAATAGAATGGCCCAAAAAACTGAGGACCAAAGAGGTAATATGAAATAGGGGAGAATAAAAGGACCAATAACCCACTATCGTAAGCCTAGTCCAATGATATACAAAAGGACCACTGCTTCGAAATAACTCACATGGATTAAAAAAAAAAAAAAAACCAAGAAAGAACTGCCTAAACCTAAACCCAGCCACAAAAATATAGGGCAAATCTGTTTAAATACAAAGATAAAAGAAGAATAGCACCTACCATTTCCTATTGAAATGACTAAAGAAGTTAGTGGCAAGAACAAAGCATGAAATGAAAGAGCAAGAGTAAATAAATAAAATCATATGTGAGGTAACATCAAAACCGAGATAAAGACTAATTTCACCAACACATACGAGAGTAATTCTATTAGATCAATTTCAATAGACAGTAGAAGGACCAAAAAAAAAAAAAAGTGTTATAGACCTAGTTGAAAGCAATTCCTATAAAGAGTAGTTGGACAAAAATATTGGTATTAGAAACTAAAGTCAATATTAAATAAAAGAGTTTAATATTCACGATAACTTTTGGACAAATTATATAATATTCAACATGTAAAAAAAATGTATAACCATCATCACCAATTAAGAAAAAGAGTAAAGAATATGGAAAAAGTAAAAAAGAAAAAGAAAAAAAAACTGAAAATATTACGGAAAAATGATTAAAAAAATTGAATTAATAAAAAGTTAGAACTATATAAGCATCATAGACAAATTAAAATAGTAATATATAATGAAGTAAGCAAATTTTTTCATTAACGGATTATTGTTAAAGTAGTAGCATAAGATATGAACAAAACAAAACAGCAGATAAATAAAAAACATAGAACACATATTATTCATTAACTAAATACAAACAAAAATAAAAAAATTAATCAAATGGTATTGTAACCAAAACATGTACAAAAGATAAAATATATATATTAATTGACAACGCAACGAAACATCATCAAATCACCAAGTAGGAAAAAAAAAAAAAAAAAAAGAGATGTACAATATTAATGGTACCTGGGATTGATTAAAAATAGCTTTAAATTATCACGTACTAAACGGCTAAACACCAATAGATAGAGTACAAAAAAGAGGGGTATTTTGACCAAAACATGTACAAAACATAGAACATGTATATTAAGTAACAACAAAACAAAACATCATCAAATCACCAAGCAGAGAAAAAAATGGGATGGACAACATTAATGGTACCTGGGATTAATTAAAAATAGCCTTAAATTACCACGTATCAAATGGGCAAACACCAACAGACAGAGTACAAAGAAGAGGTTTAAAGAAATAGTTGAGTAAATGAGCTTTAATAGTCGACGGACAAACACCAATAGGTAGAGTATAGAGAATAGGGATAAAGAAACAGGTGAATAACTTAGGTCTGATAGAGAGATGAAGACAGAACCAAGCATTGAAAATAAATAGTTACACATTCTCAGTACATATAGGTGGAAAACAAGCAAAGAAAAAAAAAATAGAAATAGACACGTAATTAACAAAAGGAGGTTCTGGAAAAGCTATTGTGGTAGTTTTAATTTATTAATTTATAAAACCAAATAACACGGTAATAAAATAAATAGAAAATACGGCAAGAAAAATATATGTTTCTCTTTTCTTTTCTGTAATAAAGCACATAAATAAAACATAAAAAAGATTGGAAAAATTAAATAAAACCTCCTCAGCCAATCTAAAAAAGAAATTTCTTGGGAAAAAAAAAATCATTAGTAATGCATTAAATTCATCTATATAAAGTAACACAAATCACGAACCTAGTTAAATAGTTAAAAAAAATATAGGATATATAGATCATCACAAACAACATCAATACAAATTAAAAAGATCTCAATCAAACACAAAGTTTTCAAGAGAATCGATAAACATTAAAAGTTAACAATTAAATAAAATGCAAAATGAAAAAATAAATTAACCTGTGTAGCCTCTAGCGTACCGTTTTCACCAATATCCAAACTCGTACATACAGATTTTCTGAAAAAAAAAAAAAAAAAAAAAACAAATTTCCATGAAATAACAAAACCAAAAGCAGACCAGGAAAAAAAATGAAAAGGGAAAAAAGCTAAATCAGCTATGAAACATAGCAACCAAACTAAAATCAACCATAAAAAAGGTAAAATAGAAATTTTATACTAAAAAGAGAAAAAAAATCAAAATAAAAAAATTAGAGAAGCTATAGAGAATGATTGGGTAAATAAAATAAAAGGAAAAACCTTGTGTTTTAGAAGGAATAAAAAATAAGAAAAAAAAAAAGGTCCTAAAGTTTTTAAACGGGCAAGAAAAAGAAAGGGAAAAAGTGGGGAAAAAAATCAGCCATATATAAAAATCGAAACCAATTGTATGAGAAGTACAATCGACAATAAAGAACAGAAGGGAACATAAATAATAATAAAAAAAACCCTAGGGTTTTTGTATAGGTCAAAAAAGAAAAAAGAAAATAATGAAAAAAAAAACCAAGTTTTTTGAATAGAGGGAAAACAAAGACAAAAAAAAAAAACCTATAGGATAAAAATCCAATCAACCATAAAATGCAATCAAAAGCACAAAATCATACATAAAAGAAGGAGATGAAAACCAAAATCCAAAACCAACAAAATGAGATAGGCGACCAAAAGAGAGGATGAAAAAAGGCTAAGATTTTCTAGCAAAAATAACACAGCCAAGAATAAAAAAACAAAAACGAAAAAGACAACAATAAAAAAAAAACCTAGGGCTCGTGAACATATAGAAAAAGAAGAAAGAGAAGAATGGAAATAAAAAACACTATGGTTTTCAAGCAGAAGGAAAACAAAAGAGGGAAAAATCATAGAAAGAATATCCAATTAGCCATGAAAAGCAGTCAAGAGCACAAAATCATAGATGACAGAAGGAGATAAAAACCAAAACTCAAAACCAACTAAATGAGAAAGGCGGCCAAAATAAAGCAGAGTAAAAAAACTAAGGTGGCGTTTGATATTGGTTTTGAAATGTTTTCTGTTTTCAAAAAAATTGAAAATGAGAATGTTTTGAAAATTGTGTTGAGATCATTTATGAAATTGTGCTTGATCATGTTTTCTGAGTGTATATTCTGAAAAACATAAAAATGAAATTTTGTTTGGTTATATATTTTGAAAACTCATTTTATAAGTGAGTATTTTATAAAAACATATTTATTTTAAATTTTAAAAAAATAATAAAAAATAAATTATTAGTCATAAGTAAAAACAAAAAAAAAATTTGGTGGTAGGTTTTGCAATGAACGATAGGGGTGGAAGAGATTAGTGGTCTGAACTCTAGGTGGCGGTGATGATTAAATTTAGATCATAAGTCGATAGTTATCATCACGAGGGGGCCATCATCATCGTCACTAGCCCATGGTCATCAGCCTTCGTTGGAGATGGATGCTATCTTTGAACATGATCATCACTGATGCTGCACATACAGAAAAAGAGAGAGAGAGAGAGAGAGAGAGAGAGAGAGGATATGGAGGGAGAAAATGAAAACAAAAAGTGAAAACAACTTTTTTTCGTTTTCAAAAAACCCATAAAAACAATATAGTTGAAAACGATGTTTTGGAAATGGTTTTGAAAATGTTGAATAAATAAACACTATTTTGGGACCGTTTTCATTTTTCGTGTTTTTGAAAATTGAAAATCATTCTTGAAAACAAAAACAAACACCCCATAAGGTTTCCTAGGGAGAATAACCAAAAAGCCACTGACTAGAAGGACCCAAAGAATAAAAATCAAGTGCAAAAAAGGAAACTCACATAGAAAAATACAAAATGACCAAAAACCCATGACCAAAACCCTAGCCCAAACAAACACTGAAGGGCAATCACTTAAAAACAGCATATACGAACAGTAAAAAGACTAAAAACCCATTGCCGTTGTCAATCCTATCTAGACCCAGCCACAAATATGAAGGCCAAATTTGTCAAGAGCCATACTAGGGGCAATATTGACACAACGTTGTTCAAGGAAATAGTGATTTTAGATCCTCTGTTAGTTATATATAATAATGTCATGTATAGATTACCGGTTAAAGTTATGAATCAAATACTCATAAATAGTGGCAGTCAAAACCTATTGAATGGAAGTAAAGTGACCTCATTCAAATTTTGAAGATTTTACATTTTTATCAACAAAGTTCTTATAAAACTTCAACAGTGCTTACATTATATATATATTAAAAAATTTTCTATCAAATAGAAAATTATCTTTATTTTATTGTTATTCTGTTTATAATGCATAAAAATTTCCTTGGTCCGCCATTTTCAACAGACATTGGTTTCCATGAAAACTTAGAATGTATATAGCTAAAGAATAGAAGTTTTGGCTAATCATGCCCAAATTTGATTTTGATTTTGTGAAAATGCACTGTTGGTTACATTAGCAGTAAGGCTAGCAATTTGAGTTATGATACGACAACACGATATGAACTCGACATGAAAAAATACGGGTTAGGATTGGGAAAAAAGGGTGCGGGTTGGTTTTGGGTTGAACGCGTCTAACACAATCCAAAAATAAGTTAGGTTCAATCAACCTGCTCGGCACGAAATTGACCCGCAATAACCCGTAGTGTGGTGCATACATTGGACCCATCCTTAATATTTACTAGTATGATGTTTCAACTACACCAATGATTGGGGTTGAATTTTGAGAACCTATTTTTTTTTAATAGATTAAGACTTTAAACAAAGAGAGAAAAATGACTAAGAAAGAAAAAGTGAAACTCGTGTACTTTATCTCTGTTAATTGCATGTATATTCATTCATTTTAGTTTTTTATTTTTCAACTTTTTTCCTAATTTATTTTCAATAATTAATCAATATACAAAATAGTCATAATTTTTTTAAGCATTTATTATATTATAATAATTTGATGAATTAGTCACTGGACTAAAGAAATAAGCAATTCATTTTCATTTTTAAACGGAAGTATTGCATCTTAATTCAATCGAACTGTGATAACCGAGAAATCTACGTTCTCGAAAATATTTGTACAAATATGTAAATAAATGTACATTTACAATGATACAGATTACAGAATAAATAGCAGAGGAAAATTTTGATTAATCAAGTTTTTAATCAAAATTTTCTAATGAATTAATGAATATAGTTCAAAAGCTAAGCATTAATTCAATTTATAATGTTTTAAAATTTATAGAAAAGTATGTGGAAAATACATACTAAGAGATCAATGGCACACAAGTGAGTCACATTGATCAATGGACGAAAGATAAGCCAAACAAGGCCTTACCTTTTCAAAAAAAAAAAAAGAAAAGAATGTGAGAGGGAGTGAGGCACGTGTGTCTCAAATCCCACGGTAGCAAAAGTGAATTAATTCACTTTTGCCTTAACTGCAAAGAGAGACAGACGAGAGAGAGAAAGAAAGAAAGAGAAAGGGAAAGAAAGAAAAGAAAGAGAGAAAGGGAAACCGGAAAAGAGGGAGAAGGAAAAAGGAAATCCAAGGAGAGTTTGGATTTTCTAGTTCAAGTAAGAGATCGATCAAGATTCAGTCAAAGACCAGCGGCAAGAAAATCTCAAGTTCAAGCAAGGTAAACCCTTGTTTTTCTCTTGCTTTTTCGGATGAAACAATCTGGGGTTTTGGGAGAGAACAGAGAATGTGAGTGAATCACGTTTAGGTTTTCGGTTAAAATCGGAACGTAGCTCGAGTCTAGATGTTTTCAAACACGAATCCATGAACAGATGGTTTAGAAAACCAAGTTTAGTGAAAATTCTTCACAAAAATGCAGATTTTTCAAAAGTTGAGTCAAGAGTTGTAAATGAGCAAAATGTGGAAATTTTGCTTATGAAATCATGGATTTGTGATAGTAGGAATGTAGTAGATACCTTGAAACGGTCTTATGAAGATCGATTTTAAGTGTAAGAAGTAGAAAAAAGGCCATAAAAGCCTTAGCAAAGCAGAGCAGAGCAGTTTGGACCCAGAATCTTGATTCTGGTATGAACACGGGCGTGTACACGGGAGTGTACAAGGGCGTGTTCAGAACACGGCCCCGAACATGCCCATACGCACGACCGTGTTACAAGAAAAATCAGACCCGAGAGGTACACGGCCAAGAACACGGCCGTGTATCGGGCCGTGTCAAGGGGCACACGGTCAAGGGGAAGGCGTGTAACAGGCCATGTTAGGCAGTAAGAAAACACGGCCAGTAACACGGCCGTGTAAGTAACCGTGTAAGAGTACAGAGGAGTACACGGCTAGTACCACGGCCGTGTACCCACCCGTGTAAGCATACATGGCCATGTTCCACGAATTACACGGCCAGGCTTAAAAGTCCAGAGAGGTACACGGGCAGAGACACGCCCGTGTAGGAGGACGTGTTCGAAGTCAGAGAGTAAAAAAAAAAAAGAGTCTGGAAAGGAAAATTTATATGTTTTGCCATATTTTCAGTATAAGATAAATATGGTAAATAATCAGTGATTTTTCCACTTATAGGAGTTCAAGCCAGAGACCCCAAATCAGCAGTCCCAGAGCAGCAGAGGCTCACACTAGAGGATTATCTGTAAGTTCAAACATTGTCCTGACTATAACGTGGACAAGCTTATTATTTCATGATGTTATGAATGTTGCATGACATGTATGTTGGACATTGATTGTCTGCATCACGATGTTTATGTCAGTTCATGTCAGTCACATGTCAGCACAGGTCAGTTCATGTCATGCATATAGAGTTGCATGTTTCAGTACACAGACCAGACAGTACCAGAACAAGAAAACAGTTAGGTGCACAAGGCACCCTAGTGTGTAAATTAATTCACACCCTAGTAATTTGATTAACAGGTTTCGACTGTGGGGGAAAACAGTATGCTACCCAGTTGGATCACCAGAAAGATGGTAATTAAACCAGTATAGGCGTATCGGCCTCTCGACCCACGGGGAGGTTATCATGTTTAGCATCAGTTAAGACTGAGGAGGTCAGCACTAAAGTACCACTCCCGGTTGCGCTAACATGTCGGTACGTCCAATCAGGGGCCCAAAACCAGAACTTAATAACAGATAATGTTCTAAGACTAAACCTTTAGCTAGTATAGCATGTTTATAGAGTCCAGTACAGCATGAGCATAGCAGTACAGCATGAGCACAGCAGTACAGCATGAGCACAGCAGTACAGCATGAGCACAGTAGTACAGCATGAGCACAGCAGTACAGCATATCAGTTTCATGTTTTTATGTTTGAACTTACTGAGCACATAGCTCATTAGTTTGTTCACATGTTGCAGGTAAGAGACCTGTTCACCAGTAGTATTGGTGAACGACGAACAGGGTAGACACATGCCGGGCAGGATTGGGCGAGGGATATTGGTCACCGATAGTCTTCCACTGTATAGATTTTGAATGTAATTTTCAAAGAGACAAGTTTTCAAGCCAAGAGCATGTGATAGGGGAATCATGATCAGATGCATGTTATTTTGTTAACATGATTTCCTTATCACATTCTCAAATAGTTTATGAGTTTATGATTTAAAAAAAAAAAATTTTATTCCACAAAATTAGCAGTCAGTTTACAGTTCAGCATGATTGTCGGTGACCCTAGAGGCCTGCAGACTATTGCGGTTGACCACAGAGTTGACTGTAATAGCACTGTAGAGCCTCTACAGTAGGGCGGGCCGCTACAGGTGGTATCAGAGAATTTTACGACGAGTCTAGTTTAGGATACCAACCGTAGCCACAGTTGGTATCAGAGCCCAAGTTTTTAAAATGGGTCTAGTTTAGAATACTTACTGTAGTCGCAGTAGGTATTATCAGAAAAGTTAGTTGACCATATCCCGCCTGACTCCGTGCATGTCCTGTTCACCGATCCAAGTAAGTTATGTTTATGTTAATATAAGCAGTTAGTTACGTATGAAAGTAAAGGTCTGTATAGACCTATACTTTGTAGTAAGTATATGATGTTCTGATAATGTAAGAAATCATGTGGATCCTTTTTATACAGGATCTAACACAAGTTCATCGTGTGATTATAGGAGATACAGTAGCACAATGGAAAATCAGGGCCAAGGCCAAGGCCAAAGAAGGAGAAGGGGACGCCCATCTCTGACTCAAAGATTAGAAGAGATGCAAGCTCTTCTAGAAAACCAGATGAGAGAAAATGCAGAGTTGAGACAGAGATTAGAACAACTAGAGCAGGGGCAAGGATCAGTAGGGACTCCTGCACAACCAGTAGCAGAGGCAAAACAGGTAGTGCCACCAGCGGCACCAGAAGTGGTTCAGCAACCACCGGTCAGGGTGAATCTAGAGCCGCTATATGAGAGATTTCGGAAGATGAGGCCTCTGAAATTTGAGGGTTCAACAAATCCTCTAGAGGCAGAAGATTGGCTTTCTTCCATATAGATGATAATGGAGTTCATGAGACTCACAGATGAGGGGAAAGTCATGTGTGCATCCTTTGTTCTAAGGAAGGATGCAAGGTTTTGGTGGGACACAGTCCGCATGAGGAGGGACGTGACCACAATGACATGGGCAGAGTTTCTGGAGGAGTTCAACCAGAAATACTATGATCCTGCATCACTCCGACCCCAACAGAAAGAATTCTCAGAGTTACAGCAGGGGGACATGTCAGTCAGTGAGGTTTGCAGGAAATTTGATCAGCTCTCCCGCTTATGTCCGTATATGGTGCCTACGGAGAGGGAGAAGATACAGAAGATGATGGGCATGTTCAGGCCTGAGATCTCTACTCTAATTGACATTGACCCATTCCCACCAGTTTCAGTAGCTAACTGCGTTAGTCGTGCTTTGAGGGCAGAGTATCACCTAGCCCGACAGAAAGAAGCGAGAGAAAAGGTCTGGGAAGCCAGGAAGCAAGAAAAGATCCTGGCTAAGACCTCTCAACCTGGACAACACAGTAAGGGTAGTCAGAGCACAAGACCAGAGCAATCCAGTCATCCAGGCCCTCAGTCCCAACAGAAAAGAAAGGGGAATTTTCAGGGAGCTCAGAGTCAGGATAACAGAAGTCAGTCAAGGAGGACTCACACTACTATAGTTCCAGGTAACCCCACTTGTCCAAATTGTGGGAGGAAACATGTGGGTCAGTGTAAAGCTGGCACGACTGCCTGTTTTCAGTGTGGAAGAGAGGGCCACTTCATCAAGAATTACCCCTTAAACCGCCAGTCAGTATCAGTATCAGGAGCAAATTCTTCACGTCCACAGCAGTCCCAAGTACATGCACTCAGGTTGAGTTATAAAAGCCCAATAGAAGTACCTCCAGCAGTGCAAGACAGAGCTCCTCAGGCAGATGTTAGGGTGATGGCCTACACCAGAGAGGAAGCAGAAGTAGAGACGTCCAACGTGGTGACAAGTCAGATTTCTGTCGCTAACCACTTGGCATTTGTACTATTTGACTCTGGGGCCACTCATTCTTTCATATCATGTGCATTTGCTGATAAGTTAGAATACCCTGGAGATCACATGGGAAGAACTTTTAGAACTGCTCTCCCATCAGGAGAAATCATGTTGTCAGAGTACTAGTTACCTCATGTACTAGTAATCATGACAAATAGAGAGCTGTATGCAGAGTTGATCATGATGAAGATCGTAGACTATGATGTGATCTTGGGAATAGATTTCCTAGGAAAATATCAAGTTACGATAGATTGCAGAAACAGAAGAATAGTATTCAAGCCAGAAGAGGAAGAAAGTTTCGAGTATGTCGATTCTTCGAGAAGATCAAGCAAGATGATGATCAGTTCAATGAAAGCCAAGAAGCTAATAGCCAGTGGTTGTACTGGATATTTAGCTTATGTCACAGATACAGCAGAAGAAAAGAAGTTACAGCCAGAAAAGGTTCTAGTTGTCAGAAAATTTCTCGAGGTCTTTCCCGAGGAACTACCAGGATTACCTCCAGAGCGGGAAATCTCATTTGAGATAGAGCTCCTTCCTGGAACAGCACCGATCTCCAAGGCGCCGTACCGCATGGCACCAGTGGAGTTGAAGGAGTTACAGGTACAGCTAAAGGATCTGCTTGACAAGGGATTCGTCAGACCGAGCTATGCCCCATGGGGAGCTCCCGTACTGTTTGTCAAGAAGAAGGACGGGACGTTCCGCATGTGCATAGATTACAGAGAATTGAACAAGGTTACAGTCAAGAATAGGTACCCATTACCTAGGATTGACGACCTGTACGATCAGCTCAAGGGCGCAGCAGTGTTCTCAAAGATTGATTTGAGATCAGGATATCATCAGCTAAGAATCAAGGAAGATGACGTTCCCAAGACAGCTTTCAGAATCCGTTATGGGCATTATGAGTTCCTAGTAATGCCATTTGGGTTAACGAACGCGCCAGCCGCTTTCATGGACCTGATGAACAGAGTCTTCAAGGAGTATCTAGACAATTTTGTCATTGTGTTCATCGATGACATTCTTGTATATTCAAAGACTCATGCAGAGCATGAAGCCCAGTTAAGAGTTGTTTTTCAGAAGCTGAGAGAGCATCAACTCTATGCCAAATTCTCAAAATGTGAGTTCTGGCTAGACAAAGTGCATTTCCTCGGTCATGTAGTATCCAAGGAGGGAATTGCAATAGATCCAGTCAAGGTGGAAGCAATCAATCAATGGCCTGCACCTAAGCGCGTAACAGAGATACGCAGTTTCTTAGGGTTAGCTGGCTATTACAGGAGATTTGTGGAGGGATTTGCAAGGTTAGCAGCACCTCTCACCACCCTCACACGCAAGGAAAAGAAGTACATATGGACAGATGAGTGTGAAAGAAGCTTCCAAGAGCTGAAAAGACGGCTGACAAGCGCGCCGATTCTCACACTCCCTACTGAAGGGGAGAAGTATGAGATCTACAGTGATGCTTCCAAAGTGGGTTTGGGAGCAGTATTGATGCAAGAAGGCAGAGTGATTGCCTACGCTTCGCGTCAACTGAAAGAGCACGAGAAGAACTATCCCACCCATGACCTAGAACTTGCTGCAGTAGTGTTCGCACTCAAAATTTGGCGACACTATCTGTATGGAGCGCAGTGCCAGATCTACACAGATCATCAGAGCTTAAAATACTTCTTCACACAGAAGGAGTTGAACATGAGGCAAAGAAGATAGTTGGAGTTGGTGAAGGATTATGACTGTGAGATCCTTTATCACCCAGGAAAAGCCAACCGAGTAGCAGACGCTTTGAGCAGAAAAGTTACAGTTCCACAGCAGTTGCCAATTGACAGGTTGCCAAAACCATTGCAGCAAGAGGTTCATTCGCTCGAGCTAGAGCTGATATCAGGAAAATTGTCAGCACTGCAGTTGAAATCATCATTGTTTGATGATATCAAGGAAGCTCAGAAGTAAGATTCAAGCCTGACAGACTCCCAGGAAGAGATGTCCAGAGATGGATTAATCAGGCATCAGGGGAGAATTCATGTGCTAGCAGATGAAGAGCTTCGAAGGCGAATCATGTCAGAGGCTCATGAGACGCCATACTCAGTTCATCTTGGAGCCACAAAGATGTACCAAGACTTGAAACTACATTTTTGGTGGAAAGGGATGAAAGGAGACATTGCAAGATTTGTGAGTAAGTGCCTTACTTGTCAGAGAGTAAAGGCTGAGCATCAGCATCCTGGAGGAAAGTTAGAACCTCTAGAGATTCCAGAATGGAAATGGGAGAACGTTACCATGGATTTTGTGGTAGGGTTACCCAAAACAAGAAGAGGACACGATGCCATCTGGGTAATCGTGGACAGATTGACAAAGACAGCCAGATTCATACCAATCAGGATTACTTACTCATTAGAGAAGCTGGCACAGCTGTATGTAGATCATGTTGTCAGGTTACATGGAGTTCCAAAGTCTATAGTATCTGACAGAGATGCACGTTTCATTTCAAACTTTTGGGAGTGTGTGCAAAGAGCCATCGGCACAGAACTGAGGTTCAATACAGCCTTCCATCCTCAGACAGATGGACAATCAGAACGGACTATCTAGACTTTAGAGGATATGCTCCGAGCATGTGTCATGGATTTTCCAGGAGCTTGGAATGAGAAGTTACCACTAGTGGAATTCTCATACAACAACAGTTACCAAGCTTCCATCAAGATGGCACCTTATGAGGCTCTGTATGGAAGAAAGTGCAGATCACCCATTCACTGGTATGATCTGAAGGAAAAACAACTGCATAAGATAGATTTCATGCAGGAAACTTGCGATGCAGTTGCCAAGATCCAGCAAAGAATGAAGAGTGCTCAGAGCAGACAAAAGAGTTATGCAGACAGAAGGCGGAGATCCTTAGAATTCAAGGAAGGGGACTTCATTTTTCTAAAAGTGTCACCCATGAAGGGGATCATGCGTTTTGGTAAGAAGGGAAAACTGAGTCTAAGGTACATTGGACCTTATGAGATTATCAAACGCATTGGGAAGGTTGCCTACAAGTTGGAATTACCTCCTGAGCTATCAGCAGTACACAACGTATTCCATGTCTCGATGCTCAGAAAGTACATGTCAGATCCATCTCATGTGCTACAACATGAACTAGTCCAAGTCCAAGAGGATTTGACCTATGCAGAGCAGCCAGTTCAGATACTAGCTAGAGAAGAAAAGGAGCTGAGAAACAAGACCATCCCACTACTCAAAGTATTGTGGAGAAATCACAACGTTGAAGAGGCTACATGGGAGAGAGAAGATGAGATGAGACATTCATACCCTCACTTGTTCTAAATTTTCGAGGACGAAAATCTTATAAGGAGGGGTGAATGTGATAACCGAGAAATCTACGTTCTCGGAAATATTTGTACAAATATGTAAATAAATGTACATTTACAGTGATACAGATTACAGAATAAATAGCAGAGGAAAATTTTGATTAATCAAGTTTTTAATCAAAATTTTATAATGAATTAATGAATATAGTTCAAAAGCTAAGCATTAATTCAATTTATAATGTTTTAAAATTTATAGAAAAGTATGTGAAAAATACATACTAAGAGATCAATGGCACACAAGTGAGCCACATTGATCAATGGACGAAAGATAAGCCAAACAAGGCCTTACCTTTTCAAAAAAAAAAAAAAGAAAAGCATGTGAGAGGGAGTGAGGCACGTGTGTCTCAAATCCCACGGCAGCAAAAGTGAATTAATTCACTTTTGCCTTAACTGCAAAGAGAGACAGACGAGAGAGAGAAAGAAAGAAAGAGAAAGGGAAAGAAAGAAAAGAAAGAGAGAAAGGGAAACCGGAAAAGAGGGAGAAGGAAAAAAGGAAATCCAAAGAGAGTTTGGATTTTCTAGTTCAAGTAAGAGATCGATCAAGATTCAATCAAAGACCAGCGGCAAGAAAATCTCAAGTTCAAGCAAGGTAAACCCTTGTTTTTCTCTTGCTTTTTCGGATGAAACAATCTGGGGTTTTGGGAGAAAACAGAGAATGTGAGTGAATCACGTTTAGGTTTTCGGTTAAAATCGGAACGTAGCTCGAGTCTAGATGTTTTCAAACACGAATCCATGAACAGATGGTTTAGAAAACCAAGTTTAGTGAAAATTCTTCATAAAAATGCTGATTTTTCAAAAGTTGAGTCAAGAGTTGTAAATGAGCAAAATGTGGAAATTTTGCTTATGAAATCATGGATTTGTGATAGTAGGAATATAGTAGATACCTTGAAACGGTCTTATGAAGATCGATTTTAAGTGTAAGAAGTAGAACAAAGGCCATAAAAGCCTTAGCAAAGCAGAGCAGAGCAGTTTGGACCCAGAATCTTGATTCTGGTATGAACACGGGCGTGTACACGGGCGTGTACAAGGGTGTGTTCAGAACACGGCCCCGAACATGCCCATACGCACTACCGTGTTACAAGAAAAATCAAACCCGAGAGGTACACGGCCGTGTATCGGGCTGTGTCAAGGGGCACACGGTCAAGGGGAAGGCGTGTAACAGGCCATGTTAGGCAGTAAGAAAACACGGCCAGTAACACGGCCGTGTAAGTAACCGTGTAAGAGTACAGAGGAGTATACGGCTAGTACCACGGCCGTGTACCCACCCGTGTAAGCATACATGGCCATGTTCCACGAATTATACGGCCAGGCTTAAAAGTCCAGAGAGGTACACGGGCAGAGACATGGCCGTGTAGGAGGGCGTGTTCGAAGCCAGAGAGTAAAAAAAAAAAAAGAGTCTGGAAAGGAAAATTTACATGTTTTGCCATATTTTCAGTATAAGATAAATATGGTAAATAATCAGTGATTTTTCCATTTATAGGAGTTCAAGCTAGAGACCCCAAATCAGCAGTCCCAGAGCAGCAGAGGCTCACACTAGAGGATTATCTGTAAGTTCAAGCATTGTCTTGACTGCGACGTGGACAAGCTTGTTATTTCATGATGTTATGAATGTTGCATGACGTGTATGTTGGACATTGATTGTCTGCATCACGATATTTATGTCAGTTCATGTCAATCACATGTCAGCACAGGTCAGTTCATGTCATGCATATAGAGTTGCATGTTTCAGTACACAGACCAGACAGTACCAGAACAAGAAAACAGTTAGGTGCACAAGGCACCCTAGTGTGTAAATTAATTCACACCCTAGTAATTTGATTAACAGGTTCCGACTGTGGGGGCAAACAGTATGCTACCCAGTTGGAACACCAGAAAGATGGTAATTAAACCAGTATGGGCGTATCGGCCTCTCGACCCACGGGGAGGTTATCATGTTTAGCATCAGTTAAGACTGAGGAGGTCAGCACTAAAGTACCGCTCCCGGTTGCGCTAACATGTCGGTACGTCCAATTAGGGGCCCAAAACCAGAACTTAATAACAGATAATGTTCTAAGACTAAACCTTTAGCCAGTACAGCATGTTTACAGAGTACAGTACAACATGAGCACAGCAGTACAGCATGAGCACAGTAGTACAGCATGAGCACAGTAGTACAGCATGAGCACAGCAGTACAGCATATCAGTTTCATGTTTTTATGTTTGAACTTACTGAGCCCATAGCTCATTAGTTTGTTCACATGTTGCAGGTAAGAGACCTGTTCACCAGTAGTATTGGTGGACGACGAACAGGGTAGACACATGCCGGGCAGGATTGGGCGAGGGATATTGGTCACCGATAGTCTTCCACTATATAGATTTTGAATGTAATTTTCAAAGAGATAAGTTTTCAAGCCAAGAGCATGTGATAGGGGAATCATGATCAGATGCATGTTATTTTGTTAACATGATTTCCTTATCACATTCTCAAACAATTTATGAGTTTATGATTTAAAAAAAAAAAAATTTATTCCGTAAAATTAGCAGTCAGTTTACAGTTCAGCATGATTGCCGGCGACCCTAGAGGCCTGCAGACTATTGCGGTTGACCACAGAGTTGACTGTAATAGCACTGTAGAGCCTCTACAGTAGGGCGGGCCGCCACACGAACACCTTAATCTTAGCTTTCTTCTAAGTCTTCTTTCTTTTTCCTTTTTTTTTTTGTTGGACACCTTTTTTTCTGGCCGGTTAGCGGGTCAACGAGTTGACGGGTTGGCCGGTCCATCAGTCGTGTTGTGTTAATTAACCTGAAAGTACACTGGTCGGCAGGTTGTACTAGTCATGTCGTGTCAACCTGCTAACTCATCGAGTCAGTGTCAGGTCAAAGCTTTTTTGACCTGACAGGCTACGAGTCGTGTTCAGATTGTAATTTTAAAATTTTGTATTGGTTTCAACCCAACACGAACTTGATCAATTATCACGAATTACCACCCTTAATTTGCAGTAAATAAGATAGACAAAAAGTTATTCACAGAAACAACAAAAAAAGTTCTCTAAATTTTGGAGATTAATTACACTTAGCTACTAGAATAAGAAATTATACAAATTCCGAAATTAGTGCCAGTGACCTTGATGGAGTTGACCAAAGATGACCTAGGCCTCAGAGCATCACCACACGCTAGATTCAGAGGCCCTTGATAGGTAGTTATGAATATCATGAGCTATTTCATGACCAAACCAGATTCAAGGGGAAAAAACTCAATTATAAAAGCATTTTTAACTTTTCACAGTGTTCTGTCATTCCACGGAGAGATGCTAGAATCACTTGCTATTATTTTTTTTTTTTTATCGCTTTCCTACTTCTACACTTGCCACATAACATATCATTTTCTCGTAAAAATAATGTTTCGTTGCAAACCATTGTTTAATTAGCAATTATAATTCTGCCACTCATATTAATCCCATCTTTTGTCTTTAGCAGAAAAAATGAATACTATGGAACAAAAATAAAAAAGGAAAAAGAAAAGGAATAAAATTACTGATTCTATAGTAATGTACATCATCTTTTCCTCAAAATTTTACATTTTTTTTTTTTATAAAAACAAACGTCCCTAACCAAAAAAAAAAAAGGGGTATAGCTTAAATAAAGAAATCAATCTCACAATCCCGAAATAGACATAAGGGAATGAAAAAAACAAAAACAAAAAAATCCCACTAATCTCCTTTTTTTTTTTTTTTTTTGTCGCGCTCGGTGAGAAAAAAAGGGGTTCAATCTTAAATAACTGTGTGTATGACCATTGAATAGAGCTATTACACTTTGATTTATCCAAAAAGAAAAATGAAAAAAAAGGAAAGAATATAAAAAGAAGAAATACGCGATTCAAAAGCTACTCTAGTACCGAACTTTTTGTTCTCATTTCAACCTTCTTATTTTGTCATACAATTATTCTTCTTCTTCATTTTTTTTTTCAAAGAACAAATCTAATTTTTGGGCTGAGAAAAGGTGAAAGGTTTATTATTTATTATTATTTTTTTAATGAAGGAATAGGATGGCAAAGTTGCAATAATAAGTAAAACAATGGTCTATAATTAGGTTTTAATATTATGCCAAAAAGGGTTGACATGTAGCTAAAGGAAAGTAAGAGAGTAACAAAGAAAAAAGTGATTGAACAAGTGATCATAGCATTTCTCTCATTCCGTGATCTCAAAGCATTTTTAGATTTGGCTTAGGAGAACAAGGGAAAGGCTTTTTTTTTTTTTTTTTTTCATAAGTTAAGTTTGAAATAAAATAGGATTTTTAAATTAAAATTGATTAATTTGATTATAATTTTTGTTAACATTTTAGAAAAAAACAAAACAGAGATAAAAATTTTAAGTTTGAATTCAAGAACCAAACAATAAGTCAGTTTGGTTTCTCAGAGAAAGAGAAGAGAGGAGCAACAGTTACACAAAAGAGAGATTTAGAAGAGAGAGAAAGAGAGGAGGGAGAGAAAGTAATAGCAAACCTGTCAAATTTTTTTTGAATGATCAAAATGCACCTTTGGTTTAAGATTGTTTGATTTTCTGGAATTTGCCCTAGGGAGTCCCTTCAACTGCTATGCTTGGTTGGTGTTTCTGTGTCAGCACTAACAAAAGTTTTGATCTTTCTCTATAACTTGTATTGGATTCCAGTGAGGACAGTGTAAATAAACCAGTTTGACATATTGAATTAGTAAGAATCAATGAAAGAATTGTTGGTTTCTTGATAAAAACTTATAGCTCAATTTTGAATATAACTACATATTGAAAATCTCGTGCGATTACATGTCAAAAGTGGGAATTAGATATTTCATGAGCATCTGTTTTTTTCTTTTGCAATATCAATTAGATATAAAAACGAATTTATTGCAAATCCTTGAGCAATGCAACTGATTCGGAGAAAATTAATAAGCAGAGCGTTGTATACTAATTATTTCTCAGCCTTTTTTCTTTTCTTTTCACCTTTCTTACAAAGAAAATACAAATAAAGAAAACAACATTTATGATACGTATAAGATTTCTGATTCTATTAAGAAAAACTTATTGCTCGTAATGTCTGTCTCGTGTTACTTATTAAAATCGCTCAAGTAAACGTTTTATGTAATTCGTGTTACACTTGAATTTGCAACGTTATCTCTGGATTTCGTCTTTTTGCAAGATGATAAAGTCCCCATCTTATCTAGAAATAAAACATATAATTACACATATTGTTAACAGTATTGAATTGAACTAAACTGATAAGCATTTTTTCTCTTATCCTTAAAATGCACATTCATCAATCTCTAATTGCAAGTTAGATCTTTAAGCCTTCTGCCAACGCCGGCTCAACCATAAGGGAACTTGGGCAATTACCTAAGGCCATAGGTTGATCCAAGGCCCAAAATTATAATTTCATTTATATGTATACATTCTATTAATAACTTTATTATTTTTTAATCAATGTTTAATTGTTAGAGTTTTATGAAAAAGAAAGACCAAACAATAGTAATTTTTGGGAACTAATGGACTCTTAGAAGTTGAAGTAACGATAGTCTAATTTTTATGTGTTATCATATATTAATTTAAAAGATATCTTCATTTAGTAATTATTTTTTTGGGTATACTTCTTTTAGTAATTATTAGTTGCTCTAATAAATTTCATTGGATGAAAATATAACTTAAAGACTCTTAGAAGTTAGAGTAACGATAGTCTAATTTTTATGTGTTATCATGTATTAATTTAGAAAATATTATCTTTTAGTAATTATTTTTTTCTGGTATACTTCTTTTAGTAATTATTAGCTGCTCTACTAACTTTTATTGGATGAAAATATGAAGTAAAAGTAATTTTGAATCTTGAGGACATTTTTTAATATTGATGGTTTATTTAATTTAAATTAGAATTGTTGAAGAGAATTTTTCAAAAAAAACCATGGACCTAATTGAAATATTTTATCTATGGCAAAAGACAAAAAACAAAAAACAAAAAAACATTTTAATATAAAAAAGAAAATTCTTTCTAAATGCATATCTTGTTTTGAGAATATTTGTTAATAATTTTGTAATGATTATTTATGCAAAAAACTATTGGTTGAATAATTTTTAAATTTTTAATAATTTTTAAATTTTCAAAAAGGCCCATTTAGAATTTTTCACTTAAAGTCCCGAAAATATTTAAATGAGGTGTTTGGGTAACGTATTGCATTTAAATGTAATAGAGTGAATGCAATTTGTATTTAGATGAAAAGTGTTTACATTACATTTGAATATAATGTGTGTTTAAATAAAAGGTATTTAAATTATACTGTATGTGATGTAATTGATAAAAGTAAATAAAAAAAAGGGTGAGAGAAAGAGAGTATATGATGTGATCAGTAAAAGTAATAGAACAAGTGAAATAGTGAATAATAATTATATTGAATTTAAAACACAATGTGATTGGATTTTGAATACCATACTTTTACGTTTGGATAAAAATTAAATGTAATGCGATAAACAAATAAAGCATAAGCCAGCTCTATCTTCTATAATTCAAAGCAAAAAATCTTTAGGTAACGCCGTGGACGTTTCAAATCGACAATAAATGTTATGAACCTATACATATCTATCAGTTTGTTCATCAAGTTCAGACAAAGCTTACACTCACTACCCTTTAAGTGCATCTATATATGCATACATGTATATGCATATGTATATCAATAACATGTACCTTTTTTCTGTTTTGCTAATTATTTGCACCCATATTCCTATGCAGATAATCTTTATATAATGCACTTCCTAATCATAACGGCAAGAGAAAAAAAATGAAAGAAAATATCGAGTATTTGCACCATTGTTACGCGAAGCCTAACAGTCTTTTCCCTGTCCCGTGAGTTACAGTGCATTGTTTTAGTGGGTCCAGATGCTATCATCTATGATGAGGTTCAGTGTATGAAAAAAAAAACCCGACAACCGATGAATCTAATAAACTTACTCAATTCAACCCATTATAACTGAATTCGACCAACTTGATTAAAAGATTAACTTAACTCACCTAACCTAATTATTAATTGAGTGGGTTTAGGTTGAGTTTTTCTAAATCCAATTATTGTGTTTTGCTTATATTTATTTTCTTCTACTTGCATTTTCGTCTCATGTTTTCTTTATAGAAATTCATTAGATAAATTGCAAGTTAGGTTAGACATTTTGTTGAGGCTCGTGGAGAATTCATATGTTGAGTGATCCAATTTGAATTTGATTTTCATGTTTGTTTTGTAAAGTTTATATGTTTTAGTGAATGTAACTTCTTCATCTCATTTTTTATTCAAAATATTTTGTACTTAATGCCCAAAAATGCACAAGCAAAATGGTTGTATGTTGCACGAATTGAGCGGTTGTATTTTTTAGAGAGGCAACAAACATAAATAAATAATTAGTGAAAACAAAAGTTAGAAAAGACAAAGAAAGAAAATGAAAAAAAGAGAAAATATTTTTGGTGGATTTTTGTTTAGAAAGAGAAAATAACTAAAATATGAAGTAGAGAATTAAGTGTAGAAAAACTCAATAATAAAAGTGATAAGGTGTCGGGAATTCTTCATATACTTTGTTTTTCGATTTAAATCCAATCTCTAACTTATGACTCAATTGTAAGTTTTATATCCTAAACAAACAACCGGAAAATATGGAATTTAAGTTCAATGAAAATAACGAATGCATTTGATTGAATTAAATCTTTTACGTTTGAATCAAATGGACTTTATTGTTATAAGTTCTCCAAAATCGATAAAATACTTTTTAATAATTTTACAATAAAAGATAACTCATAAAACAAATTATATTAAAATAGATATGTGACAATACTACGTAAACAAAGTATGACTGAATTTATATAAAAGATTGACACAAAATACTTTGAATAAAAAATGAGATGAAAAAATTCAATCCACTAAACTATATAAACTTTACAAAACAAATGTAAAAATCAAATTCAAATTAAATCGTTCAATATATAAATTCCTCACGGGTCTCACCAAAATGCCTAACCTAACTTGCAATTCATCTCACGAAATTCTAAAAAGAAAACACGAGATGAAAACGCAAGAAGAAAATAAATATAAGCAACACAACAATTTTCAGCCGAAGAATGGCTGAGGGGGGACGTTCTTCTAGCTGCTACAAAGGCTTGCTTAATTAGATGGGCCTAAAAGTCCACGATTTGGGAAGGATTTAACCCCATAGAATCTTCCACCAGTTTGGCTTATTAAACATGGGGGAGGAGGTGGGAAATAAACCAAAATTAAAATTGAATAAAAATAAATAACAGAAAAATTTTAGACCTTTAATAAATAGTATATTTTTGATAAATAATGGTTTATCATAATTAAAATTCTAAAAATACTTCTTATGTGTAAATCTTGATAAATTTATTTAGAAATCATTTTTTACTTAGTAAATCATTTATTTATGTGTGTAAATCATTAATTTACTAATTCTGCACCAAGAATTTTCTCAAGAAACAAGTACATAGTTTTAAAAATTTACTGGTAAATCATTTATTTACGTATGTAAATCATTGATTTACCAATTTTTTATCTAAAATTTTCTCAAGAAACAAGCAGATAATTCTTCATAAAAATAAAAACGAAAAGTCTAGCTCTCAACAAAAGTTTACAGAAGAAAAAGAAAGAGAAAGGGAAAGAGAGAGAAAGAAATAAAATCTAAAAAAAATATGAGTATAATTATAAAATTACACGGCTTTTAAATTAAAATTACTATTTATTTTCTGAATTAAGTAAATATACTATTTATTTTTATTTACTAATATTTACTAAAATAATTAGCCTATATATTATAATTTCTCTTAAACATGCTTGAGAGGAGGGCCAGCCGAGGACAAGGAGAGCTCAAATTTGCGGGCTTGGGATGGGATTACTGGTTGCTGATATCAAAGGCCCAAGATCACGCACACAGCTGGGGAGGACAATATGAAAAGGAAAAATAGGAAAAGAAAAAAAAAGAAACAAAACTAAAAATAAAAACATACAATGAAATAAATATAAGATTATTAAATAAAATAGATTAAAATTAAACATTTCCAAAATCAAATATTATGAATCAAAATGGAGAAGTATCTAATTAAAATTTAAATTATTTAATAAATGATTTAAATAAAGTGTATTTTTGTGCACTTATTACCAATTTAACTTGAACTTACTCAATTTATTTGCATATATAAATAACTATTTTCATACTTTATAATATATATAATACTTATCTTATATTTTATATTAATAACTTGACAATCTATCATGTTTTATGTTATATAAGTTTTTATCATTATTTGTTTATTAGTTTACAACTTTTATATTTGAACTTGTTTTGCATATATTTTATTTTTATATTAGTTTATAACTTATGAAATAATTTTGGAGTTTTATAATACTAATATTATAGTAAAAGTTAATTTTTTTTTATATATTTCTTTTTTTAGGTCGAATAATTAGCTATATTTATTTTTTTTATTTTATATTTTCCTTATTATATCCAACTTGATTATGGTTTCAAACTTTAGGTTGATTAGATTCGTTAAATTTGAAATTAATCTACCTAAAATTGACTGGATGGGTTGAAAATTCATAAAAACTCATTTAACTTATTCGATGTTCATTCTTAACTATAAGGATTTTCAGATATTTTGATTGGTTTATATTTTTGGAAAACATTTGGAGCACTGGTGACAATTGTTGTTTATGGTTAGTAGCCGTTGGAGATTCCTACAGTTCTTTTTTTAATTGTTAATAGGACAAATTACATTTTTCTCCCTTGAATTTTAGATCTCGTCATAAGATGCTTTCAAACTTTAATTTGTAACGTTATTTTTTCATGAACTTTAAAAAAGTTTGTGAATCCCCCTCAATTAAATTTTTGATTAAAAAAATGCACACGACACTTGTTTGAAGCATGAATTGTGGGTTTTTAATGTAAAATTATGAAGTAGCATACACATAAACAACACTTGTGGCACCTGTTATCCTTATTATATATGGAATTATAAAGTTACTTATAAGAGAGAGGCATAGGAAAACAATAATTATCAACTATATATATTTGCTTTTTAAACGTAATTATAAGGGTAACTTCACATTTTCACATATAATATCCACAATTCATGCTTCTAATGAGTGTCATGTGCATTTTTCATCAAAAATTTAATTGAGAGGGGAAATTCGTAAACTTTTCTAAAATTCAGGAGGAAATAATGTTATAAATAGAAAATCAAGAGGCATTTTGTGATAAGACCTAAAGTTTAGGGGTTAAAAGCATAATTAATCCTTATCATTATTTTTCTTTTTTGAAAAAAAAAAAAAGAGAAAGAGCCAAATAATATATTTGGTGACTCTAAGTTATAAATACAACATAATTTTTAAAGTAATAAATAGTATATTCATATTAATTATGCACAAAAAACCTGAAATTACCTTTCCAATTCATCCTTTTTCTCTCTCTGTTGTGACTTTCTCTCCTCGACATCATCAGATCCTGAGCCATTGTGAGTGGCTATTATTTACCTGTAAATTTATTATTTATTAGAAAATTCAAAGATTTGCCCACAAAAATAATGTTATAATTTAACATCTTTTAAAAAAATCTACTATAATTTTAAAAAATACATATAAAAAATGTAATACGCTATAATTTCTCTATAAAAGAATATGTTGGAACAGATGACATAAGCACATTGCTTTGGTTTTTGTTTTGTTTGCAACATCTGCTATTTTTAATTTTAATAATCAATGACTACCCAATCTAGTAGAACAAAATCGATTATTTTATAGCTAAAGAAAAATCAATTATTATAGTTTTTAATGGAAGCGTATTAGGTTAAATTGAATTATTTTAATGTGATTTACCAGTACAACTTAATGGTAATTTCATATTTGATTTTATTATAAAGTGTAGAGTTGAAATCCACTTACTCCTTAAATTCAAATTCCACACCATTAATTTTAATTAATTTTTACTGTAAGGTTTACAGTTCAAATCCACTTACTCCTTAAATTCAAATTCCACACCATTAATTTTGGTTAATTTTTACGGTAAGTAGCTCATTTTGTACAGCCCCCACCATGAATTTTGGTTTATTTTTAGGGTAAGTTGCTTGTATTGTACACACATCCCCCCCCTGCTTTTTTACTTTTTTGCAAAGTTACAATTTGATCTCTAATCTTTTCTGCGACTAGAAGGTTTCTAAACTATTTAAAAAGGTTATTTAAAATTGGATGCAATAGATCACATATATAACTCATAAAAGTTGAATCATGTAAATATTTTTTTTAGTTATCCTTAAATAATAAATTATATGTGATTTATGAGATATTTTCTATCAAATTTTTAACAAATAGTTAAAAAGAACAATTTGTATATTTTTAAATAATTTAGGAATCTTTTAGTTACAAAAATGGATTAAGAATCAAATCACAACTTTGTAAAAGAGATTAGAAGTCAAACAAGTAATTTATCCTAATTTTTATTAATAAAGTTCTTACAAAATTTCAGCAGTGCTTACGGTGAAAAATTTTCCGTCTCCGCCATATGTGGTAGCATTGGTCATTAAACCTTGGAATGTATATATAGAAGAGTATCTTTGGCAAATCATTCCCTATATATTTTTAGTTTAATTTTTTTTTTGGTGAAAAATGCAGTGTTCAATTGCGTTGGCAGTAAATAACATGTAATAAATATATATAGACGAAACGCTATACACAGAAACTACACAGAAGATCTCTAAACTCTGGGAGATTAATTACATTTAACCATTAGAACAAGAAATTATAGAAACTGCCCTAAAAGGGGAAAAAATAAAAAAGGGAAATCACAGAAACTGCAAATTAGTGTCACTGACCCTGATTGAGTTGACAAAGGATGACTACGATTTAAATTGCGGATAAATAAATAAATAGTAATTTTCACAAAAAAAAAAGATAAAAAATAGGTTTTTAAAATATTTAGAGTAAACAATAGATTTATTATTTAAAGAATTATTTACAGTAGATTTATTATATAAATGATTTATTTACATTTTATAGATATGTTATTTATCCAATATAATTTTTATTTACCTGGTATATTTGTCATTTACTTCAAATTTTCCTTTGAAAATTATTATCTTGACTATTTAGACGGTAGGATGAGATCCAATTACTCTGAAATTTACAAACGTTTCATTTTACATCACACAAATAAGTTAAAAAATTAAATCTCTTTCTCTTTAGTCTCTAATTTTTAAAAAATTCTCTTGAATTTGTTAGATGACTAGTTGGGGGCACGTGCTCTGCGTGTGCATTTCCCCATGTGAATTGATCATTGGCACTATTTATAGTATCAGCTTGAGTATGCCAGTTTATTTGAACAAATCAACAAGTGCAACCTGACGGTAGCCAACAACGATGTGCCATAAAATGTCAAAATAAATTCACTTGAACACACAATTTGTAACTGGCAATTCTTGTCAACATTGATGCCTTAAGTTAATTGTTTGTTTGTACAAAGGAAGAACATTGATAATGTAAGACGAGATAGAAGAAATACGACTAGAATAATGAGAAAGAGAGCTTTGTTTACTAGAAATATACAAAATCTTGCCTCTGTTTTGGGTTAAAATTTGCTTCAATTTGGACGATTCCGCTTGAATGACCAATTCAAATATGTGTTTGGATTTTGCACATATGAGCTAGATTATTTGGATGAACATTTTAGGCATTTAGACACAAATTTAAATATTTCTGTTCAAATGTACTGTTTTAAAAAACTAACTTTGTAAATGTCAGTTTGGATGACAATCTAAATGTTTTTGTTTAAATGTTCAATTTGCACATGCGCTTCTTTAAATCGAAACATAATAATTTGAGAGCATGTCCACTACTTGAAACTCAAAATAGAGAGGATTAAGGGAATGACATTTTAAGGTTGGTTTGGTTTCTCGGAAGAAGAGAAGAGAAGACCAACATCTACTGGAAGAGAGATTTAGAAGAGAAAGAAAGGGAGGGGAGAGAAATAGCAACCCTTCCAAATTTTCCAATGACCAAAATGTCCCTGTGGTTTAAGATGGTCTGATTTCTTGGAATTTGCTCTAGCGAGTCCCTTCTACTTCTATATGCCTGTTTGGTGTTTCTGTATCATCAGCACTAACAAAAGTTTTGATCTGTCTTCGTAACTTGTATATTATTCAAGGGAGGACAGTGTAAATAAACTGGTTTGACATGTTGAACTAGTGAGAACCGATGAAAGAGTTGCTATTTTATCTTGATCAAAACTACAACATATCTCAATTTTGAACAAAATTGTACACTGAACATCTTGTGCGATTTGATGATTAGAACTGGGATTACATGTTTCATGGGCATCAGTTTTTTTTTTCTTTTTTTTCTAATCTTTTTTTTGTAACATCATTAGAGATTAGGATAAATTTATTGCAAACCAGTAAGCAATGTAATTGATTAGGGGAATATTAATTATCAGAAGGCGGAATGTAAGATTAACAGCATGGAGAAAAGATATAACTGCGATGCACTGAATACAACTTTCTACCGATTATTTCTCAGCCTTTATTTTTTCATTTTTACCTTCCTTACAAAGAAAAACACAAATTGTAAAGAAAACAATATCAGTTCTGACAGTGGGTTTCTAGTTCTATTTAAATATAACATATTACACAACATGCCTACCACTTATTACTTACCAAAAGCACTTAGGTACACATTTCATGTTATTGTTATTGCATTTGAATTTGCATTATGATCTCGATTTCATCTCCATGCAAGACAATAGAAGTCCCATCTCATGTAGAATCAAAACATGTAACTAAATGTATTGTTAATTGTATCGAACTGAATAAATAAGCCTCTCTTTTCTTATCCTTCAAATACACATTTATCAACCTCTAGATGCAAGTTAGGTCTTTAAAGCTTTTGCAATTCAGAGAGTAAAAATCTGTAGGTAATACCATTGACCCTTCAAATCTGCAATATATGATTATGAACTTATACATATGATTAGGCTTATCCAATACAATAATTGTTCATTTTGTTCATCAAGTCCAAACCAAGCATTGGAGTTGTTGGTGTGTGGGGGATTAAGGGAATAGCATATCATGGTTGGTTTGGTCTCTCAGAATGTGAAAGTAAAAACAAACTAAAAGGATACTACATCAGTTTTGATAGATAATTGCTGATTCTATTTGAGTAAAACGTATTACGCATCATGTCCTACCATGTATTATATACCAAAAGTGCTTAGGTAAACGTTTCATGTGATTCGTGTAACATTTTGAATCTACATTGTGATCTCCGGATTTCATCTTTGTGCACGATGACAAAATCTCATCTCGTCTTAAATCAAAATATATATCTACATGTCTTGTTAATTGTATCAAAGTGAACCAATAAACCTCTCTTCTCTTATCCTTCAAATATGCATTCATCAACATTTAATAGATCATTAAAGCTCATGTAATTCAAAGAGTAGACATCTGTAGGTAATACCGTTGACCTATAAAATCTGCAATATATGTTTGTAAACCAATACATGTGATTAAGATTATCCATTTTACAATGGTTGTTCGTTTTGTTCATCAAGTTCAGAGCAAGCTAACATTTACTATCCTTTACGTACATCTACAAATATATACATACATATATATATATATATATATAAAACAAGTTGAGACCGACCACTCAAACGTATCATTCAGCGCTACTGCAGGCGACAAGAAAGGATCCCGAATACCAACACTATTAGTCGTCCGAGCCCATATTGCAAACTTATGAGCCGCAAAATTGATTCGTCTGGGAATCCATCTAATATGAGACCAAATTGGAGGCTGAATGAGTCTACTGAAATCCTCTCTATTGCTAAGAAGTTGCCACGGACAATTCTGGGGATTAGACACAAAGAACCTGACAAAAAGAGCCGATTCACATTCAGTAGTAATGTCTTTCCAACCCTAATTAATGGCCGTGGTTAAAGCAAATCTGAGCGCTTCAGCCTCCGCCACCATAGGTTCAACAGAGTTAGAGAGAGAGGTCGCAGCTAAAACCATATCCCCAAGATGATCCCAAGCAACAATAGCAAGAACAGTACTGTGTTGACCCACAGAAATATCAGACTTAATCTTAATCCATCCGGGGGAGGAGGCTGCCATTCGTTCTCAATACAGTCATCTGTTAGGAATTAGGTGCATCCTCATTCAAAAACACCAAGAACAAATAAATTATAGAAGAAATTAAAAGCAAAATGACACCAAATTTTTATACAATTATGTCCAAATTTGTGACTACATCTTGTTTTTGTCACTGGAGATTTAATTATGATGATGATTACAAAAGATTGTCACTCACCCTCAATTGTGTTTTTCTCTCTCACTCAATGGTCAGCCTCACGATATGATCTATCATCAGAAAATAAAACCCTGCCTTTCCTATTTATAGGTGTACATGAAAAAGGAAATAAAAAAACCCCAAAAATTAGACTTCTCGTGACTTGGTGCCATGGCCACATATGGCTCTGTGATTCCTTGCACAACCCTGGCGGTGCCATGGCTTCAATAGCTTGAGCCACGACTTAAGACACTTGACCAAAAAAGCTCGTTTTGGCTATTGGTGATGCCATGGTACCCAAAGATTGGCATTGTGACGCCCGAATCCTCCTATTCTCTTCTTGCTAGGATTGATTTGGCTCTACACCTCAACATCATCAGCTTTTGGGTTCTGAATTAAGTTTGAGTACTCTATAAATTGACACATAGCTTCACTAAAGATCTCCAGAGAAATTAACTTGCTATCGTTATGAATCTCATCATTCATCCGTCTCCAGATAGCCTCGACAACATTCCAAGCAAAGAAGAAAAAACCCTCAGAACGTTAGAATTAAAAATCACCAACAAGGATGATCTTCAGGAAGTCGAAACCTGATGCACATACGAGAGCTTTCGTCCTCAAGTTCCATGTTGAAGCAAACAGATAGGTTTAGTAAATCTACAAACAAAAACAAGTGAGAAATCGATTTTTGCTCCGGCCCCCCCTCCACACACAAACACACGCACAAAAACACAAAGGGCAACTATTATCTCCACTCCCAATTCTACCATAGACTTCTACTCGAACTAGAAGCACCCCTTGCCCTATCAATCACCAAAAAAATCTTGTAATGAGGGTGGATCTTAGACCCCTAGAGGTGCTCTTGGGAACTTGTTGTCTATGTCTGTATGTCATTAGTAGCGTAGCCATTAGATTCATATACTTTTTCTTTATTTAAAATTTTTTTTTTGAAAAAAAAAAATTGTTGGTAAGCAAACCAAATAGATTTAGCAAACCTGCAAGACAAAAACAAGTGATAGATCGACTCCTCCTCCAATACCCCCCCAGACACACAAAAAAATGGTAGCTATTATGTCCACTCCCAATTCTACCATAGACTTTTATTTGGACTAGAAGTATCACTTTCCCTATCGAACACAAAGAACACACGTGCCAAGCATTTGCATATTATGCCAAGCTCGATGGTATCCAATCCAAAGACCCATTTGTAGTGTTATATGACACTTACTATGGGCGAAGCCGCTCTTTGATGAGTACTTCTTTGATAGTCTAGTTGGAGATGTTAAATTAAGCGCACCTTGGGAGGCATCCCAAGTTCTAACCCTTTAACTTGTTTAAAATTTATTTTGTGTGTTTAATTGTGATTTTTGTATCTTTGTGTTATTTTTAGAGTCTAGAATTTATTTGTGTTTGAAAAATTTTGTCATTTTTGGGGTTTGAACAAGTTTATGAGATCATCAGTTTATTTTGGATAGAGGCTTAGGGATGCATTGGAGAATTTTGGGGATACATCACCAAAAGAGCATGAAAAACAAGAGTTATCTAGAGGCTAGGCAATGCATCTAAGGAATTCTAGGATGCAGAGTGAGTTTTCATTTTGAAACATTGAAAGCACAATTCGTGCATGCACTTGTGCTGCATCCAAGAATTTTGGGGATGCAGTGCGTGCATGTAAAAATATATAAAAAAAATCCACAAAGGCAGAGAGCTTGTGCTGCAGCGCTAGCACCAAAAGAAAAAAAAAGGAGAAAAAGGTTGTGTTGTAGTGAGCTTATGAGCTGCTATAGTGTGAAATGTCACCTCCCCCCTCCCTTTTTGTTGAAGCTCTGGCCTTCTTCCTTTCTCTCTCTCTCTTTAAAATTAAACCTTAACTCTCATTCTCTCTCTAGAACACCTCCCAACATTGATCCTTAACCAAAAAATCCACCTATTCCTCCCCCAAAACGCATATCCAATCACTCAAACTCTAACTCCATTCATCTCCAAAACTTCAAGAAGGCAAGAAACATGGAAGATTTGAGAGGAATTTTGAAGTCCAACATTTTCATCAAGGTTTCTGTGACGGCTCGCCCTTGCTGTAGAGGTTCTACAGTACTATTATAGTCAACTCTGTAGCTAACCGTAATAGCATGTAGGCCTCTAGGGTCACCGGTATCATGCTTAACTTGAAAACTACTTATAAATTTTTACGGAATAAATTTTTTTTCTTTTTCTTAACATAACAACTTGAAAACATGTAGATCTTGTTCGAGAATGTGATAAGGAAATCATGTTAACAAAATAACATATACATGAATCATGATTCCCCTATCACGTAATCTTGGCTTAAAATCATGCACTTGAAATTACATGTTTAGATTTTCAAAACTATACGGCGGAAAACTCATGGTAGGACCACCATCCCTCGCCCAATCCCCCTGACATGTACATACCTTGCCCGTCGTCCACCGTGTACTACTGGTGAACAAGTCTCTTGCCTATAACATGTGAACAAACTAGTGAGCTACGGGCTTAGATAGTTCAAACATAAAAACATGAAATCATAACATGTAATGCTGTGCTCATGAATGAAACTTGACTCTCTATGAACAGGTTCATGGCTATATGTTAAGTCTTAGGACATTATCTGAAATTAGGTTCTAGTTTGGGACCCCTGATTGGTCGTACCGTAAGGCATGCATGACTGGGAGCAGTACTTTAGTGTTGACCTGCGTAGCCTAATTGAACTGAACATGAAAACCTCCCTGTGGGTCGAGAGGTTGGTACGTCAATAACTGGTTTAATTACCATCTTTTCTGAAGTTCCAATTGGGTAGCATACTGATTGCCCCACAGTAGGAAATTATTACATGTTTTACTTGGGATGTGAGTTTTATTAATCTCACTAAAGTTCCTTGTGCACCTACATGTTTTCATGTGCTTGAAACTTGTCTATCATGTGTACCTGAATTATCTACTGAAACATGAATTTCTATATCATGACATGAAACTGACATGTGTATTGTGATGTAGACGATCAACATCTGACATACACATCAAACAATATACATAAAATCATAAAACATAACATAATTGTCCACGTTGCAGTCAGGACAATGCTTGAACTTACAGAAAATTGGCTAACGTGAGCCTCTACTAATTTGGGACTGCTGTCTCAGGGTGTCTGGCTTGAACTCCTATAAAAGAAATAATCATTGATTATTTCCAACATATATCTTATACTTGAAACATGGCAAAATATAAAAAATCATATTTTCAGACTCTTTTTTTTTTTTTTGCTTCAAACACTCCTCCTACACAAGCGTGTTCGTGGCCGTGTACTCCTTTGGACTTACGTGCCTGGCTGTGTAATTTATGCAACATGGCCGTGTAACTCATGCATGTTTACACGGGTGGGTACACGACCGTGTTTCTGGCCGTGTTTTCCTGCTGTCGAACATGGTCTGTTACACGCCTTTCCCATGGCCATGTGCCATTCTAAATGGCTCGATACACGGCAGTGTTCTTGGCCGTGTACCTCTCGGGTTTCAAACTCTCTCAAAACATGATCGTGTATGTGGGCATGTTTGGGACCGTGTTCTGAACACGCCCTTGTACACATCCGTGTTCATTCCAGAATCCTGATTATGAGTCCGAAATCCTGTCTTTTGTTTTTCTAAGGCTTTTATGACCTTTATTCTACTTCTTGCACCTAAAATCGGTCTCTATAAGATCATTTCAAGGTATAAGCTGCATTTTTACAATCATTAATCTACGGTTTCATAAGCAAAATTTCATATTTTGCTTCCACCAAAATCTTGACTCAACATTATTTTAAAATCAAACTTCCTTGAAGAAACTCAACTGAAACTTGGTTTTCTAAACCATTAACTCACGAATTCGTGTTTAAAAACAACTAGACTTGAATCATGTTTTGATTTTACTGAAAATCTCAACATGCAAAAACTCACATTCTCTTTTCTTCCTCAAAATAACCTAGATTTTTACACAAAACGTGAGAGAAAAAGGGTTACCTTGCTTGAAACTTGAGGACGTCTTGCTGTGGAATCTTGACTGAAAACTTGAACGATTCACTTGCTTGAAGAGAGAAATCCGAACTTGGTGGGAGGAAATGCAGAGGATGATTTTTTGCTGCTTTTTCTCTCTCTCTTTCTTTCTCTTTCTTTCTTTCTCTTTCTCTCTGCACCCTTCTTTGCAGCTAAACAAGTGAAATAATTTCACTTGGCTACTTAAGGGAGTCCCTCACGTGACCTCCCTCTCATCTCACTCCTTATCTTTAATTTCTTTTAAAGAAATTGAATTTTTGCTTGGCTAATCTTGGCCATTGATCAATGTGGCTTACATGTAAGCCATTGATCTTTTAATAAGTATTTTTTACATACTTTTTTATTAAATTTAAAACATCATAATTTGAATTAATGCTTAGCTTTTACACTATGTTCATTAATTCATTATCAAATTTTGACTAAAATCCATCTAATCAAAATTTTCATCTGCTCTATATTCTGTAACATGTCTTATCATGAATATACATTTATTTACATATCTTGTACCAAATTTTTTCGAGAACGATAAATTTCTTGGTTATCATAGTTTCCTTAAGTAAGTAAGGTTGGAAATTTTGGTGAATTTGTGGGTATTTATTTGGAATTCTTGCTTTGATTGTGGGGTTTATGTGCAAAATTTGTGGAGTTGTGGTTGATTTGTTGAATTATTGTGCTAAATTGGAATATATTAGGGCTTCGATATTTGTTAAATAGTTTAGGAATTTTGTGGAATTTTGGGTAAACTTTTGGTGAATTTGTCTATTATTGTCATTGTGGGAATTGTGATTTTGTAGAAGTAAGGAGTTGATTGATTGTTGGGTGTTGGGTAATACTTGGGTTGTGCTTGAGTTTTGGTTGTTGGATTGGTGGAGTGGAAATCATAATAGTAAAAAAGACAGCATCAAAGAGGGCTAGAGGGTCTTCATCCCAGTCATATTCCATAGATAAGTTTGTCTCGATGGCAGCAGAAGAAAGGTTTAATGTGTCAATCATCAAGAGACTGTTCTTAAGGGAAAAGCGATTTGAAGTAGTTGCAGAACAATTCAAAGTATTCACCAATACAATACAAAGAAGGGGTTGGCAAAGTTATTGTGCACATTTGGGCTCTGTCGCAATGACAATTGTCCTTGAGTTTTATGCCAATCCCCATAGGTCCAAGTAGCTAGCCATGATGGTGCATGGACAACTTATTAAATTTGACAGTGGCACCATCACCAACCACTATTCAATTCCCATTCTGAAAAATGATGGGGTTGCCATCTATGCAGATTCACCCAATCTTGGCAAAGTAACAAAGGCAATCTATAGGGAGGTGGTAAGATGGTTCAAAGTAAAAGGGGTAAAGACAACTTTGTTTTTCCCTCTAACAAGTTTTCGAACATAATGAAGATTTGACACCACTTCATCTATGCAATCGATCTCGATGAAGCATAGTTTTAAGTTTACATGGGAAAGAGCCTTTTTATTATATGGAATTGAGAAAAAAGATGGCAATTAATGTTGAAAGATGGATTTCCATAGCAATTTAGCATGTGACAAACAACTTGTAGTAGGCATTTCCTTCACATTGTTGGTGACTAGATTAATTATAGCAGTCAAAATAGAAACCTTCAGATTCAAGGTGGGGCAAACTTTGCTATTACTTAATGATAGTACGATTGTGTGCAACCTTTGGAATGAGACCATGGCAGACAATGAAATGGGGCCCTCCCAATCATGAAGACAACCAAATGGAAATGCAACCATAGTTGAAGTTTACCAAGAGATCTACGACATGAAATTAGAGCTCAAGTTGGTGCACTCCAAGGTTGATTTCCATCACCACTGGGAATTGGAGAAGGTTAAGTATGACTCAAGCTAATAACAAGCACTCAGCCAAATGCTTCACCATGACGGCCTTAACTCCAGTCATGACATGACAAATTTCCGTTGCATGCGCCAACCTTTTGTCTCATTCCCGCCACCGGGAGAAGAAGAGGAAGACAATCAAGATGACCTCAATAACAACCAATAGGAGGTGAGACATTATGTCTCACCCCCCAGGTATGTATTTTGCTTCTCTTGCACTTTGTATTGATTTTATGGCTATTGAGGACAATGTTTATATAAAGGGGTGGGAGTGGGGGGTGTGAACACTTGTTGTTGGTTGATGTTCATCATATTCATTTGTGTGGTAATCCCATTAGTTCGTTTTTAGAAATTGCTTTTAGAGTTTTGTTTGTTTTTAAAGTTTGTTAGTTTGTTTTTAGAGTTTTGTTAGTCCATAACAAAAAATACAAAAAACAAAAAACAAAAAAACATAACAAAAAAAAATTAAAAAAAATTTGTGTGCTGATTAGTTTAGATTTGTTAAGGCTGATGATAGATCATGATTGCAATGATTATAGCTTTTGGAAAAGATGGTGTATGTTGATTTAGTTTGTGTGCTTAACTTGAAGGTTTGCCTTTGCGTTGCTTCAAAATTCTTTTGCACTTGATCACATAGGCATGAACTTTCGATCACTCAGGAGCTTAGAGAAAATTTACGTGATTGGGTCTATTTTGAAAACCTCACCGAACTCTAAAACTTGTTTTGATCACCATTCTAAGTGAAATCCCAGATAACTTATCATTAAGAAAATGATTAGTCCATTTTTGGACGTTTGAGCCTTTGAATCCAACCTTAAAGTCATACATATCCCTAGTCACCCTGTTGAGCTTAATTGTAAATCCATTTTTTCTTCTTTTTTCCCCACATTTTTAGCCTAACTATAAAGAGTTGTTTGCTTTATTTCAACATTTTTCCCATATCCTAGTACATTGAGCATCTTGGGAATGATCTTGAGAGATGTGTGGGGAAAAGAAAAATTGTGGAAAATATTAAAAAAAAAAGTGGAATCTATGTCATTATGAATGTGTCAATAAACTAAGTTTAGGGGTGTAAAAGTAAAAAAAAAAGAGGTAAAAATAAAATGCAATTGAATAAGGAAAATGACAATGGTAATTAAGGAAAAGTTTTGGGGAGTTAGCGGATTATAGAGATGAACTTCACAAAAGTCCTAGGATGATGGATGTGTTGAGGTAATTTAAGCCACTAGATAATCCTCATCGTACCTTCACCCTAACTGATCATTACAAGCTAGAAAGTCCTATTGATTCTTAGTGATAGGTTGTAGACATTGGTGGAGCTTGGTGAAAAAGGCGAGCTTATGGAGTTCATAAAAAAAAAATCTTGATTAGAAGTCAAACATGAGAAGATCAATTGCATAAATTGATCTAAGTCAAGAGTGGTTGAATGTGAATGCCTATCTTTATACACACATAAGGAATCAAGAGTAAAGCAAAGTGGCATTTGAGTCAAAATTCTAGACATAAACAATGTATTGAAACTTTTTCTTGAGCTTTAGTCATGTAGATCTTTGAGGCTGTTGGCGAATCCTTAAACTTGATCAATATTGTTTTATTTCACTTGCTAATTTTAATTTTTTCTTTTTTTTTTTTTGCTCGAGGACTAGTCAAATTCTAAGTTTGGGGTTATTTGATAAATTGATTTTATCAATTAATTTTCAATTAGTGTTATGTTAGTTTTTGGTAATTTTATCAGTCTTTTTATAGTTTTTTTATATTTGTGTTATTAGGTTTGGAGGCACTTCCCATGCATGATTGAAATGTGAAAGCTAAAAAGGAGCAAGAAATAAAATAGTAGTGGCTTTAGGATGCATTACCACACTTTCCACATGCAACGTGGATCTCAAGCTCAGCCTTAGCAATTTTAGGATGCATAGCCAGTTTTTGGTGATGCAATGCAAGTTTTGGTGGGGATGCATCACCATACCCATAGTCAGCCTTCTCCATATCACTGTGGACTTGGGATGAAATAGGTAATCTTCCCAATGCAACGCCAAAACATGTGAGAGGACATTTTCTTTTAACATGAAACCCTAGAAAGAAGACATATAAAAGGGAAAGTTTGGGGACTTTTTTGGAGGCTTTGGAAGACCCATTTTTAGACACAAAAAGAGAGAAAAACTTAAGGGTCTAGAGGCTTGCTTGGAGACACAAAGAAGATTGAAGATTGGAAGCTTAATCTTCAACTAGTTTTTCATCTCTTCTCCTCTTCCTCTATATTTAGCTTTTGAACGTGTAGTTGCTCTTTGTTTTTGAGTTTCAAAAATGATTGTGATGTTTATTTATGGGTGTGGTTGTGAAATTCTTAATAGATAGCTAATTCAACTCTCTATGCTAGTGGAATTGATGTAGCTTTACCTTAGCAATGTTTTAAAGATTCAAAGCTAGTTAATTGAATTTCATTTAAAATCATTTGTGTTCTCTATACTTTATGTTCTAATTTATTTACCCAATTTATTAAAAATATTAGATGTGTGAATTTAGTCTTGCGAGAGTCATATTCACATATTGGATCTTAAAAAACACTGTGACGTCCCGCCCTACGTAGGGTTAAACAGTACTATTGCAGTCAGCTACTGTTACCAACTGCAATAGACTGTAACCACTTGGGTCATCAGCAACTTACTTTTAACTTGATTTTAACTTATTCTGATACCAACTAAATTTTTTTCTTTACTTGACGTGGAAATTCTATTTTCGTAAAAACATTTACTATAGTAAACATTTTTTTTTCTTTATCATAACTTGATATACATCATTTTAATGCTCTTTTAAACAGCTCAGCGGAAGACTCATAGCAGTACCATAATCCTCACCCAGTCTCTTGGCACATGTAGATCTCATCCGTCATCCAACACTTGTCTTATCTTCGTGCAGGATGCTTACCTACAACATAAACAAACTTGTGAGCGACAGGCTCAGTAAGTTCAAACATACATTCATGACGTATAATAATCCACACTATATAGCGTAGGATGAATCTGATACCTGCTGTAACTTCTGAACATTTCATAACGTATATCGTACATTGCTTAACATCATGAACATACTTTACATCATAATCATAAACATACTAATTGCACTTATCATGCTTAACCTCTTGAACATGCTTTCATATTTGAACCTCGTGAACCAACTGTAATTTTGTGATCGTGCTTAACATACTTGAATCTCGTGAACTAACTGTAATATCATGATCGTGCTGAACATACTTGAATCTCGTGAACTGAAACATCGTGATCGTGCTTAACATACTGGAATCTTGTGAACTGACTGTACATCGTGATCGTGCCTAACATACTGGAATCTCGTGAACTAACTGTAACATCGTGATCGTGCTTAACATACTGGAATCTCGTGAACTAACTGTAACATCGTGATCGTGCTTAACATATTGGAATCTCGTGAAAGTACTTTCATATTTAACATCATGAATATACATGTCATACTAAAACACGTAAAACATCGTAAATGTACTTTAGGATCGTACCTTATACTTACGTATGCTTAAAAATCCTTAGTATTCAACATAACATGGATCATTAACATAATAAACATGCATTACTTTTGCATTACTATTCATATAGTAATTCTAATCATGAACAGTATTCACGTCGTGAACATATCATATTTTAAACTTTCGCACCTGGGACGTACCACCGTCGGATTGGAGGCCATAAACATGAATAATACTGTTGAATATGAACAATACCATTAACCGTAACAGTATCTTTGACCGCGATGGTACACGTAGTGTTAGTATATCCTATGCTTGTTATAGGCTGCATTTTAAATTTTTGGGTATTTATCTTTCATTACGTTCTAGTTTTGGGCCCTTGATTGGTCGTACGTTAATGTGTGCATGACTGGGAGCGGTACTTTAGTGCTGACCTCCACAGTCCTAACTGAAACTGAACATGAAACCTCCCCGTGGGTCGAGAGGCCGGTACGCCAATAACTGGTTTAATTACCATCTTTTCTGAAGTTCCAACTGGGTAACATACTGATTGCCCCACAGTAGGAACCTATTACATGTTTTATTTAGGGTGTGAGTTTTTTTTTTTTTATTAATCTCACTAAAGTGCCTTGTGCACCTACTTGCTTTCGCGCTTAAAACTTGTCTATCATGTGTATCTGAATCATCTACATGGAACATGAATCTCTACATACATGACATGAACTTAACATGAGTATCGTGATGCAGACAATCAATGTCTAACATACACGTTATACAACAAAACATAACATCATAATCATAAACATATCAAGTCAATTTACATTTGACTTAAACATAATACATAGTTCATAACATGGCTTTCATAACATTCATATCATAGTATCTTGACACTAAACTGCACATAAAACACATAAACATAACCAGTCCATTTATATTGCAGACGTAGAAATATTTAAACTTACATGCTGCATATAGAACACGTAACACATAAACATAGACCTAACATGTCAGTTTTTGTTGCAGACAAATAAATGATTGAACTTACTGTTACCTTGCTAGTATCTCCTTTCTTGCTTTCTGGATCTACAAACGTTCCTTCGTTGAGTCTGAATTGGGTTTCGAAATCATCCCATCGGCGATCGAATGCACCATTCGATCTCGCGTGCACAAACTTTGACTCGCTGTTCTTCACATTTAAAATTCCATCTTGAAATTCCGACGCCGCGGATGTGTTCGAAACGTCGAAAATAGGCCAACGGGCCACTCTTAAATTTTTGGTGTCCAGTCGCCTTTGACCGGCGGCGGCGTGGAGAAAGGAGGCCACCATCTCATAGATCTCGACTTGAGGAACTCATTGGTGGTGTCAATTTCACCAATCGAAGCTCCTATGGCCGGAAAATAACCCCCAAAAGTGCGACAGCAGTGGCGTGTTTGAATCGCCATTTTCCCGACTTATTTTCTTGAAATTAGCTTGGGCTTTTGTTCCCCATGAAATTCTGAGCATTTTGATACCCACCACATCACTCAACACCACCGGAAACGACGACTTTCACGGCGGCGGCACGACGGCGATGGCACGACTTCTGACAATGCAATCCGGCGGCCGTTGAGCTGAAACAACACCTGGGTTTTGTTCTACTCTTCACCACGAGTCTTTTGAGACCGGAATCACCTTGATCGGAGGTCGGACGGCGGAGAAATCGGCATTTGAAAATTCCGGCCATCGTAACCTTCGGGCGGCGCGTGCGGGCTGCTCTGGCGTCCAATCCGTCGACTCGACCCACCGTTAGACTCAACTCGGCGAGAGCTTCCCAACGGTACCGACGGTTAGTTACTGTTCATTTATGGGGGTGTGGGGGGGGGGGGGGGGGGGGGTGGAGAGGAGAAGAAAAGTTTATGGGCCTTTTCTTCAAATTTCTGATTTTTCGCCCCTTATATACTTTTTCGCCCAAAATTTTAACATAGGCTATCCTGACTAATTTGGGCGTTCTGAATCCTAATATATCAGTTTTATTTTCATTTGAGGTCATTTTGACCAATTTCTGATATTGTAAATTCCCGGTCAAAAATTACCCTTGTGCTCAATTATCAAATTTGAGCATGCTGATAGGCTATCCTGACTAATTTGGGCATACTGAATCCAAATTTATCAGTTTTAACTTCATTCTAGGTCATCTAGACTAGTTTTCTGATACTGCTTGTTTTTCGGTCAAAATTTACATTTTGTGCTCAATTGACTAAATTGAACATACTGATTCTAAATATATCCAATTTATATCAAGAAAAGACCATCTTAACCAATTTCTTGATACTGTGTTACCCACACATACATAAAATCACTACAATATACATTTTAAACATGAAATATATTATGTACATTTCCTGTACCGATTTTCCGAGAATAATGAAATTCTCCGGTTATCACAAACACAACCCATTTGGTATTGACTAGGAAGGATAATATAATTTGGGAAATCACTAGCATTGGTTTGATCTTAATGAATGCCTAATTAATTAATTTAATAGGGATTTTAATTTGATTTGTTATGTATATTGTTTTGCTAGACACTCAGGAGAGGAAGTGAAACTAATTTTGAAAACCTATGATTAATGATTTGAATGAAAGTTGTTAACTAGCTTTTGAATTGGATATGCATTGCTTAGTAAATTGAAATCAAATCCCCTAGCTCTATTTACCATTTTCTTTATTGGCTTTATTTCTAAACTTTCTAATTTACATTAGTTGTTTAGTCCATATTTTCTTTTTAATTTTTATTGCCCAGATAAAATTAGATCATTTTAATTGTCGTTCTTAGTTAGTTTCTTAAATTCAATCTTTGTGGGACGATACTTGATTTTTTGTCACTTTTATTACTTGTGGCAATTTGTACACTTACGAGCACACACAAAAAAAAAAAAAAAAAAATGCAACACTCATTTAGTTTTTAAGAAAATGTAGACTTGATTGCTTGGTTGATCCCTAAACTATTACGTTTGTTAAATTTTGCTTTTTTTTTTTTTTTAGCTGAAATCTCAATTGTTGAAAGTTGCTCTCTCTCTTCTCTCTCTCTTTCTTGAGAAACTTTTCCAGGGTTTGCTGGTTTGTGCCTTGTTCGGGGGCCCAGAGTTCATGGCAGCGTTTGGCCTGCCTCAGACTCTCGGCCCTGGAGATAGGGACTCTAATCTTATGGGGTGCTGCGGAGGGCGTGGTGGCTGTATGGTTAAAGGGGAGGTGTCTCGGCGAGTCATGTGGGTTGGGACAGTGAGGAGGTGAGGTAGTTGGTGTATCTGCATGCCGTGATGTTCAATCAACTCATTGTTGCGGTGTTGGAGAATAAGAGTGTGGGCGATTTGGTGGTCGTCGGAGGCAAGCCACTTGCGGTGGTTTGCGTAGATCTAAGTCGCATATAGGATTCGGAGCCTCTACGTTTTATGGGTTTTGTCGTCAGGATGTCACAGAGCTTCCTGTTACAAGCGTGGCTCGGAACGAGGATGGCGACGGCTGCGTGTGTTCCCATGGGTCGACAGAGTGGAGACTTTTTATTGGCAGCCTTAGATTTGTGTAGCTCGACTTTCCTGTTTCCTTTGTGGAGGTGGTGGCTACCTCATTGATAATGGTTTTTTTTTTTTTCTCCCATAGAGATTGGAAATCTTTTTGTGTGTTTGTGTTGTGTAGTTATATTTTTGTAATAATGGTGCTTTGGACGCCAATTAGTTGTTAGTTTTTGTTATTTTTGCTTGTGTTTAAGTTGCCGGAGTCGTCTCTCCCTCCCTCCCTCTGAAGCTCCTTATCTCTCTCTCTCTCTCTTTCTATCTCCTCTGGATTTCCCTCTCTCCCTCTCAATCTCTTTCTTTCTCTCTCCCCTCTCCAACGCAATGTTCCTGATCCGCAACTAACCCATTGCCGTGTGAACACTCCTCCTTGAACTTACCTCCTTATCTATAGATCCCTCCACCTCCAGCCCCCTTCACATTCAGTCAAGACCTTTGCAAGGCCAGTAACCCACCAAGTTGTAGTTGTATCCTCGAGATTTGAAAGAAGTAAATAGAGAGAGAGGGAGAGAGAAAGAGAGAGAGAGACTGTGAGATCAAGAGGCAGAAAGGAGAGAGAAAGACGGAGAGAATTTTTTAAATGGTTGATTTGTTTTAGTATTTTTTTTATTTTTGTTTTGTTTTCTTAGCGTAGTCTATTGAATTAAAAATGAGGCTTCAGCCAAAAAAAAAAGGAAAAAAAAAAAAGGAGAAGAAGGCACCAAAACATCACAAACATAACAGTTTATAAGCCAATGAATTTTTTTTTAAAATCTTTTTAAGAGTATAGGACCATATCAGTTTAAAAGAAAAAAAGAATAAATATCAAAATGTCAAAAACTTAGTAGTCTTGAGACCAATCACGTAATTAAGTAAAAAGCAAAATCCAATTATTTTAGATTTGTTGGAAGCATGTGTAGTGTGAAATTGAACTATTTTTTGTCTAACTAATTTCATACAAGCTTTAATGACAAACATCGAATTTTGGGAGCTTGAAGCCTTTTTAAGGATTGTTTAATATTCTAGTTGAACACACAGGCTTCGCGCGCGTAAAAACACAAGCAAAGAAAAAAAAAATTAAAAATTAAAAAAATATATTGAAAAATTTCCATTGTAGAAAGTGCATTTCTTGCTTGTACTAGTAAGCTACATAATTTTAATATATTTTTTTGATTACTAGAATCGTTAAGGATATATATAAATTGAGTTACAGGAACAGTTATTATTTTATATTTAGGAAAGTTACTATTTTATTTGTAATTATTTTTGTTAAAAATTTTGAATTTATTAGATTTTAGTAAATCTTTTTATTTAGGTGATTTATTAGTGTTAGGCAATTTATTCAATTTCGTATATTATAACTTTTATTTATATGAAAGCCCATTTATGATACTCAGTTATGAATTCTTCTTTTATTCTTAATTCATGGACATTTGCACATATATGTTAAAAATCGTTGTGCTGTGTTCTTCTCTTCTCTCTCTTTACTTTTAATTATTTTCTTGCTTAATTTCTTTATAGTACCAGAGTAGTAAGCTCCTAAGATTATAGTCTAATAAGCCACTGATTCTCTAATCCCTTACGTCCTCTTTTGACAATTGTCATTCCTAACGTTGTTGCTTTCTATTCTGACAATTGTTATCCTAGCACCCCTGCACCATTTCTCTCTTTTAATGATTGTTGTCCCTGTGCTCAAGCTGTGATAACCGAGAAATTTATCGTTCTCAGAAAATTTTGTACGAGATATGTAAGTGTATATTTATGATGAGACATGTTACAGAATATAGAGCAGATGAAAATTTTGATTAGCTAGATTTTAGTCAAAATTTGACAATGAATTAATGAACATAGTGTGAAAGTTAAACATTAATTCAAATCATGATGTTTTAAATTTATTAGAAAAGTATGTGGAAAATACTTATTGAGACATCAATAGCTCACATGTAAGCTACCTTGATCAATGGCCAAGATTAGCCAAGCAATTGCTAATTTCTTTAAAAGAAATTAAAGGAAAAAGTGAGACAGAAGAGAGAGCACGTGAGAGGGGGGCTTTAGCAGTAGCCAAGTGAATTAATTCACTTGTTTTAGCTGTAAAGAAGTGGACGAGAGAGAGAGAGTGAAAGAGCAGAAAAGGAAATTTCTCTCTTCAAACATCCCTTTCACAGTTCGGATTCTCTCTTCAAGTAAGCAAATCATTCAAGTTTTCAGTCAAGATTCCACAGCAAGACGTTCTCAAGTTTCAAGCAAGGTAAACTCTCTTTTTCTCACATTTTCAGGTGAAAAATCTGGGTTATTTTGAGGAAGAAAAAGAGAATGTGAGTGTTGTATGTTGAGATTTTCAGTTAAATTGAAACATGATTCAAGTCTAGTTGTTTTTAAACATGAATTTGTGAGTTAATGGTATAGAGAACCGAGTTTCAATTTTTTTTTTCAAGAAAGTTTTGATTTTTAAGTTTTGAGTCAAGAGATGTGGTGGAAGCAAAATTTGATGGATTGATGATTGTAGAAATGCAGTTTATACCTTGAAATGGTCTTATAGAGATCAATTTTGAGTGCAAGAAGTTGAACTAAGGCCATGAAAGCCTTAGAAAAACAGAGGAGAGGATTTCAGACTCAGAATCAGAATTCTAGGATGTGCACGGGAGTGTACAAGGGCGTGTTCAGAACACGGCCCCGAACATGCCCACATACACGACCGTGTTTCGAGAGAGTTTGAGACCCAAGAGTTACATGGCCAAGAACACGGTCGTGTAGAATGGCACATGGTAGTGGAAAGGGCGTGTAACAGACCATGTTCGACAGCAACGAAACACGGCCAGAGACACGGTCGTGTAGATAACCATGTATGCATGCATGAGTTACATGGCCCCTTAGCAAGAATTACACGGCCATGCACGCAAGTCCAGAGGATTACACGGCCACGAACACGCTTGTGTAGGAGGATGTGTTTGAAGCTAAAAAGAAAAAAGAAAAAAAAATTTATTCCTCAAAATTAGCAAGTAGTTTTCAAGTTAAGTATGATGCCGGTGACTTTAGAGGCCTACATACTAATGCGGTTAACTACAGAGTTGACTGCAATAGCACTGTAGAACCTCTACAGCAAGGGTGGGCTGCCACAGTTGGTATCAAAGCCAGTTTATAAGGGGTCTAGTTTAGAGTACCAACTATTATCACAGTTGGTATCAGAGCAAGTTTACGATGGGTCTAGATTAGAGTACCAACTGTTGTGACAGTTGGTATCAGAGCAAGTTTATAATGGGTCTAGTTTAGAGTACCAACTGTTGTCACAGTTAGTATCAGAGTAGTTGGTAAACCATATCCCGCCTGGCTCCGTGCATGTCCTATTCGCCGATCCAAGTAAGTTAAGTTTATGTTAAGATAAGTAGCTAGTTATGCATGGAAGTAAAGGTCTGTAGAGACCCATACTTTTGTAGTAAGTATATCATGATATATTAATACAACAAACGATGTGAATCCTCTTATAGAGGATCTAATATAAATTCATCGTGTGATTTTAGGATATAAAATAGCACGACGAAAAACCAAGGCCAAGGCTAAAGATGGAGAAGGGGACACCGAATTCTGTCTCAGAGAATAGAAGAGTTGCAGGCTCTTCTAGAAAATCAAATGAAAGAAAATGTAGAATTAAGACAGAGGTTAGAACAGATAGAACGAGGGCAGGGATCAGTGGGGAATCCTGCACAACAAGTAGCTGAGGCAGAACAAGTAGTGCCACTAGCTACACAAGAAGTAGTTTAGGAACCACCAGTTAGGGTGAACCAAGAGCCATTATACGAGAGATTCTGAAAAATAAGGCCTCCGAAATTTGAGGGTTCAACTGATCCCCTAGAAGCAGAAGATTGGTTTTCTTCTATCCAGATGATTCTAGATTTCATAAAACTAACCGAGGAAGAGAAAGTCTTGTGTGCATCCTTTGTTCTTAGGAAAGACGCAAGATTCTGGTGGGACACGGTCCATATGAGGAGGAACGTGACCACGATGTCATGGGCAGAGTTCTTAGAGGAGTTCAACTAGAAATACTATGATCCCGTATCACTCCGACCACAACAGAAAGAGTTTTCTGAGTTAAAGCAGGGTGACATGTCCGTCAGTGAGGTTTGTAAGAGATTTGATCAGCTCTCTCGCCTGTGCCCATATGTAGTGCCAATAGAAAGGGAGAAGATAAGGAGATGATAGGCATGTTCAGGCCCGAGATTTCAGCCTTAATTGGCATTGGCCCAATCCCGCCAATCTCAGTAGCCGACTGCGTTAGTCGTGCTTTGAGAATAGAGTACCATCTTGCTCGATAGAGAGAAGAAAGGGAAAAGGTCTGGGAAGTCAAGAAGAAAGAAAAGATCTTGGCCAAGGCCTCTCAACCTGGACAACAAAGTAAAGGCAATCAGAGTACAAGACCAGATCAGTCCAATAATCTAGGCCCTTAATGCCAATAAAAGAGAAAGGGCAATTTCTAGGGAACTCAAAGTCAAAAAAATAGAAGTTAGTCATGGAGGACTAACACCACTATAGTACCAAGTAACCCCACATGTCCTACTTACGAGAAGAAACATGTGGGTCAATGCAGAGCTGGCATAACTGTATGTTTTCAGTGCGGAAAAGAAGGTCATTTCATCAAGAGTTTCCCCATGAACCGCCAGTCTGTGTTAGGAGCAAATTTTTCACGTCCATAATAGACACAGGTTCATGCCTTTAGATTAAGTTATGAAAGCCCTTCAGAAGTGCCTCCCATAGTGCAAGAAAGATAAGAAAGAGCTCCTCAAACAGATGCTAGTGTAATGGCCTACACCAGAGAAGAGGCAGAGGTAGGAACGTCTAACGTAGTGACAGGTCAGATTTCTGTCGCTAACCGCTTGGCATCTGTTCTTTTTGACTCTAGGGCCACTTATTCTTTCATATCATATGCATTTGCTGATAAGTTAGAATACTCTAGAGATTATATGAGAAGAACTTTTAGAACTACTTTCCCTTTAGGAGAAATCATGTTGTCCGAGTACTAGTTACCTCATGTGCCAGTAATAGTGGAAAATAAGGAGTTTTATGCAGAATTGATCATGATGAAATAGTAGACTACGATGTAATCCTGGGAATGGATTTTCTAGGAAAATGCCAAGCCACGATCGATTGCAGAAACAGAAGAATAGTGTTCAAGCCAGAAGAGGAAGAAAGTTTTTAATATGTCGATTCCTCAAGAAGGTCAAGCAAGATGATGATCAGTTCATTGAAAGCCAAGAAACTAATAGCCAGTGGTTGTACTGGATATTTATCTTATGTGACAGATACAACAGAAGAGAAGAAGTTACAATCGGAAGATGTTCCTATTGTCAGAGAATTTCTCGAAGTCTTTCCCGAGGAACTACCAGGAGTACCTTCAGAACGAGATATCTCATTTGAGATAGAGCTTCTACCTGGAACAGCTCCGATCTCCAAGGTGCCGTATCGCATGGCACCAGTGGAGTTAAAAGAAAGTTGAAAAATCTGCTTAACAAGGGATTTACCAGACCAAGTTATTCCCCATGGGAAGCTCCCGTACTGTTTGTCAAGAAGAAAGACGGGACGTTCCGCATATGCATAGATTATTGAGAGTTGAATAAGGTTACAGTCAAGAATAGGTATCCATTACTCAGGATTGATGACCTGTTCGATCAACTCAAGGGTGCAGTAGTGTTCTCGAAGATTGATTTGAGAACAGGATACCATCAGTTGAGAATCAAGGAAGGTAATGTTTCCAAGATAGTTTTCAGAACCCGTTATGGGCATTATGAATTCTTAGTAATGCCATTTGGGTTAACGAACGCTCCAGCAGCTTTCATGGATTTGATGAACAGAGTCTTCAAGAAGTATCTTGACAAGTTTGTCATTGTGTTCATCGATGACATTCTTGTATATTCAAATACTCATGCAGAGCATGAAGTACAGTTAAGAATTGTTTTTCAGAAGTTGAGAGAGTATTAACTCTTTGCCAAATTCTCAAAATGTGAGTTTTGACTAGATAGAGTACATTTTCTCGGATATTTAGTGTTTAAGGAGGGAATTGCGGTGGATCTAATCAAGGTGGAAGCGATTAACAAATGGCCTGCGCCTAAGAGCGTGACAGAGATATGTAGTTTCTTAGGGTTAGCTGGCTATTACAGGAGATTTGTGAAAGGGTTTGTACGATTGGCAACACCTCTCACAACCCTTACGCGTAAGGAAAGAAAGTATGTATGGACAGAAGAATGTGAAAGAAGCTTCCAAGTGCTGAATAGACAGCTGACAAGCGCACCGATCCTCACACTCCCCACTAAAGGGATGAAGTATGAAATCTACAATGATGCTTCAAGAGTGGGTTTGGGAGTGGTATTGATACAAGATGGCAGAGTGATTGCCTATGCTTCACACCAACTAAAAGGGTACGAGAAGAATTGTTCCACCCATGACCTAGAACTTGCTGCAGTAATATTCGCACTCAAAATTTGGTGACACTATCTGTATGGAGCACAGTGCTAAATTTACACGGATCATCAGAGCCTAAAATACTTCTTCACACAGAATGAGTTAAACATGAGGCAAAGAAGATGGTTGGAGTTAGTAAAGGACTATGATTGTGAGATCCTCTACCATCCAGGAAAAGCCAACCGTATGGCAGATGCGTTAAGTAGAAAAGCTACAATTCCGCAGAAGTTGCCCATAGAAGAGTTACCAAGAGCTTTGCAGCAAGAAATTAACTTCCTTCAACTAGAGTTAATAACCGGAAGTTATCGGCCCTAAGATTAGAATCTTCTCTGTATGAAGATATTAAAGAGGCCTAGAAGCAGGATCCAGGTGCGATAAAACTTCAAAAAGAGACTTCAGAAGACAAGGAATCAGATGTAAACATCTCCAATGATGGAACGCTTTTGTATAGAAGAAGGATCTACATTCCAGCAGATGAAAAACTTCGAAGGCAAATCATGTCAGAAGCTCATAAAACGCCATACTCAGTTCATCCTGGAGCCACCAAGATGTACCAAGACTTAAAACTGTAGTTTTGGTGGAAAGGGATAAAAGGAGATATTGCGAAGTTCATGAGTAAATGCCTAACTTGCCAGAAAGTCAAGACTGAGCATCAGCATCTTGGAGGAAAGTTAGAACCTCTGGAGATTCTAAAGTGGAAATGGGAGTATATTACCATGGATTTTGTGGTAAGGCTATCCAAAACAAAAGAAGGACACGATGCTATCTGGGTAATCGTGGACAGGTTAATGAAGACAGCCAGGTTCATAGCAGTAAAGACCATTTATTCATTGGAGAAGTTGGCAAACCTTTATGTAGTTCATGTTATCAGGTTACATGGAGTTCCAAAGTCCATCATATCTGATAGTGATGCATGGTTTACTTTAGTATTTTGGGAGTGTGTACAAAAAGTTATAGTGATAAAATTACGCTTTAGTACAGCTTTCCATCCTCAGACAAACGGACAATCAGAACGGACTATCCTGACTTTAGAGGATATGCTCCGAGCATGTGTAATGGATTTTCCAGGAGCTTAGAATGAGAACCTACCACTAGTAGAATTCTCATATAACAACAGTTATCAAACTTCTATCAGGATGGCACCGTATGAGTCCCTGTATGGATGAAAGTGCAGATCACCCATCCACTGGTATGATCTGAAGGAAAAATAACTACATAAAACAGATTTCATGCAGGAAACTTCCGACGTAGTTACCAAGATCCAGTAAAGGATGAAGAGTGCTTAGAGCAGACAGAAGACGGAGATCGCTAGAATTTAAGGAAGGGGACTTCATATTTCCGAAAGTGTCTCCCATGAAGGGGATTATGCGTTTTGCTAAGAAGGAAAAACTGAGTCCAAGGTATATTGGACCTTATGAGATTATCAAACGTATTGAGAAGGTTGCCTACAAGTTGGCACTACCTCTGAGTTGTCAGCAGTGCACAATGTATTTCATGTCTCAATGCTAAGAAAGTACATGTCAGATCCATCTCATGTGTTACAACATGAACCAGTTCAAGTCCAAGAGGATCTAACCTATGAAGAATAGCCTATTCAAATACTGGCTAAAGAAGAAAAAGTGCTGAGAAACAAGACCATCCCACTAGTCAAGATATTGTAGAAGAGTCACAACATTGAAGAAGTTACGTGGGAAAGAGAAGATGAGATAAGACTTTCATACCCTCACTTGTTTTAATTTTCGAGGAGAAAATCTTATAAGGAGGGGTGAATGTGATAACCGAGAAATTTATCGTTCTCAGAAAATTTTGTACAAGATATGTAAATGTATATTCATGATGAGACATGTTACAGAATATTGTGATAACCGAGAAATCTATGTTCTCAGAAATATTTGTACAAATATGTAAATAAATGTACAATTATAGTGAGACATGTTACAGAATACAGAGTAGAGGAAAATTTTGATTAATTGAGTCTTAATCAAAATTTGATGATGAATTAATAAAAATAGTTAAAAGCTAAGTTTTAAAAATTTAATAGAAAAGTATGTGGAAAACACATATTAAGAGATCAATAGCACATAAATGAGCCACATGGAACAATGGCTAGGAGTAGCCAAACAAGCCCTTACATTTAAAAAAAAAAAAAGAAAGCAAGTGAGAGAGGGTGAGGCACGTAAGGAAGAGCACAGCCACCACCCCCCCCAAGTGAATTGATTCACTTGGTTTGTACTGAAAAGAGAAGCAGTGGAGAGAGAAAGAAAGAAAGAAAGAAAGAAAGAGAAAGAGAAAGAAAGAAAGAGAAAGAGAAAGAGGAAGGGAGAAACCGAGAGAAACAGAAAGAAGAGAAGGAAATCCAAAGGAAGTTCGGATTTCTTGTTCCAGCAGCAGATTGTTCGAGATTCAGCCACGAATCCTCAGCAAGAAGCTCGCAAGATTCAAAGAAAGGTAAACCCTATTTCTCACGTTTTTCTTTGGGGGAAAATCTGGGGTTTTGAGAGGAAAAAGGGAATGTGAGTGAATCACGTTTAGGTTTTCGGTTAAAATCGAAACGTGGTTCGAGTCTAGATGTTTTCTAACACGAATCTATGAACAGATGGTTTAGAAAACCAAGTTTAGTGAAATTTCTTTACAAAAATGCAGATTTTTCAAAAGTTGAGTCAAGAGTTGTAAATGAGCAAAATGTGGAATTTTTGCTTATGAGATCATGGATTTGTGATAGTAGGAATGTAGTAGATACCTTGAAACGATCTTGTGAAGATCGATTTCGAGGGTAAGAAGTAGAACAAAGGCCATAAAAGCCTTAGAAAATCAGAGCAGAGCAGTTCGGACCCAGAATCTTAATTCTGGTATGAACACAAGCGTGTACACGGGCGTGTACAAGGGCGTGTTCAGTACACGGGCCCGAACATGCCCATACGCACGACCGTGTTACAAGAAAAATCAGACTTGAGAGGTACACGGCTAAGAACACGGTCGTGTATCACGCCGTGTCAAGGGGCACACGGTCAAGGGAAAGGCGTGTAGCAGGCCATGTTAGGCAGTAAGAGAACACGACCAGAAACACGGCCATATAAGTAACCGTGTAAGAGTACAGAGGAGTACACGGCCAGTAACACGGCCGTGTATCCACCCGTGTAAGTATACACGGCCATGTTCCACGAATTACACGGCCAGGCTTAAAAGTCCAGAGGGGTACACGGGCAGAGACACGCCAGTGTAGGAGGGCATGTTCGAAGCCAGAGAGTAAAAAAAAAAAAAAAGTGTCTGGAAATGAAAATTTTCATATTTTGCCATATTTTCAGTATAAGATAAATATAGTAAATAATCAGTGATTGTTCCTTTTATAGGAGTTCGAACCAGAGACCTCGATACAGTAGTCCCAGAGCAGCAGAGGCTCATGCTAGCGGATTTTCTGTAAGTTCAAGCATTGTCCTGATAGCAACGTGGACAAGCTTGTTAAATTATGATGTTATGTATGTTGTATGACGTGTATGTCAGACATTGATTGTCTGCATCACGATGTCTATGTCAGTTCATGTCAGTCTCATGTCAGCACAGGTCAGTTCAGTCATGCATATAGAGTTGCATGTTTCAGTACACATGTCAGACAGTACCAGAACACGAAAACAGGTAGGTGCACAAGGCACCCTAGTGTGTTAATATAATTCACACCCCAGTAATTTGATTAACAGGTTCTGACTATGGGGGCAATCAGTATGCTACCCAGTTGGAACACCAGCAAGATGGTAATTAACTAGTTATTGGCGTATCGGCCTCTCGACCCACGGGGAGGTTATCATGTTTAGCATCAGTTAAGACTGAGGAGGTCAGCACTAAAGTACCGCTCCCGGTTGCGCTAACATGTCGGTACGACAAATCAGGGGCCCAAAACCAGAACTAAAATAAAAGATAATGTCCTAAGACTAACCCTTCAGCTACGAGCATGTTCACAGAGTCCATTATCATGCATGAGCACAGCAGTACAGCATGTCATGTTTATGTTTTTATGTTTGAACTTACTGAGCTTATAGCTCATCAGTTTGTTCACATGTTGCAGGTAAGAGACCTGTTCACCAGTAGTATATGGTGGACGACGAACAGGGAAGTTGCATGCCGGGCAGGATTGGGCGAGGGATTTGGTCACCGATAGTCTTTCGCTGTATTGATTTTGAATGTAATTTCGAAAAAGACAAGTTTCAAGTCAAGAGTATGTGATAGGGGAATTATGATCATGTGCATGTTATTTTATTAACATGATTTCCTTATCACATTCTCAAACAGTTTATGTTTTTAAAGAAAAAAAATTTATTCCGCAAAATTAGCAAATAGTTTACAATTCAGCATGATTGCCAGCGACCCTAGAGGCCTGCAGACTATTGTGGTTAACTATAGAGTTGGCCATAATAGTACTGTAGAGCCTCTACAGTAGGGCGGGCTGCCACAGTTGGTATCAGAGCGAAGTTTTTATGATGGGTTCAGTTTAGGATACCAAACATAGTCACATTTGGTATTAGAGCCCACGTTTTAAAATGGGTCTAGTTTAGAATACTTACTGTAGCACAGTTGGTATTATCAGAAAAGTTTGTTGACCATATCCCGCCTGACTCCGTGCATGTCCTGTTCGCCGATCCAAGTAAGTTAAGTTATGTTAATATAAGCAGCTAGTTATGCATGAAAGTAAAGGTCTGTAGAGACCTATACTTTGTAGTAAGTATATGATATGTTATGATAATGCAAGAAACCATATGGATCCTTTTTATACAGGATTTAATATAAGTTCATCGTGTGATTATAGGATAAAAGTAGCACGATGGAAAATCAGAGCCAAGGCCAAGGCCAAAGAAGGAGAAGGGGACGCCCATCTCTAACTCAACAATTAGAAGAGATGCAGGCTCTTCTAGAAAATCAAATGAAAGAAAATGCAGAGTTGAGACAGAGGCTAGAACAGTTAGAACAGGGGTAGGGATCAGTAGGGACTCTTGCACAACCAGCAACAGAGGCAGAACAGGTAGTGCCACCAACGGAACCAGAAGTGGTTCAGCAACCACCGGTTAGGGTAAACCCAGAGCCGTTATATGAGAGATTTCGGAAGATGAGGCCTCCAAAATTTGAGGGTTCAACAAATCCTCTAGAGGTAGAAGATTTACTTTCTTCCATACAGATGATTATGGAGTTCATGAGACTCACAGATGAAGAGAAAGTCATGTGCGCATCTTTTGTTTTGAGGAAGGATGCAAGATTTTGGTGGGACACAGTCCGCATGAGGAGGGACGTGACCACAATATCATGGGCAGAGTTTCTGAAGGAGTTTAATCAAAAATATTATGATCCTGCATCACTCCGACCCCAGCAGAAAGAATTCTCAGAGTTACAGCAGGGGGGCATGTCAGTAAGTGAGGTTTGCAGGAAATTTGATCAGCTCTCCCGCCTATATCCGTATATGGTGCCTACGGAGAGGGAGAAGATACAGAAGATGATAGGCATGTTCAGGCCTGAGATCTCTACTCTGATTGACGTTGGCCCATTTCCACCAGTTTCAGTAGCCGACTGTGTTAGTCGTGCTTTGAGGGCAGAGTATCATCTAGCCCGACAGAAAGAGGAAAAGGAAAAGGTCTGGGAAGTCAGGAAGAAAGAAAAGATCCTGGCTAAGGCCTTTCAACCTGGACAGCACAGCAAGGGCAGTCAGAGTACAAGACCAAAGCAGCCCAGTCATCCAGGCCCTCAGTCCCAATAGAAGAAAAAGGGAAATTTCCAGGGAACCCAAGGACAAGACAATAGAAGCCAGTCACGAAGGACTAGCACTACCATAGCTCCAAGTAACCCCACCTGTCCAAACTGTGGGAGGAAACATGTGGGTCAGTGCAAAGCTAGCACGACTGCCTGTTTTCAGTGTGGAAGAGAAGGCTACTTCATCAAGAATTACCCCATGAACCGCCAGTCAGTATCAGCATCAAGAGCAAACTCTTCACGTCCGCAGCAGTCCCAAGTACATGCACTCAGGTTGAGTTATGAAAGCCCAACAAAAGTGCATCCATCAGTGCAGGAAAGACAAGAAAGAGCTCCACAGGCATATACTAAGGTGATGGCCTACACCAGAGAAGAGGCAGAGGCAGGGACGTCCAACGTGGTGACAGGTCAGATTTCTGTCGCTAACCATTTGGCATCTGTACTATTTGACTCTGGGGCCACCCATTCTTTCATATCATGTGCATTTGCTGATAAGTTAGAATACCCTAGAGATCACATGAGAAGAACTTTTAGAACTGCTCTCCCATAAGGAGAAATCATGTTGTCAGAGTACTGGTTACCTCATGTACCAGTAATCGTGGCAAATAGAGAGCTGTATGCAAAGTTGATCATGATGAAGATCGTAGACTATGATGTAATCTTGGGAATGGATTTCCTAGGAAAATATCAAGCTATGATAGATTGCAGAAATAGAAGAATAGTATTCAAGCCAGAAGATGAGGAAAGTTTCGAATATGTCGATTCTTCAAGAAGATCAAGTAAGATGATGATCAGTTCAATGAAAGCCAAGAAGCTAATAGCCAGTGGTTGTATTGGATATTTAGCTTATGTCACAGATACAGCAGAAGAGAAGAAGTTACAGCTAGAAGATGTTCCAGTTGTCAGAGAATTTCTTGAGGTCTTTCCCAAGGAACTACCAGGACTACCTCCAAAACGGGAAATCTCATTTGAGATAGAGCTCCTACCTGGAACAGCACCAATTTCCAAGGCATCGTACCGCATGGCACCGGTGGAGTTGAAAGAGTTACAAATACAGTTGAAGGATCTGCTTGATAAGGGATTCATTAGACCGAGCTATGCCCCATGGGGAGCTCCCGTACTGTTTGTCAAGAAGAAAGACGGGACGTTCCACATGTGCATAGACTACAGAGAATTGAACAAGGTTACAGTCAAGAATAGATATCCATTACCTAGGATTGATGACCTGTTCGATCAGCTCAAGGGTGCAGCAGTGTTCTCAAAGATTGATTTGAGATCAGGATACGATCAGCTGAGAATCAAGGAAAGTGATGTTCCCAAGACAGCTTTCAGGACCCGTTATGGGCATTATGAGTTCTTAGTAATGCCGTTTGGGTTAACGAACGTGCCAGTCGCTTTCATGGACCTGATGAATAGAGTCTTCAAGGAGTATCTTGACAAGTTTGTCATTGTGTTCATCGATGACATCCTTGTATATTCAAAGTCTCACGCGGAGCATGAAGCCCAGTTAAGAATGGTTTTTCAGAAGCTGAGAGAGCATCAACTCTATACCAAATTCTCAAAATGTGAGTTTTGGCTAGATAGAGTGCATTTCCTCGGTCATGTAGTATCCAAGGAAGGAATTGCAGTAGATCCAGTCAAGGTGGAAGTAATCAACCAATGGCCTGCACCTAAGAGCGTAACAGAGATACGCAGTTTCTTAAGGTTAGCTGGCTATTACAGGAGATTTGTGGAGGGATTTGCAAGATTAGCAGCACCTCTCACCACCCTCACACGCAAGGAAAAGAAGCATATATGGACAGATGAGTGTGAAAGAAGCTTCCAAGAACTGAAGAGATGGCTGACAAGCGCACCGATCCTCACACTCCCTACTGAAGGGGAGAAGTATGAGATCTACAGTGATGCCTCAAGAGTGGGTTTGGGAGCAGTATTAATGTAAGAAGGTAGAGTGATTGCCTACGCTTCGCGTCAATTGAAAGAGCACGAGAAGAACTATCCCACCCACGATCTAGAACTTGCTGCAGTAGTGTTCGCACTCAAAATTTGGTGACACTATCTGTATGGAGCTCAGTTTCAGATTTACACAGATCATCAGAGCCTAAAATACTTCTTCACACAGAAAGAGTTAAACATGAGGCAAAGAAGATGGTTGAAGTTGGTGAAGGATTATGATTGTGAGATCCTTTATCACCCAGGAAAAGCCAACCGAGTAGCAGACGCTTTGAGCAGAAAAGCTACAGTTCCACAGCAGTTGCCCATTGACAAGTTATCAAAACCACTGCAGCAAGAGATTCACTCGCTCGAGTTGGAGCTAATATCAAGAAAATTGTCAGCATTGCGGTTAAAGTCATCATTGTTTGATGATATTAAAGAAGCTCAGAAGCAATATTCAAGTCTGACAGACTCCCAGGAAGAAGTGTCCACAGATGGATTAATCAAGTATCAGGGGAGAATTCATGTGCCAGCAGATGAAGAGCTTCGAAGGCGAATCATGTCAGAAGCTCATGAGATGCCATATTCAGTCCATCCTGGAGCCACCAAGATGTACCAAGACTTGAAGCTACAGTTTTGGTAGAAAGGGATGAAAGGAGACATTGCAAGATTTGTGAGTAAGTGCCTTACTTGTCATAGAGTAAAGGCTGAGCATCAGCATCCTGGAAGAAAGTTAGAGCCTCTGGAGATTCCAGAATGGAAATGGGAGGACGTTACCATGGATTTTGTGGTAGGGTTACCCAAAACAAGAGGAGAACACGATGTCATCTGGGTAATCGTGGACAGATTGACAAAGACCGCCAGATTCATACCAATAAAGATCACTTACTCATTGGAGAAGCTGGCACAACTGTATGTAGATAATGTTGTCAGGTTACATGGAGTTCCAAAGTCCATAGTATCTGACAGAGATGCACGGTTCACTTCAAACTTTTGGGAGTGTGTGCAAAGAGCCATGGGCACAGAGCTGAGGTTCAGTACAGCCTTCCATCCTCAGACAGACGGGCAATCAGAACGGACTATCCAGACTTTAGAAGATATACTCCGAGCATGTGTTATGGATTTTCCAGGAGCTTGGAATGAGAAGCTACCACTAGTGGAATTCTCATACAACAACAGTTACCAAACTTCCATCAAGATGGCAGCTTATGAGGCTCTGTATGGACGAAAGTGCAGATCACCCATCCACTGGTATGATCTGAAGGAAAAATAACTGCATAAAACAGATTTCATGCAGGAGACTTGCGATGCAGTTGCCAAGATCCAGTAAAGAATGAAGAGTGCTCAGAGCAGACAGAAGAGTTATGCAGATAGAAGACGGAGATCCCTAGAATTCAAGGAAGGGGACTTCGTATTTCTGAAAGTGTCACCCATGAAGGGGATCATGCGTTTTGGTAAAAAGGGAAAACTGAGTCCAAGGTACATTGGACCTTATGAGATTATCAAACACATTGGGAAGGTTGCCTACAAGTTGGCATTACCTCCTGAGCTGTCAGCAGTACACAACGTGTTCCATGTCTCCATGCTCAGAAAGTACATGTCAGATCCATCTCATGTGCTACAACATGAACCAGTTCAAGTCCAAGAGGATTTGACCTATGAAGAACAGCCAGTTCAGATACTGGCTAGAGAAGAAAAGGAGCTGAGAAACAAGACCATCCCATTAGTCAAAGTATTGTGGAGAAATCACAACGTTGAGGAGGCTACGTGGGAGAGAGAAGATGAGATGAGACGTTCATACCTTCACTTGTTCTAAATTTTCGAGGACGAAAATCCTATAAGAAGGGGTGAATGTGATAACCGAGAAATCTACGTTCTCGGAAATATTTGTACAAATATGTAAATAAATGTACAATTATAGTGAGACATGTTACAGAATACAGAATAGAGGAAAATTTTGATTAATTGAGTCTTAATCAAAATTTAATGATGAATTAATGAAAATAGTTAAAAGCTAAGTTTTAAAAATTTAATAGAAAAGTATGTGGAAAACACATATTAAGAGATCAATGGCACACAAGTGAGCCACATGGAACAATGGCTAGGAGTAGCCAAACAAGATGTTTGCAAATCTGTGATATATGCAAATCAATGCAAGTATACGTATCGCATCCAAGTAATATATGATGAGAAAGAGTGTCGTACCCACGAGGAAAGTGTTTTTGTATTAAAATGTCATTGTTTTTATAAGAAAATCGACTTAACTAGACAAGTAACTAATTGAATTTCAATTATAGAAAAAGAGTAAAATGGTAAACAGAATTTAACAAGAATTAGAATGAAATTTCCAAGTACAAAATTCAGGGTTTATATCTGCACAATCAATTGAGAAAAATAAGTTGCAAGTTACTTTCCTTTCACAGCTCTGAATTCGTGCTACAACTTTGCTATAGCATCATTCTTTCTAGTCAGGATATAGAAAAAATTACGTATGGACCGCAGATTCTAAGTCTGCATATTCCTATGTAGATTCAGATTTGAGAAAATCAATTCAGAACGTTATCCTTAAAGACCATGTGATGGATGACTATTCCTAGCTTACCCACAGATTTGATTAATTTTTACTCTGAAAACTAACCAAACACATGCTATTCAATCTCAGTCAATTCATTGAACGTTTTCCAACATTCACGAATCAGTTGCTAATATTAGATTCCCTTCCAAGATCTAATACCAGATCAAATAAAATGAGCACAGATTGAACAATAAAAAGAATTATACTAAGCAAAACTGTACAGATCTCAAATTCTGTTCAAGTACTCATGACTCATAACTCAGCTAAATTAAGCTTCCATGAGTTCAGCAGAAATCATAAAACGACTTTGATTTAACATCAAAATACTGTTATGCAAAAAGAAAGACTGAAATCAATACAAAGCAGTATTAAGCAGTAATGATCTCCCCTTTTCCAAGGTTCGAATCAAGCTGGTACAGCTCCAGTGCCTTATGCGGTCTGTGAAGAATGAACCCAGACGAATTCCTTCTTGAGATGTTGAAATCCTCACGATCCGGCAGAAGTTGCTCTCAATTCCACTTTATATTTCTTTTCCAGTTTTCTTTTTTGCTCTGTTTTTCTCTCTTCCGATTCTGTTATTTTCCCTCTTTCTCTTTCTGTTATCCTGCCTCCGTATATCCCTGTCCTCTTCCTTTCAGCTCAGCTTTTATAGAACAAAAAAGGAACATTTAAACCCTACTTGTGACATGTGGATGATCCTCTGGCTGGCCGTGGACATTGTGGTAGTGCTGGGCAATGATGCTGACATTTGGAGGAATGATTGACATCATCAAATTTAGCCAGCGTGGATTAAAACGTGTGCACATTCAGCAGACCACGTCAGCCAACGCCTGCTTCAGCTTTGCTGTGGCAATGCTGCGGCAACGTCCAATTTTCAGCATTCTCCATGCTGCAAAGTCCTGCCATTCACCAAGAACAAAATCCAACCTCCAAAAACATATCACATGTTAAAAGATTTCAAAATGCTCTAACAATGGTCAATTCCCATGTGCTGCTAAGAATGAACTTTGATCAATGGCCACTAAAGTCAAAAATTGATAATTCTCATTTATGGTGCCAAGAACCATGACTTTTGTGACTTTAACTTCCTAAAATGGGCTATCTAAGCATGAAAATGTAATTCCATAACTCGAGAAATTTGAGTTTTCACACCCCCAAACTTAAAAGTGCTACTCGTCCTCGAGCAGTGGCAGAATTATAAAACCAACACACCAAACAAACGATTCATTATTATTAAGCAGATAGCAATGATTACATATCAATCCAATCCTCACTGATCATCCTGAACATTGTATGAAGAATTACTGCTCATATCACAGATTACTCTCAGAGCACTTCCTTTCTAAACACGAGGAGGGGGGTTCTGAACTCATTTTAGGTACCCTTAGCTTTTAAGTCATGAACTTGGCCAGCTTAAGGACTTTTCAAGTTGATCCCACGAACTCCTATAACTCTATATAAAGGAGCCCTACCCTCAGTAACAATAGGAAATTTTCTTATTTATTTATTCAATTTTTTTTTGAACACTAAGTTGTCTTTTTCTGCTTTTCTACGCGAATGTTAACATGGGGCTCATGAAGACACCCGGTTACTCAACATAAAACACAAACCAAAGTGGACTTTTACATTCATATCTTAAATTGCTGTTCTACGCGACTGTCAACATGGGGCTCATGAAGACATCCGGTTACTAGGCAAATTTAAAACAGCGGAATGCTCTCTTTTTATTTTATTTTGTTTGTTTGTTTTTTTGAACAATGCCACAGCTATGCTTTAGCATTGCTGTTGCAACTGGACACTCATGTTCTGACCACTGTTTGACGCGAATGTCAACATGGGGCTCATGAAGACACCCGGTTACTAAGTGGTCTAAACAGTGGAGTATCCTTCTTAACTTGAGTGCTTTTCTAAAATTCAATTCACCATTGTTGCTGGGGATTTACAGGCTCCTAAACATAGCATTATTAAGGGATCCACAAGATCAACCTTAAATTCCTCAAACTGACAGCAAGACTTTTCCACTTAGGTTATTCAAGTGAACTTCCAAAACAACCCTCTTTGTGACCAAACTTTTGAATCAACTTCCAAGAGTAATCAATGACATAATAAGATCACACTTCAATAATGCTAGAGACTTAATTGGAATTGACATTTAATTACCACTGATCTGCTTCTTGCCTTAATGCACACGACTTCTTTTTTTTTTTTTTTTATATATATATCATAACTAGGACACTCACTAAAAAAATAAAAATAAAATAAAAATAAAATCAGACAAACATTAACAAAACAAACATTTACTAGCTAAGAAAAGTGGTGAAATGAAAAGTGGGCTTAACGTCTGACCTCAGCCTAGTTGCTGCCTCCACTTGGTCCTTCATCTTGGCTGCGGTATAGGTGCTTGGGAAATGCAGGAAATGAGCAGAATTTCTTGCTGTTCATGCGCAGATTTTTCTGCAAAGCTTGATCTCTTGCATGCATGTAGCGCCACATCTCCTTCTGATCTCTCTTCATCTCCTGCAAGCTCTCCATGATATCATATTGAACACATTCCACCTGGCTTACCCTCAATTCCAATTGGGCAAGTGAAAAGCTTGCGGTGGGACTTAGTTCAGATGAAGGAGCTTCTTCTTCTGCTTGCCCTTGCTCGACTCCTTCACTGCCTTGATCCTGCATTAGCCTGTTAATTGTTCTTAAGAGAATTGGCCCCTTGTTAGGAATCCAGTCATCAAACTCTTGAATCTGCACATTAGCACTTTTACAAAGCCGAGTTATCAAACAAGGAAAAATCAATGCACTTCTATCTCTTTGGGTGCAAGCTAAAATTTCTTCCCTAATTATACTGCCCAAATCAATTTTTCTACCCATTATAATTGAATGCAAAAGAGCCATTCTCTCCCAACTTACTGTCTGCCCATGGGTAGTTGGTTTGAGGGAAAACTTAATGAAATGATACCACACCTTAGCTTTAGGATTTAACTTGCAATGAAGAACTGTTAGAGATCCCTGTGGTGACCTTGTCTATTCAGTTCCAGTTGTTGTCAAGTCGGCCAACACAGTGTCCAAAGCTTCTCTATTTGCATCTGCTAAAAACTTAGAATGCTCATCCTCAGATCCTGATAATCCCAAGAACCCATTGATTGCATCCCTTGTAATATCCACCGGTTTCCCTCTAACATGGACTATGTTCTGAAATTTTCCTGTCAAGCTCGCATAGAACTCACCTACTAAAGGCATGATAGCCTCATTCGTATGTTCACAAAAGACTTTCCACTTATGGACCTTTATCACAGAACTCACAAACTCGGGCATTTCTGCTTTTTTCAAATGGAAGCCTTTTTCTAGACATAACGACCTATGTGCAAAGCTCTTATTAAATCTTTTCTCTATTTCCTCATTTTCGAATCTCTTAAACTCATTTTCTCTCACAACAACTTTCTTCCCCTTTCTTGCCATATTCTTCACCGACATTTTTTTTTATAATGCAATAATGCACAAATCACTAATCTCTAATGCTACGCTTTAATGCGCTACCCCCAAACTTAAATCTCACTAACTTCCTAATTTATTCTTTCAAGAGGACTTGTGAGACTAGGTAAGAAAGCACCTTACCTATAACAATGGACGACCCGCGGCCAAGGATTTGGCTTTCTTCCCTTGCGCGACGATCTTCCGCTATTGATGTTCGGTGGAGAGCGACTTGCAGCGGCTGACGACGGCGTGAAAAGGTTCGGTACACGCTCAAACTTGTGCGGGAGAACTTCGGCAAATGACTCCAAGTCACTCGGTTTCCTTCAAAAGCCTCTCTTTGTGTCGGCCTTGTTGGAGAAAATGCCGCCAAATGGTTGGTTGTTGGGTAAATACAACTTGTTGGTTTTGATGATGGAGAATGGAGAAGACGAGAATGAATTCAAATATAAGAAAGGAGGAGTGTGGAGGTGTGGTTTTTAGAGAAAGAAACGGTGAATTTCTAGAGAGAGAAACGGCGGATTTTATGCATGAATGGAGAAAGCCGAAAATGGATGGAGTAGAAACCGAAATGTGATGAAGAATGGCGTGGCTCACTCGGCTTCGACGACGAGGACGAAGAAAGGTGGAGATTGACGTTGAGAAAATTTGTGGAGTGGAGTGTGGAGGCTTGGAATGGTGGTTATGGTGGGGGCGGCAGCTTAAGGAAGATGAATGGGAAAATAAAATAATAAAGGGGCCCTTATGTAGGGTTTTGGAGGCCCCCCCCCCCCCCCCCCCCCCCCTTTTTTTTTTTTTTAATGAAACTGTGCGTTTTGTATCTCCTCTCATTATCCAGACTTATGCTTCACGACATCTTTACTACAAACATTTTTTTTTTATAATGCCACAGCTATGCTGTAGCATTGTTGTTGCAGTGTTTCTGAATCAGCAAACATGCACTTTGTCTCTGTTCCATCTTCAGTGGCTTCAGTGCCCATATACTTGTTCTTCAAATCACCTGCAACAAATACACTTTATGAAGAGTCTGAATCACTGTAAAACAAAGAAACTAAAGAAACGCACTAAATAAAACAAAGACAACCAACTAATCTAAAAGTAAAAGAAATTTGAATAATACGAGGGTTGCCTCCCTTAAGCGCTTGTTTTTCAATCGACGGCCCGACCATCCCTTATGCTCATGGGTCTTGGAGATTGATTGAAGTCTTCTCCCTGTCCACATTCCCTCCAAAATAATGTTTGAGACGCTGCTCATTCACTGTGAATTGTCTTCCAGAATTTTCTTCCCTTACTTCTATAGCTCCATGTGGAAATATTGTAACAACCTTGAATGGCCCACTCCAGCGTGATTTGAGTTTCCTAGGAAATAGCTTGAGTCTTGAGTTAAAAAGGAGGACCTGCTGCCCTTCCTCAAACTCACGGGGAAGGATTTTACTATCGTGCCACCGCTTGGTTTTCTCCTTGAACAATTTGGCGTTCTCATAAACTTGTAATCTGAACTCGTCAAGCTCATTTAGCTGTAACATTCTCTTTTCTCTAGCCAACTTTAAGTCCAAGTTAATCTTAGTAACAGCCCAGTATGCTCTGTGTTCAAGTTCTACTGGCAGGTGGCATGCCTTGCCAAAAACAAACCTGTATGGTGAGGATCCAAGGGGCGTTTTGTAGGCTGTTCTCAGTGCCCAAAGTGCATCGATTAGGCGCTGTGACCAATCCTTACGTGATGGCCCTACCACCTTCTCCAGTATTCTCTTTATTTCTCTGTTTGACACTTCCACCTGCCCGTTTGTCTGAGGATGATAGGTAGTTGCCACCTTGTGCTTGACTCCATATTTTATTACCACACTATCAAACTGTTTGCTCACAAAATGCGTGCCATTGTCGCTAATGATTGCCCGAGGTGTGCCGAATCTAGTGAAGATGTTTCTTTTGAGGAACTTCACCACTGCTTTTGAGTCATTAGTAGGCAGTGCCTCAGCCTCCACCCACTTGGATACGTAATCCACTGCTACTAGAATATATGTATTCCCATAGGATGGCACGAAAGGTCCCATGAAATCAATTCCCCAAACATCAAAAACCTCAACTTCAAGAATGTTGTTCAAGGGCATTTCATGCCTCCTTGTGATGTTTCCGACCTTTTGACACCTCTCACACTTCATGGCGTAGATGTTGGCATCCTTGAATAATGTGGGCCAGAAAAAACCTGATTACAGTACTTTTGTGGCTGTCCGAGTGCCTCCATAATGACCTCCATATGATGAAGAATGGCAGTGATAGAGAACATCCTCCATTTCCTCTTCAGGAATGCATCTCAACACTTGATCAGCACATTGCTTAAATAGATATGGTTCATCCCAAAAATAAGAACGAACATCATGCATAAACTTCTTCAATTGCTGCCTAGACAAATCTGGAGGTAACAGACCACTTACCAAATAATTGACAAAATCAGCGTACCATGGTACAGTCGACTGAGTAACTGTGAATAACTGCTCGTCAGGGAATGTTTCTCTAATGAGCTGGTTTTCTTGCCCTTCAAATCCATTGTCCAGTCTTGAAAGGTGATCAGCTACCTGGTTTTCAGCTCCCCTTCGGTCCTTGATCTCTAAATCAAATTCTTGAAGTAGAAGAACCCACCGAATCAACCTAGGTTTTGCATCTTTCTTCTGAATGAGGTATTTAATTACTGCATGATCAGTGTATACAACTACCTTTGCACCCACGAGATAAGCTCTGAATTTTTCAAAAGCATATACAACAGACAACAATTCTTTCTCAGTCACCGTATAATTCAACTGAGCTCCTGTGAGTGTTCTGCTCGCATAATAGATTGAATGAAACACTTTGCTCCTGCGTTGGCCCAACACAGCTCCTACCGCCATATCGCTTGCATCACACATCACCTCGAAAGGTAATGACCAGTCAGGTGCTACTACAATTGGTGCTGAAATTAGTTTCTTTTTTAACTCTTCGAATGCATGAAGGCACTGCTCATCGAACATGAACACCGAATCTTTCTCCAGTAAGCTGCATAATGGCTTGGAGATTTTTGAAAAGTCTCTGATGAATCTTCTGTAGAACCCAGCATGCCCCAAAAAACTTCGGATTCCCTTAACTGTGGTAGGAGGAGGCATCTTTTCTATTGCCTCAATCTTTGCTTTATCCACTTCAATCCCAGCTTTAGAAACCTTGTGCCCTAAGACAATTCCTTCCTTCACCATGAAATGGCACTTCTCCCAATTGAGTACCAAATTAGTTTTTTCACATCTATGGAGAACCTTGGCCAAGTTGCTCAAGCACAAATCAAAAGAATTCCCAAAGACTGAAAAATCGTCCATGAATATCTCAAGGAAGTCCTCAACCATGTCAGAAAAAATGGCCATCATACACCGCTGGAAAGTTGCTGGTGCATTGCATAATCCGAAAGGCATCCTCCTGAACGCAAATGTGCCATACGGACAGGTAAAGGTGGTTTTAGCTTGATCCCCTGGAGCAATAGCAATCTGATTGTATCCTGAATACCCATCAAGAAAGCAATAGTATTCCTTGCCTACCAATCTGTCCAACATTTAATCGACAAATGGCAAAGGAAAGTGATCCTTCCTAATAGCTTTGTTGAGCTTTCGGTAGTCCATACATATTCTCCATCCTGTAACAGTCCGAGTGGGAATCAGTTCATCATTCTGATTGGTTACTACTGTCATTCCTCCTTTCTTTGGTACGCATTGCACTGGACTCACCCATGAACTGTCTTAAATAGGATATACGATCCCAGCATCCAACCACTTAATGACTTCCTTCTTTACCACCTCCTTCATAATTAGATTGAGTCTTTGTTGCTGCTCAATGGACCCTCTGTAGTCGTCCTCCAACAGTATCTTGTGCATGCATAATGAGGGACTAATTCCCTTGATGTCAGTAATGGTCCATCCAATGGCTTTCTTAAATCTTTTTAAAACCTGAAGCAGTTTGTCCTCTTGCTCCTCAGTTAGTGAAGCAGAAACGATGACTGGTAAAGTTTTTTTATCTCCCAAATATGCATATCTGAGATGATTTGGCAAAGGCTTCAACTCTAGAATGGGCGGCTCTTCAGTGGATGGTTTGGGCAGCTTTGTTTCTCGATCTGCTAATCCCAGTGTCTCATACTGTCTTCCCCTTACGTTGTTCCTTGCTTGAATTTCCACATTGTTCAACTCTTCTTGTCTTGGAAATGGCTCAAAATGATCTTCCAAATCTGTTTCAAGGTGGTTCTTCTCTAGCTCCTCGATTATAGCCGACTCAAGGACCTGGATAGTTGAACATTCTTCAAATTCTTCAGGAAACCTCATTGCCTTCAAAACATTAAAAGTGACTTGTTCATCATTCATCCTCATAGTCAATTCACCCTTTTGCACATCTATTAGAGCTCGTCCTGTGGCAAAAAATGGACGCCCAAGAATGATGGGAATCTCACGATCTGCTTCAAAATCAAGGATGATAAAATCTGCTGGAAAGATGAATTTATCGACTTTAACAAGAACATCCTCAATCTTCCCTTCAGGATGAGTCAACAATCTATCTGCTAACTGTAGTGTGACTGTAGTTGGCCTTACTTTACCCACTCCCAACTTTTTGAACACCGACATTGGCATCAAATTAATGCTCGCTCCAAGGTCGCAAAGAGCCTTGCCAAAATAGTTGTTGCCAATCGTGCATGGAATTGTAAAACTACCTGGATTCTTCAACTTTGGTGGCAGTCTATTCTGGAAGAAGGCACTACTTTCTTCAGTGAGAGCAACTGTCTCAAACTCTCCCAATCTTCTCTTCTTAGCTAAGATGTCCTTCATAAACTTTGCATAACTGGGCATTTGTTCTAGAGCTTCCACGAGTGGTATGTTGATGTGAAGTTGCTTCAAAACATCTAGAAACTTCTTAAATTGCTGGTCCTGCTGTTGCTTATGGAATCTTTGAGGAAAAGGTGGTGGCGGTTTTCTCATTTCTTGCTGGACGATTCCTTGCTGTGGCATTGCTGTAGCAATGCTCTGATCGACCTGAACTTGGGTTGGGAGTGTTTCAGCGATTTCTTCTTGTGACTTATCCTTTTGGATTAAAGTGAGCTCCCCTTTTTTAGCTGTCCCAGTGTTGGGTTCTTCCAGTTTCTTTCCACTCCTCAAAACGATGGCTTTGCATTGTTCCTTGCCTTCTCTTTTTGGGTTCTCGGTATCGTTTGGCAGTGTCCCTTGTGGTCTACTGCTAAGAGCAGTTGCTAACTGTCCCATTTGATTCTCCAAGCTCCTCAATGAGGCTGTGTGACTCTGCAACAATGCTGAATGGTCATGAATACGGGTATCTGTCTTCGCCATGTGTTCCCTCAATAAACTCTCAATTGTTGATAGAGTTGTCTGTGGTGGTTCTTGAACTTGCTGCCTCATGGGTTGCTGAAATCCAGGAGAGAATGGAGGTCTGCTTGGCATCGGAACTGATGATGTGCTTACACCTTGACCATAATAATTTGAAGTCGAGCCTGCATGCTGCTTGTGTCCCTGATTGTAATTATTAGGATAAGAGTTGTTGTAACGCTGATAATTCCTAACAAAACAAGCTGATTCAGGGTTAGACGGGCACTATTCAAAAACATGTGCTTCTCCACAATATACATATGAGACAGCTGCCAGTTGTGGCCGTTTTCCTCCTTGTGCTGTGCTCATAGACTTCACCATGTTTGTAAGTGTGGACAGCTGGGTTGAAAGAGCTGTAATCGAGTCTACTTCATACACACCACCTCCCCTTCTTGCGGTATTGGCTCTGTCAGTAGGCCATTGGTAATTGTTCTGAGCCATCCTCTCTAGAATTTCATAAGCTTCATTGTATGACTTCGTGAGAATTGCTCCATTTGCTGATGCATCTACAATTGTTCTAGTTTGCCCATCCAAGCCATTATAAAACGTTTCCATCTGGATCCAGTGAGGAATCCCATGATGTGGGTATTTCCTGATAAGCTCCTTAAACCTCTCCCAAGCTTCATATAATGATTCACCTGAGAGCTGCTGAAAGCTAGTGATATCATTTCTTAGTTTCACACTTTTTGTAGGTGGGAAATACTTCATCAAGAACTTCTCGGCTAGATCATCCCAGGTAAGGATTGAATTTGGTGCCAGTGCATTCAACCAGGCTCGAGCTCAATCCCTCAATGAGTATGGGAATAGCCTGAGTCGCAAAGCATCATCATCTACACCTGGCAGTTTAAAAGAATCACAGACTTCAATGAATAGCCTCAAATGCAGGTGTGGATCTTCTGTCGGCATGCCCGCAAACTGCCCTGCTGATTGAAGCATCTGGAACATAACAGGTTTGAGCTCAAATTGAGGGGCCTGTATTTCTGGGCGCGCGATACCAGGATTAAGCCCTTCTAACATTGGGACCACATAGTCTCTGATAGCTCGATCTCTGTTTTCTGCTCGAAGTAGTGCATTTCGAGCATTGTTGCCCTGGTTCACGGCTGGATTTGCTTGCTGGTCAGCCATTTCAGTACCTGCAGTTAAGTACGTTGCTCCCTTCTTCTTGCACGAAAGGTTCTCTCTATTTCAGGGTCAAAAGCTTCTAATTCACCACCTCCTCGCCTATTCATAAACCAGTGTTCCCTTCACCTGCGATCACAGTATTCAAAATCTGTTAAGTAAATTCCTTGTAGAAAATCACAAATTAACAACAAAATCACTTTCCCCGGCAACGGCGCCAAAAACTTGTTTGCAAATCTGTGATATATGCAAATCAACGCAAGTATACGTATCGCATCCAAGTAATATATGATGAGAAAGAGTGTCGTACCCACGAGGAAAGTGTTTTTGTATTAAAATGTAATTATTTTTACAAGAAAATCGACTTAACTAGACAAGTAACTAATTGAATTTCAATTATGGAAAAAGAGTAAAATGGTAAATAGAATTTAACAAGAATTAGAATGAAATTTCCAAGTACAAAATTCAAGGTTTATATCTGCACAATCAATTGAGAAAAATAAGTTGCAAGTCACTTTCCTTTCACAGCTCTGAATTCGTGCTACAGCTTTGCTATAGCATCATTCTTTCTAGTCAGGATATAGAAAAAATTACGTATAAACCTCAGATTCTAAGTCTGCATATTCCTATGTAGATTCAGATTTGAGAAAATCAATTCAGAATGTTATCCTTAAAGACCATGTGATGGATGACTATTCCTAGCTTACCCACAGATTTGATTAATTTTTACTCTGAAAACTAACCAAACACATGCTATTCAATCTCAGTCAATTCATTGAACGTTTTCCAATATTCACAAATCAGTTGCTAATATTAGATTCCCTTCCAAGATCTAATACCAAATCAAATAAAATGAGCACAGATTGAACAATAAAAAGAATTATACTAAGCAAAACTGTACAGATCTCAAATTCTATTCAAGTACTCATGACTCACAACTCAGCTAAATTAAGCTTCCATGAGTTTAGCAGAAATCATAAAACGACTTTGATTTAACATCAAAATACTGTTATGCAAAAAGAAAGACTGAAATCAATACAAAGCAGTATTAAGCAGTAATGATCTCCCCTTTTCCAAGGTTCGAATCAAGCTGGTACAGCTCCAGTGCCTTATGCGGTCTGTGAAGAATGAACCCAGACGAATTCCTTCTTGAGATGTTGAAATCCTCACGATTCGGCAGAAGTTGCTCTCAATTCCACTTTATATTTCTTTTCCGGTTTTCCTTTTTGCTCTGTTTTTCTATCTTTCGATTCTGTTATTTTTCCCTCTTTCTCTTTCTGTTATCCTGCCTCCGTATATCCCTGTCCTCTTCCTTTCAGCTCAGCTTTTATAGTACAAAAAGGGAATATTTAAACCCTACTTGTGACATGTGGATGATCCTCTGGCTAGCCGTGGACATTGTGGTAGTGCTGGGCAATGATGCTGACATTTGGAGGAATGATTGACATCATCAAATTTAGCCAGCGTGGATTAAAACGTGTGCACATTCAGCAGACCACGTCAGCCAACGCCTGCTTCGGCTTTACTGTGGCAATGCTGCGGCAACGTCCAATTTTCAGCATTCTCCATGCTGCAAAGTCTTGCCATTCACCAAGAACATAAACCAACCTCCAAAAACATATCACATGTTAAAAGATTTCAAAATGCTCTAACAATGGTCGATTCCCATGTGCTGCTAAGAATGAACTTTGATCAATGGCCACTAAAGTCAAAAATTGATAATTCTCATTTATGGTGCCAAGAACCATGACTTTTGTGACTTTAACTTCCTAAAATGGGCTATCTAAGCATGAAAATGTAACTCCATAACTCGAGAAATTCGAGTTATCACAAGACCTTACATTTAAAAAAAAAAAAAAAAAAGAAAGCAAGTGAGAGAGGGCGAGGCACGTGAGGAAGAGCACAGCCACCCCCCCCCCCCCAAGTGAATTAATTCACTTGGTTTGTACTGAAAAGAGAAGCAGCGGAGAGAGAAAGAAAGAAAGAAAGAAAGAGAAAGAGAAAGAAAGAAAGAGAAAGAGAAAGAGAAAGAGAGAAACCGAGAGAAACAGAAAGAAGAGAAGGAAATCCAAAGGAAGTTTGGATTTCTTGTTCCAGCAGCAGATTATTCGAGATTCAGCCATGAATCCGCAGCAAGAAGCTCGCAAGATTCAAAGCAAGGTAAACCCTAGTTTCTCACGTTTTTCTTTGGGGGAAAAATCTGGGGTTTTGAGAGGAAAAAGGGAATGTGAGTGAATCACGTTTAGGGTTTCGGTTATAATCGAAACATGGTTCGAGTCTAGATGTTTTCTAACACGAATCCATGAACAGATGGTTTAGAAAACTAAGTTTAGCGAAATTTCTTCACAAAAATGCAGATTTTTCAAAAGTTGAGTCAATAGTTGTAAATGAGCAAAATGTGAAATTTTTGCTTATGAAATCATGGATTTGTGATAGTAGGAATGTAGTAGATACCTTGAAACGATCTTGTGAAGATCGATTTCGAGGGTAAGAAGTAGAACAAAGGCCATAAAAGCCTTAGAAAATCAGAGCAGAGCAGTTCGGACCCAGAATTTTGATTCTGATATGAACACGGGCGTGTATAAGGGCGTGTTCAGTACACAGGCCCGAACATGCCCATACGCACGACCGTGTTACAAGAAAAATCAAACCTAAGAGGTACACGGCCAAGAACACGGCCGTGTATCTGGCCGTGTCAAGGGGCACAAGGTCAAGGGAAAGGCGTGTAGCAGGCCATGTTAGGCAGTAAGAGAACACGACCGTATAAGTAACCGTGTAAGAGTACAGAGGAGTACACGGCCAGTAACACAGCCGTGTATCCACCCGTGTAAGTATACACGGCCATGTTCCACGAATTACACGGCCAGGCTTAAAAGTCCAGAAGGGTACACGGGTAGAGACACGCCCGTGTAGGAGGGCGTGTTCGAAACCAGAGAGTAAAAAAAAAAAAAAAAGTGTATGGAAATGAAAATTTTCATGTTTTGCCATATTTTCAGTATAAGATAAATATGGTAAATAATCAGTGATTGTTCCTTTTATAGGAGTTCGATCCAGAAACCTCGATACAGCAGTCCCAGAGGAGCAGAGGCTCACGCTAGCGGATTTTCTGTAAGTTCAAGCATTGTCCTGACTGCAACGTGGATAAGCTTGTTAAATTATGATGTTATGTATATTGTATGACGTGTATGTCAGACATTGATTGTCTGCATCACGATGTCTATGTCAGTTCATGTCAGTCTCATGTCAGCACAGGTCAGTTCATGTCATGCATATAGAGTTGCATGTTTCAGTACACATGTCAGACAGTATCAGAACACGAAAACAGGTAAGTGCACAAGGCACCCTAGTGTGTTAATATAATTCACACCCAAGTAATTTGATTAATAGGTTCTGACTGTGGAGGCAATTAGTATGCTATCCAGTTGGAACACCAGCAAGATGGTAATTAACCAGTTATTGGCGTATCGGCCTCTCGACCCACGGGGAGGTTATCATGTTTAGCATCAGTTAAGACTGAGGAGGTCAGCACTAAAGTACCGCTCCCGATTGCGCTAACATGTCGGTACGACCAATCAAGGACCCAAAACCAGAACTAAAATAAAAGATAATGTCCTAAGACTAACCCTTCAGCCACGAGCATGTCCACTGAGTCCAGTATCATGCATGAGCACTAAAGTATAGCATGTCATGTTTATATTTTTATGTTTGAACTTACTGAGCTTATAGCTCATCAGTTTGTTCACATGTTGCAGGTAAGAGACCTGTTCACCAGTAGTATATGGTGGACGACGAACAGGGAAGTTGCATGCCGGGCAGGATTGGGCGAGGGATTTGGTCACCGATAGTCTTCCGCTATATAGATTTTGAATGTAATTTCGAAAAAGACAAGTTTCAAGTCAAGAGTATGTGATAGGGGAATCATGATCATGTGCATGTTATTTTGTTAACATGATTTCCTTATCACATTCTCAAACAGTTTATGTTTTTAAAGAAAAAAAAATTTATTCCGTAAAATTAGCAAGTAGTTTACAGTTCAGCATGATTGCCGGCGACCCTAGAGGCATGCAGACTATTGCGGTTAACTACAGAGTTGGCCGTAATAGCACTGTAGAGCCTCTACAGTAGAGCGGGCTGCCACAAATATAGAGTAGATGAAAATTTTGATTAGCTAGATTTTAGTCAAAATTTGACAATGAATTAATGAACATAGTGTAAAAGCTAAACATTAATTCAAATCATGATGTTTTAAATTTATTAAAAAATTATGTGGAAAATACTTATTGAGATATCAATGGCTCACATGTAAGTTACCTTGATCAATGGCCAAGATTAGCTAAGCAATTGCTAATTTCTTTAAAAGAAATTAAAGGAAAGAGTGAGAGAAAAGAGAGAACACGTGAGAGGGGGGCTTTAGCAGCAGCCAAGTGAATTAATTCACTTGTTTTAGCTACAAAGAAATGGACGAGAGAGAGATAGAGAGAGAGAGAGAGAGAGAAAGAGCAGAAGAGGAAATTTCTCTCTTCAAGCATCCCTTTCAACAATTCGGATTCTCTCTTCAAGCAAGCAAATCATTCAAGTTTTCAGCCAAGATTTCACAGCAAGACGTTTTCAAGTTTTAAGCAAGGTAAACCTTCTTTTTCTCACATTTTCGGGTGAAAAATCTGGGTTATTTTGAGGAAGAAAAAGAGAATGTGAGTGTTTCATGTTGAGATTTTCGGTTAAATCGAAATATGGTTCAAGTCTAATTGTTTTTATACACGAATTCGTGAGTTGATGGTTTAGAGAACCAAGTTTCGGTGTTTTCTTTTCAAGAAAGTTTTGATTTTTAAGTTTTGAGTCAAGAGATGTGGTGGAAGCAAAATGTGAAATTTTGCTTATGAAACCATGGATTGATGATATAGAAATGCAGTTTATACCTTGAAATGGTCTTATCGAGATCGATTTTGAGTGCAAGAAGTAGAACTAAGGCCATGAAAGCCTTAGAAAAATAGAGGAGAGGATTTCAGACTCAGAATCAGGATTCTGAGATGAATACGGGAGTGTACACGGGCGTGTTCAGAACACGGCCCCGAACATGCCTACATACACGACCGTGTTTCGAGAAAGTTGAGACCCGAGAGTTACATGGCCAAGAACACGACCGTGTATCGAGTCGTGTAGAATGGCACATGGTAGTGGAAAGGGCGTGAACAGACCATGTTTAACAGCAGGGAAACACGACCAGAGACACGGCCGTGTAGATAACCATGTACGCATGCATGAGTTACACGCCTACTTAACAAGAATTACACGGCCATGCACGCAAATCCAGAGGATTACACGGCCATGAACACGCCCGTGTAGAAGGACGTGTTCGAAGCTAAAAAGAAAAAAGAAAAAAAAAATTATTCCGTAAAATTAGCAAGTAGTTTTCAAGTTAAGTATAATACCGGTGACCCTACAGGCCTACATACTAATGCAGTTAACTACAGAGTTGACTGCAATAGCACTGTAGAACCTCTATAGTAAGGGACGGGCCGCCACACAAGCGCTCTCCACCTTTTCTATTTTGTCCTCTTGTGCCCTAAAATCTTTGAAGATTTTTCATCCATATTTTTATTTTTATTTTTCTAGAATTCACAAAAATAAAAATAAAAAAGGAAAAAAGGAAAAAAATTATTCAATCAATTTTCTTCTATTATAATCTATGATTGGAACTCCTATCTGAGCTCTTTTTTGCGAGAACATATTAGGAAGAGTTATTATTTTATATTTAGGAAAGTTACTATTATTTTATTTTTTATTTGTAATTATCTTGGTTAGGAATTTTGAATTTATTAAATTTTAAGAAATCTCTTTATTTTGGTGATTTATTAGTATTAAGCAACTTATTCAATTTTACATATTATAAATTTGTATTTATATTGGAGCCTACTTATAGTGTTTCTCACTAGTGAGTTCTTTGGTTCCTTAGTCCGTAAATATATACACATCTATGTTAACAATCTCTGTGCATATTCCTTTTCTTCTCTCTCTTTACTTTTAATTATTTGCTTATTTATTTATTTTACTAAGAGATATGCTTTATTTTAAAGAAATGAAAAAAAGAAAACCTTCGTTTTTAAGGGCAAAAAAACTTTCATAATCAAGCTGCACATTACTTAGGGCTCATTCTACATAGAACTCCTTATATTTTTTAAAAATGAAAAGTTTTTGATATTCAAATATAGAAATTTAAAAGAGTCTATTCTCGCAAAGTGAAAAATATTTTATTTTTAAAAAATGTATATGCCGAACAAAACATTGACCAGTAGATAATACATATATATATATATTTCTTCTATATAGAGGACAAATCGAGAATGACGCCATAGTAATTAAGGTTACATCTAGGGCAATGGTCCAACACTTAACATTACACATAAGTTATGTAACTTAACCAAAATGTCATTGTGGTATAATAGATATTATCAAAAATCAATTTCAGATTTGTTCTGTTCAGCAAAAAAGAAAAGAAAAAAAAAATTCAGATTTGCTCTTTTATATAGAGCGGACAAATCAAGAGTGAAGCTAGTTATCAAGGTGCAATTGGTCCACCGTTGTCCATTGCCTATGATGGCCAGTTAATGTTTATCTACAAGAGGCTAAAACGTGATTGTAATAGAAGAACACAAGAAATTCGATCAGCCTACAATTATAGAATTTTAACTCTTTTAACCGAATTACAAAAGAGTTATAATTTTATCGGGACCCAGTGTAATATATTCCAAATACAGTGGTGTCGCTGTTAAATAATCAAAGTTTTAATGATTTAAATATCAAGGCTAGTAATGCCAATTTAATCCTAATTTATTAAGTACAACTCATTTGTTATATTTCCATTAGTAGATTCAATTAATTAATATAATAATACTTTAACTATTTACTAATAAAAGACCGACAATTCATCTGTTATATAAATTAGTACGTAAAAATTGATATTAGAATTGATATTTGTAGTATTTTTCATAAAATTATCGTCAAAATGAAAATAGACTACACCACTAGTCAAGGATCCAAACGTTTTCTTGAGTGCAGTATAATAAAAGAAAATATATTATGAGAACATATTATTATATATGCTAAAGGGAGCTTTGAAAAACACTGGTCTTCTCACCAGTGTGCTTTTAACTTTGCCCTTATATTATTAACTCTCCCTTTTGGTTTTGTCTGTCATTGAGTTCTCCCTCTCTTCCACTTTTAGCTCCTTTTTCCGCATTACCTAAATTATAAAAGGGGAAGAAGTATTTACCAAAAAAAGGGAAAAGAGGTAAATTGCATTTTAACAATAATAATTGAAGTAAATTTATTTTGGCGTGGCAAATGTAATTAATTAAAGTTTGATTATATATAACTAAAGATTGATATGTGTTTGATTGATATGAAATAAAGCTACATAATTGGTACAAATAGGGGAATCCCCTAAGACAATGACATTACTTAAGCATATATAGAATTTAGTTTTTCTATAATGCTAAATTTAGTAGATGCCACTTGATTAGAAACATTTTTTTTTAAAAAAACAGATGAAGTGGGTTTTCTTTTGTTATATTTTTCCAATTTGCTAATCACGTAAGAGGGAGAAAAAAAAAAGGCGAGAAATACAAACCTCAGAGGAATTTGCCAAATTTTGAATGAAATTAGGTTTAAGGAAAAAGAGAAAATTTATAATACTATAATTCTAAGAATAAATGCTACCTTTTTCTGGCAATTAAAAATAAATTTTACATGATTCCAAGTATTTAAGTATTTAAGACCGTATTCTTTCAGCTGTCTGAAAAGACCGGAAATTGTATGATGCATATAAATTAATAATTTATAATAATTAAATGTTAACAATCCAAGAGTTTATCAAAAACAAGTTACAAATAAAAAACACGATCTGTCTTAGTAGATTATAGCTGTACATTCTATTTTCATTCAAGAAAGTTTGCATTTATTGATTGAAAGATTTTTTTTATTTTTTTATTTAAAGTTCATTAATATAATATATTTTTTGGTGTAAACAAAACCATCAGAATCATCAAAGAAATGAATGCTAATTAGGTAAATTACTTATTTATAATTAAAAATAAATATTTTAGCATTGTCAACAAAAAAAAATAATTTTTTCCCAATTTAACCAAAGAAAACCCCCTTTTTCATCTTTTTGAAATTAACCATAATTTTTTATTCCATTGATTAAAAACATCAACAAAAGGACAAACAAAAGCTATGATACAGGACTTAAATGTCAGTTATTATGTAAATATTTTATAATATTTCATATAAATAACACCTTATTGTAAAAGGTTATAATAAATATATATATAATATAGCTAATACTTAATATTATGTTTTACTACCCAAATAAAAAAGAAAAAAAATAATGGGTATGAAAAATAGGTTCAAAACAAAAAAAATTACACGACAAAAAAAAACTTTTTATTTATTTTGATCACCTTTATTACATAAAAAAAGCAAAATTGTTGATATGAAAAGAGCAAAAAAAAAAAAATCAAATATTTTTTTCTCCAAATATGTTATATTTTATATAATAAATTAACTTATTAAGTTTTAAAATAAATCCAAAATACCATTACTTGAAAACATAAAAAAATAAACATCTAATCAAATCCTTTATTCAAATATTTAATTTAAATATGGAACATTTAAAAGTTATTTAATTATTAATTTAAATATTTTTATTTATATATTTTTACTTAATCATCTTTATATCAAATATTACTAAACACAATAATTTTCCTTTCAGTTTCTCTAATAACTACTCTTTTTCTCCGTATAACATAAATAACAAATTTTTTTTTTTTCATACTAAACAACTATGCCTTTTTCACCTAAAAAAAAACAAATAAATAAACAAACAAACAAAAAGAAAGCCCAAACAATTTAGTATATTTTGTAACAATGCGGTCGGCAACTCAGCTCATATAATTCTAAGCACTTGTACACCGATTTGAACCTAAGAAATTCAACTTAAGTTGTTTTTTTTTTTTTCTCTTCATAGTTCTAATTACAACTTTATAATACAAATTTTAAAAGTATATAACTTTTTCTATATAAGTCCAAATAGGATATATATTTTTTAAATTATATAATATTTTGAGAGGAACGAAATAAGTTATATATTGATATATTTTTCCTATACATATTTCAAGTTTTTACACTTTTATGCACTAACCATTCAAAACAGTGCATCAAATGCAAATGATTTAATTCAAATCTAACCTGAGAAACTCAATTCAAATCGGTGTACCAAATACAAGTAAAAACATTTCTTAAAAAATACAATTAAAGGTAAAAATTAAACTTAAAAAAAAAAAGTAAAAACAAAATTCATTATATATATAGTTGTTTGACGTACAAAACATTTCTTAAAGCTTATATATAATTACAATATTTTGTAAGACTTAATCGAAAACATAAAAGAAAAATGACTATAATAAAGACGAATTAAGTATAGAAACAGCAAGATTTAAGCGACTGTATGAAATGTTTGTAAATGATAGCTTTAGCCCATATAGCTAATTAAGTGATTTGGTAGTTGAGTTTGTGAAACTTGAATCTTTAGTTTTCATTACCTTGGAGCAACTAATAGCCATGAATTAAAAATAGAGAGAGAGAAAGAGAGAGACAGAGAGAGAGAGAGAGATGGATTTTATATATAACTTGTTTAAAAGTGAACAACGAATTAGAACCTCATCAAGGTCGGTACAAATGAATTTACCAGAGAGTGAATAAACTCAACCACAGATGAATAAATGTCAAATCGTGCTTTGTCATTACTATAGCCAGTTGGCTGGAGAAGTTAAAGTATTTTTGTTAGTTTGTAATTATATTTTGCATGTAAAGGCATTTTAGGCATATAATAACCGTCAGTTTGATCATATACGATTTTAGTTGTCATTACGTAAGTTTTCCATTAGGACAAAAACTTTTAGCTAGCCACGAGCGTTTCAAATATATCAAGACCTTTGATAACAACATTTGTTCAATGAATGAGTGCCCAACTTATTCCAAAAACAACCCTTTCAACTAGAACTCGTGACAAAAACTTGTCATCTCAATAACAATCATATGACTAAAGTAATGTTAGCAGAAATTCTATATAACTAAGAGTTTTCTACAATCTCCAAAAGAGTTGTTAGTTTACCCTTCCCATTTAGAAGAAAAGATAGAGAGTGCAATTGTAAGAATTCAAATTCAAGATATCCTAATATTAGTTTATTAATCTATCCAAAAGATTAAATAACAAAATAGATTTTTATTATTCTTACCAACTTTTTATTGTTTTTGTTTTTGTTTTTGTTTTTGTTTTTTTAATTTTTGCGCAATGTAAGATATACTTGACAAGGTGATTTATGCCTTTTAGTGCTTCTTACTTTCTATAGGATGGAATTCTGAACCCTAAATAATTAAAATTGCAAAAATATCAAGAGCAGATACCGTTTCTTATATTAAAATTCATAACCAAACTACACAATATATAAAAAAATGTTCAGCATCTATAATCTAAAAAGATGTTCTTCCTTATATGTATTGATGTTAGACGCATTACCGCTTTTGGAAGAAATAAACTTTCATTTTGAAGCACTGAGCCGGTCTCGTAAGAGACTGAATTGAAACACTAATTAACGGTTCATTAGCCGGAGCAAAGCGATTTGTCTCGCCATATTTGGTTGAGATTCCAATATCTTGGCCAACTTGCAAATCGGAGATAGAAATAAGCTTGTAGTAGCGGTAACTACTTCCTGAAACTTCAATTTTGAACCAACTGCTTCTAGCTTCAATTTTGAACACATATTCCTCTTCTAATTCACCCACCTTCAACGCCGATGATCCTCCCCATAGCGGAGATATTTCATCAAAGAAATTGATGTTGAGATTAGTGGACATGTGAATCGATTCATTGTTGTTGGGTTCGATAAGTGAAAATTTGACTAGAAGTCTTGTTATCCATAAGTAAATGAATTATTTACATAGATATCTAAATTAAAGGAGTTGAGTTGGAAAGTGTCTATTTTTTAATTTTATTTTCATAAATGTCTAAAATAATATTTCATAAAAACAACATTACTCTTTATAAAAAATTGAGAATTAACATAAAGAAATTATAAAAAAAGAAAACAAAAAAATAGAAATAAAAGACACGTGAATAAATAGAATAAGATTGATTTTATGGTATTGATAACCAGATTTTCTATGAAAGGAAAATTTGACTTTTATAATTATGAAAATTTCATGGTTTAAATTATTATAATTTATTATAATATTATGAGTGATATAGTACTTTTATAATAATATTGTGATCTTTATGATTCTTTATGGTAATTTCGATTTCTTTATAGTTATATTAAATATGGAATTTTGATAACTAAAATATTTTTGTCTTGAAAATTATCGATTCATTATGATAATTTTGCGTTCTTTAAGATAACTAAACGTGAAAAAATAAATATAAATTATAATTAAAATGTATTTAGTTTTACTAAAAGTAATTCACATTTATTAATAAAAAAATCATCATTAATTAAAAAAAAGAATATTAATAAAATAAGAATGATGTCAGATAAGTTAAAGGTACAAAATAGGTACCATATACATTTGTTTATTTAAAAAAAAAACATTTATGTAATATTAATAAAAAAAGGGACATATTTCAAATGATACCCTAAAAATAGACTTTTACCCTCCGTCTGTTTAATACTTTCAAATTTGAAAAATGAAAAATTTTTCATTCTAAGAAAAATGAACTTTCCTAAATTTCCATATCTAAACATCCAAAATTTTTCATTTTTGAAAAATGGAAAAAGAGCTCTCTAAAAATAAAAAGTTTTCACTTTTAAAAAAAATTCTAAACAACTTTTTATTTTTCTTATCTAAAAAATTTTCATTTTTCAAAAATAAACCTCTCATCCAAACGGACTCTTACCCCATGTCTGTTTGGCGTGTTTGTTTTTCAATTTTGAAAAACAAAACGTCAAATGACGTTTGGCAGCACAACGGACACAATGTTCTCTGTTTTGTGCAGAGAACGTGGTTGCACAGTAGTTTGCTCAGAGAGCAATTATTCCACCACGTTAACTTCCCTCACTCTTTCCCCCGCGTAAACGACATCACTCAATATTGAGTGTAATAAACGACATCGACAAATGCAAGTTAAACGCCAACTTCTTTAATTTCGTCTGCGCCTGTTTACGTCGTATACGGCTTATTCCCAAATCATCTTCTTTCTTCGGTGATACAGGGGTGACTCTCACGGAGAGGAAAAATCTGTCGCTGCAATACATTACAAGTTCTTTGATGAGAACTGGATAAACTGGTCGGCCATCGTTGAATCACAAGCTCAAGGTTCGGCTTTTCATCCGCCGGTATTATCGATGGAAACTTAGCCGACCGTGACACCCATTTCCACCGTCGAGTCCTCCCAAGCTTCCGCGAACTTCGTGTCGAGCTGTTCTCCCTATTGCTTCTCCTTGCGAATCAGTTGGATCTTCCTCTCCGGTAAGTAGTTTTATCTGTTTTTTCCCTCCCCCCCCCCCCCCCCCAAGATCCGACGACAAAACGTTGGATTGTGTTGTTGTGTATGGAAGAAGACAACTGAATCTGGATGAGGTAACTTTTGAATCTTAGTTTATTGAAGAAGGATATATTTTGGGATTGTACAACTCACCGAAACATTTAACATTTCCGGTGGATATGATTATGTAATGTTTGGGAAAATTTGAAAAATACTCAAGCATTTGTACATTGTTGTTCTTGCACCGAAAATGAAAATAACGCCATATCTATTTCTCGTTCATTTTCTGGGTTTAGAAAAAGTTAAATTGTGTTGGTTATGAAATAGCATTTTCGTTTCTGTAGATTATGGATTGAAGGATTCTAATTTTTGGACAGTTTCACAGTTCTCTATAAAACTTGATCTTTGGCCTCCGAAATAAACGGCCGAATTGGTAATCCAGCCAACGGACATCAATTTTGGAGTTAATGGATATTGATTAGCACGTTTAACTTGATCCAACGTTTATTTATACGTTTTGCCAGCCTTCTCTGATTTGGAGTATATACTATCTCTGTAAAACAGGACAGTGTTTGGCCGTGAACCCACGAACGCATAGAAACGGATTGAAATTATTTGGTACTTGTTTGGCCATGAACCAACGTTTAATTTAACATGAAATTATTTGGTACTTGAAATTTTATTGTCATTGTGGGTGGACATTTTAACTTTGGTTGATGCTACGTTTTGAAGTTTTGTGTCATGGCATGGATTGTGTTGTGTGGTCCTCGTGTTTACTTTGTCTCTGTTTTGTATTCAAAAATTTGGTGTGTTAAATACAAAATGGAGTATGCTATCTACTCCATTTTAAATACTGGCCCTCATTACAATTCATTATAAACTTCATCACAATTACATGCTATTCATTCATTACAATTCACTTGCTTAATTGTTCTCAACGTTCTTAATCTATTTGATATTGTTGGCTAAGATGTCTGACGAGAAGTTGTGGGACGATGAGACAACTCTCACGTTAATTCGACTACTGTATAACTATGCATTAGAGCATGGACGTCGGAGGCCCGACGCAACTGATTGAGACACATGGTCAGTGCATTTAAAAGAAGTAACAGGTAAGGAATTCACGCCTACACAATTAAGTGGCAAAAGGGACCGCTTACGGTGCCTTTACAATGTGTTTCAAAAATTAAAGAGCAATACCGGGTTAGGTTGGAATGCGACACTCAAAACAGTAACTTGCTCGAATGAGTTTTGGAGGGAATACGTTAAGGTAGTACTAATCAACGCGCTCTTCATGTTTATGTTAGTATCATTTTGTTTTCTGGTTGTTAAAATGTGCCTTTATGTGAAAACTTTTTACAATTGCATTTGTAGAAAAACCCCAGGGCATGTTCATTACGACACGGTGGCATTTTAGGAGAGGAGATGTTGGATGTGGTGTTCGGGAAGGGAATTGCTACTGGTATTGGGCAATATGGTTCAGGTCATGCAGTTGAACCATCACTTGATATAACGGATGCTGAAGACGATGCGGACGTGGGCCTTGTTGGTGGTAGTAGTGACCGCATAGCACGTGTAAGACCCACATTTGGAGACAAATCAAGAGTTATCAGCAAGAAAAAGAAAAAAGCATCAATTAGCAACCAAGCAAGGTGTCTGAACGCTATGGAGTTGATAGCCGCTAGCATCTCAGCTACTCAATCTGGAGAGTCAGGAGGCCAGTCAACTAATTCTCTTACGCTTAGGCAACGTTGTCAGGATATCGTTGAGCAAATGGGCGTAGATGACGACACATACTTTAAGGCACTCAATGGATTTAGTGCAAACCCTCATTGGTGTGAGTTTTTTGTGAACATGGCTGAGTCGAGACGGTACAGATGGCTAATAGGCAAACTCTCTCAGCCCCAAGCACCTCCAAGCTATCCATCGTATCCGGATCCTAGTGGTCGTAGCCCACCTTCACTATAGTTTGTTTGATGACTAACTATTTATTTACTTGTACTCTGAGACTATTATATTTGTTTGTTGACTAACTATTTATTTACTTGTAATCTGAGACTATTATATTTGTTTGTTGACTAACTATTTATTTACTTGTAATCTGAGACTATTATATTTGTGCTTCGCTAACTTGTTGGAGTTGATGACTTGATACATTTCTTTCATATACTTTATGAACTCGACCTCAAAACGTCCTATGAATATCCACGGTCAAAATTTTTATATAATTTTCATTTGTGTTTATGTTACATAAATGTGATGGCTATTTGTATTAAAATGTATATGTGAACCTAAGCCAACGGCCTCTGCGTAAACGCATTTAAACCATTACGTTCGTGCATGTATATGTCAATTAGCTTATATTATTCGATCCTTGTACTTTATCCATACAATTGCAGATAACTGTTCACTGAAGAAATACGATCGTTGTTCAACCTATATGCTCTCAGTTGCTAGAAACAGGTATCGTAATACAATTTGTGACCATATTGGTAATTTTGGGCAAAATTGTTATGTTTTTGTAACCTATTTAACTACTTCTGATAAGTTGCAATGTTGTCAGCAATGTATCGCGGTGGTTCATCTGGAGCTTGCAATGATGATGATTCTGTTGCTGATTGTCAGAGAAGAAGACAGGAGCACCGCATGAAGGAGAAGGCTGCAGTAGGGGCTGCCTTGTACTACATGTACACCAAATTCCGATCGAACCTAGCACCAGTCCATAATAGTAAGTTAAGCGGGATTGAAAAAGTTCGTGAGCTATTACATGGCCGTGACAAGGTTAATAGTAACAAGATTCGTATGAATAAAGCGGCATTCTGGAAGTTGTCGCAATATCTTAGAGATATTAATGCGTTGGCGGACACATGTAAAATGTGTGTGGAGGAGCAACTCATTATATTTTTAGAAATTGTTTGTCAAGGGAGTACAAACCGAGAAATGCAAGATCGATGGCAACATTCTGGAGAGACAATTGGTCGTTGGTTTGATCATGTGCTTCGAGTAATATGCAGCCTTAAAGACGTGTTTATTACACCGCCAGATTACGATACAGTACAAGATTTTATCGTTGACAACAGACACAAATACAGACCATGGTTTGATGTATGTGTGCATTTTAATGTTAACTATGTTTAGTGTAAACTTGGATTAACATTTTTATCTTAACATGTATAAAAATTACAGGTAGTTATTTATTATATGCATGGTGTTATTGTAACATATTTGTCGTTTCTATTATGCAGAACTGTGTTGGTGCTTTAGATGGGACTCACATTCCATGCTGTCCACCCAGTGAAGAACAAGAACGATATCGCAATAGAAAAGGATTCTTGTCAATGAACGTACTAGCGATCTGCTCTTTTGATTTGAGATTCAGTTACATGCTAGCCGGATGGGAGGGATCTGTGCACGATTCTAGAGTGCTTGAAGCAGCAATATCAGATCCTATTAACACTTTCCCACGGCCCCCACATGGTAAGCTTATTATGTTGGTGTTCAAATTGACTATATCAATATAAGTTGGAATTTCCGTGCTAACTTTTTATACATAAATTTGTTTTGAAATGTTGTAGGGAAGTTCTTCTTAGTGGATTCAGGGTATGCAAATAGGGATTGCTTTCTTGCACCTTATCGCGGTAGCACATACCACATTCAAGAATATGGGAAGCGTCGGCGTGGATTAAATGGCCCGAAAGAGGTTTTCAACTACACGCACTCTTCACTTAGAAATTGTATAGAGCGTACATTTGGAGTATGGAAGAAGAGATTCAGAATATTACAATGTATGCATCATTTCGATATGGATAAGCAGGTTATGATCCCCGTAGCGTGTGCGGTAATTCATAATTTTATCATAATGGCTAACCAGCAAGATGATGACCTATTACATACTTATTCTATGGATGAGTCGTTAGTATTGGATGATTATGCATGTGGCAACGACGACAATGAAAACGATAATACGGTACCTACTGGCCCCGAGGTTGAACATGGTACTACAGTTATAATGGGCGAGTTCAGAGATGGGTTGGCACAATACATGTATAGAGCATTCCAGCAAAACCCTTGGTATAGGTGATACAATCAGTTTGATTTGCAAACATGCTATTCTATTTTTAACATTTTGTTAGTAAACAATGCTCAAATTTGTATTACGTGACCCTGTGTGAATCAGTACATTAAAGAAAGTATGATATATCTGTTTGTTAATGATCCTTATATCATATTATCTGTATATTTCGCTCATATTTATTTGCATCTCATTTAAACAGTTAGTATAAAAATATATATACATATGTATAACAACGTTGCGTGTAAATTCTAATTAAATTTTAAAAGAATTTTGTTTATTATAAATTTTAATATGTGTAACAAGTACTAACGCATTTAAATTTCATTGAATCAGTACATTTTTGAGTTTTTTTCTCATTTTACCAAACAACTTTTTCTTTCTTAAATTTAAAAGTTAAATTTACCAAACAACATTTCTTTTTCAGAACTAAACATTTTCTCTTCATTCTAAACTACTTTTCACATCCTAAATGAAAATTTTTTTCATTTCAATTCTTAACATTTTTCATTTTTAAAAAACAGACACCCCATCCAAACGGAGCATTAGTGTAATTATTTCTAAGTAAATAGTACAATTTCGCGTTGTAGCCAACAGACTTCATTTGGTAAATATGATAATGGGCCTAATTAGGAAAGCTTCCTAAAAGCTTTTGGCTTCGTAAATTTAAACCCTGGTGCTGCTGAAATATATTGATAATCTATCGAAAGAACTTTTATTTCCAAAAGAGATTTCTGGCAAAGCAAAAAAATATAGTTTTTAGAAAAAAGCTTTTCTATGTAGACTTTAAAATTTTTATTAAAGTTTAAGTTAGAGATTATATGTCACGTTACAAGATTTGAGATAGTGACATAGAGGGTTATTTAATTAAATCAATAAAATCTCAAAAAATTTTATCGTCTTTAAATTTCGTTTTAAATTATGTTTGAGTAATTTTAATCAAATATTATCATTTATATTTAAAATCTCACTTTGAGATTATTCGGTCAAGTTCTCATGTCTCACAGATACATACTTCAATAAAATAAAATAAATTACAATACTAAATTAAAATTTAAAATTTACACTCTTGGAGTATTTAAAAGCTTAATTACGTACATGATTCCAAAAGCAAAGGAAACAAACTTCAACTTCTAATCCTTAGTCTCCAAGATGTGATTACACGAAACTTGTAACTTCTAATTAACGAAAGGCCTAATAGGATATTTGTAAATTATTTTTAAACATTTTACTTTAACTATCATATTAATAAAGAATAATCCAATATAGAAATTTAAACGTGTAATTATGGTTATTTGCAATTTGTGTCCTTAAATATATCTAAAGTCAAGTATAGTCCTTTGAGCCACCTCATCATGTCGAAGCACAATGAGTGATCATCGATCGAGATGTACACTCTTCGTACATGTGTGCTAACTCTCAGTATATTCTTTAACAATCAAATTCCTTTTTCAAATTTTCTTTGAAAATACAAATCTCATAATAAAATATATTATATTATTTTATCAAAAATCCACACTCGGATTATTTTTCCTTTAATTTCCAAAATAGTGTCATTTTCTAAAAATCACAGAATTTATAAAACTTTATATATTCATTTTCTTTAAATCAATCATTTTGGCCAAATCGCTATAAATAAATCTAGTTATAAAGAATGGATAAGATATTCTATCTCTTGGCACTTATCTATTGATATCTTCTACCATGTATTTTGAGACAGCTCTCTTCTCCAACTTTGGGTTAAAAAAGTATCTAAACATAATCACAGATAATTAAATTATCTGTCTAAAAATTTTGTAACCTTAGTTATAATAAATTCAATTACTTAGTGTATTGTTAGTATAAATTTAAAAACGATATTTTATTTTTAACACTCGTAAATTTTTTCAAAAATTTTGGCTCTGCCTTAAAATATTTGATTGTTTAAAAAACTTCAAAAATGCTTTAGACATGCAGAAAAACATTTCAAATTTCCACAACAGTTCAAATATCAATTTTCAAATGATTATTTTTCTCCAAGTTCTTAAATATACATGTATATTTTTATATTATTATTATTATTATTATTATTATTATTATTATTTTATTTTCATTTTGTCCTTCTTAGTAGGACCACCTCACGGGCTCGGCGGCGGCAGCACGACGACATAGGGACGGCGATGGCGAGGTGGCAACGGCTGCAGGGCTGGCTCGGCTGGTCCGGGCTTGGGTTCGGTGGCTACGCGGAGGTAGGCGACGGCTCGAGTAGTGTGGCAGCTGGCGGAGGTTCCGGTGGCCGGGTTCTTTAGCTGGGTTGCGATGGACGAGGGCACGTGGGGGACTGTGGCTGCATGGCTGGTGCTTGGGTTGCCCGGGCTCGGTTGGGGCGAGGAGGCTGGGTCTGCGGTTACGAGGGGACGCGGTCTTGTTCCTTCAGGCGGCTCGGCTGGTGACGAGTGACAGAGGCTCGAGGTTGGGCAGAGACTCGACGCTGGCGATTGGATGCAAGGGGGTGAGTTTGGGCTCAACGGTGGCATAGCTGTGGGCTTGGGTCGACTGCCGTGGGTGCAAGAGAGTGAAAGGAACTAGAGAAGGGAGGAAGAAAGGGAAAGTGAGAGGGTGAGAGCTAGAGAGATAGAGATGAGAGATTGAAGAACGAGAGGTTGAGATGAGCTTGTGAGAGAATTCGAAAGTGAGAGAGAGATTTGCTGTTAAAAGAAAGAGAGAGAGATTGAGGGCGTGAGGGTGGTAGAGGAATTGGGCGGAGAGAGTGAGGGTGGAAGAGAGAGACCTAGAGAAAGATGAGAGGTTGAAGAAGAAGGGTGAGATTTTGAGAGAAGAAATTGAGAAAGAGAGAGATGGTGAGGATGAGAGAGAGAATAAGGGTGAGAGAAAGGGTGGAATTTTTTTTTAATAATTTATGTTGGCGGGTGATTGGAGATACGAAGAGAATAATAATTTAAGTGAGTGGAAGAGAAAGGGGGTGGTGTTGGTGAATGGTGAGAGAAAGAGCGGAGAATTTTAATTAGTAGTGGGAGAGGAAAATAATATAAAATAGAGAGCAGAAAAGTGGGGTGAGGGAGAGAGAGAAAATGGAAAAAGAGATGGTGGAAAAATAAAAATAAAATTTGGTAAAAGTTAATGAGTAAAATTGTAAAATTTTCAAAATTTTTCAAAATGTTAAAAATATCCCCAATTGATATTTAATATATCAGAAATTTAAAATTGAATTTTCAAAAATAATAATTAATTGACATATTAATAATTAAATTTTTTATATTTACGTATAAAGTTTAAATTAAAAATTTTGCAACATAATATTACAAACTTTGTTTTAACATTTTTATTACTTATCAAAAACTTGAACATCATTTTGACTTTAAAAGATCTTTTAAAAATATAATTTCCAAATACTTATTGAAAAATTACAGTTTTTGCTTCTCTTCTTCTACTGATTAAAAGTAAAAGCAAAAATTTTATTAAACGGGCCCAATGACTGGTGAATACAAAGAAAATAATATCATGATAGGAACCAAGTAATAATATTTACATTTTAGGAGTTTGTTTCCGAATGAGTCAAGAACTGCAGGATGTTGATCAACAATGTAGATACCATGGTTGGCGAAGACTCCATTTATTTTTTTGAAGGAAAGGAAACTTAGGATTAAAGGCAATATTACTAAAGCTTCAATTGGTTTTATGCTATTTTACTGTTTTGTTTATGAAGTTAACGAAAATGTGCCACTATCTTGCCTAACAATTCGTTAACAATATCTTTTCGGCAAAGATTAGCATGTTTGTTGGAAATAGCTTTAAATTTAAAACTGTGGCAGCGCGCCCTGCTGTAGAGGCTCTACAATGCTATTACAGTTAACTCTGTAATTAACCGCAATAGTCTGCAGGCTTCTAGGGTCGCCGACAATCATGCTGAACTGAAAACTTGCTTGCTAATTTGCGGAATAAATTTTTTTTTCTTTCTTTGAATTCATAAACTATTCGAGAATGTGATAAGGAAATCATGTTAATAAAATAACATGCATATGAATCATGATTCCCCTATCACATAATCTTAACTTGAAATCTTGTTCTTGAAACTACATGGTTTAAATTTCAAAAACTGTACAGCGGAAGACTTAAGGGTGACCAAATCCCTCGCCCAATTCTCCCCGGCATGCATCTTCCCTGGTCGTCGTCCACCGTATAGTATTGGTGAATAGGTCTCTTACCTGCAACATATAAACAAACTGATGAGCTATGAGCTCAATAAGTTCAAACATAAAAATATGAAACATGACATGCTGTGCTGTACTGCTGTGCTCATACATGAAACTGGACTATGTAAACATGCTCATGGCTGAAGGATTAGTCTTAGGACACTATCTGATATTTTAGTTCTGGTTTTGGGCCCCTGATTGGTCGTACCGACATGTTAACGCAACTGGGAGCGGTACTTTAGTGCTGATCTCCTCAGTCTTAACTGAAGCTAAACATGAAAACCTCCCTGTGGGTCGAGAGGCCGATACGCCAATAACTGATTTAATTACCATCTTGCTGGTGTTCCAACTGGGTAGCATACTGTGATGATCAGGAAATATGCAGTATCAAGAAATTGGTTAAAATGACATTTTCTTGATATGAAACCGATATATTTAGAATCAGAATGCTCAAAATTAGTCATTTGAATACAAAATGTAGATTTTATTGAGAGGTATGCAGTATCGAGATAAGGGTCAGGACGACATTTTCTTGGCCCGAAACTGATATATTTAGACTCAGGATGCCCAAATTAGTCAATCAGGCACCTGACACGTTTTTCGAGACGGGATCACACAGATCTCGAAAACTGATCGAGATGACCTCGAATGAAGTTGAAACTGATAAATTTGGATTCAGCACGTCCAAATTAGTCAGTATAGCCTATTTGTATGCTCAAATTAGCTAATTGAGCACAAAGGTAATTTTTGATCGAGAATTCACAGTACCGGAACCTGGTCAAGATGACCTCAGATGAAAATAAAACTGATATATTTGGATTCAGGACGTCCAAATTAGTCAAGATAGCCCATGTTGAAATTTTTGGCGAAAAAGTAGATAAAGGGCAAAAAATCAGAAATTTCAAAAACAAGCTCATAACTTTCTCTTATTTTCTCTTTCCTCCCCTTACCCGAAAATGAACAGTAACCGACCATCGGAAACGGTGTCCGTTTTCGACACCGCCGGTGTCATCGGAAAGCTCTCACCGAGCTGAGTCTAACGGTGGGTCGACTCGACGGAACGGCCGCCGCACGCGCCGCTCGAATGCCGCCGGAGCCGAGAAATTCGACGGGTGATATCTCCGCCGTCCGGCCACCGTTTGCCACGAAACCGGTCCCAAAAGTTTCGTGGTGAAGAGAGGAGAAAAACCCATGCCACCGATCGCCTCAACACCGGCGGAATCGCGCCGCCTAAGCTTCGAAAAAGTCAGTGAAACGCCGCCGTGGAGCCGCCGTCAAAACGCCCGATTCCAGCCGAGTTGAAGTGCGCCGTTGGTGTAGAAACGACCGCAGGGTTGAGGGGAGCAAAAGCCCTCAACCAATTTTGGGAAAAAGGTCCGGCACGGCGGAGTTCCACCGTCGCCGCCGTGACCGTGGTTTTCGAGGGAATTTTCCGGCTATAGGGGCCTCCAAACATGAAATTGAGGCGACCAATGGATTCCTCTCGTCGAGCTCTTCAAGATGAGCTACTCATTTGCCACCGTCGCCGCCGTCAACCGCCGGTCAACGACGAGTCAACGTCGGTCAACGCCGGTCAACGCCGGTCAACGGCGGTCAACGCCGGTCAACGGTGATCGGAGACCAAAAATTTAAGAATGGTCCGTTGGCCTATTTTCGACGTTCCGGATACATCTGCGGCATCAGAATTGCAAGACGGAGTCTCAAAGGCAAAGAACGGAGAATTAAAGTTTATCCGCGTGAAACCGAACAGTTCGTTCGATCGCCAGTGGAACGATTCCGGTAGTGACTTCGGTCCCTCCATTCCTGAAATTAATGTTTTTGGAATGAGTATATATGAATTATGTATTCTGCAATGGGAAATTGTAAGAAAAATGGACTATGTGTATGGAAAATAGTCAAATGAGAAAAAGTGAAAAATGTAAAGATTTTTACGTAAAAAGTTGAGTTTTTACGTAAAAATATAGGCTCTGGTATAGTACCTGGTAGAATAGAACTAGGTTAGATGGTTTCGAGGCGTTTCCTAAACGCCGGGAACCCAAAAATTAAGCGGAAATACTGCCGAAATTTTGAAAACAGCACAGAAGAGTATTTTAAGAACCGAAGGGTAAAAACGTGGTCGGGATGGAAACCCGAGCCCTTTCGGTGACCTAGACCCGAGAAAGAGCATTAACGCTCGAGAGTCAGAATAGTACCACCCGAGGGTCGGTAAATAGTAAAGCCCAAGAAAAATTATTTGATGATTTTTGAGCTTAGAAGATTTAGTTTAAGCAATAAATGAGAATGATATGACTCAAAGACCCATTAGGGGTAAAATGGTAATTTTGCCAAAAGTTCAGGGTAAAATAGTAATTTTACCAAAAGTTAGCAGAAAAGTTATAAATTGGATATTAGATCCTTAAATTTATAATCGAGAAATGAAACGTAGAATTTTTACGTTTTATTAAGTTTTATATATGAAAGAAGCATGGAAAATAACCGTTATTATTTCGGTTATAGGGATCCGCGCCAGACGATATGAAGAGACGTCTGCGGACCAAGGAAGCAAGAAAAGAGATGCTAGCAAGTATCAGTAAGTTCAAACATTTAATTGACTGCAACATAAATGAACTGGTCATGGTATGTGCTATGTGTTCTATGTAGTAAGTTCAAACATTTAATTGACTGCAACATAAATGAACTGGTCATGGTATGTGCTATGTGTTCTATGTAGTAAGTTCAAACATTTAATTGACTGCAACATAAATGAACTGGTCATGGTATGTGCTATGTGTTCTGTGTAGTAAGTTCAAACATTTAATTGACTGCAACATAAATGAACTGGTCATGTTATGTGTTATGTGTTCTATGTAGTAAGTTCGCATATTTAATTGACTGCAATATGAATAGACTATTATGTCTAAGTATGATATGTGGTAAGTACGGACATTTATTTGTCTACTCACGAATGGACTTACCATAAAGTTGTGTTATATATATATACACATTTAAGCTATTCAGTTTGTGACATGATACTAATATGTTCACGAGAATAGTAAGCAAGATTAGAAAAAGAAAAGAGAAATAAGTTAAGTCAAATAATAAGACTTAAAAGTTAAGGTTGGCGTACCGGCCTCCCCAGTTGTGAGGTTCCCAGATAGCCTCCACCCCAGAAGTGTGGTGCTGCCTCGTTAATAATGAGGTAGTTTATGGCTTAATTTCCTGCCTCCACCCCAGAAGTGTGGCGCTGCCTCGTTAATAATGAGGTAGTTTATGGCATGACTTACTACCTATAAGGTCAGTAGTCCAGAGATGACCTTAGGGTTGATCGGTGGGTCGCTCCCCTGATCCTCTATTGGTCTGCGCGCACTAGGTACGTCCAACCACGGGCCCACAAGTGAAAGATTAAGTAGGTAAAGTAAAGAAAAGAAAAGAAAGAAAAGCTTAGCAAAGAAAAGCTAAGAACAGAAAGTAAAGAAAAGCTAAGAAAAGCTAGAAGAAGAAAGAATGAAAGTAAACAAGCATAACGCCACTAATATGTGTGCATATGCTTAGCAAGAAAAGAAAAGAAGAAGAAAAGTATGACATGAAAGAAAGAATGAAAGTAAACAAGCATAATGCGACTAACATGTGTGCATATGCTATGTTATGCATAAATTGATATGCATAACTCAGTTATACAATTTTAAATGTATCTGTGATGTTTAAGCATACATTAAGTATGCTGTGTTTAAGTTGATATGTGTATACATTGTTTTGTATAATGTTGAGTATGTTATGCTTAAGATGTTAAGCATATATCCTGTATGTTATGTTTAAATTATGTTATGCTAAAAGAACGTTGAGATTGTTCTCTCAATGTTAGAATATGTTATATATGAAGTTGAAAGTAAAGTATAATGTATGTTCATGTTCTGATGCCACAGTTGGTATCAGACATGTTCTGTCCAAAAGGTATGAGTTAGTATTTTGTCATGAATGTATGGTTGAACTTACTGAGCCTGTCGCTCACAAGTTTGTTTATGTTGCAGGTAAGCATCCTGCACGAAGATAAGACGAGTGATGGATGACGGATGGAATCTGCATGTGCCAAGGGACTGGGTGAGGGTTATGGTACTACTATGAGTCTTCCGCTGAGCTGTTTAAAAGAGTATTAAAATGATGTTTTATAATGTAAATGAAGTTAAGGCAATGTAAAATGTTTATTATAGTAAATGTTTTACGACAGTACAGTTTCCAAGTAAAGTTTAAGAAAAAAAAAATTTTATTCCATATTTTCATGTTCAAATGAGAAGTTAGAGTAAGCATGTTAAAGAAAGTATTTAAAAGTAAGATACCAGCTATTATAGATGGTATCAGAATAAGTTAGAAACAAGTTAAAAGTAAGTTGCCGACGACCCAAGTGGTTACAGTCTATCGCAGTTGGCAACAGTGGCTGACTGTAATAGTACTGTTTAACCCTACGTAGGGTGGGCCGTCACAGGTGGTATCAGAGCAAGGTTTACGATGGGTCTAGTTTAGAGTACCACCTGTTGTCACAGGTGGTATCAGAGCAAGGTTTACGATGAGTATAGTTTAGAGTACCACCTGTTGTCACAGGTGGTATCAGAGCAGTGTTTACGATGGGTCTAGTTTAGAGTACCACCTGTTGTCACAGGTGGTATCAGAGCAGTTTGACCATATCCCTCCTGGCACGATGCAATCCAGTTCGCCATCCAAGTAAGTTAGTCTATTTTGAATTTAGTAAATGTTTATTTATTGAAAATAAACCTTTTGTAAGGATATGACGATGAGATAATAAGATCATAAGTACAGGCATTAATTTCCTGTACGAGTTTCAAGGATAGGCAGTACTTTTACTTTAGCATTCCATGGGAATGCAGAATTGGTTTTATGCTATGCCATTGAGATGATTCTCTGACTTTGCTCCATTGATTAAGGTAACTGGGTCCTTTTGGCTGTTAGCACTTTCCGGGAAATGCTCTCGTGTGTACTGGGATCCTTGTGATCAGGATTAGTGCTTAACTGGACCAAGTTTCGCCATACCACGATTGAGTGATTCTCTTGGAAGAGTCCAGCATTAGCCCCAGTTTCCTCATGGGCAAGTAAGGTGTCATTTCCAACATTGCCTATGTTCCCTAGAATTGTTGATATATAGAAAGAAAGAATTGTTGGTATATATAAAGAAAGTAGATGTACAAGGCTATGATATATATAGCCTTTATGTTATATTGAAATGTTGAAATAACATGTAAATGTTGTGAAATGATATGTATAAGTGATGAACAAAGATGAAATGAAATCTTTGTACCCCTACTTGACTTAATTTTCGAGGACGAAAATTTTATAAGGAGGGGTGAATGTGATGATCAGGAAATATGCAGTATCAAGAAATTGGTTAAAATGACATTTTCTTGATATGAAACCGATATATTTAGAATCAGAATGCTCAAAATTAGTCATTTGAATACAAAATGTAGATTTTATTGAGAGGTATGCAGTATCGAGATAAGGGTCAGGACGACATTTTCTTGGCCCGAAACTGATATATTTAGACTCAGGATGCCCAAATTAGTCAATCAGGCACCTGACACGTTTTTCGAGATGGGGTCACACAGATCTCGAAAACTGATCGAGATGACCTCGAATGAAGTTGAAACTGATAAATTTGGATTCAGCACGTCCAAATTAGTCAGTATAGCCTATTTGTATGCTCAAATTAGCTAATTGAGCACAAAGGTAATTTTTGATCGAGAATTCACAGTACCGGAACCTGGTCAAGATGACCTCAGATGAAAATAAAACTGATATATTTGGATTCAGGACGTCCAAATTAGTCAAGATAGCCCATGTTGAAATTTTTGGCGAAAAAGTATATAAAGGGCAAAAAATCAGAAATTTCAAAAACAAGCCCATAACTTTCTCTTATTTTCTCTTTCCTCCCCTTACCCGAACATGAACAGTAACCGACCATCGGAAACGGTGTCCGTTTTCGACACCGCCGGTGTCATCGGAAAGCTCTCACCGAGCTGAGTTCAACGGTGGGTCGACTCGACGGAACGGCCGCCGCACGCGCCGCTCGAATGCCGCCGGAGCCGAGAAATTCGACCGGTGATATCTCCGCCGTCCGGCCACCGTTTGCCACGAAACTGGTCCCAAAAGTTTCGTGGTGAAGAGAGGAGCAAAACCCAGGCCACCGATCGCCTCAACACCGGCGGAATCGCGCCGCCTAAACTTCGAAAAAGTCAGTGAAACGCCGCCGTGGAGCCGCCATCAAAACGCCCGATTCCAGCCGAGTTGAAGTGCGCCGTTGGTGCAGAAACGACCGCAGGGTTGAGGGGAGCAAAAGCCCTCAACCAATTTTGGGAAAAAGGTCCGGCACGGCGGAGTTCCACCGTCGCCGCCGTGACCGTGGTTTTCGAGGGAATTTTCCGGCGATAGGGGCCTCCAAACATGAAATTGAGGCGACCAATGGATTCCTCTCGTCGAGCTCTTCAAGATGAGCTACTCATTTGCCACCGTCGCCGCCGTCAACCGCCGGTCAACGACGAGTCAACGCCGGTCAACGACGGTCAACGCCGGTCAACGGCGGTCAACGCCGATCAACGGTGATCGGAGACCAAAAATTTAAGAATGGTCCGTTGGCCTATTTTCGACGTTCCGGATACATCTGCGGCGTCAGAATTGCAAGACGGAGTCTCAAAGGCAAAGAACGGAGAATTAAAGTTTATCCGCGTGAAACCGAACAGTTCGTTCGATCGCCAGTGGAACGATTCCGGTAGTGACTTCGGTCCCTCCATTCCTGAAATTAATGTTTTTGGAATGAGTATATATGAATTATGTATTCTGCAATGGGAAATTGTAAGAAAAATGGACTATGTGTATGGAAAATAGTCAAATGAGAAAAAGTGAAAAATGTAAAGATTTTTACGTAAAAAGTTGAGTTTTTACGTAAAAATATAGGCTCTGGTATAGTACCTGGTAGAATAGAACTAGGTTAGATGGTTTCGAGGCGTTTCCTAAACGCCGGGAACCCAAAAATTAAGCGGAAATACTGCCGAAATTTTGAAAACAGCACAGAAGAGTATTTTAAGAACCGAAGGGTAAAAACGTGGTCGGGATGGAAACCCGAGCCCTTTCGGTGACCTAGACCCGAGAAAGAGCATTAACGCTCGAGAGTCAGAATAGTACCACCCGAGGGTCGGTAAATAGTAAAGCCCAAGAAAAATTATTTGATGATTTTTGAGCTTAGAAGATTCAGTTTAAGCAATAAATGAGAATGATATGACTCAAAGACCCATTAGGGGTAAAATGGTAATTTTGCCAAAAGTTCAGGGTAAAATAGTAATTTTACCAAAAGTTAGCAGAAAAGTTATAAATTGGATATTAGATCCTCAAATTTATGATCGAGAAATGAAACGTAGAATTTTTACGTTTTATTAAGTTTTATATATGAAAGAAGCATGGAAAATAACCGTTATTATTTCGGTTATAGGGATCCGCGCCAGACGATATGAAGAGACGTCTGCGGACCAAGGAAGCAAGAAAAGAGATGCTAGCAAGTATCAGTAAGTTCAAACATTTAATTGACTGCAACATAAATGAACTGGTCATGGTATGTGCTATGTGTTCTATGTAGTAAGTTCAAACATTTAATTGACTGCAACATAAATGAACTGGTCATGGTATGTGCTATGTGTTCTGTGTAGTAAGTTCAAACATTTAATTGACTGCAACATAAATGAACTGGTCATGTTATGTGTTATGTGTTCTATGTAGTAAGTTCGCATATTTAATTGACTGCAATATGAATAGACTATTATGTCTAAGTATGATATGTGGTAAGTACGGACATTTATTTGTCTACTCACGAATGGACTTACCATAAAGTTGTGTTATATATATATACACATTTAAGCTATTCAGTTTGTGACATGATACTAATATGTTCACGAGAATAGTAAGCAAGATTAGAAAAAGAAAAGAGAAATAAGTTAAGTCAAATAATAAGACTTAAAAGTTAAGGTTGGCGTACCGGCCTCCCCAGTTGTGAGGTTCCCAGATAGCCTCCACCCCAGAAGTGTGGCGCTGCCTCGTTAATAATGAGGTAGTTTATGGCTTAATTTCCTGCCTCCACCCCAGAAGTGTGGCGCTGCCTCGTTAATAATGAGGTAGTTTATGGCATGACTTACTACCTATAAGGTCAGTAGTCCAGAGATGACCTTAGGGTTGATCGGTGGGTCGCTCCCCTGATCCTCTATTGGTCTGCGCGCACTAGGTACGTCCAACCACGGGCCCACAAGTGAAAGATTAAGTAGGTAAAGTAAAGAAAAGAAAAGAAAGAAAAGCTTAGCAAAGAAAAGCTAAGAACAGAAAGTAAAGAAAAGTTAAGAAAAGCTAGAAGAAGAAAGAATGAAAGTAAACAAGCATAACGCCACTAATATGTGTGCATATGCTTAGCAAGAAAAGAAAAGAAGAAGAAAAGTATGACATGAAAGAAAGAATGAAAGTAAACAAGCATAATGCGACTAACATGTGTGCATATGCTATGTTATGCATAAATTGATATGCATAACTCAGTTATACAATTTTAAATGTATCTGTGATGTTTAAGCATACATTAAGTATGCTGTGTTTAAGTTGATATGTGTATACATTGTTTTGTATAATGTTGAGTATGTTATGCTTAAGATGTTAAGCATATATCATGTATGTTATGTTTAAATTATGTTATGCTAAAAGAACGTTGAGATTGTTCTCTCAATGTTAGAATATGTTATATATGAAGTTGAAAGTAAAGTATAATGTATGTTCATGTTCTGATGCCACAGTTGGTATCAGACATGTTCTGTCCAAAAGGTATGAGTTAGTATTTTGTCATGAATGTATGGTTGAACTTACTGAGCCTGTCGCTCACAAGTTCGTTTATGTTGCAGGTAAGCATCCTGCACGAAGATAAGACGAGTGATGGATGACGGATGGAATCTGCATGTGCCAAGGGACTGGGTGAGGGTTATGGTACTACTATGAGTCTTCCGCTGAGCTGTTTAAAAGAGTATTAAAATGATGTTTTATAATGTAAATGAAGTTAAGGCAATGTAAAATGTTTATTATAGTAAATGTTTTACGGCGGTACAGTTTCCAAGTAAAGTTTAAGAAAAAAAAAAATTTTATTCCATATTTTCATGTTCAAATGAGAAGTTAGAGTAAGTATGTTAAAGAAAGTATGTTAAAAGTAAGATACCAGCTATTATAGATGGTATCAGAATAAGTTAGAAACAAGTTAAAAGTAAGTTGCCGACGACCCAAGTGGTTACAGTCTATCGCAGTTGGCAACAGTGGCTGACTGTAATAGTACTGTTTAACCCTATGTAGGGCGGGCCGTCACACATACTAATTGCCCCCACTGTCGGAACCTGTTACATGAATTATTGGGGTGTGAGTTATATTAACACACTAGGGTGCCTTGTGCACCTACCTGTTTTCGTGTTCTGGTACCTGTCTAACATGTGTACTGAAACATGAAACTCTACATGCATGACATGAACTGATATGTAACTGACATGAATATCGTGATGTAGACAATTAATGTCCAACATACACGTCAAACAATATACATAACATCAAAATATAACAGGCTTGTCCACGTTGTAGTCAGGACAATGCTTGAACTTACAGAAAATCCGCTAGCGTGAGCCTCTACTACTCTGGGACTGCTGTATCGAGATCTCTGACTCGAACTCCTATAAAAGGAATAATCACTGACTATTTCCAATTTCATCTTATACTGGAGATATGGCAAAACATGAAAATTTACATTTTCAGACTCTTTTTTTTTTTACTCTTTGGCTTCGAACACGCCCTCCTACACGGCCGTGTCTCTGGCCGTGTACCTTTCTGGACTTATAAGCCTGGCCGTGTACTTCGTGGAACATGGCCGTGTATACTTACACGGGTGAATACATGGCCGTGTTACTAGCTGTGTACTCCTCTGGACTCTTACACGGTTACTTACACGGTCATGTTTCTGACCGTGTTTTCCTACTGTCTAACATGGCCTGTTACACGCCCTTCCCTTGACCGTGTGCTCCTTGACACAGCCCGATACACGGCCGTGTTCTTGGCCGTGTACCTCTCGGGTCTGAATTTTCTTGCAACACGGTCGTGCATGTGGGCATGTTCGGGGCCGTGTACTGAACACGCCCTTGTACACGCCCGTGTTCATACCAGAATCAAGATTCTGGGTCCGAACTGTTCTGCTCTGATTTTCTAAGGCTTTTATGGCCTTTGTCCTACTTCTTACACTCGAAATCGATCTCCATAAGATCGTTTCAAGGTATCTACTACATTTCTACTATCGCAAATCCATGATTTCATAAGTAAAAATTCCATATTTTACTCATTTACACCTCTTGACTCAACTTTTAAAAAATCTACATTTTTGTGAAGAAAACTCACTAAACTTCGTTTTCTAAACTATTAACTCATGGATTCGTGTTTGAAAAGATCTACACTCGAACCATGTTTCGATTTTAATCGAAAATCTCAACATGATTCACTCACATTTCCTTTTTCCTCTCAAAACCCCTGATTTTCCCCCAAAAAAACATGAGAAAATGAGGGTTTACCTTGCTTAAATCTTGAGGATTTCTTGCTGCTGATTCTTGACCGAACTCGATCGATCTGTTGCTTGAACAAGAAAATCCGAACTTGTTTAGATTTCCTTTTTCTTCTCTCTGTTTTTCTCAGTCACTTTCTCTATTTCTTTCTTTCTCTTTCTTTCTTTCTTTCTCTCTCGTCTGCCTCTCTTTGCAGCTAAGGCAAAAGTGAATTAATTCACTTTTGCTGCTGTGGGATTTGAGACCCCCACCTCACACACGTGCCTCACTCCCTTTCTCTCACTTTCTTTCATTTTTTTTTCTTTTAAGAATTTGTAAGGGCTTGTTTGGCTAATCTTTTGGCCATTGATCAATGTGTCTCACTTGTGTGCCATTATCTCTTAATATGTATTTTCCACATACTTTTCTATAAATTTTAAAACATCATAATTTGAATTAATGCTTAGCTTTTAAGCTATATTCATTAATTCATTATCAAATTTTGATTAAAACTCAATTAATCAAAATTTTCCTCTACTCTGTATTCTGTAGCATATCTCACTATAAATGTACATTTATTTACATATCTTGTACAAAATTTTTCGAGAATATAGATTTCTCGGTTATCACAAAAATATTGTCTCCTTAAGAAATATTTTGTTATTCTTAGAAGATAAGTTTAAATTATTAAGAATAAAAATTAATTTGACTAAGAAAAGAAAAGTGTACCACAAGTGTTTGCATAGCAGTTTAATGAGCATAGATATCTTAGTAATCTTAAAGTATAGTATAAAGTAATATTTCTGATGTTCTCTCTAAAGCCTCCATTCTCCTATTCTTCTTAAGAAAAGAGAGAATTTGTGATTTCTCACCATCATATCTTAGTGATTTACTTTTCTTGTGATTCTCTGAGCTTGTGTTCATCAAAGATTTAAGGTATTCCTCTTTTATGCTTTTTTATTGGGGATTTTAAAATCTAGGGTTTGGTGAAGTTTGGGAATTGAGAAAATTATCTAGTTAAGAGATGAATTAGTGATATAGACAGATGAATTAAAATGGTTAATGATCGAATTTTTTATTGGGAAAACTGGATTTATGAATTTAGGTTTTAAGGTTTTTCTAGAAAATTTTCATGATTTTTTTAATTAGAGAATATTAATTCTATGTTTTTTTGGCATGAATTCACTGAAGAGTGAGCATATTAAAATCTCAAGGCACTACATCACCTAGTTAGTGATTATAGTAACTTCTTGCATCAAGGTAAATACATTTCTCACCTGCAATATATTTTTTTAAAATTCAAATAGTTTATAAGTAGTGTAATATTTTGATAACATATGTTATATACATATTTTTTATGAAAGCTTTTATATGTGATTTTATCAAGAGAGTTAGTGCTTATGTTATAGTACATGTATGTCATTGGCAATGTTATTTTCTTTGATATTATATGTTGCTTTTCTTGACAAGAATTTTTTTTTATAAAAAGTTACATTTTATTTATGAAAAGTTATGATTTCTTATAAAGAGTTATATTTTCTTTTAAAGATTCATATTTATTAAAAGTTCTAATTTTTATTATAGTGCTATATTTATGGTTTTTATTTATATATAGTTATTTTTATATACCTTTGGAGGAAAACACCAGGAGCACTAGACTATATGACTAAGAAAGTTTCAACTAACTAGCCTTCTTTATTATTTTCTAATTTTTGGGCGGTAGAGTGTGTGAGCACTTGACTTCTCAATTGGTATTTAGCGCGGCTTGTCTCCTTACAGCTACTTAGATCCCTGAGAATTTATTATTATAAGTGAGAGTTATAATAATAAATTCACTCATTTGAGAGTCTGTGGCCTAAGTAAAATAAGAGCTATAAGGGTCCAATTTATAGTGACTGCACTAGGTGGATTTCAAAATTTGAACAAGAGAAAATCTTTTCTTCCCTTATCCATATAAAAAAACACCAACATTGTAGCATGCTAGGATAAAATTTTATTTAATTCAGATTTAAACGGGATAATCTTTTAATTTAAAATATTTATTTAAATAAGATTCTTAAGATATTTAAATTAATTATTTAAATAATTAATTTATCCATATCTATTTAAAATTTAAATCAATCTCATATTTATCTTTTAAAAGATAAATACAATTAATTTAAATTTTAAATCTTATCTTCCAAATAAATATTTATACAAATTAAATATTTATCCCATTAATTAAGAAAACAAAATTTCCATTCTACCCTTGTCAAAAGAAAAGCCTGCACCCTATATAGGTGACCCAAATTTTTACTCTTCACTAAGTGGAAGGATACAAGTCATAAAGAATACTCCGATCAATTATCATCCGCTAAGGAATTATATGGAGCTAGTAAATGGACTGATTGGATAAATATAATGTGGACTCTAATAATCTATGTAACTATTATTCTATATCGAATAAACTCATTACATTATTATTAATTTTATAATCATGCCACTATAACTTGAAACTGTACTCTCAATTATATACCAACTTATGCAAGCCAGTGAATAGCCATCATCCAATGACCTAGTCAATATATGTATAACCTTGATATGATATCCATGATCAATCTTTGGTCAAAGTCCGCTCAACCTTTGGATCATGTCATCTTAAAGATCAATTATACACCTGATTAAGAAAATAATCATTCACCATATATGAATAAGAAATCATTTGCCAAGCAAGTGACTCAAGGTATAATGCCAATAAAAGGATAACATTTACTTCTTATTAGAGTTATGATTCCATATCTATAAGCAAACCCTCCATCGTATACAAGTCATGTATCTAACAAATCGGTTTATAAGGTTACTACTTTGAGGATGCCTTAGCCTTTGGAATATCAAAGTATACAAGTCATATACATGAAGCAATTCACTTACTCAGGATTAAAGTTATTGCATAATGAACGTCAAAAAATGAATTAATTTACTCAAGTGGACTACGTAGATTAATTATACTTTAGTCTTAGTCTAATATGTCACCACTAAGTAACACAGCTATGTCTCTACTCAAGAGTCAAATTGCTCTAGATAATCAAGACAAACTGTCTTCCTAATTAGCTTTAGATAATAAAATGAGTTAAATGCTCACTTTAACCCCATAGACTCATGACTATAGATTTAGATCACTTACTTTAGAATATTGTCTTATTGCATACAAAAGGCCATCACATACAACATTCTCACAGTTTAATAACAAGTAGTCAATGAGTCATTTTACTTATATTTATAATAACATGTAAATATGATGAGTATATAGCAATATAATGAATAATCTCTAATATATTATTAATCAGTTCAAATATAAAGGAAATCCATTAAAAATGTCTCTCTCTTAGGGTACTCCTAAAATTGAGGTAATGCCCGTTAGAATCAGAGTTTAAGAGTTGCCTCTGTAGGTTTGGAACTTGCAATTCTATTCTCACCGTGGTTGTGTGTATTAGTACATTGCCTAGGGCCCGAATACAATAGAAAAGATTAAAAAAAAAGTTAAATAGATTTACTTATATGTTTCAAAAGAGAGAGATTATGTAGTGTTTATGTTATGTTATGTATCTTCATGTTTTAGATATTATGATTCATTTGTACACCAGCTTTATAAACTAAGTGTTTTGTGAGATTACAAATGTACTTATTAAGCAATCGCTTATTAGAATTTTTGTATATTGCAGATAAAGATAAAGATAAAGATAAAGATAAAGTATTGGTTCAATGGATGATCGGCATGGATGTGTGCGTGATAGCAGAGCGAATTATCAGACTTTTCTATTTTATAGAACCTATATTTTTTTTCTAAAATATTTTTAGATTCGATTTTGGATCATGATGCTATTTGAATTTCAAAGTTATTTTCTTCAAGACAATTAGGTTCTTATGGATTGATTAAGCTTTTTCAAAATTATGTTTCCATTATCATGAAACCTATTAGGTTTAGGTGATCTAATATTTAAGTTCATGATAAGAATTAAGTTTCAATTTTTATTTTAGAAAAATTACGACTTTCGTTTACTTAATGTTATACTCTTTAAATATATATATATATATAGAGACATGCTCAATGTAGAATCTTCATTATTTTTCGCTATTATATCATGTAAAAAAGTAAATTGTGATATCCCATTAAGTGGTGTTACAAAAGGACTTTCCTTAAAAAAATTTAGATTACTTTTAGGAAAATTAGAAAAATAATAATACTTTAAGAAGAGTAATCTTTCTTTTAAAAATAAGCATTATACGTTTATAGTAATAGATAAAATGTGAATTCAATTAAAAAAACTGAAAAATAAAAATTTCCTTAAAAATTAGTTATGAAAACTCGTCGAGAAAAACAAAAAGGAAGCTTATAATATTTTTGTTATTGCAACCTGACATTATCATAAGGTTTAATATTTAAATCTCCCATCCAATAGTTCTAGAAAAAATTATTTTCTTAAAAAAATAAAAAAAAATAAAAGAATATATAAAATACCATAAATGACGTAGAAAGTTGCAAAATATCACACGACACTCCCAGTTCTTATTAAGATTCACAAACTAAACTACATAAACCTTCTTCCTTATTTATAAGCTTATTATTATCGATACAACATAGGTTAAGCATCTAGTATTTTAGATAAATTATTACAGAATGGAAGAAGCAAAGTTTCATAGGTTGAAGTATTAAAACTTCATTTCGATGACCGACTCTGGCCTCTGGGGTCTGTAGGGGCTGAATCCGAATGGTACTGGACAATCAGCCAGAGCCAGACGCTCTAATCCACTGCCATCCACAAAGATTCCAACGTATCGGCAACCGAATGAGTCATCAGGGCAGAATAGAAGATTGTAGTTATTATGAGGATGTTTGGAATCTTTTACAATTTTGAACCAAGTGGTTCTGGCTTCTCCATGGCCACCTACAATCACGAACTGTTGTCCGAAGACTGGTTCGGGATCACCCACCCTCCACACAGACGACCCTCCACATACGTACGACACAGCTGCCTCATTGAATTTGATGTCAATAAGGGTGGACTCTCGGATAATTTCTTCTCCATTGGGTTCGATGGGCGAAAATTTTATCGGAAGACTTGGTTTTGCAATTGTAAATACTGCAATTTCGTGTTGAACCCAACAGGTTCCATTAGGGTTTACGAGTGGAAAGATGGAGCTTATGTATAATAATGGCAAGGGCTTGTTAGGCCATGCCACCAATATATAGTATTCGTCTTTTTCGAGTTCGTTTCCGGATAAGTCAAGAACAGCAGGAGGCAGAGAGATGCCATGCCTGGCACACTCTCCTTTTGGTGTGAAGGAAAGGAAAAGGAGGGACAATATTGTGAGAAAAGTGGTTGCTTCCATTTGTGCTCTTTTTTGGGATTTTTGTGTGTACCGATAACTAGGATGACGATCGTATTTATAGAGGATGCCATGTCCCTCCACCTACCCATTGCGCACGTTTTTAAGGTTTGGCCACTAATTTTGTATCCTATATACAAAACGGTCGAGAAAAACAAAGTTTTAAGATACAATAAAATAATCATTCAAGCAACAAATGTGCGTACTTAATCCAATTTTGGTACAAAAATCAACCCAACTAAAACAGGAGAATTAATTAAATAATGGTTGTCCTATATTAATAACTTATTTAATTGTTGTTTAGCAATATTAATTTTTAATTATTGTTTTAACAATATTATTGACATAATGAGCCCTATCGAAATAGAATAAATATATTAAAAAGCACACACTAATAAAATATATGGTTAATAAATAGAAGAAAGAGAAAACGTTTTCCTTATTGCATGGAAAGTCACATCAGGCATCAGTAAATAAGTGCCAAACACAGATGAGTACGTTTAGAAACGAAAAAACAAAGAAAGAATTAAAGTAAAAAAAGACAAACAAACAAACATATTTCAACGTCTTACACGTAAGTCCCGCTAGTAATTATCTTCGAGAGGTACCACATAAGCGAAGCTAAACACATATTTCAATAGGGGACGTGTATTATTTTTTTCAAAAGCAGTGGGGCCTCACTTGACCTTGAGCGCCTCTGCTGCTGGGTATAAAACGTGATTGTATTTTAGCTTCTGGAGCGAGTGTATTTTCAAACAATGAAAATTTTTCATTTTTAAAAATAAAAAGTTATTTATATAATATCTATGTGTATATATATATATATACACCTTTTATATAGAGGACAGATAGAGAATGACGCCATAGTAATTAAGGTTATATCTAGGGCAATGGTCCGACACTTTAACATTACACGTAAGTTGTTTTGATAAAATTAATGGGGCACGTTCGTCCGATTGAGCGTTTGGGGCCAACGTCGTACTCGTTTGAAGCATGACAAAAAAAATGCACATGACACTTGCTTGAAGCATGAATTGTGGGTTTTTAATGTCAAATTATGAAGTAACATACATATTAACAATACTTGTGGTACCTGTTATCCTTATTATACGTGGAATTATGAAGTGACTTATAAGAGAGAGGCACAGGAAAACAATGATTATTAGCCATATATATTTGCTCTTTAAACCTAATTATAAGGGTGACTTCACATTTTCACATAAAATATCCACAATTCATACTTTCAATGAGTGTCATGTGCATTTTTCATCAAAAATTTAATTGAGGGGGGAAATTCGTAAACTTTTCTAAAATTCAGGAGGAAATAATGTTATAAATAGAAAATCAAGAGGCATTTTGTGATAAGACCTAAAGTTTAAGGGTTAAAAGCATAATTAATCCTTATCATTATTTTTCTTTTTTGGAAAAAAAAAAAAAAGAGAAAGAGCCAAATAACATATTTGGAGACTCTAAGTTAAAAGTACAACATAATTTTTAAAGAGTAGTAATAAATAGTATATTCATGTTAATTATGCACAATAAACCTGAAATTACCTTTACATTTCATTCTTTTTCTCTCTCTATTGTGACTTTCTCTCCTCGACATCACAGGATCCTGAGAAATTGTGAGCGGCTATTATTTACCTGTAAACTTATTATTTATTAGAAAATTCAAGGATTTACCCACAAAAATAATGCTATAATTTATCATCTTTTAAAAAAACCTACTATAATTTTAAAACATACATATAAAAAATGTAATATGCTATAATTTCTCTATAAAAGAACATGTTGGAACATATGACATAAGCACATTGTTTCCGTTTTTGTTTGGTTTGCAACATCTGCTATTTTTAATTTTAATAATCAAAGAGTACCCAATCTAGTTGAACAAAATCAGTTATTTTATAGCTAAAGAAAAATCAATTATTATTGTTTTTAATGGAAGCATACTAGGTTAAATTGAACTATTTTAATGTGATTTACTAGTACAACTTAATGGTAATTTCATATTTGATTTTACTATAAGGTGTAGAGTTTAAATCCATTTACTCCTTAAATTCAAATTCCACACCATCAATTTTGGTTAATTTTTACTGTAAGGTTTAGAGTTTAAATCCACTTATTCCTTAAATTCAAATTCCACACCATTAATTTTGGTTAATTTTTAGGGTAAGTAGCTCGTTTTGTACACCCCCACCATTAATTTTGGTCAGAACTTTGTAAAAAAGATTCGAAGTAAAGCAAGTAATTTATCGTAATTTTTATTAATAAAGTTCTTACAAAATTTCAGCAGTGCTTACAGTGAAAAATTTCCGTCTCCGCCATATGTGGTAGCATTGATCAGTAAACCTTGGAATGTATATAGAGAAGAGTATCTTTGTCAAATCATTCCCTATTTATTTTTAGTTTTTTTTTTTTGGGTGAAAAATGCCGTGTTTAATTGTGTTGGCAGTAAATAACATGTAATAAATATATATAGACGAAACGCTAAATAAAGAAACTACACAGAAGATCTCTAAACTCTAGGAGATTAATTACATTTAACCATTAGAACAAGAAATCATAGAAATTGCCCTAAAAGGGGGGGAAAAAAAAAGGGAAATCACAGAAACTGCAAATTAGTGCCACTGACCTGATTGAGTTGACAAAGGATGACTACGATTCAAATTGCGGATAAATAAATAAATAGTAATTTTCACAAAAAAAAAAGATAAAAAATAGGTTTTTAAAATATTTAGAGTAAACAATAGATTTATTATTTAAAGAATTATTTACAGCAGATTTATTATATAAATGATTTATTTACATTTTGGAGATATGTTATTTATCCAATACAATTTTTATATACCTGGTATATTTGTCGTTTACTTCAAATTTTCCTTTGAAAATTATTATCTTGACTATTTAGACGGTAGGATGAGATCAAATTACTCTGAAATTTACAAACGTTTCATTTTACATCACACAAATAAGTTAAAAAGTAAATCTCTTTCTCTTTAGTCTCTAATTTTTAAAAAATTCTCTTGAATTTGTTAGATGACTAGTTGGGGGCACGTGCTCTGCGTGTGCATATCCCCATATGAATTGATCATTGGCACTATTTATAGTATCAGCTTGAGTATGCCAGTTTATTTGAACAAATCAACAAGTGCAACCTGACGGTAGCCAACAACAATGTGCCATAAAATGTCAAAATAAATTCACTTGAGCACACAATTTGTAACTGGCAATTCTTGTCAACATTGGTGCCTTAAGTTAATTGTTTGTTGTGCAAAGGAAGAACATTGATAATGTAAGACGTGATAGAACAAATACAACTAGAATAATGAGAAAGAGAGCTTTGTTTACTAGAAATATACAAAATCTTGCCACTGTTTTGGGTTAAAATTTGCTTCAATTTGGACCATTCCGTTTGAATGACCAATTCAAATATGTGTTTGGATTTTGCATATATGAACTAGATTATTTGGATTAACATTTTAGGCATTTAGACACAAATTTAAATATTTCTGTTCAAATGTACTGTTTTAAAAAACTAACTCTGTAAATGTCAGTTTGGATGATAATTTAAATGTTTTTGTTTAAATGTTCAATTTGCACATGCGCTTCTTTAAATCGAAACATAATAATTTGAGAGCATGCCCACTACTTGAAACTCAAAATAGAGAGGATTAAGGGAATGACATTTTAAGGTTGGTTTGGTTTCTCGGAAGAAGAGAAGAGAAGACCAACATCTACTGGAAGAGAGATTTAGAAGAGAAAGAAAGGGAGGGGAGAGAAATAGCAAGCCTTCCAAATTTTCTAATGACCAAAATGTCCCTGTGGTTTAAGATGGTCTGATTTCTTGGAATTTGCTCTAGCGAGTCCCTTCTACTTCGATGTGCTTGTTTGGTGTTTCTGTATCATCAGCACTAACAAAAGTTTTGATCTGTCTTCGTAACTTGTATATTATTCAAGGGAGGACAGTGTAAATAAACTGGTTTGACATGTTGAACTAGTGAGAACCGATGAAAGAGTTGCTATTTTATCTTGATAAAAACTAAAACGTGTCTCAATTTTGAACAAAATTATACACTGAACATCTTGTACGATTTCATGATTAGAACTGGGATTACATGTTTCATGGGCATCAGTTTTTTTTTTTTAATCTTTTTTTTGTAACATCATTAGAGATTAGGATGAATTTATTGCAAATCAGCGAGCAATGCAATTGATTAGGGGAATATTAATTATAAGAAGGTGGAATGTAAGATTAACAGCACGAAGAAAAGATATAACTGCGATGCACTGAATACAACTTTCTACCGATTATTTCTCAGCCTTTATTTTTTCATTTTCACCTTCCTTACAAAGAAAAACACAAATTGTAAAGAAAACAATATCAGTGCTGACAGAGGGTTTCTGGTTCTATTTAAATATAACGTATTACACAACATGCCTACCACTTGTTACTTACCAAAAGCGCTTAGGTAAACATTTCATGTTATTGTTATTGCATTTGAATTTGCATTATGATCTCGATTTCATCTCCATGCAAGACGATAGAAGTCCCATCTCATCTAGAATCAAAACATGTAACTAAATGTATTGTTAATTGTATCGAACTGAATAAATAAGCCTCTCTTTTCTTATCCTTCAAATACACATTTATCAACCTCTAGATGCAAGTTAGGTCTTTAAAGCTTTTGCAATTCAGAGAGTAAAAATCTGTAGGTAATACCATTGACCCTTCAAATCTGCAATATATGATTATGAACTTATACATATGATTAGGCTTATCCAATACAATAATTGTTCATTTTGTTCATCAGGTCCAAACCAAGCATTGGAGCTGTTTGTGAGGGATTAAGGGAATAGCATATTATGGTTGGTTTGGTTTCTCAGAATGTTAAAGTAAAAACAAACTAAAAAGATACAACATCAGTTTTGATAGATAATTGTTGATTCTATTTAAGTAAAACGTATTACGCAGCATGTCTATCATGTATTATATACCAAAAGTGCTTAGGTAAACGTTTCATGTGATTCGTGTAACATTTTGAATCTACATTGTGATCTCCAGATTTCATCTTTGTCCACGATGACAAAATCTCATCTCATCTTATATCAAAATATATATCTACACGTCTTGTTAATTGTATCAAAGTGAACCAATAAACCTCTCTTCTCTTATCCTTCAAATATACGTTCATCAACATTTAATAGATCATTAAAGCTCATGTAATTCAAAGAGTAAACATCTGTAGGTAATACCGTTGACCTATAAAATCTGCAATATATGTTTGTAAACCAATACATGTGATTAAGATTATCCATTTTACAATGGTTGTTCGTTTTGTTCATGAAGTTCAGACCAAGCTAACACTTACTATCCTTTACGTGAATCTACAAATATATACATACATACATACATATATATAAAACAAGTTGAGACCGACCACTCAAACGTATCATTCAGCGCTACTGCAGGCGACAAGAAAGGATCCCGAATACCAACACCATTAGCCGTCCGAGCGCATATTGCAAACTTATGAGCCGCAAAATTGATTCGTCTGGGAATCCATTTAATATGAGAACAAATTGGAGGCCGAATGAGTCTATTGAAATCCTCTCTATTGCTAAGAAGTTGCCACGGACAATTCTGGGGATTAGACACAAAGAACCTGACAACAAGAGCCGATTCACATTCAGTAGTAATGTCTTTCCAACCCTAATTAATGGCCGTGGTTAAAACAAATCTGAGCTCTTCAGCCTCTGCCACCATAGTTTCAACAGAGTTAGAGAGAGAGGTCGCAGCTAAAACCATATCCCCAAGATGATCCCAAGCAACAATAGCAAGAACAGTACTGTGTTGACCCACAGAAATATCAGACTTAATCTTAATCCATCCGGAGGAGGAGGCTGCCATTCGTTCTCAATACTGTCATCTGTTAGGAATTAGGTGCATCCTAATTCAAAAATACCAAGAACAAATAAATTATAGAAGAAATTAAAAGCAAAATGACACCAAATTTTTATAAAATTATGCCCAAATTTATGACTACATCTTGTTTTTGTCACTGCAGATTTCATTATGATGATGATTACAAAAAATTGTCACTCACCCTTAATTGTGTTTTGTCTCTCTCACTCAATGGTCAACCTCACAATATGATCTATCGTCAGAAAATAAAACCCTACCTTTCCTATTTATAGGTGTACATGAAAAAGGAAATAAAAAACCCCAAAAATTAGACTTCTCGTGACTTGGCGCCATGGCCACATGTGGCTCTGTGATTCCATGCAACCCCTAGTGGTGCCATGGCTTCAATAGTTTGAGTCACGACCTAAGACACTTGACCAAAAAAGCTCGTTTTGGCAACTGGTGATGCCATGGCACCCAAAGATTGGCGTTGCGGTGCCCGAATCCTCCTATTCTCTTCTTGCTAGGATTGATTTGGCTCCACACCTCAACATCATCAGCTTTCGGGTTTTGAATTAAGTTTGAGTACTCTATAAATTGACACATAGCTTCACTAAAGATCTCCAGAGAAATTAACTTGCTATCGTTATGAATCTCGTCATTCCTCCGTCTCCAGATAGCCTTGACAACACTTGAAGAAAAGAAGAAAAAACCCTCAGAAGGTTAGAACTAAAAATCGCCAACAAGAATGATCTTCAGGAAGTCGAAACCTGATGCACATACAAGAGCTTTCGTCCCCAAGTTCCATGTTGAAGCAAACTAGATAGGTTTAGTAAAACTACAAAACAAAAACAAGTGAGAAATCGATTTCTGCTCCAACCCCCCCTCTATACACACACACACAAACACAAAGGGCAACTATTATCTCCACTCCCAATTCTGCCGTAGACTTCTACTCAAACCAGAAGCAGCCCTTGCCCTATCAACCACCAAAAAAATCTTGTAATGAGGGTGGATCTTAGACCCCAGAGACGCTCTTGGGAACTTGTTGTCTATGTCTGTATGTCGTTTGTAGCGTAGCCATTAGATTCATATACTTTTTCTTTATTTAAATTTTTTTTTTTTGAAAAAAAAAATTGTTGGTAAGCAAACCAAATAGGTTTAGCAAACCTGCAAGACAAAAATAAGTGATAGATCGACTCCTCCTCCAATACCCCCCTAGACACACACAAAAATGGTAGCTATTATCTCTACTCCCAATTCTACCATAGACTTTTATTTGGACTAGAATTACCACTTTCCCTATCGAACACAAAAGAACACACGTGCCAAGCATTTGCATATTGTGCCAAGCTTGATGGTATCCAATCCAAAGACCCATTTGTCGTGTTATATGACACTTACTATGGGTGAAGCGGCTCTTTGATGAGTACTTCTTTGATAGTCTAGTTGAGATGTTAAATTAAGCGAACCTTGTGAGGCATCCCAAGTTCTAACCCTTTAACTTGTTTAAAATTTATTTTGTGTGTTTAATTATGATTTTTGTATCTTTGTGTTGTTTTTAGAGTCTAGAATTTACTTGTGTTTGAAAAATTTTATCATTTTTGGGGTTTGAACAAGTTTATGAGATCATCAGTTTATTTTGGATAGAGGCTTAGGGATGCATCGGAGAATTTTGGGGATGTAGCACCAAAAGAGCATGAAAAACAAGAGTTATTTAGAGGCTAGGCAATGCATCTAAGGAATTCTAGGATGTAGAGTGAGTTTTCATTTTGAAAAAAAATTTGAAATATTGAAAGCACAATTCATGCAAGCACTTGTGTTGCATCCAAGAATTTTGGGGATGCAGTGCGTACATGCAAAAATATTATAAAAAAATCCATAAAGGCAGAGAGCTCGTGCTGTAGCGCTAGCGCTAGGAAAAAAAAAAGAGAAAAAGGTTGCGTTGTAGTGAGCTTATGAGTTGCTATAGTGTGAAATCTCACCTCCCTCCTCCCTTTTTATTGAAGCTTTGGCCTTCTTCCTTTCTCTCTCTCTCTCTCTAAAATTAAACCCTAACTCTCATTCTCTCTCTAGAACACCTCCCAACATTGATCCTTAACCAAAAAAATCCACCCATTCCTCCCTCAAAACGCATCTCTAATCACTCAAACTCCAACTCCATTCATCCCCAAAACTTCAAGAAGCAAGAAACGTGGAAGATTTGGGACGAATTTTGAAGTCCAACATTTTCATCAAGGTTTCCTTAAGTAAGTAAAGTTGGAAATTTTGGTGAATTTGTGGGTATTTATTTGGAATTCTTGCTTTGATTGTGGGGTTTATGTGCAAAATTTGTGGAGTTGTAGTTGCTTTTGTTGAATTATTATGAAAAATTAGAAGATTAGGGCTTGGATATTTGTTAGATAGTTTGTGGATTTTGTGGAATTTTGGGTAAACTTTTGGTGAATTTGTCTATTATTGTCATTGTGGGAATTGTGATTTTGTGGAAATAAGGAGTTGATTGATTGTTGGGTGTTGGGTAATACTTGGGTTGTGCTTGAGTTTTGGTTGTTGGATCGGTGGAGTGGAAATTATAACGGTAAAAAAGACAACATTAAAGGGGGCTAGAGGGTCTTCATCCCAGTCATATTCCATAGATAAGTTTGTCTCAATGGCAGCAAAAGAAAGGTTTAATGTGTCAATCATCAAGAGACTGTACTTAAGGGAAAAGGGATTTGAAGTAGTTGCAGAACAATTCAAAGTATTCACCAATGAAATACAAAGAAGGGGTTGGCAAAGTTATTGTGTGCATTTGGGCTCTGTCGCAATGACAATTGTCCATAAGTTTTATGCCAATGCCCATAGGTCCAAGTAGCTAGCCATGATGGTACATGGACAACTCATTAAATTTGATAGTGGCACCATTGACAACCACTATTCAATTCCCATTTTGAAAAATGATGGGGTTGCCATCTATGCAGATTCACCCAATCTTGGCAAAGTAACAAAGGCAATCTATAGGGAGGTGGTAAGATGGTTCAAAGTAAAAGGGATAAAGACAACTTTGTTTTGCTCTTTAACAAGTTTTCGAACATAATGAAGATTTGGCACCACTTCATCTGTGCAAATCAAACCCGATGAAGCATAGTTCTAAGTTTACATGGGAAAGAGGCTTTTTGTCGTATGGAATTGAGAAAAAAGATGGCAATTAAGGGTGAGAGATGGATTACGATAGCAATTCAACATGTGGCAAACAACTTGCAATAGGCATTCCCTTCACATTGTTGGTGACTAGATTAATTATTGCGGTCGAAATAGAAACCTCTGGCTTCAAGGTGGGGCAAACTTTGCTACTACGTAATGATAGTACGATTGTGTGCAACCTCCAGAATTAGACCATGGTGGACAATGAAGTGGGGCCTTCCTAATCATGAAGACAACCAAAAGGAAATGCAACCATAGTTGAAGTTTACCAATAGATCTACGATGTAAGATTAGAGCTCAACTTGGTGCACTCCAAGGTTGATTTCCATCACCACTAGGAATTGGAGAAGGTTGAGTATGACTCAAGCTGCTATCAAGCACTCAGCCAAATGCTTCACCATGACAGCCTTAACTCCAGTCATGACATGACAAATTTCTATTACATCCTTCCATTACCTCGATCATTTGCACCAACCTTGTGTCTCACTCCCGCCATCGGGAGAAGAAGGGGAAGACAATCAAGATGACCTCGACAACAACCAATTGGAGGTGAAACATTGTGTCTCACCCCCAGGTATGTATTTTGCTTCTTTGCACTTTGTATTGATTTTATGGCTATTGAGGACAATGTTTATATAAAGGGGTGGGAGTAGAGGGTGTGAACACTTGTTGTTGGTTGATGTTCATTATATTCATTTGTGTGGTAATCCCATTAGTTCGTTTTTAGAAATTGCTTTTAGAGTTTTGTTTGTTTTTAAAGTTTGTTAGTTTGTTTTTAGAGTTTTGTTAGTCCATAACAAAAAATACAAAAAACAAAAAACAAAAAAACATAACAAAAAAAATTTTAAAAAATTGTGTGCTGATTAGTTTAGATTTGTTAAGGCTGATGATAGATTGCAATGATTATAGCTTTTGGAAAAGATGATGTATGTTGATTTAGTCTGTGTGCTTGACTTGAATGTTTGCCTTTGCGTTGCTTGAAATTCTTTTGCACTTGATCACATAGGCATGAACTTTCAATAACTCGAGAGCTTAGAGAAAATTTATGTGATTGGGTATATTTTGAGAACCTCACGAACTCTAGAACTTGTTTTGATCACCATTCTAGGTGAAATCCCAAATAACTTATCATTAAGAAAATGATTTAGGCCAGTTTTGGACGTTTGAGCCTTTGAAGCCAACCTTAAAGTCATACATATCCCTAGTCACCCTGTTGAGCTTAATTGTAAATCCATTTTTTCTTCTTTTTTCCCCACATCTTTTGCCTAACTTTAAAGAGTTGTTTGCTTTATTTCAACGTTTATCCCATATCCTAGTACATTGAGCATCTTGGGAATGATCTTCAGAGATGTGTGGGAAAAAGAAAAATTGTGGAAAATATTAAAAAAAAAAAAGTGGAATCTATGTCATTATGAATGTGTCAATAAACTAAGTTTCGGGGTGTAAAAGTAAAAAAAAAGAAAGTAAAAAAAATGAGGTAAAAATAAAATGCAATTGAATAAGGAAAATGACAACGGTAATTAAGGAAAAGTTTTAGGGAGTTAGCGGATTATAGAGATGAACTTCACAAAAGTCCTAGGATGATGGATGTGTTAAGGTAATTTAAGCCCCTAGATAATCCTCATCATACCTTTACCCTTACTGATCATTACAAGCTAGAAAGTCCTATTGATTCTTAGTGATAGGTTGTCAACATTATTGGTGGAGATTGGTGAAAAAGGCGAGCTTATGGAGTTCAATTAGTATTATGTTAGTTTTTGGTAATTTTATCAGTCTTTTTATAGTTTTTTTTTTATTTGTGTTGTTAGGTTTGGAGGCACTTCCCACGCATGATTGAAATGTGAAAGCTAAAAAGGAGCAAGAAATAAAGTAGTAGTGGCTTTAGGATGCATTGGCACACTTTCCACATGCAATGTGGATCTCAAGCTCAGCCTTAGCAATTTTAGGATGCATAGCCAGTTTTTGGCGATGCAACATAAGTTTTGGTGGGGATGCATCGCCACACCCATAGTTAGCCTTCTCCACATCACTGTGGACTCAGGATGCAATAGGAAATATTCCCAATGCAATGCCAAAACATGTGAGAGGACATTTTCTCTTAACATGAAACCCTAGAAAGAAGACATATAAAAGGAAAAGTTTGGGGACTTTTTTGGAGGCTTTGGAAGACCCATTTTTAGACACAAAAAGAGAGAGAAACATGGGGGTCTAGAGGCTTGCTTGGAGACACAAGGAAGATTGAAGATTGGAAGCTTAATCTTCAACTAGTTTTTCATCTCTTCTCCTCTTCCTTTATATCTAGCTTTTGAACTTATAGTTTCTCTTTGTTTTTGAGTTTGAATAATGATTGTGATGTTTGGTTTTGTGGGCGCTGACCCGGCTCGCCCAGGCCGTCGACCACTTTTTTTTTCTTTACTCTTTTGAATCATCATTTCATTTTATAAATTACGAAAACATATTTATAAACTAGCTTTTTAAATTAATCACTTGTTTAGTAAAAACTATGGACATTTTCTTTTTTTATATATACACATTATCTTTGAAACATTCATTATATACGAAATTCGTTGTTCCACAAAATAAATTTTTGTAAGACATACTATACATTCTTCCTTGTTTGTTTCTTTACAAAACATATACTTTCCATTGGCAACTAAAAATTGTAGTGAGGTCCATTTCTCACTCCATGACATTTCCGAGATCTGTCCGCTAGTCCATTCAGCTATTACTTTCATAGCATCGGTTGTTTACCCTTTTTCCCTACAACACGAATAGACTTATGAGTTAAGGCTCAGTAAGTACAAACATGCATATATGAAATTAAATATGTACATGCAACTATGTTAGTCACCTTATGCTTACTTGACTTTCGTTCATTCATACTCTCTGTTCTTTTATCTACAGCATGTTATTCTATACTTTTATTTACTTGAGTTTAGTTTCACTTGCGGGCCCCATTCAATGGTCATACCATAATGCGCGCAGACCAATGAGGGGAGAGGGAGCGACCCACCAACCAACCTCACGGTCAAACTTTAACATTTAACTTCCGCACCTTCAAGATAGGATCCCGTTGGATTGGATAGCTATTCTTTAAAACCTCATTTTATAAGAGGTTGGTACGCTAGCATTTAACTTTTCAGTCTTATTATCTTGCTTATTTTTTTTATTTATATTTTGTTATAATATTTTACAATATAACTTTCCTATCATGGCATGGTGAAAGTCAAAAATAAACATATAATAGTCAATTCGTAAGTAGACAAATAAATGTCTGTACTTACAATAGTTGTGCTAAGCTCAACTTCTTTGATTCTTCCAATATTCCTTTATCGCTTCCTGATGGAATTCCTACAAACCAAATATTATCCGTTAATTAATTTCAGTAATTTTTTTTAACACGGTCGTGTCCATGACCGTGTACCTCCCTGTCTACTTAGCTTCTTTCTTACACAGCCATGTTATATGGCCGTGTAAACTGTACATTACGTTTACACGGTCTGGTACACAGCTGTGTCTCTGGCTGTGTACCTCGCTATGATTTTTATTCCCCCCAACATAGCCGTGTAACCTGCCTGTGTAACTTAAACCTTACATTTACATGGCCTCATACATGGCCATGTCTCTGGCCGTGTAATTCTTTGAGATTTCTCTCCTCGCTACACAGCCGTGTAGCTTGCCCGTGTAGCTTGAACATTACATATACACAGCCTGATACACGAGCGTGTCTCTGACCGTGTACTTCTTTGGAATTTATTTTTCCCTATTACACGCTCGTGTACACTCAGTACACGCCTATGTATTATACAAAACTTGATTTTTAGCTTTAAAAACCTAAGTTTTGACTCTTAAAAACTTATTTAAACTTTTCTATAACATTCTTAACCCCTTTCCGTGCATTTTCAGAAATTTCTTTGATTTAATCTACCCTGTAATTCGAGGGCACTACTTTAACAATCCTCCAGTCATTGATTCTCTTTTTCTCACCTTTCTAAATCCCAAATGAACATTTTGCTAATTCGTAAACCGTCTATATTCCTTTTCCTCAACTTAGGTTACTAGAGGCTTGGTTTTAACCTCAACCTTCGTTTTCTCCTTATTTTCTAAAAACACCTCTTGGTATTATCTTTAAAATTTCCAGCAGCATTTCCGCTAATTTTCTAGGTTTCTGGCGTTTAGAAAATGCCTCAAACCATCTGTCATATTTCATCTATCACGTACTATAGCAGAGGCTTAATTTTACATAAAACGTTCTAAATATTTTACGTAAAATGCTCATATAATTAACATCATCCAAAACCAACATTTCCATCATATACATGTTTCCAATTTCTCTTACATAAATCTTTATAATAAATTCACATACCAAAACCCCTTTTTTTGAACCTTTTACCTACAACATTATAACTCAAAAATTTCATAACTCAATACTAAACACATATTCTCTCAACTAACCCTCTAACTAATTTATCAACCAAAACTCCCAATTTTCCTTTCAATATTTCATCATCTATCATATACTTAATAATCATAAATTTCAACTCAAAACTTACAAGAATTGAGAGATTTAAAATTACCTTGTCTCTAAAGAAATCTTCTTACTCGTAGAATATGGTGGTGGAAGCTTGGTGTAAAATTTTTTTTTTTTGAAGAAAAGCTTGGCTAGAGGGAGGAAATTCTCACGTTTTCCTTGGCTACACAAGGATGAATAGTTACAACAATGGCTAAGTCTCTCTCTCTCTCTCTCTCTCTCTCTCTCTTCTTCTTCTTTTTTTGGTTCTTTTCTTGCAAAAAACCGATGCCCCCTTTTGGTTAATCAAAATCAATTAATTCATTTTCATTCTATAAGATTTTGACACCTTGCACATCCTAACACTTTCTCAATTTTCCATAAATAAAATAAGAAAATTTTGGCTTAATCTTAGCCATTAAATCTAGATAGGATCAAATCCTAGCCTTAGGATTTCCTATTTCTTTCTCTTACTTTTTAAGAAATACAATTATGATGTCATAATTTGTGATATAAAATGTTTTAATCACATGTTTAATTGTTTAATCACTATTCGTATTAATTAAATTCTCATTTTGACTAAAAAGTTAAACCGAAGAAACTTCACCAGAATCGCCCCGGCGGTTTCCTAGGGCCTCCGGTATAGTCGGTTTACCTTATTTTTCTTTTGTTGGGCCAAAAATCTCAGTCAAACATTTTTGTCTTTTAGTGCGGTTTTTGCACTTCCTAGAGTTTTTACGCCGATTTGGCACCATTCCTCACATTTTGGTTCGGTAAAAATTTTTATTCCTAAATTCCTAACTTTTAACACTGTTAGAACATTTTTCTGCATTCTAAACAATATTAAATCATTCATTTTACATTTTTAAACATAAAAATTATTGTATTAATTACAATATACATATCTCCGAGAATAGTGGATTTTCTCGATTATTACAGGTTTATTTATGCGTATGGTTGTGAAATTCTTAATGGATAGCTAATTCAACTCTCTGTGCTAGTGGAATTGATGTAGCTTTACCTTAGCAATGTTTTGAAGATTCAAAGCTAATTAATTGAATTTCATTTAAAATCATTTGTGTTCTCTATGCTTTATGTTCTAATTTATTTACCCAATTTATTAAAAATGTTAGATGTGTAAATTTAATCTTGGGAGAGTCATATTCACATATTGGATCTTGAAAAACACAACCCATTTGGTATTGAGTAGGAAGGATGATATAATTTGGGTAATCACTAGCATTGGTTTGATCTTAATGAATGCCCAATTAATTAATTTAATAGGGATGTTAATTTGATTTGTTATGCATATTGTTTTGCTAAACACTCATGAGAGGAAGTGAAACTAATCTTGAAAACCTATGATTAATGATTTGAATGAAATTTGTTAACTAGCTTTTAAATTGGATGTGCACCGCTTAGAAAAGTGAAATCAAATCCCGTAGCTCTATATACCATTTTCTCTATTGGCTTTATTTTTGAAATTTCTAGTTTACATTAGTTGTTTAGTTTATATTTTCTTTTTAATTTTTATTACCTAGATAAAATTAGATCATTTTAATTGCCGTTCTTAGTTATTTTCTTAAATTTAATCTTTGTGGGACAATACTTAATTTCTTGTCACTTTATTACATGTAGCGATTTGTACACTTACAAGTGTGCAAAAAAAAAAAAAAAAAACACGCAACACTCATTTAGTTTTTAAGAAAATGTAGACTTGATTGCTTGGTTGATTCCTAAACTATTACTTTTGTTAAATTTTGATTTTTTTTTTTTTAGCTGAAATCTCAATTGTTGAAAGTTGCTCTCTCTCTTCTCTCTCTCTTTCTTGAGAAACTTTTCTAGGGTTTGCTGGTTTGTGCCTTGTTCGGGGGCCCAGAGTTCATGGCAGCGTTTGGCCAGCCTCAGACTCTCGGCCCTGGAGATAGGGACTCTAATCTTATGGGGTGCTGCGGAGGGCGTGGTGGCTGTATGGTTAAAGGGGAGGTGTCTCGGCGAGTCATGCGAATTGGGACAGTGGGGAGGTGAGGCAGTTGGTGTATCTGCATGCCGTGATGTTCAATCAACTCGTTGTTGCGGTGTTGGAGGATAAGAGTGTGGGCGATTTGGTGGTCGTCGGAGGAAAGCCCCTTGCGGTGGTTTGCGTAGATCTAAGTCGCATATAGGATTCGGAGCCTCTATGTTTTATGGGTTTTAGTCCTCAAGATTTCACAGAGCTTCCTGTTACGAGCGTGGCTCGGAACGAGGATGGCGACGGCTGCGTGTGTTCCAATGGGTCGGCACAATGGAGACTTTTTATTGGTGGCCTCAGATTTGTGTAGCTCGACTTTCCTGTTTCCTTTGTGGAGGTGGTGGCTACCTCATTGATAATGGTTTTTTTTTTCCTCCCATAGAGATTGGAGTTCTGTTTGTGTGTTTTGTGTTGTGTAGTTATATTTTTGTAATAATGGTGCTTTGGACGCCAATTAGTTGTTAGTTTTTGTTATTTTTGCTTGTGTTTAAGTTGCCAGAGTCGTCTCTCCCTCCCTCCCTCTGAAGCTCCTTGTCTCTCTCTCTCTCTTTCTATCTCCTCTGGATTTCCCTCTCTCCCTCTCAATCTCTTTCTTTCTCTCTCCCCTCTCCAATGCAATGTTCCTGATCCGCAACTAACCCATTGCGGTGTGAACACTCCTCCTTGAACTTGCCTCCTTATCCATAGATCCCTCCACCTCCAGCCCCCCCTTCACATTCAGTCAAGACCTTTGCAAGGCCAGTAACCCCCCAAGTTGTAGTTGTATCCTCGAGATTTGGAAAAAGAAAATAGAGAGAGAGAGGGAGAGAGAGAGAGAGAGAGAGAGAGAGACTGAGATCGAGAGGCAAAAAGGAGAGAGAAAGACGGAGAGAATTTTTTAAATGTTTGATTTGTTTTAGTATTTTTTTTATTTTTGTTTTGTTTTCTTAGTGTAGTATATTGAATTAAAAATGAGGTTTCGGCCAAAAAAAAAGGAAAAAAAAAAAAGGAGAAGAAGGCACCAAAACATCACAAACATAACAGTTATAAGCCAATGAACTTTTTTTTTTTTAATCTTTTTAAGAGTTTAGGACCATATCAGTTTAAAAGAAAATAAGAATAAATATCAAAATGTCAAGAAACTTAGTAGTCTTGAGACCAATCACGTAATTAAGTAAAAAAACAAAATCCAATTATTTTAGATTTGTTGGAAGCATGTGTAGTGTGAAATTGAACTATTTTTTGTCTAACTAATTTAATACAAGCTTTAATGACAAACATCGAATTTTGGGAGCTTGAAGCCTTTTTACGGATTGTTTAATATTCTAGTTGAACACACAGGCTTTGCGCGCATAAAAACGCAAGCAAAGAAAAAAAAAATTAAAAATTAAAAATTAAAAAAATATATTGACAAATTTCCATTGTAGAAAGTGCATTTCTTGCTTGTACTAGTAAGCTACATATTTTTAATATATTTTTTGATTACTAGAATCGTTAAGGATATATATAAATTGAGTTACAGGAACAGTTATTATTTTATATTTAGGAAAGTTATTATTTTATATGTAATTATCTTTGTTAAAAATTTTGAATTTATTAGATTTTAGTAAATCTTTTTATTTAGGTGATTTATTAGTGTTAGGCAATTTATTCAATTTCGTATATTATGATTTTTATTTATATGAAAGTCCATTCATGGTACTCCTCAGATATGAATTCTTCTTTTATTCTTAATTCATGGACATTTGCACATATACGTTAAAAATCGTTGTGCTCTCTTCTTCTCTTCTCTCTCTTTACTTTTAATTATTTTTTTGCTTAATTTCTTTATAGTACCAGAGTAGTAAGCTCCTAAGATTATAGTCTAATAAGTCATTGATTCTCTAATCCCTTACGTCCTCTTTTGACAATTGTCATTCCTAACGTTGTTGCTTTCTATTCTGACAATTGTTGTCCCAGCACACCTGCACCCTTTCTCTCTTTTAATGATTGTTGTCCCTGTGCTCAAGCGCTCTCCGCCTTTTCTATTTTGTGCTCTTGTGCCCTAAAATCTTTGAAGATTTTTCATCCATATTTTCATTTTTATTTTTCTAGAATTCACAAAAATAAAAATAAAAAAAGGAAAAAGGAAAAAATTATTCAATCAATTTTCTTCTACTATAATCTATGATTGGAACTCCTATCCGAGCTCTTTTTTGTGAGAACATATTAGGAAGAGTTATTATATTATATTTAGGAAAGTTTCTATTATTTTATATTTTGTCTGTAATTATCTTGGTTAGGAATTTTGAATTTATTAAATTTTAAGAAATCTCTTTATTTAGGTGATTTATTAGTATTAGGCAACTTATTCAATTTTACATATTATAAATTTGTATTTATATTAGAGTCTTCTTATAGTGTTTCTCACTAGTGAGTTCTTCTTTGGTTCCTTAGTCCGTAAATATATGCACATCTATGTTAACAATCTCTGTGCATATTCCTTTTCTTCTCTCTCTTTACTTTTAACTATCTGCTTATTTATTTATTATACTAAGAGATATGCTTTATTTTAAAGAAATGAAAAAAAAAAAAGAAAACCTTTGTTTTTAAGGGCAAAAAAACTTTCATAATCAAGCTACGCAATACTTAGGGCTCATACTAGAGAGAACTCTTTTTATATTTTTTAAAAATGAAAAGTTTTTGATATTCGGATATAGAAATTTAAAAGAGTTTATTGTCAAAAAGTGAAAAATATTTGATTTTTAAAAAATGCGTATGCCGAACAAAACATTGACCAGTAGATAATACATATATATATATATTTCTTCTATATAGAGGACAAATCGAGAATGACGCCATAGTAATTAAGGTTATATCTAGGGCAATGGTCCAACACTTAACATTACACATAAGTTATGTAACTTGACCAAAATGTCATTGTGGTATATTAGATATTATCAAAATCAATTTCAGATTTGTTCTGTTCAGCAAAAAAAGAAAAAAAAATTCAGATTTGCTCTTTTATATAGAGCGGACAAATCAAGAGTGAAGCTAGTTATCAAGGAGCAATTGGTCCACCGTTGTCCATTGCCTATGATGGCCAGTTAATGTTTATCTACAAGAGGCTAAAACGTGATTGTTTTAGAAGAACACAAGAAATTCGATCAGCCTACAATTATAGAATTAATAATTGAAGTAAATTTATTTTGGAGTGGCAAACGTAATTAATTAAAGTTTGATTATATATAACTAAAGATTAATATGTGTTTGATTGATAGGAATAAAGCTACACAATTGGTACAAATAGGGGAATCCCCTAAAACAATGACATTACTTAAGCATATATAGAATTTAGCTTTTCTATAATGCCAAATTTAGTAGATGCCACTTGATTAGAAACATTTTTTTTTAATTTTTTAAAACAGATGAAGTGGCTTTTCTTTTGTTATATTTTTCCAATTTGCCAATCACGAAAGAGGGAGAAAAAAAAAAGGTGAGAAATACAAACCTCAGAGGAATTTGCCAAATTTTGAATGAAATTAGGTTTAAGGAAAAAGAGAAAATTTATAATACTATAATTCTAAAAATAAATGCTACTTTTTTCTCGCAATTAAAAATAAATTCTACATGATTCCAAGTATTTAAGTATTTAAGACCGTATTCTTTCAGCTGTCTGAAAAAACAGGAAATTGTATGATGGATATAAATTAATAATTTATAATAATTAAATGTTAACAATCCAAGAGTTTATCAAAAACAAGTTAAAAAAAAAAAACACATTCTGTCTTAGTAGATTATAGCTGTACATTCTATTTTCATTCAAGAAAGTTTGCACTTATTGATTGAAAGATTTTTTTTTTATTTTTTATTTAAAGTTCATTAATAATAATATATTTTTTGGTGTCACCACGAAAACAAAACCAGCAGAATCATCAAAGAAATGAAAGCTAATCAGGTAAATTACTTACTTATAATTAAAAATAAATATTTTAGCATTGTCAACAAAAAAAATTATTTTTTCCCAATTTAACCAAAGAAAACCCCCTTTTTCATCTTTTTGGAATTAATCATAATTTTTTATTCCATTGATGAAAAACATCAACAAAGGACAAACAAAAGCTATGATGCAGGACTTAAATATTAGTTATTATATAAATATTTTATAATATTTCATATAAATGACACCATATTGTAAAAGGTTATAATGAATATATATATATAATATAGCTAATACTTAATATTATGTTTTATTACCCAAATAAAAAAGAAAAAAAATAATGGGTATGAAAAATAGGTTCAAAACAAAACAAAAATTACACGACGCAAAAAAAAATAACTTTTTATTTATTTTGATCACCTTTATTACATAAAAAACAAAATTGTTGATATGAAAAGATAAAAAAAAAAAATCAAATATTTTTTTTCCTCCAAATATATTATGTTTTATATAATAAATTAACTTATTAAGTTTTAAAACAAATCCAAAATACCATTACTTCGAAACATAAAAAAAATAAACATCTAATCAAAACCTTTATTCAAATATTTAATTCATATATGGAACATTTAAAGTTATTTAATTATTAATTTAAATATTTTTATTTAAACATCTTTATATCAAATATTACTAAACACAATAATTTTCCTTTCAGTTTCTCTAATAACTACTCTTTTTCTTCGTATATCATAAATAACAAATTTTTTTTCCTAGTAAACAGCTATGCCTTTTTAACCTAAAATAAATAAACACAAAAAAAAAAAAAAAGAAAGCCCAAACAATTTAGTATATTTTGTAACAATGCTGTGGGCACCTCAGCTCATATAATTCTAAGCACTTGTATACCGATTTGAACCTAAGAAATTCAACTTAAGTTGTTTTTTTTTTTTTCTCCTCATAGTTCTAATTACAACTTTATAATACAAACTTTAAAAATACATAACTTTATATATACAAATCTAAATAAAATATATATTTTAAATTATATAGAATTTTGATAGAAACGAAATAAGTCATATATTGATATATTTTTCCTAAACGTATTTTAAGTTTTTATACTTTTATGCTCCAGCCATTCAAAAGAGTGCATCAAATGCAAATGATTTAATTCAAATCCAACTTGAGAAAATCAATTCAAATTGGTGTACCAAATACAAGCTCACTTTGGATAAAATACAATTAAAGGTAAAGATTAAACTTAAAAAAAAAAGTAAAAACAAAATTCATTATATATATATATATATAGTTGTTTGACATACAAAACATTTCTTAAAGCTTATATATAATTACAATATTTTGTAAGACTTAATCGAAAACATAAAAGAAAAATGGGTATTATAAAGACGAATTAAGTATAGAAACAGCAAGATTTAAGCGACTGTATGAAGTGTTTGTAAATGATAGCTTTAGCCCATATAGCTTATTAAAAGATTTGGTATTTGTAAAACTTGAAACGTTAGTTTTAATTACCTTGGAGCAACTAATAGCTATGCATTAAAAGAGAGAGAGAGAGAGAGAGAGAGAGAGAGAGAGAGAGAGATGGATTTTATATATAACTTGTTTAAAAGCGAACAACGAATTAGAACCTCATCAAGGTCGGTACAAATGAATTTACCAGAGAATGACTAAACTCAACCACAGATACATAAATGTCAGATCGTGCTTTGTCATTGCTATAGCCAGTTGGCTGGAGAAGTTAAAGTATATTTGTTAGTTTTGTAATTATATTTTGCATGTAAAGGCATTTTAGGCATATAATAACCGTCAGTTTGATCATATACGGTTTTAGTTGTCGTTACGTAAGTTTTCCATTGGGACAAAAACTTTTAGCTAGCCACGAGCGTTTCAAATCTATCAAGACCATTGATAACAACATTTGTTCAATGAATGAGTACCCAATTTATTCTTACCAACTTTTTTTTGTTAAGAATAAATTGGAAAACTTACGTAACGACAACTAAAACCGTATATGATCAAACTGACGGTTATTATATGCCTAAAACAAAGCTTTCAACCGGAACTCGTGACTAAAACTTGTCATCTCAATAACAATCATATGACTAAAGTAATATTAGCAGAAATTCTATTTAACCAAGAGTTGTCTATCATTGCCGAAAGAGTTGTTAGTTTACCCTTCCGTTTTAAAAGAACAGACAGAGAGTGCAATTGTAAGAATTTATATTCAAGATATCGTAGTATTAGTTTATTAATCTATCCAAAAGATTAAATAACAAAATAGTTTTATATTATTCTTACCAACTTTTTTTTGTTTTTTTTTTTTAAATTTTTGTGCAATATAAGATATACTTGACCAAGTGATTTATGCCTTTTAGTGATTCTTACTTTCTATAGGATGGAATTCTGAACCCTAAATAATGCACTAAAATTGCAAAAATATCAAAAGCAAATACCGTTTCTTTTATTAAAATTCATAACCAAACTACACAATATACAAAAAAAAAAAGTTCAGCATCTATAATCTAAAAAGATGTTCTTCCTTATATATATTGATGTCAGATATATTACCGCTTTTGGAAGAAACAAACTTTCATTTTGAAGCACTAAGCCGGTCTCGTAAGAGACTGAGTTGAAACACTAATTAACGGTTCATTAGCCGGAGCAAAGTGATTTGTCTTGCCGTATTTGTTTGAGATTCCAATATCTTGGCCAACTTGCAAATCGGAGACAGAAATAAGCTCGCAGTGGCGGTAACTACTTTCTGAAACTTCAATTTTGAACCAACTACTTCGAGCTTCCTCCTCTCCACCAAGAGATACATATTCCTCTTCTAATTCACCCACCTTCAACGCCGATGATCCTCCCCATAGCGGAGATATTTCATCAAAGAAATTGATGTTGAGATTAGTGGACATGTGAATCGATTCATTGTTGTTGGGTTCGATAAGCGAAAATTTGACTGGAAGTCTTGTTATCCATAAGTAAATGAGTTATTTACATAGATATCTAAATTAGAGGTATTGAGTTGAAAAGTGTCTATTTTTTTATTTTATTTTCATAAATGTCTAAAATAGTAATTTTAAAAATAACATTACTCTTTATAAAAAAAAAATTGAGAATTAACATAAAGAAATTATAAAAAAAAAAAAGAGAACAAAAAAATAGAAATAAAAAAATATGAATAAATAGAATAAGATTGATTTTATGGTATTAGTAATCAGATTTTATATGAAAGGAAAATTTGACTTTTATAATTATGAAAATTTCATGGTTTAAATTATTATAATTTTTTATAACATTATGAATGGTATAGTACTTTTATAATAATGTTGTGATCTTTATGATTCTTTATGATAATTTCGATTTCTTTATGATTATATTAAATATGGAATTTTGATGACTAAAATGTTTTTTTCTTGAAAATTATCAATTCATTATGATAATTTTGCATTCTTTAAGATAATTAAACGTGAAAAAATAAATATAAATTATAATTAAAATGTATTTAGTTTTACTAAAAGTAATACACATTTATCAGTAAAAAAATCATCATTAATTTAAAAAAAAAGAATACTAATAAAATAGGAATGATGTCAATTAAGGTAAAAATATAAAATAAATAATATATACATTTGTTTATTAAAAAAAACATTTATGCAGTATTAGTAAAAAAAAAGGGACATATTTCAAATGGCACCCTAAAAATGGACTTTTAGTGTAATTATTTCTAAGTAAATACTATGACAACCGAGATTTTTTAATTGTTTTCGGGATCACTGTATAGTAGAAATTTATATATATTAGTGTGATGTAAATATATATAAATTTTACTCTAATGATGATTTATTAGAGGTTATAAGTGTTTTATGGCTATAAATGTAATGATTTTCGAATCGAAATGCCTCAAAAAGTACATTTTTGGTATCGAAAAAACAGAAATTTACTGCGACTTAAAATGTGACAAACATAGACCTCAGATGAAAGATAATGAAATATCTAGGGTTTATGGAGTGTTTTAAATGATATAAATGCATCGAAAGGCTCTAATAGCATTTCAGGAGGCAAACTGTGAAATTTGGCCAGTATAGCTTTTCGGTCAAAATTTCAACAGATGAAAATTATACTGTAATTAAAGAAAAACCTATACTGTATAAACAAATAATATTTTCTTATTAATATAAGAATCAATGGATGAGATCACATCTTCATTTTGATCCAAGGGTCACCAAAAATAGTAAATTTTTAGAATTTCTTTCAAAATTCAATTAAGAAAGAAATTTTGCATTTAATGCAAAGCATAGCTGCTATTGCACATGGAAGAGAGGGGGAGAAACAGCTGTATTTCAGCTGAAAAAGGTCCATAAATTTTGCAAAAATACCCCCAAGAAATTTTCATTTTGACCCTAAAATTTTCAAAAATTGCAAAAAGGCCCCTAAGGATTTGTATAAACTTTTGCTCTGATTTCCCACGTCCCCCACAGCAGAAAATCATCATTTCCCCTGTTCTTCATCTTCTCCACGTTCCCAAAACCACCAAAATTTCTAAATTTTCAAAAGTTGCAAATTTTGAAGAAAAAGTGTGAGAAAACTTCATCTTAAAGAGTCTTCACCCTAAAGCTCAAGTAAGTTCTTCAAAATCCTGTTTTAATGCTTGTTTTTAAGTGTATTTATGCTTATGGGAATAATGGAATAAAATAAGGTTAGAATGGTTTTGAGTGTTTTGATGAAATTCATGTGGAAAAACATGTTTTAAGCTTGTTTTTGAAGTGTTAGTGGGGTTAGTTTTTGAAAACAAATGTGTTGCATGGGGGAGGGAAATTTGATGTGAAAAAGAGGGTGGAAAACCCTTATGGAATAGTGATGAGCATGTATTGTGAATTAGAAAAGGAATTGATGAGGTCTAGAAGTGTAGAAAGAAAGAAAGACAAAGAAAAATTAGGGTTGTGAGCAAAAACCCTAAGTTTGGAAATTTTGCTATGCCTTGTATATGAGAATGAATTATTGTTATGTATTGAGGTTTTGAGCAGATTTATAATGAAAACTGTGTTCAATAATGCAATTTAAGTCGTTTTGGCATAGTGGGAAAATAAGGATTTAAGCCGTTATAATGCCGAAATTTTCGGACTTATAACTAAGGCTAAGGGTTTAAGGATAATAATGTATATAAGAAATGTTTAAATGCTCTAGTGTTGACCTATAAACATTTCACTGAGAGTCGAACTGTTTCATTATAGGACAACGACTGGAAACCAAGGAAAGGAAACCAAGAGATCAATCTAAGGAAACATTAGCAGATTTCTTGTAAATTCTGGCATTTAAATATCTGGACATGAACAACTAGAACCCTATGTTATTTTTGTAACTTCAGTTTATGTATAACCTAATTTCTTTGGCTAGAAAAGTTATATGTTGTTGTGAACTCGTTAAAACGCCTAAATTGGCGAGTATACGAGTGTGCATTGATGTGTTATATGTATATGATTATGTTTTATGGATTTTGACCCTAAAATGCATTAAACATGTCTTAGGGTTGATTGTATGTGCATGAAATGGCTTTGGTGTCAAAATGTATTTAAAAACCCGTTTTAGCTGGAGCCAAGCGCTAAGCGCTGGTCAAGGAGCGCCCCGGTGCTGAGCTCTCGGCCGAAATTTGGTGTCAAAAATCCAGTAGGAGTGCCAGGCGCTAAGGTATGAGTGCCAGGCGCTAGTGTAAAAATCCAATAGGAGCACCATGCGCTAGGGTATGAGTGCCAGGCGCTAGTGTAAAAACCCAGTAGGAGCGCTAGGTGCTAGGGTATGAACGCCAGGCGCTAGTGTAAAAGTTGGCGGAAGTGCCAAGCGTCTGGGTATGAGCGCTAGGCGCTTGCACTGAATTTTCAAAAGTGCCAGGCACTGCAAGGGGAGCACCGAAGCGCTGAAGTTTCTATCCAAAGTTTTGCAGAAAAATAAGATGAAGGGCCAGGAGCTCGGGGATGAGTGCCAGGCGCTCTAACTGTTCCAAAAATGTATAATTAAAGTTTTGTACCTCATTTCCAATCCCAATCACGCTCCAATGTTTAAATGCATAGATGATGAGTTTTAAACAGTATTTTTGGACTAAATAGGCATAACATCGAGTACATTAATTATGAATATGTACACTAGAATAGTTAAGATGTCATAGTAAATAGCATTGCACAGTAAACAACAGGATAATGAAAATCTAATGTTTTGGTGTACCGGCCTCTCACGAGGGGAGGTTACCTTATGTCGAAGCAGAAGACATACCATAGATGAGGGAGAGTCAGGATGTGGCGGCCCGCCCTACTGTAGAGGCTCTACAGTGCTACTATGGCCAACTCTGTAGTCAACCGCAATAGTCTGCAGGCCTCTAGGGTCGCCGGCAATCATGCTGAACTGTAACTGACTGCTAATTTTTGCGGAATAAATTTTTTTTTTCTTTAAAGACATAAACTGTTTGAGAATGTGATAAAGAAATCATGTTAACAACTGATCATGATTCTCTTATCACATACTCCTGTCTTGAAAACTTGTCTCTTTGAAATTACATTCAAAATCTACATATGCAGCGGAAGATCAAATGGTGACCAATATCCCTCGCCAAATCCTCTCCGGCATGCATCTACCCTGTTCGTCGTCCACCAATACTACTGGTGAACAGGTCTCTTACCTGCAACATGTGAACAAACTGATGAGCTATGAGCTCAGTAAGTTCAAACATAAAAACATGTAACTAATATGCTGTACTGCTGTGCTCATGCTGTACTGCTGTGCTCATACTGTACTGCTGTGCTCATGCTGTACTGCTGTGCTTATGCATGACTGGACTCTGTAAACATGCTGTACTGGCTGAAGGTTTAGTCTTAGGACTTTAATCTGTTATTTAGTTCTGGTTTTGGGCCCCTGATTGGACGTACCGACATGTTAGCGCAACCGGGAGCGGTACTTTAGTGCTGACCTCCTCAGTCTTAACTGATGCTAAACATGATAACCTCCCCGTGGGTCGAGAGGCCGATACGCCAATAACTGGTTAATTACCATCTTGCTGGTGTTCCAACTGGGTAGCATACTGCTTGCCCCTACAGTCGGAACCTGTTAATCAATTACTGGGGTGTGAATTAATTAACACACTAGGGTGCCTTGTGCACCTAACTGTTTTCTTGTTCTGGTACTGTCTGGTCTGTGTACTGGGACATGCAACTCTATATGCATGACATGCACTGATATGAACTGACCTGTGCTGTGACTGACATAAACTGACATAACATCGTGATGCAGACAATCAATGTCTAACAACACGTCATACAACATATATAACATTGTAATAAAGCAAGCTTGTCCACATTGCAGTCAGGACAATGCTTGAACTTACAGAAAATCTTCTAGCGTAAGCTGCTGCTGCTCTGAGATTGCTGATTTGGGGTCTCTGGCTTGGACTCCTATAAATGGAAAAATCACTGATTATTTACCATATTTATCTTATACTGAAAATATGGCAAAACATGAAATTTTTCCTTTCCAGACCTTTTTTTTTTTACTCTCTGGCTTCGAACACGCCCTCCTACACGGCCGTGTCCGTGCCCGTGTACCCCTCTGGACTTTTAAGCCTGGCCGTGTAATTCGTGAAACATGCCCGTGTATGCTTACACGGGTGGGTACACGGCCGTGTTTCTGGCCGTGTACTCCTCTGTACTCTTACACGGTTACTTACACGCCTCTCTTTGACCGTGTGCCCCTTGACACGGTCTGATACACGGCCGTGTTCTTGACCGTGTACCTCTCGGGTCTGATTTTTCTTGCAACACGGTCGTGCGTATGAGCATGTTCGGGGCTGTGTTCTGAACACGCCCTTGTACACTCCCGTGTACACGCCCGTGTTCATACCAGAATCAAGATTCTGGGTCCGAACTGCTCTGCTCTGATTTTCTAAGGCTTTTATGGCCTTTGTTCTACTTCTTACACTTGAAATCGATCTTCATAAGATCATTTCAAGGTATCTACTACATTCCTACTGTCACGAATCCATGATTTCTCAAGCAAAACTCCAACATTTTGCTCATTTAAAACTCTTGACTTAACTTTTGAAAAATCTGCATCTTTGTGAAGAATATTCACTAAACTCGGTTTTCTAAACCATCTGTTCATGGATTCGTATTTGAAAACATCTAGACTTGAATCACATTTCGATTTTAACTGAAAACCTAAACGTGATTCACTTACATTCTCTGTTTTCTCTCAAAACCCCAGATTTTTCCCCAAACAAAAAACGTGAGAACTAGGGTTTACCTTGCTTTGATCGTGAGCTTTTCTTGCTGCTAATCCTTGACCGAATCTTGATCGATCTGCTATTGGAACTAGGAAATCCGAACTTTGCTTGGATTTCCCTTTTTCTTTCTCTCGGTTTCCCCCTTTCTCTCTTTCTTTTCTTTCTGTCTTTTCTTCTTTCTTTCTTTCTCTTTCCACCAGCTGCTTGCAGCTAAGGGAAATAAATCCCCTTTCTCTATCATGCTCACGTGCCACTCACACTCTCTCCCTTGCCTTCTCTTTTCTTTTTTTTTTTTTTGAAAAGGTAAGGCCTTGTTTGGCTTATCTTTTGTTCCTTGATCAATGTGGCTCACTTGTGTGCCATTGATCTCTTAGTATGTATTTTCCATATACTTTTCTATCAAATTTTAAAACATCATAAATGAATTAATGTTTAGCTTTTAAACTATATTCATTAATTCATTTTCAAAATTTGATTAAAACTTGATTAATCAAAATTTTCCTCTGCTATTTATTCTGAAATCTGTATCACTGTAATGTACATTTATTTCCATATTTGTACAAATATTCCCAAGAATGTAGATTTCTCGGTTATCACACAGGATCGCTCCCAGGCCTCTCTTACAGTGCGCACAAGGTACGACCAAAACAGGCCCATAGACATAGTAAATGAACAATGTAAATGTAAATTGAACATAATGAACTTCATGCATATTTGTTGAGTTGCATTGTGATATTTTATTGTTTTAAATGTTATGTCTGAACTTACTAGGCATATAGCTCACCAGTTTGTTCGTGTTCAGGTAATCGTGGTAAGCAACCTGTAACCTGAGCTACAATGTATGGATTGGACTGCAGGGATGAAGTGCCAGTGTCATGTTAAAAGGTTATGAACCTGCCAGGCTAATTCCACAAAGAAAGGGAAAAGGAAAAAGAAAAGTACAATTGTATGATATTGTATAAAGTACACTGCTATGTTTGATTTGAACTATTTTTAATACAGTATAATATTATTATATGTAAGTAATATGAAATAGTTTCCAACCATAATAATTTAGTTTTAGAGAAATTGTAGTACTATGTATATCGATAGTTTTTAAAAAAAAAAAATTTCCACAATCTATTATGTTATGATTTGAAAAAGAAGAACTAAAGTAGTAAAGAGTTTCAGTGACATCTCTCTCGCGAGGCCGGGGGGGTGGTGTCACAAATACTACAATTTCGCGCTGAAGCCAACAAGCTTCATTTGGTAGATATGATAATGGGCCTAATTAGGAAATCTTCCTAAAAGCTTTCGGCTTCCTAAATCTAAATCCTGCTACTGGAAATATATTGATAATCTATCAAAAGAACTTTTGTTTCCAAAAGAGATTTTTGGCAAAGCAAAAAAGTATAATTTCTAGAGAAAGCTCTTCTATGTAGACTTTAAAACTTGTATTAAAGTTTAAATTAGAGATTATATGTCATGTTACAAGATTTGTGACAGTGACATGGAGGGTTATTTAATTAAATCAATGAAATCTCAAAAATGTTTATCGTCTTTAAATTTCGTTTCAAATTATGTTTAAGTAATTTTAATCAAATATTATCATTCATATTTATAATCTCACTTTGGGATCATTCGGTTATGTTCTCATGTCTCACAGATACATATTTGAATAAAATAAAATAAATTACAATACCAAATTAAAATTTAAAATTTACAGTCTCGGAGCATTTAAAAGCTTAATTACGTACATGATTCCAAGAGCAAAGGAAACAAACTTCAACTTCTAATCCTTAGTCTCCAAGATGTGATTTCACGAAACTTGTAACTTATAATTAGTAAAAGGCCTAGTTGGATATTTGTAAATTATTTTTAAACATTTTACTTTAACCATCATATTAATAATAGAATAATGCAATATAGAAATTTAAACATGTAATTGCAGATATTTGCAATTTGTGTCCTTAAATGCATCTAAAGTCATGTACAGTCCTTTGAGCCACCTTACCATGTCGAAGCACAATGAGTGATCATCGATTAAGATGTACACTCTTCGTACGTGCATGTTAGGTTTCAGTATATTCTTTAACAACCAAATTCATTTTTCAAATTTCCTTTGAAAATACAAATCTCATAATAAAATATATTATATTATTTTATCAAAAATCCATACTTGGATTATTTTTCCTTTAATTTCTAAAATAATGTCATTTTCTAAAAATCATAGAATTTATAAAACTTTATATATTCATTTTCTTTAAATCAATCATTTTGACCACATCGCTAAAAATAAATCTAGCTATAAAGAATGGGTAAGATATCCTATCTCTTGGCACTTATCTATTGATAACATCTAGCATGTATTTTGAGACAGCTCTCTTCTCCAACTTTGGGTCAAAAAAGTACCTAAACATAATCACAGATAATTAAATTATCTATCCAAAAATTCTGTAACCTTAGATATAGTAAATTCAATTAATTAGTGTGTTGTTTGTATAAATTTAAAAACGATATTTTATTTTTACCACTCGTAAATTTTTTCAAAAATTTTGGCTTTGTCTTAAAATATTGACCGTTCAAAAACTCCAAAAATGCTTTAGACATGTAGAAAAACATTTCAAATTTCCAAAACAGTTCAAATATCAATTTTCAAACAATTATTTTTCTCCAAGTTCTTAAATATACATATATATTTTTATATTATTATTATTTTATTTTATTTTATTTTCATTTTTTCCTTCTTGGTAGGACCACCTCACGGGCTCTGCGGCGGCAACACGACGACATAGGGACGGCGATGGCGAGGTGGCACCGGCTGCGGGGCTGGCTCGGCTGGGTCCGGGCTTGGGCTCGGTGGTTATGCGGAGATAGGCGACGGCTCGAGTAGTGTGGCAGCTGGCGGAGGTTCGGGCGGCCATGTTCTTTAGCTGGGTTGCGATGGGCGAGGGCACGTGGGGGACTGTGGCTGCATGGCTGGTGCTTGTGTTGCTCGGGCTCGGTCGGGGCGAGGAGACTGGGTCGGCGGTTACGAGGAGACGCAATCTTATTCCTTCAAGTGGCTCGGCTGGTGACGAATGACAGAGGCTCAAGGTTGGGCAGAGACTCGACACTGGCGATTGGATGCAAGGGGGTGAGTTTGGGCTCAACGGTGGCATAGCTGTGGGCTTGGGTCGACTGCCGTGGGTGCAAGAGAGTGAAAGGAACTAGAAAAGGGAGGAAGAGAGAGAAAGTGAGAGGGTAAGAGCTAGAGAGATAGAGATGAGAGATTGAAGAAGGAGAGGTTGAGATAAGCTTGTAAGAGAATTCGAAAGTGAGAGAAAGATTTGCTGTTAAAAGAAAGAGAGAGAGATTGAGGGCGTAGGGTGGGAGAGAAATTGGACAGAGAGAGTGAGGGTGGAAGAGAGAGATCTAGAGAGAGATGAGAGGTTGAAAATAATAATTAATTAACATACTAATAATTGAATTTTTTACAATTACGTACAAAGTTTAAATTAAAAATTTCGCAACATAACATTACAAATTTTTTTTTAACATTTTTATTACTTATCAAAAACTTGAATGTCATTTTAACTTTAAAAGCTCTTTTAAAAATATAGTTCTTAAACATTTATTAAAAAATTACAGCTTTTGTTTCTCTTCTTCTACTGATTAAAAGTAAAAGCAAAAATTCTATTAAATGGCCCAACGACAAGTGAATACAAAGAAAATAATATCATGATAGGAAGCAAGTAATAATATTTACATTTTAGGAGTTTGTTTCGAATGAGTCAAGAACTGCAGGATGTTGATAAAAATGTAGATACCATGGTTGGCGAAGACTCCATTTATTTTTTTAAAGGGAAGGAAACTTAGGATTAAAGGCAATATTAGTAAAGCTTCAATTGGTTTTATGCTATTTTTGTGACACCCCGCCTAGCGCGGGCCCGTCACTGGACATCTATTCTTTTCATATTGAAATAAAAAGGTGCGGAATTTTTTTTTTTTTATATATACATACTTACACTTACTCTCTTTCTATTTGACGGATTAAGCATAACGGGTCTATAACGTTTGACATGACATTCGCAACCCATTCCACCAATCTCGTATCTTAATAAACTCAAATGGCAGGTTGTTTAACTTTGTTACCTGCACACGAACAAACTGGTGAGCTAAATACCCAGTAAATTCAAACATAAAAACATAAATCATAAAACAGTATATTATACTGTTATATTCTATCATATAAACATATATACTATCTGTAGTATGTAACTACTAAAAACATATCGTGCATTAGTACAAATAATCACATAATTTGTGATAACTAATAATATTCTATAAAATTAGAATAACTATAAATATACCAACTGTAATAACAGTGATATACTCTAATGTCACTCATGCCATCTCTTACACTTTATTCTGATGTATTAATATAACATCACATATAGGGTTAGCACAGACATCACATCATGTGAAAGTGCTCATACAATATTCATTTATTCTTTTCTTCATGTTTCTCATTATTTCTTTCATTACATCATTCATTGCTTTCAGTTTATGGGCCTTACGCCCTGGGCCTCGCGCCCGTCATACTGTATAGGCTTCGCGCCCGTCATATATCATGGGCCTCGTACCCGTTAAACTGTATGGGCCTCGCATCCGTAGTGCTTTTATCTATGAGAACATATTATTATATATGCTAAAGGGAGCTTTGAAAAACACTGGTCTTCTCACCAGTGTGCTTTTATCTTTGCCCTTATATTATTAACTCTCCCTTTTGGTTTTGTATGTCATTGAGTTCTCCCTTTCTTCCACTTTTAGCTCCTTTTTCCGCATTACCTAAATTATAAAAGGGGAAGAAGTATTTACCAAAAAAAGGGAAAAGAGGTAAATTGCATTTTAACAATAATAATTGAAGTAAATTTATTTTGGCGTGGCAAATGTATTTAATTAAAGTTTGATTATATATAACTAAAGATTGATATGTGTTTGATTGATATGAAATAAAGTTACATAATTGGTACAAATAGGGGAATCCCCTAAAACAATGACATTACTTAAGCATATATAGAATTTAGTTTTTCTATAATGCTAAATTTAGTAGATGCCACTTGATTAGAAACATTTTTTTTTATTTTTTAAAACAGATGAAGTGGCTTTTCTTTTGCTATATTTTTCCAATATGCTAATCACGTAAGAGGGAGAAAAAAAAAAGGCGAGAAATACAAACCTCAGAGGAATTTGCCAAATTTTGAATGAAATTAGGTTTAAGGAAAAAGAGAAAATTTATAATACTATAATTCTAAAAATAAATGCTACTTTTTTCTCGCAATTAAAAATAAATTTCACATGATTCCAAGTATTTAAGTATTTAAGACCGTATTCTTTCAGCTGTCTGAAAAGACAGGAAATTGTATGATGCATATAAATTAATAATTTATAATAATTAAATGTTAACAATCCAAGAGTTTATCAAAAACAAGTTAAAAATAAAAAACACAATCTGTCTTAGTAGATTATAGCTGTACATTCTATTTTCATTCAAGAAAGTTTGCATTTATTGATTGAAAGATTTTTTTTTATTTTTTATTTAAAGTTCATTAATAATAATATATTTTTTGGTGTAAACAAAACCATCAGAATCATAAAAGAAGTGAATGCTAATTAGGTAAGTTGCTTACTTATAATTAAAAATAAATATTTTAGCATTGTCAACAAAAAAAATAATTTTTTCCCAATTTAACCAAAGAAAACCTCCTTTTTCATCTTTTTGAAATTAACCATAATTTTTTATTCCATTGATTAAAAACATCAACAAAAGGACAAACAAAAGCTATGATACAGGACTTAAATGTCAGTTATTATGTAAATATTTAATAATATTTCATATAAATAACACTTTATTGTAAAAGGTTATAATAAATATATATATATAATATAGCTAATACTTAATATTATGTTTTATTACCCAAATAAAAAAGAAAAAAATAATGGGTATGAAAAATAGGTTCAAAACAAAAAAAAATTACACGACAAAAAAAAACTTTTTATTTATTTTGATCACCTTTATTACATAAAAACAAAAAAAACAAAATTGTTGATATGAAAAGACAAAAAAAAATCAAATATTTTTTTTCTCCAAATATGTTATATTTTATATAATAAATTAACTTATTAAGTTTTAAAATAAATCCAAAATACCATTACTTGAAAACATAAAAAAATAAACATCTAATCAAATCCTTTATTCAAATATTTAATTTAAATATGGAACATTTAAAAGTTATTTAATTATTAATTTAAATATTTTTATTTATATATTTTTACTTAAACATCTTTATATCAAATATTACTAAACACAATAATTTTCCTTTCAGTTTCTCTAATAACTACTCTTTTTCTCCGTATAACATAAATAACAAATTTTTTTTTTTCATACTAAACAACTATGCCTTTTTAACCTAAAAAAAACAAAGAAATAAACAAACAAACAAAAAGAAAGCCCAAACAATTTAGTATATTTTGTAACAATGCGGTCGGCACCTCAGCTCATATAATTCTAAGCACTTGTACACCGATTTGAACCTAAGAAATTCAACTTAAGTTGTTTTTTTTTTTCCTCCTCGTAGTTCTAATTACAACTTTATAATACAAATTTTAAAAGTATATAACTTTGTATATACAAGTCCAAATAGGATATATATTTTTTAAATTATATATTATTTTGAGAGGAACGAAATAAGCTATATATTGATATATTTTTCCTGAACATATTTCAAGTTTTCACTAACCATTCAAAACAGTGCATCAAATGCAAATGATTTAATTCAAATCTAACCTAAGAAACTCAATTCAAATCGGTGTACCAAATACAAGCTAACTTTGGATAAAATACAATTAAAGGTAAAAATTAAACTTAAAAAAAAGTAAAAAAAAAATTCATTATATATATAGTTGTTTGACGTACAAAACATTTCTTAAAGCTTATATATAATTACAATATTTTGTAAGACTTAATCGAAAACATAAAAGAAAAATGACTATAATAAAGATGAATTAAGTATAGAAACAGCAAGATTTAAGCGACTGTATGAAATGTTTGTAAATGATAGCTTTAGCCCATATAGCTAATTAAGTGATTTGGTAGTTGAGTTTGTGAAACTTGAAGCGTTAGTTTTAATTAGCTTGGAGCAACTAATAGCCATGAATTAAAAAGAGAGAGGGAGAAAGAGAGAGACAGAGAGAGAGAGAGATGGATTTTATATATAACTTGTTTAAAAGCGAACAACGAATTAGAACCTCATCAAGGTCGGTACAAATGAATTTATCAGAGAGTGAATAAACTCAACCACAGATAAATAAATGTCAAATCATGCTTTGTCATTACTATAGCCAGTTGGCTGGAGAAGTTAAAGTGTTTTTGTTAGTTTGTAATTATATTTTGCATGCAAAGGCATTTTAGGCATATAATAACCGTCAGTTTGATCATATACGATTTTAGTTGTCGTTACGTAAGTTTTCCATTAGGACAAAAACTTTTAGCTAGCCACGAGCGTTTCAAATATATCAAGACCATTGATAACAACATTTGTTCAATGAATGAGTACCCAACTTATTCCAAAAACAACCCTTTCAACTAGAACTCGTGACAAAAACTTGTCATCTCAATAACAATCAATCATATGACTAAAGTAATGTTAGCAGAAATTCTATATAACTAAGAGTTTTCTACAATCGCCAAAAGAGTTGTTAGTTTACCCTTCCAATTTAGAAGAAAAGATAGAGAGTGCAATTGTAAGAATTCAAATTCAAGATATCCTAATATTAGTTTATTAATCTATCCAAAAGATTAAATAACAAAATAGATTTATATTATTCTTACCAACTTTTTATTGTTTTTGTTTTTGTTTTTTTAATTTTTGCGCAATGTAAGATATATTTGACAAGGTGATTTATGCCTTTTAGTGCTTCTTACTTTCTATAGGATGGAATTCTGAACCCTAAATAATTAAAATTGCAAAAATATCAAGAGCAGATACCGTTTCTTATATTAAAATTCATAACCAAACTACACAATATATAAAAAAATGTTCAGCATCTATAATCTAAAAAGATGTTCTTCCTTATATGTATTGATGTTAGATGCATTACCGCTTTTGGAAGAAATAAACTTTCATTTTGAAGCGCTGAGCCGGTCTCGTAAGAGACTGAATTGAAACACTAATTAACGGTTCATTAGCCGGAGCAAAGCGATTTGTCTCGCCATATTTGGTTGAGATTCCAATATCTTGGCCAACTTGCAAATCGGAGATAGAAATAAGCTTGTAGTAGCGGTAACTACTTCCTGAAACTTCAATTTTGAACCAACTGCTTCTAGCTTCAATTTTGAACACATATTCCTCTTCTAATTCACCCACCTTCAACGCCGATAATCCTCCCCATAGCGGAGATATTTCATCAAAGAAATTGATGTTGAGATTAGTGGACATGTGAATCGATTCATTGTTGTTGGGTTCGATAAGTGAAAATTTGACTAGAAGTCTTGTTATCCATAAGTAAATGAATTATTTACATAGATATCTAAATTAAAGGAGTTGAGTTGGAAAGTGTTTATTTTTTTATTTTATTTTCATAAATGTCTGAAATAATATTTCATAAAAACAACATTACTCTTTATAAAAAATTGAGAATTAACATAAAGAAATTATAAAAAAAGAAAACAAAAAAATAGAAATAAAAAACGTGTGAATAAATAGAATAAGATTGATTTTATGGTATTGATAATTAGATTTTATATGAAAGGAAAATTTGACTTTTATAATTATGAAAATTTCATGGTTTAAATTATTATAAATTATTATAATATTATGAGTCGTATAGTACTTTTATAATAATATTGTGATCTTTATGATTCTTTGTGGTAACTTCGATTTCTTTATAGTTATTTAAATATGGAATTTTGATAACTAAAATGTTTTTGTCTTGAAAATTATTGATTCATTATGATAATTTTGCGTTCTTTAAGATAACTAAACGTGAAAAAATAAATATAAATTATAATTAAAATGTATTTAGTTTTACTAAAAGTAATTCACATTTATTAGTAAAAAAATCATCATTAATTAAAAAAAATAATATTAATAAAATAAGAATGATGTCAATTAAGTTAAAGGTACAAAATAGGTACCATATACATTTGTTTATTTAAAAAAAAAAACATTTATGTAATATTAATAAAAAAAAAGGGACGTATTTCAAATGGTACCCTAAAAATGGACTTTTACCCTCCGTCTGTTTGATACCTCCAAATTTGAAAAATGAAAAATTTTTCATTCTAAGAAAAATGAACTTTTCTAAATTTCCGTATCTGAACATCCAAAATTTTTCATTTTTGAAAAATGGAAAAAGAGTTCTCTAAAAATAAAAAGTTTTCACTTAAAAAAAAAAAATTCTAAACAACTTTTTATTTTTTATATCTAAAAAATTTTTATTTTCCAAAAATAAACCTCTCATCCAAACGGACCCTTAGTGTAATTATTTCTAAGTAAATAGTACAATTTCGCGTTGTAGCCAACAGGCTTCATTTGGTAAATATGATAATGGGCCTAATTAGGAAAGCTTCCTAAAAGCTTTTGGCTTCCTAAATTTAAACCCTGCTGCTACTGAAATATACTGATAATCTATCGAAAGAACTTTTATTTCCAAAAGAGATTTCTGGCAAAGCAAAAAAATATAGTTTTTAGAAAAAAGCTTTTCTACGTAGACTTTGAAATTTGTATTAAAGTTTAAGTTAGAGATTATATGTCACGTTACAAGATTTGAGATAGTGACATAGAGGGTTATTTAATTAAAGCAATGAAATCTCAAAAAAGTTTATCGTCTTTAAATTTCGTTTTAAATTATGTTTGAGTAATTTTAATCAAATATTATCGTTTATATTTAAAATCTCACTTTGAGATTATTCGGTCAAGTTCTCATGTCTCACAGATACATACTTCAATAAAATAAAATAAATTACAATACTAAATTAAAATTTAAAATTTACAGTCCTGGAGTATTTAAAAGCTTAATTACGTACATGATTCCAAAAGCAAAGGAAACAAACTTCAACTTCTAATCCTTAGTCTCCAAGATGTGATTTCACGAAACTTGTAACTTCTAATTAACGAAAGGCCTAGTAGGATATTTGTAAATTATTTTTAAACATTTTACTTTAACCATCATATTAATAATAGAATAATGCAATATAGAAATTTAAACGTGTAATTATGGCTATTTGCAATTTGTGTCCTTAAATATATCTAAAGTCAAGTATAGTCCTTTGAGCCACCTCATCATGTCGAAGCACAATGAGTGATCATCGATCGAGATGTACACTCTTCGTACGTGTGTGTTAACTCTCAGTATATTCTTTAACAACCAAATTCCTTTTTCAAATTTTCTTTAAAAATACAAATCTCATAATAAAATATATTATATTATTTTATCAAAAATCCATATTCGGATTATTTTTCCTTTAATTTCAAAAATAGTGTCATTTTCTAAAAATCACAGAATTTATAAAACTTTATATATTCATTTTCTTTAAATCAATCATTTTGGCCAAATCGCTAAAAATAAATCTAGTTATAAAAAATGGATAAGATATTCTATCTCTTGACACTTATTTATTGATAACTTCTACCATGTATTTTGAGACAGCTCTCTTCTCCAACGTTGGGTCAAAAAAGTACCTAAACATAATCACAGATAATTAAATTATCTGTCTAAAAATTCTGCAACCTTAGTTATAATAAATTTAATTACTTAGTGTATCGTTAGTATAAATTTAAAAATGATATTTTATTTTTAACACTTATAAATTTTTTCAAAAATTTTGGCTCCGCCTTAAAATATTTGATTGTTTAAAAACTTCAAAAATGCTTTAGACATGCAGAAAAACATTTCAAATTTCCAAAACAGTTCAAATATCAATTTTCAAACAATTATTTTTCTCCAAGTTCTTAAATATACATGTATATTTTTATATTATTATTATTATTATTATTATTATTTTATTTTCATTTTTTCCTTCTTAGTAGGACCACCTCACGGGCTCCGCGGCGGCAGCACGACGACATAGGGACGGCGATGGCGAGGTGGCAACGGCTGCGGGGCTGGCTCGGCTGGTCCGGGCTTGGGCTCGGTGGCTACGCGGAGGTAGGCGACGGCTCGAGTAGTGTGGCAGCTGGCGGAGGTTCCGGTGGCCGGGTTCTTTAGCTGGGTTGCGATGGACGAGGGCACGTGGGGGACTGTGGCTGCATGGCTGGTGCTTGGGTTGCCCGGGCTCGGTCGGGGCTAGGAGGCTGGGTCTGCGGTTACGAGGAGACGCGGTCTTGTTCCTTCAGGCGGCTCGGCTGGTGACGAGTGACAGAGGCTCGAGGTTGGGCAGAGACTCGACGCTGGCGATTGGATGCAAGCGGGTGAGTTTGGGCTCAACGGTGGCATAGCTGTGGGCTTGGGTCGACTGCCGTGGGTGCAAGAGAGTGAAAGGAACTAGAGAAGGGAGGAAGAAAGGGAAAGTGAGAGGGTGAGAGCTAGAGAGATAGAGATGAGAGATTGAAGAAGGAGAGGTTGAGATGAGCTTGTGAGAGAATTCGAAAGTGAGAGAGAGATTTGCTGTTAAAAGAAAGAGAGAGAGATTGAGGGCGTGAGGGTGGTAGAGGAATTGGGCGGAGAGAGTGAGGGTGGAAGAGAGAGATCTAGAGAAAGATGAGAGGTTGAAGAAGAAGGGTGAGATTTTGAGAGAAGAAATTGAGAAAGAGAGAGATGGTGAGGATGAGGGAGAGAATAAGGGTGAGAGAAAGGGTGGAATTTTTTGTTAATAATTTATGTTGGCGGGTGATCGGAGATACGAAGAGAATAATAATTTAAGTGAGTGGAAGAGAAAGGGGGTGGTGTTGGTGAATGGTGAGAGAAAGAGCGGAGAATTTTAATTAGTAGTGGGAGAGGAAAATAATATAAAATAGAGAGCAGAAAAGTGGGGTGAGGGAGAGAGAGGCAATGGAAAAAGAGATGGTGGAAAAATAAAAAATAAAATTTGGTAAAAGTTAACGAGTAAAATTGTAAAATTTTCAAACTTTTTCAAAATGTTAAAAATATCCCCCAATTGATATTAAATATATCAAAAATTTAAAATTAAATTTTTAAAAATAATAATTAATTGACATACTAATAATTAAATTTTTTATATTTACGTATAAAGTTTAAATTAAAAATTTTGCAACATAATATTACAAACTTTGTTTTAACATTTTTATTACTTATCAAAAACTTGAACATCATTTTGACTTTAAAAGCTCTTTTAAAAATATAATTTCCAAATACTTATTAAAAAATTACAGTTTTTGCTTCTTTTCTTCTACTGATTAAAAGTAAAAGCAAAATTTTTATTAAACGGGCCAATGACTGGTGAATACAAAGAAAATAATATCATGATAGGAACCAAGTAATAATATTTACATTTTAGGAGTTTGTTTCCGAATGAGTCAAGAACTGCAGGATGTTGATCAACAATGTAGATACCATGGTTGGCGAAGACTCCATTTTTTTTTTTTTGAAGGAAAGAAAACTTAGGATTAAAGGCAATATTACTAAAGCTTCAATTGGTTTTATGCTATTTTACTGTTTTGTTTATGAAGTTAACGAAAATGTGCCACTATCTTGCCTAACAATTCGTTAACAATATCTTTTTGGCAAAGATTAGCATGTTTGTTGGAAATAGCTTTAAATTTAAAATATTGTCTCATTAAGAAATATTTTGTTATTCTTAGAAGATAAGTGTAAATTATTAAGAATAAAAATTAATTTGACTAAGAAAAGAAAAGTGTACCACAAGTGTTTGCATAGCAGTTTAATGAGCATAGATATCTTAGTAATCTTAAAGTATAGTATAAAGTAATATTTCTGATGTTCTCTCTAAAGCCTCCATTCTCCTATTCTTCTTAAAAAAAGAGAGAATTTGTGATTTCTCACCATCATATCTTGGTGATTTACTTTTCTTGTGATTCTCTGAGCTTGTGTTCATCAAAGATTTAAGGTATTCCTCTTTTATGCTTTTTTCTTGGGGATTTTAAAATCTAGGGTTTGGTGAAGTTTAGGAATTGAGAAAATTATCTAGTTAGGAGATGAATTAGTGATATAGACAGATGAATTAAAATGGTTAATGATTTTTTATTGGGAAAACTGGATTTATGAATTTAGGTTTTAAGGTTTTTCTAGAAAATTTTCATGATTTTTCTTAATTAGAGAATATTAATTCTATGTTTTTTTGGCATGAATTCACTGAAGAGTGAGCATATTAAAATCTCAAGGCCCTACATCACCTAGTTAGTGATTATAGTAACTTCTTGTATCAAGGTAAATACATTTCTCACCTACAATATATTTTTTTAAAATTCAAATAGTTTATAAGTAGTGTAATATTTTAATAACATTTGTTATATATATATTTTTTATGAAAGCTTTTATATGTAATTTTATCAAGAGAGTTAGTGCTTATGTTATAGTACATGTATGTCGTTGGCAATGTTATTTTCTTTGATATTATATGTTGCTTTTCTTGACAAGAATTTTTTTTATAAAAAGTTACATTTTATTTATGAAAAGTTATGCTTTCTTATAAAGAGTTATGTTTTCTTTCAAAGATTCATATTTTTTAAAAGTTCTAATTTTTATTATAGTGCTATATTTATGGTTTTTATTTATATATAGTTATTTTTATATACCTTTGGAGGAAAACACCAGGAGTACTAGACTATATGACTAAGAAAGCTTCAACTAACTAGCCTTCTTTATTATTTTCCAATTTTTGGGCGGTAGAGTGTGTGAGCACTTGACTCCTCGATTGATATTTAGCGCGGCGTGTCTCCTTACAGCTACCTAGATCCCTGAGAATTTATTATTATAAGTGAGAGTTATAATAATAAATTTACTCATTTGAGAGTCTGTGGCCTAAGTAAAATAAGAGCTGTAAGGGATCCAATTTATAGTGACTGCACTAGTTGGATTTCAAAATTTGAACAAGAGAAAATCTTTTCTTCCCTTATCCATATAAAAAAACACCAACATTGTAGCATGCTAGGATAAAATTTTATTTAATTCAGATTTAAACAGGATAATCTTTTAATTTAAAATATTTATTTAAATAAGATTCTTAAGATATTTAAATTAATTATTCAAATAATTAATTTATCCATATCTATTTAAAATTTGAATCAATCTCATATTTATCTTTTAAAAGATAAATACAATTAATTTAAATATCAAATCTTATCTTCCAAATAAATATTTATACAAATTAAATATTTATCCCATTAATTAAGAAAACAAAATTTCCATTCTACCCTTGTCAGAAGAAAAGCATGCACCCTATATAGGTGACCCAAATTTTTGCTCTTCACTAAGTGGAAGAATACAAGCCATAAAAAATACCCCGATTAATTATCATCCGCTAAGGAATTATATGGAGCTAGTAAATAGACTGATTGGATAAATATAATGTGGGCTCTAATAATCTATGTAACTATTATTCTATATTGAATAAACTCATTACATTATTATTAATTTTAGAATCATGCCACTATAACTTGAAACTGTACTCTCAATTATATACCAACTTATGCAAGCCAGTGAATAGCCATCATCCAATGACCTAGTCAATATATGTATCACCTTGATATGATATCCATGATCAATCTTTGGTCAAAGTCCGCTCAACCTTTGGATCATGTCATCTTAAAGATCGATTATACACCTGATTAAGAAAATGATTATTCACCATATATGAATAAGAAATCATTTGCCAAGTAAGTGACTCAAGGTCTTGTCCATTTTCACATCTAGTATAATGCCAATAAGAGGATAACCTTTACTTCTTATTAGAGTTATGATTCCATATCTATAAGAAAACCCTCCATCGTATACAAGTCATGTATCCAACAAATCGGATTATAAGGTTACTACTTTGAGGATGCCTCAACCTTTGGAATATCAAAGTATACAAGTCATATACATAAAGCAATTCACTTACTCAGGATTAAAGTTATTGCATAATGAACGTCAAAAAATGAATTAATTTACTTAAGTGGACTACGTAGATTAATTATACTTTAGTTTTAGTCCAATATGTCACCACTAAGTAATACATCTATGTCTCTACTCAAGAGTCAAATTGATCTAGATAATCAAGACAAACTGTCTTCCTAATTGGCTTTAGACAATAAAATGAGTTAAATGCTCACTTTAACCCCATAGACTCATGACTATAAATTTTGATCACTTACTTTAGAATATTGTCCTATTGCATACAAAAGGCCATCACATACAACATTCTCACAGTTTAATAACAAGTAGTCAATGAGTCATTTTGCTTACATTTATAATAACATGTAAATATGATGAGTATATATAGCAATATAATGAATAATCTCTAATATATTATTAATTAGTTCAAATATAGAGGAAATTCATTAAAACTGTCTCTCTCTTAGGGTACTCCTAAAATTGAGGTAATGCCCGTTAGAATCAGAGTTTAAGAGTTGCCTCTGTAGGTTTGGAACTTGCAATTCTATTCTCACCATGGTTGTGTGTATTAGTACACTGCCTAGGGCCCAAATACAATAGAAAAGATTAAAAAAAAAAGTTAAATAGATTTACTTATATGTTTCAAAAGAGAGAGATTATGTAGTGTTCATGTTATGTTATTTATCTTCATGTTTTAGATATTATGATTCATTTGTACATTAGTTTTATAAACTAAGTGTTTTGTGAGATTACAAATGTACTTATTAAGCAATCGCTTATTAGAGTTTTTATATATTGCAGATAAAGATAAAGATAAAGCATAGGTTCATTGGATGATCGGCATGGATGTGTGCGTGATAGCGGAGCGAATTATCAGACTTTTCTATTTTATAGAACCTATATTTTTTTCCTAAAATATTTTTAGATTCGATTTTGGATCATGATGCTATTTGAATTTCAAAGTTATTTTCTTCAAGACAATTAGGTTCTTATGGATTGATTAAGCTTTTTCAAAATTATGTTTCCGTCATCATGAAACCTATTAGGTTTAGGTGATCTAATATTTAAGTTCATGATAAGAATTAAGTTTCAATTTTTATTTTAGAAAAATTACGACTTTCGTTTACTTAATGTTATATTCTTTATATATATATATATATATATAGACATGCTTAATGTAGAATCTTCATTATTTTTCGCTATTATATCATGTAAAAAAGTAAATTGTGATATCCCATTAAGTGGCGTTACAAAAGGACTTTTCTTAAAAAAATTTAGATTACTTTTAGGAAAATTAGAAAAATAATAATACTTTAAGAAGAGTAATCTTTCTTTTAAAAATAAGCATTACGTTTATAATAATAGATAAAATGTGAATTTAATTAAAAAAACTGAAAAATAAAAATTTCCTTAAAAATTAGTTATGAAAACTCGTCGAGAAAAACAAAAAGGAAGCTTATAATATTTTTGTTATTGCAACCTGACATTATCATAAGGTTTAATATTTAAATCTCCCATCCAATAGTTCTAGAAAAAATTATTTTCTTAAAAAAATAAAAAAAATAAAAGAATATATAAAATACCATAAATGACGTAGAAAGTTGCAAAATATCACACGACACTCCCATTTCTTATTAAGATTCACAAACTAAACTACATAAACCTTCTTCCTTATTTATAAGCTTATTATTATCGATACAACATAGGTTAAGCATCTAGTATTTTATATAAATTATTACAGAATGGAAGAAGTAAAGTTTCATAGGTTGAAGTATTAAAACTTCATTTCGATGACCGACTCTGGCCTCTGGGGTCTGTAGGGTCTGAATCCGAATGGTACCGGAAAATCAGCCAGAGCCAGACGCTCTAATCCACTGCCATCCACAAAGATTCCAACGTATCGGCAACCGAATGGGTCATCAGGGCAGAATAGAAGATTGTAGTTATTATGAGGATGTTTGGAATCTTTTACAATCTTGAACCAAGTGGTTGTGGCTTCTCCATGGCCACCTACAATCACGAACTGTTGTCCGAAGACTGGTTCGGGATCACCCACCCTCCACACAGATGACCCTCCACATACGTACGACACAGCTGCCTCATTGAATTTGATGTCAATAAGGGTGGACTCTCGGATAATTTCGTCTCCATTGGGTTCGATGGGCGAAAATTTTATCGGAAGACTTGGTTTTGCAATTGTAAATACTGCAATTTCGTGTTGAACCCAACAGGTTCCATTAGGGTTTACTAGTGGAAAGATGGAGCTTATGTATAATAATGGCAAGGGCTTGTTAGGCCATGCCACCAATATATAGTATTCGTCTTTTTCGAGTTCGTTTCCGGATAAGTCAAGAACAGCAGGAGGCAGAGAGATGCCATGCCTGGCACACTCTCCTTTTGGTGTGAAGGAAAGGAAAAGGAGGGACAATATTGTGAGAAAAGTGGTTGCTTCCATTTGTGCTCTTTTTTGGGATTTTTGTGTGTACCGATAACTAGGATGACGATCGTATTTATAGAGGATGCCATGTCCCTCCACCTACCCATTGCGCACGTTTTTAAGGTTTGGCCACTAATTTTGTATCCTATATACAAAACGGTCGAGAAAAACAAAGTTTTAAGATACAATAAAATAATCATTCAAGCAACAAATGTGCGTACTTAATCCAATTTTGGTACAAAAATCAACCCAACTAAAACAGGAGAATTAATTAAATAATGGTTGTCCTATATTAATAACTTATTTAATTGTTGTTTAGCAATATTAATTTTTAATTATTGTTTTAACAATATTATTGACATAATGAGCCCTATCGAAATAGAATAAATATATTAAAAAGCACACACTAATAAAATATATGGTTAATAAATAGAAGAAAGAGAAAACGTTTTCCTTATTGCATGGAAAGTCACATCAGGCATCAGTAAATAAGTGCCAAACACAGATGAGTATGTTTAGAAACGAAAAAACAAAGAAAGAATTAAAGTAAAAAAAGACAAACAAACAAACATATTTCAACGTCTTACACGTAAGTCCCGTTAGTAATTATCTTCGAGAGGTACCACATAAGCGAAGCTAAACACGTATTTCAATAGGGGACGTGTATTATTTTTTTCAAAAGCAGTGGGGCCTCACTTGACCTTGAGCGCCTCTGCTGCTGGGTATAAAACGTGATTGTATTTTAGCTTCTGGAGCGAGTGTATTTTTAAACAATGAAAATTTTTCATTTTTAAAAATAAAAAGTTATTTATATAATATCTATGTGTATATATATATACCTTTTATATAGAGGACAGATAGAGAATGACGCCATAGTAATTAAGGTTATATCTAGGGCAATGGTCCGACACTTTAACATTACACGTAAGTTGTTTTGATAAAATTAATGGGGCACGTTCGTCCGATTGAGCGTTTGGGGCCAACGTCGTACTCGTTTGAAGCATGACAAAAAAAATGCACATGACACTTGCTTGAAGCATGAATTGTGGGTTTTTAATGTCAAATTATGAAGTAGCATACATATTAACAATACTCGTGGCACCTGTTATCCTTATTATACGTGGAATTATGAAGTGACTTATAAGAGAGAAGCACAGGAAAACAATGATTATTAGCCATATATATTTAATCTTTAAACCTAATTATACGGGTGACTTCACATTTTCACATAAAATATCCACAATTCATACTTCCAATGAGTGTCATGTGCATTTTTCATCAAAAATTTAATTGAGGGGGGAAATTCGTAAACTTTTCTAAAATTCAGGAGGAAATAATGTTATAAATAGAAAATCAAGAGGCATTTTGTGATAAGACCTAAAGTTTAGGGGTTAAAAGCATAATTAATCCTTATCATTATTTTTCTTTTTCGGAAAAAAAAAAAAGAGAAAGAGCCAAATAACATATTTGGAGACTCTAAGTTAAAAGTACAACATAATTTTTAAAGACTAGTAATAAATAGTATATTCATGTTAATTATGCACAATAAACCTGAAATTACCTTTACATTTCATTCTTTTTCTCTCTCTATTGTGACTTTCTCTCCTCGACATCACATGATCCTGAGAAATTGTGAGCGGCTATTATTTACCTGTAAACTTATTATTTATTAGAAAATTCAAGGATTTACCCACAAAAATAATGCTATAATTTATCATCTTTTAAAAAAACCTACTATAATTTTAAAACATACATATAAAAAATGTAATATGCTATAATTTCTCTATAAAAGAATATGTTGGAACATATGACATAAGCACATTGTTTTCGTTTTTGTTTGGTTTGCAACATCTGCTATTTTTAATTTTAATAATCAAAGAGTACCCAATCTAGTTGAACAAAGTCAGTTAGTTTATAGCTAAAGAAAAATCAATTATTATTTTTTTTAATGGAAGCATACTAGGTTAAATTGAACTATTTTAATGTGATTTACTAGTACAACTTAATAGTAATTTCATATTTGATTTTACTATAAGGTGTAGAGTTTAAATCCACTTACTCCTTAAATTCAAATTCCACACCATCAATTTTGGTTAATTTTTACTGTAAGGTTTAGAGTTTGAATCCACTTATTCCTTAAATTCAAATTCCACACCATTAATTTTGGTTAATTTTTAGGGTAAGTAGCTCGTTTTGTACACCCCCACCATTAATTTTGGTCAGAACTTTGTAAAAAAGATTCGAAGTAAAACAAGTAATTTATCGTAATTTTTATTAATAAAGTTCTTACAAAATTTCAGCAGTGCTTACAGTGAAAATTTTCCGTCTCCGCCATATGTGGTAGCATTGATCAGTAAACCTTGGAATGTATATAGAGAAGAGTATCTTTGTCAAATCATTCCCTATTTATTTTTAGTTTTTTTTTTGGGTGAAAAATGCCGTGTTTAATTGTGTTGGCAGTAAATAACATGTAATAAATATATATAGACGAAACGCTAAATAAAGAAACTACACAGAAGATCTCTAAACTCTAGGAGATTAATTACATTTAACCATTAGAACAAGAAATCATAGAAATTGCCCTAAAAGGGGGGGAAAAAAAAGGGAAATCACAGAAACTGCAAATTAGTGTCACTGACCCTGATTGAGTTGACAAAGGATGACTACGATTTAAATTGCGGATAAATAAATAAATAGTAATTTTCACAAAAAAAAAGATAAAAAATAGGTTTTTAAAATATTTAGAGTAAACAATAGATTTATTATTTAAAGAATTATTTACAGCAGATTTATTATATAAATGATTTATTTACATTTTGGAGATATGTTATTTATCCAATACAATTTTTATATACCTGGTATATTTGTCGTTTACTTCAAATTTTCCTTTGAAAATTATTATCTTGACTATTTAGACGGTAGGATGAGATCAAATTACTCTGAAATTTACAAACGTTTCATTTTACATCACACAAATAAGTTAAAAAGTAAATCTCTTTCTCTTTAGTCTCTAATTTTTAAAAAATTCTCTTGAATTTGTTAGATGACTAGTTGGGGGCACGTGCTCTGCGTGTGCATATCCCCATATGAATTGATCATTGGCACTATTTATAGTATCAGCTTGAGTATGCCAGTTTATTTGAACAAATCAACAAGTGCAACCTGACGGTAGCCAACAACAATGTGCCATAAAATGTCAAAATAAATTCACTTGAGCACACAATTTGTAACTGGCAATTCTTGTCAACATTGATGCCTTAAGTTAATTGTTTGTTGTACAAAGGAAGAACATTGATAATGTAAGACGTGATAGAAGAAATACAACTAGAATAATGAGAAAGAGAGCTTTGTTTACTAGAAATATACAAAATCTTGCCACTGTTTTGGGTTAAAATTTGCGTTAAAATTTGCTTCAATTTGGACCATTCCGTTTGAATGACCAATTCAAATATGTGTTTGGATTTTGCACATATGAACTAGATTATTTGGATTAACATTTTAGGCATTTAGACACAAATTTAAATATTTCTGTTCAAATGTACTGTTTTAAAAAACTAACTTTGTAAATGTCAGTTTGGATGATAATTTAAATGTTTTTGTTTAAATGTTCAATTTGCACATGCGCTTCTTTAAATCGAAACATAATAATTTGAGAGCATGCCCACTACTTGAAACTCAAAATAGAGAGGATTAAGGGAATGACATTTTAAGGTTGGTTTGGTTTCTCGGAAGAAGAGAAGAGAAGACCAACATCTACTGGAAGAGAGATTTAGAAGAGAAAGAAAGGGAGGGGAGAGAAATAGCAAGCCTTCCAAATTTTCTAATGACCAAAATGTCCCTGTGGTTTAAGATGGTCTGATTTCTTGGAATTTGCTCTAGCGAGTCCCTTCTACTTCGATGTGCTTGTTTGGTGTTTCTGTATCATCAGCACTAACAAAAGTTTTGATCTGTCTTCGTAACTTGTATATTATTCAAGGGAGGACAGTGTAAATAAACTGGTTTGACATGTTGAACTAGTGAGAACCGATGAAAGAGTTGCTATTTTATCTTGATAAAAACTAAAACTTGTCTCAATTTTGAACAAAATTATACACTGAACATCTTGTACGATTTCATGATTAGAACTGGGATTACATGTTTCATGGGCATCAGTTTTTTTTTTTTAATCTTTTTTTTGTAACATCATTAGAGATTAGGATGAATTTATTGCAAATCAGTGAGCAATGCAATTGATTAGGGGAATATTAATTATAAGAAGGTTGAATGTAAGATTAACAGCATGAAGAAAAGATATAACTGCGATGCACTGAATACAACTTTCTACCGATTATTTCTCAGCCTTTATTTTTTCATTTTCACCTTCCTTACAAAGAAAAACACAAATTGTAAAGAAAACAATATCAGTGCTGACAGAGGGTTTCTGGTTCTATTTAAATATAACGTATTACACAACATGCCTACTACTTATTACTTACCAAAAGCGCTTAGGTATACATTTCATGTTATTGTTATTGCATTTGAATTTGCATTATGATCTCGATTTCATCTCCATGCAAGACGATAGAAGTCCCATCTCATCTAGAATCAAAACATGTAACTAAATGTATTGTTAATTGTATCGAACTGAATAAATAAGCCTCTCTTTTCTTATCCTTCAAATACACATTTATCAACCTCTAGATGCAAGTTAGGTCTTTAAAGCTTTTGCAATTCAGAGAGTAAAAATCTGAAGGTAATACCATTGACCCTTCAAATCTGCAATATATGATTATGAACTTATACATATGATTAGGCTTATCCAATACAATAATTGTTCATTTTGTTCATCAGGTCCAAACCAAGCATTGGAGCTGTTTGTGAGGGATTAAGGGAATAGCATATTATGGTTGGTTTGGTTTCTCAGAATGTGAAAGTAAAAACAAACTAAAAAGATACAACATCAGTTTTGATAGATAATTGTTGATTCTATTTAAGTAAAACGTATTACGCAGCATGTCTATCATGTATTATATACCAAAAGTGCTTAGGTAAACGTTTCATGTGATTCGTGTAACATTTTGAATCTACATTGTGATCTCCAGATTTCATCTTTGTCGACGATGACAAAATCTCATCTCATCTTATATCAAAATATATATCTACACGTCTTGTTAATTGTATCAAAGTGAACCAATAAACCTCTATTCTCTTATCCTTCAAATATACGTTCATCAACATTTAATAGATCATTAAAGCTCATGTAATTCAAAGAGTAAACATCTGTAGGTAATACCGTTGACCTATAAAATCTGCAATATATGTTTGTAAACCAATACATGTGATTAAGATTATCCATTTTACAATGGTTGTTCGTTTTGTTCATGAAGTTCAGACCAAGCTAACACTTACTATCCTTTACGTGAATCTACAAATATATACATACATACATATATATATATATATAACAAGTTGAGACCGACCACTCAAACGTATCATTCAGCGCTACTGCAGGCGACAAGAAAGGATCCCGAATACCAACACCATTAGCCGTCCGAGCGCATATTGCAAACTTATGAGCCGCAAAATTGATTCGTCTGGGAATCCATTTAATATGAGATCAAATTGGAGGCCGAATGAGTCTATTGAAATCCTCTCTATTGCTAAGAAGTTGCCACGGACAATTCTGGGGATTAGACATAAAGAACCTGACAACAAGGGCCGATTCACATTCAGTAGTAATGTCTTTCCAACCCTAATTAATGGCCGTGGTTAAAACAAATCTGAGCTCTTCAGCCTCTGCCACCATAGTTTCAACAGAGTTAGAGAGAGAGGTCGCAGCTAAAACCATATCCCCAAGATGATCCCAAGCAACAATAGCAAGAACAGTACTGTGTTGACCCACAGAAATATCAGACTTAATCTTAATCCATCCGGAGGAGGAGGCTGCCATTCGTTCTCAATACTGTCATCTGTTAGGAATTAGGTGCATCGTAATTCAAAAATACCAAGAACAAATAAATTATAGAAGAAATTAAAAGCAAAATGACACCAAATTTTTATAAAATTATGCCCAAATTTATGACTACATCTTGTTTTTGTCACTGCAGATTTCATTATGATGATGATTACAAAAAATTGTCACTCACCCTCAATTGTGTTTTGTCTCTCTCACTCAATGGTCAGCCTCACAATATGATCTATCGTCAGAAAATAAAACCCTACCTTTCCTATTTATAGGTGTACATGAAAAAGGAAATAAAAAACCCCAAAAATTAGACTTCTCGTGACTTGGCGCCATGGCCACATGTGGCTCTGTGATTCCATGCAACCCCTAGTGGTGCCATGGCTTCAATAGTTTGAGTCACGACCTAAGACACTTGACCAAAAAAGCTCGTTTTGGCAACTGGTGATGCCATGGCACCCAAAGATTGGCGTTGCGGTGCCCGAATCCTCCTATTCTCTTCTTGCTAGGATTGATTTGGCTCCACACCTCAACATCATCAGCTTTCGGGTTTTGAATTAAGTTTGAGTACTCTATAAATTGACACATAGCTTCACTAAAGATCTCCAGAGAAATTAACTTGCTATCGTTATGAATCTCATCATTCCTCCATCTCCAGATAGCCTTGACAACACTTGAAGCAAAGAAGAAAAAACCCTCAGAAGGTTAGAACTAAAAATCGCCAACAAGAATGATCTTCAGGAAGTCGAAACCTAATGCACATACAAGAGCTTTCGTCCCCAAGTTCCATGTTGAAGCAAACTAGATAGGTTTAGTAAAACTACAAAACAAAAACAAGTGAGAAATCGATTTCTGCTCCAGCCCCCCCTCTATACACACACACACACACACACACACACACAAACACAAAGGGCAACTATTATCTCCACTCCCAATTCTGCCGTAGACTTCTACTCAAACCAGAAGCAGCCCTTTGTTAGGAAATGCCCTAAGTATTAGAGACATTTTGATGTATTCATTTTGAACTGGATAATAAAATTATACATAGAGGTTATTCATTACATTGCTAACTGTCCTCGTCTTATTTACATGTTAAAGTAAATGTAAGCAAATATGGCTCACTGACTGCTTGTGTTAAAACTGTTAGAATGTTGCATGCAATAGACTTTTGTATGCGAGAAGACAATGTTCTAAAGTTAGCAGTCTAAACTATGGTCTGTAGTCTATGGGGTTAGACCGAGCATCTAACTCATGTTAAGACTATTATGTTGTCTAAAGCCTTAGAGGGGACGGTTTGTCTTGACTGTCTGGAGCTGGACTCCCAAGTAGAGACATGGATATGTTGCTTGGTGGTGACATATTAGATCGGGACTAAAACGTGATTGACCCACGTAGTCCGCTATGAGTGGATCAATCTGCTTTTGACGTTCATTATGCAATAACCTTAATCCTGAGTAAATGAACTTCTTCATGTATATGACTTGTGTACTTTAATGTTCCAATGGCTAAAGCGTCTCAGAGGGTAGTAAGCTTATAGACCGGTTCGTTGGGTGCATGACTTGTATACGATGAAGGGTTTGTTTGCAGATATCGGAATCATAGCTCTGAGGAGTTAAAGATATCCTCTTAAAGGCATTATACTCAATGTGAAAATGGACAAGGCCTTGGGTCGTCTGCTGGGCGGATGACTTCTTATTCACACATGGTGAATAAACATTTTCTTAATTCGGGAGTATAATGGAACTTTAAGATAGCCTGATCAGTAGGATTAAACGGACTTTGACCTAAGGCTGATCATGGATATCATATGAGGGTTTTGCATATATGACAAGGTCATTAGATGGTAGCTCGTCACAGGCTTACGTAATACGGTATATAATTGGGAGTTCAGTTTCAGGTTTATAGTGGTGTGACTCTGAAATTAGTGATCATATGATTGAGTTGTTCGGTACAGAATGATGATCATATGGAATCACGGGAGCACGATTATATATGTCCAATCAGTCCCTCTACTAGCTCCACATAATTCCTTAACGTTTGGCAAATTGATTTGTGTATGCTATTGGCTAGTTTATTATACATGGATGGTGATGACACAGGATTAGGATGGTAGACAAGATTCTCTCCGGTTGGATTCAGATTTTGTTTTGGATAATAGAGTACACAATTATTCGAACTCCAAATAAAGTTGCCATGATTTTATTTGAGATTGGATTGGAGTTGTAGAAAATTATCCATGAGAACAAGAATATGAAACACAATCGTTTTGTGGAATTTGAAATTTGAATTTTGAAATTTGAATTTTGAATTTTGAAATTTGAAATTTGAAATTTGAATTTGAAATTTGAATTTGAAATTCGAATTTGAAATTTGAATTTGAAATTTAAATTTGAAATTTGAAATTTGAAATTTGAAATTTGAAATTGAAATTTGAAATTCAAATTTTGAATCACAGTCCAAGTAGGATTCGAATTTGTTGTGGAAATCCACAAGGTTTGAAATTCTAATTTGAGTTGGATTTGGAGAGGATAATCTTGTTAGAATCCTACTTGAATTTTGAATCCAAATCCCAACAAAAGTGGGCGAATTTTTGGAGGATAATCTCCAATGGAAAATTCGGTTTTTGTGGATAAGATTCAAGAAAAAATTCAAGTTTCAATCCCAGTTGAATTAGGATTCTCTCCCTCACTAAAAGTAGCCGAAATTGTTGGATTTATCCAAGAAAAAATTCGGTTATTTTTGGATAAAGTTGAGATAAGATTCAAGCTTGAAAATCCTAGTGGAATTTTTGATTCTACCTTATCCATAATGGCCGAAAATTTGGAGAAGATATTCTCCTAGAAATTTCAGATTTTTTGGTTGAAAAAGGGAGATAAAATTCTAGTTAAAATCTTGTTTAGATTTGGATTGGATTTATCCTAGGAAAACCGAATTTAATTGTGGAGATTCTCCCTTGGAAAATTCAGATTTTTTGGTTATGGATAAGGGAGAAAATCTTTTCCTAGTCCAATTCAAATTCAGAGAATCACCTCATGCAGGTCTATAAATAGAGGTCCTGCCACTCCAGTTCTCTCAGACCACAGACTCTCAGGTGAGCAGGCTTATTGTTGCACAGCTCATCGTGACAATAAAGTTCTTTAGAGACCTGGGTGGTCAGAAGAAGACTAGCAGTGCTAGCATACCGATCGAGGTTCAGAGTGCCCACACACTCAGCTATTCGGGAATTGGAGAATAGTAGAGAAGGCTAGTTGGTTGAATCCTCCGGTCATTCTCCTCCTGCAGATTAGCGTCCTTGAGGTATGAGTTTTAATTGTTGTTGGTTTATTGTATATGGCATCATGAGATATTTAACGATCTAAAAATTTTTATTGTTCCGCTGCGCCACTCTGATACGTTTTTACCGATTTATTTTCCTACAATTGGTATCAGAGCCATCTCATGACTATGCTATGTATATAAATTAGACAATTACTTAGTCTTTTTATTTATGTATGGATTTGATATTTAGAGAGTGGCATTCTAGGGTTCCTTTATGTTGTTATCATGTATTATGTATAAAGTATGTGGTTATTTTAATTTTTTGAATTATTATAAGCATGCTTGTTTATGCCGGTTATGGTTCCTTAGAATTTAGAAAAATTGTATCTAGGAATTTTTATGTAACCATGGGAGCAGTTTAATTAACACTGTAATTTTCCCATGGATTTTAATTTTTTGTCTCTTAGAATTTTACGGTTAGAATTTTGTACACCGGAAACGGTATAGGAATTTTTATGTAATTATTCTTGGAGGAGATTGAAGATTGAAGACCGTAATTTATTTTTTCCCAAAAGTTAAATTTGATTTAAAGATTGAAATTTTGATTGTGTGGAAAATTTCAATTTAATTGGGATTCAAATTAATTTTGGAGATCCTAATGGGTAAATTGGAATATGGCACGAAAATCGAGACACGACCCTTGGGATAGGCCGACGGGCCTTGGTGGGGCTGTAGCCCCTGCCCTCGGGCAGGATGGGGCTGCGGCAGCCCCTGTGCAGGCCCACACCACCCACGGCCGCAGGCTTGGCCTGCAGCCAGGGGTGGCCGTGGCCTGCCCAAGGCTGGCCGCAGCCTGGGCGTGCAGCCTCTGGCTGCAGGCGCTGCCTGCAGCCTGCCGGCTGCTGCGCCCAGCCTGGGTGTGTAGCCTGGCGCTGCAGGCTTGGCTTGCAGCCCGGCAAGGCTGCACATGGGGGTGGCCGTGGGCTGCCAGCCCCTCCTGGGTTGGTGGCTGCCCACCGCAGCTGCCGCCTACGGGGGCGGCGGCACGGCGGTCCAAAATTAGAAAATTTTGATTTTTAAATTTGAGATTTAATTTTAAATCATGTTTAAAAATATGTAATTGAAAATTTGAAATTTTTGAAATTACATATTATTGCGCATGATGTTTAAAATTGTTTAAAAATTTAAATTTGAAATTTAAATTTGAAATTCGAATTTGGAATTTGAATTTGAAATTTAAATTTTTGGATATTTAAATTTTAAATAATTCATGGGATGAGAAATAAATGGAGAGGCTACATAAAGATGGATACAAGAAGATGGAACAGAATTCAAGAACCAAAGAATGCTTTGGATGGAATTTTGTAATCTTTATTTTCTTTGTTCTAGGATGGAACCATAGCTTGGTCATTCTGTCAATTATTTTTTCTGTGATATGTCATGGATGTATAAATATGTATTGATGGATGTTTTGTATGCATATTTGATAACATGTCATATAGGATAGGTGAGTGCCGCTCATACTATATTGATCATACATAATTTGTCAAAACTTGCATGTTTTTTCAAAATATTGAGTGGGAGAGGGTTTCAAACAAAACCCACGGCCTCCATTGTTGACCCATATGTGAAAGCATGGTAACACCTCGCGTCAGTTCTGCCCTGACCACACCCCTCGGTAGGTGTTTACCGTCGCCGGTATATTAGATTGGATCTCCTATGTGGAAAACGTGTTCGGGTACGATCCTATTCATGACCACCCCTCGGTGGCTTGGTAGGACGTGGATCGGGCTACGTAAACAATGGTTATACACTCAAGACTCGTTTAGCTATTAACCTTCTCTAGAAGCTCTGTTAACTAAACTGGTGGCCAAATAAGCGGTTATTAATATATGTCTTAACCTTGGAGGATTTAAGGCAACATATATTAATTGGACGGGGTCTATGTTCCGGCTATTTGTTCTCATGACCACCCCTCAGTGGCTTGGGGCAATAGGTGCTGAGAATTACCGTTGCAATGCTACATGTTTTTCAAGTTTCATGTAGGAACATACTCTTATGTTTTATTTGCTAAATTATCTGTATATTTGCTTGGGCTTTGTAATGATGTCTAGTATAATTTTATTTCAGTTCAAAATGTCACCGACACCCCTCATTTCGATACTTACTGAAAATAAGTTGAATGGCGATAATTATAAAGACTGGAAAAGGAATTTATTAATAGTTCTCAGCTGCGAGAGACACAAGTTCGTGCTAGACGAACCATGCCCACCTGGGCCCAAACCTGACACACCACTTGAGGAGGTCCCGGTTGCCTATAATCGTTGGAGAGAATCCAATGAAATAGCTCGATGCTACATCCTTGCTAGCATGACGAGTGCTTTACAAAAGCAGCATGAGACTTATCAAGTTGCTGGGGAGATCATGGAAAATCTGGAGGACATGTTCGGAGGCCAAGAAAAATTGGCTCGACAGTCCGCTATCACCAGCATTATGAACTCCAAGCAAAAGGCGGGTACTCCGGTGAAAGACCATATGATCACTCTAATGGGATTCTTCGCTGAGGCTGCCGAGAATGGTGCTGAGTTGGACTACAACACCCAGATCGAGATGGTGTTCAAGACTCTGTCTAAAAATTTTGTGGGGTTTAAGGCCGCATACAATCTGGCGACAAAGGAGTTAGGACTAATCGAGCTCATGAAGCAACTACAGGCTTATGAGCGGATGATCAGGGATGAGGATGTGGTCCGACCTAAAGGAGAGGCCAATTTGGCGGAATCTTCCAATCCCTCACGGAAGAGGAAGAGGCCAAATAAGAAGCAAGTGGCTTCTAGTTCTTCTAATCCTCCTGTCTCGGACGGGAAGAAGAAGAAGAAGAACAAGAAGCCAAAGGACCCTAAAAAGTCCAAATGCTTCCATTGTGGGAAGGTAGGTCACTTCAAGAAGGTTTGTCGGGAATTCCTAGCCGCCAAGGGCAAGGAAGGTAAGGAACTTCATTACTTAGAAGCGTGTTTGGTGGAAGAATCGAAAGACACTTGGGTCATTGATTCGGGAGCCACTAATCATGTTTGTGTTTCTATGCAGGGGTTCGTGGAAACGAGAAGTCTACATGATAGGAGCCTCTCGTTGCGGACTGGAGATGGTAGCTTTGTGGTGGCTGAGGCAGTGGGAGATGTTCATCTTTATTTTGATCAGTTTAGGTTTATTTTATTGAAAGACTGTTTTTATGTTCCTAATTTTAGGAGGAACCTTATATCGGTAGCTTGTTTAATAAAGGATTCTTATTCAGTTTCTTTTAGTAAAAGAGTTGATATTCGTAGAAATAAGTCTTTTATCTGTTCTGGATGGATGGATGGAAACCTATATTTGATCAAACCAAAGATGTACTCACTGCTTGACACTGAATTAATTGATAACTCTAAAAGGTTGAAAGTTTCTCACTCTAACAAGGCGTACCTTTGGCATTTAAGACTTAGTCATATTAATCAGGATAGGATTCAAAGATTGGTGAAAGACGGTCCTCTGGAATCTCTGGAGGAGGTACGACTTCCCCAATGTGAGTCTTGTCTAGAGGGTAAAATGACTAAGAGGTCTTTTGGAGCTAAGGGTACAAGGGCTCAGGAGCTCTTAGAAATTGTGCATACTGACGTATGTGGCCCCATGAACGTCACAGCACGAGGAGGGTTCGAGTATTATGTCTCATTCATAGATGATTACTCGAGGTATGGATATGTATATTTGATGCACCGCAAGAGCGAAACCTTTGATAAGTTCAAAGAGTATCGTGCAGAAGTGGAAAAGCAATTGGATAAATCCATAAAGACACTTCGATCTGATCGAGGTGGCGAATACCTCTCCGATGAATTTCTAGGACATCTTGTAGAGAACGGGATTTTATCCCAATTGACTGCACCTGGTACTCCACAACAGAATGGTGTAGCCGAAAGGAGAAACAGGAACTTATTGGATATGGTACGGTCCATGATGAGTTACTCAACGCTGCCATTATCATTTTGGGGATATGCTTTACAAACGGCGTGCTATATTCTGAACCAGGTTCCAAGCAAATCAATTCTCAGAACTCCGTATGAATTGTGGCATGGCAGGAAGCCCTCCCTTGGACATATGAGAATATGGGGCTGCCCGGCACATGTACTGGATGGGGATGCGAAGAAGTTGGAACCAAGATCAGAATTGTGCATGTTTGTAGGGTATCCAAAAGGAACTAAAGGAGGTCTGTTCTATAACCCGAAAGAACAAAAAGTCATTGTCTCAACCCATGCGACATTCTTGGAGGAAAGTCACATGAATGACTTTAAGCCTCGAAGCAAAGTGGTGCTAGAGGAGTTATCGGGTGAAAGAACTGCTCCACAGATTTCGGTCTTGGACGCAAGTCCGAGTTCCAGTGAAAGACCTGCAGACGATCAACAACTTAGGGTGCCTCGTCGTAGTGGGAGGGTTTCTAAGAAACCTAATTTCTTCATGTATGATGCTGAGGTATACCAGGCCGAGGCTCATGAGCATGAGGAAGATCCGGTCACATATGATGAAGCTATAAAGGATGTTGATTCTAGATCTTGGAAACAGGCTATGAACAATGAGATGGATTCTATGAAATCCAACTCTGTTTGGGAACTTGTAGATTTGCCGGATGGGATAAAACCCATTGGATGCAAATGGGTCTACAAAAGAAAGAAGGATGCGGAAGGGAGAGTGGAAACTTTCAAAGCTAGACTGGTTGCAAAGGGATACACGCAAAAGGCTGGAATCGATTACGAGGAAACCTTTTCACCTGCTGCTATGCTGAAGTCTATCCGTATTCTTCTATCCATTGCTGCGGCTCTCGATTATGAGATCTGGCAAATGGATGTCAAGACGGCATTCTTGAATGGCCATCTTGAAGAGTGTATCTATATGATACAGCCCGAAGGGTTCGTAGCAAAAGGCCAAGATAGGAAAGTCTGTAAGTTGCTTAGATCCATTTATAGATTAAAGCAGGCATCCCGCTCATGGAACCAGAGGTTTGATCAAGCGATTAAGACATTTGGTTTTGAGCAAAACGTTGATGAACCTTGTGTTTATAAACGTATTAAGGATGGAAAAGTGGTCTTTCTGATACTCTATGTTGATGATATACTACTCATTGGGAATGACGTAGGGAACTTATCATCGGTCAAGCTTTGGTTACACCAACAGTTTGACATGAAGGACTTGGGAGAAGCTAATTATGTTCTAGGCATTCGTCTCTTTAGAGATCGAAAGAACAAAATGATAGCGTTATCCCAAGCTTCATACATAGATAAAATAATTGACAAATATGCAATGCTAGAGGCAAAGAAAGGCTCACAACCTTCTATTGCCGGTCTAACTCTTTCATTAGATGACTGTCCCAAGACATCGGAAGAAAGAGAGCGTATGAGTAAGGTCCCTTATGCATCCGCTGTGGGTAGCCTTATGTACGCTATGCTTTGCACTCGCCCGGACATATGTTTTGCAGTAGGTATGGTGAGTCGATATCAAGCGAATCCTGGAACCAAGCACTGGCAAGCAGTAAAGCATATACTCAAGTATCTTAAGAGAACGAGGGATTATATGCTGGTATATTCTGGAGGGGACCTAACACCCGTAGGATACACGGACTCAGACTTCCAGACTTGTAAGGATTCGAGGAAATCGACATCTGGATCAATATTTTTACTCGGAGGAGGCGCCATTGTATGGAGGAGCGTGAAGCAGGGCTGCACGGCTGACTCTACTATGGAGGTTGAGTATGTGGCTGCGGCTGAGGCATCTAAAGAAGCGGTTTGGCTCCGCAAGTTCTTTAGAGATCTTGAGGTCATTCCGGGTGTTGACAAGCCTATCACACTTTACTGTGATAATACAGGGGCTATTGCCAACACGAGGGAATCTCGGCACCACAAGAGGACCAAGCACATCGATCGGAGATATCATATTATTAGAGGGCATGTGGAGACAGGACAAGTGGATGTATGTAAGATCGCGTCCGAGGATAACATCGCTGATCCCTTTACTAAGACTTTGGTGGCTAGAAGCTTTGAGAGGCATGTAGAGGCGATGGGGATGCGTAACATGGCACATCTGCTGGCTTAGGGCAAGTGGGAGATTGTTAGGAAATGCCCTAAGTATTAGAGACATTTTGATGTATTCATTTTGAACTGGATAATAAAATTATACATAGACGTTATTCATTACATTGCTATCTGTCCTCGTCTTATTTACATGTTAAAGTAAATGTAAGCAAATATGACTCACTGACTGCTTGTGTTAAAACTGTTAGAACGTTGCATGCAATAGACTTTTGTATGCGAGAAGACAATGTTCTAAAGTTAGCAGTCTAAACTATGGTCTGTAGTCTATGGGGTTAGATCGAGCATCTAACTCATGTTAAGACTATTATGTCGTCTAAAGCCTTAGAGGGGACGGTTTATCTTGACTGTCTGGAGCTGGACTCCCAAGTAGACACATGGATATGTTGCTTGGTGGTGACATATTAGACCGGGACTAAAGCGTGATTGATCCACGTAGTCCGCTATGAGTGGATCAATCTACTTTTGACATTCATTATGCAATAACCTTAATCCTGAGTAAATGAACTTCTTCATGTATATGACTTGTGTACTTTGATGTTCCAATGGCTAAAGCGTCTCAGAGGGTAGTAAGCTTATAGAACGGTTCGTTGGGTGCATGACTTGTATACGATGAAGGGTTTGTTTGCAGATATCGGAATCATAGCTCTGAGGAGTTAAAGGTATCCTCTAAAGGCATTATACTCAATGTGAAAATGGACAAGGCCTTGGGTCGTCTGCTGGGCGGATGGCTTCTTATTCACACATGGTGAATAAACATTTTCTTAATTCGGGAGTATAATGGAACTTTAAGATAGCCTGATCAGTAGGATTAAACGGACTTTGACCTAAGGCTGATCATGGATATCATATGAGGGTTTTGCATATATGACAAGGTCATTGGATGGTAGCTCGTCACAGGCTTACGTAATACGGTATATAATTGGGAGTTCAGTTTCAGGTTTATAGTGGTGTGACTCTGAAATTAGTGATCATATGATTGAGTTGTTCGGTACAGAATGATGATCATATGGAATCACGGGAGCCCGATTATATATGTCCAATCAGTCCCTCTACTAGCTCCACATAATTCCTTAACGTTTGACAAATTGATTTGTGTATGCTATTGGCTAGTTTATTATGCATGGATGGTGATGACACAGGATTAGGATGGTAGACAAGATTCTCTCCGGTTGGATTCAGATTTTGTTTTGGATAATAGAGTACATAATTATTCGAACTCCAAATAAAGTTGCCATGATTTTATTTGAGATTGGATTGGAGTTGTAGAAAATTATCCATGAGAACAAGAATATGAAACACAATCGTTTTGTGGAATTTGAAATTTGAATTTTGAAATTTGAAATTTGAAATTTGAAATTTGAAATTTGAATTTTGAATTTAAAATTTGAATTTGAAATTCGAATTTGAAATTTGAATTTGAAATTTAAATTTGAAATTTGAAATTTGAAATTTGAAATTTAAATTTGAAATTTGAATTTGAAATTTGAAATTTGAATTTGAAATTTGAATTTGAAATTTGAAATTCAAATTTTGAATCACAGTCCAAGTAGGATTCGAATTTGTTGTGGAAAATCCACAAGGTTTGAAATTTGAATTTGAGTTGGATTTGGAGAGGATAATCTTGTTAGAATCCTACTTGAATTTTGAATCCAAATCCCAACAAAAGTGGGTGAATTTTTGGAGGATAATCTCCAATGGAAAATTCGGTTTTTGTGGATAAGATTCAAGAAAAAATTCAAGTTTCAATCCCAGTTGAATTAGGATTCTCTCCCTCACTAAAAGTGGCCGAAATTGTTGGATTTATCCAAGAAAAAATTCGGTTATTTTTGGATAAAGTTGAGATAAGATTCAAGCTTGAAAATCCTAGTGGAATTTTTGATTCTCCCTTATCCATAATGGCCGAAAATTTGGAGAAGATATTCTCCTAGAAATTTCAGATTTTTTGGTTGAAAAAGGGAGATAAAATTCTAGTTAAAATCTTGTTTAGATTTGGATTGGATTTATCCTAGGAAAACCGAATTTAATTGTGGAGATTCTCCCTTGGAAAATTCGGATTTTTTGGTTATGGATAAGGGAGAAAATCTTTTCCTAGTCCAATTCAAATTCAGAGAATCACCTCATGCAGGTCTATAAATAGAGGTCCTGCCACTCCAGTTCTTTCAGACCACAGACTCTCAGGTGAGCAGGCTTATTGTTGCACAGCTCATCGTGACAATAAAGTTCTTTAGAGATCTGGGTGGTCAGAAGAAGACTAGCAGTGCTAGCATACCGATCGAGGTTCAGAGTGCCCACACACTCAGCCATTCGGGAATTGGAGAATAGTAGATAAGGCTACTTGGTTGAAGCCTCCGGTCATTCTCCTCTTGCAGATTGGCGTCCTTGAGGTATGAGTTTTAATTGTTGTTGGTTTATTGTATATGGCATCATGAGATATTTAACGATCTAAAAATTTTTATTGTTCCGCTGTGCCACTCTGATACGTTTTTACCGATTTATTTTCCTACACCCTTGCCCTATCAACCACCAAAAAAATCTTGTAATGAGGGTGGATCTTAGACCCCCAAAGACGCTCTTGGGAACTTGTTGTCTATGTCTGTATGTCGTTTATAGCGTAGCCATTAGATTCATATACTTTTTCTTTATTTAAAATTTTTTTTTTGAAAAAAAAAATTGTTGGTAAGCAAACCAAATAGGTTTAGCGAACCTGCAAGACAAAAATAAGTGACAGATCGACTCCTCCTCCAATACCCCGCTAGACACACACAAAAATGGTAGCTATTATCTCTACTCCCAATTCTACCATAGACTTTTATTTGGACTAGAATTGCCACTTTCCCTATCGAACACAAAAGAACACACGTGCCAAGCATTTGCATATTGTGCCAAGCTTGATGGTATCCAATCCAAAGACCCATTTGTCGTGTTATATGACACTTACTATGGGTGAAGCGGCTCTTTGATGAGTACTTCTTTGATAGTCTAGTTGGAGATGTTAAATTAAGCGAACCTTGTGAGGCATCCCAAGTTCTGACCCTTTAACTTTTTTAAAATTTATTTTGTGTGTTTAATTATGATTTTTGTATCTTTGTGTTGTTTTTAGAGTCTAGAATTTACTTGTGTTTGAAAAATTTTATCATTTTTGGGGTTTGAACAAGTTTATGAGATCATCAGTTTATTTTGGATAGAGGCTTAGGGATGCATCGGAGAATTTTGGGGATGCAGCACCAAAAGGGCATGAAAAACAAGAGTTTTTTAGAGGCTAGGCAATGCATCTAAGGAATTCTAGGATGCAAAGTGAGTTTTCATTTTGAAAAAAAATTTGAAATATTGAAAGCACAATTCATGCATGCACTTGTGTTACATCCAAGAATTTTGGCGATGCAGTGCGTACATGCAAAAATATTATAAAAAAATCCATAAAGGCAGAGAGCTCGTGCTGTAGCGCTAGCGCTAGGGAAAAAACAAAGAGAAAAGGTTGCGTTGTAGTGACCTTATGAGTTGCTATAGTGTGAAATCTCACCTCCCTCCTCCCTTTTTATTGAAGCTTTGGCCTTCTCCCTTTCTCTCTCTCTCTCTCTCTAAAATTAAACCCTAACTCTCATTCTCTCTCTAGAACACCTCCCAACATTGATCCTTAACCAAAAAAATCCACCCATTCCTCCCTCAAAACGCATCTCTAATCACTCAAACTCCAACTCCATTCATCCCCAAAACTTCAAGAAGCAAGAAACGTGGAAGATTTGGGAGGAATTTTGAAGTCCAACATTTTCATCAAGGTTTCCTTAAGTAAGTAAAGTTGGAAATTTTGTTGAATTTGTGGGTATTTATTTGGAATTCTTGCTTTGATTGTGGGGTTTATGTGCAAAATTTGTGGAGTTGTAGTTGCTTTTGTTGAATTATTATGAAAAATTAGAAGATTAGGGCTTGGATATTTGTTAGATAGTTTGTGGATTTTGTGGAATTTTGGGTAAACTTTTGGTGAATTTGTCTGTTATTGTCATTGTGGGAATTGTGATTTTGTGGAAATAAGGAGTTGATTGATTGTTGGGTGTTGGGTAATACTTGGGTTGTGCTTGAGTTTTGGTTGTTGGATTGGTGGAGTGGAAATTATAACGGTAAAAAAGACAGCATTAAAGGGGGCTAGAGGGTCTTCATCCCAGTCATATTCCATAGATAAGTTTGTCTCAATGGCAGCAAAAGAAAGGTTTAATGTGTCAATCATCAAGAGACTGTACTTAAGGGAAAAGGGATTTGAAGTAGTTGCAGAACAATTCAAAGTATTCACCAATGAAATACAAAGAAGGGGTTGGCAAAGTTATTGTGTACATTTGGGCTCTGTCACAATGACAATTGTCCATAAGTTTTATGCCAATGCCCATAGGTCCAAGTAGCTAGCCATGATGGTACATGGACAACTCATTAAATTTGATAGTGGCACCATTGACAACCACTATTCAATTCCCATTTTGAAAAATGATGGGGTTGCCATCTATGCAGATTCACCCAATCATGGCAAAGTAACAAAGGCAATCTATAAGGAGGTGGTAAGATGGTTCAAAGTAAAAGGGATAAAGACAACTTTGTTTTTCCCTTTAACAAGTTTTCGAACATAATGAAGATTTGGCACCACTTCATCTATGCAAATCAGACCCGATGAAGCATAGTTCTAAGTTTACATGGGAAAGAGGCTTTTTGTCGTATGGAAAAAAAGATGGCAATTAAGGTTGAGAGATGGATTACGATAACAATTGAACATGTGGCAAACAACTTGCAATAGGCATTCCCTTCACATTGTTGGTGACCAGATTAATTATTGCGGTCGAAATAGAAACCTCTGGCTTCAAGGTGGGGCAAACTTTGCTACTACTTAATGATAGTACGATTGTGTGCAACCTCCAGAATTAGACCATGGTGGACAATGAAGTGGGGCCTTCCTAATCATGAAGACAACCAAAAGGAAATGCAACCATAGTTGAAGTTTACTAATAGATCTACGATGTAAGATTAGAGCTCAACTTGGTGCAGTCCAAGGTTGATTTCCATCACCACTAGGAATTGGAGAAGGTTGAGTATGACTCAAGCTGCTATCAAGCACTCAGCCAAATGCTTCACCATGACAGCCTTAACTCCAGTCATGACATGACAAATTTCTGTTACATCCTTCCATTACCTCGATCATTTGCACCAACCTTTTGTCTCACTCCCGCCATCGGGAGAAGAAGGGGAAGACAATCAAGATGACCTCGACAACAACCAATTGGAGGTGAAACATTGTGTCTCACCCCCAGGTATGTATTTTGCTTCTTTGCACTTTGTATTGATTTTATGGCTATTGAGGACAATGTTTATATAAAGGGGTGGGAGTAGAAGGTGTGAACACTTGTTGTTGGTTGATGTTCATTATATTCATTTGTGTGGTAATCCCATTAGTTCGTTTTTAGAAATTGCTTTTAGAGTTTTGTTTGTTTTTAAAGTTTGTTAGTTTGTTTTTAGAGTTTTGTTAGTCCATAACAAAAAATACAAAAAACAAAAAACAAAAAACAAAAAAACATAACAAAAAAAATTAAAAAAAATTGTGTGCTGATTAGTTTAGATTTGTTAAGGCTGATGATAGATTGCAATGATTATAGCTTTTGGAAAAGATGACGTATGTTGATTTAGTCTGTGTGCTTGACTTGAATGTTTGCCTTTGCGTTGCTTGAAATTCTTTTGCACTTGATCACATAGGCATGAACTTTCAATCACTCGAGAGCTTAGAGAAAATTTATGTGATTGGGTATATTTTGAGAACCTCACCGAACTCTAGAACTTGTTTTGATCACCATTCTAGGTGAAATCCCAAATAACTTATCATTAAGAAAATGATTTAGGCCAGTTTTGGACGTTTGAGCCTTTGAAGCCAACCTTAAAGTCATACATATCCCTAGTCACCTTGTTGAGCTTAATTGTAATCCATTTTTTCTTCTTTTTTCCGCACATCTTTTGCCTAACTTTAAAGAGTTGTTTGCTTTATTTCAACTTTTTTCCCATATCCTAGTACATTGAGCATCTTGGGAATGATCTTCAGAGATGTGTGGGAAAAAGAAAAATTGTGGAAAATATTAAAAAAAAAAAAGTGGAATCTATGTCATTATGAATGTGTCAATAAACTAAGTTTCGGGGTATAAAAGTAAAAAAAAAAAGTAAAAAAAATGAGGTAAAAATAAAATGCAATTGAATAAGGAAAATGACAACGGTAATTAAGGAAAAGTTTTAGGGAGTTAGCAGATTATAGAGATGAACTTCACAAAAGTCCTAGGATGATGGATGTGTTAAGGTAATTTTAGCCCCTAGATAATCCTCATCATACCTTTACCCTTACTGATCATTACAAGCTAGAAAGTCCTATTGATTCTTAGTGCTAGGTTGTCAACATTATTGGTGGAGATTGGTGAAAAAGGCGAGCTTATGGAGTTTATTAAAAAAAAATCTTGATTAGAAGTCAAACATAAGAAGGTCAATTGCATAAATTGATCCGAGTCAAGAGTGGTTGAATGTGAATGCCTATCTTTATACACACATAAGGAATCGAGAGTAAAGCAAGGTGGCATTTGAGTCAAAATTCTAGATATAAACAATGTTTTGAAACTTTTTCTTGAGCTTTAGTCATGTACGATCTTTGAGGCTGTTGGTGAATCCTTAAACTTGATCAATATTGTTTTATTTCATTTGCTTATGTTAATTTTTACCTTTTTTTTTGTTTTGTTCGAGGACTAGCAAAATTCTAAGTTTGTGGTTATTTGATAAACTGATTTTATCAATTAATTTTCAATTAGTATTATGTTAGTTTTTGGTAATTTTATCAGTCTTTTTATAGTTTTTTTTTATTTGTGTTATTAGGTTTGGAGGCACTTCCCACGCATGATTGAAATGTGAAAGCTAAAAAGGAGCAAGAAATAAAGCAGTAGTGGCTTTAGGATGCATTGGCACACTTTCCACATGCAATGTGGATCTCAAGCTCAGCCTTAGCAATTTTAGGATGCATAGCCAGTTTTTGGCGATGCAACACAAGTTTTGGTGGGGATGCATCGCCATACCCATAGTTAGCCTTCTCTACATCACTGTGGACTCAAGATGCAGTAGGAAATCTTCCCAATGCAATGCCAAAACATGTGAGAGGACATTTTCTCTTAACATGAAACCATAGAAAGAAGACATATAAAAGGAAAAGTTTGGGGACTTTTTTGGAGGCTTTGGAAGACCCATTTTTAGACACAAAAAGAGAGAGAAACATGGGGGTCTAGAGGCTTGCTTGGAGACACAAGGAAGATTGAAGATTGGAAGCTTAATCTTCAACTAGTTTTTCATCTCTTCTCCTCTTCCTTTATATCTAGCTTTTGAACTTATAGTTTCTCTTTGTTTTTGAGTTTGAATAATGATTGTGATGTTTGGTTTTGTGGGCGCTGACCCGGCTCGCCCAGGCCATCGACCACTTTTTTTTTTCTTTACTCTTTTGAATCATCATTTCATTTTATAAATTACGAAAACATATTTATAAACTAGCTTTTTAAATTAATCACTTGTTTAGTAAAAACTACGAACATTTTCTTTTTTTATATATACACATTATCTTTGAAACATTCATTATATACGAAATTCGTTGTTCCACAAAATAAATTTTTGTAAGACATACTATACATTCTTCCTTGTTTGTTTCTTTACAAAACATATACTTTCCATTGGCAACTAAAAATTGTAGTGAGGTCCATTTCTCACTCCATGACATTTCCGAGATCTGTCCGCTAGTCCATTCAGCTATTACTTTCATAGCATCGGTTGTTTACCCTTATTCCCTACAACACGAATAGACTTATGAGTTAAGGCTCAGTAAGTACAAACATGCATATATGACATTAAATATGTACATGCAACTATGTTAGTCACCTTATGCTTACTTGACTTTCGTTCATTCATACTCTCTGTTCTTTTATCTACAGCATGTTATTCTATACTTTTATTTACTTGAGTTTAGTTTCACTTGCAGGCCCCATTCAATGGTCATACCATAATGTGCGCAGACCAATGAGGGGAGGGGGAGCGACCCACCAACCAACCTCACGGTCAAACTTTAACATTTAACTTCCGCACCTTCAAGATAGGATCCGTTGGATTGGATATCTATTCTTTAAAACCTCATTTTATAAGAGGTTGGTACGCTAGCATTTAACTTTTCAGTCTTATTATCTTGCCTATTTTTTTATTATATTTTGTTATAATATTTTACAATATAACTTTCCTATCATGGCATGGTGAAAGTCAAAAATAAACATATAATAGTCAATTCGTGAGTAGACAAATAAATGTCTGTACTTACAATAGTTGTGCTAAGCTCAACTTCTTTGATTCTTCTAATATTCCTTTATCGCTTCCTGATGGAATTCCAACAAACCAAATATTATCCGTTAATTAATTTCAGTAATTTTTTTTAACATGGTCTGGTACTTGGTCGTGTCCATGACCGTGTACCTCCCTGTCTACTTAGCTTCTTTCTTACACAGCCATGTTATATGGCCGTGTAAACTGTACATTACGTTTACACGGTCTGGTACACAGCTGTGTCTCTGGCTGTGTACCTCTCTATGATTTTTATTCCCCCCAACATAGCCGTGTAACCTGCCTGTGTAACTTAAACCTTACATTTACACGGCCTCATACATGGCCATGTCTCTGGCCGTGTAATTCTTTGAGATTTCTCTCCTCGCTACACGGCCGTGTAGCTTGCCCGTGTAACTTGAACATTACATGTACACAGCCTGATACACGAGCGTGTCTTTGACCGTGTACTTCTTTGGAATTTATTTTTCCCTATTACACGCCCGTGTACACTCAGTACACGCCTATGTATTATACAGAACTTGATTTTTAGCTTTAAAAACCTAAGTTTTGACTCTTAAAAACTTATTTAAACTTTTCTATAACATTCTTAACCCCTTTCCGTGCATTTTCAGAAATTTCTTTGATTTAATCTACCCTGTAATTCGAGGGCACTACTTTAACAATCCTCCAATCATTGATTCTCTTTTTCTCACCTTTCTAAATCCCAAATGGACATTTTGCTAATTCGTAAACCGTCTATATTCCTTTTCCTCAACTTAGGTTACTAGAGGCTTGGTTTTAACCTCAACCTTCGTTTTCTCCTTATTTTCTAAAAACACCTCTTGGTATTATCTTTAAAATTTCTAGCAGCATTTCCGCTAATTTTCTAGGTTCCTGGCGTTTAGAAAATGCCTCAAACCATCTATCCTATTTCATCTATCACGTACTATAGCAGAGGCTTAATTTTACATAAAACGTTCTAAATATTTTACGTAAAATGCTCATATAATTAACATCATCCAAAACCAACATTTCCATTATATACATGTTTCCAATTTCTCTTACATAAATCTTTATAATAAATTCACATACCAAAACCCCTTTTTTTTGAACCTTTTACCTACAACATTATAACTCAATACTAAACACATATTCTCTCAACTAACCCTCTAACTAATTTATCAACCAAAACTCCCAATTTTCCTTTCAATATGTCATCATCTATCATATACTTAATAATCATAAATTTCAACTCAAAACTTACAAGAATTGAGAGATTTAAAATTACCTTGTCTCTAAAGAAATCTTCTTACTCGTAGAATATGGTGGTGGAAGCTTGGTGTGAAATTTTTTTTTGAAGAAAAGCTTGGCTAGAGGGAGGAAATTCTCACGTTTTCCTTGGCTACACAAGGATGAATAGTTACAACAATGGCTAAGTCTCTCTCTCTCTCTCTCTCTCTCTTTCTTCTTCTTCTTTTTTTGGTTCTTTTCTTGCAAAAAACCGATGCCCCCTTTTAGTTAATCAAAATCAATTAATTCATTTTCATTCTATAAGATTTTGACACCTTGTACATCCTAATACTTTCTCAATTTTCCATAAATAAAATAAGAAAATTTTGGCTTAATCTTAGCTATTAAATCTAGATAGGATCAAATCCTAGCCTTAGGATTTCCTATTTCTTTCTCTTACTTTTTAAGAAATACAATTATGATGTCATAATTTGTGATATAAAATGTTTTAATCACATGTTTAATTGTTTAATCACTATTCATATTAATTAAATCCTCATTTTGACTAAAAAGTTAAACCGAAGAAACTTCACCAGAATCGGCCCGGCGGTTTCCTAGGGCCTCGGTATAGTCGGTTTACCTTATTTTTCTTTTGTTTGGCCAAAAATCTCAGTCAAACATTTTTGTCTTTTAGTGCGGTTTTTGCACTTCCTAGAGTTTTTATACCGATTTGGCACCATTCCTCACATTTTGGTTCGATAAAAATTTCTATTCCTAAATTCCTAACTTTTAACACTGTTAGAATATTTTTCTGCATTCTAAACAGTATTAAATCATTCATTTTACATTTTTAAACATAAAAATTATTGTATTAATTACAATATACATATCTCCGAGAATAGTGGATTTTCTCGATTATTACAGGTTTATTTATGCGTATGGTTGTGAAATTCTTAATGGATAGCTAATTCAACTCTCTATGCTAGTGGAATTGATGTAGCTTTACCTTAGCAATGTTTTGAAGATTCAAAGCTAATTAATTGAATTTCATTTAAAATCATTTGTGTTCTCTATGCTTTATGTTCTAATTTATTTACCCAATTTATTAAAAATGTTAGATGTGTAAATTTAATCTTGGGAGAGTCATATTCACATATTGGATCTTGAAAAACACAACCCATTTGGTATTGAGTAGGAAGGATGATATAATTTGGGTAATCACTAGCATTGATTTGATCTTAATGAATGCCCAATTAATTAATTTAATAGGGATGTTAATTTGATTTGTTATGCATATTGTTTTGCTAAACACTCATGAGAGGAAGTGAAACTAATCTTGAAAACCTATGATTAATGATTTGAATGAAATTTGTTAACTAGCTTTTAAATTGGATGTGCACAGCTTAGAAAAGTGAAATCAAATCCCGTAGCTCTATATACCATTTTCTCTATTGGCTTTATTTTTGAAATTTCTAGTTTACATTAGTTGTTTAGTTTATATTTTCTTTTTAATTTTTATTACCTAGATAAAATTAGATCATTTTAATTGCCGTTCTTAGTTATTTTCTTAAATTTAATCTTTGTGGGACAATACTTAATTTCTTGTCACTTTATTACATGTAGCGATTTGTACACTTACAAGTGTGCAAAAAAAAAAAAAAAAAACACGCAACACTCATTTAGTTTTTAAGAAAATGTAGACTTGATTGCTTGGTTGATCCCTAAACTATTACTTTCGTTAAATTTTGATTTTTTTTTTTTTAGCTGAAATCTCAATTGTTGAAAGTTGCTCTCTCTCTTCTCTCTCTCTTTCTTGAGAAACTTTCCTAGGGTTTGCTGGTTTGTGCCTTGTTCGGGGGCCCAGAGTTCATGGCAGCGTTTGGCCAGCCTCAGACTCTCGGCCCTGGAGATAGGGACTCTAATCTTATGGGGTGCTGCGGAGGGCGTGGTGGCTGTATGGTTAAAGGGGAGGTGTCTCGGCGAGTCATGCGAATTGGGACAGTGGGGAGGTGAGGCAGTTGGTGTATCTGCATGCCGTGATGTTCAATCAACTCGTTGTTGCGGTGTTGGATGATAAGAGTGTGGGCGATTTGGTGGTCGTCGGAGGAAAGCCCCTTGCGGTGGTTTGCGTAGATCTAAGTCGCATATAGGATTCGGAGCCTCTATGTTTTATGGGTTTTAGTCCTCAAGATTTCACAGAGCTTCCTGTTACGAGCGTGGCTCGGAACGAGGATGGCGACGGCTGCGTGTGTTCCCATGGGTCGGCACAATGGAGACTTTTTATTGGCGGCCTCAGATTTGTGTAGCTCGACTTTCCTGTTTCCTTTGTGGAGGTGGTGGCTACCTCATTGATAATGGTTTTTTTTTTCCTCCCATAGAGATTGGAGTTCTGTTTGTGTGTTTTGTGTTGTGTAGTTATATTTTTGTAATAATGGTGCTTTGGACGCCAATTAGTTGTTAGTTTTTGTTATTTTTGCTTGTGTTTAAGTTGCCAGAGTCGTCTCTCCCTCCCTCCCTCTGAAGCTCCTTGTCTCTCTCTCTCTCTCTTTCTATCTCCTCTGGATTTCCCTCTCTCCCTCTCAATCTCTTTCTTTCTCTCTCCCCTCTCCAATGCAATGTTCCTGATCCGCAACTAACCCATTGCGGTGTGAACACTCCTCCTTGAACTTGCCTCCTTATCCATAGATCCCTCCACCTCCAGCCCGCCCTTCACATTCAGTCAAGACCTTGGCAAGGCCAGTAACCACCCAAGTTGTAGTTGTATCCTCGAGATTTGAAAAAAGAAAATAGAGAGAGAGAGAGAGAGACTGAGATCGAGAGGCAAAAAGGAGAGAGAAAGACGGAGAGAATTTTTTAAATGTTTGATTTGTTTTAGTATTTTTTTTATTTTTGTTTTGTTTTCTTAGTGTAGTATATTGAATTAAAAATGAGGTTTCGGCCAAAAAAAAAAGGAGAAGAAGGCACCAAAACATCACAAACATAACAGTTTATAAGCCAATGAACTTTTTTTTTTTTAATCTTTTTAAGAGTTTAGGACCATATCAGTTTAAAAGAAAAAAAGAATAAATATCAAAATGTCAAGAAACTTAGTAGTCTTGAGACCAATCACGTAATTAAGTAAAAAAACAAAATCCAATTATTTTAGATTTGTTGGAAGCATGTGTAGTGTGAAATTGAACTATTTTTTGTCTAACTAATTTAATACAAGCTTTAATGACAAACATCGAATTTTGGGAGCTTGAAGCCTTTTTAAGGATTGTTTAATATTCTAGTTGAACACACAGGCTTTGCGCGCATATTATAACTTTTATTTATATGAAAGCCCATTCATGGTACTCCTCAGATATGAATTCTTCTTTTATTTTTAATTCATGGACATTTGCACATATACGTTAAAAATCGTTGTGCTCTCTTCTTCTCTTCTCTCTCTTTACTTTTAATTATTTTTTTGCTTAATTTCTTTATAGTACCAGAGTAGTAAGCTCCTAAGATTATAGTCTAATAAGTCATTGATTCTCTAATCCCTTACGTCCTCTTTTGACAATTGTCATTCCTAACGTTGTTGCTTTCTATTCTGACAATTGTTGTCCCAACACGCCTGCACCCTTTCTCTCTTTTAATGATTGTTGTCCCTGTGCTCAAGCGCTCTCCGCCTTTTCTATTTTGTGCTCTTGTGCCCTAAAATCTTTGAAGATTTTTCATCCATATTTTCATTTTTATTTTTCTAGAATTCACAAAAATAAAAATAAAAAAAGGAAAAAGGAAAAAATTATTCAATCAATTTTCTTCTACTATAATCTATGATTGGAACTCCTATCCGAGCTCTTTTTTGTGAGAACATATTAGGAAGAGTTATTATATTATATTTAGGAAAGTTTCTATTATTTTATATTTTGTCTGTAATTATCTTGGTTAGGAATTTTGAATTTATTAAATTTTAAGAAATCTCTTTATTTAGGTGATTTATTAGTATTAGGCAAGTTATTCAATTTTACATATTATAAATTTGTATTTATATTAGAGTCTTCTTATAGTGTTTCTCACTAGTGAGTTCTTCTTTGGTTCCTTAGTCCGTAAATATATACACATCTATGTTAACAATCTCTGTGCATATTCCTTTTCTTCTCTCTCTTTACTTTTAATTATTTGCTTATTTATTTATTATACTAAGAGATATGCTTTATTTTAAAGAAATGAAAAAAAAGAAAACCTTCGTTTTTAAGGGCAAAAAAACTTTCATAATCAAGCTACGCAATACTTAGGGCTCATACTAGAGAGAACTCTTTTTATATTTTTTAAAAATGAAAAGTTTTTGATATTCGGATATAGAAATTTAAAAGAGTTTATTGTCAAAAAGTGAAAAATATTTGATTTTTAAAAAAAGCTTATGCCAAACGAAACATTGACCAGTAGATAATACATATATATATATATTTCTTCTATATAGAGGACAAATCGAGAATGACGCCATAGTAATTAAGGTTATATCTAGGGCAATGGTCCAACACTTAACATTACACATAAGTTATGTAACTTGACCAAAATGTCATTGTGGTATAATAGATATTATCAAAATCAATTTCAGATTTGTTCTGTTCAGCAAAAAAAGAAAAAAAATTTCAGATTTGCTCTTTTATATAGAGCGGACAAATCAAGAGTGAAGCTAGTTATCAAGGAGCAATTGGTCCACCGTTGTCCATTGCCTATGATGGCCAGTTAATGTTTATCTACAAGAGGCTAAAACGTGATTGTTTTAGAAGAACACAAGAAATTCGATCAGCCTACAATTATAGAATTAATAATTGAAGTAAATTTATTTTGGAGTGGCAAATGTAATTAATTAAAGTTTGATTATATATAACTAAAGATTAATATGTGTTTGATTGATAGGAATAAAGCTACACAATTGGTACAAATAGGGGAATCCCCTAAAACAATGACATTACTTAAGCATATATAGAATTTAGCTTTTCTGTAATGCCAAATTTAGTAGATGCCACTTGATTAGAAACATTTTTTTTTTTTTAAAACAGATGAAGTGGCTTTTCTTTTGTTATATTTTTCCAATTTGCTAATCACGTAAGAGGGAGAAAAAAAAAAGGTGAGAAATACAAACCTCAGAGGAATTTGCCAAATTTTGAATGAAATTAGGTTTAAGGAAAAAGAGAAAATTTATAATACTATAATTCTAAAAATAAATGCTACTTTTTTCTCGCAATTAAAAATAAATTCTACATGATTCCAAGTATTTAAGTATTTAAGACCGTATTCTTTCAGCTGTCTGAAAAAACAGGAAATTGTATGATGGATATAAATTAATAATTTATAATAATTAAATGTTAACAATCCAAGAGTTTATCAAAAACAAGTTAAAAAAAAAAACACATTCTGTCTTAGTAGATTATAGCTGTACATTCTATTTTCATTCAAGAAAGTTTGCACTTATTGATTGAAAGATTTTTTTTATTTTTTATTAGTTCATTAATAATAATATATTTTTTGGTGTCACCACGAAAATAAAACCAGCAGAATCATCAATGAAATGAAAGCTAATCAGGTAAATTACTTACTTATAATTAAAAATAAATATTTTAGCATGGTCAACAAAAAAAATTATTTTTTCCCAATTTAACACTTGTTTTTGAAGTGTTAGTGGGGTTAGTTTTTGAAAACAAATGTGTTGCATGGGGGAGGGAAATTTGATGTGAAAAAGAGGGTGGAAAACCCTTATGGAATAGTGATGAGCATGTATTGTGAATTAGAAAAGGAATTGATGAGGTTTAGAAGTGTAGAAAGAAAGAAAGACAAAGAAAAATTAGGGTTGTGAGCAAAAACCCTAAGTTTGGAAATTTTGCTATGCCTTGTATATGAGAATGAATTATTGTTATGTACTAGGATTTTGAGCAGGTTTATAATGAAAACTGTGTTCAATAATGCAATTTAAGTCGTTTTGGCATAGTGGGAAAATAAGGATTTAAGCCGTTATAATGCCGAAATTTTCGAACTTATAACTAAGGCTAAGGGTTTAAGGATAATAATGTAGATAAGAAATGTTTAAATGCTCTAGTGTTGACCTATAAACATTTCACTGAGAGTCGAACTGTTTCATTATAGGACAACGACTGGAAACCAAGGAAAGGAAACCAAGAGATCAATCTAAGGAAACATTAGCAGATTTCTAGTAAGTTCTAGTATTTAAATATCTGGACATGAACAACTGGAACCCTATGTTATTTTTGTAACTTCAATTTATGTACAGCCTAATTTCTTTGGCTAGAAAAGTTACATGTTGTTGTGAACTCGTTAAAACGCCTAAATTGGCGAGTATACGAGTGTGCATTGATGTGTTATATGTATATGATTATGTTTTATGGATTTTGACCCTAAAATGCATTAAACGTGTCTTAAGGTTGATTGTATGTGTATGAAATGGCTTTGGTGTCAAAATGTATTTAAAAACCCATTTTAGCTAGAGCCAAGTGCTAAGCGCTGGTCAAGGAGCGCCCCGGTGCTGAGCTTTCGGCCGAAATTTGGTGTCAAAAATCCAGTAGGAGTGCCAGGCGCTAGTGTAAAAATCCAATAGGAGCACCAGGCGCTAAGGTATGAGTGCCAGGCGCTGGTGTAAAAACCCAATAGGAGTGCTAGGTGCTAGGGTATGAACGCCAGGCGCTAGTGTAAAAGTTGGCGGAAGTGCCAAGCGTCTGGGTATGAGCGCTAGGCGCTTGCACCGAATTTTCAAAAGCGCCAGGCGCTGCAAGGGGAACGCCGAAGCGCTGAAGTTTCTATCCAAAGTTTTGCAGAAAAATAAGATGAAGGGCCAAGAGCTCGGAGATGAGTGCCAGGTGCTCTAACTGTTCCAAAAATGTATAATTAAAGTTTTGTACCTCATTTCCAATTCCAATCACGCCCCAATGTTTAAATGCATAGATGATGAGTTTTAAACAGTATTTTTGGACTAAATAGGCATAATATCGAGTACATTAATTATGAATATGTACACTGGAACAGTTAAGATGTCATAGTTAGTAGCATTGCACAGTAAACAACAGGATAATGAAAATCTAATGTTTTGGTGTACCGGCCTCTCACAAGGGGAGGTTACCTTATGTCGAAGCAGAAGACATACCATAGATGAGGGAGAGTCAGGATCGCTCCCAGGCCTCTCTTACAGTGCGCACAAGGTACGACCAAAACAGGCCAATAGACATAGTAAATGAACAATGTAAATGTAAATTGAACATAATGAACTCCATGCATATTTGTTGAGTTGCATTGTGACATTTTATTGTTTTAAATGTTATGTCTGAACTTACTAGGCATATAGCTCACCAGTTTGTTCGTGTTCAGGTAATCGTGGTAAGCAACCTGTAACCTGAGCTACAATGTATGGATTGGACTGCAGGGATGAAGTGCCAGTGTCATGTTAAAAGGTTATGAACCTGCCAGGCTAATTCCGCAAAGAAAGGGAAAAGGAAAAAGAAAAGTACAATTGTATGATATTGTATAAAGTACACTGCTATGTTTGATTTGAACTATTTTTAATACAGTATGATATTATTATATGCAAGTAATATGAAATGGTTTCCAACCATAATAATTTAGTTTTGGAGAAATTGTAGTACTATGTATATCGATAGTTTTTAAAAAAAAAAATTTTCACAATCTATTATGTTATGATTTGAAAAAGAAGAACTAAAGTAGCAAAGAGTTTCAGTGACATCTCTCTCGCGAGGCCGGGGGGGTGGTGTCACAAATACTACAATTTCGCGCTGACGCCAACAAGCTTCATTTGGTAGATATGATAATGGGCCTAATTAGGAAATCTTCCTAAAAGCTTTCGGCTTCCTAAATCTAAATCCTGCTACTGGAAATATATTGATAATCTATCAAAAGAACTTTTGTTTCCAAAAGAGATTTCTGGCAAAGCAAAAAAGTACAATTTCTAGAGAAAGCTCTTCTATGTAGACTTTAAAACTTGTATTAAAGTTTAAATTAGAGATTATATGTCATGTTACAAGATTTGTGACAGTGACGTGGAGGGTTATTTAATTAAATCAATGAAATCTCAAAAATGTTTATCGTCTTTAAATTTCGTTTCAAATTATGTTTAAGTAATTTTAATCAAATATTATCATTCATATTTATAATCTCACTTTGGGATCATTCGGTTATGTTCTCATGTCTCACAGATACATATTTGAATAAAATAAAATTAATTACAATACCAAATTAAAATTTAAAATTTACAGTCTCGAAGCATTTAAAAGCTTAATTACGTACATGATTCCAAGAGCAAAGGAAACAAACTTCAACTTCTAATCCTTAGTCTCCAAGATGTGATTTCACGAAACTTGTAACTTATAATTAGTAAAAAGCCTAGTTGGATATTTGTAAATTATTTTTAAATATTTTACTTTAACCATCATATTAATAATAGAATAATGCAATATAGAAATTTAAACATGTAATTGCAGATATTTGCAATTTGTGTCCTTAAATGCATCTAAAGTCATGTACAGTCCTTTGACCCACCTTACCATGTCGAAGCACAACGAGTGATCATCGATCAAGATGTACACTCTTCGTACGTGCATGCTAGGTTTCAGTATATTCTTTAACAACCAAATTCATTTTTCAAATTTCCTTTGAAAATACAAATCTCATAATAAAATATATTATATTATTTTATCAAAAATCCATGCTTGGATTATTTTTCCTTTAATTTCTAAAATAATGTCATTTTCTAAAAATCATAGAATTTATAAAACTTTATATATTCATTTTCTTTAAATCAATCATTTTGACCAAATCGCTAAAAATAAATCTAGCTATAAAGAATGGGTAAGATATCCTATCTCTTGGCACTTATCTATTGATAACATCTAGCATGTATTTTGAGACAGCTCTCTTCTCCAACTTTGGGTCAAAAAAGTACCTAAACATAATCACAGATAATTAAATTATCTATCCAAAAATTCTGTAACCTTAGATATAGTAAATTCAATTAATTAGTGTGTCGTTTGTATAAATTTAAAAACGATATTTTATTTTTAACACTCGTAAATTTTTTCAAAAATTTTAGCTTTGTCTTAAAATATTGACCGTTCAAAAACTCCAAAAATGCTTTAGACATGTAGAAAAACATTTCAAATTTCCAAAACAGTTCAAATATCAATTTTCAAACAATTATTTTTCTCCAAGTTCTTAAATATACATATATATTTTTATATTATTATTATTATTATTATTATTATTATTATTATTATTATTATTATTATTATTATTATTTTATTTTCATTTTTTCCTTCTTGGTAGGACCACCTCACGGGCTCCGCGGCGGCAGCACGACGACATAGGGACGGTGATGGCGAGGTGGCACCGGCTGCGGGGCTGGCTCGGCTGGGTCCGGGCTTGGGCTCGGTGGTTATGCGGAGATAGGTGATGGCTCGAGTAGTGTGGCAGCTGGTGGAGGTTCGGGCGGCCATGTTCTTTAGCTGGGTTGCGATGGGCGAGGGCACGTAGGGGACTGTGGCTGCATGGCTGTTGCTTGTGTTGCTCGGGCTCGGTCGGGGCGAGGAGATTGGGTCGGCGGTTACGAGGAGACGCAATCTTATTCCTTCAAGTGGCTCGGCTGGTGACGAATGACAGAGGCTCGATGTTGGGCAGAGACTCGACACTGGCGATTGGATGCAAGGGGGTGAGTTTGGGCTCAACGGCGGCATAGCTGTGGGCTTGGGTCGACTGTCGTGGGTGCAAGAGAGTGAAAGGAACTAGAAAAGGGAGGAAGAGAGAGAAAGTGAGAGGGTGAGAGCTAGAGAGATAGAGATGAGAGATTGAAGAAGGAGAGGTTGAGATAAGCTTGTAAGAGAATTCGAAAGTGAGAGAAAGATTTGCTATTAAAAGAAAGAGAGAGAGATTGAGGGCGTAGGGTGGGGGAGAAATTGGACAGAGAGAGTGAGGGTGGAAGAGAGAGATCTAGAGAGAGATGAGAGGTTGAAAATAATAATTAATTAACATACTAATAATTGAATTTTTTACAATTATGTACAAAGTTTAAATTAAAAATTTCGCAACATAACATTACAAATTTTTTTTTAACATTTTTATTACTTATCAAAAACTTGAATGTCATTTTAACTTTAAAAGCTCTTTTAAAAATATAGTTCTCAAACATTTATTAAAAAATTACAGCTTTTGTTTCTCTTCTTCTACTGATTAAAAGTAAAAGCAAAAATTCTATTAAACGGCCCAACGACAAGTGAATACAAAGAAAATAATATCATGATAGGAAGCAAGTAATAATATTTACATTTTAGGAGTTTGTTTCGAATGAGTCAAGAACTGCAGGATGGTGATAAAAATGTAGATACCATGGTTGGCGAAGACTCCATTTATTTTTTTGAAGGGAAGGAAACTTAGGATTAAAGGCAATATTAGTAAAGCTTCAATTGGTTTTATGCTATTTTTGTGACACCCCGCATAGCGCAGGCCCGTCACTGGACATCTATTCTTACTTTTACTATCTATTCTTTTCATATTGAAATAAAAAGGTGCGGAATTTTTTTTTTTTTATATATATACATACTTACACTTACTCTCTTTTTATTTGACGGATTAAGCATAACGGGTCCATAACGTTTGATATGACATTCGCAACCCATTCCACCAATCCCGTATCTCAATAAACTCAAATGGCAGGTTGTTTAACTTTGTTACCTGCACACAAACAAACTGGTGAGCTAAACACTCAGTCAATTCAAACATAAAAACATAAATCATAAAACAGTATATTATACTGTTATATTCTGTCATATAAACATATATACTATCTGTAGTATGTAACTACTAAAAACATATCGTGCATTAGTACAAATAATCACATAATTTGTGATAACTAGTAGTATTCTATAAAATTAGAATAGCTATAAATATACCAACTGTAATAACAGTGGTATACTCTAATGTCACTCATGCCATCTCTTACACTTTACTCTGATGTATTAATATAACATCACATATAGGGTTAGCACAGACATCACATCATGTGAAAGTGCTCATACAATATTCATTTATTCTTTTCTTCATGTTTCTCATTATTTCTTTCATTACATCATTCATTGCTTTCAGTTTATGGGCCTTACGCCCTGGGCCTCGCGCCCGTCATACTGTATAGGCTTCGCACCCGTCATATATCATGGGCCTCGCACCCGTTAAACTGTATGGGCCTCGCATCCGTAGTGCTATATCTTTAATAATTAGCACAACACGTAATTTATAAACATATATATATACAAATGCACGTAACATATAAGTTAGCGCAAAACATTACAATCAAACACAACAATTATGTCTTAAGTGTTTGATGCTCAGTTTTTCGATTTATTCTGTTTATTTATTATCTTATCTGTACTTTAACTCTGTATAGGCCCGTTTTCGTCGTACCAAAAAGTGCGCTGTAGAGGGGCCTGAGAGCTACCCTGGCTCTCCCTCATCTGTGCTATGTCTTCTACTTCGACATGAAATAACCTCCACCTAGCGGGAGGCCGGTACACCAAAACTATTAGGTTTTCATTACCCTGTTGTTTAATATTTAAATGTACATACAATAATATCTTTACTGTGCAGTATATTAACTTTTCGTAGTCTAGTACAATAGCTGTACTCAGACCTGTGCAGTCATAAAGACTGTAAACATCATATATTTAATGTTGTAATTAATCAAGCATTAATACTGCTCTATGATCATAACGTAGTAACTGGAATCATAAAAATGGAATCCAGTAAGTTTGGAACCTCTCGTCCAAACTTGTCACATATACAGAACAGTATATAAATTATACTTAATTTATTTATTCTCATTATTTTCATCATTTCTTTAAAACGATACCTTACACTCTTGAGAGGTTACCTCATTAATTATAAGGCATGCAAATATTCAGTGCAGTTATAACAATATAAAGAATCAGATTCCTGTGAATCTGAAACAATTGTAACAATAGTACAAATTATACAGTCATACTATAAACCATACAGTCTAGTACACAACTATAATAATAGTTGTGCACCCGTCATTAATCACAAATCAAACAATTATATAGTTTAGGGGAAAATGTATTTTTTCACCTAAACATAACCATATCAATTTGTTCGTACACAAACAATTAAATGTCTGAACTTACCTCAATTCTGCTAACATCAGCTTTCTGTGGTTCCTCGACAGTCCATCATCACTGTCCCGTTGAACTCCTATAACCGAAAAATTAATGGTTATTTAAAATCTTTATTTCATATATAAAACTTTGTAAAACGTAAAAATACTACGTTTTATTTCTTAATAAAGAACTTAGGAGCTTAAGGTTTCATTTTTACCTTTTCTAAAAACTTTTGGCAAAATTACCATTTTGCCCCTATCGGAACTTTTCTTATTTTTCATGTTTAACTCTTGACTTTGGTTTTTAAAACTTTAATTAAAGCCTTAGGATTATGTTCTAGGCTTTAACGACTCTTTTTCTAACTTTCTGAAACTTTTGGTCAAAATGACTGTTTTACCCCTGACCGGTTTTTGAATTTTAACCTTCTCGTTTTAATGTTTAAACTGAATTTTCCAAGCTCAAAAATCATCCATTTGACTTTTAAAACTTATTGGACCTTTTCCAGATTAATTTCTATATTTTTCACAACTTTTACTATTCCTGACCCTCGGAAAGTTCTATTCCGACATAAAAGTCGATTTCTTGCTTTTCTTACATTTTAGTCCTCGAAGGTCATTTTATAAATTCTTAAAACATCCCCTTTTTTTTTTCCATTTCTTATCTTAAATTCATAAGCGGCTCGGGTATGCCTGCTCGATCACATTTTTAAACCCTTATTTCTATAAATGCCCTTTATGCCATTTTAAAAATTTCGACAGCATTTCCTCTTAGTTTTTAGGCTCTCGACGTTTAGGAAATACCTCAAAACCATCTAACCTCATCTAATCTTTCATGTACTATACCAGAGGTCTAATTTTACATAAAAGTTACACACTTTTTATGTAAAATTTACACATTTTCATACTTTTTCATATCTGCTATTTCATTCATTTTTCTTTCTTTCTTTTACAATTTCTCATATAATACATCACATTAACATACATTCATCTCAATTAATAAACTGAGGAATAAGAATGGTCGAGATTATACCAGAAATGCCGCTCGGTCTCGATCGCACAAACTTTATTCTTTCGTTCTTTGCATCTGGAGTTCCGTTTTGCAAATCCGACTCCGCGGATGCGTTCGGAACATCGAAAATAGGCCAACAGGCCAATCTTCAAAATTTGGTCAACAGTCGCCGTTGACCTGCGTTGACCGTCGTTGATCGGCATTGACTCGCAGTTAACCGGCGGTTGACGGCGGCGACGGTGGCAAGTGAGTAGCACATCTTGAAGAGCTTGACGAGAGGAATCCATTAGCGGCCTCAATTTCATGTTTAGAGGCCCCTAACGTCTGAAAATCCCCTCGAAAGCCACGGCCACGGCGGCGGGATGGAACTCCGTCGTGCCGGACTTTTTTCCCAAAATTGGTTGAGGGCTTTTGCTCCCCACAACGCCACGACCATTTTTGTGCTGGTGGCTCTCTTCAATTTGGCCGGAATCGATGAAAATCGACAGTGGCTCCCACGGCGGCGACGATGAATTTCTCGAAACTTGATCGGCACGATATGACAGTTGTTGCTGTGAACCACCACATAGGTTTTGGAGTACTCTTCTCCACGAACCTTTTGGGACCGGTTTTGTGGCAAACGGTGGTAGGACAGCGGAGAATCGGCCGTTTAAAATTCATGGCTCTGGCGAGCTTCGAGCGGCGCGTGCGGCTTGCACCGACGGCTGCTTCATCGCGTCGACCCACGTTGGACTCAGCTCCGCGAGAGCTTTCCAACGGTGCTGGCAGTGTTGTGAACGGAGATCGTATGTGAAAGTTAGTTACTGTTCACATTTCAAAGAATTTTGGGGGTAGAATTTCAAATTTTTGGAATTTATGTGGAATTTTTGAATTTAACCCCCAAGATTTCCTATTTATACTCTCCTCCCCAAAATTTTTAACTTGGGCTATCCTGACTAATTTGGACGTGCTGAATCCAAATTTATCAGTTTTATCTTCATCTGAGATCATCTTAACCATTTTTCGGGTACTAAGTATATTTCACATTCCCGGTCGAAATTTCTGTTTTGTGCTCAATTGACTAATTTGAGCATCCTGATTCCAAATATATCAGTTTCAGGTCGAGAAAATGTCATCTTGACCCTTTTCTCGATATTATACATACAATATACACGCTTTTCGAGAACAGTAAAATTTCCCGGTTGTCACAATTTTATTGTTTTGTTTATGAAGTTAACGACTATACTTTTGATTTTAGAGAGGAAAATGTGCCACTATCTTGCCTAACAATTCGTTAACAATATCTTTTTGGCAAAGATTAGCATGTTTGTTAGAAATAACTTTAAATTTAAAATATTATCTCCTTAAGAAATATTTTGTTATTCTTAGAAGATACGTTTAAATTATTAAGAATAAAAATTAATTTGACTAAGAAAAGAAAAGCGTAGCACAAGTGTTTGCATAGTAGTTTAATGAGCATAGATATCTTAGTAATCTTAAAGTATAGTATAAAGTAATATTTCTAATGTTCTCTCTAAAGCCTCCATTCTCCTATTCCCCTTTAAAAAGGGGAGAATTTATGATTCCTCACCATCATATCTTAGTGATTTGCTTTTCTTGTGATTCTATGAGCTTGAGTTCATCAGAGATTTAAGATATTCCTCTTTTATGCTTTTTTCTTGGGGATTTTAAAATCTAGGGTTTGGTGAAGTTTAGGAATTGAAAAAATTATCTAGTTAGGAGATAAATTAGTGATATATAGGGATGAATTAAAATGGTTAATGATAGAATTTTTTATTGGGAAAGCTGGATTTATGAATTTGGGTTTTACAGTTTTTTCAAGAAAATTTTCATGATTTTTCTTAATTAGAGAATATTAATTCTATGATTTTACGGCATGAATTCACTGAAGAGTGAGCATATTAAAGTCTCAAGACACTACATCACCTAGTTAGTGAATATAGTAACTTCTTGCATTAAGATAAGTACATTTCTCACCTGCAATATGTTTTTTCAAAATTAACATGGTTTATAAGTAGTGTAATATTTTGATAGCATATGTTATATATATATATTTTTTACGAAAGCTTTTATATGTGATTTTATTAAGAGAATTGTTGCTTATGCTATAGTACATGCATATTGTTGGCAATGTTATTTTCTTTGATATTATATGTTGCTTTTCTTGACAAGAATTTTTTTTATAAAAAGTTACATTTTATTTATGAAAAGTTATGCTTTCTTATAAAGAGTTATGTTTTCTTTTAAAGATTCATATTTTTAAAAAGTTATGATTTTTATTATAGTGCTATATTTATGATTTATATATATATAGTTATTTTTATATACCTTTAGAAGAAAGCACCAAGAGTACTGGACTATGTAACTAAGAAAGCTCAACTAACTAGTCTTCTTTACTATTTTCTAATTCTCGGGTGGTAGAGTGTGTGGGTACTTGACTCATCGATCAGTATTTAGCACGGCCTTACATGAAAGCTATAATAATAAATTCACTCACATTAGAATTTATTATTATGAGTGAGAGTTATAATAATAAATTCACTCACATGAAAGTCTATGGCGCCTAAGTAAAATAGGAGCCCTAAGAGTCCTATTTATAGTGACTGCATTGGATGGATTTCAAAATTTGAATAGGAGATAATCTTTTCTTCCCTTATCCATATAAAAAACACCAACATTGTAGCATGCTCGGCTAAAATTTTGTTCAATTCAAATTTAAATAGGATAATATTTTAATTTAAAATATTTATTTAAGTAAGATTCTCAAGATATTTAAATTAATTATTCAAATAATTAAATAAGATTTTCAAGATATTTAAATTAATTATTCGAATAATTAATTTATCTATAGTATTTAAAATTTAAATCAATCTCATATTTATCTTTTAAAAGATAAATACAATTAATTTAAATTTCAAATCTTATCTTCCAAATAAATATTTATACAAATTATATATTTATCCCATTAATTAAAAACAATTTCCATTCTACCCTTATTAGAAGAAACGCCTACACCCTGTATAGGTGACCCGAATTTTTTCTTTTAACTAAGTGAAAGAATACAAGCTATAAAGAACATCCCGATCAATTATTATCCATTAAGAAATTATATACAGCTATGGGCTCTAATAATCTATGTAATTATTATTCTATATCAAATAAACCCATTACATAATTATTAGTTTCAGAATCATGTCACTATAACCTAAAACTGCACTCCTAATTATATACCGACTTACGCAAGCCAGTGAATAACTATCGTCCAATGACTTAGTCAATATATGCAACACCCTGATATGATATCCATGATCAACCTTTGGTTAAAGTTCGTTCAACATTTGGATCATGCTATTTTAAAGATCCATTATACAACCAATTAAGAAAAAGATTATTCACCATATATGAATAAGAAATCATTTGCCAAGCAAGTAACTCAAGGCCTTGTCTATTTTCACACATAATATAATGCTATTAAGAGGATAAACTTTACTCCTTATTAGAGTTATGATTCCATATCTATAAGCAAACCCTCCATCGTATACAAGTCATGTATCCAACGAATCGGTTAATAAGGTTACTACTTTGAGGATGCCTTAGCCTTTGGAACATCAAAGTATACAAGTTATATATATGAAGCGTTTCACTTACTTAGGATTAAAGTTATTGCATAATGAACATCAAAAAATGAATTAATTTACTTAAGCGGACTATATAGATTAATTACACTTTAGGCTTAGTCCAATATGCCACCACTAAGCAACATATTTATGTCTCTACTCAGAAATTAAATTGATCTAGATAGTTAAGACAAACTGTCTCCCTAATTAGCTTTAGATAATAAAATGAGTTAAATGCTCATTTTAACCCCATAGACTCAAGACTATAGATTTAGATCACTTACTTTAGAATGTTGTCTTATTGCATACAAAAGGCCAGCACATGCAACATTCTCATAGTTTAATAACAAGTAGTTAATGAGTCATATTTGCTTACATTTATAATAACATATAAATAAGATGAGGATATATGGCAATATAATGAATAATCTCTAATATATTATTAATCAATTCAAATATAGATGAAATCCATTAAAAATGTCTTTTTCTCTTAGGGTACTCCTAAAATTGAGCTAATGCTCGTTAGAATCAGAGTTTGATTTGCCTTAGTAAGTTTGGAATTTGCAATTCTACTCTCACCATGGTTGCGTGTATTAGTACATTGCCTAGGGCCCGAATACAGTAGAAAAGATTAAAAAAAAGTTAAATAGATTTACTTATATGTTTTGAAAAAGAGAGATTATATAGTGTTTATATTATGTTATGTTTCTTCATGTTTCAGATATTATGATTCATTTGTACACCAACTTTATAAACTAAGAGTTTTGTGATATTACAAATGTACTTATTAAGCAATCGCTTATTAGAGTTTTCGTATGTTGCAGATAAAGGTAAAGATAAAGTATAAGTTCAGTGGATGATCGACATTGATATGTGTATGATGGCGGAGCGAGTTATCAGACTTTTCTATTTCATAGAACCCATATTTTTTAAAAAATATTTTTAGATTCGATTTTGGATCATGATGCTATTTGAATTTCAAAGTTATTTCCTTCAAGACAATTAGATTCTTATGGATTGATTAAGCTTTTTCAAAATTATGTATCCGTCATCACGAAACCTATTAGGTTTAGGTGATCTAGTATTTAAGTTCATGATAAGAATTAAGTTTCAATTTTTATTTTAGAAAATTTACGACTTTCGTTTACTTAATGTTATACTCTTTATATATATATATGCTTAGTGTAGAATCTTTATTATTTTTCACTATTATATCATGTAAAAAAAGTAAATTGTGATATCCCATTAAGTGGTGCTACAAAAAGACTTTCCTTAAAAAAATTTAGATTACTTTTAGGAAAATTAGAAAAATAATAGTACTTTAAGAAGAGTAATCTTTCTTTTAAAAATAAGCATTATACGTTTTTAATAAAAGATAAAAAGTGAATTTAATTAAAAAAACTGAAAAATAAAATTTTCCTTAAAAATTAGTTATGAAATCTCGTCGAGAAAATAAAAAAGGAAGCTTATAATATTTTTGTTATTGCAACCTGACATTATCATAAGGTGTAATATTTAAATCTCTCATCCAATAGTTCTAGAAAAAATTATTTTCTTAAAAAAATAAAAGAAATAAAAGAATATATAAAATACCATAAATGACGTAGAAAGTTGCAAAATATCACACGACACTCCCATTTCTTATTAAGATTCACAAACTAAACTACATAAAACTTCTTCCTTATTTATAAGCTTATTATTATCGATACAACATAGGTTAAGCATCTAGTATTTTAGATAAATTATTACAGAATGGAAGAAGTAAAGTTTCATAGGTTGAAGTATTAAAACTTCATTTCGATGACCGACTCTGGCCACTGGGGTCTGTAGGGGCTGAATCCGAATGGGACTGGACAATCAGCCAGAGCCAGACGCTCTAATCCATTGCCATCCACAAAGATTCCAACGTATCGGCAACCGAATGAGTCATCAGGGCAGAATAGAAGATTGTAGTTGTTATGAGGATGTTTGCAATCTTTTACAATTTTGAACCAAGTGGTTGTGGCTTCTCCATGGCCACCTACAATCACGAACTGTTGTTCGAAGACTGGTTCGGGTTGATCACCCACCCTCCACACAGATGACCCTCCACATACGTACGACACAGCTGCCTCATCGAATTTGATGTCAATAAGGGTGGACTCTCGGATAATTTCGTCTCCATTGGGTTCGATGGGCGAAAATTTTATCGGAAGACTTGGTTTTGCAATTGGAAATGGTGCAATTTCGTGTTGAACCCAACAGGTTCCATTAGGGTTTACGAGTGGAAAGATGGAGCTTATGTATAATAATGGCAAGGGCTTGTTAGGCCATGCCACCAATATATAGTATTCGTCTTTTTCGAGTTCGTTTCCGGATAAGTCAAGAACAGCAGGAGGCAGAGAAATGCCATGCCTGGCACACTCTCCTTTTGGTGTGAAGGAAAGGAAAAGGAGGGACAATATTGTGAGAATAGTGGTTGCTTCCATTTGTGCTATTTTTTGGGATTTTTGTGTGTACCTATAACAAGGATGACGATTGTATTTATAGAGGATGCCATGTCCCTCCACCTACCCATTGCGCACGTTTTTAAGGTTTGGCCACTAATTTTGTATCCTACATATCCCCTCAAAGCGGTCAAGAAAAACAAAGTTTTTAGATACAATAAAATAATCATTCAAGCAACAAGTCTGCGTACTCAATCCAATTTGGGTACAAAAATCAACACAACTAAAACAGGAGAATTAATTAAATGATGGTTGTCCTATATTAATAACTTATTTAATTGTTGTTTAGCAATATCAATTTTTAATTATTGTTTAACAATATTATTGACATAATGAGCTCAATCGAAACAAAATAAATATATTAAAAAGTATACACTAATAAAATATATGGTTAATGAATAGAGAAAGAGAAAACGTTTTCGTTGTTGCATGGAAAGTCACATCAGGCATCAGTAAATAAGTGCCAAACACAGATAAGCACGTTTAGCGGAAAAATAATAATAATAATAATAAAAAGAAAGAAAAGAAAAGAAAAGAAAGAAAGAAAAAAAGAAAAAAGAACAAACAAATGAACGAGTACGATGTTGGCTCCAAACGCTCAATCGGACGAACGTGCCCCGTTAATTTTATCAAAACAACTTACCATAAACAAACCATTTTCTTACAAATTTTTACCGGACTGTCATTGTATACAACCAAAAAAATGTTAGACACGTCAATTGTGATCTCATATTTTTAGTATTAATAATTTGTATATTATATTAATTATATTTTTAATTGATATGTGTTTAAATATTATCAAATTAATTAATTGTATATACTTTCTAGCAATAATGATAATAAGGATAATAATAATAATAATAATTATTATTATTATTATTATTATATACAAAAATGATAACTTACTCTACTAATGAAAAATGATGACTTATTCGTGCAATTCTCTTCTTTCTTTATAGAACTAGCATAGGGACACATGTGTGGTGTGTGTATAAGTATACTTTATGTCATGTTATTTAAAAGTTACTTCTGATTTTTAGATCCAAAAACTTTTTTTTTTTTTTTGAATGATGAAGTGCTTTATCTATGAAGAGCTTCTAGCTGCAAAGTCATAACATCGTGGATATTTGCAAATGTATGAATTGAACAAGTAATAAAGTGATAAGTAAAGTATCGTTCTCATGAAAATTTTATATTAAAATTGCAATTAATTAATTTTAATTTTATTTAAGCGACCCAAAAATATTACAATTAAAAAATTAAATAAATTAAATTAAATTGAAAAAAATACATGAACATATATTGATAACACACAATCAAACATATAGATGTTAGATATTATGGTATTACCATAATTAATCAGATTTAATTTTATTTAAGTATATTATTATGATTTAGTATTCATATTTGTTGATGGTCAACTACCATATTTGTTTTGTGTATTCTTTCTCAAGTTATACATAAATTCTATATTTTTATAATTAAATTTACATAAAAGATTAGTAAATTAAAATTCACGATAAACAGTATCATATATATGAATGACACCATATCAGTGAATAATACTGTATATGTAAACAGTAAAAATATGAATCTGAATTCAATTACAAAAAATATTTATTGAGAAATCTATAGTAACTAATAATATAACCACACAAAAACAAATAGATATATCTATATTCTATCTCAGTGTTTATGGTATTTATTCTAGAGTCATGTTACAAAAATTTCCTCTCGGTTTTATTTCGTTCCTCAAATCATTTAAAAGTTGGTCAAAATTTGAAAGCGTTAAGTTTGAGAATAAATATGCTAACAAATATGACAATCAAAATAACATGTTTAATTTAATCAAATCATTATAATCATGCTACATTATAATTTCTAGAAAAAAAATTATTTAATTCATGATGAAATATAAACTAACACAACATAAGTTAAACATAATGATAAAATAAAAATAGAAGAAAGAAATCTAGAATAATTATTGATATTTACGCTAGCATAACCTCCAGAAACTCCTCCTTTTAAAATAAATGAAAGAAAAGAAATATATATTTTAGTTTGATAGGAAGTTTTTTTTTTTTTCTACACTCTAATTCTAACTCTCCCCATCTCTCTCTCAAGCCTTTTCTCAAAATATCTTTTTATAAGCATAATTTTGTATTATTTCACGTAATTTCAATATAAAATTTTCAAACTTCACTACAATATTAAGCATGTATGTTGTTAGGAGTAATCTAATATTATATTTCAAAATTTTGAGTTTAAAATTCACACGTGAGTATAATAAATTCAATTATTAATATGACAATTAAATTTTTACTTTAAAAGTTTAATTTAAATTTTATATTAAATATTAATTTAAAAATATTTTAAATCTTTTAACAAGTTTTGAAAATTTTACAATTTTTACCTCAAATTATTTAAAAAAATTATAAAAATATATACATAAAATAATTAAAATAAATTAATAATAAATTAATTTATAAAAAACAAATCAAATCAAAACATATCAAAACAAAATGCAACGTCAATTATCTCTATCATTCACCGTTTTTTTTTTTCCCCAAACCACTTCGACACTCAACTGCTCTCTTATCTTTCATTTCTTTAAAAAAAAAATTTTCTTATAATTTTCTAACTTTCTCAATCTCTCTGTCTCAACCACCCGCACACCTTCAATTTTTTATTTTTTTTCTTTCTTTCCTCACAGCTCTCTCAAACTCTCACAAACCAATCTCACGCTTCTTTCTCTCTCTCTCTGTTCTTCTTTCTCCTACAGCCGGAGCCCAACAGCCAAGCTACAAAGGAGGCCATATAAACTAAAAGTTTACTCTCTCTCTCTCTCTCTCTCTCTCTCTCCCTACATTTCTTTTCTCTCTGTAAATTTCACTTTCTCTCTCTAACTCTCATTTTCTCTTTCTTCTCTCTCTCACCATTTGTTTCTGTTCATCTTCATCCCTCTCTCTCTTGTTTCGGCCGAACCTCCAACCCACCGCCACTGAGTTTTCGTCGCCGTCCGACCCACTCACTGCCAGCCACCCAGTCGTCACCGGCCAGAGCAAACCGCCGGCTGTCCCTCTCCTCGCATACCCAACCTCTAGTTCCTCGCCCCCGAGAGCACCGTCCACAACCAGCCCGACGCCGACCCAAGGCAGATCAGCTGCCACCGATTCGTCGCCTCGGCAGCTCCGTCTTGCCTCCCCTCGCGAAGGCCGAGCCAGCCCTGTCGCCGATCGAGCCCGGTCACCGTGCTCACACCTAATTGACCCAACCCAAGGCTGCCCAACCCCCAGCCACCACCGAACGCCGAGCAACCCACCTCGTACGACCGTGCCCAACGCCGGGACCCAAGCCCAGCCGAACGCCACCGCGTAGCCCAGCCACATGCTGAAAGCTGACCCAAGCCCGGACCACCGAGCCACCCAAGCCAAAGAACCCACTGCAGCCCCTCCTCACGACACCGCGAACAAGGCAGCCGTGCCTCCCTCGCCAGTCTCGCCGCCGTCGTCCGTCGCCAGCAGGATTTTTCCAAACGTATACATACACACATCTGGGTATTGTGAATATGTACAGTAAAAACAATCACAACAGCAAATAACAGCAAGAAAAAAAAAATGATAATAATAATAATTTTAAATGAACATTTTAAACTTGGATTTGAAATTTAAATATATTTGAAGCTGTTTTGAGATTTGAAATTTGATTTTTTTTTTTTTTTCAAGTTTGTAGTTTTTAGAGTTTTTAAATAGTTAATATTTTAAAATAGATTATATCAAAATTTTAAAAAATATACGTGTTAAAAATAAAATATCGTTTTAAAGTTACGAGTATCAAAATAAAATGTTTTACATTGTAAAATCAATGATATACTCATTAATTAAATTTAACGTAATTATGATTATCAAATTTTTGGATAAATAATTAAATTATTTATGATTTTTATTTTAAGTACTTGTTAATTGAAATTTAGAGAAAAAGACTATTTTAGAATACGTATTAAAGGTTATCAGTAGATATATTGCTAATAGATAGGATATTTTATCCTCTTCTTGTAGTTAGTTTTATTTCTAGTGATTTGGTTAAAATGATTTGTTTAAAGAAAAATGAATTTATAAAATTTTATAAATTTTATAATTTTGAAAAATATCACGATTTCAGAAATTAAAAGAAAAAATATCTGGTTATGGATGTTTTAGAAAATAATATGATATATTTTATAATGTGAATCTTATTTTCAAAGAAAATTTAAAAAATAGAATTTGGTGTTAAAAGTGTACTATGAGCTAGCATACATATGTGAAGAGTGCACATATCGACTGGTGAAAACCCATCATAGAATGTTGTGGTGGAGGGCTCATACGGACCATACACAAATTAAATATATTTAGGGATACAAATTACATATTCATGACTCTACGTTTAAAAATTCTGTACTGCATTGATATAATCTTATTATTCTAGTTCAAAATACAATGTTTGAAAAATAATTTATAAATATCCTATTAAGCTTTTCGCTCACCAATTTAAAACTCTCAGGAGAGAAAGCTAATTAGAAGAAAACGAATTACGAGAAACCACAGTTTGAAAGCTAAGGACTAGAAGTTGAAACTTATTTTCTTACTATTGGAACCAAGTATGTAAACTAAGTATTTGAATGTTTAATGATTGTAAACTTTAAACCTTATTTTTATCATTTGTAATTTATTTTATTATATTCAAGTATGCATTTATGAGATATGAGGAACCCGCTATGATATTTTAATGATAATATTTAATTAATTTACTTAAGCATAATCGTAAAAAAAATAAATAAATAGTAAATGATTTTAAGATAAAACCGGTGGACTTAAAGAATCGAGATTTTCTCTTCCTTGATTTATCTTTTCATCCTTAAAGTGTCATTTTCCAAGTTTTAGGATTTGACATCTAATATGATAAGATATATGATAAATTTAATTTTAATTTACTGAAATTAAAACGATGCCATTTTCTTAAGGTTTGGCCATTAATTTTGTATCTTATGTATATTCCCTTAAAATAGTTAAGAAAAAAAAAATTTTTAGACACAAGAAAATAATTATTCAAACAACAAGTGTGCATACTTAATCCAATTTTGGTACAAAAATCAACCCAACTAAAACAGGAGAATTACTTAAATATGAGTTGTCCTACGTTAATAACTTATTTAATTGTTGTGTTGTTTAGCAATATTAATTTTCTAATTGTTGTTTAACAATATTATCGACATAATGGGCCCTATTGAAAAAAAAAATATATTAAAAAGTATACACTAATAAAATATATGGTTAATAAATAGAAGGAAGAGAAAACGTTTTTATTGCATTGAAAGTCACGTCAGGAATCAGTAAATAATTGCCAAACACAGACAAGTACGTTTAGAAACAAAAAAAGAAAGAAAGAATTAAAGTAAAAAAGGACAAACGAACAAACAACAAACATATAGATTTAGAGGCTAGAGAACCAAAGTGGAAGAAAATATATATATATATATATATACAAGTAGCCTTAATTTTATTAGGGCAGTGGATATCAACGAGCTTTAATAATTATTGATGGAGACGATAATTAACGAGAGAGTGAGCAAATAGATATACGGACGTGCAATAGATTATGGTCCCTTTTTAATGTTTGTTTCTTGTATTTAAATATTATAAAAGAAGGGAAAAAAAAAGAAAAAGAAAAAGAAAAGTCTCTGCTCGCTCAGTTAAATGAAAAGTGAAATGGGAATGGCGTGACGTGAGAGATAGAGAAGTGGAAAAGGAAAAGAGGAAAAAAGGCAGGATTTTCATGGGCTTTTGCATTATGAAATGGGAGGTCACGACAAAGGATGTATGGAAGTGTGGGGTTGGGGTATCTGGACGTTGATGCTATATATGTATATTCATTTTTTGGTAAATGTATATATATATATATATATCTTTGCTTATAATGTTCACCCTGCTCTTATCATGCCTTGTGACGCTCACGAGCAAAATTATAGAGATTCTGGTTATGTGTTTTAGAGATTAGAAAAAAGTAAATTAAAAAAAAAAGTGTTTAAGAGAAAAAACTATTTAGAGTAAAAAAGTGAAAAATTTTTAAATTTTATTTGGAAAAATAATTATCAATATAGATTTTGTTTCGTTGTTTTTGAAATTTTATCAATTTTAAAAAATCATCTCATTTAAGCTTGTTTATGGAAAGTTGTAGACTTTTAAAATTTAAATTTAATATAGAGTTTTAAAAATATAAATAATAAAAAGTAATTGTACAGTGGAAAAAAAGTATCGAAGATATATCTTTAAAATACCCCAAACATCCCCTTAAAAGATCTTCTTCCTTGTTTATCTAAAATCCATTGACATAAGATGCATTACATGAGCTTGGAAGAATTAAACTTTCACTTTAAAACTTCTATTAGAAGTTCCACTTCCGAAAGAAAATAAATCTAAACATAGTAGAAAAGGAAATTTATTTATTTTTATAGCAAAACCGTCGAAAAGGAAAATGAAAATTAATTTTCCTTTAGAAAATAAAATTATTGTTTTTAAAAATAGAAAATATTTTTAAGAAAAATTATTTTACTCAAAGAAGAAAAATATTTTCCCTTTAAAAATAAAAAGCTAATTCTTAATCAGTATCTGAACCATCTGATTCCATAATAACCTACATAAGATAATCAAACCAATTTACACCCATTCGCCACCAATAATAATAGCACAATGAAACAAATATCTTATAATTAATATAAATCAACAAATCAGTCATTATATAAGAATTCAATAAACTAAAATCGTGAAAGCAAACAACATAAACTAATCAAACTCAACAAATCAATCACTACTCTAGAGTTCAACATACTAAAATCATGAAAGTGAACAACATAACGCAATCTAACTTAATAAAACAGTCAGTAGGTAATAGGATAACAAATCCAAAGAGTTTAACAAACTGAATGAATTTAAGAAACTGAAACCAATTATTAACCAATGACTACTCCACTAAGTTAAGGATGAAACCACGGCAACGTTCAGGTTTAATCTTTACAAATGACCTCCTGTCGTCCTTGTCCTTTGATAACATCTTAATTGCCATCTCGTATGTCTTGTCATCCAAGTCTCCAATTTCATCCAACAGCTCAATACAAATTTCAATACTACTGGGATCTTCAGCTGAGCTCTCAGCCTCACTTGTATCCCCAATACGTGCTCGTTTTACCGTTAGATATTGCTGCAAGTCATTAGTACGTTGCACTGACACTTCACTTCGCAAACTCACAGACTTTACCAACAGCTCCATTGCTGACTTCATTGCACTTTTGATCTTCTTCTTGGAACGCCCACTACTGGCCTCAACATTTTGAACATGGTTGCAGTATGTCTGGACTTCATGCGAGTCTCCTGTACCTTCTCCTTCAGTTTCGAGATTCACAGAAACTGGGGGTGCTGCACGTGGCACATTGGTAGCTGTTTGCTGCCTCATGCCATTATGGCCTGTTGCAATAGTCCCACCAAATATCTCCTTTAGGAGGGAAAAGTTTCCTAGACTCTTCTTCTGGTATTTTTTAGCTTTTGGATTTTGCTACATAATGAAAATAAATTTAGTTAAGCCGATGATTAATAACTTATGTAGATAAGTATGAATGCCATTAAATAATAGGTACATTACTTGTAGATAGGAATCCCAAACTTCTTCTGAGGCTATGACTGTATTTGCTTCAGAATCCCATCCAAATCCAGTAGTTTGAACCAAGCTTTCAAACTCTCTAGTGCTACGTCTAAGCCTATTCCACTTAGTTTTAAGTTGTGCCACTGTAAGTCGCTTGTTAAACTTGTTATGTATTTCATTCGAAATTTTTGTCCATGTTTTTTTGTCTAAAATAGATGATTGAAGTCTTTTTTTTGCCTCCTCGTATAGCAACTCGATAAAAAAGGATTCCAAATTTTCTCCCCATGTGGCGTGATCATCAATAGTATTATCCTTATTGACCTCCATTATTTAATTATACTGTCTTTGTGTCCCATATCATTCAAATAGCAAGTGTTATCAACATAGTTAATCATAAAGATGAAAACAAATACTAAAGTCATAGAGGTGTGTATATGTGTATATGTACATATTTTAATGCTTGACCAAATCATAGAAGTGTGTATATATGTATATGTATATATAGAAACATATATAAATGCATAGTTTTTAATTATGAGTTGGTTCCAAATCCATGGCACATTTCTTTTGTTAATAAATTATATTCGTTTTCTTCAAAGTAAAGACACATTGCACAATATATATATTGACACCTATAATATCAACAAATACCCATAATAACACAACAATTAACAGTAATCAAGGGCAAACACAAAAACCATTCAAAACGGCAGATAAGAAATTAACAAATGAACATTTCAGCTCTTAAATTGAAATCTGAACTTGCCTACACTCTAAAGCAAAAGGTAGATAAGAATAGGACATTCAAATTGAAAATGGCAAACACAAACCATTCAAAACAGTAAGAATAGAGATTCAAATTCACAAACCATGCCAACCATAATACAGGAGACAAAAATTAGGTCAGAGCAGCTCCAATTCATCTCACATTTTAGAGTTAAGCAATAACACAACATTGTGAGAAACCATTCAAAATTAACGCAAAATTAGAATAAAGTAGCTCTAATTCATCCTTCCAAATACAGGTCAAAACATTGTGTGATAAAAAAAAAGCAATAATGCAACAATTAACAGTAATCAAGGGCAAACACAATCTATTCAAAACAGCATATAAGAACCAAAATTAACAATATTCAAAACCGACTTTAGAGGATTTCAAGTTAAGAATAGCAACTTTCGGTAAGAACCGAAATTTCAAAACAACAAATTTATCAAGTTAAGAACAGCAACAAATTTCTTCAGTTCTTATGAACAGCAACAAATTTCTTTGGTTCTTAAGAACAGCAACAAATTTCTTCGGTTCTTATGAACAGCAACAAATTTCTTCGGTTCTTAAGAACAGCAACAATTTTATTCGGTTCTTAAGATCAGCAACACTCCAAAATCGAAAGGCAGATAAGAACAGCAACATTCAACACCAAAATTTGCTGTTGATTCAAAACCAACATTCAAAACCAAAAGGCAGCTTAGAACCGAGCTTCCAAATTGAAAATGGCAAACATAACCCATTCAAACCGGTAAGAACAGAGACAAATTCCAGAAACCATGCCAACGAGCACATACAGGAGACGAAATTTAGGTAAGCATTTGCTCCAATTCATCTCACATTTTGAAAAATGCATTCACAACAAAATGGCAAATCCGATTAGCTCATCGATTCACGTATTAAAAAAATCCCCAAATTCTAGGGTAACTCTGCTACACAATCACCGGTCCACCAAAACAGAACAATAGAGGGAGAGAATCCAAACTGAGATGAGAAGCCTACCTCTCGTAAAGCAGACGACCAAACCACGAGAGATTTGACTGTGATACTGACTGCGATTATGGAGAATGAGAACGCCGCAACCAGTGCCGAATGAGAACCGATAGAGCTCGGGGGACGGTGATGAACGAGCCCAGGGGAGTAGAGACAGAGCGGATTCGAGCCGAGGGGAGGACAACAACTTCGGCCGACGCCGATGAATGACAAAGAAAGATAGGGGTGGAACTGAAACCGTGGAGGCGAGAGAGATCGGGGCTGTGCGTACAGGGGGCTGAAGAAAAATGAGGGACCACGAGCTGAAGCAAAATAATACACGGGCTGAGGGACTTAAGTTAGAAAACGATCCCAGATCGTTTTCTAAGTTCAACGGGAAAAAAACGAAAATTAACTCATTAGTTTCAAGTTCAATTTTCAAAATCAGACTAAACAAACACGTTTTCAAATTGGTTTAGAAAATGATTCCCTAAGGAATCGTGAAATATGTTTTGAAACCAAAACCAAACAGGCTCTATGTAGCTGTTCAGTTGGATACAGCTAGATTAACGTAAATTAAAAAAAGGGAAAACACAAAAGCAACAAAATAATGGAAGAGGAAAAGCGAACCACGGCACATTTGTTTGTTCTCCGTTGTGTTTGTTGAGTGATTTTTTTAGCCTTTTTTTAGTAATTGGACCATGCTAACAGACATTACCAAAATTAGTTTCATATTTTTTCTCTTTTTATGGGGAGATATAAAGACTGAAAGCCACAGTAAGGCGTCCGCCGTGGTCCAACGTCTTACACGTAAGACGCGTTAGTACTTATCTTCGACGGGTACCACATAAGCGAAGCTGGACACATATTTCAATAGGGGATGTGTATTATTTTTTTCAAAAGCAGTGAGGCCTCACTTGGCCTTGAGCGCCTCTGCCGCTGGGTCTAAAACGTGATTGTATTTTAGCTTCTGGATAGGGTGTTTATTTTAAAAAAATAAAAAGTTATTTAAATTTGTTTTTTTTAAAGTTAAAAATTTTGTAGATAAGCTAAAATTTTTTTTATTTTTTTAGAGTGAAATTTTTTTAAATTTTTTAAAAATAAAAAGTTTTTAATATTTAAATACGAGTTCCTTTTTTGAAAGTGAAAATTTTTCTTTTCTTTTTTTAAATAGATATATAAAATGAACAAAACATTACCAGTAGATATTGCATATATAAATATCTAAATATATTTATTTTTTTTCTTTTATATAGAGCACAAATGAAGAATGACGTCATGGTAATCAAGGTTATATCTAGGGCAATGGTCCGACACTTTAACATTACACGTAAGTTGTTTTGGTAAAATTACTGGGGCACGTTCGTGCGATTGAGCGTTTGGGGCCAACGTCGTACTCGTTTATTTGTTTATTTGACAGATAAAGCATTAATCAGTAGATATTATATATATATATAAATATATATATATTTTTTCCATCTATATAGAGGACAAATCAAGATTGACGTCATAGTAATTAAGGTTATATCACGGGCAATGGTCCAACACTTAACAATACACATGTGTAACATGACAAAAATGTCATTGTTATAATAATATTATCAAAATCAATTTCAGATTTGTTCTTTCAGCCAAAAAAATAGAATTTCAGATTTGTTACTTTTTGTATAGAGCGGACAAATCAAGAGTGAAGCCAGGCATCAAGGGGCAATTGGTCCACCGTTGTCCATTGCATGTGATGGCCAGTTAATGTTTATCTACGAGAGGCACAACTTGGCGAAAACGTGATTGTTTTAGAAGAGCGCGAGACGTACGATCCGCCCACAATAATAGAATCTCAACCCTTTAAACCGAATTACAAAATAATTATAATTTTATCGGGACCCGGTGTAATATATTCCAAATACAGTGGTGTCTCTGTTAGATAATTAAAGTTATAATGATTTAGATATATATAATTCTAATCCTAATTTTTTTAAATATAACTTATTTGTTATATTTTCATTGGTAGATTCAATTAATTGATGTAATAATACTTTAAACACTTACTTAAAAAAATGATAACTAATCTGTCATATAAATTGATATTCAAAAGTTGATATTATAATTAATTTCATTAGTAGTTTTCATAAAATTATCGTCAAAATGAAAATAGACTACACCACTAATCAAGGATCCAAACTTTTTCTAGATTGCGGTACAATTAAAGAATATATAACATAAGACCATATATAATATTAAGCACTTGTTTGGTATATTGATTTAAACCTAAAAAATTCAATTTTAATTGTTTATTTTTTTTCCTCACAATTTTAATTACAACTTTTTATAACATAAATTTCAAAAATTCATAAATTTGTATATATAAGTCCAAATGGGATATATATTTTTTAAATTATATTGAATTTCGAGAGTAATGAAATAAGCTATATATTGGTTTTTTTTCCTAAACATTTATCAAGTTTTTACATGTTCTAGCTTTAGCCATTCAAAATGTTGCATCAAAAGCAAATGATTTAACTCAAATCCAACCCAAGAAACTCAATTCAAACCAGCTCACTAAACGCAAGCTAACTTTGGATAAAATACAATTAAAGGTAAAAATTAAACTTAAAAAAAAAGTTCATATATACATATATATAGACGTACAAAACATTTCTTAAAGCTTATATATGATTACAATATTTTGTAAGACCTAATCGAAAACATAAAATTTTCATACTTCAGTGAGCCAATTTTTAGTCATTAAGGAAAAAGTCTTATGGACTGGACGAAATAAAAGAAAAATGGGTATTATAAAGACGTATTAAGTACAGAAGAACTTTATTCAGCAAAATAATAATAATAATAATAATAATAATAAAGAGGTATGTAAGGAATTGTTTCTGAGCTAGACAGCAAGATTTAAGCAACTGTGTGAAGTGTTTGTATATGATAGCTTTAGCACATATAGCTAATTAGGAGATTTGATAGTTGAGTTTGTGAAACTTGAAAAGTTAGTTTTAATTACCTTGGAGCAACAAATAGCTATGAATCCAAAAAAAAAAAAAAAAAGAGAGAGAGAGATGGATTTTATTTATAATTTGTTTAAAAGCTAACAATGAATTAGAACCTCATCGAGGTCGATACAAATAAATTTACCAGAGAATGAATAAACTCAACCACAGATAAATAAATGCCAGATCTTGCTTTGCCATTACTATAGCCACTTGGCTGGAGAATTTAATGTATTTTTGTTAGTTTTGTAATTATATTTTGCATGCACGGGCATCTTTGATAACAACATTTGTTCAATGAATGAGTACCCCAATTATTCCAAAAACAACACTTTCAACTAGAACTCGTGCCTAAAACTTGTCATCTCAATAACAATCATATGACTAAAGTAATATTAGCAGAAATTTAATAACTAAGAGTTGTCTATAATCGCCAAAAGAGTTGTTAGTTTACCCTTCTCTCTTAAAAGAAAAGAAAGTGAGTGCAATTGTAAGAATTCAAATTCAGGATATCTTAATATTAGTTTATCGATCTATCTAAAAGTTTAAATACAAAAATAATTTTATATTATTCTTATCAACTTTTTTTTTGTTTTGTTTTTTTTTTTAAATTTTTGTGCAGTGTGAGATATACTTGACAAGTTGATTTATGCCTATTAGTGTTTCTTACTTTATATAGGATGGAATTCTGAACCCTAAATAATGCACTAAAATTGCAAAAATATCAAGAGCAGATGCCGTTTCTTATATTAAGATTCATGACCAAACTACACAATACACAAAAAGAAGTTCGGCACCTATATAATCTAAAAAGATGTTCTTTCTAATATATATTGATGTTAGATGCATTACAGCTTTTGAAAGAAATAAACTTGCATTTTGAAGCATTGAGCCCGTTTCGTAAGGGACTGAATTGAAACACTAATTAACGGCTCATCAGCCGGAGCAAAACGATTTGTCTCGCCAAATTTGGTTGAGATTCCAATATCTCGGCCAACTTGCAAGTCGGAGCTAGAAACAAGTTTGTAGTGGCGATTACTACTTTCTGAAACTTCAATTTTGATCCAACTGCTCTCTCCACCAAGAAACACATATTCCTCTTCTAATTCACCCACCTTCAACACTGATGATCCTCCCCATAGCGGAGATATTTCATCTAAGAACTTGATGTTGAGATCAGTGGACATGTGAATCAATTCATTGTTGTTGGGTTTGATAAGTGAAAATTTAGCTGGAACTCTGGTTACCCATGAGTAAATGAGTTATTTAATAGATTTCTAAATTAGAGTTATTAAGTTGAAAAGTGTCTATTATTTTATTTTATTTTCATAAATATCTAAAATAGTATTTTTAAAAATAGCATTACTCTCTATAAATAATTGAGAATTAACATAAAGAAATGATAAGAAAGAAAACAAAAAAATAGAAATAAAAAATATGTGAATAAATAGAATAAGATTGATTTTATAGTATTGGTAATCAGATTTTATATGAAAGGAAAATTTGACTTTTATAAATATGAAAATTTCCTTGTTTAAATTATCATAAGTTTTATAACATTATGAATGGTATAGTACTATTATAATAATGTTGTCAATTTTTTGGTTTTTTACGGTAGTTTCGAGTTCTTTATGATTATATTAAATATGACATTTTGATGGTTGAAATGTTTTTATCTTAGAAATTATCAATTCATTATGATAATTTTGTATTTTTTAAGACAACTAAATGAGAAAAAATTATGATTAAAATATGTTTAGGTTTATTAAAAGTAATTTACATTTATCAGTAAAAAATCATCATTAATTTCAAAAATAAAAAAATATGAATAAAAGAGAAATAATGTCAATTATGGTAAAAGTACAAAATAGGTACTATATATATTTGTTTTTTTTTAAATAAACATTTGTGCAATATTTGTAAAAAATGGACATTTTCAAATGATACCCTAAAAATGAACTTTTAGTGTAATTACTTCTAAGTAAATATTGCAATTTCGTGTTGAAGCCAACAGGCTCCATATGGTAGATATGAGAGTGTGCCTAATTGGGAAAGCTTCCTAAAAGCTTTTGGCTTCTTAAATCCAAAACCTGCTTCTGGAAGTATTTAGATAATCTGATAAAAGAACTTTTAGTTTCCAAAAAAGATTTCTGGCAAAGCAAAAAAATACGGTTTCTAGAAAAAGCTTTTCTATATAGACTTTAAAATTTGTATTAAAGTTTAAATAAGAGATTATGTTATGTTCCAAAATCCAAGATAGTGACATGAAGGGTTATTCAATTAAATCAATGAAATCTCAAAAATGTTTACAATATTTAAATTTCATTTCAAATTATGTTTGAGTAATTTTAATCAAACATTATCATTTATATTTAAAATATCACTTTGGAATCATTCGGCCGAGTCCTCATATCTCATAGATATATATTCGAATAAAATAAAATAAATTACAACACCAAATTAAAATTTAAAATTTATAGTCTCGGAGCATTCAAAAACTTAATTAAGTACCTGATTCCAAAAGTAAAGGAAACAAACTTTATCTTCTAGTCCTTAGTCTCTAAGCTATGATTTCACGAAACTTGTAACTTCTAATCAGCAAAAAGCCTAGTAGAATACTTGTAAATCATTTTTAAACATTTTACTTTAATCATTATATTAATGATAGAATAATGTAGTACAGAAATTTCAACGTGTAATTGTGGATATTTGTAATTTATGTTCTTAAATACATTTACAGTCGCGTAAGGTCCTATGAGCCCCCTCACTATGTTCAAGCACAATGAATGATTCTCAATCGAGATGTGCGCTCTTCGTACGTGCGTATTGGCTGTTAGTATATTCTTTAACAACCAAATCTCATTTTCAAATTTTCTTTGAAAATACGAATCATATAATAAAATATACTGTATCATTTTATCAAAAATCCGTACCCTTATTATTTTTCATTTAATTTCCAAAATAGTGTCATTTTCCAAAAATAAAAAAAATTTAAAAAACTTTATAAATTCATTTTTTTAAATCAATCTTTTTGGTCAAATTGCTAAAAACAAAAATGGCTATAAAGAATGGGTAAGATATCCTATCTCTTTACAATTATCTACTGATAACTTCTAACACTTATTCTGAGACAGTTTTTTTTCTCTAATTTCGGATCAAAGAATACCTAAATATAATCATAGATAATTTAATTATCTGTCCAAAAATTCTATAACCTTAGTTATAGTATATTCAATTAATTAGTGTGTTGTTTGTGTAAATTTAAAAATAATATTTTATTTTTAACACTAGTAAATTAAATGAAAACTTTTGGTATAGCCTGTCTTAAAATATTGACTGCTTAAAAACTCCAAAAAATGCCTCTGATTTGTAGAAAACATTGCAAATTTCCAAAACTGTTCAAATATCAATTTTCAAACTATTATTTTCTCCAAGTTCTTAAATATACATATATATTTTTATATTTATTTTACTTTATTTATTATCATTATCATTATTATTTTATTTTATTTTCATTTTTTTCCTTCTTGGCAGGACCCCCTTACGGGCTCGGTGGCAGCAGCACGACTGCAGATGGACGGCGACGGCCAGGTGGCATGGGCTGTGGGGCTAGCTCGGTTGGGTCCGGGCTTGGGCTCGGTGGTTGCGCGGAGGTGGGCAACGGCTCGAGCGGTGTGGCGGCTGCTGAGGTTTGGGCAGTTGGGTTCTTCAGCTGGGCTGTGAGAGGCGAGGGCGTGAGGGGGACAGTGGTTGCGTGGCTGGTGGCTGGGCAGCTCAGGCTTGGGCAGGGCGGGGAGGCTAGGTCGACGGTGGTGGGCAGTTACGAGGAGATGCGACCTTGTTCCTTTGGGAAACTAGGTTGGCGACGGATGGCAGAGGCTCGGGCTTGAGCGGAGACTCAGCACTGGCGGCTGGATGCAAGGGGGCGAGTTCGGGCTCGATGGTGGTGTAGTTGTGGGCTTGGGTCGACCGCCGTGGGTGCGGGAGAGGGAGAGGAACAAGAGAAGGTAGGAGGAGAGAGAATTCTAGAGAGAGAAAGTAAGAGGGTGAGAGCTAGGGAGATAGAGACGAGAGATTGAAGAAGGAGAGGTTGAGATGAGCTTGTGAGAGAATTAGAAAGTGTAAGAGAGATTTGCTATTAAAGAAAAAAAAAAATAAAGAGATTGAGGGTGTGAGGGTGAGAGAGGAACCAAAGGGAGAGAGTGAGGGTGGAAGAGAGAGATCCAGAAAAGAATGAGAGGTTGAAGAAGGAGAGTGAGATTTTGAGAGAAGAAATTGAGAAAGAGAGGTGGTGAGGATACGGGAGAGAATAAGGGTGAGAGAATGAGTGGAATTTTTTTGTTAATAATTTATGTTGGTGGGTGGTTAGTGAGATGAAAAATATAATAAAAGGGAGTAGAAGAGAAGGGGGGCGATGTTAGTGAACGGTTACGAGGAATTTTAATTAGTAGTGGGAGAGGAAAATAATATAAAATAGTGAGTGGAAAAGAGGGGTGAGAGAGAGAGAGAAAATGAAAAAAAAAAAAGGGTAGAAAAATAAAAATAAAAATTGATAAAGGTCAATGAGTAAAATTTTAAAATTTTTAAAATTTGTCAAAAAGCCCTCAAATTGATATTTAATACTTTGGAAATTTTAATTGAACTTTTAAAAATAATAATTAATTGACATATTAATAATTGAATTTTGTACACTCAGATGTAAATTTTAAATTTCACAACGTGATATTATAAACTTTATTTTAACATTTTTATTATTTATCAAAAACTTGAATGTCATTTTGATTTCGAAAGCTCTTTTAAAAATATAATTTTCAAACACTTATTGAACAATCACAGCATTTACTTCTCCTCTTTTACTAATTAAAAGGAAAAGTAAAAATTCTGTTAAACGGGGCAATGGCTGAAAACAAATAAGATAATATCATGATAGGAACCAAGTAATAATATTTACCTTTAAGGAGTTTGTTTCCGAATGAGTCAAGAACTGCACGAGGTTGATCAACGATGGAGATACCATGGTTGGCGAAGACTCCATTAATTTTTTGAAGGAAAGGAAAATTAGGATTAAAGGCAATATAAGTAAAGCTGCAATTGGTTTTATGCTATTGTGCTGTTTTATTTATGAAGTTAACTACTATACTTTTGATTTTAAAGAGGAAAATGTGCCAATATCTTGCCTAACAATTCGTTAACAATATTTTTTTAGGCAAAGATTAGCATGTTTATTGGAAATAACTTTAAATTTAAAATATTATTTCCTTAAGAAATTTTTTTTATTCTTAGAAGATAAATTTAAATTATTTAGAATAAAAATATATTTGACTAAGAAAAGGAAAGTGTAACACAAGTGTTTGTATGGCAGCTTAATAAGGAAAGATATCTAAGTAATCTTAAAGTATAGTATAAAGTAATATTTCTAATGTTCTCTCTCAAGCCTCCATTCTCCTATCCCCCTTAAGAAAAGAGAGAATTTGTGATTCCTTACCACCGTATCTTAGTGATTCTTGTGATTCTCTAAGTTTGACTTCATCGGAGATTTAAGGTATTCTTCTTTTACGCTTTTTTCTCGGGGATTTTAAAATCTCAGGTTCGGTGAAGTTTGGGAATTGAGAAATTATCTGGTCAGGAGATGAATTAGTGATATAGAGAGACAAATTGAAATAGTTAATAATAGAATTTTTTATTGGGAAAGCTAGATTTACAAATTTGGGTTTTAGGGCTTTTTCTAGAAAATTTTCATGATTTTTCTTGATTAAAGAATATTAATTCTATGATTTTATGGCATGAATTTACTGAAGAGTGAGCTTATTTAAGTGTCGAGGCACTACATCACCTAGTTTGTGATTATAGTGATTTCTTGCATTAAGGTATGTACATCTCTCAACTGTAATATGTTTTTTCAAAATTAAAATGGTTTATAAGTAATGTAATATTTTGACGGCATATGTTGTTATTTTTTTTTTATAAAAGCTTTAATATGTGATTTTATTAAGAGAGCTATTATTTATGCTATATTACATGCATATCATTGGCAATGTTATTTTCTTTGATAGTATATACTGCTTTTCTTGACAAGAATTTTTTTATAAAAAGTTACGTTTTATTTATGGAAAGTTATGCTTTCTTAGAAGAAGTTATGTTTCTTTTAAGGATTTATATTTTTTTAAAAGTTATGACTTTTATTGTAGTGCCATCGTTATGGTTTTTATTTATATATAGTTATTTTTAGATATCTTTAAAGGAAAATATTAAGAATGCTAGAGTATGTGACCAAGAAAGCTTCAACGAACTAGCCTTTATATTATTCTCCAATTCCTGGGTGGTGGAATGTATGGGCACTCTGCTCCTCAATCGATATTCTACATGACTTGTCTCCTTATAACCACCTAGATCTTTGAGAATATATTATTATGAGTAAGAGTTATAATAATAAATTTGTTCACCTAAGAGTTTATGGTTTAAGTAAAATAGGAGCTCCAAGAAATCTTTTTATAGTGAATGCATAGGGTGGATTTCAAAATTTGAACAGGACATTAGAAAAGATTTTTCTCTATTCTCTTTCTACAATGGCCGAATTCTTCATTGAGGAAAAGCCCTAAAAAATTCGTCTACCTATAGGCATGGGATTTAAAATTTGATTTAAATTTCAATTTTCACAAATCTTGTGATTTTATCTCCATGGATAATATTTCTTAACAACAGTTTAAACTTAAAATAAAATCATGATAACTTTATTTGAATTAAACAACTATATAATAATCATCCAAAATAAAATCAAATTAGGAGAAAATCTTTTCTTCCCTTATCGATATAAAAATCGCCAACATTGTAGCATGCCAGGATAAAATTTTATTCAATTTAAATTCAAATAGGATAAACTTTTAATTTAAAATATTTATTTAGATAAGACTCTCTAGATAGTTAAATTAATAATTCAAATAATTAATTTATCTACATTTATTTAAAATTTAAATCAATCTCATATTTATCTTTTAAAAGACAAATACAATTAATTTAAAATTCAAATCTTATCTTTTAAATAAATATTTATACAAATTAAATATTTATCCCATTAATTAAATCAAATAAAATTCCTATTCTACCCTTGCCAGAAAAAACACCCACACCCTATATAGGTAACCCAGATTTTTTTTTTCTCTTCAGTACGTGGAAGAATACAAGCCATAAAAAATATACAAATCAATTACCATCCGTTAAGACATTATATGGAGCTAGTAAAGAGATTGATTGCATAGATGTAATGTGGGCTCCAATAATATATGTAACTATTATTTTATATTGAATAAAATTATTACACAATTATTAGTTTCAGAGTCATGTCACTATAACCTAAAATTACATTCCTAATTATATATCAAATTACGCAAGCCAGTGAATAGCCACTATCCAACAACCTAGTCAATATATGCAAAATCCTCATATGATATCTATGACCAACCTTAGGTCAAAGTCCATTCAACCTTTTGATCATACTATCTTAAATATCTATTATACACCCGATTAAGAAAATGATTATTTACCATATATGAATAAGAAATCATTTTCTGAGCAAGTGACCCAAGGCCTTCTCCATTTTAACATCTAATATAAATCCATTAAGAGAACCTTTACTCCTTATTAGAGCTATAATTTCATATCTATAAGCAAACCCTCTATTGTAGTCTTGTACTCAACAAACCGGTTTATAAACTTATTACTTTGAGGATGCTTTAGTCTTTAGAATATCAAAGTATATAAGTCATACATATGAAGTCATTCACTTACTCAGGATTAAGGCTATTGCATAATGAACATCAAAAATGAATTAATCCATTGAAGTAGACTGCGTAGATTAATTACATTTTGGTCCTAGTCTAAGACATCACCACTGAGCAACATATCTATATCTCTACTCGAAAGTCAAATTGCTTCAGGCAGTTAAGACAAACTATCTCTCTAATTGGCTTTAGACAACATAATAGTTTTAATATGAGTTGGATGCTCACTCTACCCATAGACTATGGACTATAGATTTAGATCACTTACTTTAGAACGTTGTCTTCTTACATATAAAGGCCATCACATGCAACATTAAAACAGTTTAACAACAAATAGTCAATTAGTCATATTTGCTTACATTTATTATAACATGTAAATAAGATGAGGACAGATAGTAATATAATGAATTATCTCTAATATATTATTAATCAGTTAAAAAATAAATGAAATATATTAAAAATATCTTTTCCTCTTAGGACACTCCTAATATTGAGTTAATGCCTATTAGAGTCAGAGTTTAAGAGTTGCCTCAGTGGGTTTGGAACTTGTAATCCCACTCCTACCATGGTTGCATGCATTAGTACACTGCCTAAGGCCTAAATACAGTAGAAAAGATTATGAAAAGTTAAATAGAATTACTTATATGTTTCAAAAGAGAGAGGTTATATAATGTTTATGTTATGTTATGTATCTTCATGTTTCAAATATTATGATTCATTTGTATACCAACTTTATAAACTAAGTGTTTTGTGAGACTACAAATGTACTTATTAGAGTTTTTGTATATTGTAGATAAAGGTAAATATAAGGTATACATTTGGTGGATGATCAGCGTGGATTTGCATGTGATGGCAGAGCAAGTAATAGGACTTTTCTATTATATAGGACTCTTATTTTTTTTTGCTAAAATATTTTTAGACTTGATTTTCGATTATGATGTTGTTTGAATTTCAAAATTATTTCCTTCAAGATGATTAGGTTCTTATGGATTGATTAAGCTCTTTCAAAATTATGTTTCCATCATCATGAAACCTATTAGGTTTAGGTGATCTAATATTTAAGTTTATGATAAGAATTAAGTTTCAGTTTTTATTTAAAAAAAAAATACCAACTTCCATTTACTCGATGTATTACTCTATATATATATATATATGCTTAATGTAGAATCTTCATTATTTTCGGCTGTTATATTTAAAAGTAAATTGTAATACTTTCCTTAAAAAACAAAAAATGAGATTACTTTTAAGAAATTAGAAAAATAATAGTACTTTAAGAAGAGTAATCTTTCTTTTAAAAACAGATATTATACTTTTTTAAGAAAAGGAAAAAAGTGAATTTAATTAAAAAAACTGAAAAATAAAATTTTCCTTAAAAATTAGTTATTAAATCTCGTCGAGAAAAACAAAAACAAAGCTTATAATATTTTTGTGATTGCATTCTGACTTTATTATAAGGTCTAATATTTGAATCTTTCATCCAATAATTCAAGAAAAAATTATTTTCTTAAAAAAATAAAAAAATATATAAAAGAATATATAAATTACCGTAAATGATGTAGAAAGTTGCAAAATATCACACGAAACTCCCGTTTCTTATAAAGATTCACAAATTAAACTATATAAAATACCATAAAAGAGCACCTTCTTCCTTATTTATAAGCTTATTATTATCGATACAACATAGTTTAAGTATCTAGTATTTTAGATAAATTATTACAGAATGGAAGAAGTAAAGTTTCATAGGTTGAAGTATTAAAACTTCATTTCGATGAAGTATTAAAATATTTTATTTTATCCGAATATGCATCTATGTTTGAAATGTTCTGAGATTTGAAATTTGAATTAATATTATATTTGAAACTATTCTGGGAAGTGATATATTTTTCTATAGGTCTACAAGCATTTTTTGGATTTTTGGATAGTCAATGTTTTAAGGTGGGTCATGCCAAAATTTTCAAAAAATTTATGAGTGTTAAAAAAAATAAAATATTGTTTTTAAATTTGAAATAAATGGTAAGCTAATTAATTGAATTAACTGTAATTAAGATTGCAGAATTTTTAGACAGATAATTTAAATTATTTGTGGTTTTGTTTTAAGTACATTTTGACCCAGAATTGAGAAGGGATTGCTTTGGAATACATATTAGAAGTTATTAGTAGAAAATTGCCAAGATGTAAGATATTTGATCCTATCTTTGTAGCCTGTTTTATTTTTAATGATTCAGAAAAAAATGTTTATTTAAAGAAAATGAATTTATAAAGTTTTATAAATTCTATAATTTTTGGAAAATGTCATGATTTTGAAAATTAAAGGAAAAACAATCCAAATTCAGATATTTGATAAAATAAAACGATATATTTTATTATGTGTGGCGTATTTTTAAAAAGATATTTGGAAACTAGATTTGGTTGTTAAAAGAATACACTGAGAGCCAGTACACATGTGTAAAGAGTGTACATCTTGATCGAGGATCACTCATCATGTTTTGATATGTTGAGGGGGCTTATATGATCGTACACGACTGTAGATTTATCTAAGAACACAAACTACATTCTTACGATTGCATGTTTAAATTTTTGTACTGCTTGTGCTATTATTATTTTTATATTAGTTGAAATAAAATGTTTAAGAAATGATTTACAAATATCTTACTGGGTTTTTTGCTTATGTTTTAAAACTAGTAATCCCTCTGGAGAAAAAGGTGTTTAGAAGATACGAGTATCATGAAATTACAGCTTGGCGATTAAGGACTAGGAGCTAAAAATTATTTCTTTTGCTTTGGAAACATGTATGCAATTAAACTTTTGAATGCTTCAGGATTGTAAAATTTTAAATTTTATTTTATCTAAATATATATCTGTAGAACATAGGAATCCTAACACACGACATTGGAGTTAGATTTTAAATATAAATAATAATGTTTAATATAATTGCTCAAGTATAATTTGGAAACACAATTAAAAAGACGGTAAATAGTATTAAAAGTAAAACTGATAGATGTAGGGATTTGAAATTCCTTTTATTTATTAAAACATCCCCTCCATATTACTATTTCAAATTTTGAGACGTGACAACTCAAGCATAATTTGGAAATATAATGAAAAAAGACCATAAATAGTATTAAAAGTAGGAACTTGAGATTCCCTTTATTTATTAAAACATCCCCTCCACGTCATTATCCTGAATTTTGGGATGTGATAATTCATATATCATATAAATTGGTACTTAAAAATTGAAATTTATATTAGTATTCTTAGCATTTTTCATAAAATTATCGTCAAAATGGAAATAGACTACACCATTAATCAGGGATCCAAACTTTTTCTTGAGTGGGGCACAATAAAAGAAAATATAATATGAGACCATATATAATACTAAGCACTTGTTTGGTATACTAATTTGAACCCAATAAATTCAACTTGAATTTTTTTTCTTTTTGTTTTTTTCCCTCATAGTTTTAATTACAACTTTATAACATAAATTTTAAAAATTCTTAACTTTGTATATACAAGTGTAAATAGGATATATATTTTTTAAATTATATAGAATTTTGAGAGAAACGAAATAAGCTATATATTGATATTTTTTCCTTAAACATATTTCAAGTTTTTATACTTTTTAGTTCTAACCATTCAAAACGGTGTATCAAATGCAAATAATTTATCTCAAATTCAACCCAAGAAACTCAATTCAATCCAGTGCACTAAATGCAAGCTAGCTTTGATAAAATACAATTAAAGGTAAAAATTAAACTTAAAAAAAAAAAAGTAAAAACAAAGTTCACATATATATAGTTGTTTGACGTACAAAACATTTCTTAAAGCTTATAAATAATTACAATATTTTGTAGCTAACAACGAATTAGAACCTGTTTAAAAGCTATGAATTCCAAAAACAAAGAGATAGAGAGAGAGAGAGATGGATTCTATTTGTAACTTGTTTAAAAGCTAACAACGAATTAGAACCTCATCGAGGTCGGCACAAATAAATTTACCAGAGAATGAATAAACTCAACCACAAATAAATAAATGCCAGATCTTGCTTTGTCATTACTATAGCCACTTGGCTGGAGAAGTTAAAAGTATTCTTGTTAGTTTTGTAATTATATTTTGCATGTAAGGGCATTTTAGGCATAAAATGGTTTAATCATATATGATTTTGGTTGTCGTTTCGTAAGTTTTTCATTAAGACAAGAACTTTTAGCTAGCCACGAGCGTTTCAAATATAGCAAGACCTTTGAAAACAACATTTGTTCAATGAATGAGTACCCCGCTTCTTCCAAAAACAACGCTTTCAACTAGCACTAGTAATTACAACTCGTCATCTCAATAACAACCATATGACTGAAGTAATATTAGCAGAAATTCTATATAACTAAGAGTTGTCTATGGTGGCCAAAAGAGTTGTTAGTTTTACCCTTTTGTCTTTAAAAAAAAGATAGAGAGTGCAATTGCAAGAATTCAAATTCAGGATATTCTAATATTAGTTTATCAATCTATCAAAAGCTTAAACATCAAAAATAGTTTTACATTATTCCTACCAACTTTTTTTTGTTTTTGTTTTTTTGTTTTTTTATTTTTGCGCAATGTAAAATATACTTGGCAAGGTGATTTAAGCCTTTAGTGCTTCTTACTTTTTATAAGAGGGAATTCTGAACTCTTAATAATGCCCTAAAATTGCAAAAATATCAAGAGTAGATGCTTTTCTTATATTAAGATTCATAACGAAACTACGCAATATACAAAAAGATGTTCAGCATCTATAATCTAAAAAGATGTTCTTCCTTATATATATTGATGTTAGATGCATTGCAGCTTTTGGTAGGAATAAACTTTCATTTTGAAGCACTGAGCCTGTCTCGTAAGGACTGAATAGAAACACTAATTGACGGTTCAACAGCCGGAGCAAAACGACTTGTCTCGCCGAATTAGGTTGAGATTCCAATATCTTGGCCAACTTGCAAGTCGGAGCTAGAAACAAGCTTGTAGTAGAGGTTACTACTTTCTGAAACTTCAATTTTGAACCAACTGCTTCTAGTTATTGGTTTCGAAAACGATATTTTAAAAATTTTAACAGAAGCAGGAGACTGAAATAACAAAAATTTCACAAATTTTCATTATTATTTTGTAGTTATATTAATTTAATATATGAGAAGGAAAGTGATGGAAATTTACCACCGTTTGATTAGGTAAATAATTTCGAAAACACCTTCACAAAAAATTACATGAACCCGTGAATGACATCTCCCCTTCGATTCCACTTTCTTCCACAACTTAACTACATCACTTGGTTGAATGATCAAGTGAATGTTTACTAGATGATGAAAGGATTCACACACTCAAAATCACTACAACAATTAGGGTTTTTTGTGAGAACGAAATTTTATCCCAAAAAATCAATAGTCGTCGCAAATAAGTCTTTTGTGATGGCATGTCGTCACATTTAAGTCGACGCTAATATCCTGTTGTAAATGATTTTTTTGTGACAATATAGCACTAATATTTGCAACGGCATTTGTTGGCAAAATGTCGTCACAAATAAGTCAATGAAATATCAGTCAGTTTAACATGATTGCTATTTTTTATGACAACAAAATTGAAAAATGTCGTCGCAAATATGGTGGATTTGACCACATTATTTGCGATGCAAATTTAAAATGTTGTTACAAATGATTTTTTTTGCCACAACAATCATGGCAAAATACATAATGTCATCACAAAATACATTGTCATTGCAAATAAATTTTTTTATTTTTTATTATTATTTATTAATTTGATAATTTTATTGATATATGTTACTGTTTTATACTTTAATTCAAAATTAAGTTAAAATATGCAAATTATATTAATGAAAATAAATAATAATACTAAAAATATTAAGTCAAAGTCATACATTTATTAAAAAAAAAGACCAAATAAATAAAGTAAAATGCATGCAATTGTAAAAAAAATATATAAATAATAAATACTGATTCATTTTCTTAAATTCGCAGTAGCATCACTAGCATCATCATTATTGTCGTCGTTTGTAGCAGTTGTATGAGGTGAAGAACCTGGAAGGACATATGGTTCTGGTAGGGGGACAGTCAGAAACTAAACATTTGGATAGATCTCAGTCAACATCCGCTGCATAATCTTATGGCTCTCATACAACTGTACATTTCGCTCGTACTGTCATTGCAAGTACTATTCCACATGCGGGTTAACACAAGCTGACGATTTGTCGTCAGACTGTGAACCAGAAGATGAAAAAGTGCTAGCACCAGAAATAATCCTGCAAGAGAGTGTAGGGTCTACACCAATCTTATTCCTCTGCATGTACCCAAGACATGCTCCATAATGCCTTCCTCATCTACGAAAGTTGAAGCGAATGATCCAGATGCGACTGTGTCCTTTGGGTTTCCCTTTCCTCCTCTAGCATATGCTACACATAAAAAACTAAGCACAATGTTATAATTACATGATTTAATTTGAATAAGAAATAATAATATTAAAAAAAAGAACTTACAAATGTCTCCTCAACTTGGGGGTTAACCCAAGTATCTTGATGACGATGTATGTCACCCTAATTATCTATGATAGACATAGGCTGTTGGGTCCCCGTGTTAGCTTGTCCAATAAATTAAATGTGTTAGTATAGTATTATTTTATTATCAAACTTAAGTTTACATAGAATAGCAAAATTAACAAAATCTTACTAACCTTCTTCTGACGATGTTGGGCAATTGATATGTGATCATTTAAACTAGACCACTTTTGGTTACTGTAATTGCCTTTGTTTGTCTCTAACTTTTTCTATTTATAAATATAATTGGTATTAGTAAAAATGAAATGATTATATATAATCAATTACCACCTCAGTAGTTGTACAATTACCTGAAATTTACCGGACATGAACCTATCATAACAGGGACCCCAGTAATCTTGATTCCTGAGGTAAGTTGGGGGGTGGTTTTAACCACCTTTTCATCTGCTATCCCACCAAGAGCTTTAAAGTGGCTGTGGTGTGACACCCCGCCTAGCGCGGGCCCATCACTGAACATCTATTCTTACTTCTACTATCTGTTCTTTTCATATTGAAATAAAAAGGTGTGAAATTTTTTTTTTATATACATACTTACACTTACTCTCTTTCTATCTGACGGATTAAGCATAGCGGGTCCATAACCTTTGACATGACATTCGCAACCCATTCCACCAGTCTCGTATCCCAATAAACTCAAATGGTAGGTTGTTTAACTTTATTACCTATACACGAACAAACTGGTGAGCTAAACGCCCAGTAAGTTCAAATATAAAAACATAAATCATAAAACAGTATATTATACTGTTATATTTTGTCATATAAACATATATACTATCTGTAGTATATAACTACTAAAAACATATCGTGCATTAACACAAATAATCACATAATTTGTGATAACTAGTAGTATTCTATAAAATTAGAATAATTATAAATATACCAACTGTAATAACAGTGGTATACTCTAATGTCACTCATGCCATTTCTTACACTTTACTCTGATGTATTAACATAACATCACATATATGGTTAGCACCGACATCACATCATGTGGAAGTGCTCATACAATATTCATTTATTCTTTTCTTCATGTTTCTCATTCTTTCTTTCATTACATCATTCTTTGCTTTCAGTTTATGGGCTCGCGCCCTATATATCATTGGCCTCGCACCCGTTAAACTATATGGGCCTTGCGCCTGTAGTGCTATATCTTTAATAATTAGCACAACATGTAATTTATAAACATATATATATAAATGCACATAACATATAAGTTAGCGAAAAACATTGCAATCAAACACAACAATTATGTCTTAAGTGTTTTATGCTCAGTTTTTTGATTTATTCGGTTCATTTATTATCTTATCTGTACTTTAACTCTGTATAGACCCGTTTTGATCGTACCGAAAAACGTGCTGTAGAAGGGCCCGGGAGCTACCCTAGCTCTACCTCATCTGTGCTATATCTTCTGCTTCAACATGAAATAACCTCCACCTAGCGAGAGGTAGGTACGCCAAAACTATTAGGTTTTCATTATCCTGTTGTTTAATGTTTAAGCATACATATAATAACATCTTTACTGTGTAGTATATTAACTTTTCGTAGTCTAGTACAGTAGCTGTACTCAGACCTGTGCAGTCATAAAGACTGTAAACATCATATATTTAATGCTGTAATTAATCAAGCATTAATACTGCTCTATGATCATAACGTAGTAACTGGAATCATAAAAATGGAATCAGTAAGTTTGGAATCTCTCATCCAAACTTGTCACATATACAGAATAGTACATAAATTATACTTAATTTATTTATTCTCATTATTTTCATCGTTTCTTTAAAACGATACCTCACACTCTTGGGAGGTTGCCTCATTAATTATAAGGCATGCAAATACTCAATGCAATCATGACAGTATAAAGAATCAGATTCCCGTGAATCTGAAATAATTGTAACAATAGTATAAATTACACAGTCATACTATAAACCATACAGTCTAGTACACAACTATACCCATAGTTGTGCATCCGTCATCAATCACAAATCAAACAATTATATAGTTTAGGGGAAAATATTTTTTCACCTAATCATAACCATATCAATTTGTTCGTGCACAGACAATTAAATGTCTGAACTTACCTCAATTCTGCTAACATCAGCTTTCTGTGGTTCCTCGACAGTCCATCATCACTGTCCCGTTGAACTCTTATAACCGAAAAATTAACGGTTATTTAAAATCTTTATTTCATATATAAAACTTTATAAAACGTAAAAATACTATGTTTTATTTCTTAATAAAGAACTTAGGAGCTTAACGTTTCATTTTTACCTTTTTTGGAAACTTTTTGGTAAAATTACCATTTTACCTCTAGCGGAACTTTTCTTATTTTTCATGCTTAACTCTTGACTTTGGCCTTTAAAACTTTAATTAAAGCCTTAGGATTATGTTCTAGGCTTTAACGACTTTTTTTTCTAACTTTCTGAAATTTTTGGTCAAAATGACCGTTTTGTCCCTGACGGGTTTTTGAATCTTAACCTTCTCGTTTTAATGCTTAAACTACATTTTCTAAGCTCAAAAATCATCCATTTGACTTTTAAAAACTTACTAGACCTTTTCCAGATTAATTTCTATATTTTTCACAATTTTTACTATTCCCAGCCCTCGGGAAGTTCTATTCCGACATAAAAGTCGATTTCTTGTTTTTCTTACATTTCAGGCCTCGAAGGTCATTTTATAAATTCTTAAAACATCCCTTTTTTCCATTTTTCATTTTAAATTCATAAGGGGTTCAGGTTTACTTGCCCGATCACATTTTTAAATCCTTATTTCCAGAAATGCCCTTTATGCTATTTTAAAAATTTCGGCAGCATGTCCTCTTAATTTTTAGGCTGTCGGCGTTTAGGAAACGCCTCAAAACCATCTAACCTCGTCTAATCTATCACGTTTTATACCAGAGGCCTAATTTTACGTAAAAGTTACATACTTTTTACGTAAAATTTACACATTTTCATACTTTTTCATATCTGCTATTTCATTCATTTTTCTTTCTTTATTTTATAATTTCTCATATCAATGCATCACATTAACATACATTCATCTCAATTAATAAATTGAGAAACAAGAGTGGTCGAGATTATACCGAAAATGCCATTCAGTCTCGATCCCACAAACTTTATTCTTTCGTTCTTTGCATCTGGAGTTCTGTTTTGCAAATCTAACTCTGCGGATGCATCCGGAACATCAAAAATAGGCCAACGGGCCAATTTTCAAAATTTGGTCAACGGTTGCCGTTGATGGCGTTGACCGGCGTTGACTCGCCGTTGACCGGCGGTTGACGGCGGCGACAGTGGCAAGTGAGTAGTCCATCTTGAAGAGCTCGATGAGAGGAATCCATTGGTGGCCTCAATTTCATGTTTGGAGACCCCTATCATCGGAAAATCCCCTCGAAAGCTACGGCCACGGTGGCGACAGTAGAACTTTGCTGTGCCATACTTTTTTCCTGAAATTGGTTGAGGGCTTTTGCTCCCCATAACCCCATGACCATTTCTGCACCGGTGGCTCTCTTCAATTTGGCCAGAATTGATGAAAATTGACGATGGCTCCCATGGCGACGACGGTAGATTTATCGAAGCTTGGTCGCTACGATACGGTGTTTGTTGCCATGAACCATCACATGACTTTTGTAGTACTCTTTACCACAAACCTTTTGGGACCAGTATCGTGGCAAACGGTGGCCGGACGTCGGAGAATGGATCGTTTGAAATTCACGGCTCCGGCGAGGTTCGGGTGGCGCGTGCGACTTGCTCCGGCGGCTGCTCCGTCGCATCAACTCACCATTGGACTCAGCTCGGTGAGAGCTTTCCAACGATGCCGGCGTTGTCGTGAATGGAGGTTATATGTGAAAGTTAGTTACTGTTCACATTTGGGAGAATTTTGGGGTAGAATTTCAAATTTTTGGAATTTATGGGGAATTTTTGAATTTAACCCCCAATATTTCTTATTTATACCCTCCTCCCCAAAATTTTTAACTTGGGCTATCCTGACTAATTTGGATATGTTGAATCCAAATTTATCAGTTTTATCTTCATCTGAGGTCATCTTGCCATTTTTTGATACTACGTATTTTTCGCGTTCCAGGTCGAAATTTCTGTTTTGTGCTCAATTGACTAATTTGAGCATCCTGATTCCAAATATATCAGTTTCAGATCAAGAAAATGTCGTCTTGACCCTTTTTTCGATACTGTACGTACAATATACATATTTCCCGAGAACAACAGAATTTCCGGGTTGTCACATGTGGAGGTTGCTCTTCTAATCTTTATAACATTTGGAAGCATCCCTATCAACTACAGAATGGAGGATACCATCTTTGTAGTTGTAATCGAGATTAAACCAATCTTGTAATACAATAAAAATACCTTAGTTGATTTTATTATGAAAAAATTTTGAAAAAAGTTAATAATAGTGAAGTGAAATAATATCAGCATGCGCTCTTGAATTTCTTTCTTATGAAGGGGGTCAACATCTTTCCAAGTATTGTGATATGGCTTACATATATTCCTGGTGTGAATACTAACTACACTATCAAACCAGGGAGCATACTCGCCAAGTGCCTTCTAAGTACCTCCATCCTTGTCGAACTTTACGGTGATCTTTCCATCCTTTGCCACCTTAGCTGCGATCTCATGACCTTTTGCCTTCCCTTGACCTCTACATCATCGAGGTGTAGTGCCCGCAGCTGTGAACACAAATCACAAGCAATTTTAGTATAATGTTCACTAATTATATAGTAATGATTTAATGATTTAAAAAAAATTGTAATTATGTAATTGTGACATACCCGACTCGCAGTGTGACTTTAAATCTAAATTATTTATAATAAAAATTAATTTGACTAAGAATAGAAAAGTGTAACACCCAAGTGTTTATATGGTAGTTTAATAAGAATAGATATTTAAGTAATTTTAAAGTATAGTATAAAGTAATGTTTCTAATGTTCTCTTTCAGGCCTCCATTCTCATATCCCCTTAAGAAAAGAGAGAATTTATAATTCCTCACTACCAAATCTTAGTGATTTGCTTTTCTTGTGAGTCTTTAAGCTTGACTTCATTAGGGATTTAAGATATTCTTCAGTTATGCTTTTGATTTAGGGACTTTAAAATCTCAGGTTTGGTGATGTTTGGGAATTAAGAAAATTATCCGGTTAGGAGATGAATTAGTGATATGGAGGGATGAATTAAATAGTTAATGATAGAATTTCTTATTGAGAAGGCTAGATTTATGAATTTGGGTACGTTTTAGGATTTTTCTAGAAAATTTTCATGATTTTTCTTAATTGGAGAAATATTAATTCTATGATTTTATGACATGAATTCACTGAAGAGCGAGCGTATTGAAGTCTCGATGCACTACGTCACCTAGTTAGCAATTATAGTAAGTTCTTGCATAAAGGTAAATACATATCTCACCGGCAATATGTTTCTTCAAAATTAAAATTGTTTATAAGTAGTGTAATATTTTGATAGTACATGTTATCTCTTTTACGAAAGCTTTTAGGTGTGAATTTATTAAGGGAGTTGTTGTTTATGTTATAGTACATGTAAATCGTTGGCAATGTTATTTTCTTTGATAGTATATGTTGTTTTTCTTGATGATAATTTTTTATATAAAGTTACCTTTTATTTATTTATGAAAAGTTATACTTTCTTATAAAGAATTATGTTTTCATTTAAAGATTTATGGTTTGTAAAAGTTATGATTTTTAATATAGTGCTAGAGTTATGATGTTTATTTGTATATAGTTATGATTATTTTTCTTGAAAGATTAAGTTAAGAATTATTAAAAATAAAATGGTAATTAGGAGGTGTGTATCGAGGATTCGTCATAATTCAGAGTTAGAGTTAACACCTGAGCCGCATGCAGACACAGGAGGTATTGAGTTGACGCTTGTCAGAATTAGAGTTTAAGAGTTGTCCCAATAGGTTTGGAACTTGCAATTCCACTCTCACCATGATTGTGCACGTTGGTACATCGCCTAGGGCCTAACTACAATAGAAAAGAATAAAACAAGTTAAATAGAATTACTTATATGTTTCAAACGAGATTGGCTATATATAGATATTATGACTCATTTGTATACCAACTTTATAAACTAAGTATTTTGTAAGATTACAGATGTACTTATTAAGCAATCGCTTATTAGAGCTTTTGCATATTATAAAAAAACATAAAGATAAGGCATAGGTTCATTGGATGATCGGCGTGGATGTGTGCTTGATGGCAGAACAAGTTATCAAACTTTTCTATTTTATAGAACCTTTATTTTTTTTTTTCTAAAGTATTTTTAGATTCAGTTTTTGTTACAAGGTTATTTGGATTTCAAAGTTATTTTCTTCAAGATGATTAGGTTCTTATGGATTGATTAAGTTCTTTCAAATTATGTTTTCCGTCATCATGAGACCTATTAGGTCTAGGTGATTTAATATTTAAGTTTATGATAAAAATTAAGTTTCAATTTTTATTAAAAAAAAATCATTCCAACTTCCTTTTACTTAACGTTTTACTCTTTATATATATTTGTATTGATATATACATGCTTAATGTAGAATTTTCATTATTTTCCACCATTATATCATGTAAAAATAGTAAATTGTGATATTCTGCTAAGCGGTGTTACAAAAGGACTTTCCTTTTAAAAAAAATTGAGATTACTTTTAGGAAAATTAGAAAAGATAATAGTACTTTAAGAAGAATAATCTTCCTATTAAAAATAGACATTGTACTATTTTAAGGAAAGACAAAGAGTGAATTTAATTAAAAAAAACTGAAAAATAAATTTTTCCTAAAAAATTTGTTATTAAATGTGGTCGACAAAAACAAAAAGAAAGCTTATAATATTTTTGTGGATGCTGAATTTACCATAAAGTGTAATATTTAAATCTCCCATCCAATGATTCAAGAAAAAAATTATTTCCTTAAAAAATAAAAAAATATGAAAAAGAACATATAGAATACCATAAATGATGTAGAAAGTTGCAAAATATCACACGACAGTCCCGTTTCTTATTAAGATTCACAAACTAAACCATACAAAATACCACAAAAGAGCACCTTCTTCCTTATTTATAAGGTTATTATCATCGATACAATATAGGTTAAGCATCTAATATTTTAAATGAACTATTACAGAATGGAAGAAGTAAAGTTTCATAGGTTGAAGTATTAAAACTTCATTTCGATGACTGACTCTGGCCTCTGGGTTCTATAGAGGCCGAATCCAAATGGCACCGGCTTATCAGCCAGAGCCAGACGCTCTAATCCGTTGTCATCCACAAAGATTCCAACATATCGGCAACCGAATGAGTCATCAGGGCAGAATAGAAGATTGTAGTTATTATGAGGATGTTTGGAATCTTTTACAATTTTGAACCAAGTGGTTGTGGCTTCTCCATGGCCACCAACAGTCACAAACTGTTGTCCGAAGACTTGGTCGGGATGATCACCCACCCTCCACACAGATGACCCTCCACATACGTACGATACAGCTGCCTCATCGAATTTGATGTCGATAAGGGTGGACTCTCGGATAAATTCATCTCTGCTGGGTTCAATGGGCGAAAATTTTATCGGAAGACTTGGTTTCGCAATTGTAAACACTTCAATTGCGTGTTGAACCCAACAGGTTCCATTACGGTTTACGAGTGGAAAAATGGAGCTTGTGTATAATAATGGCAAGGGCTTGTTAGGCCATGCCACCAGTCTATAGTATTCGCCTTTTTCGAGTTCGTTTCCGGAGAAGTCAAGAACTGCAGGAGGCAGAGAGATGCCATGCCTGGCACACTCTCCTTTCGGTGTGAAGGATAGGAAAAGGAGGGACAATATTGTGAGTAAAGTGGTAGCTTCCATTTGTGCTCTTTTTTGGGATTTTTGTGTGTACAGATGACTAGGGTGAAGATTGTATTTATAGAGGATGCCATCTCCCTTCATCTACCCATTGTGCACGTTTTTAAGGTTTGGCCACTAATTTTGTATCCGATATATCCCCTCAAAATCGTCAGGAAAAACAAAATTTTTAGATACAAGAAACTAAAACCGGAGAAATAATCAAATAGTGGCTGTCGTATGTTAATAACTTATTTAATTGTTGTTTAACAATATTTATTTTCTAATTGTTGTTTAACAATATTATTGACATAATGAGCCCTATTGAAACAAAATAAATATATTAAAAAGTATACACCAATAAAATATATGGTTAATATATAGAAGAAACGGAAAACGTTTTCCTTATTGCATGGAAAGTCACATCAGGCATCAGTAAATAATTGCCAAACACAGACGTGTACGTTTGGCCAAAAAAATTAAAGCCAAAAAAAAAAAAGGGAAAATAATAAACAAACAAACGACAAACAAACAAACGAGTACGACGTTGGCTCCAAACGCTCAATCGGACGAACGTGCCACATTAATTTTATCAAAACAACTTACCATATAACAAAACCATTTTCTTACGAATTTTTACCAGATTGTAATTGTATCCAACCTGAAAAAAATGTTCGGCACGCCAATTGTTATCCTATATTTTTAGTATTAATAATTTGTATATTGTATTAGTTATATTTTTTTTAATTTATACGTATTTAAATATTACTAGATTAATTAATTGTATATACTTTCTAGCAAATAATAATAATAATAATAATAATAATAATTGTATACACTAATACAAAAATGATAATTTATTCTGCTAGTGGAAAAATGATAACTTATTCATGGAATTCTCTTCTCTCTTTATAGAACTAGCATGGGGACACGTGTGGTGTGTGTGCATAAGTATTCTTTATGTCATGTTTTTTAAAAGTTAATTTTGATTTTTAGATCCAAAAACTATTTTTGAGAGTATTTGAACGATGAAGTGCTTTATATTGTTTGCTTATTTAATTTCTTTACTAAGAGCTATGTTTAATTAAAAAAAAAAGGAAAAAAGGAAAAACTTCCTTCTAAGGGAAAAATACTTTCATAATCAAACTACGTGATACTTAGGACTCATTTGGGAGAGGTTCTAAAGATGTGTTTTAAAAGTTGGAGAAAAGTGAGTTTTGAAAAATGTGTTTGGGAAAAAAAACTTTTTGGAGTGAAAAAATGTAAAATTTTAAAACTTTATTTGGAACAAAATTATCAATATGAATTTTATTTCATTCTTTTCAAAATTCTATCAATTAAAAAAAATCATTTCATTTGAACTTATATATACAAAGTTATGGACATTTAAAGTTTGAATTTTAATGTAAAGTTTTAGAAATTGGAACAGTAAAAAGTAATTATAAGGTAGAAAATAGTATCTAAAATGTATCTCCAAAACACCTCAAACACCCCCTTAAAAGATATTCTTCCTTATTTATCTAAAATCGATATTCGATGCATTTCATGAGCTAAGAAGAATTAAACTTTCACTTTGAAACTTCTATTAGAAGTTCCACTTCCTTAAGAAAATAAATCTAAGGATAATAATAAATATGTGATGTGATGGGTAAAAGTAAAGGGAAAAAAAAGGAAAGAGAAATTGAATATGTGATATAATTAATAAAAGTAATAAAAAAATAAAATAATGAATATTGATTGTATTTAATTTAAAATGTGATATAATTGGTATTTGAATGAAATGCTTTTGTATTTAGATGAAAATTACATTGCATTTAAATGTAATATAATTTAAATGTGTGTACGAAACATACTATAAACATAGTATAAAAGAAAATTCTTTTTTATATATCAAAACCGTCGAAAAGGAAAATTAATTTTCTTAGAAAATAAAATTATTGTTTTTAAAATTAGGTGATATTTTTAAGAAAAAATATTTTACTCAAAGAAGAAAAATATTTTTCCTTTAAAAAGTAGACATTAGAATTTATATTTTGAGGGTAGAAATTAGACTTTTTAATAAAAGAAGAAAAGTGAATTTTATTAAAAATATGAGAAACAAAATATTCCTTAAAAAAAAAAAAGAGAATTATTATGTAGGTATAATCAATTTGTATACAGGTAGATTAACGTAAATTAAAAAAACGGAAACACGAAAGCAACAAAATAATGGGAGGGGAAAAAGCGAACCTTGGCACATTTTTTCTCCGTTTTGTTTGTTTATTGATCTTTTTTTCTTTTAACCTCTTCTAACACACATTACAAAAATTAGTTTCATATTTTTTCTTTGTATGAATATAAATAAAGAGTGAAAGCCACAGTAAGGTGTCGGCAGTGGTCCAACGTCTTGCACTTAAGTCCCGTTAGTAATTATCTTCTAGAGGTACCATCGAAATGAATTTTACAAATAATATCAAAATATAAAACCAAAAATAAAATTTTGATGGAGTTATGTGAGAATTTTTAAATTTAAATAAGAAAAAAATAAAAATTGTAAATTTTTTTGAAGTAAAATTAATTTTAATAGAGTTATATAAGAAATTTTAATTTTTAACGAGGGTAATGAAAATTTTTAATTTTTAATAAGGATGAAATTGAAATAGCATTAAAAAAATTTTTTGAGTAGAAATTAAAGAAAAAAAATAAGTGGGCCCCACTTGGCCTTGGGCACCTCTACCATATGTACAACACGTCTAAAACGTGATTGTATTTGAACTTTCGTACAGATATGGTATTATTTTTAAAAAATAAAAAATTTTTAATTTTAAAAAATAAAAAGTTATTTAAATTTTTTTAATAATGACAAATTATTTGGATAGATTAAAAATTTTTATTTTATAGATAGAATTTTTTTTTTATTTTTTAAAAATAAAAAATTTTTAATATTTAAATACAAAAATTTTTAAAAATTTATTTTTTAAAAATAAATAAGGTAAACAAACAAAACATTAATTAGTAGATATTATATATATATATATATTTTCCTTCCATGTAGAGAACAAATCGAGATTGATGTCACAATAATTAAGGTTATATCATGGGCAATGGTCCAACACTTAACAATACACATATGTAACATGACCCAAATGTCATTGTAGTATAATAAATATTATAAAAATCAATTTCAGATTTGTTCTGTACAGCAAAAAAAAAAAATCAGATTTGTTACATTTTATATAGAGCGGACAAATCAAGAGTGAAGCCAGCTATCAAGGGGCAGTTGGTTCAACGTCGTCCATTGCGTATGATGGCCAGTTAATGTTTATCTACAGGATGCGACCAAAACGTGATTGTAGCAGAAGAACACAGGAAACACCGCCAGCCTACAATAATAGACCGAATCACAAAAGAATTATAATTTTATCAGGACCCAATGTAGTATATTCCAATTGCAGTGGTGCCTTTATAATATAATCAAAGTTATAATAATTTAGATACCTAGACTGCTATGAATACCCACTCCAACTCTAATTTTTTAAATATAATTCATTTATTATATTTTTATTAGTAGATTGAATTAATTAATATAATAATACATTAAATATTTATCAAAAAAAATATGTTAACATTTTTAATTTAAAATTCACATAAAAATATAATAATTCAAGTATTAGTGTGTTAAATTAATCTTTATTTTTGATACTCAATTTAAAATTTTTGATATATTAAAAATCAATTTGAAAATATTTTAAACATTCTGATAAAATTTAAAAATTTGACAATTATACTCTTTTAACTTTTACCAAATTTTATATTTTATTTTCTACCCATTATTTTTTCCAATGTCTCTCTCTCAATCTCTCTTGAATTCTCTCACCTTTACTCTTTCTTTGCACCACTCTCTCAAACTTTCTCCCACTTTCTCTTCCTTTCTATCTTCTTCTCGAATTCTCTTTCACTCTCTTATCTTATCAGCTCTCTTACTCTCTTTTTGTCACCATCCCTCTTAGCTCTCTCTCCTCCTCTCTTTCTCAATTTTTCTCTCATCTCCCTTTCCTTCTCCAGTCTCCTCTCTCTTTCATTCCCATTTCTCACTCTTTCTTCCTCAACATCTCTTGTCTCCCTTTCTCACCGTTTCTCTCTAACTCTCACTCTCCCACTTGCTCTCTCTAGATTTATTTTCCTCTCCCTTTTTGATCTCTTTCTTTCCCTTTCATTTTCGGTGACCATTGCTGGAGGTTCTCCCTCGCCAATTCACTAACCCCAGCTGTTTCTTGAAGCTTGCCAAGCTTCAGCCCAATGACCGTCCAGCCCATCTCCCTGATAAGAATACTCAACAACTTGAGAAATCTTAGGAAATCAGTTACTCCGCTGAGCAACCTAGTTTGAATAGGAGCTATTATCACTATGTTCTTTCTGCACTTCATATCTGTTATGTCACTTCCTAACTGTTATGTCCTAACGGTTTTAGCTTCAATTAATCCTAGATTTCAGGATCCAGTTTTGCTATTTAGTTTTGCTGTTGTAACTCTCCTATTTTTGTGTTTCAATACTTGTATATATATCACACAAATCAATAAATCAATTAGCAGCTTTACTCATCAAAATTTGTACTCCTCCACTCTACTTCTTTATGGTATCGAGCCTAGCTGGGCTCTCCAAAAATTCGGTCAACTCTCCCAACAACTTAGTTCAACTCTCCTTTCATGGTTACCAAAAATATTCAAGTAGTAATCCCAAACAATCAAGAACCAGCAAACCCTCTAATCATGATCACCATCTACAACTCCATTAAACTTACCTCCACCAATTATCTGTCATGGAAAACACAGATAGAAGCCATTCTTATTGGTTATGATCTGTAAAAATTCATTGATGGCTCTCATCCCCCTCCTCTACCCACAATCACCGCCAACAACATCACTTCATCCAACCTTGCCTATCAAACGTGGCTGAGGCAGGACAAATTATTGTTTGGTGCTCTAGTCGGGACTCTTTCACCTACCATTGTTCCTCTCATTACTCAATCAAAATCATCTCATGAAGCCTGGCAGATCCTTGCTAACACTTATGCACATCCATCTTGTGGTCATATCAAACAGCTTAAAGACAATCTCAAAAACATCACCAAAGGCTCTTTCTCCATCACTGACTATATGCAGTCCATCAAAGTTTGTGCTGATGAGCTTGCTACCCTCAAAAAACTACTTGAACATGAAGATCTTATTGAAAAAATACTGGATGGTCTTGATGAAAGTTATCAATCTGTTATTGATGTAGTGAATGGTTGGGATTCAACTATCTCGTTTGAAGAACTTCATGAAAAACTTATAAACAAGGAGTTGTCCTTACACACTATGACTAGCTCATCCTCTCTGCCAGCCACTGCTCATCCCACCAGAACTCGTCCCAGTTCGCGACTCCCTTCCAATTCCTCACCATGGCATGTCAACAACCAGCCATCATGGTCTACTGCAACTTGGTCTCCCAAACCCTCTGCACCTGCATCATCTTATCCACCGGGCTTAACATCATCTCGTGACATTCGACCTGCTTGTCCTTTTCTTGGTCGGTGTCAATGGTGCAACACACAATGGCATGTTGTTTCGCGCTGTCCACTATTCCGCCAACGGTTTCCAAATGCACAGCCTCCCCCTCGTCAGGCCAATTCTTCCTCAACTACCTAAAATACTCCTTGGTAATCTCAGACACATGCTGTAACCAGTACTAATGCCACCAACCTTCACACCCCCTGGCTGTTAGATAGTGGTGCCTCACACCATGTCACTTTTGACCTTCAAAACCTTGCTCTCCATAGTCCGTATGAAGGCACCGATGACATTATGATTGGAGAGGGATCTGGTCTTTCTATCACTCATATTGGTTCCACTTCTCTTCACACTCCCTCTCAGTCCTTTACTCTTTCTGTGGACAGGTTCCTTTACTCTTTATGTGTTCCTACCATGAAACGCAATCTAATTTCTATCTCTCAGTTTTGCAAATCTAATAACACATCTATTGAGTTCTTACCTTCTTCTTTTCATGTGAAGGATCTTCGCACGGGGGCAATTCTTTTACAGGGCCAGGCTAAAGATGGCATGTATAAATGGCCAACTTCAAATTCCTCGGTTCTTGCTTTATCCAATGTCAAAGCCAAGCTGCCTTCCAGGCATCATCGACTTGGTCATCCATCCATATCAACCTTTAAACACATTTTATCTTTGTCCAAGCCAGATATCTTAAGTTCACTTAATTTCAATTTCAATTGTAATTCTTGTCAATGCAATAAAAGTCATAAACTACCATTTTCTTCCTCCACGCTTTCTTCTTCTACACCTCTTAAGGTTATTTTTACTGACATTTGGACATCACCGGTTCTTTCTATCAATAATTATAAATATTATCTCCTCTTTGTTGATCATTTCACTAAGTATATCTGGTTATATCCCTTAAAATGCAAATCTAATACACAAGCTATCTTTGTCCACTTCAAGGCTCTCGTTGAGAAATTCTTCAATAAACCGATCATTACTCTCTATTCTGACAATGGGGGGGAATATCAAGCTTTGTCGTCCTTCTTAACTATCAATGGAGTCTCTAATTACATCTCCACCTCACATACCTGAACATAATGGGTACTCTGAACGCCGTCACCATCGCATTGTTGAAACATGGCTATCTCTTCTAACCCATGCATCCATGCCTCTTTCATATTAGCCCTTTGCTTTCTCCACTACTGTCTATCTCATCAATCGCCTACCAACCTTTACTTTAAACAATGACTCTCCATTCTTCAAACTTTTTGGGACGCTCTCAAACTACACCAAACTTCGTAGTTTTGGTTGTCTTTGTTATCCTTGGCTTTGCCCATATACCTCTCATAAACTTGACCCTCACTCCTCTCTATGTGTTTTTGTTAGCTACTCCATGTGTCTTTGTTGGCTACTCGTCCATTCAAAGTGCTTATCTCTATCTTGATACCTCAAGTAATCGTGTTTATACCTCATGTCATGTTTGCTTTATTGAGTCAATTTTTTTGTTTGCCTCTTCTCATCCTTCCTCTCTTCGGGCTACATCATCAACCGTTTCTGAATGGTGCTCCATGATGCTTCCAGTCCTTCCATCTAACCTACCTATGCCCTCTGTGTCAGACCAATCTTCTATTCCAGATCCTTCACCTCCAATCACTTCTGGAACCGTGCCTAATACCCCTCCATCTAACAACACACCACCCACATCTTCCCAAGACCATGCCACTCCTATCTCTACCCTCATCCTACATCATCGTTACTCGTTCCAAGTACAACATTTACAAACCCATTCAAAAACTAAAGCTCTCAGTCGAACTTCAACCTATCAACCCTACTCCTACCATGATTGTCCAAGCTCTTAAAGATCCAAAATGGAGGCGAGCTATGTCTGAGGAATTTGATGCTCTAATTCGTAATGGGACATAGGAACTTGTTCCACCTCAACCCACTCAAAACTTGGTTTGTTGCAAATGGATTTTTTGTACTAAATATTTAGTTGATGGCTCTGTGGACAGGTTCAAAGCACGGTTTTTGCCAAAGGTTTTCATCAATGCCCCGGGGTTGACTACACTGAAACATTCAGTTCAATGATTAAGCCTACCACTGTCCACCTTATTCGAAGTCTTACGGTCAGTCAAGGGTGGTCCCTCCGCCAACTTAATGTCAATAATGCCTTTCTACAAGGTACGCTCATTGAGGAAGTGTTTATGTTTCAACCTCTAGGATTTATTGATCGTGATCATCCTCATCATGTTTGCAAGCTTCGAAAGGCTATCTATGGTCTCAAACAGGCTCCACGTACTTGTTATCATGAGTTTCGTCAGTTTCTAGTCCAAGCTGGCTTCACAAATTCTGTCATTGACACCTCGTTATTCATCTTTAATAAACAGGGTGTGCACATATATCTTATTGTCTACGTTAATGACATCATCATCACAGGCAACAACATTTAGAGTGCCCAAACTTTCATTCAACAGCTCTCTTAGCATTTCTCTCTTAAGGACTTAAAGCCTCTAATGTATTTTCTTGGCGTCGAAGTCATCTCACATCAGACTGGTCTCTTTCTTAATCAGTATAAATATATTACAGACCTGCCTCACAAAACGCACATGACTAAAGCCAAGCCTGTGCCTACACCTTTAGCAACAAGTCCTATACTCACCTTGCATTCTGGAACTCCACTTCTTGATCTCATTGAGTATCAGACAATTGTTGGTAGCCTTTAGTACCTTTCTCTTACTCGGCCAGACATTGCATATGCTGTCAACAAACTCTCTTAGTTTATGCATCAACCAACAACTGATCATTCGCAAGCCGTCAAATGACTTCTTTGATATTTATGTGGTATGCTGGATCATGGTATTACTCTTCGTCACCACTCTTCACGAGCACTACATGCCTTCTCAGACGCTGATTGGGCAAGAAATAAAGATGATTTCATTTTCACTAGTGCCTAAATAGTCTATCTGGGATGTAATCCTATCTCGTGGAGCTCTAGAAACAACGAACAGTCATGCGCTCCTCCACTGAGGCTGAGTATCGTTTGGTGGTCTCTACTGCTGTGGAAATTCGATGGGTTTGTTCTCTTCTCAGTGAACTTGGTGTTACTCTCCGGCAACAACCTGTCATTTATTGTGATAATGTTGGTGCAACTAATCTTTGCTCCAACCCTGTTTTTCACTCACGAATGAAACATGTTGCTTTTGATTATCACTTCATTCGTGAACAAGTTCAGAATGGTTTGCTATAGGTCTCTCATGTTTCCGCCTCTGATCAACTTGCTGATGTCCTCAACAAGCCCTTTACACGTTCACTATTCAACTCCATCAAAATCAAGATTGGCCTCACGTCACCGCCATCCATCTTGCGGGGGCATGATACGAATACTCAACAACCTGAGAAATCTCAGGAAATCAATTGGTAGTTAGCTTCAATTAATCCTAGATTTCAGGATTCAGTTTTGCTATTTAGTTTTGCAGTTGTAACTCTCCTATTTTTGTGTTTCAATACTTGTATATATATGACCATAAATCAATAAATCAATTCGCAGCTTTACTCATCAAAATTCATCCTCCTCCACTCTACTTCTTTACTCCCTAAGTCGATAGCCGAGCCAACTTAACCCACCGTCAATCGGTCGGCCCACCCCCGAAGCTTACAAATGCCACCAAACGAAGCCCACCCAGCTGCTACTCGATTTCGTTGAGACCAGCCCAGTCATCGACCCCTAGTTATCAATCTCTCCTTCCTCGAGCTCACCATAGCTGGCCGTCACCTCCCTGAGAACATGTAGCCCCTCCCTCATTTCTTCTCCATCGTAGTCAACCGCCAGCCACCAGCTGCCAACTCAACCCGAGCTCACTGAGCCCCCATCGAATCATCGCCATCGAGCCTCGCCATGTCTCAACCATCGCCATGTTCTCCACTATGCCACTAGAGCCTTCACGTCGCCTTCTCGAGTCGCCACCCCTTCTACTGCCATTCTCCTCGCCCATTCACTAGACCACATCATCGCCACGGCCATGAGCACTAAAGCCCAGGAGGAAAAAAATTAAATTAAATTATAATAAAATTTTAAATGTATATTTGAATTGTTTTGAGATTTGAGATTTGAGATTTGAACTAATGTTGCATTTGAAACTGTTCTAGGAATTAGAGATATTTCTCTACAAGTCTACAAGCATTTTTGAAGTTTTGGGTAGTTAATGTTTTAACGTGGGTCATGTTAAAATTTTCAAAAAATTTACAAGTGTTAAAAATATAAATATCATTTTTAAATGTGAAATAAATAGCAGATTAATTAATTGAATTTACTGTAATCAGGTTATAGAATTTTTGGATAGATAATTAAGTTATTTGTGATTATGTTTTAAGTACTTTCGATCTTGGAGAAGAGGATTGCTTTGGAATACGTATTAGAAGTTATTAGTAGAAAATTACCAAGAGGTAGGATATTTGATGCTGTCTATGTAGCCTATTTTGTCTTTAACAATTTGGCAAAAAATATTGATTTAAAGAAAATGAATATAAAGTTTTATAAATTCTGTGATTTTTGGAAAATGCCATGATTTCAGAAATTAAAGGAAAAACAATCTAGATACAGATATTTGTTAAATTAATATAGTATATTTTATTATGTGATACGTATTAATAAAAAAGAAATTGGGAAAAGGGATTTGGTTGTTAAAAGAAATATTTAGAGCCAATACACGTGCAAAAAGTGTATATCTCGATCAAGGATCACTCATCATGTTTCGACATGGTGAGTAGGATCATAAGATTGTATATGACTATAGATGTATCTATGAACACAAACTGTATTATCACGACTACACGTTTAAATTTTTATACTATATTGCTCTATTATTATTATGTTGGTTTAAATAAAATATTTGAAAAATGATTTGCAAATATCCTACTGGGTTTTTTGCTCATGTTTTAAAACAAGTAATCTCAGGAGAAAAATGTGATTAGAAGATACGAGTGTTATAGAATTACAATTTGGTGATTAATGACTAGGAGCAAAAGAATTGTTTCCTTTGCTTTGGAAACATGTATGTAATTAAACTTTTAAATGCTCCGGGACTATAAAATTTTAAATTTTATTTTTCTGCTGTAACTTATTTTATTTTTTCCAAGTACGAGTCTACGGAACATGGAAGCTTTACCACATGATATCAAAGTGAGATTTCAAATACAAATAATAATATTTAATTAAACAACTCATGTTATGTTGCGAAATTTTTAATTTAAAATTTGCACATGAATGTAATAATTCAAGTATTAGTGTGGTAAATTAATTTTTATTTTTAGATGTTCAATTTAAAATTTCTAATGTATTAAATATCAATTTAAAGATATTTTGAATATTCTATAAAGTTTGAAATATTTACAATTTCACTATTAATTATTTATCAATTTTTATTTTTATTTTTCTACCCATTATTTTTTCCACTCTCTCTCTCTCTCGAATACTCTCATCTCTTCTCTTCCTTTCTACTTCTATCTTGAATTCTCTCTCACTCTCTCATCTTATCAGCTCTTTCACTCTCTTTTTCTCACCCTTCCTCACAGTTCTCTTTCCTCCTTTTTTTCTTAATTTTTCTCTCGTCTCCCTTTCCTTCTCTGATCTCTTCTCTTTTTCGCTCCCACCTCTCACTCTCTCTTCCTTAATCTATCTCGTCTCCCTTTCTCATCGTCTCTCTCTAGCTCTCACTCTCTTACTTTTTCTCTCTTGATTTCTTTTCCTCTCCCTCTCTAGTCCCTTTCTTTCCCCTCTATTTTCGGCGACCACCCACCGGAGGTTCTCCCACGCTAGTTCACCAAGCCACACCATTAACCCCATTGGTCGATCAGCCCCCCTGAAGCTTGCAAACGCAGTCCAACCAAGCCCAGCCATCAAACCTAGGTGGCCGCCACTCAATCTCGCCGAGCCCAGCCCAGTCATTGGCACCTAGTTGCCCATCTCTCCTTAGCCGACTGCACCTCTCCGAAAATACGCAGCCCCTCCCTCACTTCTTCTCCATCATAGTCAGTTGGAAGCCGCTAGCTGTCGACATAGCCCGAGCTCACTGAGCCCCCATCAAATCACCGTCGTCGAGCCCCGATGTGTCTCAGCCATCGCCGTGCTCTCCATCATGCCACCGGAGCCTTCGCATAGCCTCGTCGAGTTGCCACCATCCTTCTTCTGCTATTCTCCTCACCCATTCGTTGGACAACATCACCGCCACTGTCTTGAGCACCCGAGCCCAAGAGAAAAAAATAATTAAATTAAATTAAATTAAAATTGTAGAGGTATGTTTGAATTGCTGTGAGATTTGATATTTGAATTAATATTATATTTGAAACTATTCTAGAGATCGGAGATTTTTTTTACAGGTCAACAATCATTATTGGAGTTTTGGGCTGTCAATGTTTCAAGGTGGGTTATCTCAAAATTTTCAGAAAATTTGCAAGTGTTAAAAAAATAAAATATCATTTTTAAAATTAAAATAAACGACATATTAATTAATTGAATTAACTGTGATTAAAGTTGTAGAATTTTTAGATAGATAATTAAATTATTTGTGATTTTGTTTTAAGTACATTTCGACCCGGAATTGGAGGAAGAGGATTATTTTAGAATATGTATTAGAAGTTATCAGTAGAAAATTGTTAAGAGGCAGGATATCTAATTCTGTCTTTGTAGCCTGTTTTGTTTTTAATGATTTGATCAAAAATATTGATTTAAAGAAAATGAATTTATAAAATTTTATAGATTCTATTATTTTTGGAAAATGTCATGATTTTGAAATTAAAAGAAAAGCAATCTAGGTTCAGATATTTGATAAAATAAAATGATATATTTTATTATGTGATGTGTATTTTCAAAAATGAATTTGAAAAATCGATTTGCTTGTTAAAAGAATATACTAGGAGTTGGTACACATGTGCGAGGAGTGTATATCTCGATCGAAGATTATTCATAATGCTGTGACATGTTGAGGGGGTTCATAGGACCATACACGACTGTAGTGTATCTAAGAATACAAACTACATTATCATAATTGCACGTTTAAATTTTTGTATTACATTGCTCTATTATTATTATTATTATTATTATTATTATTATGTTGGTTGAAATATAATGTTTAAAAAATGATTTACAAATATTATACTGGTCCTTTTACTCATGTTTTAAAACTGGTATCCCAGGAGAAAAAGGTGATTAGAATATATGAGTGTCGTGAAATTACATCTTGGCGTTTAAGGACTAGGAGCTAAAGAATTGTTTTCTTTGCTTTGGAAACATGTATATAATTAAACTATTGAATGCTTCGGGACTGTAAGATTTAAAATTTTATTTTTGTGTTTTAACTTATTTTATTTTATTTAAGTATGCATCTGTAAAACATAAGAATCCTACTGCATGGCATCGGAGTGAGATTTTAAATATATATAATAATATTTAATTAAACTACTCAGGTATAATTTGGAAACACAATTAAAAAGATGGTAAATAATATTAAAAGTAAAACTGGTAGACCTAGAAATTTTAGTTTTCCTTTATTTATCAAAACATTCCCTCCACATCACTATCCTTAATTTTAAGACATGACAACTCAAGCATAATTTGGAAACATAATTAAAATGACGATAAATAGTATAAAAAGTAAACCGGTAGACTTAGGGGTTTGAGATTCCCTTTGTTTATTAAAACATCTCCTCCACGTCATTATCTCAGATTTTGGGACATGACAACTCATTTGCCATATAAATTGATACTCAAAAATTGAAATTATAATTGGTGTTCTTAGCATTTTTCATGAAATTATCATCAAAATGGAAATAGATTGCACCATTGTCACGAATCCAAACTTTTTCTCGAGTGTGGCACAATAAAAGAAAATATAATATAATACCATATATAATACTAGGCACTTGTTTGGTATACCAATTTAAACCTTAAAAATTCAACTTGAATTGTTTTTTTTTTTTTTTTTTTTCCCTCACAGTTTTCATTACAACTTTATAATATAAATTTTAAAAGTTCATAATTTTGTATATACAAGTCTAAATGGGATATATATTTTTTAATTTATAAAAACTTTCGAGAGGAACGAAATAAGCTATATATTGATTTTTTTTCTTTGAACATATTTTCAGTTTTTATATTTTTTCACTCTAGCCATTCAAAATGGTGCATCAAACGCAAATAATTAAACTTAAATACAACCCGAGAAACTCAATTCAAACCGGTGCACTAAATACAAGCTAGCTTTGACAAAATACAATTAAAGGTATAAATTAAACTTAGAAAAACTTTTCACATATATATATATATAGTTGTTTGACGCATAAAACTTTTCTTAAAGCTTATATATAATTACAATATTTTGCAGCTAACAACGAATTACAACCTGTTTAAAAGCTATGAATTCCAAAAACCAAAAGGGAGAGAGAGAGAGATGGATTTTATCTATAAATTGTTTAAAAGCTAACAACGAATTAGAACCTCATCGAGGTCGGTACAAATAAATTTACCAGAGAATGAATAAACTCAACCACTAATAAATAAATGCCAGATCTTGCTTCGTCATTACTATAGCCACTTGGCTGGAGAAGTTAAAAGTATTTTTGTTAGTTTTGTAGTTATATTTTGCATGTAAGGGCATTTTAGGCATAAAATGACTGTCAGTTTGATCATACACGATTTTAGTTGTCGTTACGTAAGTTTTTCATTGAGATAAAAACTTTTAGCTAGCCACGAGCATTTCAAATATATCAAGACCTTTGATAACAACATTTGTTCAATGAATGAGTACCCCACTTATTCCATAAACAACGCTTTCAACTAGAACTCGTAACTAAAACTTGTCATCTCAACATCAAGCATGCGACTGAAGTAATATTAGCAGAAATTCTATATAACTAAGAGTTGTCTATAATCGCCAAAAGAGTTGTTAGTTTAGTCTTAAAAAAAGGATAGAGAGTGCAATTGCAAAAATTTGAATTCAGGATATTCTAATAGTAGTTTATCAATCTATCTAAAAGCTTAAACATCAAAAATAGTTTTACATTATTCTTACCTAATTTTTTTTGTTTTTTTTTTTTTATTTTTGCGCAATGTAAGATATACCTGATAAGGTGATTTATCCCTTTTAGTGCTTCTTACTTTCTAAAGATGGAATAATGCACTAAAATTGCAAAAATATCAAGAGCAGATGCAGTTTCTTATATCAAAATTCATAACCAAACTACACAATATACAAAAAGATGTTCAGCATCTATAATCTAAAAAGATGTTCTTCTTTATATATATTGATGTTAGACGCATTAGAGCTTTTGGCAGAAATAAACTTTCATTTTGAAGCACTGAGCCCGTCTCGTAAAGGACTGAATTGAAACACAAATTAACGGTTTATCAGCCGGAGCAAAGCGATTTGTCTCGACGTATTTGGTTGAGATTCCAATATCTCCGCCAAGTTGCAAGTCGGAGCTGGGAACAAGCTTGTAGTAGCGGTTACTTCTTTCTGAAACTTCAGTTTTGAACAAACTGCTTCTAGCTTCCTCCTCTCCACCAAGAGACACATATTCCTCTTCTACTTCATCCACCTTTAACTCGATGATCCTCCCCATAGCGGAGATATTTCATCTAAGAACTTGATGTTGAGATCAGTGGATATGTAAATCGATTCATTGTTGCTGGGTTTGATAAGTGAAAATTTGACTGGAATTCTTGTCATCCATAACTAAATGAGTTATTTACATAGAAATCTAAATTAGAGGTATTGAGTTGAAAAGTATCTATTTTTTTTATTTTATTTTCATAAATGTCTAAACTAGTGTTTTTACTAGTTTTTAAAAATAACATTATCCTTTATATAGAATTGAGAATTAACATAAAGAAATTATAAAAGAGAAAATAAGAAAATAGAAATAAAAAAACGTGTGAATAAATATGTTAAGATAGATTTTATAGTATTGTTAATCAGATTTTATATATGAAAGAAAAATTTAACTTTTATAATTATGATAATTGAAACTATGAAATTTTCATAATTTTTATTTCATTATGAATGACATAATACTTTTATAATAATATTGTGATCTTTATTGTTATTTATGGCAATTTTGAGTTCTTTATAGTTATATTGAGTATGGCATTTTGATGGTTGAAATGTGTCTATTTTGGAATTTATCAATTTATTATGATAATTTTGTGTTCTTTAAGATAACTAATATGAAAAAATAAATATAAATTATGATTAAAATGAGTTTGGGTTTATTAAAAGTAATTCAAATTTATCAGGAAAAAAAAAAACATCATCAATGTTAAAAAAAAAGAATTTGAATAAAAGAAGAATGATGTTAATTATGGTAAAAGTGTAAAATAGGTATTATATATATATATTTTAAAAAATAAACATTCATGCAATATTTGTAAAAAACAGACATATTTTAAATGGTATCCTAAAAATATACTTTTTAGTATAATTACTTCTAAGTAAATACTGCAATTTCGCATTGAAGCCAACTAGTTCCGTTTGATAGATATGGTAATGGGCCTAATTGGGAAAGCTTCCTAAAAGCCTAAATCTAAAATGATTCTGAAATTATTTGAATAATTGTAAAAGAACTTTTAGTTTTCAAAAAAGCTTTCTAACAAAGCAAAAAAATATGATTTCTAGAAAAAACTATTTTATGTAGACTTCAAAACTTGTATTAGAATTCAAGTTAGAGATTATAAACTTTATTTTAACATTTTTATTATTTATCAAAAACTTGAAAGTCATTTTGATTTCAAAAAATCTTTTAGAAATATAGTTCTCAAACACAAACTAGAAAACCACAACTTTAGCTTTTTTTCTTTTACTGATTAAAAGTAAAAGCTAAACTTCTGTCTACCGAGCCCGAGTAAGGACAAAGAAGATAATGCCATGATAGGATCCACGTAATAATATTTACCTTTTAGGAGTTTGTTTCTGAATGAGTCAAGGACTGCAGGAGGTTGATCAATAATTTTTATTTTTGGAAGGAAAGGAAAATTAGATAAAGGCAATTTAAGTAAAGCTTCAATTGGTTTTTTGCTATTTTACTTTGTGTATGAAATTAACGACTTTACTTGTGATTTTAGAGAGGAAAATGTGTCAAGAAGAAAAAAATTTGTTAACAAATTGTTTGGCAAGATTGTGATTTTAGAGAGGAAAATGTGTCACTATCTCGCCTAACAATTTGTTAACAATTTTTCTCTTCTTCAAAGATTAGCATGTTTATTGGGAATAACTTTAAATTTAAAATATTATCCCCTTAAGAAATATTTAGAATAAAAATTAATTTAACTAAGAAAAGAAAAGTGTAACACCCAAGTGTTTGTATAGTACGTTAATAAGCATAGATATCTAAGTAATCTTAAAGTATAGTATAAAGTAATATTTCTAATGTTTTCTCTTAAGCCTCCACTCTCCTATCACATTTAAGAAAAGAGAGAATTATTTCTCACCATCAAACCTTAGCTAGTGATTTGCTTCTCTTGTGAGTCTTTAAGCTTGATTTCATAAGAGATTTAAGGTATTTTTCTTTTATGCTTTTGATTTGGAAATTTTAAAATCCAGGGCTTGTTGAAGTTTGGGAATTGAGAATATTATCTAGTTAGGAGATGAATTAGTGATATAGAGGGATGAAATGAAATAGCTAATGATAGAATTTCTTATTTAGAAAGTTAGATTTATGAATTTGGGTTTTTGGGTATTTCTAGAAAATTTTTATGATTTTTCCTAATTTGAGAATATTAATTTTATGATTTTATGACATGAATTCTTTGTAAAGCAAGAATATTAAAGTCTCGAGGTGTTACATCACTTAGTTAGCGATTATAGTAAGTTCTTGTATTAAGGTAAGTACATTTCTCACTTGCAATATGTTTTTTCAAAATTAAAATGGTTTATAATTAATGTAATATTTTGAGAGCATATGTTATTTCTTTTACAAAAGCTTTTATATATGATTTTATTAAGAGAGTTATTGTTTATGCTATAGTACACATATATAGTTGGCACTATCATTTTCTTTGATAGTATATGTTGCTTTTGTTGACAAGAATTTTTTCTTATAAAAAGTTACGTTTTATTTATGAAAAGTTATGCTTTCTTATAAAGAGTTATGTTTTCTTTTAAAGATTTATGTTTTGTAAAAATTATGACTTTTATTACAGTGCCGAGTTATGGTTTTATTCATATATAGTTATGATTGTTATTCTTGAAAGATTAAATTAGGAGTTATTAAAATAAAATGGTAATTAGGAGGTATATACTGGAGATTCGTCCCAATTCAAAGTCAGAGTTTAACACTTGAGCCGTATGCACTTACAAGAGGTATTGAGTTAATGTCCATTAGAGGCAGAGTTTAAGAGTTGCCTTAGCGATTTGGAACTTGCAATCCCACTCTAACCAAGGTTGTGTGCATTACTACATCGCCTAGGGCCCAAATACAGTAGAATAGAATAAAAAAGTTAAGTACAATCACTCATATGTTTCAAAAGAGAGATATATAGTGTTTATGTTATATTATGCATCTTCATGTTTCAGATATTATGATTCATTTGTACACTAATTTAATAAACTAAGTGTTTTATGAGATTACATATGTACTTATTAAGTAATCGCTTATTAGAGTTTTCGTATGTTGCAGATAAAGGTAAAGAAAAGGCATAGGTTTGATAGATGATCGGTGTGGATGTGTGCATGGGCAGAGCGAGTTATCGCACTTTTCTATTTTATAGAACCCTTTTTTTTTTCTAAAATATTTTTAGATTCGACTTTCAGTTATGATGTTATTTGGATTTTAAAGTTATTTCCTTTAAGATGATTAGATTCTTATAGATTAATTAAGCTGTTTCAAATTATGTTTTCTGTCATCATGTGACCTATTAGGTTTCAATAATATAATTTTTAAGTTTATGATAAGAATTAAATTTCAGTTTTTATTAAAAAAATAAATTCAACTTCCATTTACTTAATGTTTTACTCTTTATGTGTGTGTGTATATATATACACATGCTTAAGATAGAATTTTCATTATTTTCCATTGTTATATCATGTGAAAAAAGTAAATTGTGATATCTCGTTAGGGGATATTACAAAAAGACTTTCCTTAAAAAAATTGAGATTACTTTTAGGAAAATTAGAAAAATAATAGTACTTTAAGAAGAATAATCTTCCTTGTAAAAATAAACAATATAACTTTTTAAGAGAAGACAAAAAGTGAATTTAATTAAAAAAACTAAAAAATAAGAATTTTCCTTAAAAAGTAGTTATTAAATCTCGTTGAGAAAAACAAAAAGAAAGCTTATGATATTTTTGTGATTGCAACCTGACTTTACCATAAGGTATAATATTTGAATCTCCCGTCTAATAATTCCAGAAAAATTTATTTTCTAAAAAAAAAAAGAATATATAGAATGCCATAAATGATGTAGAAAGTTGCAAAATATCACACGACAATCCCGTTTCTTATTAAGATTCACAAACTAAACCATACAAAATACCACAAAAGAGCACCTTCTTCCTTATTTATAAGGTTACTATTATCGATACAATATAGTTTAAGCGTCTAATATTTTAGATGAACTGTTACAGAATGGAAGAAGTAAAGTTTCATAGGTTGAAATATCAAAACTTCATTTCGATGACTGACTCTGGCCTTTGGGTCCTATAGGGGATGAATCCAAATGGCACCGGATTATCAGCCAGAGCCAGACGCTCTAATCCATTGCCATCTACAAAGATTGCAACATATCGGCAAACGAATTTGTCATTGGGGCAGAATAGAAGATTGTAGTTATTACGACGAAGTTTGGAATCTTTTACAATTTTGAACCAAGTGGTTCTGGCTTCTCCATGGCCGCCAACAGTCACAAACTGTTGTCCGAAGACTTGGTCGTGATGATCACCCACCCTCCACACAGATGACCCTCCACATACGTGCGATACTGCTGCCTTATTGAATTTGATGCCGATAAGGGTGGACTCTCGGATAAATTCGTCTCCGCTGGGTTTGATGGGCGAAAATTTTATCGGAAGACTTGGTTTCGCAATTGTAAACACTTCAATTTCGTGTTGAACCCAACAGGTTCCATTACGGTTTACGAGTGGAAAAATGGAGCTTGTGTATAAAAATGGCAAGGGCTTGCAAGGCCATGCCACCAATGTATAGTATTCGCCTTTTTCGAGTTCGTTTCCGGATAAGTCAAGAACTGCACGAGGCAGAGAGATGCCATGGCTGGCACACTCTCCTTTTGGTGTGAAAGAAAGGAAAAGGAGGGACAATATTGTGAGTAAAGTGGTAGCTTCCATTTGTGCTATTTTTTGGGATTTTTGTGTGTACAGATGACTACAATGAAGATACTATTTATCGAGGATGCCATGTCTCTCTCCATCTACCCATTGCGCACGTTTTTAAGGTTTGACCACTAATTTTGTATCCTATATATCTCCTCAAAACAGCTAAGAAAAACAAAATTTTTAGATACAATAAAATGATTATTCAAACAACAAGCATGCATACTTAATCCAATTTTGGTACAAAAATCAACCCAACTAAAACAGGAGAATTAATTAAATAATGGTTGTCCTATATTAATAACTTATTTAATTGTTGTTTAACATTATTGACATAATGAGCCCTATTGAAACAAAATAAATATATTAAAAAGTATACACCAATAAAATTTATGGTTAATAAATAGAAGAAACAGAAAAGTAAATGAGTGCCAAACACAGACGAGTACGTTTTGAAACAAAAAAAAAAAAAAAAGAAAGAAAGAAAGAAAGAAAGAAAGAAGGAAAAAAAAAAAAAGACAAACAAACAAATAAACAAACGAGTACGACGTTGGCTCCAAACGCTCAATCGGACGAACGTGCCCCGTTAATTTTGTTAAAACAACTTACCAAAAAACGAACCATTTTCTTACGAATTTTTACCAGATTGTAATTGTATCCAACCTGAAAAATGTTAGGCACGCGAGTTGTTATCCTATATTTTTAGTATTAATAATATGTATATCGTATTAAGTATATTTTTTAATTGGTATGTATTTAAATATCATCAGATTAATAAATTGAATATACTTTCTAACAAAAAAAAGAAAAGAAAAAATAATTGTATACACTAATACAAAAATGATAACTTATTCTACAAATGGAAAAATGATAACTTATTCATGGAATTCTCTTCTCTCTTTATAGAAGTAGCATGGGACACATGTGTGGTGTGTGTATGCGTATTATTTATGTCATGTTTTTAAAAAGTTACTTTTGATTTTTAGATCCAAAAACTATTTTTGAAAGTCTTTAAATGGTGAAGTGCTTTTTATTATTTGCTTATTTAATTTCTTTATTAAGAGCTATGCTTAATTTTAAAAAAATGATAAAAGAAAACCTTCTTTTTAAAGGAAAAAAAACTTTCATAATCAAACTACATAATACTTAGGGCTCATTTGAGTGAGGTTCTAGAAATGTGTTTTAAAGGTTGTTGAAAAGTGAGTTTTGAAAAATGTATTTGGAAAAAAAAACTATTTGGAGTGAAAAAGTATAAAATTTTAAACAATTATTAATATGGATTTTGTTTTGTTCTTCTCAAAATTCTATTTATTTAAAAAAAAATCTCATTTGAATTTGTATATGCAAAATTATAAGCTCTTAAAATTTAAATGTAATGTAGAGTTTTATAGATATAATCAGTTTGGATACAGGTAGATTAACGTAAATAAAAAAACGGAAAACACAAAAGCAACAAAATAATGGGAGGGGAAAAGAGAACCATGGCACATTTGTTCTCCGTATTGTTTGTTTAGTATTTTTTTTAACCTCTTTTAGTAATAGGACCATAATAAACGACATTACCAAAATTAATTTCATATTTTTTGATTCTATGAGGACAAATAAGGACTGAAAGCCATGGTAAGGCGTCGGCAATGGTAACTGATATATGTATGTAATACAATAGTAAGTACTAGACATGAAAGAGTCAGTTAAGTATTGTGTTTTAAAAATGACGATATATATATATATATATTAGGAAAGATTAAGAAGTTATGTTTGTTATGAACCCTATCAAATTATATGATATAAGTGATATATAATTTTATGAAGTTATATAAGTTCTAATAGAAGTTTATACACAGTATGATAATGAATATGAAATATAAACATATTGAGAGCTATTGTATTTTGAATATCCTAAGATAAAGATATAATCAAGTTATGATTAAAATAAAAATATAAAGTTTTATAATGCAAGTTCAGTATAAGTTTTTATTTTTTATTTAAATTATGCTTAAATTTTCAATACTAAGTTTAAGTAATTATAAATAAAAATAAGCTTAAATAAGTAATATAACGACCTAGTTGGGGCATTATATATATCATCTAGGATGATTCCATATAAGAGCTGAAAGGTTGTACCCAATCTAATTCTAGATGATTTATCGATCTTCTATCTATTTAGAATTCTAACTTACCCTTTTCTATGGCATTATAATAAAGACTAGAAATGTGTACTTGGCTAATATCTTTATAAAATTTTTAAAAAAAAGTACTTGGTAATATCCCTTTGTTCACTAACTATAACAAAAAAAAGGAGAATAATTCACTAGTAATAAATAACATAAATGGACTCTTAAATATAATTATAACTTATAATTTCAAAATTAGGTTAATTGATAAACAAACAATATTCTTATATTTAAGCCGAATACTACTATAACCTTCTTATTGTACAATGCCTAAAACATCCTACGCATATATAAAATTAATCAAAAAAATACCTTCTTATCGTGCAACGTTCAAATGCTATATCCATTAATTATGTTATAGTATTAAAGAAGACAAATATTGGAATTAAAATAACTCTCAAAACATTATTGAAATGTTTGTTTGCTGATTTTAATTATTTTAATTAAAATTTTCAATCAAGTTACATTTCAAGTAATATTTATTATTGACCGAAAGTCTTGATATTTTTTTAAAAGTTGTCATTTTAAAGGATATCTTGCGACTCGTTTGACTAGACAATGCAGGCATTTTGTACAATGAAATTATAAAAAAGTAATAGTTAGGCTAAACACATAAGGGATGTTTTGCATATTTTTCCTACATTTAAATTCAAAATTCCTAATAAAAGAACTATGTATACAGATGTAAATCTTGAACACTAAATAGGATTTTTTTTTAAATTTTAACCGAACGTTTTATCCTGCTTTTCTTCAAAATGTTTAGATACGATAATTTTTCCTGAGAACCTAAAACAGCAATGTTTTCCTTGTAATGAGAAAATAAATCTATTATTATTAATAATATTTTAATGATCAACTTCTTATTTTTTGACACTACAAGAAAAACACTTTACCGACAATAACACTAATACTGATGAATTTTATCATTTATATTACTTCACTTGTCATTGCTAAAGTTGGAAATTGCTACATTTGACCTGGGAAACCCACCCATCATTCTTTTTTTTTTTTTTGTCTAAATATGCATTTAGCAATGACAAACATCGTTTCTCAAAGTATCCAAAAACTCATTGTTGGGAAATAATTAAAAAAACTCATCGATTATTTTGCTTTTTGAAATAAATTTGGGAACACTCTATGTCGTTAGCGAAAGTGTTCTGAAAATTTTAACTAGGAACAACACGCTAAAATTCTTGTTGAAAATTTCTCGAATTTTGTTGTGACGACAAACATTGTCAGTAACAAATTTGATATGGAGACTTTAGTAAAAACATTTCCCTTAATTTCCTTCTTCAATTTCCCCTTCTCCATTCTCTCCCACCCACCAATGCCTCCATACCCACCATCGCACCTCCATGGTTCCACTATTAGGAAATTTTATTTTCTAATATAATGATGAGCAATATATTTATTACAAATCATACCAAGCTATTTAATTATTGGACAAAATTAAGTAGTCAAATCAAGAAAGTTCAATTAGATTGCTAACTGAATATGGGTTAAATAGGTGGATACCCAATATTAATCCAATTAAATATAATAGATGTCTAATGAAACAATATATAAGAGACATTAAAGGTTATGGTCTCCAATATATCAAAACTCTAATAACCTCCTTCTCTTACCCATCTTGAGAGAGAGAATAGTCTATTAAAGAAATTAGAGGTTTGATTACGGAAGACCATAACCTTTAAATTATATTCTTATAGTGTTTTCCACTGAAGACTAAGGCTACATCAATAGAGACAGAAATTTGTCTTAATATATTTTTCTCAATAATTTAGTGTGATGATTCTAGGATTGTGTGTACGGTATTAAATCATTTCAAAAATTAAAATTCCAACATGCACCCCATTGACCTGACCCCCGCCCGCCTTCTCCTCCCTTTTTCGTTTCTCCCTTCGTCTATTCTTTACTTATTTCCACCACACTTTATTGCATCATGTGCATGTACTTGATTATAATTTTGCTACAATATAACGCTTTTTTTTATTAGAAAAAAATTTATTGAAAAAGATAATAAAAGGAAAAAAAAAAACTTACAATCCTAAAAAGACAGTAATTAAATAAGCAACACAACATAAAACATATTAAAATTTTCCAACTTTATTGCAATGTCACTTATTACCAAAGAGACATATTTATTTATACAGTGCTAGTAGCTGGTTGTAAACAACAGTTCATGTATATTTGGACATTGAAAGCGCGCGCGCGCTCGCACACACACACACACACACACACACACACATATATATATGTAGAAAACACACATATAATCTTAAGCTATAAAAGGAGGTTTCCTAATTACATCGCTGTGTCGGTGTTGGTTTCCTTAATACGCTTTCCATTAAAGGCACCGGTACAAGAAAGTCCTTCACAATAAATGTGTATTCCGCATGGTTCACCGTCATCTATGCATATGCAAGTTCCTTGAATGTAAGACGTGCAACACAAGTGATCGCAGCATGGATAAAGTACGCCACAAGAACTTTTCCGATGCAATTCTCAAATGAATGACCAATCAAAAGCGCTCCAAGATCCATGGCGAACTTCCGGTTTCCAAATTCTTCGGCATTGGGACCACCAAAGCATATGTATCCAGGAACATTACAACCGTCAGTGAAACCAAGTTGATCTTTTTAGCAGTCTCCACGTTTAACGACTTTTTTCCACTCCCACTTTCTACTTAACTTTTAGGGGTGCTCTCCCAACCTTGAGAGCTTGTTAATTTATAGCAAACCAGATTCCTTTAGTAATGATTCTTCCTATTGCATATGGTGCACCCATTTGAAATTGAATTTTTAGATTAAAGTTAGTTAATTTTGCAAAAAATAGTTAAAATTTTTGTTAACAATTTAGAAAAAGAAAAAAAATGAGACTAAAAAATCTGGTTTAAACTAGGAAGCCAAACACAAATATCTTCTTTCTACATTAGTTATTGGATTTTAGAATATCAGCTTAATTTATAACATTGTGTCCCATGGTTGCTGGCACACCTAATGGTCCATAAGTTTCATACATGAATGACGAGTAATTGGAGAGTATAACTTTAGTATCAGAATGGTACTTCAAATTAACCATATAAGAGAAGGTTTACTTTTGTATATGTGGTGGCCCGCCCTGCTGTCGAGGCCCTACAGTGCTATTACAGTCAACTCTGTAGTAAAGCGTAATAGTATGCAGGCCTCTAGGGTCGTCGGCAATCATGCTGAACGTGAAAACTACTTGTCAATTTGCGGAATAAATTTTTTTTTATGTCACAAACTGTTCGAAAATGTGATAAGGAAATCATGTTAACAAAATAACATGTACATAGATCATGATTCCCCTATCACATAATCTTAACTTGAAATCTTGTTCTTTTTGAAATTACATGTTTTAAATTTCAAAACTATACAGCGAAAGACTAATGGTGACCAAATCCCTCGCCCAATCTCCCTGACATGCACATACCTTGTCCGTCGTCCACATATACTACTGGTGAACAGGTCTCTTACCTGCAACATGTGAACAAACTGATAAGCTATGGGCTCAGTAAGTCCAAACATAAAAACATAGTCATAACATGTTGTACTGTGCTTATCCATGAAACTAGACTCTGTAAAACATGCTCGTGGCTGAAAGATTAGTCTTAGGACATTTTCTGTTATTAAGTTCTGGTTTTGGGCCCTTGATTGGTTGTACTGACATGTTAGCATAACTGGGAGTGGTACTTTAGTACTGACCTCCTCAATCTTAACTGGAGTTAAACATGAAAACCTCCCGTGAGTCGAGAGGCCGATATGTCAATAACTAGTTTAATTACCATCTTATTGAAGTTCCAACTAGGTAGCATACTGATTGCCCTCACAGTAGGAACCTGTTACATGATTTACTTGGGGTGTGAGTTTTATTAACACACTAAGGTGCCTTGTGTACTTACATGTTTTTGTGTACTTGGTACCTGTTCGACATGTGTACTGAAACATGAAATTCTACATGCATGACATGAACTGACCTGAGTATCGTGATGCGGACAATCAATGTCGGATATGCACGTCATACAACATACATAACATTATAAACATAACAAGATTGTCCACGTTACAGTCAGGACAATGCTTGAACTTACAGAAAGTCAGCTAGCATGAGCCTCTGCTGTTCTGAAACTGCTATATCGGGGTCTCTGGCTTGAACTCCTATAAAAGAAATAATCGCTAATTATTTCCAATATTCATCTTATACTGGAAACATGGCAAAATATGTAAATTTCTATTTCCAGACTCTTTTTTTTTTTTTTTACTTTGGCTTCGAACACGCCCTCCTACACGGGCGTGTCTCTGGCCGTGCACTCGTCTGGACTTACGTGCATGGCCATGTGGTTCGTGGAGCATGGCCGTGTAATCTATGTATACTTACACGGGTGGATACACAGCCGTATTTCTGACCGTGTACTCCTCTGGACTATACGTGCATGCTTACACGGTTACTTACACGGTCATGTTTCTGGCCGTGTTTTCTTGCTATCGAACATGGTCTGCTACACGCCCTTTCCGTGACCGTGTGCCCCTTGACACGGCCTGAGACACGACCGTATTCTTAGCCATGTACCTCTCAGGTCTAAATTTTCTTGCAACACAGTCGTGCATATGGGTATGTTCGGGGCCGTGTTCTGAGCACGCCCTTGTACATACCCGTGTTCATACCAGAATCAAGATTCTGGGTCCGAACTGCTCTGCTCTGATTTTCTAAGGCTTTTATGGCCTTTGTTCTACTTCTTACACTCAAAATCGATCTCAATAAGATCGTTTCAAGGTATAGACTACATCTCTACTATCACAAATCCATGGTTACATAAGCAAAATATGATATTTTACTTATTAACATCTCTTAACTCATTATTTGAAAAATCTAAACTTTCTTGAAGAAAACTCACTAAACTTGGTTTTCTAAACCATCAACTCATGGATTCGTGTTTAAAAACAACTAAACTCGAACCATGTTTTGATTTAACCGAAATCTCAACATGATTAACTCACATTTCTACTTGAAACCCCAGATTTTCACCCGAGAAAACGTGAGAAAAAAGAGGGTTTACCTTGCTTGAAGCTTGAGAACTTCTTACTGTGGATTCTTAGTTGAATGCTTGATCGATCTGCTGCTTGAAGAGAAAAATCAGAGCTTGGTTGAAGCAATGGCAGATGAGGGTTTCTCTTTTCTGCTCTCTCTCTCTTTCTCGGACTCTCTCTCTTTCTCTTTCTCTTTCTCTTTCTCTTTCTCTTTCTCTTTTTCTTTCTTTCTTTTTCTCTCTCTCGGCTACTTATTTGCAGCCAACATAAGTGAATTAATTCACTTTGGCTGGTGGAGGACTCTCCCTCACGTGCCTCTCCTCCTCTCTCTTCATTTCTTTTATTTTCTTAAATTTTCTTTAAGAAAATTGTAAGGGCTTGTTTGGCTAATCTTGGCCATTGATCAATGTGGCTTACTTGTGTGCTATTGATCTCTTAATATGCATTCTCCACATACTTTTCTATTAATTTTAAAACATCTTAATTTGAATTAATGCTTAGCTTTTAAACTATACTCATTAATTCATTGTCAAATTTTGATTAAAACTCAGTTAATCAAAATTTTCATCTGCTCTGTATTCTATAACATGTCTCATAATGCATGCACATTTATTTACATATCTGGTACAAAATTTTTGCGAGAATGATTAGTTTCTCGGTTATCACATTCACCCTTCCTTATAAGATTTTCGTCCTCAAAAATTTAGAACAAGTGAGGGTATGAAAGTCTTATCTCATCTTTTCTTTCCCACGTAACTCCTTCAATGTTGTGATTCCTCCACAATACCTTGACTAGTGGGATGGTCTTGTTTCTCAGTACCTTTTCTGCTCTAGCCAGTATCTGAACAGGCTGTTCTTCATAGGTCAAATCCTCTTGGACTTGGACTGGTTCATGTTGTAGCACATGAGATGGATTTGATATGTATTTTCTGAGTATGGAGACATAAAATACACTGTACACTGCTGATAGCTCAGGAGGCAATACCAACTTACAGGCAACCTTCCCAATGCGTTTGATAATCTCATAGGGTCCAATATACCTTGGACTCAGTTTTCCCTTCTTACCAAATCGCATAATCCCCTTCATCAGTGACACTTTCAGAAAAATGAAGTCTCCTTCCTTAAATTCTAGGGATCTCCGCCTTTTGTCTGCATAACTCTTCTGTTTGCTTTGAGCACTCTTCATCCTTTGCTGGATCTTGGCAACTGCATCGCAAGTTTCCTGCATGAAATCTGTTTTATGCTGTTGTTTTTCCTTTAGATCATACCAGTGGATGGGTGATCTGCACTTTCGTCCATATAGGGCCTCATACGGTGCCATCTGGATGGAAACTTGGCAACTGTTGTTATATGAGAATTCCACTAATGGTAGCTTCTCGTCCCAAGCTCCTGGAAAATCCATTACACATGCTCGGAGCATATCCTCCAAAGTCTGGATAGTCCGTTCTGATTGTCCGTCTGTCTGAGGATGGAAGGCTGTACTGAACCTCAGTTCTATGCCCATGGCTCTTTGCACACACTCCCAAAAGTTTGAAGTCAATCGTGCATCTCTGTCAGATACTATGGATTTTAAAACTCCATGTAACCTGACAACATGATCTACATAAAGGTGTGCCAGCTTCTCCAATGAGTAAGTGATCTTCATTGGTATGAATCTGGCTGTCTTCGTCAACCTGTCCACGATTACCCAAATGGCATCGTGTTCCCCTCTTGTTTTGGGTAGCCCTACCATAAAATCCATGGTAACATTCTCCCATTTCCATTCTGGAATCTCCAGAGGTTCTAACTTTCCTCCAGGATGCTGATGCTTAACTTTGACTTTTTGACAAGTAAGGCACTTACTCACAAATTTTGCAATGTCTCCTTTCATTCCTTTCCACCAAAACTGTAGTTTCAAGTCTTGGTACATCTTGGTGGCTCCAGGATGGACTGAATATGGCGTCTCATAAGCTTCTGACATGATTCGCCTTCGAAGTTCTTCATCTGCTGGAACACGAATTCTCCCTTAATACATGATTAATCCATCTTTGGACATCTCCTCCTGAGAGCCTGTTAGACCTAAATCTTGCTTCTGAGCTTCCTTGATATCATCAAACAATGATGACTTCAGCTGCAGTGCTGACAATCTTCCTGATACCAGCTCCAACTCAAGCGAATGAATCTCTTGCTGTAAGGGTCTTGATAACCTATCAATAGGCAACTGTTGCGGTACTGTCGCTTTTCTGCTTAAGGCATCTGCTACTCGGTTGGTTTTTCCTGGATGGTAGAGGATCTCACAGTCATAGTCCTTCACCAACTCTAACCATCTTCTTTGCCTCATGTTTAACTCCTTCTGTGTGAAGAAGTATTTTAGACTCTGATGATCTGTGTAAATTTGGCACTGTGCTCCATACAGATGGTGTCGTTAAATTTTGAGTGTGAACACTACTACAGCGAGTTCTAGGTCGTGGGTGGGGTAATTCTTCTCGTGCTCTTTTAATTGGCGTGAAGTATAGGCAATCACTTTGCCTTCTTGCATCAATACTGCTCCCAAACCCACTCTTGAGGCATCACTGTAGATTTCATACTTCTCCTCCTTAGTAAGGAGTGTGAGGATCGACGTGCTTGTCAACCGTCTCTTCAGCTCTTGGAAGCTTCTTTCATACTCATCTATCCATACATACTTCTTTTCCTTGCGTGTGAGGGTTGTGAGAGGTGCTGCCAATCTTGCAAACCCTTCCACAAATCTCCTGTAATAGCACCCTAAGAAACTACGTATCTCTGTCACGCTCTTAGGTGCAGGCCATTTGTTGATTGCATCCACCTTGATTGGATCCACTGTAATTCCCTCCTTGGACACTACATGACCGATTGAAAATTTGGCATAGAGTTGATGCTCTCTCAACTTCTAAAAAACAACTCTTAACTGTGCTTCATGCTCTGCGTGAGTCTTTGAATATACAAGGATGTCATCGATGAACACAATGACAAACTTGTTTAGATACTCCTTGAAGACTCTGTTCATTAGGTCCATGAAAGCAGCTGGCGCGTTTGTTAACCCAAACGGCATTACTAGGAATTCATAATGCCCATAACGGGTTATGAAAGCTGTCTTGGAAACATCATCTTCCTTGATTCTCAGCTGATGGTATCCTGATCTCATATCAATCTTTGAGAACACTGCTGCACCTTTGAGTTGGTCGAACAGGTCATCAATCCTAGATAATGGGTACCTATTCTTGACTGTAATCTTGTTCAATTCTCGGTAATCTATGCACATGCGTAACGTCTCGTCCTTCTTCTTGACAAACAGTACGGGAGCACCCCATGGGGCATAGCTCGGTCTGATGAAGCCCTTGTCAAGCAAATCCTTCAACTGCACTTGTAACTCTTTTAACTCCACTGGTACCATGCGGTACAGCACCTTGGAGATCGGTACTATTCCAGGTAGGAGCTCTATCTCAAATGAGATTTCCCACTTTGGAGGTATTCCTGATAGTTCCTCGAGAAAGACTTCGAGAAATTCTCTGACAACAGGAACATCTTCCGGTTGTAATATCTTCTCTTCTGCTGTATCTGTCATATAAGCTAAATACCCAGTACAACCACTGGCTATTAGCTTTTTGGCTTTCAGTGAACTGATCATCATCTTGCTTGATCTTCTTGAATAATCGACATATTTAAAGCGTTCTTCATCTTCTGGCTTGAACACTATTCTTCTGTTTCTGCAATCTATCGTGGCTTAATATTTTCCTAGGAAATCCATTCCCAAGATTACATCATAGTCTACTATCTTCATCATGATCAATTCTGCATACAGCTCTCTATTTGCCACGATTACTAGTACATGAGGTAACCAGTACTCGGACAACATGATTTCTCCTGATGGAAGAGCAGTTCTAAAAGTTCTTCCCATGTGATATCTAGGGTATTCTAACTTATCAGCAAATTCATATGATATGAAAGAATAGATGGCCCCAGATTCAAAAAGAACAGATGCCAAGTGGTTAGCAACAGAAATCTGACCTGCCACCACGTTGGACGTCCCTGCCTCTGTCTCTTCTCTGGTGTAGGCTATCACCCTAGCATCTGCCTGAGGAGCTCTTTTCTGTCTTTCTTGCACTACTGGAGGCACTTCTGATGGGCTTTCATAACTCAATCTGAGTGCATAAACTTGTGGCTGCTGTGGACGTGAAAAGTTTGCTCCTGATACTGACTGGCAGTTCATAGGGCAATTCTTAATGAAATGGCCTTCTTTTCCGCACTGAAAACATGCAGTCGTGCCAACTCTGTACTGACCCACATGTTTCCTCTCACAATTTAGACAGGTAGGGTTACTTGGAACTGTAGTGGTGTAAGTCCTCCGTGACTGGCTTCTATTATCTTGACCTTGGTTTCCTTGGAAATTGCCCTTTCTCTTTTGTTGGAACTGAGGGCCTGGATTACTGGACTGTTCTGGTCTTGTACCCTGACTGCCCTTACTGTGTTGTTCAGGTTGAGAGGTCTTAGCCAAAATCTTTTCTTTCTTCCTGGCTTCCCATACCTTTTCCCTTTCTTCTTTCTGTCGGGCTAGGTGATACTCTGCCCTCAAAGCACGACTAGCACAGTCGGCTACTGAGATTGGTGGGATTGGGCCAATGTCAATCAAAGTAGAAATCTCATGCGTGAATATACCTATCATCTTCTGTATCTTCTCCCTTTCCGTTGGCACTACATACGGACACAGGCGGGAGAGCTGATCAAATCTCCTGCAAACCTCACTGACTGACATGTCACCCGGCTGTAACTCTGAAAACTCTTTCTGCTGGGGTCGGAGTGATGCAGGATCATAGTATTTCTGGTTGAACTCCTTCAAGAACTCCACCCATGACATTATGGTCACGTCCCTCCTCATACGGACTGTGTCCCACCAAAATCTTGCGTCCTTCCTTAGAATAAAGGATGCGCACAAGACTTTCTCTTCATCTGTGAGTTTCATAAACTCCATAATCATCTGTATTGAAGAAAGCCAATCTTCTGCTTCCAGGGGATTGATTGAACCCTCAAATTTTGGAGGCCTTATCTTCCGAAATCTCTCATATAATGGCTCTGGGTTCACCCTTATCGGTGGTTCCTGAACCACTTCTGGTACCGCTGGTGGCACTACTTGTTCTGCTTCAGCTACTGGTTGTGCAGGAGTCCCTACTGATCCCTGCCCCTGTTCTAGCTGTTCTAATCTCTGTCTCAATTCTGCATTTTCTCTCATCTGGTTTTCTAGAAGAGCTTGCATCTCTTCTAGTCTCTGAGTCAGAGATGGGCGTCCTCTTCTCCTTCTTTGGCCTTGGCCTTGGTTCTTAATCGTGCTACTTTATATCCTATAATCACACGATGAACTTGTATTAGATCCTGTATAAAAGGATCTACATCATTTCTTGCATTAACATAACATCATATACTTACTACAAAGTATAGGTCACTACAGACCTTTACTTTCATGCATAATTAGCTGCTTATCTTAACATAAACTTAACTTACTTAGATCGGCGAACAGGACATGCACGGAGTCAGGCGGGATGTGGTCTACTAACTTTTCTGATAATACCAACTGTGACTACGTTTGGTATTTTAAACTGAACTCGTTTTAAAAATGGCTCTGATACCAAATGTGGCGGCCCACCCTATTATCGAGGCCCTACAGTGCTATTATAGTCAACTCCATAGTCAACCGCAATAGTATGCAAGCTTCTACGGTCGCCGGCAATCATGCTGAACGTGAAAACTACTTGTTAATTTGTAGAATAAATTTACTGTTCGAGAATGTGATAAGGAAATCATGTTAACAAAATAACATATACATAGATTATGATTCCCCTATTACATAATCTTAACTTGAAATCTTGTTTTTTTTTTTGAAATTACATGTTCTAAATTTCAAAACTATACAGCGAAAGACTAATGGTGACCAGATCCCTCGCCCAATCTCCTTGACATGCACATACCCTGTCCGTCGTCTACAGTATACTACTGGTGAACAGGTCTCTTACCTGCAACATGTGAACAAACTGATGAGCTATGAGCTCAGTAAGTTCAAATATAAAAACATGGTCATAACATGTTGTACTGTGCTTATGCATGAAACTAGACTCTGTAAAACATGCTCGTGGCTGAAAGATTAGTCTTAGGATATTATCTGTTATTAAGTTCTGGTTTTGGGTCCCTGATTGATCGTACCGACATGTTAGCATAACTGAGAGCGGTACTTTAGTGCTAACCTCCTCAGTCTTAACTGGAGCTAAACATGAAAACCTCCCCGTGAGTTGAGAGGCCAATACGCCAATAACTAGTTTAATTACCATCTTGCTGAAGTTCTAACTGGGTAGCATACTGATTGCCCCCACAGTAGGAACCTGTTATATGATTTACTTGGGGTGTGAGTTTTATTAACATACTAAGGTGCCTTGTACACCTACATGTTTTCGTGTACTTGGTACCTGTCTGACATGTATACTGAAACATGAAATTCTATATGTATGACATGAACTGACCTGAGTATCGTGATGCAGACAATCAATGTCGGACATGCACGTCATACAACATACATAACATTATAAACATAACAAGATTGTCCACGTTGCAGTCAGGACAATGCTTGAACTTATAGAAAGTCAGTTAGCGTGAGCTTCTGCTATTCTGGAACTACTGTATCGGGGTCTCTGGCTTGAACTCCTATAAAAGAAATAATCGCTAATTATTTCCAATATTCATCTTATAGTGAAAACATGACAAAATATGTAAATTTATATTTCCAGACTCTTTTTTTTTTTTTACTTTGGCTTCAAATAGGCCCTCCTACACGGGTGTGTCTTTGGCCGTGCACTCTTCTGGACTTATGTGCATGGCCGTGTGGTTCGTGGAGCATGGCCGTGTAATCTGTGTATACTTACACAGGTGGATAAACGACCGTGTTTCTGACCATGTACTCCTCTGGACTATACGTGCATGCTTACACGGTTACTTACACAGCTGTGTTTCTGGCTGTGTTTTCTTGCTGTCGAACATGGTCTGCTACATGCCCTTTCCATGACCATGTGCCCCTTGATACAGCCCGATACACGGCCATGTTCTTGGCCGTGTACCTCTCGAGTCTAAATTTTCTTACAACACTGTTGTGCATGTGGGCATGTTCGGGGTCGTGTTTTGAACACGCCCTTGTACACCCCCGTGTTCATACCAGAATCAAGATTCCGGGTCCGAACTGGTCTGCTTTGATTTTCTAAGGCTTTTATGGCCTTTGTTCTACTTCTTACACTCAAAATCGATCTCAATAAGATTGTTTCAAGGTATAGACTACATCTCTACTATCACAAATCCATGGTTACATAAGCAAAATTTCATATTTTGCTTATTAATATCTCTTAACTCATTATTTGAAAAATCTGAACTTTCTTGAAGAAAACTCACTAAACTTGGTTTTCTAAACCATCAACTCATGGATTCGTGTTTAAAAACAACTAGACTCGAACCATGTTTTGATTTAACCGAAATCTCAACATGATTAACTCACATTTCTACTTGAAACCCCAGATTTTCACCCGAGAAAACGTGAGAAAAAAGAGGGTTTACCTTGCTTGAAGCTTGAGAACTTCTTGCTGTGGATTCTTAGTTGAATGCTTCATTGATCTACTACTTGAAGAGAAAAATCAGAGCTTGGTTGAAGCAATGGCAGATGAGGGTTTCTCTTTTCTGCTTTCTCTCTCTATCTCGGACTCTCTCTCTTTCTCTTTCTCTTTCTCTTTCTCTTTCTCTTTCTTTCTTTCTCTCTCTCTCGGCTGCTTATTTGCAACCAACATAAGTGAATTAATTCATTTTGGCTGGTGGAGGACTCTCCTTCACGTGCCTCTCCTCCTCTCTCTTCATTTCTTTTATTTTCTTAAATTTTCTTTAAGAAAATTGTAAGGGCTTGTTTGGCTAATCTTAGCCATTGATCAATGTGGCTTACTTGTGTGCCATTGATCTCTTAATATGCATTTTCCACATACTTTTTTATTAATTTTAAAACATCTTAATTTGAATTAATGCTTAGCTTTTAAACTATATTCATTAATTCATTGTTAAATTTTGATTAAAACTCAGTTAATCAAAATTTTCATCTACTCTGTATTCTATAACATGCCTCATCAAGAATGTACATTTATTTACATATCAGGTACCAAATTTTTCGAGAATGATTAGTTTCTCGGTTATCATTGTATATATTGTGATAACCAAGAAATTTACCGTTCTCGGAAAATTTTGTACAAGATATGTAAATAAATATATATTCATGATGAGACATGTTACAGAATATAGAGCGGATAAAAATTTTGACTCACTAAATTTTAGTCAAAATTTGACAATGAATTAATGAACATAGTGTAAAAGCTAAGCATTAATTCAAATTATGATGTTTTAAATTTATTAGAAAAGTATGTGGAAAATATATATTAAGGGATCAATGGCTCGCATGTAAGCCACCATGATCAATGGCCAAGATTAGCTAAGCAAATTCCAATTTCTTTAAAAGAAATTAAAGAAAGAATGAAAGAGATGATGGGGAGCACGTGAGGGAGGAGCCTCAAACAGCCCAAGTGAATTAATTCACTTGTTTTGGCTGCAAAGAAGCAGCCAAGAAAGAGAAAGAAAGAAATAGAAAGAAAGAGAGAGAGAGAAAGAAAGAGCAGAAGAGGAAGAAAATCATCCTCTGTGTTTTTCTCCCACCAATTTCAGATTCTCTCTTCAAACAAGGAAATCATTCAAGTTTTCAGCCCAAGATTCCACAGTAAGATGTTCTCAAGTTTCAAACAAGGTAAACCGTTTTTCTCTCACGTTTTTTGGTGAAAAATCTGGGTTATTTTGAGGAAGAAAAAGAGAATGTGAGTTTTGCATGTTGAGATTTTCGATTAAATCGAAACATGGTTCAAGTCTAGTTGTTTTTAAACACGAATTCGTGAGTTGATGGTTTAGAAAACCAAGTTTCAGTTGAGTTCTTTTTAAGAAAGTTTTGATTTTAGGTTTTGAGTCAAGAGATATGTAGAAGCAAAATGTGAAATTTTGCTTATGAAACTATAGATTGATGATAATAGAAATGCAGTTTATACCTTAAAACAGTCTTATAGAGATCGATTTTGAGTGCAAGAAGTAGAACAAAGGCCATGAAAGCCTTAGAAAAACAGAGGTGAGAATTTCAAACTCAAAATCAGAATTCTAGGATGAACATGGGAGTGTACACGGGTGTGTACAAGGGTGTGTTCAGAACACGGCCCCGAACATGCCCACATGTGTGACCATGTGTCGGGAGAGTTTGAGACCCAAGCGGTATACGACCAAGAATACGGCCGTGTATCGGGTCGTGTAAAATGGCACACGGTAGTGGAAAGGGCGTGTAACAGACCATGTTCAATAGCAGGAAACACGGTCAGAAACACAGCCGTGTAGGTAACCGTGTACACATGCATGAGTTACACGGTCATGTTGCATGAATTACACGGCCATGCACGTAAGTCCAGAGGAGTACACGGCCACGAACACTTCCGTGTAGGAGGACGTGTTCGAAGCTAAAAAAAACAAAAGGAGTCTGGAAATATGATTTTACATGTTTTGTCATATTTCAAGTATAAGATAAATGTTGGAAATAATCAACGATTATTTCTTTTATAGGAGTTCAAGTCAGACGCCCCGAGACAACAGTCCCAGATCAGCAGAGGCTCACATTAGTAGATTTTCTGTAAATTCAAGCATTGTCCTGGCTGCAACATAGACAATCATGTTATGCTTTATGATGTTATATATGTTGTTTGGCATGTATGTCAGACGTTGACCATTTGCATCACGATACACATGTCAGTTTCGTGTCATGCATGTAGAAATTCATGTTTCAAGTAGATAATTCAGGTACACATGATAGACAAGTACCAAGCTCATGAAAACATGTAGGTGCACAAGGCACTATAGTGAGGTAATAATACTCACACCCTAAGTAAAACATGTAATAGGTTCCTACTGTAGGGCAATCAGTATGCTATCCAGTTGGAACTTCAGAAAAGATGGTAATTAAACCAGTTATTAGAGTACCGGCATCTCGACCCACGGGGAGGTTTTCATATTCAGTTTTAGTTCGGGCTGCGAAGGTTAGCACTAAAGTACCGCTCCCAGTCATGCGTGCCTTACGGTATGACCAATCAGGAGCCCAAAACCAGAACCTAATTTCAGATAATGTCCTAAGACTTAACATACAGCCATGAACCAATTTTTCAGAGTCAAGTTTCATGCATAAGCACAGCATTGCATGATATGATTTCATGTTTTTATATTTGAACTTACTAAAGCCATAGCTCACTAGTTTGTTCATATGTTGTAGGTAAGAGACCTGTTCACTAGTAGTACACAGTGGACAACGGACAGGGTATGTACATATCAGGGGGACTGGGCGAGGGATTATGGTCCTACCATGAGTCTTCCGTTGTACAGTTTTGAAAAATGAAACATGTAATTTCAAAGAACATGATTTTAAGTTAAGATTATATGATAGGGGAGTCATGATTCATGTATATGTTATTTTGTTAACATGATTTCCTTATCACATTCTCGAACAAGACATATATATGTTTTCAATCTATTATGTATTAAGAAAAAGAAAAAAATAATTTTTTTTCGCAAAGTTTGCAAGTAGTTTTCAAGTTAAGCATGATGCCGGCGACCCTAGAGACCTACACACTATTGCAGTTAACTACAGAATTGATTGTAATAGCACTGTAGAACCTCTACAATAAGGGCGGGCCGCCACATATGTAGTTACATTTATAAGGGTTAGGAATGCTCTAAGTTGAAAAGATATTTTTATGTATTTTATTTATTTTGAACTAATCAATAATATATTAAAAGCTATTTATTACATTGCTATATATTCTCATCTTATTTACATGTTAAAATAAATATAAACAAATATGATTCATTGACTGCTTGTTGTTAAATTGCTAGAATGTTGCATACGATAGACTTTTATATGAGAGAAAACAATATTTTAAATAACCAGTCTAAATCTATAGTTTATAGTCTATGGGGATAGAGTGAGCATCTAACTCATATTAAGACTATTATGTTATCTAAAGTCAACTAGAGAGATGGTTTGCCTTGATTGTTTGGAGCATTTAACTCTCGAGTAAAGATATAAATATGTTGATTGATGATGACATATTGGACTAGGACCAAATTGCAATTAATCTACATAGTCTGCTTGAGTAGATTAATTCACTTTCTACATTTATTATGCAATATTCTTGTTACTAAGTAAGTGAATGACTTTATATCTATGACTTATGTATTTTGATATTCCAAAGGCTAAAGCGTTTTAGAAGTAGTAAGCTTATAGACCAGTTCGTTGAGTATATGACTTGTATACAGTGGAAGGTTTGTTTACAAATATGAAATTATAGTTCTAATAAGGAGTAAAGGTTATCCACTTAAACGCATTATACTAGATGTGAAAATAGACAAGGCCTTGGATCGTTTGCTTGACAATGACTTTTTATTCACGTGTGGTAAATAATCATTTTTTTAATTAGGTGTATAATGGATCTTTAAAATAGCGTGATCAACAGGTTAAATAGACTTTAACCTAAGGTTAATCATGGATATCATGTGAGGGTATTGCATACATGATAAGGTCATTGGACGATAACTAATCCCTGGCTTGTGTAATATGATATATAATTGGAAGTGCAGTTTCAAGTTTATAGTGGTGTGACTCTAAAACTAATAATTGTGTAAAGGGTTTATTTAGTAAAGACTAATAGTTATATGGATTATTGGAACCTACATTATAAATGTCCAATCGGCCCTTTTACTAGTTCCATATAATTCCTTAATGGATAATTATTGATCGGGGTATTCTTTATGACTTATATTCTTGCATTTAGTGAAGTGAAAAATCTAGGTCACCAAAACCTAGATGTAGACTTTTTTCTCTAGGAGCCAAAGGTAAAATTGTAATTTTTTTATTTAATAAATGGGATAAATATTTAATTTGTATAAATAATTATTTTAGAAGATAAGATTTGAAATTTAAATTAATTGTGTTTGTCTTTTAAAAGTTGAATATGAGATTAATTTAAATTTTGACTATCTTGTTTGAATAAATATTTTAAATTAAAAGATTGTTCTATTTGAATTTGAATTAAGCAAAATCTTGTCCTTTGCAAACTTATAGGGGTCAGATTTTGTAGGATTTGAAAGACAAGATTTTCTTATAATTTGATTTTAATTTGGATAAGAGATTATTATAGGAAAAATCGATAAAATATGCACAGCAGAATTACAAAAATTTTTCAAGATCGTTAAATATCTTGTGATGCCATATACAATAAACTAACAACAATAAACTTATACTTTCAGAGGATGCCAAATTGCTGGAGGAGATGATTGGAGGGTTTCAACCAACTAGCCTTTTCTACTATTCTCTAATTCCTAGATGGCGAAGTATGTGGGCACTCAGATCCTCGATCGGTATGCTAGCACTGCTAGTCTTCTTCCGACCATCCAGATCTCTAAAGAACTTATTGTCATGGTGAGTTATGCAACAATAAGCCTGCTCACCTGAGAGTTTGTGGTCTAGAAGAACTGGAGTGGTAGGACTCCTATTTATAGACTTGCATGAGGTGATCCCTTGAATTTGAATTGGACCAAGAGAATATTTTCTCCCTTTCTTCCTTACAAAATCTGAACCCCTTAGGCCAAAAAATCTCTTTGAATTTTCGACCACATAGGGAGATTTTGCGTTCAAAATTCAAACAAGATTTTAACTTGAATTTTATCTCCTTATTATCCACTAAAACTGATTTCCCCTAGTGCCAAGAATATGGCTAGATTCGGCCATCCAAGTGTGAGGAGAATCAAAATTCTAATAGGATGTTTTAACTTGAATTTCATTTCAATCTTATCTACAAAAAATCTGAACTCCCTAGGTTTATCCATAAAAATTTCGGCCACTTAATGTGAAGGGGAGAATCAAAATTCAAATAGGATTGAAACTTGAATTTTTCACTCATCCTTATCCACAAAAAATCCAAACTTATCAAGGGGAGATTCTCTTCAACAAATTTGGCCACTTTGATAGGGATTAGGTTTTAAACTTTAAGTAGGATTCAAATAAGATCTTCTTCTCTCTTATCCATAAGAAAACCGAATTTTCCTTGTGCCATTATCCAAAAAAATTTGGTTATCATAAGATTTTGTGATTCAAAATTTGAATTCAAATTTCAAAGTTTAAATTTCAAAATTCAAACTTTAAATTCAAATTTCAAATTTAAATTTAAATTTAAATTTCAAATTCAAATTTCAAATTCAAGTTTCAAATTTAAATATTAAATTTAAATTCAAAATTTGAATTTCAAATTTTAAACTTCATAAAAAACTTGTATTTCATATTTTGTCCTCATGAATAATTTTCCACAACTCCAATTCAAACTCAAATAAAATCATGGCAGCTTTATTTGGAATTCAAATAATTGTATAATCTCTTATCCAAAACAAAATTACAAAAATTCAATAAAAGAAAATCTTGTCTTCCTTCCTTATCCTATGTAGACACTACCTATATCCATGCAAGACTACAAGCCAGCCAGTATACCCCGATCAATTTGCCATCCGTTAAAGAATTATGTGGAGCTAGTAAAATGACCAATTGGACATATATAATCGGACTCCTGTGAATCCATATGATCATCATTCTTTACCAAACAACTCAATCATATGATCACTAATTTCAGAGTCACATCACTATAAATCTGAAACTAAACTCCCAATTACATACTGTATTATGAAAGCCTGTGACAAGCTATTGTCCAATAACCTTGTCATATATGTAAAACCCTCATATGATATCTATGATCAGTCTTAAGTCAAAGTCTGTTCTATCCTACTGAACAAGCTATCTTCAAGTTCCATTATACTACCGAATAAGAAAATAATTATTCACTATATGTGAATAAGAAGTCATCTACCCAGTAGACGACCTAAGACCTTGTCCATTTTCACATCCAGTATAATGCTATTAAGAGGACACCCTTAACTCCTTATTAGAACTATGATTCCATTATCTGTAAATAAACCATCTATCGTATACAAGTCATGCACCTAACGAACCGGTCTATAAGCTTACTACCTCTGAGACACTTTAGCCGTTGGAACATCAAAGTACACAAGTCATATACATGAAGTAGTTCATTTACTCATGATTAAGGTTATTGCATAATGAACGTCAAAAGCAGATTGATCCACACATAGTTGACTATGCAGATCAATCATGCTTTAGTCCCGGTCTAATATGTCACCACCAATTAATATATCTATATCTTTACTCGGAAGTCTGTGCTCCAGACAGTCAAGACAAACCGTCCCCACCATGGCTTTAGACAACATAATAGTCTTAACACGAGTTAGATGCTTGATCTAACCCCACAGATTATAGACCATAATTTAGACTGCTTACTTTAGAATATTGTCTTCTCGCATACAAAAGTTCATTGCATGCAACATTCTAACAATTTAACACAAACAGTGAGTGAGTCATATTTGCTTACATTTATTTTAATATGTAAATAGAATAAAGACAAACAGTAATGTAATGAATAACCTTTAATTATAATTTTATTCTCCAGTTCAAATAAATGAAATATATTAAAATGTCTTTCATACTTAGGGCATTTCCTAACAATTACATAATTGTTCGAATTTAAATAAAATTATTACGATTTTATTTAGAATTTAAATTAGAGTTATGAATAATTATCCATGCCAATAAAATCATAAGAATTATAGAGTTTGAAATTTGAATCAAATTTTGAATCCCACAACCTATGGTGGATGAATTTTTTGGGTCATATTCCCTTGGAAAAATTCGTCTATGTTGTAGAATCGGCTTTTAGTTAAGGGAGGAGAAAGAAAAATCTTTTTTTAAGTCCTATTCAAATTAATGCAATTTTAAAAATAAGACCCTTGAAACTCTTATTCTTTTTAGATCATAAACTTTCAAGTGAGTAAATTTATTATTATACCTCCCATTCATAATAAAAAATTCTCAACGATCAGGATAGTTAGACAAAGACAAACTACGCAGAATACCGATCAAGAAACCGAATGTCCACATACGCCACCGTTCGAGAATTAAAAAATAGAAAAGAAAGTTAGTTAATTGAAGCTTCTCAATCACATCCTTTGATATTTCTGGTATTTTCCTCTGAAGGTATAATAAATATTAAATAATTTATTATATATGGCAGCACGAGTTTTCAATAAGAAATTTTGAATTTATTTGTAGGCAAAATATCCAAAATATTTCTTATTGTTTAGTCTAAATATTAATTTTAATAATCTTATTGTACAAAATACATACATTAATATCCAGTAATCAGTCAAAAATAATCCTTTACAATGACTAAATTTTATAAATAGAGGGCTTTGCCTCGTATAATGGCCATTCAAGAATTGTGAGAGATTTCCGTAGTTAATAAATTTCGGTTTTCTTAATTCTTGTTTCCTTTGTTTTCTCGTTAGTGGGAGGTGAGTGACACTTTTTAGTGAGTTAGACACCGCTGCTTGAACGCTGAGTTGGAAAATTTTCTATCTACTAGTGTTCTTTAACTTAATTCTTAATCTTTTGTTATTAATGCTTATGTTTTAATTCTTTCATTTTTTCTATCCTATATATATATATTATTAATTGATTATATGAACTTGTATATTATATGATAGATATTTAATTATAAATAGATATTCATGCCATTTTGTGTGAAATCATATTGGACAATAATCTAAAACATGATCCATTTATTAATTTCAACTTTTACGAGCAACCAAAACTTGCATGCGGTCCACTTGGCCTTTAATCTTGTGGCCTATATTGCCCTTTACCCTTAATTTGTTTCATCTTTTCTTTTTTGCCAACAATATTTGCAGGGCTTATGCAAGCATGACTTATCATAGGGAAAAATAGAACTTCAAGAAAGATAAGTTTTCTTTTTCTTAAAGAAATACAAATATCTTTTTAAGGAACATTTATTTTCATTTATTTTAAATAAATTCACTTTTCTTCTATTTTAAAAAAGTGTTAACATAATGTCTACCTTTTTTAAAGGAAATTTTTTCCATTATTAAATCAATTAATTTTTCTATTTTTTTTAAATAATATGTATTCTATTTTTTAAGGACAATAATTTTCTTTTAATTAATAAAAAAAATCTCACATCTACAAGGTTTGTAACAACAAAATCTCCAATCTTCAAAATATAACATTTGTTCCCAGCTTGATCTAAAATTAAAGAAAATGCTCCTTTCGTTAAGAATGTTAACAATTTTTAATCACATGATTGGCATGTGGTATTTTAGGTAAATGTAATTTGATAACTCTATAATATTTGAAATCTAATGTGAACTTGGAAGCTATTTCTAATTAAAAAAAATCTAATTTTTAAATAAAATACAATACAAAATTAAAAACATACAAAAAGTTTTAAAAAATAAACCAAAATCTCCTCTCTCTTCTTTTTTATTGCATAGGGAGGAGTCAGTGTGTGCGAAATAAAACATGTTTGCTTTGGAGACTTAAAGTATTTCATGCCAAAGAAATAAAAATGATAATGATAATTGTCTTGTTGTGTATGTGTATTATGAGAATATCCTTAATTTTTGCTCCTCTTGCTTTTGCATTGATCATGTGGCTGCCTCATTTTGCAACTCAACTCGTAATCAAAATGAAGGTATGAACATAAATAAAGTGAAAGGATTATCGTCGTATGGAAAATATTAGCGTTGTCCGCATTTCTAATGCAGATAAATCAATAACGTTGAAAGTTGCAAAATATCACACAAAAGTCTTATTAAGATTCACGTACTAAACTATATAAAATACCATAAAGAGCAACTTCTTCCTTATTTATTAGGTTTTTATTTTCGATACAATATAAGTTAAGCATCTAATATTTTAAATGAACTATTACAGAATGGAAGAAGTAAAGTTTCATAGGTTGAAGTATTAAAACTTCATTTCGATGATTGACTCTGGCCTCTGGGTTCTATATAGAGGCCGAATCCAAATGGCTTCGGATTATCAACCAAAGCCAGACGCTCTAATCCGTTGTCATCCACAAAGATTCCAACATATTGGCAACTGGATGAGTCATCGGGGCAGAATCGAAGATTGTAGTTATTACGAGCAAGTTCGGAATCTTTTACAATTTCGAACCTAGTGGTTCTGTCTTCTCCTTGGCCACCAACAAACACAAACTGTTGTCCGAAGACTTGGTCGGGATGATCACCCACCCTCCACACGGATGACCCTCCGCATATGAACGATGCCTTGCTGAATTGGATGTTGGTAGGGGTGGACTCTCGGATAAATTCGTCTCCGCTGGATTCCAAGGGCGAAAGTTTTATCGGAAGACTTGATGGAGACGGTGCAATTTCGTGTCGAACCCAACAGGATCCATTACGATATATGAGTGGATAAATGGAGCCTGTCCCAAACCCTGGCCATATCTTGCAAGGCCATGCCACCAATGTATAGTATTCGCCTTTTTCAAGTTCGTTTCCGGATAAGTCAAGAACTGCACGAGGCAGAGAGATGCCATGGCTGGCACACTCTCCTTTTGGTGTGAAAGAAAGGAAAAGGAGGGACAATATTGTGAGTAAAGTGGTAGCTTCCATTTGTGCTATTTTTTGGGATTTTTGTGTGTACCGATAACTAGGATGACGATTGTATTTATAGAGGATGCCATATCCCTCCACCTACCCATTGCGCACGCTTTTAAGGTTTGGCCACTAGTTTTGTATCCTATATATCACCTCAAAACAGTTAAGAAAAATAAAATTTTTAGATACAAGAAACAAATTATACAAACAACAAGTGTGTAATTATTTTGAACTGGATAATAAAATTATATATAGAGGTTATTCATTACATTGCTATCTGTCCTCATTTTATTTACATGTTAAAGTAAATATAAGCAAATATGGCTCCCTAACTGCTAATGATAAACTGTTAGAACATTGTATGCAATGGACTTTTGTATGCGAGAAGACAATGTTCTAAAGTAAGCAGTCTAAACTATGGTCTGTAGTCTATGGGGTTAGACCGAGTATCTAACTTATATTAAGACTATTATGTCATCTAAAGCCTTGGAGGGGATGGTTTGTCTTGACTGTCTGGAGCATAGACTCCCAAGTAGAGACATATATATGTTGCTTGGTGGTGACATATTAGACCGGGACTAAAGCGTGGTTGATCTCTGAAGTCCGCTTTGAGTGGATCGATCTGCTTTTGATGTTCATTATGTAGTAACCTTAATCCTGAGTAGATGGACAGCTTCATGTATATGAATTGTGTACTTTAATGTTCCAATGGCTAAAGCGTCTCAGAGGTAGTAAGCTTATAGACTGGTTCGTTGGGTGCATGACTTATATACGATGAAGGGTTCGTTTACAGATATCGGAATCATGGCTCTAATGAGGAGTTAAGGGTATCTTCTTAAAGGCATTATACTGAATGTGAAAATGGATAAGGCCTTGGGTCATCTGCTGGACGGATGACTTCTTATTCACATATGGTGAATAATCATTTTCTTTATTCGGTAGTATAATGGAACTTTAAGATAGCCTGATCAGTAGGATTAAATAGATTTTGGCCTAAGACTGATCGTGGATATCATATGAGGGTTCTACATACATGACAAGGTCGTTGGACGATAGCTTGTCACAGGTTTATGTAATACGGTATATAATTGGGAGTGCTGTTTCAGGTTTATAGTGGTGCGATTCTGAAATTAGTGATCATATGATTGAGTTGTTCGGTAAAGAATGATAATCATATGGATTTGCAGGAGCCCGATTATATATGTCCAATTGGTCCCTCTACTAGCTCTACATAATTCCTTAACGTTTGGCAAAATTGATTTGTGTATACTATTGGCTAGTTTGTTATGCATGGATGGTGTTGACATAGGATTAGGATGGTCGACAAGATTCTCTCCGGTTGGATTCAGATTTTGTTTTGGATAATAGAGTACATAATTATTCAAACTCCAAATAAAGTTGTCATGATTTTATTTGAGATTAGATTGGAGTTGTAGAAAATTATCCATGAGAACAAGAATTTGAAATATAACTGTTTTGTGGATTTTGAAATTTGAATTTTGAATTTTGAATTTTGAATTTTAAATTTGAAATTTGAATTTGAAATTTGAATTTGAAATTCGAATTTGAAATTTGAATTTGAAATTTAAATTTGAAATTTGAAATTTAAATTTGAAATTTGAAATTTGAATTTGATATTTGAAATTCAAATTTTGAATCACAGTCTAAGTGGGATTCGAATTTCTTGTGGTAAATCCACAAGGAATGAAATTCAAATTTGAGTTGGATATGGAGAGGAAAATCTTGTTAGAATCCTGTTTGAATTTTGAATCTAAATCCTAACAATAATGGATGAAAATTTTGAGGATTCTCCTCATGGAATTTTCAGATTTTTTGTGGATAAGGTTCAAGGAAAAATTCAAGTTTCAATCCCAGTTAAATTTGGATTCTCTCCTCCCTGATTATGGCCGAAAATTTGAGGAAGATCTCCTAGGAGATTTTTGATTATTTTGGATAAGGATGAGATAAGATTCAAGCTTGAAAATCCTAGTGGAATTTTGATTCTTCCTTATCCAAAAGTGGCCGAAATTATTTGGTGAATATCCTTAAGGATTTTCAGATTTTTTGGTTGGAAAAAGGGAGATAAAATTCTAGTTAAAATCTGTTTGAATTTAGATTGGAATTATCCTAAAGTGGCCGAATTTATTGTTGGGATTTTCCCCTTGGAAAATTCAGATTTTATGTTTGTGGATAAGGGAGAATATTTTTTCCTAATCCAATTCGAATTCAGAGAATCACCTCATGCAAGTCTATAAATAGAGATCCTGCCACTCCAGTTCTCTTAGACCACAGACTCTCAGGTGAGTAGGCTTATTGTTGCACAACTCACCGTGACAATAAGTTCTTTAGAGATCTGGGTGGTCGGAAGAAGACTAGCAGTGCTAGCATACCTATCGAGATTCAAAATGCCTACACACTCAGCCATTCGGAAATTGGAGAATAGTAGAGAAGGCTAGTTGGTTGAAGCCCTCCGGTCATTTTTCTCCTGCAAGATTGGCGTCCTTGAGGTATGAGTTTAAATTGTTGTTGGTTTATTGTATATGGCATCATGAGATATTTAACGATCTTGAAAAAATGTTATTGTTCCGCTGCGCCACTCTGATACGTTTTTCCCGATTTTATTTCCTTCATCGGGCTCTTGTGAATCCATATGATCATCGTTCTTTACCGAACAACTCAATCATATGATCATTAATTTTAGAGTCACACCACTATTAACCTGAAACTAAACTCCCATTTACATACTGTATTACGAAAGCCTGTGACAAGCTATTGTCTAATGACCTTGTCATGTATGCAAACCCTCATATGATATCTATGATCAGTCTTAGGTCAAAGTTCGTTCAATCCTACTGAACAAGCTATCTTAAAGTTCCATTATACTACCAAATAAGAAAATAATTATTCACTATATGTGAATAAGAAGTCATCCACCCAGTAGACGACCCAAGGCCTTATCCATTTTCACATCCAGTATAATGCCATTAAGAGGATACCCTTAACTCCTTATTAGAGCTATGATTCCATTATCTATAAATAAACCCTCTGTCGTATACAAGTCATGCACCTAACGAACCGAACTATAAGCTTACTACCTCTGAGACACTTTAGCCGTTGGAACATCAAAGTACACAAGCCATATACATGAAGTAATTCATTTACTCAAGATTAAGGTTATTGCATAATGAATGTCAAAAGCAGATTGATTCACTCATAATAGACTACGCAGATCAATCATTCTTTAGTCCCGATCTAATATGCCATCACCAAGTAATATATCTATATCTCTACTCAGGAGTCTGTGCTCCAGACAGTCAAGACAAACCGTCCCCACCATGGCTTTAGACAACATAATAGTCTTAACATGAGTTAGATGCTTGGTCTAACCTCATAGGCTATAAACCATAATTTAGACTGCTTACTTTAGAACATTGTCTTCTCGCATACAAAAGTCCATCGCATGCAACATTCTAACAATTTAACATAAACAGTCAGTGAGTCATATTTGCTTTCATTTACTTTAACATGTAAATAGAATGAAGACAAACAGTAATATAGTGAATAACCTCTAAATATAATTTTATTCTTCAGTTCAAATAAATGAAATATATTAAAATATCTTTCATGCTTAGGGCATTTCCTAACAATTACATAATTGTTTGAATTTAAATAAAATCATTATGATTTTATTTAGAATTTAAATTAGAGTTGTGAATAATTATCCATGCCAATAAAATCATAAGAATTATAGAGTTTGAAATTTGAATCAAATTTTGAATCCCACAACCTATGGTGGATGAATTTTTTGGGTCATATTCCCCTGGAAAAATTCGTCTATGTTGTAGCATAGAAGAGAGAAAGATATTTTCAAGAATCTTATTTGAATTTTGAATATCATGTCCCATATTGTGGTCAAATTTTTGAGGACTTTTCCTAGGTAGAATTGGCTTTTAGTTGAGGGAGGAGAAGAAAAATCTTTTTTTAAGTCCTATTTAAATTAATGCAATTTTAAAAATAAGACCCTCGAAACTCTTATTCTTTTTAGATCATAAACTTTCAGGTGAGCAAATTTATTATTATACCTCCTATTCATAATAAAAAATTCTCAAAGATCTGGATAGTTAGACAGAGACAAACTAGACAGAATACCGATCAAGAAATCGAATGCCCACATATGTCACCGTTCGAGAATTAAAAAATAGTAAAGAAAGCTAGTTAATTGAAGTCTCTCAATCACATCCTTTGATGTTCCTGGTGTTGTCCTCTGAAGGTATAATAAATATTAAATAATTTATTATATATGACAACACGAGTTTTCAATAAGAAATTTTGAATTTATTTGTGGGCAAAATATCCAAAATATTTCTTATTGTTTAGTCTAAATATTAATTTTAATCATCTTATTGTACAAAATGCATACATTAATATCCAGTAATCAGTCAAAAATAATCCTTTACAATGACTAAATTTTATAAATAGAGGGCTTTGCCTCTTATAATGGCCATTCAAGAATTGTGAGAGATTTCTGTATTTAATAAATTTCGGTTTTCTTAATTCTTGTTTCCTTTGTTTTCTTGTTAGTGTGAGGTGAGTGACACTTTTTAGTGAGTTAGACACCGCTGCTTGAACGCTGAGTTGGAAAATTTTCTATCTACTAGTGTTCTTTAACTTAATTCTTAATCTTTTGTTATTAACGCTTATGTTTTAATTCTTTCATTTTTTCTATCCTATATATATAAATATTATTAATTGATTATATGAACTTGTATATTATATGATAGATATTTAATTATAAATAGATATTCATGCCATTTTGTGTGAAATCATATTGGACAATAATCTAAAACATGATCCATTTATTAATTTCAACTTTTACGAGCAACCAAACCTTGCATGCGGTCCATTTGGCCTTTAATCTTGTGGCCTATATTGCCCTTTACCCTTAATTTGTTTCATCTTTTCTTTTTTTTCTTTTTTGCCAACAATATATGCAGGGCTTATGCAAGCATGACTTGTCATAGGGAAAAATAGAACTTCAAGAAAAGATAAGTTTTCTTTTTCTTGAAGAAATACAAATATCTTTTTAAGGAACATTTATTTTCATTTATTTTAAATAAATTCACTTTTCTTCTATTTTAAAAAAGTGAATATAATGTCTACTTTTTTTAAAGGAAATTTTTTCCATTATTAAATCAATTAATTTTTGTACTTTTTTTAAAATAATATCTATTCTATTTTTTAAGGACAATAATTTTCTTTTAATTGATAAAAAAAATCTCACATCTACAAGGTTTGTAACAACATACCCTCCAATCTTCAAAATATAACATTGGTTCCCAGCTTGATCTAAAATTAAAGAAAATGCTCCTTTCGTTAAGAATGTTAACAATTTTTAATCACATGATTGGCATGTGGTATTTTAGGTAAATGTAATTTGATAATATTTGAAATCTAATGTGAACTTGGAAGCTATTTCTAATTAAAAAAAAAAATCTAATTTTTAAATAAAATACAATACAAAAATTAAAAACATACAAAAAGTTTTAAAAAATAAACCAAAATATCCTCTCCCTTCTATTTTATTGCATAGGGAGGAGTCAGTGTGTGCGAAATAAAACATGTTTGCTTTGGAGACTTAAAGTATTTCATGCCAAAGAAATAAAAATGATAATGATAATTGTCTTGTTGTGTATGTGTATTATGAGAATATCCTTAATTTTTGCTCCTCTTGCTTTTGCATTGATCATGTGGCTGCCTCATTTTGCAACTCAACTCGTAATCAAAATGAAGGTATGAACATAAATAAAGTGAAAGGATTATCGTCGTATGGAAAATATTAGCGTTGTCCGCATTTCTAATGCAGATAAATCAATAACGTTGAAAGTTGCAAAATATCACACAAAAGTCTTATTAAGATTCACGTACTAAACTATATAAAATACCATAAAGAGCAACTTCTTCCTTATTTATAAGCTTATTATTATCGATACAACATAGGTTAAGCATCTAGTATTTTAGATAAATTATTACAGAATGGAAGAAGTAAAGTTTCATATGTTGAAGTATTAAAACTTCATTTCGATGACCGACTCTGGCCTCTGGGGTCTGTAGGGGCTGAATCCGAATGGTACTGGACAATCAGCCAGAGCCAGACGCTCTAATCCATTGCCATCCACAAAGATTCCAACGTATCGGCAACCGAATGAGTCATCAGGGCAGAATAGAAGATTGTAGTTATTATGAGGATGTTTGCAAACTTTTACAATTTTGAACCAAGTGGTTCTGGCTTCTCCATGGCCACCTACAATCACGAACTGTCGTTCGAAGACTGGTTCGGGTTGATCACCCACCCTCCACACAGATGACCCTCCACATACGTACGACACAGCTGCCTCATTGAATTTGATGTCAATAAGGGTGGACTCTCGGATAATTTCGTCTCCATTGGGTTCGATGGGCGAAAATTTTATGGAAGACTTGGTTTTGCAATTGGAAATGGTGCAATTTCGTGTTGAACCCAACAGGTTCCATTAGGGTTTACGAGTGGAAAGATGGAGCTTATGTATAATAATGGCAAGGGCTTGTTAGGCCATGCCACCAATATATAGTATTCGTCTTTTTCGAGTTCGTTCCCGTATAAGTCAAGAACAGCAGGAGGCAGAGAGATGCCATGCCTGGCACACTCTCCTTTTGGTGTGAAGGAAAGGAAAAGGAGGGACAATATTGTGAGAAAAGTGGTTGCTTCCATTTGTGCTATTTTTTGGGATTTTTGTGTGTACCAATAACAAGGATGACGATTGTATTTATAGAGGATGCCATATCCCTCCACCTACCCATTGCGCACGTTTTTAAGGTTTGGCCACTAATTTTGTATCCTATATATCCCCTCAAAACGGTCAAGAAAAACAAAGTTTTTAGATACAATAAAATAATTATTCAAGCAACAAGTGTGCATACTTAATCCAATTTTGGTACAAAAATCAACCCAACTAAAACAGGAGAATTAATTAAATGGTGGTTATCCTATGTTAATAACTTATTTAATTGTTGTTTAACAATATTATTGACATAATGAGCCCTATTGAAACTATACACCAATAAAATATATGGTTAATAAATAGAAGAAACAGGAAACGTTTTCCTTATTGCATGGAAAGTCACATCAGGCATCAGTAAATAATTGCCAAACACAGACGAGTACGTTTGGCCGAAAAAATTAAAGCAAAAAAAAAAAAAAAAGCAAAGAAAAAAAGATAAACAAACAAACGAGTACAACGCTGGCTCCAAAAGCTCAATCGGACGAACGTGCCACATTAATTTTATCAAAACAACTTACCATATAACAAAACCATTTTCGTACGAATTTTTACCAGATTGTAATCGTATCCAACCTGAAAAAATGTTAAGCACGCCAATTGTTATCCTATATTTTTAGTATTAATAATTTGTATCTCGTATTAATTATATATATTTTTTAATTTATACGTATTTAAATATTACTAGATTAATTAATTGTATATACTTTCTAGCAAATAATAATTTGTATACACTAATACAAAAATGATAACTTATATATTCTACTAGTGGAAAATGACAACTTGTTTACGGAATTCTCTTCTCTCTTTATAGAACTAGCATGGGGACACGTGTGGTGTGTGTGCATAAGTATTCTTTATGTCATGTTTTTTATAAGTTACTTTTGATTTTTAGATCCAAAAACTATTTTTGAAAGTATTCGAATGATGAAGTGCTTTATATTGTTTGCTTATTTAATTTCTATACTAAGAGCTATGTTTAATTTAAAAAAAATGGAAAAAAAAAAAGAATACCTTCCTTCTAAGGGAAAAATACTTTCATAATCAAACTACATAATACTTAGGACCCATTTGAGAGAGATTCTAAAGATGTGTTTTAGAGGTTAGAAAAAAGTGAGTTTTAGAAAATGCGTTTGAGAAAAAACCTTTTAGAGTGAAAAAGTGTAAAATTTGAAAACTTTATTTAGAACAAAATTATCAATATAGATTTTATTTCGTTCCTTTCAAAATTCTATCAATTAAAAAAAATCATCTCATTTAAATTTGTGTACTCAAAGTTATGAACTTTTAAACTTCGAATTTAATATAGAGTTTTAAAGATATAAATAGTAAAAAGTAATTATAAGATAGAAAATAATATCTAAAATGTATCTCTAAAACACCCCAAACACCCCCTTAAAAGATGATCTTCCTTGTTTATCTAAAATCGATATTCGATGCATTACATGAGCTTGCGCGCATTGGAAGAATTAAACTTTCACTTTGAAACTTCTATTAGAAGTTCCACTTCCGTAAGAAAATAAATCTAAATATCATAGAAAAGGAAATGTATTTTTTTGATAGCAAAATCGTCGAAAAGGAAAATTAATTTTACTTTAGAAAATAAAATTATTGTTTTTTAAAATAGACGATATTTTTAAGAAAAATTATTTTACTCAAAGAAGAAAAATATTTTTCCTTTAAAAAGTAGACATTACACTTTTTTTTTTTTGAGGTTTGAAATTGACTTTTTAATAAAAGAAGAAAAGTGAATTTTGTTAAAAATGTGAGAAACAAAATATTCCTTAAAAAAAAGAGATAGTTATTATATAGGTATAATCAATTTGGATACAGTTAGATTAACGTAAATTAAAAAAACGGAAAACACAAAAGCAACAAAATAATGGGAGGGGAAAAGCAACAAAATCAATTTCAGATTTGTTCTGTACAGCAAAAAAAAAAAACAAAATCAGATTTGTTACATTTTATATATAGCGGACAAATCAAGATTGAAGCCAGCTATCAAAGGGCAATTGGTTCAACGTTGTCCATTGCGTATGACGGCCAGTTAATGTTTATCTACAGGATGCGACCAAAACGTGATTGTAGCAGAAGAACACAGGAAATACGGTCAGCCTACAATAATAGAATTTTAACTCCTTTTACCGAATTACAAAAGAATTATAATTTTATAGGGACCAATGTAACATATTCCAAATACAAGTGTCTCTGTGACCAAATTTATAATGATTTAGATATCAAAACTATTATAAACACCAACGCCAACCTTAATTTTTTAAATATAACTTATTTATTATATTTTTATTAATATAATTAATTAATTAATATAATAATACTTTTAAATACTTATTAATAAAAATATATTAACTCATGTCACGTTATAAAATTTTTAATTTAAAATTCATACAAAATATAATAATTTAAGTATTAGTATGTCAAATTAATCTTTATTTTTGATATTTAATTTAAAATTTTTAATGTATTAAAATTCAATTTAAAAATATTTTAAACATTCTATAAAATTTGAAAATTTAAAAATTATATCCTTTACTTTTTACCAAATTTTATATTTTATTTCCTACCCATTAATTTTTCCATTCTTTCTCGATCTCTCTTGAATTCTCTCACCTTTTCTCTTTCTTTATACCACTCCCTCAAACTCTCTCTCCCTTTCTCTTCCTTTCTATCTTCTTTTCGAATTCTCTCTCACTCTCTTGTCTTATCAGCTCTCTTACTCTCTTTTTGTCACCATCCCTCGTAGCTCTCTCTCCTCCTCGCTTTCTCAATTTTTCTCTCATCTCCCTTTCCTTCTCCAGTCTCTTCTCTCTTTCGCTCCCATCTCTCACTCTTTCTTCCTCAACATCTCTTGTCTCCCTTTCTCACCGTTTCTCTCTAACTCTCAATCTCTTTCTCTTTCTAAATTTCTTTTCCTCTCCCTCTCTAATCTCTTTCTTTCCCCTCCATTTTCGGTGACCATTTCCGGAGGTTCTCCCTCGCCTATTCACTGACCCCAGCTGCTTCTTGAAGCTCGCCAAGCTTCTGCCCAACCACTGTCGAGCCCATCTCCCCAGGTCGATAGCTGAGCCAACCTAACCCCAGCGTCAACCGGTCAGCCCCCCCGAAGCTCGCAAATGCCACCCGACCAAGCCCAGCCAGCCGGCACTCGATTTCGCCGAGCCCAGCCCAGCCGTCGGCCCCTAGTTGTCGATCTCTCCTTCCTCGAGCTCACGTTGCTGGCCGTCGCCTCCCTGAGAACATGCAGCCCTTCCCCCACTTCTTCTCCATCGTAGTCAACCGCCAGCCGCCAGCTGCCAACTCAACCCGAGCACACTGAGCCCCCATCGAATCATCGCCGTCGAGCCCCGCCATGTCTCAACCATCGCCATGCTCTCCACTGTGCCACTAGAGCCTTCACGTCGCCTCCTCGAGTCGCCACCGCCCTTCTACTGCCATTCTCCTCGCCCATTCACTAGACCACATCGTCGCCACGGCCATGAGCAGTGAGCACCAAAGCCCAGGAGGAAAAAAATTAAATTAAATTATAATAAAATTTTAAATGTATATTTGAATTGATTTGAAATTTAAAATTTAAATTAACTTTTTATTTGAAACTGTTGTAAGAATTAGAGATATTTCTCTACGAGTCTACAATCTTCGTTATTTGTACTCACAAAGATTACTTCAATGATGTGATCTTTTTGCTTTTGAGCCGTCTTTCTCTGAACCACTTTTGGACAAATCCGTATTTGAAACTCTCGAAAATAAACCTTTAAAATTTTTCTTATAAATCAACTCTATTACCTTTTTTTTAATGTTTCTGTTTATATATGTCGATTTATATAAAAACGAATTATAATCTCTTTTAACTATACATATCTTTTATTTTGATATAATCATGTAAATCAAATAATAATAACTTAAGTATTACTTATACTAAAAAATTAAAATTAAAATTAATTTTTATAGTATTTTTTTATAATTAACACTTAAAAATAGACTATTAGCTGTTGTTTGTCTTTATATCAAACTCAAAATTTCCACTTTATTTTTTTTCTTAAAAGTTCAACAAAAATTATAATTAATTTTTTAAAAATCAAATAACTTTAATATAAAAATGTCATATTTAATCAGTTAATCTTAAACTAACAATATCTCAAGACATAATAAAAATAATGAAAATTTTATATTTTTAATAGAGATAATGAAAATTTTTAATTTTTAAGAAATTTTAATTTTTAAAAATTGAAAAAGTATTAAAAAATTTTTGAGTGGAAATTAAAGAAAAAAAATAAGTGGGCCCCACTTGGCCTTGGCCACCTCTCCCATTTGTACTACACGTCTAAAACGTGATTGTACTTTAACTTTCGTACATATATGGTATTATTTTTAAAAAATAAAAAATTTTTAATTTTAAAAAATAAAAAAATTTTTAAAATTTTTTAATAATGACAAATTATTTGGGTAGATTAAAAATTTTTATTTTAAAGATAGAATTTTTTTTATTTTTTAAAAATAAAAATTTTTAATGTTTAAATACAAAAATTTAAAAGAATTTAATTTTTAAAAGTAAAATTTTTTTATTTTTTTAAAAATAAATAAGGTAAACAAACGAAACATTTATCAGTAGATATTATATATATATATATATTTTCCTTCCATATAGAGAACAAATCGAGACTGAAGTCACAATAATTAAGGTTATATCATGGGCAATGGTCCAACGCTTAACAATACACATATGTAACATGACCCAAACGTCATTGTAGTATAACAAATATTATAAAAATCAATTTCAGATTTGTTCTGTACAGCAAAAAAAAAAAAAAAAAACAGATTTGTTACTTTTTATATAGAGAGGACAAATCAAGAGTGAAGCCAACTATCAAGGGGCAATTGGCTCAACGTTGTCCATTGCGTATGATGGCCAGTTAATGTTTATCTACAGGATGTGACCAAAACGTGATTGTAGCAGAAGAACACAGGAAACACCGTCAGCCTAGAATAATAGACCGAATCACAAAAGAATTATAATTTTATCAGGACCCAATTTAGTATATTCCAATTGCAGTGGTGCCTTTATAATATAATCAAAGTTATAATAATTTAGATACCTAGACTGCTATGAATACCCACTCCAACTCTAATTTTTTAAATATAATTCATTTATTATATTTTTATTAGTAGATTGAATTAATTAATATAATAATACATTAAATATTTATTAAAAAAATATGTTAACATTTTTAATTTAAAATTCACATGAAAATATAATAATTCAAGTATTAGTGTGTTAAATTAATCTTTATTTTTGATACTCAATTTAAAATTTTTGATATATTAAAAATCAATTTGAAAATATTTTAAACATTCTGATAAAATTTAAAAATTTGACAATTATACTCTTTTAACTTTTACCAAATTTTATATATTATTTTCTACCCATTATTTTTTCCACTGTCTCTCTCTCAATCTCTCTTGAATTCTCTCACCTTTACTCTTTCTTTGCACCACTCTCTCAAACTTTCTCCCACTTTCTCTTCCTTTCTATCTTCTTCTCGAATTCTCTTTCACTCTCTTATCTTATCAGCTCTCTTACTCTCTTTTTGTCACCATCCCTCATAGCTCTCTCTCCTCCTCTCTTTCTCAATTTTTCTCTCATCTCCCTTTCCTTCTCCAGTCTCCTCTCTCTTTCATTCCCATTTCTCACTCTTTCTTCCTCAACATCTCTTGTCTCCCTTTCTCACCGTTTCTCTCTATCTCTCACTCTCCCACTTGCTCTCTCTAGATTTATTTTCCTCTCCCTTTTTTATCTCTTTCTTTCCTTTTCATTTTCGGTGACCATTGCTGGAGGTTCTCCCTCGCCAATTCACTAACCCCAACTGTTTCTTGAAGCTTGCCAAGCTTCAGCCCAATGACCGTCCAGCCCATCTCCTTGATAAGAATACTCAACAACTTGAGAAATCTCAGGAAATCAGTTACTCCGCTGAGCAGCCTAGTTTGAATAGGAGCTATTATCACTATCTTCTTTCTGCACTTCATATCTGTTATGTCACTTCCTAACTGTTATGTCCTAACGGTTTTAGCTTCAATTAATCCTAGATTTCAGGATCCAGTTTTGCTATTTAGTTTTGCTGTTGTAACTCTCCTATTTTTGTGTTTCAATACTTGTATATATATGACACAAATTAATAAATCAATTAGCAGCTTTACTCATCAAAATTTGTACTCCTCCACTCTACTTCTTTATGGTATCGAGCCTAGCTGGGCTCTCTAAAAATTCGGTCAACTCTCCCAACAACTTAGTTCAACTCTCCTTTCATGGTTACCAAAAATATTCAAGTAGTAATCCCAAACAATCAAGAACCAGCAAACCCTCTAATCATGATCACCATCCACAACTCCATTAAACTTACCTCCACTAATTATCTGTCATGGAAAACACAGATAGAAGCCATTCTTATTGGTTATGATCTGTAAAAATTCATTGATGGCTCTCATCCCCCTCCTCCACCCACAATCACCGCCAACAACATCACTTCATCCAACCTTGCCTATCAAACGTGGCTGAGGCAGGACAAATTATTGTTTGGTGCTCTAGTCGGGACTCTTTCACCTACCATTGTTCCTCTCATTACTCAATCAAAATCATCTCATGAAGCCTGGCAGATCCTTGCTAACACTTATGCACATCCATCTCGTGGTCATATCAAATAGCTTAAAGACAATCTCAAAAACATCACCAAAGGCTCTTTCTCCATCACTGACTATATGCAGTCCATCAAAGTTTGTGCTGATGAGCTTGCTACCCTCAAAAAACTACTTAAACATGAAGATCTTATTGAAAAAATACTGGATGGTCTTGATGAAAGTTATCAATCTGTTATTGATGTAGTGAATGGTCGGGATTCAACTATCTCGTTTGAAGAACTTCATGAAAAACTTATAAACAAGGAGTTGTCCCTACACACTATGACTAGCTCATCCTCTCTGCCAGCCACTGCTCATCCCACCAGAACCCGTCCCAGTTCGCGACTCCCTTCCAATTCCTCACCATGGCATGTCAACAACCAGCCATCATGGTCTGCTGCAACTTGGTCTCCCAAACCCTCTGCACCCGCATCATCTTATCCACTGGGCTTAACATCATCTCGTAACATTCGACCTGCTTGTCCTTTTCTTGGTCGGTGTCAATGGTGCAACACACAATGGCATGTTGTTTCACGCTGTCCACTATTCCGCCAACGGTTTCCAAATGCACAGCCTCCCCCTCGTCAGACCAATTCTTCCTCAACTACCTAAAATACTCCTTGGTAATCTCAGGCACATGCTGTAACCAGTACTAATGCCACCAACCTTCACACCCCCTGGCTGTTAGATAGTGGTGCCTCACACCATGTCACTTCTGACCTTCAAAACCTTGCTCTCCACGGTCCGTATGAAGGCACCGATGACATTATGATTGGAGACGAATCTGGTCTTTCTATCACTCACATTGGTTCCACTTCTCTTCACACTCCCTCTCAGTCCTTTACTCTTTCTGTGGACAGGTTCCTTTACTCTTTATGTGTTCCTACCATGAAACGCAATCTAATTTCTATCTCTCAGTTTTGCAAATCTAATAACACATCTATTGAGTTCTTACCTTCTTCTTTTCATGTGAAGGATCTTCGCACGGGGGCAATTCTTTTATAGGGCTAGGCTAAAGATGGCGTGTATAAATGGCCAACTTCAAATTCCCCGGTTCTTGCTTTATCCAATGTCAAAGCCAAGCTGCCTTCCAGGCATCATCGACTTGGTCATCCATCCATATCAACCTTTAAACACATTTTATCTTTGTCCAAGCCAGATATCTTAAGTTCACTTAATTTCAATTTCAATTGTAATTCTTGTCAATGCAATAAAAGTCATAAACTACCATTTTCTTCCTCCACGCTTTCTTCTTCTACACCTCTTGAGGTTATTTTTACTGACATTTGGACATCACCGGTTCTTTCTATCAATAATTATAAATATTATCTCCTCTTTGTTGATCATTTCACTAAGTATATCTGGTTATAACCTTTAAAATGCAAATCTAATACACAAGCTATCTTTGTTCGCTTTAAGGCTCTCGTTAAGAAATTCTTCAATAAACCGATCATTACTCTCTATTCTGACAATAGGGGGGAATATCAAGCTTTGTCGTCCTTCTTAACTATCAATGGAGTCTCTAATTACATCTCCACCTCACATTCCTGAACATAATGGGTACTTTGAACACCGTCACCGTCACATTGTTGAAACATGGCTATCTCTTCTAACCCATGCATCCATGCCTCTTTCATATTGGCCCTTTGCTTTCTCCACTACTGTCTATCTCATCAATCGCCTACCAACCCCTACTTTAAACAATGACTCTCCATTCTTCAAACTTTTTGGCACCCTCTCAAACTACACCAAACTTCGTAGTTTTGGTTGTCTTTATTATCCTTGGCTTTGCCCATATACCTCTCATAAACTTGACCCTCGCTCTTCTCCATGTGTTTTTGTTAGCTACTCCATGTTTTTTGTTGGCTACTCGTCCATTCAAAGTGCTTATCTCTGTCTTGATACCTCAAGCAATCGTGTTTATACCTCAAGTCATGTTTGCTTTATTGAGTTAATTTTTTCGTTTGCCTCTTCTTATCCTTCCTCTCTTCGAGCTACGTCATCAACCGTTTCTGAATGGTGCTCCATGATGCTTTTGGTCCTTCCATCTAATCTACCTATGCCCTCTGTGTCAGACCAATCTTCTATTCTAGATCCTTCACCTCCAATCACTTCTGGAACCGTGCCTAATACCCCTCCATCTAACAACACACCACCCACATCTTCCCAGGACCATGCCACTCCTATCTCTACCCTCCTCCTACATCATCGTTACTCATTCTAAGCACAACATTTACAAACCCATTCAAAAACTAAACCTCTCAGTCGAACTTCAACCTATCAACCCTACTCCTACCACGGTTGCCCAAGCTCTTAAAGATCCAAAATGGAGGCAAGCTATGTCTGAGGAATTTGATGCTCTAATTCGTAATGGGACATAGGAACTTGTTCCACCTCAACCCACTCAAAACTTGGTCGGTTGCAAATGGACTTTTATACTAAATATTTAGTTGATGGCTCTGTGGACAGGTTCAAAGCACGGTTGGTTGCCAAAGGTTTTCATCAATGCCCCAGGGTTGACTATACTGAAACATTCAGTTTAATGATTAAGCCTACCATTGTCCACCTTATTCTAAGTCTTGCAGTCAGTCAAGGGTGGTCCCTCCGCCAACTTGATGTCAATAATGCCTTTCTACAAGGTACGCTCACTGAGGAAGTGTTTATATCTCAACCTCCAAGATTTATTGATCATGATCATCCTCATCATGTTTGCAAGCTTCGAAAGGCTATCTATGGTCTCAAATAGGCTCCACGTACTTGTTATCATGAGTTTCATCAGTTTCTAGTCCAAGCTAGCTTCACAAATTCTGTCATTGACACCTCATTATTCATCTTCAACAAACAGGGTGTGCACATATATCTTTTTGTCTACGTTAATGACATCATCATCATAGGCAACAACATTCAGAGTGCCCAAACTTTCATTCAACAGCTCTCTCAGCATTTCGCTCTTAAGGACTTAGAGCCTCTAATGTATTTTCTTAGCATTGAAGTCATCTCACATCAGACTGGTCTCTTTCTTAATCAGCATAAATATATTACAGACTTGCCTCACAAAATGCACATGACTGAAGCCAAGCCTGTGCCTACACCTTTAGCAACAAGTCCTATACTCACCTTGCATTCTGGAACTCCACTTCTTGATCCCATTGAGTATCAGATAATTGTTGGTAGCCTTCAGTACCTTTCTCTTACTCGGCCAGACATTGCATATGCTATCAACAAACTCTCCTAGTTTATGTATCAACCAACAACTGATCATTGGCAAGCCGTCAAATGACTTCTTCGATATCTATGTGGTACGCTAGATCATGGTATTACTCTTCGTCACCACTCTCCACTAGCACTACATGCCTTCTCAGACACTGATTGGGCAAGAAATAAAGATGATTTCATTTTCACTAGTTCCTACATAGTCTATTTGGGATGTAATCCTATCTCGTGGAGCTCTAGAAACAACGAACAGTCACACGCTCCTCCACTGAGGCTGAGTATCGTTCGGTGGTCTCTACTGCTGTGGAAATTTGATGGGTTTGTTCTCTTCTCAGTGAACTTGGTGTTACTCTCCGGCAACAACCTATCATTTACTGTGATAATGTTGGTGTAACTAATCTTTGCTCCAACCCTGTTTTTCACTTACGAATGAAACATGTTGCTCTTGATTATCACTTCATTCGTGAACAAGTTCAGAATGGTTTGCTACAGGTCTCTCATGTTTCCGCTTCTGATCAACTTGCTGATGTCCTCAACAAGCCCTTTGCATGTTCACTATTCAACTCCATCAAAATCAAGATTGGCCTTACGTCACCGCCATCCATCTTGCGGGGGCATGATAAGAATACTCAACAACCTGAGAAATCTCAGGAAATCAGTTAGTTGTTAGCTTCAATTAATCCTAGATTTTAGGATTCAGTTTTGCTATTTAGTTTTGCAGTTGTAACTCTCCTATTTTTGTGTTTCAATACTTGTATATATATGACCATAAATCAATAAATCAATTCGCAGCTTTACTCATCAAAATTCATCCTCCTCCACTCTACTTCTTTACTCCCTAAGTCGATAGCCGAGCCAACTTAACCCCACCGTCAACCGGTCGGCCCACCCCCGAAGCTTACAAATGCCACCCAACAAAGCCCACCCAGCTGCTACTCGATTTCGCTGAGACCAGCCCAGTCATCGACCCCTAGTTATCTATCTCTCTTTCTTCGAGCTCACCGTAGCTGGCCGTCACCTCCTTGAGAACATGCAACCCCTCCCTCATTTCTTCTCCATCGTAGTCAACCACCAGCCATCAGCTGCCAACTCAACCCGAGCTCACTGAGCCCCCATCGAATCATCGCCGTCGAGCCCCGCCATGTCTCAACCATCGCCATGTTCTCCACTGTGCCATTAGAGCCTTCATGTCGCTTTCTCGAGTCGCCACCCCCTTCTACTGCCATTCTCCTCGCCCATTCACTAGACCACATCATCGCCACGACCATGAGCACTAAAGCCCAGGAGGAAAAAAATTAAATTAAATTATAATAAAATTTTAAACATATATTTGAATTGTTTTGAGATTTGAGATTTGAAATTTGAATTAATGTTGCATTTGAAACTGTTATAGGAATTAGAGATATTTCTCTACAAGTCTACAAGCATTTTTGAAGTTTTGGGTAGTTAATGTTTTAACATGGGTCATGTTAAAATTTTCAAAAAATTTACCAGTGTTAAAAATATAAATATCATTTTTAAATGTGAAATAAATAGCACATTAATTAATTAAATTTACTATAATCAGGGTTATAGAATTTTTGGATAGATAATTAAGTTATTTATTATTATGTTTTAAGTACTTTCGATCTAAAATTAGAGAAGAGGATTGCTTTGGAATACGTATTAGAAGTTATCAGTAGAAAATTACCAGGAGGTAGGATATTTGATGCTATCTATGTAGCCTGTTTTTTCTTTAACGATTTGACAAAAAATATTGATTTAAAGAAAATGAAAATAAAGTTTTATAAATTTTGTGATTTTTAGAAAATGCCATGATTTCAGAAATTAAAGGAAAAACAATCTAGATACAGATATTTGTTAAAATAATATAGTATATTTTATTATGTCATACGTATTAATAAAAAAGGAATTGGGAAAAGGGATTTGGTTGTTAAAAGAAATATCTAGAGCCAATACACACGTGCAAAAAGTGTACATCTCGATCAAGGATCACTCATCATGTTTCGACATAGTGAGTAGGCTCATAAGATTGTATATGACTATAGATGTATCTATGAACACAAAATGTATTATCACGATTACACGTTTAAATTTCTATATTATATTGCTCTATTATTATTATGTTGGTTTAAATAAAATATTTGAAAAATGATTTGCAAATATCCTACTGGGTTTTTTGCTCATATTTTAAAATTGATAATCTCAGGAGAAAAAGGTGATTAGAAGATACGAGTGTCATAGAATTACAATTTGGTGATTAATGACTAGGAGCAAAAGAATTGTTTCCTTTGCTTTGGAAACATGTATGTAATTAAACTTTTAAATGCTCCGGGACTATAAAATTTTAAAATTTATTTTTCTACTATAACTTATTTTATTTTTTCCAAGTACAAGTTTATGGAACATGGAAATCTTATCACATGATATCGAAGTGAGATTTCAAATACAAATAATAATGTTTAATTAAACAACTCATGTTATGTTGTGAATTTTTTTAACATGAATGTAATAATTCAAGTATTAGTGTGGTAAATTAATTTTTATTTTTAGATATTCAATTTAAAATTTCTAATATATTAAATATCAATTTAAAGATATTTTAAACAGTCTACAAAATTTAAAATATTTACAATTTCATTATTAATTATTTATCAAATTTTATTTTTATTTTTCTACGCATTATTTTTTCCTCTCTCTCTCTCTGGAATACTCTCATCTCTTCTCTTCCTTTCTACTTCTATCTTGAATTCTCTCTCACTCTCTCATCTTATCAGCTCTTTCACTCTCTTTTTCTCACCCTTCCTCATAGCTCTCTTTCCTCCTTTTTTTCTTAATTTTTCTCTCGTCTCCCTTTCCTTCTCTGATCTCTTCTCTTTTTCGCTCCCACCTCTCACTCTCTCTTCCTTAATCTATCTCGTCTCCCTTTCTCATCGTCTCTCTCTAGCTCTCACTCTCTTACTTTTTCTCTTGATTTCTTTTCCTCTCCCTCTCTAGTCCCTTTCTTTCCCCTCTATTTTCGGCGACCACCCACCGGAGGTTCTCCCACGCTAGTTCACCAAGCCACACCATTAACCCCATTGGTCGATCAGCCCCCCTGAAGCTTGCAAACGCAGTCCAACCAAGCCCAGCCATCAAACCTAGCTGGCCGCCACTCAATCTCGCCGAGCCCAGCCCAGTCTTTGGCACCTAGTTGCCCATCTCTCCTTAGCCGACTGCACCTCTCCTAAAATACGCAGCCCCTCCCTCACTTCTTCTCCATCATAGTCAGTTGGAAGCCGCTAGCTGTCGACATAGCCCGAGCTCACTGAGCCCCCATCAAATCACCGTCGTCGAGCCCCGATGTGTCTCAGCCATCGCCGTGCTCTCCATCATGCCACCGGAGCCTTCGCATAGCCTCTTCGAGTTACCACCATCCTTCTTCTGCTATTCTCCTCACCCATTCGTTGGACCACATCACCGCCACTGTCTTGAGCACCCGAGCCCAAGAGAAAAAAATAATTAAATTAAATTAAATTAAAATTGTAGATGTATGTTTGAATTGCTGTGAGATTTGATATTTGAATTAATATTATATTTGAAAATATTCTAGAAATTGGAGATTTTTTTTACAGGTCAACAATCATTTTTGGAGTTTTGGGCTGTCAATGTTTCAAGGTGGGTTATCTCAAAATTTTCAGAAAATTTGCAAGTGTTAAAAAAATAAAATATCATTTTTAAAATTAAAATAAACGACATACTAATTAATTAAATTAACTGTGACCAAAGTTGTAAAATTTTTAGACAGATAATTAAATTATCTGTGATTTTGTTTTAAGTACATTTCGACCCAGAATTAGAGGAAGAGGATTATTTTAGAATATGTATTAGAAGTTATCAATAGAAAATTGTTAAGAGGCAGGATATCTAATTCTGTCTTTGTAGCCTGTTTTGTTTTTAATGATTTGATCAAAAATATTGATTTAAAAAAATGAATTTATAAAATTTTAGAGATTCTATTATTTTTGGAAAATGTCATGATTTTGAAATTAAAAGAAAAACAATCCAGATTCAGATATTTGATAAAATAAAATAATATATTTTATTATGTGATGTGTATTTTCAAAAATGAATTTGGAAAATCGATTTGGTTGTTAAAAGAATATACTAGGAGTCGGTACACATGTGCGAGGAGTATACGTCTTGATCGAAGATTACTCATAATGCTTTGACATGTTGAGGGGGTTCATAAGACCATACACGACTGTAGTGTATCTAAGAATACAAACTATATTATCATAATTGCACGTTTAAATTTTTGTATTACATTGCTCTATTATTATTATTATTATTATTATGTTGGTTGAAATATAATGTTTAAAAAATGATTTACAAATATTATACTGGTCTTTTTACTCATGTTTTAAAACTGGTATCCAAAGAGAAAAAGGTGATTAGAATATACGAGTGTCGTGAAATTACATCTTGGTGTTTAAGGACTAGGAGCTAAAGAATTGTTTTCTTTGCTTTGGAAACATGTATATAATCAAACTATTGAATGCTTTGGGACTGTAAGATTTTAAATTTTATTTTTGTGTTGTAACTTATTTTATTTTATTCAAGTATGCATCTGTAAAACATAGGAATCCTACTGCATGGCATCAGAGTGAGATTTTAAATATATATAATAATATTTAATTAAACTACTCGGGTATAATTTGGAAACACAATTAAAAAGATGGTAAATAATATTAAAAGTAAAACCGGTAAACTTAGAAATTTTAGATTTCTTTTATTTATCAAAACATCCCCTCCACGTCACTATCCTTAATTTTAAGATGTGACAACTCAAGCATAATTTGGAAACATAATTAAAATGACGATAAATAGTATAAAAAGTAAACTGGTAGACTTAGGGGTTTGAGATTCCCTTTGTTTATTAAAACATCCCCTCCACGTCATTATCTCAGATTTTGGGAGATGACCACTCATTTGCCATATAAATTGGTACTTAAAAATTGAAATTATAATTGGTGTTCTTAGCATTTTTCATGAAATTATCATCAAAATGGAAATAGATTGCACCATTGTCACGAATCCAAACTTTTTCTCGAGTGCGGCACAATAAAAGAAAATATAATATAATACCATATATAATACTAGGCAATTGTTTGGTATACCAATTTAAACCTAAAAAATTCAACTTGAATTGTTTTTTTTTTTTTGTTTTTTTCCCTCACAATTTTAATTACAATTTTATAACATAAATTTTAAAAGTTTATAATTTTGTATATACAAATCTAAATGGAATATATATTTTTTAATTTACAGAAAATTTCGAGAGGAACGAAATAAGCTATATATTGATTTTTTTTTCTTTGAACATATTTTTAGTTTTTATATTTTTTCACTCTAACCATTCAAAATGGTGCATCAAACGCAAATAATTAAACTTAAATACAACCTGAGAAACTCAATTCAAACCAGCGCACTAAATACAAGCTAGATTTGACAAAATACAATTAAAGGTATAAATTAAACTTAGAAAAAAAAAGTAAAAACAAAGTTCACATATATATAGTTGTTTGACGCATAAAACTTTTCTTAAAGCTTATATATAATTACAATATTTTGTAGCTAACAACGAATTACAACCTGTTTAAAAGCTATGAATTCCAAAAACCAAAAGGGAGAGAGAGAGAGATGGATTTTATCTATAAATTGTTTAAAAGCTAACAACGAATTAGAACATCATCGAGGTCGGTACAGATAAATTTACCAGAGAATGAATAAACTCAACCACTAATAAATAAATGCCAGATCTTGCTTTGTCATTACTATAGCCACTTGGCTGGAGAAGTTAAAAGTATTTTTGTTAGTTTTGTAGTTATATTTTGCATGTAAGGGCATTTTAGGCATAAAATGACTGTCAGTTTGATCATACACGATTTTAGTTGTCGTTACGTAAGTTTTTCATTGAGATAAAAACTTTTAGCAAGCCACGAGCATTTCAAATATATCAAGACCTTTGATAACAACATTTGTTCAATGAATGAGTACCCCACTTATTCCATAAACAACGCTTTCAACTAGAACTCATAACTAAAACTTGTCAGCTCAACAACAACCATTCGACTGAAGTAATATTAGCAGAAATTCTATATAACTAAGAGTTGTCTATAATCGCCAAAAGAGTTGTTAGTTTAGTCTTAAAAAAAGGATAGAGAGTGCAATTGCAAAAATTTGAATTCAGGATATTCTAATAGTAGTTTATCAATCTATCTAAAAGCTTAAACATCAAAAATAGTTTTACATTATTCTTACCTAATTTTTTTTGTTTTTTGTTTTTTTTTTTTAATTTTTGCGCAATGTAAGATATACCTGATAAGGTGATTTATGCCTTTTAGTGCTTCTTACTTTCTAAAGGATGGAATAATACACTAAAATTGCAAAAATATCAAGAGCAGATGCAGTTTCTTATATCAAAATTCATAACCAAACTACACAATATACAAAAAGATGTTCAGCATCTATAATCTAAAAAGATGTTCTTCTTTATATATATTGATGTTAGACGCATTACAGCTTTTGGCAGAAATAAACTTTCATTTTGAAGCACTGAGCCGGTCTCGTAAAGGACTGAATTGAAACACTAATTAACGGTTCATCAGCCGGAGCAAAGCGATTTGTCTCGACGTATTTGGTTGAGATTCCAATATCTCCGCCAAGTTGCAAGTCGGAGCTGGGAACAAGCTTGTAGTAGCGGTTACTACTTTCTGAAACTTCAGTTTTGAACCAACTGCTTCTAGCTTCCTCCTCTCCACCAAGAGACACATATTCCTCTTCTAATTCATCCACCTTTAACTCGATGATCCTCCCCATAGCGGAGATATTTCATCTAAGAACTTGATGTTGAGATCAGTAGATATGTAAATCGATTCATTGTTGCTGGGTTTGATAAGTGAAAATTTGACTGGAATTCTTGTTATCCATAACTAAGGGGGCGTTTGGTAAACGCATTGCATTTTGATTGTATTTGAATGAAATTTGTTTTTTAAATGTTGTATTTGGTTGAAAAGTATTTGTTTTGTATTTGAATGAAATGTGTGTTTGGATGAAAAAGTATTTTAATTGTATTTTGAAAAAGGTGTGTTGATGCGATTGATAAAAGTTGATAAAAAAGTAAAACGTGAATAGTGAAATTTGTTGGTAAAAATATTGAAAAAAAAAATAAATTAATTTATTTATGTAAAATAATTAGATTAATTTGTTTAAAAGAAACATTCATACATGTGGGTAGTCTTTTATCTACATTATTATGTTCAGTCACCAATTTATAATCATTGTAATTACATTCAGTAGCATTGTACTGTTTTGCATGATTAAAGCTTATGTTACAATAAAGGTAATAGTGAATCCTGATGCTAAAATGACTACTAAATGGTGAAAAAGAAGAAAAAAAGTAATCGGGCGTGGTCGGATATGAAAATCGAGGGAAAAAGGCTCAAATCTAACATGGAGGAGCACAAGCGCCTGGCGCTTGAAATCCAGCGCCTGGCGCTCATACAAAGCACAAAATACGGAGAATGGCCGAGAGTGCAGCGCCTCGGCGCTCATCAGGAAGAGCCGGGCGCTTCGTTAAAATAGCGTGGAGCGCTTGGCGCTCTTAATACAGCGCCTGGCGCTGTGAATCGGTGAAATCAAATTCTGAAGCCCAACACGGGAAAAAATCGGTTCATGTTACTTCAAATCACTCACGGCTATAAATAGGAGATTATAGAGCAAATATATTCATTCTTTTGACGGCTCTAAACCTAGAGGGAGAGAGAACAAGGTGTGAAGAATAAGACGGCTACTGGCAATGGAATTCGGATTCTAAACTCTAGTTTTCCGCTTTCTTCTTCTTTGATTATGTTTACATCAACCATGATTATTTGTAGTTTGTTTAGGATGAACTAAATTGTATTTTCGTAGGTTTTGGATGGAACCTTAACATCAATTTTAGATGTTAAAATTCTTTATTGCTAATTAATGCCTACTCATGATTATTCATTCTATCTTGTGTTTACTGCTTGTTCTTAGATTGTCCACCTTTCAGAGTGATATGGGAATGCTTATAATATCGACAGAGTTATTTGTGTTAATTTTTATTTTCATTCGTATTTTTATTCAAATATTGAAAAATCATGTTTTGCTTGTTTTCATAGAATTAGGATAAATTAGATTGGTAATTAACAATTGAAGGTAATTTAGTCTCCGTCGGAACGATACTTACTCACAACAACATTACTTGTGCGATACGTGTATTTGTGGGTGTAAAAATATCAAGTATTATTCACTACCGTTTGCCATACATGGACCACGACTATCTATACCATGGATTTTGCAGGTACTTGTCCCACATTTGCATTGTCAAGTAATGTCTAAAATGATTCATTTGATTTTGATCATTGTTGTCGTCTGGAACTTCATGCCCCTCTGGTAAGGTGTCTTCAACTTCATGTTGCATGTCCGACGTCGTTTGATGAATTTCATTGACTGGTACACCATCAACATCGTATCGTCGCAGAAGTCTATCCCTCTCCCGAATCATGATGATGAAGTTATGCACGACTGCGCATGCGACAGGTATTAAAACTTGCTTCCGAATTGGATAGTTTGTCATGTTCTTCAAAATTTTAAACCTTGCCTTCCATACACCAAATGTCCTCTCGATGCAAGTGCGTAACGAGCTATGCGTATAGTTGAAAACTTCTCGCGGTGAACTCAAGCCTTGAAGACGACGCCTATACTCAGGCAAATGATACATGTCACCCCGATAAGGAGTTAAAAACCCTGTCTTATTAGCGAACCCAGCATCACCTAAGTAAAATTTTCCTACATACCATACAAAAAAAGTATTATTCATTATATGAAAACATGTATATTCTCTTTTACAAATATTGTTGGCCATATATAATATGTCTAACCTGCTGGTGGGATGGGAAAACCATAACGGTCAATTGCCAGATCGAGTACACGAGCGTCATGTACCGACCCCTCACATCCTGCACATATGTATGTGAACTTCATGTCAAATGAACAAGCTGCTAGGATATTTTGTGAGAATGTTCCTTTCCTGTTTCGCCAGGCTTCCGCGTTACGAGTTGGTGGAACACATGACACATGAGTTCCATCAATGGCTCCTACACAATTCTGTATCATTGGAAACAACAAACTTATTACTAATAGATTTTATTAGAATGCATATATTAAAAAAATTTCAACAATAAAAGTATGTGTTACTTACGTCGAACCATGGCCTATATTTGTATTGGTTTTGATTAATGAATGGTTGCACGCGTTCATAATCTGGAGGAGTTATTACCTCGTCCTTTAGATTGTATATAGCTATGAGTACAGCAAAAAACTATCGAGAGATTGTCTCACCCGAGTGGTTCCAATGATCTGCTGCTTCAGCATTTGTTGTCCCTTGACATATGATATACAGAAATATAAACAATTGCTCATCCACATTTAAATAGGATGTTTGTTGCAACAGTCCGCGATTTTCCAACAAAGTAGATAAAGCCTTAAATGTCCTCTTGTCCATCCTAATCTTTTGCTTTATTTTGTTTGGATTTCCATTCAAAATTTCATTAACGCGCATCAATCCAGATAACATCGAATCATGTAAAGGTTGTTTATACTTCGTATTCATCTTATAACTTGCAATAAGTAGGCATGCTGTAATAGCCAAACTCTCCTCCTCATCAGTATCAGTTTCACTACCACTATCAGCACATGCGTTTATGCATACCGAATCACATGGATGAGACATGTCTTCAACCTATATTACCATAAATGTAATATAATCAACAATAATAGTAGAAGACGCAGCATGAAAAACAGTTCGAATCACTCAATTAAACCAGAAATAGTTCTTTCGTTTTTCTAACCTACAACATATTTCAAATGTTTTACCTATTAATGATGCAAATGCAATTACAAATAGCTATTGAAAATGGATACCGTCCTGTAAACAATCTACTCATTGGGCTGATGCGGTGGGATGAGAGGGTCACTGGGTGGTTTTGATTGAGCTTGCCGGCGTAAAATATCATTTACAAACGCCAGTTTCGTACCATCTGCACATCCGAGAAAGGTCGGTATCCAACCACGATTCTCGTAGAAGAAATGCATCATAGTCACTACATCATCAAATCCAACTCCGAGAGCCAACATAGCCTTTTCACAGTCGGCAATTGCATCCCGCGAACCTCCATAATCGCAAGAATCCGTTCTTGAACGCTTTGATGCACGCTGAGTTAAATGGTTCGATATCTCCTGTATTGCCTGTGCCATGACAGTCTCGTTGTGCAATTTTTGCTTGCGAATTGAAAACCGTTCTTGATTTCTCAAACTACTTGGTTGATGTGCATCCGTATCAAACCCTGACTCTTCATCATAACCAAATCGAGTGTCCTGTGATATGTCGCCATCAAGGTGAAACGTTGTTCCACTCCCTGTCATGTATTCGGTTGATGCGACGTGCTCATCGAATATACTAAAGTATAAATCTTCGAACTTAAGACCGTCATACCGAAGCTCACGTGCCTCAGATCCATATTTCTGCATGAAAGTGTATATCATTGCCATAAATGTAATGTCTTACAAATAATTTCACCTAATAATTTATTTGACAATATTACTTCACTTATGTATGTAATATTTAAATGCAAAACAAATATGCAATCGCGCACATATGATCGATACATATAAAACATCCTTACCTCCACGAAGCTCTGCCACACTTCATTACTGCAACTGATACTCTTTGTCTCTGGGTTGTAGCCAAGCCCAGTATGCGTCTTCAGTGCCTTCCAACATTTGTATGTTTTAGCCATACGGTCTTTTTTACTCTTCAGTTGCACAGCCGTGCATGGGGGATTGAATTCGGTGCCCCATTCAGTTAGAACTGCTGATGTGGGGAACCTGCCACCATGCATATTCTTGTATGTTTGAAGACGGGAAAGTAGTTCAAATTCTTTCTCCTCTGTCCACTTATATCCATCTCTTCTACGCGGCATCTACATAAATAATGTAAAGACATTTTTAGCGGGTTGTTCAATTCAATAAAATAGTAGGTAATAAACAAATACACCACCATGTACATAAATTGTGGCAGTGGTGTTCAACTTTTGTTGTGTTTCCTATGAATTTCACAGGTACTTATGGTGTGTCAAAATGCTGCAACAGTATCATTATGGTTATGTTACATGAGTACTGGATCTAAAATTGTATACGTATTTAATAGATTAAAAAGAGACAAAGATGGAAGCAGAAAAGTAGTACCGTGTTTGAACCGGTTGAAGACTCGGCTTCGGTCTGATCAACTGGAGGGGAATAACATGATGCAGACACTAGCGGATTCCGTGGACGATGGAGACGGTGAATGTGGCCAGAATTTCGGTGTTTCAAAATTCGACTAGAACGTCGACGCGGCCTGATAGTACATGGTTTACCAATATGTGAAAGGGCATCTGATGGTTTTCCCGTGGTTTCGGTGTAGGGTCACGTAGGCGTTTTGAGGTTGTGAACGAAAATGAACTACTACACGACAAGTTGTGACTAACTAGGGTCCACACACTATTTCAACACATGCACGTTTGATCCATCAACAATGCGATGTCATGTATTCATACACAAAGCAGTAAACTGTATGCACCAATGATTGAAACATTATTGCACAACTTACCAATGATTTGGTGACAGATTGGGAAGCTCTTTTTTAGTATGACACACGCCAAACCATCTTCAGACAAGCACTTTACGACGTGCTTCGTTTAAAAGAACCTAAGAGATGGCGGTTGGGGAAGAAGATACGGGCAGCGCCGGTTTAAATGGACAAGCCAGTATGTCTCTGGAATTGTCGTCTAGCATAAACGAGGTTGACAAAAGCTGTAGGAACAAATTACACATCAACAGTTACAATTAAACCACACTCACAAATACAACAACATAGCACAATAGTGCACAAACTAGTAATGAGTACTATATAGAATAATAATAAGTTTAATATGTGTACATCAATACATAAGTTCCACATACCATGCCATTGAACGAAGCAGAACAAATTAAATTTATTGATTGGGTGAAGTATCGACATTGAAATCGTGAACTGTAATTCAATGTTACAAGGTTTCTATCTCAATCTATAATCAACATTTTCTATTACATACAAGAGATCAGAGTATTTTTCAATTATTTGAAACATTTACATTTAGTTCCCAATTTTTGCCGTTTTGTTCAAGTAGATATTTGTATCGGTGATTTTATTGATGAGTTCATGTCTACCTGATATAATTTTATTAACGAAGTGGATCTTTATATTAAATGGCCTATATTTTTCTTCACTTGATAACAAGTCACAAAAGCAAGGAAAAAGAGTATACATCATAACTCTTTCCGAGTTATTATTATCATTACATTTAAGAGAATAAACACCATTGTTAATTGTGGGGGAAAGAAAAGACAGTACATTTATCATTTTCACATTGGAAAGCCAAAAAAAATAAAAAAACAAAAGCACAAAAAAAGAAAGAAATAATACACCATTCATTTTTTTTAAAATACAAAATAATACACCATTGTAATTGGGGGTGTTTTGCTTTTCAAATTCAAGGGAGATATTGAAATTTTTTTAAGTTGTGGTTAATTGTTAACCAAACAAAAGAAAAAGTTCAGAAAGAACATTTTCAAAAGAGCAAGAAAATAAACGATGCAAATAAACCCTGTAAGAAACTCCAAAATCTAAGAGAATCAAGTAACAGCAAACTCAAGTATTGACATGATCGGAAGATAAAATGACCGTTTCATATTATTTTTATAAATGAGGAAAGAAGTCGAGAACAAAGTTTACAGTAGCTATAGCAAACCCAAATATGAAGAAATGTGCCTTTAATCCCTCCACTATCTGTAATGAATAATAAGGATAAAACCTTGTAGTTGAAAGACATAGTACTAATACTAGAGTGGTCAACCAATTACCTACTATAGGCCAAGTAGCTTAAATAAAGTGTGAAGAACGACTGTTGAAACCAGCATATTGGAAAGAGTTGTGTTCGGCCTTGTTTTGTTTTTGTTTACTATTTATATCATATTTGAGTATTTGCATCGTTATATTTGTAATGCAAACGACATTAAGTTGATTCACCCAAAATGAAGGAAGTTAGAGGCAACAAATGAATGAACGAGTATGGCACTTAAGTCACTGCCATTCCGAGTAACTAGTTCAGCAAGCCCATGAAATGTGCTACATTAACATGATACATTTGCAGAGCAATTTAAAGAAGCAAACGACAACTCACCGTGGCCTTTTGTCAGATCACGGCGAGTCTGAAGATCAAACAGAGCCCTGATTTTGTTTCTTCATACTCCACAAAATTTCGGGTCAGAATGCATCCTAATCTGCAAAATGTGGAACAACAGATCCATATTTCATGAAGCCTGCGATCAGAAACCTGCTTCTATTCCGAAAACGACACACAGACTAACTGAGAAGAAAGGGGAAAAATTTATGACTGATATACAGTACAAAGGGTACCCTCCGAGCGACAAAGAACATGTAAATATGGCGGGATTCATCTCAACTTTGCCAAAAAAAATTTCATAACTCAGCAAAATACACGATTACATTGAGGCCAACAGAGGAGTCTGTTTGAGCAACCTAAAAATAGCGCCGAGAATGCATACCAGATTGCAGCCAATAGTGACCCGAAAATCAGATCTGTGCACCTAACCGCCCAAAACGTCAGCCGAACAACTTGCGCCCCCAGTCGTTGACGGAGACGGTGATGGCTGTCGACGACCGGTACAACGTGACCGCGGAGTGAGTTGAGCCGGTAGATGCAGAGGAGGGTTTATTTTGGGAGGAATGTTTATGTTGGGAGGTTGGAGGTTGTGCCAGACCCAAATAATCCGGGCGTGGTCTGCTGTCTCAACTGTGCCAAAAAAAAATTTATAACTCAGCAAAATACACAATCAGGCCAACTGATTAGTGAAATTTGAGTAACCCGAAAATAGTGCCGAGAATGCTTACCAGATTGAAGCTGGCAGTGAGCCGAAAACCATATCTGTGCACCTAACCACCCAAAACATCGACCGAACAACTTGCGACCTCGGTCGGTGATGGAGATGGTGATGGCTGTCGACGACCGATAGAAGGTCACTGCGTTTGGTTGAGCCGGTAGATGCAGAGGAGGGCGCCTTTTGGGAGGAGTGCTTATGTCGAGAGGTTGGAGGTTATGGCAGAATGAAATAATCAGTCGTGGTTTGCTATCTGCCATGGTTTGCGTAATATTGTTGACTGGCGTGAGGGTGGACAGAACGGCCATGTGAGGTATCTGACATGTATCAGATAATATATTCGTTGAAGAAAGAAAACCGAGGTTTTAAAATGCAAATAAACAGTATTTACATTTAAAGCACTGTTAACTGAAACACATTTTGAATTTCAAAATGCTGCGTTTGGCTGCAAAGAGTATTCCAATATAATTAAAATACGTTTCCCAAACGTATTCTAAATGAGTTATTTACATAGAAATCTAAATTAGAGGTATTGAGTTGAAAATATCTATTTTTTTATTTTATTTTCATAAATGTCTAAACTAGTGTTTTTACTAGTTTTTAAAAATAACATTATCCTTTATAAAGAATTGAGAATTAACATAAAGAAATTATAAAAGAGAAAATAAGAAAATAGAAATAAAAAAATGTGTGAATAAATAGGTTAAGATAGATTTTATAGTACTGTTAATCAGATTTTATATATGAAAGGAAAATTTAACTTTTATAATTATGATAATTGAAACTATGAAATTTTCATAATTTTTATTTCATTATGAATGACATAATACTTTTATAATAATGTTGTGATCTTTATTGTTGTTTATGATAATTTTGAGTTCTCTATAGTTATATTGAGTATGGCATTTTGATGGTTGAAATGTGTCTATTTTGGAATTTATCAATTTATTATGATAATTTTGTGTTCTTTAAGATAACTAATACGAAAAAATAAATATAAATTATGATTATATTTATGTATTTTTTAAAAAATAAACATTCATGCAATATTCGTAAAAAAACAGACATATTTTAAATGGTATCCTTAAAAATAGACTTTTAGTATAATTACTTCTAAGTAAATACTGCAATTTCGCATTGAAGCCAACTGGTTCCGTTTGATAGATATGGTAATGGGCCTAATTGGGAAAGCTTCCTAAAAGCCTAAATCTAAAATGATTCTGAAAATATTTGAATAATGTGTAAAAGAGCTTTTAGTTTTCAAAAAAGCTTTCTAACAAAGCAAAAAAATATGATTTCTAGAAAAAACTATTTTATGTAGACTTCAAAACTTGTATTAGAATTCAAGTTAGAGATTATAAACTTTATTTTAACATTTTTATTATTTATCAAAAACTTGAAGATCATTTTGATTTCAAAAACTCTTTTAGAAATATAGTTATCAAACACAAACTAGAAAACCACAACTTTAGCTTTTTTTCTTTTACTGATTAAAAGTAAAAGCAAAAATTCTGTCTAACGACCCCGAGTAAGGACAAAGAAGATAATACCATGATAGGATCCACGTAATAATATTTACCTTTTAGGAGTTTGTTTCTGAATGAGTCAAGGACAGCAGGAGGTTGATCAATAATTTTTATTTTTGGAAGGAAAGGAAAATTAGATAAAGGCAATTTAAGTAAAGCTTCAATTGGTTTTTTGCTATTTTACTTTGTGTATGAAATTAACGACTTTACTTGTGATTTTAGAGGGGAAAATGTGTCAAGAAGAAAAAAATTTGTTAACAAATTGTTAGGCAAGATTGTGATTTTAGAGAGGAAAATGTGTCACTATCTCGCCTAACGATTTGTTAACAATTTTCCTCTTCTTCAAAGATTAGCATGTTTATTGGGAATAACTTTAAATTTAAAATATTATCTCCTTAAGAAATATTTAGAATAAAAATTAATTTAACTAAGAAAAGAAAAGTGTAACACCCAAGTGTTTGTATAGTACGTTAATAAGCATAGATATCTAAGTAATCTTAAAGTATAGTATAAAGTAATATTTCTAATGTTTTCTCTCAAGTCTCCACTCTCCTATCACATTTAAGAAAAGAGAGAATTATTTCTCACCATCAAACCTTAGCTAGTGATTTGCTTCTCTTGTGAGTCTTTAAGCTTGATTTCATCAGAGATTTAAGGTATTTTTCTTTTATGCTTTTGATTTGGGAATTTTAAAATCCAGGGCTTGTCGAAGTTTGGGAATTGAGAATATTATCTAGTTTGAGAATATTATCTAGTTAGGAGATGAATTAGTGATATAGAGGGATGAAATGAAATAGCTAATGATAGAATTTCTTATTTGGAAAGTTAGATTTATGAATTTGGGTTTTTGGGTATTTCTAGAAAATTTTTATGATTTTCCTAATTTGAGAATATTAATTCTATGATTTTATGACATGAATTCATTGTAAACAAGAATATTAAAGTCTCGAGGTGTTACATCACCTAGTTAGCGATTATAATAAGTTCTTGTATTAAGGTAAGTACATTTCTCACTTATAATATGTTTTTTCAAAATTAAAATGGTTTATAATTAATGTAATGTTTTGATAGCATATGTTATTTCTTTTACAAAAGCTTTTATATATGATTTTATTAAGAGAATTATTGTTTATGCTATAGCACACGTATATAGTTGGCACTATCATTTTCTTTGATAGTATATGTTGCTTTTGTTGACAAGAATTTTTTTTTATAAAAAGTTACATTTTATTTATGAAAAGTTATGCTTTTTTATAAAGAGTTATGTTTTCTTTTAAAGATTTATGTTTTGTAAAAATTATGATTTTTATTATAGTGCCGAGTTATGTTTTTAGGAGTTATTAAAAATAAAATGGTAATTAGGAGGTATATACTGGAGATTCATCCCAGTTCAAAGTCAGAGTTTAACATTTGAGCTGCATGCACTTACAAGAGGTATTGAGTTAACGTCCATTAGAGGCAGAGTTTAAGAGTTGTCTCAGCGATTTGGAACTTGCAATCCAACTCTAACCAAGGTTGTGTGCATTACTACATCGCCTAGGGCCCAAATACAGTAGAATAGAATAAAAAAGTTAAGTACAATTACTCATATGCTTCGAAAGAGAGATATATAGTGTTTATGTTATATTATGCATCTTCATGTTTCAGATATTATGATTCATTTGTACACTAATTTAATAAATTAAGTGTTTTATGAGATTACACATGTTCTTATTAAGTAATCACTTATTAGAGTTTTCGTATGTTGTAGATAAAGGTAAAGAAAAGGCATAGGTTTGGTAGATGATCGGTGTGGATGTGTGTGTGGGCAGAGTGAGTTTTCGCACTTTTCTATTTTATAGAACCCTTTTTTTTTTCTAAAATATTTTTAGATTCGACTTTCAGTTATGATGTTATTTGGATTTTAAAGTTATTTCCTTTAAGATGATTAGATTCTTATAGATTGATTAAGCTCTTTCAAATTATGTTTTTTGTCATCATGAGACCTATTAGGTTTCAATAATATAATTTTTAAGTTTATGATAAGAATTAAATTTCAGTTTTTATTAAAAAAATAAATTCAACTTCCATTTACTTAATGTTTTACTCTTTATGTGTGTGTGTGTATATATATACACATGCTTAAGATATAATTTTCATTATTTTCCATTGTTATATCATGTGAAAAAAGTAAATTGTGATATCTCGTTAGGGGATATTACAAAAAGACTTTCCTTAAAAAAATTGAGATTACTTTTAGGAAAATTAGAAAAATAATAGTACTTTAAGAAGAATAATCTTCCTTGTAAACATAAACATTATAACTTTTTAAGAAAAGACAAAAAGTGAATTTAAATAAAAAAAACTAAAAAATAAGAATTTTCCTTAAAAAGTAGTTATTAAATCTCGTTGAGAAAAACAAAAAGAAAGCTTATGATATTTTTATGATTGCAACCTAACTTTACCATAAGGTATAATATTTGAATCTCCCGTCTAATAATTCCAGAAAAATTTATTTTCTAAAAATATATATATATATATAGAATGCCATAAATGATGTAGAAAGTTGCAAAATATCACACGACAATCCCGTTTCTTATTAAGATTCACAAACTAAACCATACAGAATACCACAAAAGAGCACCTTCTTCCTTATTTATAAGGTTACCATTATCGATACAATATAGTTTAAGCGTCTAATATTTTAGATGAACTGTTACAGAATGGAAGAAGTAAAGTTTCATAGGTTGAAATATCAAAACTTCATTTCGATGACTGACTCTGGCCTTTGGGTCCTATAGGGACTGAATCCAAATGGCACCGGATTATCAGCCAGAGCCAGACGCTCTAATCCATTGCCATCTACAAAGATTGCAACATATCGGCAAACGAATTTGTCATTGAGGCAGAATAGAAGATTGTAGTTATTACGACGAAGTTTGGAATCTTTTACAATTTTGAACCAAGTGGTTCTGGCTTCTCCAAGGCCACCAAAATGAAAAGGAATACAGTAGAAAAGGAATTTTTTTTTTAGCTAAACCGTCGAAAAGGAAAATTAATTTTACTTAACAAAATATAATTATTGTTTTTGAAAATAGACGATATTTAAAAAAATTTATTTTACTCAAAGAAGGAAAATATTTTTCCTTTAAAAAATAGACATTAGACTTTTTAATTTTGAGGGTAGAAATTAGACTTTTTAATAAAAGAAGAAAAGTGAATTTTATTAAAAATATGAGAAACAAAGGTGGCGTTTGTTTTTGTTCTTGAAAATGATTTTTCATTTTCAAAAACACAGAAAATGAAAACGGTTTCAAAATAGCGTTTGTTTATTTAACGTTTTCAAAACCATTTCAAAAACACCATTTTTAACTATGTTATTTTTTTGGGTTTTTTGAAAACGAAAAAAAGTTGTTTTCACTTTTTGTTTTCATTTCCATGAAATATTGTGTTTTTTGGGTTTTTTGAAAATGAAATGGGTTTTGAAAAAATATAACCAAACAAAGTTTTATTTTTATATTTTTTAAAATATATACTCAGAAAACATAACCAAACACAGTTTCAGAAATGATCTTAACACAGTTTTCAAAACATTCTCATTTTCAATTTTTTTGAAAACAGAAAACATTTCAAAAACAATACCAAACGCCACCTAAAATGTTCCTTAAAAGAAAAAAAAAAGGGGAGAGAGAAAGAGACACAGTTATTATATAGCTATAATCAGTTTGGATACAGGTAGATTAACGTAAATAAAAAAACGGAAAACACAAAAGCAACAAAATAATGGGAGGGGAAAAGAGAACCATGGCACATTTGTTCTCCGTATTGTTTGTTTAGTATTTTTTTTAACCTCTTTTAGTAACAGGACCATAATAACAGACATTACCAAAATTAATTTCATATTTTTTCATTCTATGAGGACAAATAAAGACTGAAAGCCATGGTAAGGCGTCGGCAATGGTAACTGATATATGTATGTAATACAATAGTAAGTACTAGACACGAAAGAATCAGGCAAGTATTGTGTTTTAAAAATGACGATATATATATATATATATATTAGGAAAGATTAAGAAGTTATGTTTGTTATGAACCCTATCAAATTTTATGATATAAGTGATATATAATTTTATGAAGTTATATAAGTTCTAATAGAAGTTTATATACAGTATGATAATGAATATGAAATATAAACATATTGAGAGCTATTGTATTTTGAATATCCTAAGATAAAGATATAATCAAGTTATGATTAAAATAAAAATATAAAGTTTTATAATGCAAGTTCAGTATAAGTTTTTTTTTTTTTAAATTATGCTTAAATTTTCAATACTAAGTTTAAGTAATTATAAATAAAAATAAGCAATATAACGACCTAGTTGGGGCATTATATATATCATCTAGGATGATTCCATATAAGAGCTGAAAGGTTGTACCCAATCTAATTCTAGATGATTTATCGATCTTCTATCTATTTAGAATTCTAACTTACCCTTTTCTATGGCATTATAATAAAGACTAGAAATGTGTACTTGGCTAATATCTTTATAAAATTTAAAATAAAAAGTACTTGGTAATATCCCTTTGTTCACTAACTATAACAAAAAAAAGGAGAATAATTCACTAGTAATAAATAACATAAATGGACTCTTAAATAAAATTATAACTCATAATTTCAAAATTAGGTTAATTGATAAACAAACAATATTCTTATATTTAAGCCGAATATTACTTTAACCTTCTTATTGTACAACGCCTAAAACATCCTACGCATATATAAAATTAATCAAAAAAATAACTTCTTATCGTGCAACGTTCAAATGTTATATCCATTAATTATGTTATGGTATTAAAGAAGACAAATATTGGAATTAAAATAACTCTCAAAACATTATTGAAATGTTTGTTTGCTGATTTTAATTAATTTAATTAAAATTTTCGATCAAGTTACATTTCAAATAATATTTATTATTGACGGAAAGTCTTGATATTTTTTTAAAAGTTGTCATTTTAAAGGATATCTTGCGACTCGTTTGACTAGACAATGCAGGCATTTTGTACAATGAAATTATAAAAAAGTAATAGTTAGGCTAAACAAATAAGGGATGTTTTGCATATTTTTCCTACATATAAATTCAAAATTCCTAATAAAAGAACTATGTATACAGATGTAAATCTTGAACACTAAATAGGATTTTTTTTTTTAAATTTTAACCGAACGTGTTATCCTGCTTTTCTTCAAAATGTTTAGATACGATAATTTTTCCTGAGAACCCAAAACAGCAATGTTTTCCTTGTAATGAGAAAATAAATCTATTATTATTAATAATATTTTAATGATCAACTTCTTATTTTTTGACACTACAAGAAAAACACTTTACCGACAATAACACTAATACTGATGAATTTTATCATTTATATTACTTCACTTGTCATTGCTAAAGTTGGAAATTGCTACATTTGACCTGGGAAACCAACCCATCATTCTTTTTTTTTTTGTCTAAATATGCATTTAGCAATGACAAACATCGTCTCTCAAAGTATCCAAAAACTCATTGTTGGGAAATAATTAAAAAAACTCATCGACTATTTTGCCTTTTTAAATAAATTTGGGAACACTCTATGTCGTTAGCAAAAGTGTTCTAAAAATTTTAACTAGGAACAACTCGCTAAAACTCTTGTTGAAAATTTCTCGAATTTGTTGTGAGGACAAACATTGTCACTAAAAAATTTGATATGGAGACTTTAGTAAAAACATTTCCCTTAATTTCCATCTTCAATTTCCCCTTCTCCATTCACTCCCACCCACCAATGCCTCCATACCCACCATCGCGCCTCCATGGCTCCACTATTAGGAAATTTTATTTTCTAATATGATGATGAGCAAAATATTTATTACAAATCATATCAAGCTATTTAATTATTGGACAAAATTAAGTGGTCAAATCAAGAAAGTTCAATTAGATTTCTAATTAGATATGGGTTAAATGGGTGGATACCCAATATTGATCAAATTAGATATAATGGATCCCTAATAAAACAATATATAAGAAACATTAAGGGTTATGGTCTCTAATATATCAAAACTCTAATAACCTCCTTCTCTTCCCCATCTTGAGAGAGAGAATAGTCCATTAAAGAAATTAGAGGTTTGATTGAGGAAGATCATAACCTCTAAATTATATTCTTATAGTGTTTTCCACTGAAGACTAAGACTACATCAATAGAGACAGAAATTTGTCTTAATATATATTTTTTTAATAATTTGGTGTGATGATTCTGAGATTGTATGTACGGTATTAAATCATTTCAAAAATTAAAATTCCAACATCCAACCAATTGACCTGACCTCCGCCCGCCTTCTCCTCCCTTTTTCGTTTCTCCCTTCATCTATTCTCTACTTATTTCCGCCACACTTTATTGCAGCATGTGCATGTACTTGATTATAATTTTGCTACGATATAACGCTTTCTTTTATTAGAAAAAAATTTATTGAAAAAGATAATAAAAGGAAAAAAAAAAAGAACTTACAATCCTAAAAAGACAGTAATTAAATAAGCAACATAACATAAAACATATTAAAATTTTCCAACTTTATTGCAATGTCACTTATTACCAAAGAGACATATTTATTTATACAGTGCTAGTAGCTGGTTGTAAACATCAGTTCATGTATATTTGGACATTGAACGCGCACACACACACACACACACACATATATATATATATATATGTAGAAAACACACATATAATCTTAAGCTATAAAAGGAGGTTTCCCAATTACATCGCTGTGTCGGTGTTGGTTTCCTTAATACGCATTCCATTAAAGGCACCGGTACAAGAAAGCCCTTCACAATAAATGTGTAATCCACATGGCTCACCGTCATCTATGCATATGCAAGTTCCTTGAATGTAAGACGTGCAACACAAGTGATCGCAGCATGGATACAGTACGCCACAAGACCTTTTCCGATGCAATTCTCAAATGAATGACCAATCAAAAGCGCTCCAAGATCCATGGCGAACTTCCGGTTTCCAAATTCTTCGGCATTAGGGACCACCAAAGCATATGTATCCAGGTACATTACAACCGTCAGTGAAACCAAGTTGATCTTTTTAGCAGTCTCGACGTTTAACGACTTTTTTCCACTCCCACTTTCTACTTAACTTTTAGGTGTGCTCTCCCAACCTTGAGAGCTTGTTAATTTATAGCAAACCAGATTCCTTTAGTAATGATTCTTCCTATTGCATATGGTGCACCAGTTTGAAATTGAATTTTTAGATTAAAGTTAGTTGATTTTGCAAAAAATAGTTAAATTTTTGTTATCAATTTAGAAAAAGAAAAAAAATGAGACTGAAAAATCTGGTTTAAACTAGAAAGCCAAACACAAATATCTTCTTTCTACATTAGTTATTGGATTTTAGAATACCAGCTTAATTTATAACATTGTGTCCAGTGCTTGCTGACACACCTAATGGTCCAAAGTTTCCTACATGAATGATGAGTAATTGGAGAGTATAACTTTAGTATCAGAATGGTACTTCAAATTAACCATATAAGAGAAGGTTTACTTTTGTATATATAGTTACATTTATAAGGGTTAGGAATGCTCTAAGCTAAAAAGATATTTTTATGTATTTTATTTATTTTGAACTAATTAATAATATATTAAAAACTATTCATTACATTACTATATATTCTCATCTTATTTACATGTTAAAATAAATGTAAACAAATATGATTCATTGACTACTTATTGTTAAACTGCTAGAATGTTGCATACGATAGACTTTTATATGCGAGAAAACAATATTTTAAATAACCAGTCTAAATCTATAGTTCGTAGTCTATGGGGATAGAGTAAGCTTTTAACTCATGTTAAGATTATTATGTTGTTTAAAGTCAACTGGGGAGATGGTTTGTCTTGATTGTTTGGAGCATTTGACTCTCGAGTAAAGATATAAATATGTTGATTGATATTGACATATTGGACTAGGACCAAAGTGTAATTAATCTACATAGTCTGCTTGAGTAGATTAATTCACTTTCTACATTTATTATGCAATAATCTTGTTACTGAGTAAGTGAATCAATTTATATCTATGACTTATGTACTTTGATATTCCAAAGGCTAAAGCGTTTCAGAAATAGTAAGCTTATAGACCAGTTCGTTGAGTATATGACTTATATACAGTAGAAGGTTTGTTTACAAATCTGAAATCATAGTTCTAATAAAGAGTAAAGGTTATTCACTTAAACGCATTATACTAGATGTGAAAATGGATAAGGCCTTGGATCGTTTGCTTGACAATGACTTCTTATTCACATGTGCTAAATAATCATTTTCTTAATTAGGTGTATAATTGATTTTTAAGATAGCATGATCAATAAGTTAAACAGACTTTAACCTAAGGTTGATCGTGGATATCATGTGAGGGTATTGCATACATGATAAGGTCATTGGATGATAGCTAATCACTGACTTGCGTAATATGATATATAATTAGAAGTACAGTTTCAAGTTTATAGTGGTGTGATTCTAAAACTAATAATTGTGTAAAGGGTTTATTCAGTAAAGACTAATAGTTATATGGATTATTGGAGCCTACATTATAAATGTCCAATCGGTCCTTTTATTAGCTCTACATAATTTCTTAACAGATGATTATTAATCGGGATATTCTTTATGACTTATATTCTTGCATTTAGTGAAGAAAAAGATCGAGGTCATCTAAACCTAGATGTAGGCTTTTTTCTCTAGGAGTCAAGGGTAAAGTTGTAATTTTTTTATTCAATAAATGGGATAAATATTTAATTTGTATAAATAATTATTTTGGAAGATAAGATTTAAAATTTAAATTAATTGTGTTTGTCATTTAAAAGTTGAATATGAGATTAATTTAAATTTTGACTATCTTATTTGAATAAATATTTTAAATTAAAAGATTGTTCTATTATAATTTGAATTAAGTAAAATCTTGTCCTTTGCACACTAATAGGGGTCAGATTTTGTAGGATTTGAAAGACAAGATTTTCTTATAATTTGATTTTAATTTGGATAAGAGATTACTGTGGGAAAAATCGATAAAATATGCAAAGCGGAATTACAAAAATTTTTCAAGATCGTTAAATATCTCGTGATGCCATATATAATAAACTAACAAAAATAAACTTATACCTTCAGAGGATGCCGAATTGTTGGAGGAGATGACTGGAAGGCTTCAACCAACTAGCCTTCTCTACTATTCTCTAATTCCCAGATGACGGAGTTTGTGGGTATTTAGATCCTCGATCGGTATACTAACACTCTTAGTCTTCTTCTGTCCATCCACACCTCTAAGAAATTATTGTCACGGTGAGTTATGCAACAATAAGCCTGCTCACCTGAGAGTCTGTGATCTAGGAGAACTGGAGTGGTAGGACTCCTATTTATAAACTTGTATGAGGTGATCCCTTGAATTTGAATTGGACCAAGAGAAGATTTTCTCCCTTTCTTCCTTACAAAATCTAAACCCCTTAGGCCAAAAAATCTCTTTGAAGTTTCAGCCACCTAGGGAGATTTTACATTCAAAATTTAAACAGGATTTTAACTTGAATTTTATCTTCTCATTATCCACTAAAACCGATTTCCCCTAGTGCCAAGAATATGGCTAGATTCAGCAATCCAAGTGTGAGGAGAATCAAAATTCAAATAGGATGTTTTAACTTGAATTTTATCTCAATCTTATCCACAAAAAATCTGAACTCCCTAGGTTTATCCATAGAGATTTCGACCACTTAATGTGAAGGAGAGAATCAAAACTCAAATAGGATTGAAACTTGAATTTTTCACTCATCCTTATCCACAAAAAATCTGAACTTATCAAGGGGAGATTCTCTTCAACAAATTTGGCCACTTTGACAGGGATTAGGTTTCAAAATTTAAGTAAGATTCAAATAAGATCATCCTCTCCCTTATCCATAAGAAAACCGAATTTTCCTTGTGCCATTATCCACAAAAATTCGGTTATCATAATATTTTGTGATTCAAAATTTGAATTCAAATTTCAAAGTTCAAATTTCAAAATTCAAACTTTAAATTCAAAATTCAAATTTAAATTTAAATTTCAAATTTCAAATTTCAAATTTCAAATTTCAAATTTTAAATTCAAATTCAAAATTTAAATTTCAAAATTTAAATTTCAAATTTCAAACTCCATAAAAAACTTGTATTTCATATTTTGTCCTCATGAATAATTTTCCACAACTTCAATTCAAACTCAAATAAAATCATGGCAGCTTTATTTGGAATCCAAATAATTGTATAATCTCTTATCCAAAACAAAATTACAAAAATTCAATAAGAGAGAATATTGTCTTCCATCCTTATCCTATGTAGACACTACCTGTATTCATGCAAGACTACAAGCCAGCCAGTATACCCCGATGAATTTGCATCCATTAAGGAATTATGTGGAGCTAGTAAAGGGACCAATTAGACATATATAATCGGGCTCCTGTGAATCCATATGATCATCATTCTTTACCGAACAACTCAATCATATGATCACTAATTTCAGAGCACACCACTTTAAACCTGAAACTGAACTCCCAATTACATACCGTATTATGAAAGCCTGTGACAAGCTATTGTCCAATAACCTTGTCATGTATGCAAAATGCTCATATGATATCTATGATCAGTCTTAGGTCAAAGTCCGTTGAATCCTACTGATCAAGCTATCTTAAAGTTCCATTATACTACTGAATAAGAAAATAATTATTCACTATATGTGAATAAGAAGTCATCCGCCCAGTAGACGGCCCAAGGCCTTATCCATTTTCATATCCAGTATAATGTCATCAAGAGGATACCCTTAACTCCTTATTAGAGCTATGATTCCATTATCTGTACATAAACCCTCTATCATATACAAGTCATGCACCTAACGAACCGGTCCATAAGCTTACTACCTCTGAGATATTTTAGCTGTTGGAACATCAAAGTACACAAGTCATATACATGAAGTAGTTCATTTATTCAGGATTAAGGTTATTGCATAATGAATGTCAAAAGCAGATTGATCCACTTATAGCAGACTACGCAGATCAATCATGCTTTAGTCCTGATCCAATATGTCACTACCAAGTAACATATCTATGTCTCTACTCGCAAGTCTGTGCTCCGGACAGTTAAGACAAACCATCCTCATCATGACTTTAGACAACATAATAGTCTTAACATGAGTTAGATGCTCGGTCTAACCCCATAGACTATGGACTATAATTTAGACTGCTTATTTTAGAATATTGTCTTCTCGCATACAAAAGTCCATTGCATGTAATATTCTAAAAATTTAACACAAACAGTCAGTGAGCCATATTTGCTTCTATTTACTTTAACATGTAAATAGAATGAGGACAAATAGCAATATAATGAATAATCTCTAAATATAATTTTATTCTCTAGTTCAAATAAATGAAATACATTAAAATGTCTTTCATGCTTAGGGCATTTCCTAATAATTACATAATTGTTTGAATTTAAATAAAATTATTATGATTTTATTTAGAATTTAAATTAGAGTTGTGAATAATTATCCATGCCAATAAAATCATAAGAATTATAGAGTTTGAAATTTGAATCAAATTTTGAATCCCACAACCTATGGTGGATGAATTTTTTGGGTCATATTCCCTAGGAAAAATTCGTCTATGTTGTAGCATAGAAGAGAGAAAGATATTTTCGAGAATCCTATTTGAATTTTGAATATCCTGTCCCATATTGTGGTCAAATTTTTGAGGACTTTTCCTAGGTAGAATCAGCTTTTATTGAGGGAGGAGAAAGAAAAATCTTTTCTTAAGTCCTATTCAAATTAATGCAATTTTAAAAATAAGACCCTTAAAACTCTTATTCTTTTTAGATTATAAACTTTCAAGTGAGCAAATTTATTATTATACCTCCCATTCATAATAATAAATTCTCAAAAATCTAGATAGTTGGACGGAGACAAACTACGCAGAATACCGATCAAGAAACTGAATGCCCACATACTCCACCGTTCGAGAATTAAAAAATAGTAAAGAAAGCTAGTTAATTGAAGCCTCTCAATCACATCCTTTGATGTTCCAAGTGTTTTCCTCTGAAGGTATAATAAATATTAAATAATTTATTATATATGACAATACGAGTTTTCAATAAGAACTTTTGAATTTATTTGTAGGCAAAATATCCAAAATATTTCTTATTGTTTAGCCTAAATATTAATTTTAATCATCTTATTGTACAAAATGCATACATTAATTGTGATTACCGAGAAACTTAACACTCTCGGAAAATTTTGTACAAGATATGTAAATAAATGTACATTTACAGTTAGACATGTTACAGAATACAGAACAGAGGAAAATTTTGATTAATTAAGTTTTAATCAAAATTTGATAATGAATTAATGAATATAGTTTAAAAGCTAGGCATTAATTCAAATTAAGATGTTTTAAATTAATAGAAAAGTATGTGAAAAATACATATTAAGAGATCAATGGCATACAAGTGAGCCACATTGATCAATGGCCAAGATTAGCCAAATAAGCCCTTACAAAATTCTTAAAGAAAATTTAAAAGAAAATGTGAGAGGAAGAGAGACACCTAGAGGGCTTAAGTTAATTCAAGTGAATTAATTCACTTGGTTCCACGGTAAAGAGAAGCAGTGGAAAAAGAAAGAGAAAGAGAAAGAGAAAAAGAAAGAGAAAGAAAAAGAGAAAAAGTGACCGAGAAAGAGAGAAAGAAGAAAAGGGAAATCCAAATAAGTTCGGATTTTTCTCTTGTTTCAGTAGCAGATTGATCGAGTTTCGACCAAGAATCAGCAGCAAGAAGCTTTCAAGATTCAAAGCAAGGTAAACCCTCGTTTTCTCACGTTTTTCTTGGGGGAAAATCTAGGGTTTTGAGAGGAAAAAGGGAATGTGAGTAAATCGTGTTGAGATTTCGGTTAAAATCGAAACATGATTCGAATCTAGATGTTTTAAAACATGAATCCATGAATTGATGGTTTAGAAAACTAAGTTTAGTGAGTTTTCTTCAAGAAATACAGATTTTTTAAAAGTTGAGTAAAGAGATGTTCATAAGCAAAATGTGAGATTTTGCTTATGAAACCATGGATTTGTGATAGTAGAAATGTAGTCAACACCTTGAAACGATCTTATGGAGATCGATTTTGAGTGTAAGAAGTAGAACAAAGGCCATAAAGCCTTAGAAAAATCCGAGCAGAGCAGTTCGGACCCAGAATCTTGATTCTGGTATGAATACGGGCGTGTACAAGGGCATGTTCAGTACACGGCCCCGAACATGCCCACATGCACGACCGTTTGCAAGAAAATTCAGACCCGAGAGGTACACAGCTAAGAACATGGTCGTGTATCGGGCCGTGTCAAGGGGCACACGGTCAAGGGAAGGCGTTTAGCAGACCATGTTAGACAACAGGAAAACACGGCCAGAAACACGGCCGTGTAAGAGTCCAGAGGAGTACACGGCCAGTAACATAGCCGTGTATCCACCCATGTAAGTATACACATTCATGTTCCACGAAGTACACGGCCAGGCACGTAAGTCCAGAGAGGTACACGGCCGTGTAGGAGGGCGTGTCCGAAGCCAAAGAGTAAAAAAAAAAAAAAAAGTCTGGAAATAGAAATTTTATGTTTTGTCATGTTTCCAGTATAAGATGAATATTGGAAATAATCAGTGATTATTCCTTTTATAGGAGTTCAAGTCAGAGACCTCGATACAGCAGTCCCAAAGTAGTAGAGACTCACGCTAGCCGACTTTTTGTAAGTTCAAGCATTATCCTGACTACAACGTGGACAATCTTGTTATGTTTAAGATGTTATGTATATTGTTTGACGTGTATGTTAGACATTAATTGTCTACATCACGATATTCATGTCAGTTTATGTCAGTTCATGTCATGCATATAGAGTTTCATGTTTCAGTACACATGTCAGACAGGTACCAGAACATGAAAACAGGTTGGTGCACAAGGCACCTTAGTATGTTTATAATAACTCACACCCTAATAAATCATGTAACAGGTTCCGACTGTGGGGGCAATCAGTATGCTACCCAGTTGAAACACCAACAAGATGGTAATTAAACCAGTTATTGGCGTATCGGTCTCTCGACCCACGGGGAGGTTTTCATGTTTAGCTTCAGTTAAGATCGAGGAGGTCAGCACTAAAGTACCACTCCCAGTTGTGCTAACATGTCGGTACGACCAATCAGGAGCCCAAAACCAGAACTAAAATATCAGATAATGTCCTAAGACTAATCTTTTAGCCACGAGCATGTTTACAGAGTCCAGTTTCATGCATGAGCACAACAGTACAGCATGTCATGTTTCATGTTTTTATGTTTGAACTTATTAAGCCCATAGCTCATTAGTTTGTTCACATGTTGCAGGTAAGAGATCTGTTCACCAGTAGTATACAGTGGACGACGAACAGGGTAGATGCATGCCGAGGAGGATGTGGCGAGGGATTGTGGTCACCTTAAATCTTCCGCTGTATAGTTTTGAAAAACTTTAAACATGTAGTTTCAAGAACAAGAATTCAAGTTAAGATTATGTGATAGGGGAATCATGATTCATGTGCATGTTATTTTGTTAACATGATTTCCTTATCACATTTTCGAACAGTTCATGATATTAAGAAAAAAAAATTTATTCTGCAAAATTAGCAAGCAGTTTTCAAGTTCAGCATGATTGTCGGCGACCCTAGAGGCCTGCAGACTATTGCGGTTAACTACAGAGTTGACTGTAATAGCACTGTAGAGTCTCCACAGTAGGGCGGGCCGTCACAGTTGATATCAGAGCAGTTACGATGGGTTCAGTTTAGGATACCCAACGTAGTCACATTTGGTATCAGAGCCCAAGTTTTAAAATGGGTCTAGTTTAGAATACTTACTGTAGTCACAGTTGGTATTATCAGAAAAGTTGGTTGACCATATCCCGCCTAACTCCGTGCATGTCCTGTTCGCCGATCCAAGTAAGTTCAGTCTATGTTAAGATCAGTAGCTAGTTATGCATGAAAGTAAAGGTCTGTAGAGACCTATACTTTGTAATAAGTATATGATGTTATAATAATGCAAGAAATCATGTGGATCCTCTTATACAGGATCTAATATAAGTTCATTGTGTGATCTTAGGATACAAGGTAGCACGATGGAAAACCAGGGCCAAGGCCAAAGAAGGAGAAGGGGATGCCTATCTTTAACTCAGAGACTAGAAGAGATGCAAGCTCTTCTAGAAAACCAGATGAGAGAAAATGTAGAGTTGAGACAGAGATTAGAACAACTAGAACAGGGGCAGGGATCAATAGGGACTCCTGCACAACAAGCAGCAGAGGGAGAACAGGTAGTGCCACCAGCGGCACCAGAAGTGGTTCAGGAACCACCGGTCAGGGTGAACCCAGAGCCATTATACGAGAGATTTCGGAAGATGAGGCCTTCGGAATTTGAGGGTTCAACAAATCCTCTGGAAGCAGAAGATTGGCTTTTTTCAATCCAGGTGATTATGGAGTTCATGAGACTCACAGACGAAGAAAAAGTCTTGTGCGCATCCTTTGTTCTAAGGAGGGACGTAAGATTTTGGTGGGACACAGTCCGCATAAGGAGGGACGCGACCACAATGTCATGGGCGGAGTTCTTGGAGGAGTTTTACCAGAAATATTATGATCCTGCATCACTCCGACCCCAACAGAAAGAATTTTCAGAATTACAGCAGGGTGACATGTCAGTCAGTGAGGCTTACAGGAGATTTGATCAGCTCTCCTGCTTATATCCATATGTAGTGCCAACAGAAAGGGAGAAGATGCAGAAGATGATAGGCATGTTCAGGCCTGAGATTTCTACTTTGATTGACATTGGTCCAATCCCACCAATTTCAGTAGCCGACTGTGTTAGTCGTGTTTTGAGGGCAGAGTATCACCTAGCCCGACAAAAAGAAGAGAAAGAAAAGGTCTGAGAAGCCAGGAAGAAAAAAAAGATCTTGGCTAAGGCCTCTCAACTTGGACAACACAGCAAAGGCAGTCAGAGTACAAGACCAGAGCAGTCCAGTCATCCAGGCCCTTAGTTCCAACAGAAGAGAAAGGGCAATTTCCAGGGAAACCAGGGTCAAGAAAATAGACGCCAGTCACGGAGGACTAGCACCACTACAGTTCCAAGCAACCCCACCTATCCAAATTGTGGGAGGAAACATGTGGGTCAATGCAGAGCTGGCACGACTGCATGTTTTCAGTACGGAAAAGAAGGCTATTTCATCAAGAATTGCCCCATGAACCGCCAGTCAGTATCAAGAGCAAACTCTTCACGTCCGCAGCAGTCACAAGTTCATGCACTCAGACTGAGTTATGAAAGCCCATCAGAAGTACCTCCAGCAGTGCAGGAAAGACAAGAAAGAGCTCCACAGGCAGATGCTAAGGTGATGGCCTACACCAGAGAAGAGGCAGAGGTAGGGACGTCCAACGTGGTGACAGGTCAGATTTCTGTCGCTAACCACTTGGCATCTATTCTATTTGACTCTGGGGCCACCCATTCTTTCATATCATATGCATTTGCTGATAAGCTAGAATACCCTAGAGATCACATGGGAAGAACTTTTAGAACTACTCTCCCATCAGGAGAAATCATGTTGTCAGAGTACTGGTTACCTCATGTACCAGTAATCATGGCAAATAGAGAGCTGTATGTACAGTTGATCATGATGAAGATCGTAGACTATGATGTAATCTTGGGAATGGATTTCTTAGGAAAATATCAAGCTACGATAGATTGCAGAAACAGAAGAATAGTGTTCAAGCTAGAAGATGAAGAATGTTTCGAATATGTCGATTCTTCGAGAAGATGCAGTAAGATGATGATCAGCTCATTGAAAGCCAAGAAGCTAATAGCCAGTGGTTGTACTGGATATTTAGCCTATATCACAGATACAGCAGAAAACCAGACGTTACAACCAGAAGATGTTCCTGTTGTCAGATAATTTCTCGAGGTCTTTCCCGAGGAACTACCAGGAATACCTCTAGAGCGGAAAATCTCATTTGAGATAGAGCTCTTACCTGGAACAGCACTGATCTCCAAGGCGTCGTACCGCATGGCACTAGTGGAGTTGAAAGAGTTACAAGTGCAGTTGAAGGATCTACTTGACAAGGGATTCATTAGACCGAGCTATGCCCCAAGGGGTGCTCCCGTACTGTTTATCAAGAAGAAGGATGGGACGTTCCGCATATGCATAGATTACCGAGAATTGAACAAGGTTACAGTCAAGAATAGGTATCCATTGCCTAGGATTGATGACCTGTTCGATCAACTCAAGGGTGCAGCAGTGTTCTCAAAGATCGATTTGAGATCAGGATACCATCAGCTGAGAATCAAGGAAAGTGATGTTTCTAAGACAGCTTTCAGAACCCATTATGGGCATTATGAGTTCCTAGTAATGCCGTTTGAGTTAACGAATGTGCCAGCCGCTTTCATGGACTTGATGAACAGAGTCTTCAAGGAGTATCTTGACAAGTTTGTCATTGTGTTCATCGATGACATTCTTGTATATTCAAAGACTCATGCAGAGCATGAAGCCCAGTTAAGAGTTGTTTTTCAGAAGCTGAGAGAGCATCAACTCTATGCCAAATTCTCAAAATGTGAGTTTTGGCTAGACAGAGTACATTCTCGGTCATGTAGTGTCCAAGAAGGGAATTGTAGTGGATCCAATCAAAGTGGATGCAATCAACAAATGGCCTGCATCTAAGAGCGTAACAGAGATACGTAATTTCTTAGGGTTAGCTGGCTATTACAGAAGATTTGTGAAGGGATTTGTAAGATTGGCGGCACCTCTCACCACCCTCACAAGCAAGAAAAAGAAGTATATATGGACAGATGAGTGTGAAAGAAGCTTCCAAGAGGTGAAAAGACGGCTGACAAGTACGCCGATCCTCACACTCCCTACTGAAGGGGAGAAGTATGAAATCTACAGTGATGCTTCAAAGTGGGTTTGGGAGCAGTATTGATGTAAGATGGCAAGATGATTGCCTATACTTCATGCCAATTGAAAGAGCACGAGAAGAATTATCCCACCCACGATCTAGAACTTACTGCAGTAGTGTTCGCACTCAAAATTTGGCGACACTATCTATATGGAGCACAGTGCCAGATTTACACAGATCATCAGAGCTTAAAATACTTCTTCACACAGAAGGAGTTGAACATGAGGCAAAGAAGATGGTTGGAGTTGGTGAAGGATTATGACTGTGAGATCCTTTATCATCTAGGAAAAGCCAACCGAGTAGCAGACGCTTTAAGCAGAAAAGCGACAGTTTCGCAGCAGTTGCCTATTGACAGGTTGTCAAGACCGTTACAGTAAGAGATTCATTCGCTCGAGCTGAAGCTGATATCAGGAAAATTGTCAGCATTGCAGTTGAATTCATCATTGTTTGATGATATCAAGGAAGCTCAGAAGCAAGACTCAAGTCTAACAGACTCGCAGGAAGAGATGTCCACAGATGGATTAATCATGTATCAGTGGAGAATTCGCATTCCAGCATATGAAGAACTACGAAGGCGAATCATGTCAGAAGCTCATGAAACGCCATATTCAGTCCATCCTGGAGCCACTAAGATATACTAAGACTTGAAGTTATAGTTTTGGTGGAAAGGGATGAAAGGAGACATTGCAAGATTTGTGAGTAAGTGCCTTACTTGTCAGAAAGTCAAGTCTGAGCATCAACATCCTGGAGGAAAGTTAGAACCTCTAGAGATTCCAGAATGGAAATGGGAGGATGTTACCATGGATTTTGTGGTAGGACTACCCAAAATAAGAGGAGGACACGATGCCATTTGGGTAATCGTGGACAGGTTGACGAAGACAGCCAGATTTATATTAATGAAGATCACTTCCTCATTGGAGAAGCTGGCACATCTTTATGTAGATCATGTTATCAGGTTACATGGAGTATCAAAATCTATAGTATCTGACAGAGATGCACGATTCACTTCAAACTTTTGGGAGTGTGTACAAAGAGCCATGGGCACAGAACTGAGGTTCAGTACAGCCTTCCATCCTCAGACAGACAGACAATCAGAACGGACTATCCAGACTTTGGAGGATATACTCCGAGCATGTGTCATGGATTTTCCAGGAGCTTAGAATGAGAAGCTACCACTAGTAGAATTCTCATAGAACAACAGTTATCAGGCTTCCATCAAGATGGCACCGTATGAGGCCCTATATGGACGAAAGTTCAGATCACCCATCCACTGGTATGATCTGAAGGAAAAACAACTGCATAAAACAGATTTCATGCAGGAAACTTGCGATGCAGTTGCTAAGATCCAGCAAAGGATAAAGAGTGCTCAAAGCAGACAGAAGACGAAGATGCCTAGAATTCAAGGAAGGAGACTTTGTTTTTCTGAAAGTGTCACCTATAAAGGGGATTATGCGATTTGGTAAGAAGGGAAAACTGAGTCCAAGGTATATTGGACCTTATGAGATTATCAAACGCGTTGGGAAGGTTGCCTACAAGTTGGCATTACCTCCTGAGCTGTTAGTAGTGCACAGTGTATTCCATGTCTCCATGCTCAGAAAGTACATGTCAGATCCGTCTCATGTGCTACAACATAAACCAGTCCAAATCCAAGAGGATTTGACCTATGAAGAGCAGCCAGTTCAGATACCGGCTAAAGAAGAAAAGGTGCTGAGAAACAAAACCATTCCACTAGTCAAGGTATTGTGGAGAAATCATAACATTGAAGAAGTTACGTGGGAAAAAGAAGATGAGATGAGACTTTCATACCCTCACTTGTTCTAAATTTTCGAGGATGAAAATCTTATAAGAAGGGGTGAGTGTGATAACCGAAAAACTTAACACTCTCGAAAAATTTTGTACAAGATATGTAAATAAGTGTACATTTACAGTGAAACATGTTATAGAATACAAAGCAAAGGAAAATTTTGATTAATTGAGTTTTAATCAAAATTTGATAATGAATTAATGAATATAGTTTAAAAGCTAGGCATTAATTCAAATTAAGATGTTTTAAATTAATAGAAAAGTATGTGGAAAATACATATTAAAAGATCAATGGCACACAAGTGAGCCACATTGATCAATGGCCAAGATTAGCCAAACAAGCCCTTACAAAATTCTTAAAGAAAATTTAAAAGAAAATGTGAGAGGAAGAGAGACACGTGGAGGGCTTAAGTTAATTCAAGTGAATTAATTCACTTGGTTCCACAGTAAAGAGAAGCAGCGGAAAAAGAAAGAGAAAGAGAAAGAGAGAAAGTGACCGAGAAAGAGAGAGAGAAGAAAACGGAAATCCAAATAAGTTCGGATTTTTCTCTTGTTTCAGTAGCAGATTGATCTAGTTTCGGTCAAGAATCAGCAGTAAGAAGCTCTCAAGATTCAAAGCAAGGTAAACCCTCGTTTTCTCATGTTTTTCTTGGGGGAAAATCTGGGGTTTTGAGAGGAAAAAGGGAATGCGAGTAAATCGTGTTGAGATTTTAGTTAAAATCGAAACATGATTCGAGTCTAGATGTTTTAAAACACGAATCCATGAGTTGATGGTTTAGAAAACCAAGTTTAGTGAGTTTTCTTCAAGAAATACAGATTTTTCAAAAGTTGAGTCAAGAGATGTTCATAAGTAAAATGTGAGATTTTGCTTATGAAACCATGGATTTGTGATAGTAGAAATGTAGTCAACACCTTGAAACGATCTTATGGAGATCGATTTTGAGTGTAAGAAGTAGAACAAAGGCCATAAAGCCTTAGAAAAATCCAAGCAGAGCAGTTTGGACCCAGAATCTTGATTCTGGTATGAACACGGGCATGTACAAGGGCGTGTTTAGTACACAGCCCCGAACATGCCCACATGCACGACCGTGTTGTAAGAAAATTCAGACCCGAGAGGTACACGACCAAGAACACGACCGTGTATCAAGCCGTGTCAAGGGGCACACGGTCAAGGGAAGGCGTGTAGCAGACCATGTTAGACAGCAGGAAAACACAGCCAGAAACACGAACGTGTAAGAGTCCAGAGGAGTACACGGCCAGTAACACGGTCGTGTATCCACCTGTGTAAGTATACACGGCCATGTTCCATGAAGTACACGGCCAGACACGTAAGTCCAGAGAGGTACACGGGCAGAGACACGACCGTGTAGGAGGGCGTGTCAGAAGCCAAAGAGTAAAAAAAAAAAAAACAGTCTGGAAATAGAAATTTCATGTTTTGTCATGTTTTCAGTATAAGATGAATATTGGAAATAATCAGTGATTATTCCTTTTATAGGAGTTCAAGCCAGAGACCTCGATATAGCAGTCCCAGAGCAGCAGAGGCTCACGCTAGCCGACTTTCTGTAAGTTCAAGCATTGTCCTAACTGCAACGTGGACAATCTTGTTATGTTTAAGATGTTATATATATTGTTTGACGTGTATGTTAGACATTAATTGTCTACATCACGATATTCATGTCAGTTCATGTCATGCATGTAGAGTTTCATGTTTCAGTATACATGTCAGACAGGTACTAGAACACAAAAACAGGTAGGTGCACAAGGCACCTTAGTGTGTTTATAATAACTCACACCCTAATAAATCATGTAACAGGTTCCGACTGTGGGGGCAATCAGTATGCTATCCAGTTGGAACACCAGTAAGATGGTAATTAAACCAGTTATTGGCGTATCGGCCTCTCGACCCACGGGGAGGTTTTCATGTTTAGTTTCAGTTAAGACTGAGGAGGTCAGCACTAAAGTATCACTCCCAGTTGTGCTAACATGTCGGTACGACCAATCAGGAGCCCAAAACCAGAACTAAAATATCAGATAATGTCCTAAGACTAATCTTTCAGCCACGAGCATGTTTACAGAGTCCAGTTTCATGCATGAGCACAATAATACAGCATGTCATGTTTCGTGTTTTTATGTTTGAACTTACTGAGCTCATAGCTCATTAGTTTGTTCACATGTTGCAGGTAAGAGACCTGTTCACCAGTAGTATACGGTGGACGACGAACAGGGTAGATGCATGCCGAGGAGGATGGGGTGAGGGATTGTGGTCACTTTAAATCTTCCGCTGTATAGTTTTGAAAAACTTTAAACATGTAGTTTCAAGAACAAGATTTCAAGTTAAGATTATGTTATAGGAGAATCATGATTCATGTGCATGTTATTTTGTTAACATGACTTCCTTATTACATTTTCGAACAGTTCATGATATTAAGAAAAAAAAAAATTATTCCGCAAAATTAGCAAGCAGTTTTCAAGTTCAGCATGATTGCCGGCGACCCTAGAGGCCTGCAGACTATTGCGGTTAATTACAGAGTTGACTGTAATAGCACTGTAGAGCCTCCACAGCAGGGCGGGCCGTCACATTAATATCCAGTATTCAGTCAAAAATAATTCTTTATAATGACTAAATTTTATAAATAGAGGGCTTTGCCTCTTATAATGGCCATTCAAGAATTGTGAGAGATTTACGTATTTAATAAATTTCGGTTTTCTTAATTCTTGTTTCCTTTGTTTTCTCAATAGTGTGAGGTGAGTGACACTTTTTAGTGAGTTAGACACCGCTGCTTGAACGCTGAGTTGGAAAATTTTCTATCTACAAGTATTCTTCAACTTAATTCTTAATCTTTTGTTATTAACGCTTATGTTTTAATTCTTTCATTTTTTCTATCCTCTATATATATATTATTAATTGATTATATGAACTTGTATATTATATGATAGATATTTAATTATAAATAGATATTCATGCCATTTTGTGTGAAATCACATTGGACAATAATCTAAAACATGATCCATTTATTAATTTCAAATTTTACAAGCAACCAAACCTTGCATGCGGTCCATTTGGCCTTTAATCTTGTGGCCTATATTGCCCTTTACACTTAATTTGTTTCATCTTTTCCTTTTTTCTTTTTTGCCAACAATATTTGCAGGGCTTACGCAAGCATGACTTATCATAGGGAAAAATAGTACTTCAAGAAAGATAAGTTTTATTTTTCTTGAAGAAATACAAATATCTTTTTAAGGAACATTTATTTTTATTTATTTTAAATAAATTCACTTTTCTTCTATTTTAAAAAAGTGTTAATATAATGTCTAGTTTTTTTAAAGGAAATTTTTTCCATTATTAAATCAATTAATTTTTGTACTTTTTTTAAAATAATATCTATTCTATTTTTTAAGGACAATAATTTTCTTTTAATTAATAAAAAAAATCTCACATCTGCAAGGTTTGTAACAACGTACCCTCCAATCTTCAAAATATAACATTTGTTCCCAGCTTGATCTAAAATTAAAGAAAATGCTCCTTTCGTTAAGAATGTTAACAATTTTTAATCACATGATTGGCATGTGGTATTTTAGGTAAATGTAATTTGATAACTCTATAATATTTGAAATCTAATGTGAACTTGGAAGCTATTTCTAATTAAAAAAAAAATCTAATTTTTAAATAAAATACAATACAATAATTAAAAACATACAAAAAGTTTTAAAAAATAAACCAAAATCTCCTCTCTCTTCTTTTTTATTGCATAGGGAGGAGTCAGTGTGTGCGAAATAAAACATGTTTGCTTTGGAGACTTAAAGTATTTCATGCCAAAGAAATAAAACTGATAATGATAATTGTCTTGTTGTGTATGTGTATTATGAGAATATCCCTAATTTTTGCTTCTCTTGCTTTTGCATTGATCATGTGGCTGCCTCATGTTGCAACTCAACTCGTAATCAAAATGAAGGTATGAACATAAATAATGTGAAAGGATTATCGTCGTATGGAAAATATTAGCGTTGTCCGCATTTCTAATGCAGATAAATCAATAACGTTGGAAGTTGCAAAATGTCACACAAAAGTCTTATTAAGATTCACGTACTAAACTAAATAAAATACCATAAAGAGCAACTTCTTCCTTATTTATAAGGTTTTTATTTTCGATACAATATAGGTTAAGTATCCAATATTTTAGATGAACTATTACAGAATGGAAGAAGTAAAGTTTCATAGGTTGAAGTATTAAAACTTCATTTCGATGACTGACTCTGGCCTCCGGGTTCTATAGGGCTTGAATCCAAACGGCACTGGCTCATCAGCCACAGCCAGACGCTCTAATCCATTGTCATCCACAAAGATTCCAACATATTGGCAACTGGATGAGTCATCGGGGCAGAATAGAAGATTGTAGTTATTACGAGCAAGTTCGGAATCTTTTACAATTTCGAACCTAGTGGTTCTGTCTTCTCCATGGCCACCAACAATCACAAACTGTTGTCCGAAGACTTGGTCGGGATGATCACCCACCCTCCACACGGATGACCCTCCGCATACGTACGATACAGCTGCCTCGCTGAATTTGATGTTGGTAGGGGTGGACTCTCGGATAAATTCGTCTCCGCTGGATTCCAAGGGCGAAAGTTTTATCGGAAGACTTGATGGAAACGGTCCAATTTCGTGTCGAACCCAACAGGATCCATTACGATATATGAGTGGATAAATGGAGCCTGTCCAAAACCCTGGCCATATCCTGCGAGGCCATGCCACCAATATATAGTATTCGCCTTTTATGAGTTCGTTTCCGGATAAGTCAAGAACTGCAGGAAGCAGAGAGATGCCATGGCTAGCACACTCTCCTTTTGGTGTGGAGGAAAGTAAAAGGAGGGACAATATTGTGAGTAAAGTGGTAGCTTCCATTTGTGCTATTTTTTGGGATTTTTGTGTGTACCGATAACTAGGATGACGATTGTATTTATAGAGGATGCCATATCCCTCCATCCACCCATTGCGCACGTTTTTAAGGTTTGGCCGCTAATTTTGTATCCTATATATCCCCTCAAAACAGTTAAGAAAAATAAAATTTTTAGATACAAGAAACAAATTATACAAACAACAAGTGTGCATACTTAATCCAATTTTGGTACAAAAATCAACCCAACTAAAACAGGAGAATTAATTAAATGGTGGTTGTCCTATATTAATAACTTATTTAATTGTTGTTTAACAATACTATTGACATAATGAGCCCTACTGAAACAAAATAAATATATTAAAAAGTATACACCAATAAAATATATGGTTAATAAATAGACGAAACAGAAAACGTTTTCCTTATTGCATAGAAAGTCACATCAGCCATCAGTACACAATTGCCAAACACAGACAAGTACGTTTGGCCAAAAAAATTAAAGTCAAAAAAAAAAAAGGGAAAAATGATAAAAAAAACAAACGACGAGCAAACAAACGAGTACGACGTTGGCTCCAAACGCTCAATCGGACGAACGTGCCACATTAATTTTATCAAAACAACTTACCATATAACAAAACCATTTTCGTACGAATTTTTACCAGATTGTAATCGTATCCAACCTGAAACAGTTTTAAGCACGCCAATTGTTATCCTATATTTTTAGTATTAATAATTTGTATCTCGCATTAATTATATATTTTTTAATTTATACGTATTTAAATATTACTAGATTAATTAATTGTATATACTTTCTAGCAAATAATAATAATCCTTGTATACACTAATACAAAAATGATAACTTATTCTACAAGTGGAAAATGATAACTTATTTATGGAATTCTCTTCTCTCTTTATAGAACTAGCATGGGGACACGTGTGGTGTGTGTGCATAAGTATTCTTTATGTCATGTTTTTTATAAGTTACTTTTGATTTTTAGATCTAAAAACTATTTTTGAAAGTATCTGAATGATGAAGTGCTTTATATTGTTTGCTTATTTAATTTCTATACTAAGAGCTATGTTTAATTTTTAAAAAATGAAAAAAAGAAAACCTTCCTTCTAAAGGAAAAATACTTTCATAATCAAACTACATAATACTTAGGACCCATCTGAGAGAAGTTCTAAAGATGTGTTTTAGACGTTAAAGAAAAGTGAGTTTTAGAAAATGTGTTTGAGAAAAAAACTTTTTAGAGTAAAAAAGTGTAAAATTTGAAAACTTTATTTAGAACAAAATTATCAATATAGATTTTGTTTCGTTCCTTTTAAAATTCTATCAATTAAAAAAAAATCTTCTCATTTAAATTTGTATACGTAAAGTTATAAACTTTTAAACTTTGAATTTAATATAGAGTTTTAGATATGTAAATAGTAAAAAGTAATTATAAGGCAGAAAATAATATCTAAAATGTATCTCTAAAACACCCCAAACACCCCCTTAAAAGATCTTCTTCCTTGTTTATCTAAAATCGATATTCAATGCATTACATGACCTTGGAAGAATTTAACTTTCACTTTGAAACTTCTATTAGAAGTTCCACTTCCGTAAGAAAATAAATCTAACATCGTAGAAAAGGAAATTTATTTTTTTGATAGCAAAACCGTCGAAAAGGAAAATTAATTTTACTTTAGAAAATAAAATTATTGTTTTTTAAAATAGATGATATTTTTAAGAAAAATTATTTTACTCAAAGAAGAAAAATATTTTTCCTTTAAAAAGTAGACATTAGACTTTTTTTTTTTTTTTTGAGGTTTGAAATTGAATTTTTAATAAAAGAAGAAAAGTGAATTTTGTTAAAAATATGAGAAACAAAATATTCCTTAAAAAAAAGAGACAGTTATTATATAGGTATAATCAATTTGGATACAGTTAGATTAACGTAAATTAAAAAAACGGAAAACACAAAAGCAACAAAATAATGGGAGGGGAAAAGCAACAAAATCAATTTCAGATTTGTTCTGTACAGCAAAAAAAAAAAAAAATCAGATTTGTTACATTTTATATATAGCGGACAAATCAAGATTGAAGCCAACTATCAATGGGCAATTGGTTCAACGTTATCCATTGCGCATGATGGCCAGTTAATGTTTATCTACAGGGTGCGACCAAAACGTGATTGTAGCAGAAGAACACAGGAAATACGGTCAGCCTACAATAATACAATGTAACATATTCCAAATACAAGTGTCTCTATAATCAAATTTATAATGATTTAGATATCAAGACTACTATAAATACCAACTCCAACCTTAAGATTTTAAATACAATTTATTTATTATATTTTTATTAATATCTTTAATTAATTAATATAATAATACTTTTAAATACTTATCAATAAAAATATATAACTTATGTCACATTATAAAATTTTTAATTTAAAATTCGTATGAAAATATAATAATTTAAGTATTAGTATCTCAAATTAATTTTTAGTTTTGATATTTAATTTAAAATTTTTGATGTATTAAAAATTAACTTAAAAATATTTTACACATTCTCTCACACTTTCTCTTCCTTTCTATCTTCTTTTCGAATTCTCTCTCACTCTCTTATCTTATCAGCTCTCTTACTCTCTTTTTGTCACCATCCCTCATAGCTCTCTCTCCTCCTCGCTTTCTCAATTTTTCTCTCATCTCCCTTTCCTTCTCCAGTCTCCTCTCTCTTTCGTTCCCATCTCTCACTCTTTCTTCCTCAACATCTCTTGTCTCCCTTTCTCACCGTTTCTAACTCTCACTCTCTTTCTCTTTCTAAATTTCTTTTCCTCTCCCTCTCTAATCTCTTTCTTTCCCCTCCATTTTCGGTGACCATTGCCTGAGGTTCTCCCTCGCCAATTCACTGACCCCAGCTGCTTCTTGAAGCCCGCCAAGCTTCTGCCCAACCACTGTCGAGCCCATCTCCCCAGGTCGATAGCTGAGCCAACCTAACCCCACCGTCAACCGGTCGGCCCCCCCGAAGCTCGCAAACGCCACCCGACCAAGCCCAGCCAGCTAGCACTCGATTTCGCCGAGCCCAGCCCAGCCGTCGGCCCCTAGTTGTCGATCTCTCCTTCCTCGAGCTCACGTTGCTGGCCGTCGCCTCCCTGAGAACATGCAGCCCCTCCCTCACTTCTTCTCCATCGTAGTCAACCGCCAGCCGCCAGCTGCCAACTCAACCTGAGCTCAATGAGCCCCCATCGAATCGTCGCCGTCGAGCCCCGCCTTGTCTCAACCACCGCCATGCTCTCCACTGTGCCACTAGAGCCTTCACGTCGCCTCCTCGAGTCGCGACCGCCCCTCTACTGCCATTCTCCTCGCCCATTCACTAGACCACATCGTCGCCATGGCCGTGTGGACCAAAGCCGAGGAGGAAAAAAATTAAATTAAATTAAATTAAATTAAAATTTTAAATGTATATTTGAATTGTTTTGCAATTTGAAATTTAAATTAATATTACAGTTAAAACTGGTCTAGAAATTGGAGATATTTCTCTGCAAGTCTACAAGCATTTTTAGAGTTTTGGATAGTTAATATTTTAAGGTTAGTCTTGTCAAAATTTTCAAAAGATTTATGAATGTTAAAAAAATAAAATATTATTTTTAAATTTAAAATAAATAATAAATCAATTAATTCAATTTATTGTAATTAAAATTATAAAATTTTTGAATAAATAATTAAATTATTTGTGATTATATTTTAAGTACTCTCAATTTGGAATTAGAGAAGAGGATTGCTTTGGAAAACATACTAAAAGTTATCAATAGATAATTACTAAGAGATAGGATATTTGATGCTGTCTATGTAGCCTATTTTTTCTTTAATGATTTGGCAAAAAATATTGATTTAAAGAAAATGAATATAAAGTTTTATAAATTCGGTAATTTTTGAAAAATGTCATGATTTCAGAAATTAAAGGAAAAACAATCTAGACATGAATATTTGATAAAATAAAATAGTAGGTGGAAAGGTGGTAAGTAGATCCAAGGGATGGGATCTAAAGGAAGTTTGATCTAAAGACTAAGAAAGTGACAAAATGACATACAAAATTTTTTGTAAATTTGGGGAATTTCTTTAAGTTGATCCGGATGGAAGTGGTCAAATTATATTATATTGTTAATTCATTAAAATTTCCACTAAAAAAATTTTGGGGTATTACAAATAGTTAGGCTAAACATATAAGGGATGTTTTGGATGATTTTCCTACAAATAAATTCAAAATTCCTAATATGAAACCTATATATACACATGTAAATCTTGAACGCTAAACAGGATTTTTTTTTTACCGAATGTTTTCTCCAGTTTTTCCTCAAAAAATATAGATGCGATAATTTTTCCTAAGAACCCAAAGCTGCAATGTTTGCCTTGTAATGAGCAAGTGAATCTATTGTTATTATTATTTTTTAATGATCAGCTTCTTATTTCTTGCCACTACATGAAAACCACTTTACCGATAACTAGTAAATTTTATCGCACTTGTCGTTGTTAAAGGTGATAGTTGTTATATTTGGCCTGGGAAAATCACTTACCATTCCTTTGTTCTAAGTATGCATATAGCGATAGCAAACATCGTCTCTCAAAAAATCCAAAAAATCATCATTGGGAAATAATTAAAAAACTCACCAATTAGTTTGCTTTCTTAAATAAATTTGGAAACACTTAATGTCGTTTGTAAAAGTGTTTCTGAAAATTTTAGCTAAGAATAACACCCCAAAATTTTTGTTAAAAAATTTCACATATTTTGTTGTGACAATAAACGTTGCTAAAAAATCTGATATAGAGACTTTAGTAAAGACATCCCCCTTAATTCCCTTCTTCAATTTCCCTTTCTCCATTCTCTCCCACCAGCCCATGTCTCCACACCCACCATCGAACCTCCATGGCTCCACCTCATTCACGTGACCTCCGCCCGCCTCCTCCTCACCTTTTCGTTTCTCCCTTCATCTATTCTCTATTTGTTTCCACCAGCCTTTATTACATCATGTGCTTCAACTTGATTATAATTTTGCTACGATATATCACTATTTTATTAGGAAAAAAAATTATTGAAAAGATAATAAAAGGAATAAAAACTTACCATCCTAGAAAGACAGTAATTAAATATGCAACATAACATAAAACATATTAAGATTTTTCAAATTTATTGCAATGTCACTTATTTACAAAGAGACATATTGCATCAAATGCGCGCGCGCGCGCACACACACACACAATATATATATATATATGTATACATATATAAGTAGAGAACACACATATAATCTTAAGCCATAAAAGGAGGTTCTCCAATTACATCGCCGTGTCGGTGTTGGTTACCTTACTACACTTTTCTTTAAAGGCACCAGTACAAGAAAGTCCTTTACAACAAATGTGTAGTAACAAGCACTGTTCACCTTCACTTAAGCATATGCAAGTTCCTTGAATGTAAGAGGTGCAATACAAGTTATCACAGCAAGGATCAAGTGCACCACAAGGTTGACCATTTCCGATGCAATTCTCATATGAACGACCAATCAGAAGCGCTCCAAGATCCATGGCAAACTTCCGGTTTTCTAACAGTTCGGCACAAGGGACTGCAAATCATATGTAACCAAGCACGTTACAACCGCCAGTGAAACCAAGTTGATCTTTTTAGCAGTCTCCTTGTTTAGCAACTTTTTTTTTTTTTTTTTTCCAATCTCACTCGTTACTTTACTTATAGGGGTGCTCTCCCAATCCCAACCTTGAGAGTTTGTTAATTTGTAGCAAACCAGATTCCTTTAGTAATGATTGCAGCTGAAAATTTTGAATTAGAGTTGATTGATCTTTCAAAAAATAGTTAAAATTTTTGTTAATTTTTTAGAAAAAAAAAAAGACTGAAAAATCTAGTTTAAATTAGGAAGCCAAATGCAAATATCTTTCTCTCTACGTTAATTGTTGGATTTTAGAATGCTAACTTAATTTTTAGTACAATGTGTCCAGTGCCCAGTGGTCCACAAATTCCGTACATTAATGAGGAGTAATTGGAGGGTATAACTTCAGTATCAGAATAGTAATTGAAATCAACCATATTATGGAAGCTTTACGTTTGTATATACAGTTACATTTGTAAGAAATTTTGAATTTATTTGTAGGCAAAATATCCAAAATATTTCTTATTGATAGTCTAAATATTATTTATAATCATCTTATTGTACAAATGCCTACATTAATATCCAGTTAATCAATCAAAAAATATCCATTAAAATGGCAATTCAAAAAATTGGGAAAGATTTTCATATTTAATAAATTTCATTTTTTTTTCTTGTTTCCTTTGTTTTCTCGTTAGTACGTGTGAGATGAGTGAAACATTTAGTAAGTTAGACACTGCGGTGGGAGTCTAAGTTGGGGAAATTTATGTTTACAAGCATTTTTCATCTTAATTCTTAATCGTTTGTTATTAACGCTTATGTTTTACATCTTTCATATCTTCTATTCTATATTTATATTGTTAATTGATAATATGAACTTGTATATTATATGATAGATATTTGATTACAAATGGATATTCATTGCAGTGCGTAGCAAAACATATTGGGCAAATAAAACATGACCCATTTATTAGTTTTGACTTTTTCAAGCAACCAAACCGTGCAAGCGGTCCATTTAGCCTTTAATGTTGTGGCCAATATTGCACTTTACCCTTTTATTTCTTCTTTTCTTTATTTCTTTTTTGTCAATAATATATACAAGGTGCAAGCATGACTTATTACAGGGCAAAAGACTACTAGGCACTCTTCAAACTTTTAATTTTGTTTAAAGAAAAATAAGTTTTCTTTTTCTTGAAGAGATAAATATCTCTTTTTTTAAGAAACATATTTTTTTCAATTATTTTAAGTAAATTCAATTTTCTTCTTCTTCTTTTTTTTAAAGCGTTAACATAATGTCTACCTTTTTAAAGGAAATTTTTTTCCATTATTAAAACAATTAATTTTTCTACTTTTACTAAAAATAACATTTATTTTTTAAGGACAATAATTTTCTTCAGATTAATAAAAAAAAAAAATTCTCCTCGTCTATAAGGTCTGTAACAACGTACCCTCTTGATGCGAACCCCGTCAAGAATAACGAAACCCATCAAGATTAGGACCATGTTGTGCCATATTTTGCATCACCTCTAATCTTCAAAATATAACATTTGTTCCTAGCTTAGATATATAAAATTAAAGAAAATGCTCATTTCGTTAAGAATTTTAAAGAAATTGTAATCACATGATTGGCATGTGGCACTTTAGGTAAATGTTATCTGATTACTGTATAATTCTCGAAATCTAATGTGAACTTGAAAGCTATTTTTAATTAAAAAATCTAATTTTTAAATAAAATATTTTACAAAAAATAAAAAACATTCAAAAAGTTAAAAATAATAATAAATAAAATCTTCTCTCTCTTCTTTTTTGCTGCATAGGGAGGAGTCAATGTGTGAAATATAAAACATGTTTGCTCCAGAGACTTAAAGTATTTCATGCCAAAGAAACAAAACTAATAATGATAATAGTCTTGTTGTGGATGTGTATTACTTGAATATCCCTAATTTTTGCTCCTCTTGCTTTTGCATTGGTCATGTGGCTGCCTCATGTTGCAACTCAACTCGTAATCAAAATGAAGGCATAACATTATTAATGTGAAAGGAATATCGTCCTAAGGTGAATATTAGCGTTGTCGCTATTTCTAATGCACATAAATCAATTCTAAGGGCTCATAATGACGGCTCTATTGCTGCCAATGCGGATGCTACAGTTGTAGAGCATGGTGAACCACGCAAGGATGCCAATGATATTAGGGAAAAGAATAAAAATAGTGTTGCAGAAGTTAATAGTAATATAAATAATGCGATCAAGATGGTCTTGTGATAAATAGCTTTATCGCTTTGTTGAATTTAGACATGAATATGGAGATAGAGATTAATAGCACCAATTGTGAGAAAATCTACTTGATACTATTCGTATGCTGGATTTTGATCCCAAGGTTGCTTTCTCTTACAAGGAAGGATAAAAGTGTTCACTCTTCGAAGCTGCATGGGAAAAGATCACCCAAGCAATGGGAGGTAAGAAGAATAAACATACTTCTATTAAAAGGCTTCATGCTATCCATCTCCTTGATAAAAAGGTTGACTGGAAAGGGCTAATGATATGCTGGAGAACTCCTCAAAGACGACTAACAAGCAACTTTGCTATCACTTCATATTGCGATCCCCATCTCGGACCCAAAATTATCTGGAATTCTGTTTCTAAATATTCTCGAACCTCTCCCACTGCTCCATAATTTCTCGCTATATATCACTCTCCTCCTCAAGTGAGTCTTAGGAGATACAAGAATTCTGGATCACAGCTAAAAGGACTTCCAAATAATTCAGTCTCCTATCACAAAATCCAGAACAGTAAAAATTCCAGAACTTCAAAGCATGTTCTGCTTTTCTGCACTTAGAAACCAACTTAAAACTGTGATATCCCAGGACATTGATATTCCAACCCTCATTAACTTAAAACTGCTCTAAAAAAATGCTGTAAAATTGGCCTGTGATCAGAGTCAATGATGGAAGATTAACTACCCCAAAATTAAGAAAATTAAGGCACCAATCAGAGAAAAAAATAACCCTTTCTAATCTTTCCATAATAAAAGATCCAACATCATGCTTGTTCCACCAAGTATGCCAAATGTCGTTGGACCCTCCCCCACTTCCACACCACCCATATCATTTAAGAAAGACTGTAGAAAGCTAGAATCAGTAGCCCAATCGGCACCCCTCCACCCTTCTCGTGTTGGAATAAAATGCTGTTCAAGTCACCCATGACCACTCACGGATTATTGATACTGCCTATCCTATCCACAATAGAACACCAAAAGTGACCTCTATCCTCTTGATAAGGAGGATCATAAATAAAGAAACGAAACCAATCCGTGAGATTCAGTTGAGCCCTGAACTTAAGAGCAATTATTGAACTCGAGAATGAAGAGACTTCCGCATGCCTTTAGCAAAAATGGACTCTAACTATTAAAAAAAAAGTACTTGGGTAAGGTCCAATCCACTAATAATAAATAATATTATTGGACTCTTAAATATAATTGTAACTTATAATTTCAAAATTAGGTTAATTGGTAAACTAACAATTTTCTTGTATTTAGCCCGAATACTACGTTTTCCTTTTTATTGTACAATGCCTAAAACATCCTATGTGTGTGTGTGTATATATATATATATAAAATAATCACAAAATACCTTCTTACTGTACAACACCTAAGCACACGTTTGGTGTTAGCATTTTTTTAGCATTGCATTTAAATGCAATACAATTTTCCCCCAAATACAAAAACATTTCATTCAAACACCAATCACATCACATTTTAAATCTAACACAATCACTATTTATTATTTCACTTTTTCTATTATTTTTATTAATTACATCATATATTCCCTCTCTCTCCTTTTTTTCTTTCTACTTTTATCCATCACATCACATATTTATTATTAAAATACAATTCAAATACTTTTCCCCCAAACACACATTGCATTCAAATGCAATGCTAATGCTTTTCCTCTAAATATAAATTGCATTCAATGCATTGCATTTAAACGCAATGCAAATGCAATGCGTTCACCAAACAAACCCTAAATGTTTTATCCATTAATTATGTTATAATATTAAAGAAGACAAATGTTGGAATTAAAATAACTCTCAAAACATAATTGAAATATTTGTTTGCTCATTTTTAATTATTTTAATTAAAAGTTTCAGTTAAATCACATTTCAAATAATATTTATTATCGATGGAGTCTTGATATTTTTAAAAAGTTATCATTTTGAAGGATATCTTACGACTCATTTAGCTAGATAATGAAGGCATTACGTACAATAAAGTTATAAAAAAGTAATAGTGTAATGACCAGCTGTTGTAAGCCATTGCATTAATCACTTAAACTAAATCTTTTTGCTTTAATTACTTATATTGGCTTAGACTAGGGTGCTAAAATTTTAGAATAATTTTAACAGTCATACTTATGACATTTTTTTTTCTTATATTTGTTTTAGAAGACATATGCACATATATATATATAACTAATCTTAAAAATATGATATAATTGATCTTCAAATATATGCATACTTTGAAATATTTTATAGAATAACTGCATAGTGGTTTTCCACACCACCAACATTTGCTCACATCTCTATCTAAAATTGCTCTTCAAGGATTATGTTATAGGCTATTTGTGACACCCCACCCCCCTCGCGCAGGAGATGTCACTGAAATTCTGCTACTTTACTTCTTCTTTTTCAAAACATAATGTAATAGATTGCGGAAATTTTTTTTTTTTAAACCATCGATATACATAGGACTACAATTTCCCCAAAACTAAATTATCATAGTTGGAAACTATTTCATATTACTTGTATATAATAATATCATACTGTATTAAAAATAGTTAAAATCAAACATAACAGTGTACTTTATACAATATCATACAATTGTACTTTTCTTTTTCCTTTTCTTTTTCTTTGCGGAATTAGCCTGGTAGGTCCATAACATTTTTATCATGACACTGGCACTTTATCTCTGTAGTCCAATCCATAAACTGTGGCTCAGGTTACAGGTTGCTTACCACGATTACCTGAACACGAACAAACTGGTGAGCTACATGCCTAATAAGTTCAGACATAACATTTAAACAATAAAACATCACAATGCAACTCAACAAATATGCATGGAGTTCATTATGCTCAATTTATATTTACATTGTTCATTTATTATGTCTATGGGTCCGTTTTGGTCGTACCTTGTGCGCGCTGTAAGAGAGGCCTGGGAGCGACACTGACTCTCCCTCATCTATGGTATGTCTTCTGCTTCGACATAAGGTAACCTCCCTTTGCGAGAGGCCGGTACGCCAAAATATTAGGATTTCATTACCCTGTTGTTTATTGTGTAATGCTACTTACTATGACATCTTAACTGTTTTAGTGTACATATTTATAATTAATGCACTTGATGTTATGCCCATTTAGTCCAAAAATACAGCTTAAAACTCATCATCTACACACTTAAACATTGGGGCATGATTGGGACTGAAAATGAGGCACAAACTTTAATTATATATTTTTGGAATAATTGGAGCGCTTGGCACTCATTCCCGAGCACCTGGCCCTTCATCTTATTTTTCTGCAAAATTTTGGACAGAAACCTCAGCGCTTCGGCGCTCCCCTTGCAGCGCCTGGTGCTTTTGAAAATCCGGTGCAAGCGCCTGGCTCTCATACCCTAGTGCCTGGTGCTTCAGTCAATTTTTACACTAGCACTTGGCTCTCATACTCTAGCACCTGGCGCTCCTACTGGATTTTTGAAACCAAATTTCGACCGAGAGCTCAGCGCCGGGGCGCTCCTTGACCAGCGCCTGGCACTTGGCTCCGACTAAAATGGGTTTTTTTAAACACACTTTGACACCAAAGCCATTTCCCACACATACAATCAACCCTAAGACATGATTAATGTATTCTAGGGTTAAAAATCCATAAAACATCATCATGTACATATAACACATTAATACATACTCGTACACTTGCCAATTTAGGAGTTTTAACGAGTTCACAACAACAAATAACTTTTCTAGCCAAAGAAATTAGGCTATACATGAATTGAAGTTTTAACAACAACATAGGGTTCCAGTTGTTCATGTCCATACATTTAAATGCCAGAACTTACCAGAAATCTGCTAATGTTTCCTTAGATTGATTTCTTAGTTTCCTTTCCTTGGTTTCCAGTCGTTGCCCTATAATGAAACAGTTCGACTTTCAGTGAAATGTTTATAGGTCAACACTAGAGCATTTAAACATTTCTTATATACATTATCATCCTTAAACCCTTAGCCTTAATTATAAGTCTGAAAATTTTGGCATTATAACGGCTTAAATCTTTATTTTCCCACTGTGCCAAAACGACTTAAATTGCGTTATTGGACACAGTTTTCATTATAAACCTGCTCAAAATCTCAGTACATAATAACAATCCATTTCCATGTATTCTATATAACATAACCTTCACATCTTTTTCAAACTTAGGGTTTTTTGTTCACAACCCTAAATTTTCTTTGTCTTTCTTTCTTTCAACACCTATATACAACACTATTTCATTTCCTAATTCACAATACCAATCCATTATCATTTCATAAGGGTTTTCAACCCTTCCTCCACGTCAATTTCCCTCCCCCATGCAACACATTTATTTTCAAAAACTAACCCCACAAACACTTCAAAAACAAGCTTAAAATATGTTTTTCCACATGAATTTCATCAAAACACTCAAAACCATTCTAACCCGATTTTGTTCCACTATTCCCATAAGCATAAAAACACTTAAAAACAAGCATTAAAACAAGATTTTGAAATACTTACTTAAGCTTTAGGGTGAAAACTCTTTAAGATGAAGTTTTCTCACACTTTTTCTTCAAAATTTACAATTTTTGAAGATTTAGAAATTTTGGTGGCTTTGGGAACGTGGAGAAAGTGAAGAGCAGGGGAAAATGGTGGTTTTCTGCTGTGGGGGACGTGGGAAATTAGAGAAAAAGTTTATAAAATCCTTAGGGACCATTTTGTAATTTTTGAAAATTTTGGGGTCAAAATGAAAATTTCTTAGGGGTATTTTTGTAAAATTTTTGGGACTTTTTCAGCTGAAATCCAGCTGTTTCTTCCCCTCTCTTCCACGTGCAATGGCAGCTAAGGCTCTAATTAATGCACATTTCTTTCTTTAAACGGGATTTTGAGAAAAATACTAAAAATTCATTCTTTTTAGTAACCCTTAGATCAAAAGGTATCTTTGATCTCATCCATTGATTCTTATATTAATAAGAAAATATTATTTGTTTATACAGTATAGGTTTTTCTTTAATTACAATATAATTTTCATCTGTCGAAATTTTGATCGAAAAGCTATACTGGCCAAATTTCACAATTTACCTCCCGAAATGCTATTAGAGTCTTTTGATGCATTGTATCATTTAAAACACTCCATAAACCTTAGATATTTCATTATTTTCTATCTGAGGTCTATGGTTGTCACATTTTAAGTCTCAGTAAAATTCTGTTTTTCGATACCGAAAATGCACTATTTGAGACATTTCGATTCGAAAATCGTTACATTTATAGCCATAAAACATTTATCAACTCTAATAAATCATCATTAGAGTAAAATTTATATATCTTTACATCACACTACAGTTATTAATTCTATTGACCTTTCATATCTGCAATATATGCTTATGAGCCAATACATATGATTAAAAGCTTATCCAATTTACAATAGCAGCCAAAAATATCTGAGCTCTCCTAAACATAGGACTAGCTGTTACAAAGGCCATATGGAACTAACGATTCTATAAACGACAATAAAGGTTAAGCTTTTGAACCGATACATGTGATTAAAAGCTTATCCAATTTACATAAAGGCCACCTGCATCATTTACATATGTGTATATACATGACATGTATTTTTACTTTTACTTATTTATTGCCAACAGTATGCACTCATTTCCTATTTAGATAATTTGTTTATATGTACTTCCTAATCATAATAGAGAAAAAAACAGAAAAGAGCATATCGAGTGTTGCACCCTTGTTATGTTTTAAAACATAATCAAAATACAAGGCCTTGAATTTAATATAATATATATATATATATGAGAACATAATGTAGTGTTATTTTCTTTCAGACAAGAAAAGGGCATTGGTCGTTTACCCTTTTTTTTTTTACTCACAAAATAAGTTTTTCAAATTAGAGTTTTTTTTTTTTTTTTTGAATTTGAAGATTCAGACTCTTAATCTTTTAAAATCAAGTGTGAAATTACTATTAAATTATATTTACAATCATGAAATCAGAGATTTTTTGTTGGGAGAATGTGTATAATTTATTTATTTGATATAAAATCTTATTTAGTTAGTAAATTTCCTATTTTTTTCAAATATTTTGAAATCTTAATATTTTCTAACATTTATTCTAAATATTTTAAATCTAGTTATTTACAATTTTTTAGTTTCATAAAAATGCAATTTACTCCGATTTCTGCTTTTTATTTTAATAAAAAAAGAGTAGTCAAAAGAGCACACAATCTAGTTTTTTTTTTTTAATCAATTATTTTTAGTTTTTATTGGAAGTGTATCTGGTGAAATTGAACTGATTTAGTCTTAATTTTACACTAGTTCTTTTGCTCAAATATTTTATACAAGTTTTAACGACAAAAATATTAATGTTAAAAAGTGAGATTTGTAAGAAAGCCCCTCAAAAAAAGATATATCTATATTGTTATCCCAGTTATTATAATTATAATTTTTTTTTTTTTGGGAATTTGAGATAGGAAATCTGAAACATTCACCTTATAATGGATTTTTTTTTAAATCTGAAACATTCACTTTTTATAATAGAATCAAAAATAGAATTACCACAAGTTATGCCTACAATCACTTTTTATTTTTATTTTTTTTTTCAATTAGATAAACATATGTGCTCAATTAAAAAAAAAAAAAATCAATTCTGCCACGCGGTCTACAATTGTTTCCAACCTCCAACATTATTAATATAGGAAAACTTTGCTTTTTCATGTCTTCATATCTTTTTACCATCTCGTTCTCCTATTCTTTTAAATCATTTTCTTGTTTTTTTTTTTTTTTCTAAGTTATATCGTGTAGTCTGTAGAATGCACATTGACTTCTTCCCTAATATACTATAATAATCAAAATATTGTCTTTATCTTTTTTTTTTTTTTTAATTCTGAGGTCAACTCATAAAATAACTACTGCCAAACTTCTTATAATGAACTTTTCTTCTTTTTTTTTTTTCATTTCTTTTTATTTTCCCAAACCTTCTCACAAACTTGAACCAATATTGTTGCAATAAATATTGGTTTGTTATTCAAAAAAAATGTTGCTTTGTTTAACGTAGTTTTTTGCTTTGGTTTTAGCTTTAATTAATTGAGAAAAAGAAATAAAAATTATAATTTTTTTAATAATTGTTTATAATCATATTTTAAAAGAGTTTAGTCAAATTAAAAATGTTCTAAAATTAGATTATTTTCACAAATGATTTTTGAAGTATATACTGAGTTTTATGTTATTTATTAACTTTTAATTTTACACATTATAATATATTAATTTTATATTATTATCCAAACGGCTCTATTAAAATTGTATGGAAATTGAGCACATTATGATCATGTGATATTTAATTAAAACTAAAAGTGCAATTAATTAATGTTTTATGAAGGGAAACTATATCTTTAAAATATTTGTGATCACGATTATATATTTTTGTGATAACCGGGAATTTTAGATTCTCGGAGTAGGTTAAAATTGTATGTATATAACAATTTTAATGAATAAAATATAAAAAAATTGTGTTTTAATACTGTTATGAATAGTGTAAAAATGTTCTGGTAGTGTCAAAGTGTGCGAGTTCGGAAATGAAAAATCTTACTGGACATAATTGGGTGAGACGGTTCGAAATCAGAGCCGAAAACCCTAGAGAGTGCATTGAAATGCACTAAAACAATAGAAATTTACGGTAGAGAATTATGATCAAACGAAAGTAAAATAAGACAAACCAATCACACCGGAGGCGCCTAGAACCCGCCTACACGATTTCGGTGAAGTTCCGTTTGAATCGGATTTCGATCAAAAATTGACCACGAATTAATTAGTGAATTAATAGGAATAGTAGGATGACATCATCAAAATGATGTCATAAATCCATTTTAGTTTACATGACTTAGAAAGTAAAAGTGTGATAACCGAGAAATCTATCGTTCCCGAAAAATTTTATATAAGATATGTAAATAAATATACATTCATGATGAGATATGTTATAGAATACAAAGCAGATGAAAATTTTGATTAACTGAATTTTAATCAAAATTTGACAATGAATTAATGAATATAGTTTAAAAGCTAAGTATTAATTCAAATTAAGATGTTTTAAAATTAATAGAAAAGTATGTGGATAATGCATATTAAGAGATCAATGACATACAAGTAGGCCACATTGATCAATGGCCAAGATTAGCTAAACAAGCCCTTATAATTTTCTTAAAGAAAATTTAAGAAAATGAAAGAAAGTGAGAGAGAGAGAGTTAGGCACGTGAGTTTAAAGGGGGGGGAATTAAATCACTCCCCTTAGCTGCAAAGAGAAACGCCCGAGAAAGAAAGAAAGAGAAAGAGAAAGAGAAAGAGAAAGAGAGAGAGCAGAAGAGTAAATCCATTCAAGTTCGGATTTTTCTCTTCCAACCAGGAAATTGTTCAAGTTTCAGTCAAGAATCCACAACAAGAAGCTCTCAAGCTTCAAGCAAGGTAAACCCTCATTTTCTTACATTTTTTGGGTGGAAAAATCTGGGGTTTTGAGTGGAAAAAATAGAATGTGAGCTTAGCATGTTGAGATTTTCGGTTAAATCGAAACATGGCTCAAGTCTAGTTGTTTTTAAACACGAATCTATGAGTTGATGGTTTAGAAAATCAAGTTTAGTGAGTTTTCTTCAAGAAAGTTCATATTTTTCAAATATTGAGTTAAGAGATGTTAATAAGCAAAATGTGAAATTTTGCTTATGTAACCATGGATTTGTGATAGTAGAGATGTAGTCTATACCTTGAAACGATCTTATTGAAATCGATTTTGAGTGTAAGAAGTAGAACAAAGGCCATGAGAGCCTTAGAAAATCAGAGCAGAGCATTTTGGACTTAGAATCTTGATTCTGGTATGAACACGGGCGTGTACACAGGTGTGTACAAGGGCGTGTTCAGAACATGGCCTCGAACATGCCCACATGCACGATCGTGTTTCAAGAAAAATTCAAATCCGAGAGGTACACGGCCAAGAACACGACCGTGTATCGGGCTGTGTCAAGAGGCACACGGTCATGGGGAGGGCGTGTAGCAGATCATGTTAGACAGCAGGAAAACACGGTCAGAAACACGGTCGTGTAGGTGACCGTGTAAGCATGCGCGAATTACACGGCCATGTTCCACGAAGTACACGGTCATGCACATAAAGTTCAGAGGAGTACACGGCCAGGGACACGCCCGTATAGGAGGGCGTGTTCGAAGCCAAAGTAAAAAAAAAAAGGAGTCTGGAAATGTGAATTTACATATTTTGCTATGTTTCCAGTATAAGATGAATATTGGAAATAATCAGTGATTATTCCTTTTATAGGAGTTCAAGCCAGAGACCTCGATATAGCAGTCCCAGAGCAGCAGAGGCTCACGCTAGCCGACTTTCTGTAAGTTCAAGCATTGTCCTAACTGCAACGTGGACAATCTTGTTATGTTTAAGATGTTATATATATTGTTTGACGTGTATGTTAGACATTAATTGTCTACATCACGATATTCATGTCAGTTCATGTCATGCATGTAGAGTTTCATGTTTCAGTATACATGTCAGACAGGTACTAGAACACAAAAACAGGTAGGTGCACAAGGCACCTTAGTGTGTCAATAAAACTCACACCCCAAGTAAAACATGTAACAGGTTCCTACTGTGGGGGCAATCAGTATGCTACCCAGTTGGAATTCTAGCAAGATGGTAATTAAACCAGTTATTGGCGTACCGGCCTCTCGACCCACGGGGAGGATTTCATATTTAGCTCCAGTTAAGACTGAGGAAGTCAGCACTAAAGTACCACTCTCAATTATGCTAACACGTCGGTACGACCAATCAGAGGTCTAAAACCAAAACTTAATAACAGATAATGTCCTAAGACTAATCTTTCAGCCAAGAGCATGTTTCATAGAGTCAAGTTCCATGCATGAGCACAGCAGTACAGCATGTTATGATTCATGTTTTTATGTTTGAACTTACTGAGCCCATAGCTCACTAGTTTGTTCACATGTTGCAGGTAAGAGACCTGTTCACCAGTAGTATACGGTGGATGACGGATAAGGAAGATGCATGCCAGGTGGATTGGGTGAGGGGTTGTAGTCACCATTAGTCTTCCGCTGTACAGTTTTAAAAAGTTTAAATATGTAATTTCAAGAACAAGATTTCAAGTCAAGATTATGTGATAGAGGAATCATGATTCATGTGCATGTTATTTTGTTAACATGATTTCCTTATCACATTCTCGAACAGTTTATGATATTTTGTTCAGAAAAAAAATTTATTCCGCAAAATTAGCAAGCAGTTTTCAAGTTTAGCATGATTACCGGCGACCCTAGAGGCCTATATACTATTGCGGTTAACTACAAAGTTGACGGTAATAGCACTGTAAAGCCTCCACAGCAGGGCGGACCGCCACAAAAAGTGAAAGGTGTATGGCTAGGATTGTCCCAAATTTTGATCAAGGGTCACGATCTTACCAAAAAGCCATTTGAATTTTTTTTTATTTTTGGAAAAAGGCCATTCAGCCATGTGGAAAGGAAGAAGAAAAAAATTTGATTTTTGCCCTAAAATCCTTACTTTTTAGTACTTGAACAATTAGCAAATTGTTGAAAAAAATTACAAAAAAGTCTTTGGTTTTTGCCTATAAATAGGCATCAAAATTCAATCAAAAAAATGAAAAAAAATAAGCCAAACTCTTGCCTTTTTTCTTCAGCCAAAACCGTGGCCTTCTCCCCCTTTGAAAGCCAAAATTTTGTTTTCAATTTCACACTAAACTTAGCTTGCATTGCATTTCCAACATCAAGTCATCAACTAGTCAAGGTAAACTTCAAAATTAAAGCTTTACTCTTTGATTTTCCTTAGAAAATCCGTGGGTATGAGAGTGTGAAAACAATGAAAAAAATTATTGTTTAGTTGATGTTGTGATTAGTTTGGTGTTGTAGAAATTAAAGCATGAATTAGGGTTTAGAAACAAGCAAAAATTTTGCATGTTTCCCTTAAAAAACCGTGGCTTCAATGTTGTGAAAAATACATGAGTTTTGATGTTTTGAGTTAGTGTTTATGTTCATTCAATTATGTGTTGAATTAAGCATGAATTAGAATAAGGAAATAAGAAAATTTTGATGTAAATTTCTTACTAAAACCGTGGGTATGAACATTAAGAAATGAAAAATTTTAATGTTGAAAAGTGTTAATAAAAACCCTAGGAAAGAAAATGAGATTTTGTATGTGTTTATGCATAAAAATCTGTGGCTATGCTAGGGTTAGAATGCATGTTTTATTAGGTTTTTTTATGTTGTTTTATACATTAGAAAACCTAAGTGTGGAGCCCCCGACCTTGGCCCACCTAAACTATTACAATCAAGCTCCTTAGCCGATTGAAATAGCTTGTGAACTTCGTCGGGTCGCCTAAATTCTTTTCTTTCCTTTAAACCCTTTGTAAAATTTGGAATCATTTTTTTTTCTTAAGTACTTTTTCTTGTTTGTAAACATAACGTAATTAAACTGAACTATATTTGTCACTTTTAAAAGTACAAACATACTTTATACACAATACATAATTCAAATCTTTTCTTTTAATGCTCAGCGGAAAACTTGTAGCAGGACCATATCCATAGTGGATTCCCTATCCCTTTGATACGCTCGCATCCTGCCGCCATCCAGAAATTTACTGGACAGTTTTCTTACCTGCAACATGAACACACCGGTGAGCTAACAGGCTCAGTAAGTTCAAACATACTTAGTAAGAAACATACAGATTCAAGAACATTGAAAATACAACTTCCTATGAATAGTACTATTCATAATAAATAGTGACTTTGACCTTTGACTGATAAATAGTCTCAGTTACCCTAATTGATTACTATTCACTTTAACCTAACGAGGTACTATTCACATATCCTAACCGAAATCACTATACTTAGCGTACTTCGGTTATGCTCAATTATGATTTTTATCATTTTATTTGCTGTTCATTCTCTATTTGATTTCTAGTTTAGAACTCTATTTATAGCAGTACCGATGATTATTAGCACGCTGACTGAAAGTGTCTAAGGAGCGACCTTAGAACATCAACCTCCACAGCCTTGATATCCTCGTAGGATCTGAGAAAAACCTCCACCACTATGTTAGAGGGGCGGTACGCCTTAATGGTTTCATTACCATCTTTCAATTTATAGTCTTGACCAAGTGATATTAATCATCACCTCCAGGTCACTATCCTCCATTACCCGTAGGTCTTACTCATTCTCATTATCTAGGATATGCCATTTTAACTAATCCCCAAATGTCTATAAGACTTAATATTCTCTTTTCTCTTTATATGGGGTATGTTATACTAACTAATCCCCAAATGTTAATAGGAATTAATACCTAACATACACTTAATACATAATCAGTATCACTGTATTTCATGTTACAAACAAATTTAAATGTCTGAACTTACTGCATATAACGCATCAACATAAATATGTCAAGTCAATTTATATACGACTTAGACATAACACATAGTTCATAACATGACTTTCATAACATCTACATCATCGCATCTTGACATGAAAACAGACATACAATAGTCAGTTCATGTTGCAGCCAATTAAATGCTTGAACTTACAGATACTTTCGTTAGCATTTCCTTCCCCGGCTCCACAGATGTTCCTTTGTCGCGTCTGGATCGGGTTTCTATAACCGGAATAATCACGGTTATTCTAAATCTTCATTTCATAATCAAAATTTAGTAAAATGTAAAAATTCTACGTTTTATTTCCCGTAAATGGTCTTAGGAATCTAAAATCCTATTTTCCATTTTTACACCAACTCTTGGCAAAATTACCATTTTGCCCATGATTTGATTTCTCATCGTAATCCTACTTTTTGTTGGTTTATGACCCAAATTTAACTTTTATAATTTCATTTTAACTATCATTAGGTATTCACGGTCTTTTCCAAGCCTTTCGAAAATTTTTGGTCAAAATGACCATTTTACCCCTGACGGGTCTTAGGACCGTTATATGCTCACTGTGACTTTTAATAGGATTTTCTAAGCCCAAATATCATAAAATAATATTTCTTAAGCTTTTACATACTTTTACAGCGTCCATTGCTATTTCATAAACGACTATTAGTCATCCGACCCTCAGGGTACTATTCTGACATCTGGGGTCGTTTCTCGTTTTTCTCACGTTTCAGAGTCTTAAATGGGTATTTCACTACTCTTGAAATGTTTGTCATGCTAATTCCGAGCCTTAGACATCGAGTGGGCTCGGGTTTTCATCCCGATCTTAAATTTACTTTTCGTTTCCTAAAATACCCTTGACATCGATTTTTCCCGTTCTCTTACATTTTCACAACCTCGGAGGGACAGTTTACTATTCTTCAAAAGTTCATTTTCCCATTTTCCGAGCCTAACTCATCGAAGGGTCTCGAATTCCATTTCCAAGCACATTTTTATCCCTCATTTCCTGAAATGCCCTTAGTGCCATTTCAAAATTTTGACGGCATTTTCGCTTAATTTTTAGGTTTCCGGCGTTTAGGAAACTCCTCAAAACCATCTATCTTAGTCTAATCTACCACGCACAATACCAGAGGCCTAATTTTTACGTAAAACTCAACTTTTTTACGTAAAAATTTTCACATTTCCCATACATTTTCTTTTTCTAACATTTCATTCATTTTACTCTTTTTTTTTCTTTTCTTTTTACAATTTGAATACAAATTACATGCAAATCATTCCAATACATAAATAAGGAATGAAGGGAAACGAAATCGCTATCGAAATCGTCCCGTCGACGATCGGACGAACCGTTCAATTTCAACCGTTCAAACTTTTTATCTTCGTTCTTCACATTCGGAATCCTGGTTGGAAATTCTGATGCTGCGGATGTGTCCAGAACGTTGAAAATAGGCCAACGGGCCATTCTTCATTTCTCTGCCCCCGGGTCGCCGTTGACCGGCGTTGACTCCGGCATTGATCGAAGGCGAACGGTAGCGACGCGAACAACGGAGGTGTCCACCTTGAAGATCTCGACAAGAGGAGTCCATTGGTGGTGTCAATTTCACCATTGGAGGCTCCGATCGTCGACAATCAGCCTCGAAAACTCGACCTATGACGACGGCGTTGAATCTCGGCCGTGCCGGGGTTATTGTCCACAATTACCTTGGGGCTTTTGGTCCCCATCGTCTTCTGAGTATTTTGATACCCACGGTGTCCCTTGACTCGGCCGGAAACGGCGAGCATTTTGGCGGCTTCACAGCGGCGACGTCGCAGCTTCGGGCGGCGCGATCCGGCGGCCGTTGAGGTGACATGAGCTATGGGTTTTGTTCTCCTCTTCACCACGAAACTTTTGGGACTAGAATCGTGTCGATCGAAGGTCGGACGGTGGAGATACGACCGTTTGAAATTCCCGACCACCGGCGGCGCGCGCGGCGTTCTCTGGCGTTGGTTCCGTCGATTCAGCACACCGTTGGAATCGGCTCGTCAAGAGCTTTCCAACAAGACCGGCGGTGTCGAAAACGGACACCGTTTCTGGTAGTTGGTTACTGTTCACTAACGGTGTGGGTGTGGGGGAGAAAATCTGAATAATGAAAATATGAGGCCTCTTTTTGCAATTTCGACCTTTTATACACTTTTTGTCCAAAATTTTAACATGAGCTATCCTGACTAATTTGGGTGTGCTGAACCCAAATATCTCAGTTTCGTTTTCATCCGAGATCATTTCGACCAGTTTCCGGTACTGCGAATTCCCAGTCAAAAATTACCTTTGTGCTCAATTAACTAATTTGAGCATTCTGATAGGTTATACTGACTAATTTAGACATCCTGAATCCAAATATATCATTTTCGTCGTCATCCGAGGTCATCTCGGTCAGTTTCCGGTACTATACATTTCCCGGTCAAAATTTACTTTTTGTGCTCAAATGACTAATTTGAGCATTCTGATCCCAAATATATCAGTTTTATATTAAGAAAATGTCATCTTGACCAATTTCTTGATACTGCATATCTCCGCGTCAAATATTACTTTTCATGCTCAATTTACTAATTTGAGCATGTTGAATCTAAATATATCAATTTTAGGTCAAGAAAAAGTCATCTAGACCCACTTCTTAATACTGTATGTAACACACACAAGCACTCACGTCTAAAATCACTACTATCAGTATTTTATCTTTTTGTGCACTCAGCTTACCCTGAGTCACCTACTAGGGTTTACAGTTCACTGTTTTTCCCCAGCTCAATTCGGCATGCTTTTACATCACCGAATTCTTAATTTGTAATATCATTAAAACATTTTATCTCGTTCTACACAATATTAATCATACATTTTACATTTTAAACATGAAATTCATCATGTACATGCAATTTATCATATTCCGAGAACAGTAAAATTTCCCAGTTATTACATTCACCCCTCCTTATAAAATTTTCATCCTCGAAAATTTAGCACAAGTGAGGGTACAACATTCTTGTTTCATCTTTCCGAGCAAAATCTGAACAAGTTGCTCTTCATATGGCAGATCCTCCTGAATCTGGATCAACTCGTACATTAATACATGAGATAAATTCGATGCCTGTTTCCTTAGCATACATTCATGAAAAACACTATGTACTGTTGACAGTTCTGAAGGTAGTACCAATTTATAGGTAACCTTTTCAATACGTTCAAAAATTTCATAGGGTCCAATACATCTTGGACTAAATTTTCTTTTCTTACCGAACACATTATTCCCTTCATTGGGAACACTTTTAAAGGATATGAAATCCCTTTCATTAAACTCTAGGGATCTTCAGCGTTTATCTGCATAATTCTTCTGCCGACTTTGTGCGATCTTTCTTCATCGCTGTATTTTCACAATTACATCCAATGTTTCTTATACGAAATCAGTCTTGTGCCACTGTTTCTCTCACAGGTCATACCAATAGGTAAGCGATCTGTACTTTCGTCCATATAAAGCTTCATAGGGTACCATTTCTATAGAAGCTTGGTAGCTCTTGTTGTACGAGAATTTCCTCTAACAGTAATTTCTCGTTCCAATTCTTTGGAAATCCATGACTTAGACACGAAACATGCCTTCTAGTGTCTGAGTAATTCACTCAGATTGATCATTCGTCTAGGGATGAAAAGTCGTACTAAGACGCAATTTCGTTCCCATGACTCCTTGTATACACTTCCAAAAATTCGAAGTGAATTGCGCATCTAAATAGAATATGATAAATTTGAAACACCATGTTATCTGACAACATGGTTTACATAGAAATTCGCTAACTTTTCCAGTGAAAAGTCATTTTCACTACTATGACTCTTGCCATTTTTCTCAATCTATCCACCATAATTCAAATGGCGTTGTACCTCTCTCGGTGATAATTCCACTACAAAATTCATCGTAATATGTTCCCACTTACGTTCGGGAACTTCCAATGATTCCAGTTTTCCACTTGGATGTTTATGTTCAGTCTTGACTTTCTGACGGTCATGCATCGGTTCACAAATTTTACGCTTTCATTCGTCGTCTCTTTCCACCAGAATTGCAATTTTAATTTCTGGTATACTTTACTCATTCCAAAATGCACTGAATATGGCATTTTATGGGCTTTTGCCATTCTTCACCTTATTAATCCTTCATTAGTTGGAATATGAATTCCTCCTTAATGTAGGATCATTCCACCCTTGGAAATTCCTTCTTGATAACTTATTAGATTTGATGTTGCTTCAGAGCCCTTTTAGTGTCTTCGAGTAGCGATAACTCTGATTGGAGTACAGCTAACCTTTCGGATATCAGCTCCAACTCCAATGAGTGTATCTCTTGTCGTAATTATTCTGTTAGTTTTTCTTTTGGCTAACAGTAGACTTTCTGCTTAAGGCATCCATCACACGGTTGATTGATTTTTTTCTAGGTAGTAGAGAATCTCACAGTTGTAATCTTTCACCAACTTCAAACATCTTTTTTGCCACATATTCAGATTCTCTTTCGATACATTGCAATACATCACGAATTTCTCCCTTTTAGTGAGAAGCGTGTGAACTGGTGTGCTTGTTAGTCAATTTTTCAACTCTCAAAAACTCTTTTCACATTCTTCAGTCTACTCATATTACCTCTCCTTGCGCGTAAAAGTCATAAAAGGTGCCGCTAATCGTGCGAACCTTTCCACAAGTCTTCTATAGTTGCCAGCCAAACCTAAGAAATTCCGTATTCTCATTACAGTCTTAGGTACAGGCCATTCGTTAATCGTCTCCCCATGACAGGATCTACAACGATTCCTTGTTTGGGGACTACGTGTCCCAGAAAATGCACTTTATCTAGTCAAAATTCGCACTTGCAGAATTTTGCATAGGGTCGGTGCTATCTCATAATGTGCAGAGCAGTTCTCAAATGCTCTTCATACTCCTTATGAGTCTATGAATATATAAGTATGTCATCGATAAACACAATGACAACTTATCTAGGAATTCCTTGAACACTCAGTTGATGGTATGTTAATCGTAAATCAGTCTTAGAGCACACTGCCACACCTTTGAAAATGGGTGCAGTTCTTTGCATGAGCTTGATTTCAAAGAAAATTTCTTGTTCAGGTGACAATTCAAGTAATTCCTCGAAGAAAAATGTCGAGAAATTCTTGGACCATAAGAACATCTTCTGGTTGAAGCTTCGATTCCTTTATTACATCTGTCACATAGGCCAAATATCTAATTTAATCATTGGACATTAGCTTAATCATTGACGAGCTAATTGTCATCTTCCTTGATTTACGTGACGAATCCACATATTCAAAGTTTTCTTCGTCATCTAGTCGAAATACTATCTTTCTGTTCTGACAATCAACTATGGTTTGATATTTCTTTAGGAAATCCATTCCTAGGATTACGTCACAATCAACTAACCTTATAACAATCAATTCTGTCACTATGTTTGACGTTCTTACTTTCACATCCTCCTTGATGTACGCCAAGACACGAGCATTGGCACGTGTTGTGTGTTCTTGTCTTTCCGATACTGCCGATGGCCCTTCAAAACTAGCCTGTCACATGTGGACTTAGGACGTTGTTACTGTGGTTAAAACGTTTCCTGTGCATTCTATCGATTTGTGAGACAGTTTCTGGCATAATGGCCTTCTTTTCCCACATTTCTAACATGCACTGGGGCCAAATCAGCACTGTGGCCAGTGCCCCTTCTCACTTGTAGCGCAACTGGATACATCTGATCCTATATTATTGGTCAGCTTCCTTTGTTGCCTTCTATTATCTCAGGTTAGGTTTTCATTTTCTTGGAAAATTTACCTTTTCCTTTATTCTACGACTATAGGCCTAGAGCATTAAACTGTCCTAGCCTAACATTCTGATTAGGTTTACTGCTTTGGCCAATTTAGGTTCCAACTTAGAAAAATTTTAGTCAAAGTCCTTTCCCTCTTCTAGGTTTTTCAGACTTTTCTCTTTCTTCTTTCTGTCTAGCCCACTGGTATTTAACCCGCAAAACGCGACTGACGTAGTCTATCACTAAAGATGGCGGTATTAGACCACTATCCACCAAAGCAAAGATCTCTGGTCGGAACATTCAATCATTCTCTGTATCTTTTCCCTCTTAATAATTACCACGTAAGGGCATCATTAGGATAGTTGATCAATTTCTGATGCACTTCACTCACTGATACATTTCCTTGCTTTAATGCGGTAAACCCATTTTTGTTACGGTTTTCGTAATGCAGGATCATAATATATTTAATGAAATTCAACCAGAAATTCATTTTAGTTCACCGTAGTCTCATCTCTTCTCATGCTGACAATGTTCTATCAGAACTTAGCATCCTTTATCAGAACAAAGGACGTACGCAGAACCTTCTCTTTGCTCTATCAAGTTTATGGAGTCTCAAATCATCTATATAGAGGAAAATCATTCCTCTGCTTTCAAAAGATCTATAGAGCCCTCAAATTCTTGAGGCTTTATTCCACAGAATCGCTTATATAATAGCTCTTAATTTACTATTGACCGTAGTTCCTGTATCCTTTCAGGAATAGCGATAATGTACTACCTATTCAACTGTAAGGGCCAGTGGTGGCTGAACCTCCTCAGCACTCTGCCTAGGTTCTATCTCATTTAAACGCTGTCTTAATTCAACATTTTCTTACATCTAGACCTCTAAAAGGCCTTATAATTTCTCCACCCTTTTTGACAGGGTGAGACATTCACTCATACTTTCTTGACCACATGTATTCACTATATTTTCTATTTCCCTATAATTGTTTGAAAATCAATCATTAGATTTTCAATAGATATATATATTTCGTAAAATTTTTAAGATTTCCTGAAATTCAAAGAAATCTTAATGCCATATCATCGTAAGACATTATTATAACTCGTTTTATAACGTTCACATACATATCAATATTAAGGCCTTGTATATGCAACAGCCTTTACATTGAGTATACATATATACACATATGTACCACTCTACATTTTAGTCATTCTATCGATCCGGTTTCAAAGCAAAATTCCTTCGGATCTTCTCTCTCTTCATCCGAACCATTTCTAGCGCAATAAATGCACATGGCCCATTTATCGTATATTATGCCCTTTCATATAGGACAAAACAACAAAACTCATTATATTATATCAACACATTTTGACAGTTCATAATAATTCATCACATACATGTCACTATATACTCATGTCATTACATAACATTTCAGTATAACATAAAGGATATATATATAGCCTAATACATCTAATTTTCCTGGTCTACAGGAAACTTTTACGGGTCCTCTTCTTCCTTGACTAGATCGTTCACCTATAGATATTCTTGGATCTACGCTCATCTCGGCTTAAGTTTCGTTGTGAATTCCACGCAAATTGGAGGGGATTCATCAGTTCCTCGAAGCGTACAGTATACGTTAGAACTATGTCACCAGATATCAACTGCAGTTTCTCAGTCCGATGAACTAATTCCTGTATGTTCGCAACTCTAAGGCACTTAGGCGACATTAGAAGTGACACCCTATTTACCCTTGAGGAATTGGGACTGATGTTAGACTCTTTCCGAGAGAAGATTTACTCAATCGTGGCATAGCGAAACTTGGTCCAGTTAAGTGCTACTCTTGGTCACAAAAATCCTAATACACACGAGAGTATCTCCCTGAAAAGCATGGTCAACAACCAACAAGACCTATCATCCCGATTAACGGTGCATAGTCGGAAAATCATTTCAATAACGTGACACCAATATTGCCTTCCGGTGGAATTTTTGAAGGACTGTTCGCCACTCAAAACTCTCTGGGTAGCTGATATTGGAGTTCTATATAACTTGATGGCAATCTTCATTTCTTCTCTGAGCAGCCTTCCTTGTTCATTCTCTAGCACTGTACGATCATAATCATGGTAATTCTCTATCTCGAACTCTGAATAGCTGTATTGTGGTAGTCCACTAGCACTATACAATCGTGAGTCCACATTCATTGACCTCGTCATCTCATTTCATCTAAGTCGTTAATTTTCCTATAAATAAACAACTACTAATTCAAAACTAGGCTAACTTACTTGGATAGACGAGCAGGTTGCGTCTCGTGCCAAGAAGGATATGGTCAAGCTCGCTCTGATACCACCAGTGGAGCCCCCGACCTCGGCCCACTAAAACTATTACAATCAAGTTCCTTAGCCGACTGAAATAGCTTGTGAACTTCGTCGGGTCGCCTAAATTCTTTTCTTTCCTTTAAACCCTTTGTGAAATTTAGAATCATTTTTTGTTCTTAAATACTTTTTCTTGTTTGTAAACATAACGTAATTAAACTGAACTATGTTTGTCACTTTTAAAAGTACAAACATACTTTATACATAATACATAATTCAAATCTTTTCTTTCAACGCTCAGCGGAAAACTTGTAGCAGGACCATATCCACAGTGGATTCCCTATCCCTTTGACACGCTCGCATCCTGCCGCCATCCAGAAATCTTGGACAGTTTTCTTACTTGTAACATGAACAAACCGGTGAGCTAACAGGCTCAGTAAGTTCAAACATACTTAGTAAGAAACATACAGATTCAAGAACATTGAAAACACAACTTCCCATGAATACTACTATTCATAATAAATAGTGACTTTGACCTTTGACTGATAAATAGTCTCAGTTACCCTAACTGATTACTATTCACTTTACCCTAACGGGGTACTATTCACATATCCTAACCGAAATCACTATACTTAGCGTACTTCGGTTATGCTCAATTATGATTTTTATCATTTTATTTATTGTTCAATCTCTATTTGATTTCTAATTTAGAACTCTGTTTATGGCAGTACCGATGATTATTAGTGCGCTGACTGAGAGGGTCTAAGGAGCGACCTTAGAACATCAGCCTCTACAATCCTGATATCCTCGTAGGATCTGAGAAAAACCTCCACCACTATGTTGGAGGGGCGGTACGCCTTAATGGTTTCATTACCATCTTTCAATTTATAGTCTTGACCAAGTGATATAACCTTCAGGTCATTATCCTTCATTACCCGTAGGTCTTACTCATTCTCATTATCTGGGATATGTTATTTTAACTAATCCCCAAATGTCTATAAGACTTAATACTCTCTTTTCTCTTTATATGGGGTATGTTATACTAACTAATCCCCAAATGTTCATAGGAATTAATACCTAATGTACACTTAATACATAATTAGTATCACTGTATTTTATGTTACAAACAAATTTAAATGTCTAAACTTACTACATATAACGCATCAACATAAATATGTCAAGTCAATTTATATACGAATTAGACATAACACATAGTTCATAACATGACTTTCATAACATCTACATCATCGCATCTTGACATGAAAACAGACATACAATAGTCAGTTCATGTTGCAGCCAATTAAATGCTTGAACTTATAGATACTTTCGCTAGCATTTCCTTCCCTGGCTCCACAAACGTTCATTTGCCGCGTCTGCATCGGGTTCCTATAACCGGAATAACCACGGTTATTCTAAATCTTCATTTCATATTCAAAATTTAGTAAAACGTAAAAATTCTACGTTTTATTTCCCGTAAATGGTCTTAGGAATCTAAAATCCCATTTTCCATTTTTAAACCAACTCTTGGTGAAATTACGATTTTGCCCCTGATTTGATTTCTCATCGTAATCCTACTTTTTGTTAGTTTAAGACCCAAATTTAACTTTTATAATTTCATTTTAACTACCCTTAGGCATTCACGGTCCTTTCCAAGCCTTTCGAAAATTATTGGTCAAAATGACTATTTTACCCCTGACGGATCTCGGAACCGTCATATGCTCACTGTAACTTTTAACAGGATTTTTTAAGCCTAAATATCATAAAATAATATTTCTTAAGCTTTTGCACACTTTTACAGCATCCATTGCTATTCCATAAACGACTATTAGTCATCCGACCCTCAGGATACTATTCTGATACCTGGGGTCGTTTCTCGTTTTTCTCATGTTTCGGAGTCTTAAATGGGTATTTCACTACTCCTGAAACGTTTGTTATGCTAATCCCGAGCCTTAGACATCGAGTGGGCTCAGGTTTTCATCCCGACCTTAAATTTACTTTTCGTTTTCTAAAATACCCTTGACATCGTTTTTTCCTATTCTCTTACATTTTCACAACCTCGGAGGGACAGTTTACTATTCCTCAAAGGTTCATTTTCCCATTTTCTGAGCTTAACTCATCGAAGAGTCTCAGTTTTCATTTCCGAGCACATTTTTATCCCTCATTTCCTGAAATACCCTTAATGCCATTTTCAAAATTTCGACGGCATTTCTGCTTAATTTTTAGGTTTTCGGCGTTTAGAAAATGCCTCAAAACCTTTTATCTTAGTCTAATCTACTACGTACTATACCAGAGGCCTAATTTTTTACATAAAACTCAACTTTTTACGTAAAAATTTTCACATTTCCCATACATTTTCTTTTTTCGATATTTCATTCATTTTACTCCTTTTTTTTCTTTTATTTTTACAATTTGAATGCAAATTACATATAAATCATTCCAATACATAAATAAGGAATGAAGGGAAATGAAATCACTATCGAAATCGTCCTGTTGGCGATCGGACGAGCCGTTCAGTTTCAACCGCGCAAACTTTTTGTCTCCGTTCTTCACGTTCGGAATCCCGGTTGGAAATTCTGATGCCGCGGATGTGTCCAGAACGTCGAAAATAGGCCAACGGGCCATTCATCATTTTTTCGCCCCCCAGTTGCCATTGATCGGCGTTGATCGACGTTGACTCTGGCATTGACTGGCGGCGAACGGCAGCGGCACGAACAACAGAGGTGTTCACCTTGAAGATCTCGACGAGAGGAGTCCATTGGTGGTGTCAATTTCACTATTAGAGGCTCCGATCATCGACAATCAATCTCGAAAACTCGACTCACGGCGACGGCGTTGAATCTCGGCCGTGCCGGGGTCGTTGTCCACAATTACCTTGGGGCTTTTGTGCCCCATCATCTTCTAAGTATTTTGACACCCACGATGTCCCTCGACTTGGCCGGAAACGGCGAGTTTCACGGCAGCGACGTCGTGGCTTCGGGCAGCGCGACCCGGTGGCTGTTAAGGTGACATGAGCAATGGGTTTTGTTCTCCTCTTCACCACAAAACTTTTGGGACCGGAATCGGGTCGATCGGAGGTCGGACGGTAGAGATACGGCCGTTTGAAATTTTCGGCCACTGGCGGCACGTGCGGCGTTCTCTGGCTTCAGTTCTGTCGATTCAGCACACCGTTGGACTCGGCTCCTCGAAAGCTTTCCAACGAGACTGGCAGTGTCGAAAACGGACACCGTTTCCAGTGGTCGGTTACTGTTCACCGACGGTGTGGGTGTGGGGGAGAAAAATCTGGATAATGAAAATATGAGGCCTCCTTTTGCAATTTCGACCTTTTATACACTTTTTGTCCAAAATTTTAACATGAGCTATCCTGACTAATTTAGGCGTGCTGAACCCAAATATATCAGTTTCGTTTTCATCCGAGATCATTTCGACCAGTTTCCAATACTGCGAATTCCCGGTCAAAAATTACCTTTGCGCTCAATTAACTAATTTGAGCATTCTGATAGGTTATACTGACTAATTTGGACGTCCTGAATCCAAATATACCATTTTCGTCGTCATCCGAGGTCATCTCGATCATTTTTCGATACAGTACATTTTTTGGTCAAAATTTACTTTTCGTGCTCAAATGACTAAATTGAGCATTCTGATCCCAAATATATCAGTTTTATATGAAGAAAATGTCATCTTGACCAATTTCTTGATACTGTATATCTCTGCATCAAATATTACTTTTCATACTCAATTGACTAATTTGAGCATGCTGAATCTAAATATATCAATTTTAGGTCAAGAAGAGGTCATCTAGACCAACTTCTTAATACTGTGTGTAACACACACATGCACTCACGGTCTAAAATCACCACTATCAGTATTTTATCTTTTTGTGCACTCAGCTTACCCTGAGTCACCTACTAAGGTTTACAGTTCACTGTTTTTCCCTAACTCAATTCGGCATGCTTTTACATCACCGAATTCTTAATTTGTAATATTGTTAAAACATTTTATCTCGTTCTACATAATATTAATCATGCATTTTACATTTTAAACATGAAATTCATCATGTACATGCAATTTATCATATTCCGAGAACTGTAAAATTTCCCGGTTATTATACTAAGAATGATATGATGTGATGAAAAATTATTTTGGTATGATTAACTAGTAAACCGAGGCTAGTTTGAAAGAAAAATATTGTTGTTTGTATTGGTTTCTGAATATTGAATCATGTGGAAAATTTTTATACAAAATTTAAGAACTTTATATAAAATAGGCCTCTGGTATAGTACGTGGCAGGTACAAAGGTTCTGAGGCATACCTAACGCCGAGAAACCTTAAAATATAAGCGGAAATGCTGTCGAAATTTCTAAAATCAGCTTAAGGGCATTTCGGGAAACGAGGGGTAAAAATATTGGACTCAGGAAGGAAACCAGGACCCCTCGGTGGATTAGGGTTAGAAATGGAAAACCAACCCAAAAGGAATAGTAAACCGACCCTAAAAGACTAAAATGCCTAAAACAGGAAAAAAAATTAATGTTAAGGGTATTTTGGGAAACGAGAGAAAAATATAAGTGGGGATAAGAAACCCGAGCCCTCGAGTACCGAGGGCCGGGGACGGGATAAATAATGTTTAATGAGTAGTGAAAAGGCCATTTGAGGCTCTGAAACGCTCGAAAAACGGGAAAACGCCCCTAGGTGATGGATGAATAGTAATCGAGGGCCGGGAAAAGTGAAATAGAGATTTTGCAGCAATTTAAGCTGTAAAATGATACTGAAGCCTAGGGAATATTATTTTAAAATAATTGGACTTAGAAAATTTGAAAATAATGATAGAACGGAATAGTTACAGTCTCAAGACCCGTTAGGGGCAAAATAGTCATTTTGACCAAAAATTTTCGAAATGCTCGGAAAGGACCATAAAAGACCTAGAATAATTTAAATAAAATTCTAAAACTCAAAATAAAGATTAGAGAGTTAAAAATCTAAAAATTTCGAGGAACACCAGTGTGTAAAAGAATATACAACCGTGTATAGGAAAAATTTTACAACCCGAGAGGTACACGTGTGGCAGCCCACCCTACTGTGGAGGCTCTACAGTGCTATTACAGTCAACTCTGTGTTAACCACAATAGCATGTAGGCCTCTAGGGTCGCCAGTAATCATGCTGAACTTGAAAACTGCTTGCTAATTTTACGGAATAAATTTATTTTCTTAATATCATAAACTGTTCGAGAATGTGATAAGAAAATCATATTAACAAAATAACATGCACATGAATCATGATTCCCCTATCACATAATCTTAACTTGAAAATGTGTTCTTGAAATTACAAGTTTAAACTTTTCAAAACTGTACAGCGGAAGACTAATAGTGACCACAACCCCTCGTCCAATCCACCTGACATGCATCAACCCTGTCCATCATCCACCGTATACTACTGGTGAACAGGTCTCTTACCTGTAACATGCGAACAAACTGGTGAGCTATGAGCTTAGTAAGTTCAAACATAAAAACATGAATCATGACATGCTGTACTACTGTGCTCATGCATGAAACTTGACTCTATAAACATGCTCTTGGCTGAAGGATTAGTCTTAGGACATTATCTGATATTGAGTTCTGGTTTTGGGCCCCTGATTGGTTGTACCGACATGTTAGCATAACTGGGAGCGGTACTTTAGTACTGACCTCCTCAGTCTTAACTGGAGCTAAACATGAAAACCTCCCCGTGGGTCGAGAGGCCGGTACACCAATAACTGGTTTAATTACCATCTTTGCTGGAGTTCCAATTGGGTAGCATACTGATTGCCCCCACAGTAGGAACCTGTTACATGATTTACTTGGGGTGTGAGTTTTATTAACACACTAAGGTGCCTTATGCACCTACTTGTTTTTGTGTACCTAGTACCTGTCTGACATGTATACTAAAACATAAAATTCTACATGAATGACATGAACTGACCTGAGTATCGTGATGCAAACAATCAATGTCTAACATACACGTCAAACAATATACATAATATCATAAACATAATAATGTTGTCCACGTTGCAATCAGGACAATGCTTGAACTTACAAGAAATCTGCTAACGTGAGCCTCTGCTGCCCTGGGACTACTGTATCGGGGTCTCTGGCTTGAACTCCTATAAAAGAAATAATCGTTGATTATTTCCAATATTCATCTTATACATGAATTATGGTAAAACATGAAATTCCTATTTCCAGACTTTTTTTTTTTTTTTAATTTGGCCTCGAACACGCCCTCCTACACGGGCATGTTCATGGCTGTGTACTCCTCTGGACTTTACTTGCATGGCCGTGTACTTCGTGGAATATAGCCGTGTAATTCGTGCATGTTTACACGGGTGTCTACATGGCCATGTTTCTGGCCGTGTTTTCCTACTGTCGAACATGGTCTGCTACACGCCCTCCCCATGACCGTGTGCCCCTTGACACGGCCTGATACACGGTCGTATTCTTGGCCGTATACCTCTCGGGTCTTAATTTTTCTTGAAACACGGTCATGCCTATGGGCATGTTTGGGCTCGTGTTCTGAACACGCCCTTGTACACGCCTGTGTTCATACCATAATCAAGATTCTGGGTCCAAAATGCTCTGTACTGATTTTTTAAGGCTTTGTGGCCTTTGTTCTACTTCTTACACTCAAAATCGGTCTCAATAAGATCGTTTCAAGGTATAGAGTACATCTCTATTATCACAAATCTATGGTTACATAAGCAAAATTTCACATTTTGCTTATTAACATCACTTAACTCAATATTTGAAAAATCTGAACTTTCTTGAAGAAAACTCACTAAACTTGATTTTCTAAACCATCAACTCATGAATTCGTGTTTAAGAACAACTAGACTCAAACCATGTTTTGATTTAACCGAAAATCTCAACATGATCGACTCACATTTCTACTCAAAACCCAAGATTTTTCACCCAAGAAAACGTGAGAAATATAAGGGTTTACCTTGCTTGAAGCTTGAGAACTTCTTGCTGCTGATTCTTGGCTAAATGCTTGATCGATCTGCTGTTTGAAGAGAAAAATCCAAGCTTGGTTGAAGCAATGGCAGATGAGGGTTTCTCTTTTCTTTCTTCTGGTTTTTCTCTCTCTCTTTCTCGCGATTGCTTCTCTCTCTCTCTCTCGGGCGTTTCTTTACAACTGAACCAAGTGAACTAATTCACTTGGGCTGCTTAGCCTAAAGCCCTCACGTGCCTCACCTCCTCCCTCACATTTTCTTTAATTTCTTTAATTCTCTTTAAGAAATTTGCAAAGGCTTGTTTGGCTAATCTTGGTCATTGATCAATGTGGCTTACTTGTGTGCCATTGATCCCTTAATATGCATTTTCCACATACTTTTCTATTAAATTTAAAACATCATAATATGAATTAATGTTTACCTTTTAAACTATATTCATTAATTCATTGTCAAATTTTGATTAAAACTCAGTTAATCAAAATTTTCACCTGCTCTGTATTCTATAACATGTCTCATCATGAATGTACATTTATTTACATATCTTATACAAAATTTTTCAAGAGTGATTAGTTTCTTGGTTATCACATTCACCCCTTCTTATAAGATTTTTGTCCTCGAAAATTTAGAACAAGTGAGGGTGTGAAAGTCTCATCTCATATTCTATTTCCCACGTAGCTTCTTCAATGTTGTGATTCCTCCACAATACCTTGACTAGTGGGATGGTCTTGTTTCTCAGCACTTTTTCTTCGCTAGCCAGTATCTGAACAGGCTGTTCTTCATAGGTTAAATCCTCTTGGACTTGGACTGGTTCATGTTGTAGTACATGAGATGGATCTGACATGTACTTTCTGAGCATTGAGACATGGAATACGTTGTGTACTGCTGACAGCTCAGGAGGTAGTGCCAACTTGCAGCCAACCTTCCCAATGCGTTTGATAATCTCATAAGGTCCGATATACCTTGAACTCAGTTTTTCGTTCTTACCAAAACGCATAATCCCCTTTATGGATGACACTTTCAGAAATACAAAGTCCCCTTCCTTGAATTCTAGGGATCTCCATCTTCTGTCTGCATAACTCTTCTGTCTGCTCTGAGCACTCTTCATCCTTTGCTGGACCTTGGCAACTGCATCACAAGTTTCTTGCATGAAATCTATTTTATGCAGTTGTTTTTCCTTCAGATCATACCAGTGGATGGGTGATCTGCACTTTCGTCCATACAAGGCCTCATACGGTGCCATCTTGATGGAAGCTTGATAACTGTTGTTATATAAGAATTCCACTAGTGGTAGCTTCTCATTCCAAGCTCCTGGAAAGTCCATGACACATGCTCGGAGCATATCCTCTAAAGTCTGGATAGTCCATTCTGATTGTCCGTCTGTTTGAGGATGGAATACTGTACTGAACTTCAGTTTTGTGCCCATGGCTCTTTGTATACACTCCCAAAAGTTTGAAGTAAATCGTACATCTCTGTCAGATACTATGGACTTTGGCACTCTATGTAACCTGACAACATGATCTATATAAAGGTGCCAGCTTCTCCAATGAGTAAGTGATCTTCATTGGTATGAATCTGACTGTCTTCGTCAACCTGTCCACGATTACCCAAATGGCATCGTGTCCTCTTGTTTTGGGTAGCCCTACCACAAAATCCATGGTAACATTCTCCCATTTCCATTCTAGAATCTCCAGAGGTTCTAACTTTCCCCCAGGATGCTGATGCTCAGCCTTGACTTTCTGACAAGTAAGGCATTTACTCACAAATCTTGCAATGTCTTCTTTCATTCCTTTCAACCAAAACTGTAGTTTTAAGTCTTCGTACATCTTGGTGGCTCTAGGATGGACTGAATATGGTGTTTCATAAGCTTCTGACATGATTCACCTTCGAACTTCTTCATCTGCTAGAACATGAATTCTTCCTTGATATATTATTAATCCATCTTCGGAAACCTCTTCCTGGGAGTCTGTTAGACTTGAATCTTCCTTCTGAGCTTCTTTGATATCATCAAACAATGATGACTTCAGCTGCAGTGCTGACAATTTTCCTGATATCAGCTCTAGCTCGAGCGAATAAATCTCTTGCTGCAATGGTCTTGATAACCTGTCAATAGGCAACTGCTGTGGAACTACAGCTTTTCTGCTTAAAGCATCTGCTACTCGGTTGGCTTTTCCTAGATGATAAAAGATCTCACAGTCATAGTCCTTCACCAACTCCAACCATCTTCTTTACCTCATGTTCAACTCCTTCTATGTGAAGAAGTATTTTAGACTCTGATGATCTGTGTAAATCTGACACTGTGCTCCATACAGATAGTGTCGCCAAATTTTGAGTGCTAACACTACTGCAGCAAGTTCTAGATCGTGGTGGGGTAATTCTTTCGTGCTCTTTCAGTTGACGTGAAGCGTAGGTAATCACTCTGCCTTCTTGCATCAATACTGCTCCCAAACCCACTCTTGAAGCATCACTGTAGATTTCATACTTCTCCCCCTCAGTAGGGAGTGTAAGGATTGGTGTGCTTGTCAGCAGTCTCTTTAGCTCTTGGAAGCTTCTTTCGCATTCTTCTGTCCATACATACTTCTTTTCCTTGCGTTTAAGGGTTGTGAGAGGTGCTGTCAATCATGCAAATCCTTCCACGAATCTCCTGTAATAACTAGCTAATCCTAAAAAACTACATATCGCTGTCACGCTCTTAGGGGCAAGCCATTTGTTGATTGGATCCACTTTGATTGGATCCATGGTAATTCCCTCCTTGGATACTACATGTCCGAGGAAATGTACTCTGTCTAGCCAAAACTCACATTTTGAGAATTTGGCATAGAGTTGATGCTCTCTCAGCTTCTGAAAAACAACTCTTAACTGTGCTTCATGCTCTGCGTGAGTCTTTGAATATACAAGAATGTCATCGATGAACATAATGACAAACTTATCAACATACTCCTTGAAGACTCTGTTCATCAGGTCCATGAAAGCGGCTGGCGCGTTCGTTAACCCAAACAGCATTACTAGGAATTCATAATGCCCATAACGAGTTCTGAAAGCTGTCTGGGAAACATCATCTTCCTTGATTCTCAGCTGATGGTATCCTGATCTCAAATCAATCTTTGAGAACACTGCTGCACCCTTGAGTTGATCAAACAGGTCATCAATCCTAGGTAATGGGTACCTATTCTTAACTGTAACCTTATTCAATTTTTGGTAATCTATGCACATGCGAAACGTCCCGTCTTTCTTCTTGACAAATAGTACGGGAGCACCCCATGGGGCATAGCTCGGTCTGATAAATCCCTTGTCAAATAGATCCTTCAACTGTACTTGTAACTCTTTCAACTCCACTAGTGTCATGCGGTACGGTGCCTTGGAGATCGGTGCTATTCCAGGTAGGAGATCTATCTCAAATGAGATTTCTCGCTCTGGAGGTATTCTTGGTAGTTCCTCGGGAAAGACTTCGAGAAATTCTCTGACAACAGGAATATCTTCCGGTTGTAACATCTTCTCTTCTGCTGTATCTGTTACATAAGCTAAATATCCAGTACAACCACTGGCTATTAGCTTCTTGGCTTTCAATGAACTGATCATCATCTTGCTTGATCTTTTCTAAGAATCGACATATTTAAAACATTCTTCATCTTCTGGCTTTGAACACTATTCTTCTATTTCTACAGTTGATCATGGCTTGATATTTTCCTAGAAAATCCATTCCCAAGATTACATCATAGTCTACTATCTTTATCATGATTAATTCTGCATACAGCTCTTTATTTGCCACGATTACTGGTACATGAGGTAATCAGTACTCGGACAACATGATTTCTCCTGATGGAAGAGCAGTTCTAAAAGTTCTTCCCATATGATCTCTAGAGTATTCTAACTTATCGGTAAATACATATGATATGAAAGAATGGGTGGCCCCAGAGTAAAAAAAAAACAGATGCCAAGTGGTTAACGACAGAAATTTGACCTGTCACCACGTTGGACGTCCCTGCCTCTACCTCTTCTCTGGTGTAGGCCATCACCCTAGCATCTGCCTGTGGAGCTCTTTCTTGTCTTTCTTGCACTGTTGGAGGTACTTCTGATGGGCTCTCATAACTTAATCTGAGTGCATGAACTTGTGACTACTGTAGACGTGAAGAGTTTACTCCTGATACTGACTGGCGGTTCATAGGGCAATTCTTGATGAAATGGCCTTCTTTTCCGCATTAAAAAAGGCAATCATGCTAGCTCTATAATGACCCACATGTTTCATCCCACAATTTGGACAGGTGGGATTACTTGGAACTGTAGTGATATTAGTCCTCCGTGACTGGCTTCTATTATCTTGACTTTGGTTTCCCTGAAAATTCCCCTTTCTCTTCTATTGAAACTGAGGGCCTGGATTACTGGACTGTTCTGGTCTTGTACTCTGACTGCCCTTACCATATTGTCCAGGTTGAGAGGCCTTAGCCAAGATCTTTTCTTTCTTCCTGGCTTCCCAGACCTTTTCTCTCTCTTCTTTCTGTCGGGCTAGATGGTACTCTGCCCTCAAAGCACGACTAACACAGTAGGCTACTGAAATTGATGGGATTGGGCCAATGTCAATCAAGTTAGAAATCTCACGCCTAAACATGCCTATCATTTTCTGTATCTTCTCCCTTTCCATTGGAACTACATACAGACATAGGCAGGAGAGCTAATCAAATCTCCTGTAAACCTCACTGATTAACATGTCACCCTGTTATAACTCTGAAAATTCTTTCTGTTGGGGTCGGAGTGATGCAGGATCATAGTATTTTTGGTTGAACTCCTCTAAGAACTCCGTTCATGACATTGTGGTCACGTCCCTCCTCATACGGACTGTGTCTCACCAAAATCTTGCGTCCTTCCTTAGAACAACGGATACGCACAAGACTTTCTCTTCATCTGTGAGTCTCATAAACTCCATAATCATCTGGATCGAAGAAAGCCAATCTTCTGCTTCTAGAGGATTTGTTGAACCCTCAAATTCTGGAGGCTTCATCTTCTGAAATCTCTCGTACAATGGCTCTAGGTTCACCTTAACCGGTGGTTCCTGAACCACTTCTGGTGCTGCTAGTGGCACTACTTGTTCAGCTTTAGCAGCTGGTTGTGCAGGAGTCCATACTGATCCCTGCCCCTATTCTAGCTGTTCTAGTCTCTGTCTCAATTCTGCATTTTCTCTCATCTGGTTTTCTAGAAAAGCTTGTATCTCTTCTAATCTCTGAGTCAGAGATGGGCGTCCCCTTCTCCTTCTTTGGCCTTGGCCCTGGTTTTTCATCGTGCTACCTTGTATCCTAACATCACACGATGAACTTGTATTAGATCTTCTACAAGAGGTCTCCCATGATTTCTTGCATTAACATATCATCACATACTTACTATAAAGTATAGGTCTCTACAGACCTTTACTTTCATGTATAACTAGCTGCTTATCTTAACATAAACTTAACTTACTTGGATCGGCAAACAGGACATGCACGGAGTCAGGCGGGATGTGGTCTACCAACTTTACTGATAATACCAACTGTAACTATGTTTGGTATTCTAAACTGAACTCATTTTAAAAAAAAAAAAAAAAAACCACTCCGATACCAACTGTGACAATGGTTGGTATTCTAAACTGGACCCATTTTAAAACTTGGGCTCTGATACCAAATATGGCGGCCCGCCCTACTGTGGAGGCTCTACAGTACTATTACAGTCAACTCCGTAGTTAACCGCAATAGTATGTAGGCCTCTAGGGTTGCCGGCAATCATGCTGAACTTGAAAACTGCATGCTAATTTTACGGAATAAATTTTTTTTTCTTAATAGCATAAACTGTTCGAGAATGTGATAAGGAAATCATGTTAACAAAATAACATGCACATGAATCATAATTCCCCTATCACATAATCTTGACTTGAAAATGTTTTCTTGAAATTACAAGTTTAAACTTTTCAAAACTATACAGCGAAAGACTAATGGTGACCACAACCCCTCGCCCAATCCACCTGGCATGCATCTACCCTATCCGTCGTCCACTGTATACAACATGTGAATAAACTGGTGAGCTATGGGCTCAGTAAGTTCAAACATAAAAACATAAATCATGACATGCTGTACTGCTGTACTCATGCATGAAACTTGACTCTGTAAAACATGCTCTTGGCTGAAAGATTAGTCTTAGGACATTATCTGATATTTAGTTCTGGTTTTAGGCCCCTGATTGGTCGTACTGGCATGTTAGCATAACTGGGAGCGGTATTTTAGTACTGACCTCCTCAGTCTTAACTGGAGCTAAACATGAAAACCTCCTCGTGAGTCGAGAGGCCGATACGTCAATAACTGGTTTAATTAACATCTTTGCTGGATTTCCAACTGGGTAGCATACTGATTGCCCCTACAGTAGGAATCTGTTACATGATTTACTTAGGGTGTGAGTTTTATTAACACACTAAGGTGCCTTGTACACCTACCTATTTTCGTGTACCTAGTACCTGTCTGACATGTATACTGAAACATGAAATTCTACATGCATGACATGAACTGACCTGAGTATCGTGATGCAGACAATCAATGTCTAACATACACGTCAAACAATATACATAATATCATAAACATAACAAGATTGTCCACGTTGCAGTCAGTACAATGCTTGAACTTACAAGAAATCTGCTAACGTGAGCCTTTGCTGCTCTAGGACTACTGTATCGGGGTCTCTGGCTTGAACTCCTATAAAAGAAATAATCGCTGATTATTTCCAATATTCATCTTATACTTGAAACAAAGACAAAACATGAAATTCCTATTTCCAGACTCTTTTTTTTTTTTTTTACTTTGGCTTCGAACACGGCCGCCTACACGAGTATGTTCATGGCCGTGTACTCCTTTGGGCTTTACTTGCATGGCCGTGTACTTCGTGGAACATGACCGTGTAATTCATGCATGTTTACACGGATGTCTACACGGCCGTGTTTCTAGCCGTGTTTTCCTACTATCGAACATGGTCTGCTACACGCCCTCCCCATGATCGTGTGCCCCTTGACACGACCCGATACACGGCCGTGTTCTTAGCCGTGTATCTCTCAGGTCTTAATTTTTCTTGAAACATGGTCGTACCTGTAGGTATGTTCGGGCCCGTGTTCTTAACACGCCCTTGTACAAGCCCTTGTGCACACTCGTGTTCATACCAGAATCAAGATTCTAGGTCTGAAATGCTCTGCTCTGATTTTTTAAGGCTTTTTTGGACTTTGTTCTACTTCTTATACTCAAAATCGATCTCAATAAGATCATTTCAAGGTATAGACTACATCTCTACTATCACAAATCCATGGTTACATAAGCAAAATTTCACATTTTTCTTATTAACATCTCTTAACTCAATATTTGAAAAATCTGAACTTTCTTGAAGAAAACTCACTAAACTTGGTTTTCTAAACCATCAACTCATGGATTCATGTTTAAGAATAACTAGACTCGAACCATGTTTCGATTTAACAGAAAATCTCAACATGGTCGACTCACATTTCTACTCAAAACCCCAGATTTTTCACTCAAGAAAACGTGAGAAAAACGAGGGTTTACCTTATTTGAAGCTTGAAAACTTCTTGCTACTGATTCTTGGCTGAATGCTTGATTGATCTGCTGCTTGAAGAGAAAAATCTGAGCTTGGTTGAAGCAATGGCAGAAAAGGGTTTCTCTTTTCCCTCTTCTGGTTTTTCTCTCTCTCTTTCTTACGACTGCTTCTCTCTCTCTCTCTCTTGGGTGTTTCTTTGCAGCTGAACCAAGTGAACTAATTCACTTGGGCTGCTTAGCCTAAAGCCCTCACGTGCCTCACTTCCTCCCTTACATTTTCTTTAATTTCTTTAATTCTCTTTAAGAAATTTGCAAGGGCTTGTTTGGCTGATCTTGGCTATTGATCAATGTGGCTTACTTGTGTGCCATTGATCCCTTGATATGCATTTTCCACATACTTTTTTATTAAATTTAAAACATCATAATATGAATTAATGTTTAGCTTTTAAACTATATTCATTAATTCATTATTAAGTTTTGATTAAAACTCAGTTAATCAAAATTTTCACCTGCTCTGTATTCTATAACATATCTCATCATGAATGTATATTTATTTACATATCTTGTACAAAATTTTTTGAGAGTGATTAGTTTCTCGGTTATCACAACACGGGCTTGAACATGGGCATGTATCAAGCCGTGTATAGTAACACGGCTAGATAGTAAACAACATGGCTGTGTAGAGTAAACCCGAAGAGGTACACAGGCTAATACACAGGCGTGTTGCAGACTGTGTACCATAAACAAAATTTAAAGGTGTTGAATTAATAAGTGAAATAAATGTATATTTAAAGTGATAATTAAAATAGGGTATTAACAGACAATATTATGTTTGCAGGAACCTAAAATAAAGATAGAACTGTAGAGGAGTTTCAGAAGTGGACACTAGTATAGTATTGGTAAGTTCAAGCATTTTCGTGTCTGCAACATGAAATACTGTGTTGATTTATTCTGTACTAGATGTACACTAGATATAAAATCTTATAGGCATTTAAAGATTAGTTAGAATAACATATCCCAGATAATGAGAATAAGTAAGACGTACGGGCAATGGAGGATAGTGACCTTGAAGTGATGAATAATATCACTTGGTCAAGACTATAAATTAAAAGATGGTAATGAAACCATTAAGGCGTACCGCGCCTCCAACATAGTGGTGGAGGTTTTTCTCAGATCCTACGAGGATATTAGGGCTATGAAGGTCGATGTTCTAAGGTCGCTCCTTAAACCCTCCCAGTCAGCGTGCTAATAATCATCGGTACTGCTATAAACAGAGCTCTAAATTAGAAATCAAATAGAGAATGATCAATCAATAAAATGATAAAATCATAATTGAGCATAACCGAAATTTACGCTAGAGTATTGTAAATTCGGTTAGGATATGTGAATGGTATCCCGTTAGGGTAAAGTGAATAGTAATCAGTTAGGGTGACTGTTACTTTTCATCGATCAGATGTCAAAGTCACTATTCATAAAAATTGAGTTTTTAGTGTTTTTGAATCAATATGATTCTTACTATGTATGTTTGAACTTACTGAGCCTGTTAGCTCATGAGTTTGTTCATGTTGCTGGTAAGAAACCTATCCAGTAGATTTCTGGATGGCGGTAGGATGCGAATGTGTCAAGGGGATAGAGAACTCACCGTGAACTTGGTCCTGCCATAAGTTTTCCGCTGAGCTTTTTGAGTTGAAGAAAATATATTTGGAAACAAAATATATAATACATATATATGTACTAAATGTTGTATATTATTTTGTACTTTATTAAGACATATAAAAGTTAGTATATTGCATGGGTTTCTTACTTAGTTTTCTTAAGAGAAAGTATGTATTAAAGAAAAAAATTATGGGCGAAATTTTAGGCCCTGATAATTAAATGTTGTGAGAAAAAGAGTTTAAAACTGACGATCCGGATTCGGCACACGAGCTGTCTTAGTCGGCCATAGAGTCGATTCATGACAGTTGCGGGTGGTCAGAATCAGAGGGTGTCACAATTTTTAATTAAAATATAATTTACTTCCACAATTCAACTAAAAATATTTAATTATAAGATCATATTCAGTTTTTGTTTGAATTTTTTTTTAAAACAAAATATTAGTAATGGACCGTTGGCACATATAATAATAGAAAAGTTTAAGAAGTGTGATACGTAAAATTAAAAGCCAATAATGAATATGATATATGGTGTGTATAGTTCGAGAATTATTTTAAAAATTAACCCTAATCTAACCTTGTTGTGCTAGTGGTGTTATCTCTGCTCTCCTGCATTCTTGAGTTAAAGTATTAAAAAAGTACTTGCTACCGCGTACGTGATACGCTAACTTAATAGTAAATTACATACAATGATTTCTAGCAGTGACAGTAAAATGATCAGTATAAATCCAATTAGTAGCCAGGAGTTGTATTATATATCATACTGTACAAAGATATCAACGATCCAATCCTAATTTTTTAAAATCAATCAACATTATATTTGAGTATTTTTTTTTTTATCAATAGATCTTGCAAAAATTATCATAATAATTAAAATTAAAATTAGTATAAAAAGGTTATAACTTGCTGTTCAAAATTAAAATTAAAATTAAAATTGTTGTCATGAACTGTAACAACCGGAAAAATTCATATTTTTCAGAAAATGAATACATAATGAATTTAAGCATTAAAATGTGAAATTAAGTGATTTAATATTGTTTAGAATTAAATAAAATGTTCTAACAATATTAAAGGATGAAAAATGAGTAATAGTGATATTATGTGTGTGCACGTGTGTGTCACTCACAGTATCAAGAAGTAGGTCAAGATGATATTATCTTGACATAAAACTGATAAATTTGGGTTCAGCACTCCGAAATTAGTTAGGATAGCCTGTCAGCATGCTCAAATTTGATAATTAAGTACAAGGGTAATTTTTGACCGAAAATTCGCAGTATCGGAAACAGGTCAAGATGACCTCAGATCAAAATAAAACTGATATATGTGGATTCAGGACGCCCAAATTAGTCAGGAAAGCCCATGTTGAAATTTTGGGTGAAAAAGTATATAAGGAGCGGAAAAAAGTTGAATTTCCTCGTTTGTCCACAAATTCTCTCTCTCCAATTCTCTTTCTCACTCTACCCCCATTGATGAATAGTAACCGACCACCAGAAACAGTGTCCGTTTTCAACACCTCCAATGTCATCGGAAAGCTCTCGTCGAGCTGAGTCCGATGGTGGGTCGACGCGACGGAACGGCCGCCGCACGCCGCCGCACGCGCCGCCCGAAGCTCGCCAGAGCCGAAAGTTTCAAACATCGATTTCTTCGCCGTCCGGCACCATTTGCCACGAAACCGGTCCCAAAATGTTCGTGGCGAAGAGTACTACAAAACCCATGTGGTGGATCGCCTCAACACCGGCGGAATCGCGCCGCTCGAAGCCGCAACGTCGCCGCCGTGGAACTCGCCGTTTCCGGCGATGTTGAGCTACACCACCGGTACATAAATGTTCACCGTGAAGAGGGGAGCAAAAGCCCTCAATCAATTTCGGGGAAAAAGTCCGGCACGGCGAAGCTCCACCGTCGCCGCAGTGACCGAGTTTTCGATGGTCGATTTCCGGCCATAGAAGCTTCAATTGGTGAAATTGAAACCACCAATGAGTTCCTCACGTCGAGATCTTCAAGATGGGCTACTCATTTTCCACCGTTGCCGCCGTCAACCGCCGGTCAACGGCCGGTCAACGCTGGTCAACGGCGACCGGTGACCGAAAATTTGAAGTTTGGCATGTTGGCCTATTTTCGACGTTCTGAACGCATCTGCGGAGTCGGAATTTCAAGACGAGACCTCAAATATGAAGAACGAGGAATTAGAGTTTATGCCGTCGAGATCGGACTGCAATTCGGTATAAATCCCGACCCCTTTACATTCCGCAATTTAATTGTTTGGGACTATTGTATGATTTTATGATTACTGGTATGAAAAATGTGGAAAAGAATGTATGTAAAAAGAAGAAAATGACTGTAATGGAGAAAAAGAAAAATATGTGATAATGTAATGATTTTATGTAAACAGTATGAGTTTTACGTAAAATCTAGGCCTCTGGTATAGTACGTGATAGAATTAGATCAGGATAGATGGTTTTCAGGCGTTTCCTAAACGCTGGAACCTCAAAAATTAAGCGGAAATGCTGTCGAAATTTCTAAAAATGGCACCAGGGGTAATATGGGAAACGAGGGGTAAAAATATGATCAGGAAAGGAACCCGAGCCCCCTCGAGGAATTAGGGCAAGGAAAAAGGAATGGGTAAGGTACGATTAGTAAACCGACCCTTCGAAACCCCTAGAACGCAAGAAAAACATGAAACTGATTCTTAGGTTCGAATAGTATTTCCCGAGGGCCGGGAATGTGAAAATTAGCAAAATGATAAGAATTGATCCAGAAAATGTCTGATAAGATTTAGAAAGTTAATTAAATGATTTTGGGTTTAGAAAATCTAGCCTAAGTATGAAAATGAAAATGTTATGGTTAAACGACCCATCAAGGGCAAAATGGTCATTTTGCCCAAAGATTCTCAAATTATGAGAAAAGAGCCCCAATGACCCCGGAATAGGTTAATGAAGTTTGTAAAAGCCAAAATTGAGGTTTAAGTTATGAAAAATCACGTCGAGGGCGAGATTGTAATTTTGTCAAAAGTTAGGGGTAAAATCGTAATTTTTCAAAAGTTGGAGAAAAATTTGAAAAGGGTCATTAAGGTTTAAAAAGCTGTCCTAAGGCTATAATTAAGGATCACAAGATCAAAATCAAGCTTTTTAATAAAATAAAAGCTATAAATGAAAATATGATTAACGGACAAAGTTTGTCTGTAGGAACCCGATCCAGACGCGACAAAGGACGTCGATGGATTCTAAGAGGAGGATAAGCACGCTATGAGTAAGTTCAGACATTTACCCGTCTGCAACTAAGAACAAGCTTATCGTTTTTATATGTTTGGTATGCAAATGTCATGATGTGATTTATGATGATGCTATAGTAATGCTATAGCAATGTTATGATGATATTAAAAGATATGTTTTAATAAATAATTATAAAAAATATATATATAAATATATGTATATATTGAATTATGAAGGAAAGGCATTATAAAAGCTTTATGAGAGTAACGATATGATAAAGAGGGATAGAAGAATGGAAAGAGTAAGAACAAGAATGTTATGATAGGATGCATAAGAAAGAGATGAAATATGAAAGGAAAGAATAGATATTTTATGAAAAGTTTTATGAAAGTTAGGTTATGATTGATAGAGCAACGACGATCGGTGATGAAAGGAATTACGAAAGGGATATTTTATGAGGATGAAAGGATAGATATTTTATGAAAAGTTTTATGAAAGTTAGGTTATGATTGATAGAGCAACGATGATCGGTGATGAAAGGAATTAAGAAAAGGCATGTTTTATGATAACGAAAGGATAGGTGTTTTATGAAAAATGATACGAAAGCAAAGACTTAGACAAGAAAGAGAAACAATGATAGGTTATGATGAAAGGTATGATGAAAGGTATGATGAAAGGATTAGAACATAACGATAAGATGTGATTGATAGAATAGAACGATAGGCTATGATCGATATGCTATGATTGATAGAAATGTGATGATAAGATACGCTAGATATAATGATGCAAATGATAAGATAAACAGAGAATAATTGTCTGCACATAACTAAACGTGTTTTGTTTGTTATGATGTGATATGATATGATGATATATAAGTAATATGTGCTATATATGCTATGCTAAAGTGTGATTAACATAATTCACACAAGTAAAGTAAAGTAAAGAATTAAGAAAAGAAAAGCAACAAAAGAACAAATGTTCCATGAAATGTTTTATGAAAAATGAGGAAGGAAAGATAATAAATGTCATGAAAAAGATGCACAACGAAAAATCAATATAAGAAAAGCTAAAAGAATGCAAGATAATAAAACTGAAAATTTAATGTTGGCGTACCGGTCTCCCTATATGGTTGAGACTTCCGGTCTATATCCTCCGCGCAGATGTGGTGCTACCCCGAAGTGTGGTAAATTATAGGATGGACCAACCCCGCAGGTGAGGTTTTATGTGACTGTGAGGTAGGTTGATGGGTAGCTCCCCCTCCTCCCACTGTCAGCGCGCAACTAGGTACGTTCAACGACGGGGCCCACCAGTGAAAGATAAGAAAAGAAAAGAAAGTAAAAAAGAAAGGAAAAGAGCGAGAAAAGAAAAGAAAAGAAAAGAAAAGAAAAGAGTGTGAAAAGAAAAGAAAGGAAAAGAGAGTGAAAAGAAAAGAAAAGCTACGGAAAGAAAAGAAAAGTAAAGAACGACATAAAAAGAAACAAACGATATGAAAGAACAACACAATGAAATCGATGAAAAATAAATAAATAATAAAACGAAGTTAAAAGAACATAATATAATTAATATATGTGATGCGATATATTTGATGTTATATGTATGGAATAACACGTATTCACGTGATGTTATGCTAGTGTATATGTTACTAGCTTTTAAGATATGAAAGATCAAGAGATGATGATACAGCGGTAGAGAAGTTATAAAGGTTTAGAACAGAAAGTTAAGGAATGATAGGAATGAGAAGAAAAGAAATGAAGAAATTAGAATAAAATGATAAGAGATTATCAATAGAATGATGGGAATGATTAGCGAAGAGATAAATAAGCATGAGGAAGCTCACATAATATGTTATGTTTCGAGGATATGTATAGACGATGTGTATGATGTGTATATATGTGATGTCATATATTCTAGTAATAATATATATTACTAGTATTTATAAGTTAATGAATATATGTTTGAACTTACTGAGCATCTAACTCATTAGTTGTTTATATGTTGCAGGTAAGTAACCTGTTAGTTTAAAGTAATATGATGGACAACGGAAGGATCTGCACGTACCAAAGGACTGGGTGAGGGTATGGTACTACCATGAGTCTTTCGCTGAGCGTTCAAAAAGGAAGATGAAAGAAAGAAATTTATGAATTATATGTTATAAGAGTATGATAGAGATATAGGCATAATATGTAAGTTTAAAAAAAAAATTTTACTATAGAAATTGCTTCCGCTTTTAAAATGAGAACGTTAAGAATGGAAAGTTAAGTATGTTAAGTAAGAGGATGACGACCCACGAGGTTGCCAGCCATCGCAGTCGGCGTCAGAGCTCGGCTGATTGGTACGGTAACGTACGTAGGGGGCGTCACATGAACCGTATTCTTATATTAATAATCCTTATTAAGTAAAAAAAATTACAACTGATCAGCAATATAAACTTAGAAATACTCACCTATATATGCGGCAGTTGTAACACTATAAAAAACTTCTAACAACTAGTTAACTTCTCTTAACATCATGTAAAATTATGTGTGTACATGATACAGTTTAACTGTTGATGTAAAAAACATATATTATTGAAAGTATTACAATGAAACTAACTAATTGTTATAATAGCAAACAATTGGATTTAAATGGAGCTTTTTTTTTTTAAATATAATTCAAGCATTCAATATATTGCATTTAAACGTAATACAAATGCAATGCGTTTACCAAATAAAACCTTAGTTGCTGGTGTTTTGTATTTGAATACACAAATTTTTTGACACCATTTCTTAATACACACCTTTTTAAAACACACACTTTAATTTACAAGCATTTTAAATGTATTCCAGTGTTGACATACAAACGCATATTCTATTGGAATACATTCATTAAAATGTAAAATGTGACATCTAAATATACATTAAAATACATACATTGTACTTAAATTAAATACCAAATACTATAAGCGATCCAAACGAACTTAATTACTTATACCGTGTCCAAAGTAGTTACTTTGGTCTTCAATACGAAGCTTGACTCTAACTAAAATACCAGATAACCAAGTAAATTTATCTTTAAAAAACAAAAAAACTACTTCTTGGTACATTCACAAACCAGAAAATAATAATAATAATAATAATAATAATAATAATAACGAGGATATATATATTTATATATATATATAACCAAAAACACAAACTAAGATTGATTAGGTTACAAAATATAAATAAAACAAAATTATGGAACACCTTTGGGGCACTTAGAAGAGGAATTCCCAGGTGAGACATGCTCATGCGAAAGGATCGAAATTGCCATGATGTGGGAGAAAGCTGAAACCAAAACTCCCAACCTAATGCTGCTAGCCACCCGACCACCTCTCCTAAAAACCAACCCGAAAGCCCGGTTGCGTGACCCGGCTAGCCGGACTGTGGGCCGCGGTGGTCAGATGGCTCTAATTCTATGGAAAACAATTAGTACTAGTACTAGATAGAAGGATGCTTGAGAGAAAAGGTTCAAAATACTTCATGAATGATTTGACTAGAGAAATCAAACTACTCTCATAAAATTCATACATGAGTAGAAATGATATTTTGGGCATAGTATTTATATGGAGAAAAAAGGAGAGGCCAGAAAGAGTGATGAGTGTGTTGAGAACCTGGGGACTTTGTTTGTTTGTTTGTTTGTTTTAAAAAGGTGGGAAGGACAGCATCTTCCATGGCATATGCGGCGATCGACCATCTCCACTCCAAATATTTATACTATAGTACTTGACTTTGATTCACTACTGTCTTGTAACGTCCAAACACTCATGCCATACACCTGAATTTTAGAGTCACTCTCATTTTGCTCTTAAAATTTTTTAAATTTTCATCTAATCACCTGAATTTTAACTTTAATCGCACTTTATTCCTTTTATCAAAATTTCAGTAAAAATTGATGAAGATAAGAGAATTAAGTGCAGTAATATAGTACTTTTCTTTTTGTTTTTAGCAAAGATCTTACCATAATGGATTTAATAAGAGCATAGTTCCTTTATTTTTCTGGATGTTTTAAACTGAAATGGTAAAGTGGAGTTAGACTAAAAGTTTAGAGGGTAAAATGAGAGTTTAAAGTTCAAGGAATAAAGAGAGACTAACCCTAAAATTCAGGGAGACATAGATAAAAATAATCCTAAAGATTTAATTTATAGAAAAAAAATAGTTCTAGGAACGCCAACTCTAATCCAGACTTTTACGTATCAACTCACCTATTGAGTTGTCATCTTTTATTTGTTAGATACAATCAATAAATGTTACAATTCCTTTAATATAAATCAATAGAATAAAAACTCATGTGTCATATAGACTGCCCCCAACATTTTTTTGTGGAAAAGGCATTTTATTGACAAACACAATCAAAAAACAAAAACAACAAAATATGCATTCAATTTAAAAAGCGATAGATGCTACAAGAAAATGTGAACGACCCCACAATATAAAAGACATTATCATAGATTGAAACGGTTTAACAAGTAAAATCTAAAAATACTTAAAGGGAAGACGGATGCCTGTGATTCAAAAATGAGAATGAACCTCGACATACTTAGATCGAGCACATATAAAATTCTTTTAACTCTCGTTTTTAAGTCCACATCTCTTTTAACTTTGATATTATTAAATTTACTCATTAAAGATCCTTGCGTACTACAAAACTTTACGCTTGTTGACAAACCGGCTAAATCTTTAATTATTAAAGGGGGAAAAATAGGGAAAAGTGTTTAGGTATAGGTCTCATACCATGTTCTAGGTGATTGGCGCAATGAGAAAATATTAAATGAAAATAAACGTCATGTGATGTGAGCCATTGGCCGACAGCCCTTGATATATTAATATTAGGAAGTGATTTTTTTTTTTCTTTATACTAAAAGATATTAAGAAGTGGATGCTTTCATGTTGGGGAAGGGAAGGTCGAGGCACTTCACTTGAATAAAAAGAACAAATAAAAAATAATTATTGGGAGAATTCTAGATGATGTAGTGTATTTATATGTATATATATATAGATTTCTAATAAGTTTTCCCTTAAATTTTTTTGATAACATGTGTTTGGTTCAATAATTATATTTACATTATATTTCAATATAATGCAATATTTGTTTGGTTTATATGCACTACATTCAAATACAAATACTTTTAAATTTTAAATTTAACATAATTACTATTTATTATTCCTTTTTTTATCTATTTTTACTAATTACATCATATGTTCTCTCTTTTTTTAACCAATAACCTAAACACATATTGTATTTGAATATAATATAAATGCAAAACATCCAAATGCTCTCATAATATTTGGCAACTTGTCCAGCTTTAGTTTTGACAATTTACCTCTAGAAGTTTTTAATGTTGCAATATGTTTCATTTTACTTAATTTTTTGTTAAACTAGTAAAACAAAGTTTACGTGTTCCTCATGTGATTAAGACAGATCTCATGCCCGACCAAAAATTTTCAAACCTTAATATAAATCTTCAAATTGATATAAAGTATCCTAAAAAATGGCGCACATTAAGACAAGGTAAATCGTCAAAACTAGAATTCAGGGAGCAAATTGGTAAAGGTTTAAAAATTTAGGGTGCAACAATGCTAAAAATCCTTTAAAAAAAAATCCTATTCGAAAACATTTTTAATTGTTAAATCACATTAGAATTATCAAATTAAAAAGTGCTATTATTTACGAAATTTTTTGAAATTTTGATAATGAAAAAATGTATAATAAAGAATATACTCTTGTCATTGTCCTAACTCTATTTATGTGATAACCGGAGAACCTCATCATTCTCAAAAAATCAGTACAGGAAATATACATAATGTATTTCATGTTTAAAATGTATATTGTAGTGATTTTATGTATGTGTGGGTAACACAGTATCAAGAAATTGGTCAAGATGGTCTTTTCTTGATATAAAACGGATATATGTAGAATCAGTATGTTCAATTTGGTCAATTGAGCACAAAATGTAAATTTTGACCGAGAAACAGGCAGTATCAGAAAACTGGTCTAGATGACCTTGAATGAAGTTAAAACTGATAAATTTGGATTCAGCATATCCAAATTAGTCAGGATAGCCTATCAGCATGCTCAAATTTGATAATTGAGCACAAGGGTAATTTTTGACCGGGAATTTACAGTATCAGAAACTGGTCGAAATGACCTCAGATGAAAATAAAACTGATATATTTGGATTCAGGACGTCCAAATTAGTCAGGATAGCCTATGTTGAAATTTTGGGTGAAAAAGTATATAAGGGGTGAGAAATCAGAAATTGAAGAAAGGCCCACAAACTTTCTTCTCTTCTCCTTTTTTCCCCACACACACCTGCATAAATGAACAGTAGCTAACCGCCGGAAACGGTGTCCGTTTTCGACACCGCCAGTACCATCGGGAAGCTCTCGCCGAGCTGAGTCCAACGGTGGGTCAAGTCGACGGATTGGACGTCGGAGCAGCCCGCACGCGCCGCCGAAGGTCACGGTGGCCGGAAATTTCCAACGCCGATTTCTCCGCCGTCCGACCTCCGATCAAGGTGATTCCGGTCTCAAAAGACTCGTGGTGAAGAGTAGAACAAAACCCAGGTGGTGTTTCAGCCCAACGGCCGCCGGATCGCGCCGCCCAACACTGCCCGTCGCCGTCGCCGCCGTGGAATCCAACGATTCCGGCGGAGTTGAGTTGCAAGGTTGGTATCAAAATGCTCAGAACAACACGTAGATCAAAAGCCCCAAATCAATTTTGGGCAACGATCGCCGGAAAACGGAGATCCAACACCGCCTCTGCCGCCGGTCTTTCGAGGGGTGATTTCCGGCGATAGAGGTGTCAAATGGTGAAATTGAAGCCACCAATGGATTCCTCTCGTCGAGATCTTCAAGATGGACTACCCACATTCCACTGCCGCCGCCGTCGCCGTCGGTCAACGCCGGTCAACGGCGGCCGGACCCCAAAAATTTAAGAGTGGCCCGTTGGCCTATTTTCGACGTTCCGAACACATCCGTGGCGTCGGAATTTCAAGATGGAATTTTAAATGTGAAGAACGGCGAATCAAAGTTTGTGCACGCGAGATCGAACGGTGCATTCGATCGCCGATGGGACGATTTCGGTAGTGACTTCTGTCCCTTTTGTTCCTTAATTTTTATTTTGGAATGATATATGTTAATTATGTAATTTGGCATGTGAAATTGTAAGAAAAATGGATGAAAATGATGAAAAAGAAAGTATGCAGAAATGTGAATATTTTTACGTAAAAGTTGAGCTTTACGTAAAAATATAGGCCTCTGGTATAGTACGTGGCAAGATAGAAATAGGTTAGATGGTTTTGAGGCGTTTCCTAAACGCCGGGAACCTAAAAATTAAGCGGAAATGCTGCCGAAATTTCTAAAACGGCACAAAAGGGTATTTTAGGAAACGAGGGACAAAATGTGGTCGGGATGGAAACCCGAGCGCCCTCGAACGATTTTAAGGATTAATAAATGAGTTAGACTCAGAAAAGGATGACAGATGTTCCAAGGATAAGTAAACCGAGAATCTCAGCAATTACTGCTGTAAAAGTTTGGTAAAGCATAAGAAGAGAAAATCATGATAGGGACAAAATGGTAATTTTGTCAAAGTTTAGCAAAGATGCTATAAATGGGATATTAGGTCCCTAAGTTTATATCAGGGAATGAAGCGTAGAATTTTTACGTTTTATTAAGTTTTATGTATGAGATAAGTGCAGAAAGAATAACCATGATTCTTTCGGTTATAGGAACCAATCCAGACGCAACGAAGGAACGTTTGCGGATCCAGAAAGCAAGAAAGGAGATAATAGCAAAGTAACAGTAAGTTCAAGCATTTATTTGTCTGCAACATAAACTGACATGTTAGGTCTATGTTTATGTGTTCTATGTGCAGTTTTAGTGTCAAGACACTATGATATAAATGTCACGAAAGCCATGTTATGAACTATGTATTATGTTCAAGTCAAATGTAAATTGACTTGATACGTTTATGATTGTGATGTATGTTTTGTTGCATGACGTGTATGCTAGACATTGATTGTCTGCATCACGATGTCTATGTCAGTGCATGTCAGTCATAGCACAGGTCAGTTCATAGCAGTTCATGTCATGCATATTGAGTTGCATGTCCCAGTACACAGACCAGACAGTATCAGAGTAAGAAAACAGTTAGGTGCACAAGGCACCCTAGTGTGTTAATTAATACACACCCCAGTAATTTGATTAATAGGTTCCGACTGTGGAGGCAATCAGTATGCTACCCAATTGGAACAACAGAAAGACGGTAATTAAACCAGTTATTGGCGTATCGGCCTCTCGACTCACGGGGAGGTTATCATGTTTAGCATCAGTTAAGACTGAGGAGGTCAGCACTAAAGTACCGCTCCCGGTTGCGCTAACATGTCGGTACGACCAATCAGGGGCCCAAAACCAGAACTTAATAACAGATAATATCCTAAGATTAATCCTCAGCCAGTACAGCATGTTTACAGAGTCCAGTATCATGCATGAGCACAGCAGCACAGCATGTCAGTACACATGTTAGACAGTACCAGAATACGAAAACAGATAGGTGCACAAGGCACCCTAGTGTGTTAATTAATTCACACCCCAGTAATTTAATTAACAGGTTCCGACTGTGGGAGCAATCAGTATGCTACCCAGTTGGAATACCAGCAAGATGGTAATTAACCAGATATTGGCGTATCGGCCTCTCGACCCACGGGGAGGTTATCATGTTTAGCATCAGTTAAGACTGAGGAGGTCAGCACTAAAGTACCGCTCCCGGTTGCGCTAATATGTCGGTACGTCCAAGCAGGGGCCCAAAATCAGAACTAAAATAACAGATTAATGTTCTAAGACTAAATCTTTAGTCAGTACAGCATATTTACAGAGTCCAGTCAGCATGAGCACAGCAGTCAGCATGAGTACAGCAGTACAGTATAAGTACAGCAGTACAGTATGAGTACAGCAGTACAGCAAGAGCACAGTAGTACAAAATGAGTACAAAAGTACAGCATGTTTACAGAGTCTAGAGCACAGCAGTACAGTAAGTTACAGAGTCTAGAGCACAGCAGTACAGTAAGTTACAGAGTCCAGAGCACAGCAGTACAGTAAGTTTACAGAGTCCAGAGTACAGTAGTACAACATGAGTACAGCAGTACAGCATGTTTACAGAGTCCAGAGCACAGTAGTACAGTATGTTTACAGAGTCCAGAGCACAGTAGCACATCATGTTTACAGAGTCCAGTCAGTTCACGAGGTTCAAAAATGAAAGCATGTTCAAGAGGTTAAGCATGATAAGTGCAGTTAGTATGTTTGTGATTGTGATGTGAAGTATGTTCATAGTGTTAAGCAATGTACGATATACGTTATGAATATTCAGAAGTTACAGCAGGTATTAGATTCATCCTACGCTATGTAGTGTGGATTATTATATGTCATGAATGTATGTTTGAACTTACTGAGCCTGTCGCTCATAAGTTTGTTTATGTTGCAGGTAAGCATCCTGCACGCAGATAAGATAAGTGTTGGATGACGGAAGAGATCTGCATGTGCCAAGGGACTGGGTGAGGGTTATGATACTGCTATGAGTCTTCCGCTGAGCTTTTTAAAAGAGTATTAAAATGGTGTATATCAAGTTATGATAAAGAAAGAAAATGTTTACCATAGTAAATGTTTTTACGAAAATAGAATTTCCACATCGAGTTAAAAAGAAAAAAAAAATTTTAGCTGGTATCAGAATAAGTTAAAAGCAAGTTAAAAAGTAAGTTGCCGACGACCCAAGTGGTTACAGTCTATTGCAGTTGGCAACAGTAGCCGACTGTAATAGTGCTGTTTAACCCTACGTAGGGCGGGTCGCCACAATTTACCATTGCTCTTTAGCAAATATAATAATAATAATGAACTCTATGTGCTAAGCAATAACTCAATTATAATTCTTAAAAAAAAAAGAAAGAAAAAGAAGCTAATTCTGTGGATTTAAGTCAAGAAAACTTATATATTGTAGTACTATTACATATTCTTTATAAAAAGTTGATGGTCCAAAATTGAATAGTACTAGCAGTTTTATTTTGCATCCTACCTAAGCTGGTGTGGAAACATATTTATAAGAAGGGACGCAGAAATGTTAATTTGCTATTACCTAAGCTAGCCCTTGTTTCATTTGATGTCGTAAGAGCTATATGCCGTGTGACTGTGCCTCTGTTAATTTTGATCATATAATTAATCTTACTATGGAACTCATTTATATAATTTATTCCACTCAAGGGGAGAAAGAACTCTGTGATATTTCTACATAGAAATTATTATAGACGCAGTAGTGCGAAGTGTCATGTGGGAGTATATGCACTCTTGTTTTGTACAAGCAAATCGCAATTCACAAGTAACAATCATGTCTCTCACATGGATTCCATGCATGTCATATTTATCTATTTGATTAAAAACTAGATAGAAAGCATGCACGTGGAATAAACAAACAAAATAAAATAAAAGTAAAAAAAAAAAATAATGGCAGTCCATGTCATGCTTTTATAATTAATTGATGAATACGTTTAAAAAAAAAATCATGTGGCTGGTATGATCAAATACCCCATTCCTTTGCTAAATAAACTACGAAAAAGTATGTTTGAAGACACATAACTTAGTTACCTCCAATTGCATTGAAAAAATTAAATGGTTAAATTTAAAAGAGAATTTGCTAAAGCATTGAGATCATTTTCAAGTCTTCTCATGGAGGAAGATATTCTATGTTCTCTGTTTGTGTCAAATTCACTCTAACTCATCGCTTTGGAATAACTTCGAGGAAAAGCAAGAGTTCGAAAGAGAATTTTAGGCCCTTTTAGTTAGGGGTGTTCGTCGGGTGGGTTGGGTGGATTTTTGACATTTTTCAACCCACCCAATGAAGATTGGGTGGGTTGAAAATTTTTTTCACCCACCCAATTAAAGTTTGGGTGGGTTTTGCGGGTTTTTCGGGTTCATCGGGTTCGGCAATTTATAAAACAAAATAATAAAACATGACTTAAAAATTTAATCACAAATCAAAATACAAGCTCAAATATTCAAATAAAGAAGTCGTATAAAGACAATAAAAACTAATTAAAACATGCTTTTAATGAATACTAAGAAACATCAACCACAAACAATCAAATCTATTTCACAAGAATAATCTCTAACTCCAATGTGTGTAGTAACAAGAACTAAAGTCAGGCAAATTGAAATAAACTTGAAATCTTGTTCCTAAATCCTAACAGAAGGGAGGATCAGGGGAGGCTAGTGACAAGTGGCGGCTAGGGTTGGGCAAGGGCAAGGCACGAGACGAACACAGGCTTGGGGAGACAAAAATGAATACGTCGAAGGGTGACAGCCGATGGTCGAAGAAAGGGACGATTGGAGGAGGCTGGTGGGACATCGGGTTTGGTAAGGGCAAGGCACGAACTTTGGCTTGGGGGAGGCATAAATGGGAAATGACAATCGGATCAACAAAATTGACTCAGGTTAATCATTATATTTTTTCTAAATATAAATAAAAAAAAACACAATCATTGGGTGGGTTGGGTTTTGATCGGGTTTTAGAATTCCAACCCGAACCCATCCAATTTGACATTGGGTTGGGTGGGTCAACCCAACTTTTTTTTGGGTCTGACGTGGACCCAACCCGTCGGGTTTTCCTTGGGTGGGTTGGGTGGGTTATTTGGGTTTTCGGATTTTTTGTTCACCCCTACTTTTAGCCATATAACTTTAAAACATATTTTTCTCGAAAATAAAAAATTAATCTCTTTAAACAAAAAAAATGATGGGATGTTCTTTTCTTAGAACAAATTCAAAAAATAAACTAGAAAATATAAAAATCAGAAAACAATATATATTTTTTCTTAATCTTCTCTAAAACTAACTCATTTATAAAGCATATATTATATTTTTTTATATATATGTTATATATAAAAGAAAAAGAGTGAAATAATCTAGAGTTGAAATTTAAAATAATAGAATATTTTAAAAAGGTAGAAAATAATAGCATAATCTATCTAAACTTTTTTAAATTTTCAGTTTTACAGCCCCCTCCGTATATATATGTTATATATAAAAGAAAAGGAGTGAAATAATCTAGAGTTGAAATTTAAAATAATAGAATATTTTTAAATGGTAGAAAATAATAGCATAATCTATCTAAACTCTTTTTAAGTTTTCAGTTTTACAACCCCCCTCACCCGCCCGCGCCCCCCCCCCCCCCAACAACGTACTTTCAATCTTACCAGAAAAACGTCGCTGTCATTGTCTATTGTCCCTCTTTTCCTTTCCACTGTAGCGACCATGACAAACACGACAAAAACAAATCCTAACCGTCGAATCTAGATTCTAAGAAATGCATGGGAATACATGAAAATTGATCGAGCTAAAATCACTTGATGATCTTCTCCAATGAGGATCACATCTTCTCTAGCGACAAGCTTGCAGACATACCTTCTTCTCCAGCGGTGGTGTGGTAGCATCGAACGTTGCAGCTTTTGTAGGTTTGATTAAGGTTTTGGAATCTGGGGTTTTTTTTTTTTTTTTTTTTCTAGATTTACGTTTTGGGGTTTTTTTTTTTTTTAAATTATGGGTAATAATTGTAATTTTTTATGAGATGGGTTAATAATTGTAATTAAACGAAAAATTATCTTTTAAGTTTTCTTTAAATGGTTTTAAAAACCTAGTATATAAAAATCAGTAAACAAACTTACAAGTAAATCTGAATATTTACATGTAAATCATATATATACTATGAGTTTTTAAATTATGATTGTTTGGTAAATCCAACTTAATCTCAATTTACTAGTAAATACAATATTTATTAGTAAATTTGGTATTAATAAATATGATATTTATCCGCTATTAGTAAATTTGCTATTAAAAAATTTGGTGTTTACTAGTAAATTTGGTATTTATAATTCTAGTTTTCACTAATAAATCTAAGGATTTACTATTAAATACAACATTTATTTTAATATTTTTTAATTTTTTCAATATATCCACATATTACATTATGGTATTTACTAATAAATCCACATGCTTACTAAATAAAAATGGTACATACACGTAAATCTTGTATACTTTTTGTATATTTAGTAAATCCAAATAAATATTATTAATTCCATGTACATATGTTAGTTTCTAATAAATAAACAGAAATTGCACTAGATAGGTTAATTAGTTTATGATTTGGAAGTAAATAGTATAATTTTAAATTATTAAAAATTAATAACAATATCAAATTTAGACGTACATATGTTAGTTTCTAATAAACGAACAGAAATTACATTATATAGGTTAATTAGTTGAAAGTAAATAGCATAATTTTAAATTATTAAAAATTAATAACAGTATCAAATTTAGACGTACATGTGTTTCCTTTTTATCTCTGTTTTTTGAGTGTGTTACCTTTTTATCTTTTTAATGTTTCTCTTTCATCTTTTTATTTTTTTAATTTTTGTGCTTTTCTCTCCTCTGCTCTCTCTTTCTCTCTCCTCCATCTCTCTTCCTCTCTCTCTCCTCCAACTCATCAGTGATCATCATCGGAGTCCATCGCCGCCATTGTGTCATCGTCACAGTCCAGCCAAACCATCAGTCATTGTCGTCTTCTTTGGCCACAGCATCCTCATATTCCCAACCACCGTCGCGACTCCTTGTTTGCCATGTCACAAACTCCATATGATTCCCAAACAATGGCCTCGTGAACTCCAATCGTCGTCATTGGCTTCTTTTCCAATCACGACCTGTAGCAATCAAAACCTCGCACTGAATCGTAATCGCCATCCATTGCCATCACGATCTCGTTTCTTCTTCAATTAGCCCCATGAACTCTGACCATCATCTTTGGCTTCTTCTCTTATCGCAATTGGTAGCAATCGAAACCACGCACTAAGTCACTATCGCCATTAATTGCCAATGCAAATTCACTTTTTCACCAATTGGCAGCAACGGTGGCTCAATTTGGGGATTAGTATTTAGTTAAATTGGGCTTAATTTTGGGATGTTTTAGGGTTGATTTATATTTTTAGAAACTTTGTAACCAAAATAAACTTTGTAAATATAATTTATAATTTATTTGTAATACATTTTGAATTTACACAATAAATTAAATTTTGTAAATGAATGATTTACACGATGTAAATTGGTGTAAGTGTTATATTTATGGTGTCAATTTTGATATCTGGTTTTTGCATAAATTATCAATCAAAATATAAATTGAGTGTAAATATTGTATTTTTTGTCTATGGTTTTTGTATGAATTTTTTGTCAAGTGTAAATTGGGCGTAAATTACATTATAAATTTTGATAATATTTTTATTTACATAGTAATTTTTGGAGTTACACAGTAATTTGTATGTTTACATAATATTTTTATTTATGAATTTTAATATTTACATAGTAAATTTTACATTTACAAGTAAAAGTTTTACTATAGATTTGATTGATATGTTAAATTTTTTAAAAATTTTGCAAATAAATGATTTTCTTGCAAACATTAGATTTATACTTTAAGTGTTAATTTTAAATTTACACTGTAAATTTCAATCTTGGGTTTTTGTATGGAATTTCTCTCATATTGTAAATAGAGTGTAAACTATGCATATACACTGTAAATATTAATCTCGAGTGTTTGTATGAATTTTTGTCACAGTATAATTTGAGTATAAATAAATATAAAATTTACATTTGAAATTCTGAATTTACAGTGAATTTACACTATTTTGTCTGTTGTAAATTTTACATTTACATATAAATTTTTTAGTCAACTAGGTAAAATAATTATGTGTAAATGATTTTGGTCTATGGTTTTTACATGAATTTCTATCAAAGTATAAATTGAGTGTAAATATTACATTTACGATGTAAATTTTGGTTTGTGGTTTTTGAATGAATTTCTATTAAATTATAAATTGAGTGTAAATGTTGTATTTGTTGTAAATTTTAGTCTTTGTTTTTTGTATGGATTTTATCACAATGTAAATTGAGTACAAATATTACATTTACACTATAAATTTCGGTCTTGGATTTTTTTTTTTTAGATTTTTATTACAACTTAAATTGAATGTAAATTTTGCATTTACACTACAAATTTCAATACTTACTTTTAGTAATTAGCTTGCTAAATCATTAATTTATTAAAAAGTGGGAATTATAAATTAGACCACTAAAAATGAAAAATTCCAAATCAACCCTTAAATAGACGAAAACCCAGACATAAAAAAAATGTGCTTCCAGCACCACCACCGTGGGAGTGGTCAGTGCCAGAGAAGACGAAAGCATAGCAGTAACAGTGACTAAGAATCCAGCAAATACCAACATCGCCTCGTATAATCGCAAAAATCGCCATCATAGAGATTGCTGAGTAGTTGCTGGAAAAATCACGAGGTTGCTGTGTGCTGGGAGTTCGTGAGGTTGCATTCACCTTCAAATTGTTGAGAACCTCAGAAGGCCACCGTCATAAGAGCATTGCAGTGGCAATCGATGGAATTCAAGGCTAGTTGCCAATGTATTCGAGGAGAGAAAGGGAGAGAGAGATGGAGGGCGAGAGAGGGAATCGCTCATGACGGCCATGGCTCCGTTCACGATGACATTGATGACAACAACAATGACATCTGGGAGTTCGTGTGACGGCCAAGTTGATGGTGGCGATGAACTTCAATAGTTGCTGTTAGCAAGTTTGAATTGAGAAAAAAAGAGAAAGTGATGGATGAGATAGAAAGGAAGAGAGAGATGAGGTATTTTTAGATTTTTCAATTAGTGTAACTCCAAATTTACACCTGATGCTGTTTACTAGTATATTAAAACTTTTGACCATTTTATTTTTATTCCCTCCAACTTTTAGCCTATTTTCCTTATTTTCCTATAAATAAATTATTTTTTACCCAGTGTTTAATTTAATAATTTTTATTTATTTACAAAGTTTCTTAAATTACAAAAAATACTCGACAAAATTAAAGCCCCACATTCTAGCAAATCCTAAAATCCTTCAAATTCTAATCCCATATTATCACCGAAGATTTTATCAGACATGTGACTCATCCTAATTTCGCCTCCCTCGCGGATCCTAAGATTGAAGCAACTGCGATGGAAGCAAAATGCACTGGGTACTTGGGGCTGGTGGGAGGTAGGAGTATATATGGAATATGGGGAAAAAATAAAGGGCACATACAATTTTGATTCCTGTATATATTTAGTGCAATTTCTATATATGTGTGCATTGATACTTTATTATGACAAACTATTAAATTTTCATTAGATTTTACTTAATGGCATATAGATCTCTTTGTTCTAAAATGATTATGATACTACGATATATGGCTGACGTTCAAAACACACAATATCAGTATTGACCGAAAATCTATATTAGTGCAGTTGATGGATTCAGTAGATGTAAGCTACTCTCGCACTTCCACACCTTCCAATCAATTTCAAAATTCATAAACCTATTATTCAAAAACAAACAATGAACAGTACTCTGAAGAAAAATAGAAAGCTGGATTTTAGTACGTACTCGTGGGAAAAGATCATATTTAATTTTAATAATTGACTATGTTATATGCTTCTAATAGTTGTCGTGGTGGCACCAAATTTTGCAAATGGAATCCAAATTGGAACTTTTCCACTAAATTAGCATATTCATTTCTTGGGTTTCTCCGAATGGTCTAGATACGTAGCATATTCATGTACACACACAAGTAACTTCTCCAATATATAGTCCATAAATCTCTCATATTATTAGCCACATTTCAATTATCTAAACTTCAATTATTTTAGTAAAATTACTATTCACTACAATTCTCATATTATATTTGTTTCTATATCTGTAGTCTTAAGGAGAATGTTTGCTTGCTTTTTTTTTTTTTTTTGTAAGAATAGAATTTTAATTCTTTTTATTAAAATACCTTTTTCTCTAATTTATTATTTTGTATGATTCTTGTCACATATGCCCCTGCTTAAGGTTTTTTTTTTTTTTTCCCTTATGCACTCCTCTAAAAGTATTATTTTTCCCAAATACGATCTTAATGAGTTCTTTTCAAATTAATTTCCCTTCTGAAAAAACTTTTGATTTTCCCTTTTCTTGTTTTGTACTTGACTGCTTGCTTACTTAGGGTTTTTATTATTTTTATTTTTTTTTACAACTATACAAAATATTGTATTTTCAAATTTTATTATTAAATTATTTAGAGTTTCATCCAAAATGTACGTTTTGATTTTTGTAACGAGTCATGGATGCGCATGTCGATAGACTTGAAGCGCTTTGAGCCCATATCAATTGGATCTGAATCATACACTAAATTTATTGTTTTGGTTGATTGTCATAGAGTAAAATTGAATCAGAGCACATATCATTTTTTTAATTTTTAATTTTTTTATGAAATATTTAAACTTGTAAATCTTCACATACATCTTCTAATCTGTATCTAATGAAAATATATATTTATATATATATATAATAAGCACATACTATTATCTTAAAGAAGTTATGGTAGCAATTTTTTCTCTTTGAAAAACGATTATTGGTTGGTTATCAAGTTTAACAACAAATTAGATGTTGAATTAGTACATTTATTTATCGTTTAATATTAATGGGAAATAATTAAAAATAATAATTCTTTGTATTGAAACATTTTTTTAATAATAACATAATTAAAATTTTGTAAGAGAAACTCATGCAACATAAACAATATTTAAGTGTAATTTATGTATACGGGATTGTAGATATGAATATATTATTTATTAAATTATTTTACTATAAATGGGACGTGTATAAGGTACACCACTCAAACTAGTCTATGAGATAGGGAAAATGTGGGGTAGATTTTTTTTGGAATTTATAGGATATAGTAATTTCTAGAAAATAATTGAAGTAAATAACAGATTTAAAATGTTTTTAGTAAATAATAAATTTATTATGTAAATAGAAAATTAATGAAGTAAATGATATAATAAAAAGACGTATTTAAATCATTTATCTAGTAAAGACGTAAATATATTATATATCAGATATATAAATGTATTATTTATTGAAAAATTTGACATAAATAAATTATTGATTTGATAATTCTGTTATTTATTACAAATATTTTAAAAATCTTTTATTTATTTTAATTATTTTCTAAAAATTGCTATTTACTTCTTTCCCACTTTCATTCTTATTTTCTTGCCAAGTCTTTTTTCTTCTTCATTTTTTTAGTAAATTGCTCATTTAGTCCATAAACTTTTAAGTATGTATGACTTTGTTCCTCTTCTTTTTTTTTTTTTTTTTCCATAGCTGGAATGACCTTAAATTATTAAACATAGTTTTTAGATGGAATCTGGTATTTAGCATAACTTTTTTGGCTAGATACACTCTAAAAAAATTTAAGAATAGGGCTATTGTAGCAATTTTTCAATAGTTTAAGGGCATTCTTGCAACAAAAAAAAGATCAAGCACATACTTAAAATAATAGGGACCAACCTAGCAATTTACCCTCTTTTTTTCATTCACTTATTGTATTTTTAAAATCTTTCTCATTAAAATTATATGCTCACATGGGAGAATAGAGGGTATAAATATGAAGTTGGATAATTATAGGCATTGGAAGTTAACGAAAAGATCCACAACTTTAATGAAGAAACTTTTGTCTAAAAAGAATGTTTTCCTAATCAAAATCTCATTTTAATATAGCACTACACTCATGATCTTATAAAATTCTTAATACTTAACCTCATTAAACATGAATTCTCTTAAGCATATTTGAGCCCTTACCGCCATCACCTATAAAACAGCTTAAGTGAATATTTGAAATATTACTTTATACTTTATTCTAAGATCACTTTGACATCTATGCTTATTAAGTTACTATATAAACACTTAACTGTTGCAACCTCACTAAAGCTCCACTAATGACAAGTAACTACTCGCCTCGAGATCGGCTTACTATTTTGGCTATTTTTCTTGCGATTATGCCTATGATGAGGAGAGAGACTCGACAGGGTGGACACTCAAGCTCTCGTCTCATAATGTTGATAGCAACAGCAACTAGATCAATTCATTGCGATCTCCTCTAATCGCAGTCTCCATGGAATCGAGCCTATTGTCGAATTCATATTCTTGATCTTCAGCATTAGGCTCACCCTCTCTAGCAATGATATGGGGTGTTAAATCTAGAGTTTTGGTTTTTTTTTTTCCCCTTATTTGAGTTTTTTTAGTGGTTTTAGAATTTTGAATAAAATTAGGGCTTATTATTTAAAAGATCAGTAAATAATTTATTTTCAAATAATATATTTATTAAATAAATTAGTGTTTTACCAATTTACCAAGTAAATCTTAGTATTTAATAATATTTATGATCTTTTAAAAATTGTCAATTTCTTAAGAAAATCAAAATATATACTAATAAATGTTAGATTGTTATAAAAATTACTAATTTATTAAAGTAATCAAAATATATTTTAGTGTATACTAAGTAAATCTAATATTTACTTGTATTTTCCATAGACTCTTAAATAAATTTAGTATTTACTAGTAAATATTGGTATTTGCTAATATATTAGGTATTTCTTAACTATATTTCTTCATTACTTATTAAAGAAATTTAGTATTTATTAGCAAATATCGATATTTATTGGTAAATACATGTATTTATCACATATTACCTTTTTATACAATTTAGCTCCAAAATCAAAAATTAGTAAATACATGCAAGCATTATTTGTATTTATGACAATCTAAATATTTACCTTTATTTACCTTTAGATTGGATTTGGTTGGATTTGAAAGGATTTTTTTATAATTGGATTATATGATGGGTGATAAAAAAAAAAGTTGGTTTTGATCCAATGCCCACCCCTAATATGGAGTCCCACATTAGCGGAAAATGAAGAATTCTTGTGGCTTTTAAGTGTCCATGAGTTCTCTTTTAGTCAGTAATTATCTGAAAGTTGTAACTTAATGAGGTTTACTTTGGAGTCTACTTGGTCTTTTTTCTGAAGGCAATGTGGTCGATTTGTCAATAAAATGTGTGTTTGTATTACCATGTGTATACCAAAAAAAAAAAACAATTCAACCTCAAAAATCAGAAAATTAGTAAATACATGTATTTGCCAAATTTCAAAATTAATTAATATTATAAAATAACCTCCAGAATCCCAAATTAGCAACAAATAGCCAGCCATATCCCAAATACTCTCGCCGACCAAAAATCTTCATGACGTCGTTGCCGAAGAAAGAAGAATTGGATATTGTGATGTTCATTGGAGAAGAAAGCATGCGGTGGTGATTTGATGATATCCTCTCCTAAAGCACCGCTAGAGATTGCAAATAACCACGAATTGCGAGAGAGACGGCGAGTATATCCAGCATCAGAGACCACCCACTGCTAGCACCCACAGATTTGCAAAGCAGTTGATCATCGTGATGGCCTATTTTTTCGCGAGGCATTGTTCTTGTTGCAATGGCAAAGAGAAAAAGGTGCGATCCTATCACCTTTGTCGTAGCCATCCCATCGCTGTCGTCTTCTCCGTCACCGGCGAGTGTCTCTTCAGTTGAAGAGTGAGAGAGAGAAAGATAGAGGAAGGGTAAAATTGGAAAACAAAAATTTATTTTAACAAGAATAATAAATATATACTATTATTAAGTAATATTTTAAAAAACTGCTATAATTTTTAATACCACATATGAGATATAATATAAAGTGTATTCTCTGTAATAAATATTAGTATGCTACGTATTAAAATTCATTATAATGCATAAAGTGAGTGTACAAAATTTTATGCTTATATTTTTAAACTAATATTGGGGAGAATAAAACAAAACGAAATTAACTTTATAAAAAATTAAATTCGAAACAAAATACTATAATTTAAGTTTAGAAATTAAATTGCTTAATGTAAATTTTTTTTATAATAAAATGTACGTAATATCAAAGTAGTATAAGAATGTAGAGAGATTCTTAAAAAAAAACAGAAAAAAAAAAAAGAAAATAAAGAGAGGAAAGTATAGAATTTGGATAGGCAAGTAAGGAAAAATTGGACCTCATGGCTTATTAATTAATTTTGCTTAACGGATTAATTTTATACCCTTTTTATTTTTATTATTTTCTCAGTGCAGGATATATTTTCAGAAAACCAAAGTGATAAGTTCTACGATTGGAATACATTTAGAGTATCGTGGTTACAAAGACAGTCTACCAATAACGTCTTCCTCGCCTCAAATTATCTTAAAAAAATAAAAAAATAAAAAATAAATAAGCATCTTGGAGTAATCCTTTGGTGCCATTTGCTCACTCACGGTTGATAGGGTAACCTAGCAGATTATGTCCAATGATTTTTTGGCGTTGCAGTAAAGTTAATATGACAGTAATGAACAAACAAGCGCCTTTTTATTGCAAAATAAAAAGGTCATTTTTAAATTCGAACATACATTGTAAATTTGTGTTATATATTTAGACTTTCTTCAGAATAATAATATATATTCCTTATTTTTATAGACTAGTTTTTAGGATGTCCTAAAGTTAGATACTTGACAGTCTTGATATAAAAGATATATTGTCCGGTTAAAAAGCTATACGTGAATGGTTGTATGAAATTGGGCAAACCATTCGAGTGGAATTGAGTCATGTTTTTTCCACTCCACTAGTTATCCCTAGGAATTCATTTTTATAGTCGACAAAAACGGAGGGTGGGATTCTCTTGTTTAAATGATTATCTAATAATATATACGGTAAGGGATGTAATCCGAATTTCATGGAGGGGACTATTTTCAGCGGCGCCGCAAACATGTATATATTATGACTTTGTAATGCCATACTTTCATCCCCCAGTCTGATGTTTTATTGGCTTTAAGTTTGGTTACTACTTTAAAGCATAAACAATAACATTAATCATGCATTTAACAAGTAGGATTTGTCATCTATACAAAACAATTAACAAGAGTGGAAATTCAATTAATTTTGGCATGTTAATCTTGCTCAACATTTGCATAAGAAAATATAATTGGTAGCTAGAGAGTTTAACATTTGATTTAAAAATTAATTAGTAAATTTATTTACCAAACTAACAGTCTTCTCATTTGGATATACTACAACGGCGTCGGCGTAATCAGCTAGACAAACACCTTTTTCTTTAGCCTAAAAAAGAAGAAAGAATTTTTTTTTTTTTTTTTTTAAAGACAACGACCAAAACAACTATCCAATCTCGTCTACATAGTATATATCGCATTAGTTAATGTTACTTTAGGCGGCTCTTGATTGGGACTTAAAATGTTATTCTTTCTAATTGAGCACTTATTTCCATGTATCGCTAACTTTTTTGCGCTTTTGAATGTTCCAAACATTCATGCTGAAGAAAAGAACAAGCAAGCTAGATGGGAACCTCAATATTCAATACCCCAAGATTTCTTGAGTTTCATGCACGAAAACCAAAAGTGCAACTAAAAAAGAGTGTCACTCTCAAAAAGAAATTTATAAAAAGCACCAAACATGCAGTACTCTCTTATCTCAAACACTAACCAAACCTCTAATTCAATCTCAATTGAAACCCTACTCACCAATTCAGATGGCCCAAGAGACCGGAGTCAAGCCGAGTGCTCAACTACCAACACGCCATCCAAACCCACAGCCTACTCCGCGAAGAAAGACACACATTCTTCGGTGGATTGCCGCATTCTTCCTAGGCCTAATTGTCCTTGTGGGCATAGCCGTGCTTGTAATATGGATCGTCGTGAAGCCAAAACGACTCGTTTTTAGCGTGGAAGATGCGTCGATCCAAAACTTCAACATCAACAACAACCATCTCAACGCGTCATTCAATTTTGTCGTTAGGTCATACAATCCCAACACCAAAGTCTCCATTTACTATGACAAAATAGAGTCAAGAGTGGAGTACGATGACCAAACCTTAGCCTTCAATTTAGCGGAGCCATTTTTCCAGCCTCATAAGAATGTGACTCGGCTAGGGTTAAAGCTGAAGGCCGATTCAGTGGCGATAATGGGGGCGGTCCCAACGGACCTGAGGCTCGAGAGGTCATCGGGGGAGATAGAGCTTAACGTGTGGCTCAAGGCAAGGATTAGGTTTAAGGTTGGAGCTTGGAAATCGTCTCATCGGACTTTGAAGATCTTCTGTTCACCTGTTTTGGTTCACTTCTCTAGATCCAAGACCTTTGAGAGGACTATCTGTGATGTGGAGCTTTGATTCCTCAATGGTTTTCATGACTATTCCTTCCCTAATTTGTTTGTTATACTTGTTTCGTCTAGTTTTGTCCCATGACTAAAACCTTTTATATTTTATATTTTATATTTTTTTTTTCAGAATCTTTGTTCAACCTTGTGTGTGATAATTAGTTTGTTTCATAACATTGATTTGTGAGTGGTTGTTGTTGGGTTGTATTACTTGGATCATTTGTGTAATAGAAGAGTACTTTTCCCTCTCAATTGTTGATTCATTTTTCACCTTCATTTTAAGTTTTCGTTTTTCCCCCCTCCCCTTTTACTAACATTTTTTAATTTTAAAGTCCTTTTTTTTTTTTTTGGAATTCTGAAGAAAATCCACATGTCATAATTATTTCAAATATGGATTACTAACAGGTTTTGTCTGTGTGTTGTAGTTATTATATTGTGTTGATTTGTGTTTAAAGTATATATGGGGATTCTTTGGGCCATTCTTTTTTGAGTCATTATTGTAAAAAATAGGCAATGTTCTCACCAAATGAATTTGCAAATTCTGTCGTGAAATATTAAATAAAATAATCTATTGGATTACTTCACACTTCAGTAAGTCGGATTCTTCTCTTTCAAGTTATTTATCCCCTCTTTCTCTCTCACTTTTTTGCCCCCTCTTTCCTCAAACCTTCTTCCTCATTCATGTAGAATGGACTGCATAAGACGACGGCGATTTGAGATCTTCTCACTCGATCCTTTAAGCCTCGTGAGAAAAATATATTTGTGGCTTTTCTCTTCCCTACAGGTGACCACTGCACGGTGGTGTTCATGCTTTTTATTTTACTTTGTTTAGTAACACGTTATGCTACCGTCTTGTATCACGGTAGAAGACTGATGTTCAGTCGCTGCAGCTGCAAGAATTTCGAATATCATCAGCAATTTTCGCATAGCAACTTCTAAATATCACATTAGGATACCTGTGGTCTCCCGCAGGCTACCATAAAGTATCACCATAGGATACCGATGGTCACTGAATGTTTAGTTCCAGTTGTAGGAATTTTTAAGTTGTCATTATCATAATCATTATAGATTGAAACATCAATTGATAACACAAGCGATTGTATTTAATTAAAAAAAATACTAACTCAAAAGTTGAGATCATAATTGATGTTTCCGACATTATTCTTAACATATACATGTACATGTATGTATATATATATGTATGTACATATAGCTAGATATGTGTTGGACTAGTAGCCTTATTCACTAGCATATCTTTCATCCTTCTATTATGAGTTCTTTAATTGACATCCAACCATGTTGTGCCTAATTCTACTTAAAAAAGGGCATTTAAGTCACATAAAAGTTATGAGTATCTTTGATGTAAATTGATTGTGTTACAAGAATGATTAGGACATGAAAACCGTGAACAACAGTCTATAATCTAGTTTCTTCGTTCTTAAGCATCCAATTCTCTTACAAATGTATCAAAATAATTGTTGTAAGACTAGACATTGAATTTCCATTCACCAAAAATACTCTAATGTGCGCCGATACTTGAGTAGGGATAGACAATACCAAGAAAACTAAGCCAAAACGATCGATAAAAGTATCAAGGGACAAAATCTCCTAGGCAAAGATTATTAAAGACAAATATTACCAAAAATATATACAAGGGAAAAGAGGTTTGTCTAAAGATCTAGACGATGGAATTTCGCCTAAGAAGGCCATATGTTATGGCCGAAAAGGTGAATTTTACACATTAATATCGCTTCAATAGGACACCCAATTAGTCCAAAGTATTTGGTTGAGGAAGAATAATGAACTTATGTCAATATAATGGATGGTACCTTGCATATGGAGTCCTTAAAGGCAGGGCAAAGAAAAAGAGAACAATGATCCAAAAGGAATATGACATGCATAGGAACTCTAGTACAGATCATAGGAATCTCCCTTGAGTTTGGTGCAAGAAATGAAAACAAAAAGAAAAAGGAAAAAAGTGAAAATCTCTTGTTGGAAGAAAAAGCCACGGGAACACAACTTAAAATAAATAAGACTTGTTATTTAACTAGGAGTGTTATTTGTACTAGATTCATTAGTTAGTGCCGAAATTTGAAAATTACTTTACTTTCCACACCGGAGCAATAGGTTTAGACCCGACAACTCCAAAAGAAAATAGTAATAACAACAATACTAAAAGATATCAGTGATCCTAATTAATAAAAAGATAAATTCTACCATATGAGACTTTTATAAATAGATTTTCTAACAATAATGGCAATATCAAAACAAAACAAATGATGAATGAAAAAAAAAAAAAGAATATATATATACACATAAAAAGAGCATAGGAAATTATTTTGTGCTGTGCATTATCAATGCAGTGACTCCACACTGTTTTCGAGCTATTTTATATGGTATGAATAAAACATTGTACGGATAACGCGGAGAAGTTTATTATCTCAAACTATTATTTCACTCACTTAATATCAGTATTACATTGAGTAATAATCCAATATCAAAAGTTTGTCCATATTTAATATTTGTTTGGATTTGGATTTGGATTTATGACCCTCTACATGTATATAATTGGAGGTTAGAAAAATAAACTATTATAACAATAGTAATAATCCAAAAATGTGCTTTCTTTTTTGTGTGCGCACGCGCGTGGGATTAATGAAAAGGAGTTTTGAATTGAAGAATAAGATAAAAAAAAAGTTATGCAAATGAAGTTAACACTTTAAAGTTTGAATTTATTATAGATAATTAGAGATACAAATAATAAAATGTAGTTTCGAATTGAAGAAAAAGATAAAAAAAAAAAGTTATATAAATGAAGTAAAATAGTATCCCTAATCAAAGTAGTCTTGAGTCGAAGAAAAAAAAAAAAAAAAGCACAACATTTTTAAACTCAAATTTTTAAAGCTCAACTCATTTCTAATTCAAAACGACTCCAAAATTCCCTCCAATGCCTCCTCCAAATAAGTACTAAGGGGATGTTTGGTAAGCACATTGTATTTGCATTACGCTTGAATGCAATGTATTGAATGCAATTTGTATTTAGATTTGGATGAAAAATATTTGCATTGTATTTGAATGTAATATGTATTTAGATAAAAAAATTTTGATTTGTATTTAAATAATGAATATGTGATGTAATTAGTAAAAATAATAGAAAAAATAAAATAATAAATAATGATTGTATTAAATTTTAAATGTTATATAATTAGCATTTAAATACAATACTTTTACGTTTAGATGAAAATTGTATTATATTTGAATATAATGCGATAAATAAACAAGGCATAAATGAGCTATGCTTCATGCCCTTTTTTTACAAGAAAAGGAACCTTTTTTTCAACACCTAATTTATTAGGTTTTTAGCATTTTTGCCCCCGAACTTTATTTAGGTTTTAACAACTCATTTATCTTTTGATTTTAGCATTTTACTCCCTTAATTTGTTAAATCACTGCAATATCCCTGTTTTCACTTTTTTTGGCATGGATTCGATGGCCGATTTGATTGATTTTGTGGAAGAGTTTGAATTAAGATTTGGGGATATTTTGGTTGGAGGTGCATGTTTCCACTTTTCTATTTGTTAATTTAAAGGCCATTAGTAAAACGGGGCACAGTGCAATGATTTTGCGAGTTAGGGAGTAAAGTGTGTGCCAAATTAAAGGTTGGGAGCAAGCTGTAAAAAACTGAATAGTTTGAGGGGGCTAAAGTGATAAAACCACTTGAAATATTTTGCAATAATATTTTCTGGGGTTTGTTGTTGTACCTAAAATTTTGAATATATATATATATATAACACTTCAATTTGCTTGGGTGCATCGTCTTCTCATTAGAACACTAAGCACCACTATTAATTGACCCCTCTCCCTCCCCCACAACAACCCAACCCCCCGCCCTACAACAACAAAATAGAAAACAAAAAAATAAAATAAAATAAAAAATAAAAACCTTGTATGAGATGACTTGAGTAATAAGATTTTTACATATAACTACAGGAAATTTTCTTTTACCCTATCAGGTAATTCTCTCTCTCTCTCTCTCTCTCTCTATCTCTGGTTGCTTAAAGAGGAGAATTCTTGCATAAATATGATGTGGGATGTGGCCCAAACTTGTCCAATTGATTTTAAGTCTTGGCTTTCAATACAACATATATGTATATATATATATGTATGTATGTATGTATGTATGTATGTGAGCGAGAATGAATTGCTTCACCTCTCTCGGCAGCTCGTTAGTGTCTGTCATTTGTCAGAAATGAATAAAACGAACATATATTGGTGGTTGCCATTAGCCAAGGTTGCTTTCCTTAAGGCCACTATCTCGCTTTTGCAGTACCACTCTTTTTTTCTTTTGCCGCGCTTGAAATTTGACACTGCAGCTATTAAATTCCCATTAATTTGACAAGTACAGTATTTTAGGTAATCAGTTGAAGTTTGCTAGCACTTTTTAGTCAAATATAATTAGTTTCTTTGTTCCTCTAATTAATTACATCAAATAAGCATAATCTATTGAATCACAATTACATCCTTATGCGAAACAAATTGGAAAGTATGTATCCGTACCCAATTAATTATCTTATATTTTTTATTTAAATTAATAAAAAGGCAGGTACACTCCTTTTATCTAACCTATTCAGATGATTAAATAATCACTCATGGCTACAAAGTTATTAGGGGATAATAATGATGATGATGACGATGATAAATCCACTAAAAGATTGATTTTCAACTTTGCAAAATTTGAAGTATCAGTTGTTTAATTCTATTAATATTAGTACTTTATGCTTCAAAAGCAAGAAAATGCTTTGAATGCCAAAAACAAAATTGTAACAAATGATGGATTATGTCAAATTCAATGACTTTTATTGGTAGATTCATTAAATAGTTTTTAGCTAGCATCAAGCTTAATTATGGGTCAGGGACTAATTTTGTTAGATCACCAGCTTCTTCTAGATGCGTCGAAAAAAATAATCCAAAGCTTATATATTTCCAACAATGCAGGGTAACTGTATATGTTTTAATTATCAATATCAACTTTTTTTAATCTTCTTTTTATCTTTTCTTTTTTTTGAGAAATAACAAGACGTATGTAGTAAGATAAATTTACTGTTGCTGCATATTTTTGACTGTCAAATCAAATTAAAAACAATATATATAAATTTAGTTACATCTTTAAGAGGAAGTTTGGGAAACAAATTTTAGTATTACGAAAATCAATTTTATATCAAACGTAAAATTTTACATTCAAATATAATCATTTTCAATAGTGTTACGAAAATAAGTATTATTCAAAATTTTTTTAAAACAATCATATCAACTTTTCAACCTTAACTATTTATTTCTACTTTTATCAATTACATCAACGTTTCAATTCTAAAATACTTTTCATCCAAACACACATTTTATTCAAATACAAAACAAATACTTTTCAATCAAAATACAATACTCAAAAAATAATTATATTCAAACACAATTAAAACGCAATGCGTTTATCGAACGCCCCCTAAAAAATTGTATACTACAAGTTGTTAAAGTGCCCCCACAATAAAATATATGTTAGATAAAGAGTGCACAAAGACAATATGAAAGATAATGCTTGGCTTGGGAATAAAAAGTTTGCTCATGAACTCTTTAGACACGTTAAAAAACCTTTTTTTTTTTTCTAAAATATTTAAAAACATTTGATGATTTAAAAAAAAATGTACTAAAAACTGTTTATATATAAGAAAACAAGACAGATAAGGATGAAAAGCGCGAAGTATACTATTCTGAAGTTATTGTCTAGAATTACAATGTGCGCGTCTGGTATATATGTTTGTCCATGTTTAGAGTGATCACTCCAATATAATTTTTTTTCAAAAGTTTTTTTTTTCTTTTTTGTATAAATAAAACAAATTTCACTATTTATATATCCAAATTTTTTTAAAAAAACTTAAACTTATTTTAAATTGAAATGAGATGATTTTCTTAATTATAAAAATGATGAGAGAAATAAAATAAAAACCATATTATTATTTTTTTCAAAAATATTTTAATTTTTTAAATATTTTTAACTCTAAATAATTCATTTTCAACCAAATACAACACTTCAAACATTCTTTTTTTTTTTTTTAATCAAAATATTTTTAAAATTCTAACTCGAGCGCACATGCAAGACAAGGGCTAATTAATAGTAGTATCCAGACACAAGATATATTATATTTCACATTTTTTTGCACTTGTTTTAATAGAAATCACTTTGTTTTGAAATTTTATTATTTATTTTTATATACTCTACAATATAATTCTACATGAAAAAAGAGTGAACAAAGACAATAATAGATATCAACATTATGATTAATACGGTTACTCTCGAACTCCCACATCGAAAAACATTATTTAAAGCTCGGATGTGAGCTTGCATTATTCCACTGATTAGGAAACGATCATTGTCAATATCAACTTTTTTTTTTAATCTTTTTTTCATCTTTTCTTTTTTTGAGATATAACAAGACATATGTGGTAAGATAAATTTACTGTAGCTGCGTATTTTTGAGTGTCAAATCAAATTACAAACAATATATATAAATTTAGTTACATATTTAAATTGTCCTTTGTAAAAAAATTGCATTTTAACTTTACTTAAATGCAATACAATTTTACACCAAATACAAATTTTACAACAGTATTACAAAAATAATTACCAGTCAAAACATTTTTAAAACAATTACATCAACTTTTCAACTTCATTATTTATCTCTACTTTTACCAATCACATCAACTTTTCAACTCTAAAATACTTTTCATCCAAACACATATTTCATTCAAATACAAAACAAATACTTTTCAACCAAATACAACATTCAAAAAACAAATTTCATTCAAATACAATCAAAATGCAATGCATTTACTAAACGCCTTCTAAGAAATTATACACTATAAGTAGTTAAAGTGCCCTACAATAAAATTTATGTTAGATAAAGAGTGCACAAAGACAATATGAAAGATAATGCTTGGCATGGGATTAAAAAGTTTGCTCATGAACTCTTAGACACATTGAAAAAACCTTTTTTTTTCTAAAATATTTAAAAACATTTGATGATTAAAAAAAATGTACTAAAAACAGTTTAGATGCAAGAAAAAAAGACAGATCAGGATGAAAAGCGCAAAGTATACTTTTCTGAAGTTATTATCTAGAATTACAATGCGCGCATCAGGCATATATGTTAGTCTATGTTTAGAGTGATCACTCCAACATAATTTTTTCAAAAGTTTGTTGTCTTTATTCTATAAAAGTAAACAAATTTCACTATTTATATTTCCAAAAAAAATTTTAACTCAAACTTTAGTGTCTATAACTTTTTTTATTTCAAATTGAAGTGAGATAATTTTCTTAATTATAAGAATGATGAGAGAAATAAAATAAGAACCATTTTATTATTTTTTTGAAAATATTTTAATTTTTTTATATTTTTAACTTCAAATAATTCATTTTCAACCAAATACAAAACTTCAAACATTTTTTTTTCCAATCAAAACATTTCTAAAATTCTAACTCGAGCGTACGTGCAAGACAAGGGCTAATTAATAGTAGTATCCAGACATAAGATATATTATATTTCACATATTTTTGCACTTGTTTTAATAAAAATCACTTTGGTTTGAAACTTTGTTATTTATTTTTATATACTCTACAATATAATTCTACATGAAAAAAGAGTAAACAAAGACAATAATAGATATCAACATCATGATTAATACGGTTACTCTCGAACTCCCACATCGAAAAACATTATTTAAAGCTCGGATGTGAGCTTGCATTATTCCACTGATTAGGAAACGATCACTGTCTCAATATTACAAACCTTTTTATTTTTTATTTTTTGTTGAGAAATAAGGAAAGTTGCAGTGATTTTGCAAATCATGTTATATAAATCAACAATTTAATATTTCGCACACTACATTACGACTAAGGTTTATATATGGATTGATAATTTATTTATTGAATTGCTAGTATTGTAACACTACAACAAAACGGCCTTTCAACGTTGCCCTCAAACAGACGTGAAAAGGGCATTACGGTGGTCGCCAAACCGATGTGCATGGTAACTGACGACGTGGTAAGTCCACAGTTCAACGTCGGTTTAGCATTAAAACTGACATTAAAGAGTTTCACTTTTTCATGTCCAAAAACTATTAGCATTATATCATTTTAATAATAAATTATTTATTTATTTATTTATGGTAGATTATTAGCTTCCATAACTTTTTCTTTTTATAGTTCTGGTCACCAATATTAACAACAACGAAAGATTTATAAACTTAGCACAGATAACTATATACTCAACACATGATTAATTTAATATTATAAAAATATATAATTACGTTAAGTGCAAAGTATTCTTTTTACTATTGTTAGAAAAACTCTTCAAAACTATACCATTTTGCATTTAGTATCTCTGAAAAAAAAAATTCAATGAAATTGTTTGTGTTAGTTTTCGAAAATCTTTTTCTTTGATTATATGTCGAAGAATAAGGATATGTTTGGTTCACTATTGGAGTTAAAAAAATTTTCATTTGACTTAAGTTGGATTTGAGTTGTGTGTTTGGCTATATGAGATACATGTTTGACTGATTAAAGTTAAAAAAAATTGTAAAAAATATGTTCAAAAATAAAAATTACACAATGTTCATAGATCGGAGATTAATAAAATAAATAGTCTTATTGACCCTACTATAGCGTTGTATATGAAATAAACTGAACAAAAGCAACAAGAGATACAAAGTTATCTGTAATCAAAACAGTTCTATGTGTCTCTTTTTTTTTTTTTTTTGTAAAACAAATACTAAAAGGGATCTTTATAAAAATTAATAACAAAAAAATAAAAATTCTGAAAAGGATCTTCTTTCAGAAAAATTAAAATAAATACAATAAAATAAATAGAGGAAACAAAAGGGCTCCCATGATGGATGGTCAATGTCAATTTGATATGATTAAAGAGACCACACCAAATTCCATTCCATATCTATCCGCTCTTCTCCATTTGACGAAATATGCAAATGGCCATCCCATCACAAATTGAGCTCAGTACAAATAGGCTGGCTTTTGTACGTGATGCATGTGATTGAAACACAGTTTTACTAAAAAATATATTGAAATTAAAATCAACACTAGTGATTCACTCAATGTTATCTTAAGTTTATTTGAGAGAATTGAAGTAACTTTATCATGTAATTTGGGTAACAATTAAAAATAAAAATAAAAATTGGCTCATTATCACATCCAAATGTACAAGGGGAAGCATTAAAAAACTAGATTAATTCTGGACCTTTTTGTTTTTAGTACATTGTAACTAAAAACAATAAGAATCAATATTGACTCACTTAATCTATGGCAATTAAAGTTTCTAAAGGAATTAATACACTAACATGGCAGAGCTACATCGGATCCGGGGAAGCTATCTTGGGGTTCAAGGGCTCCTTTACGTGTTCGTCCCTATATTAAAATTTTTTACAATTTTTTCTTTGTTTGTTCCACTGAAGTTTTTTAATTTCAATATTTGCTTAATTTTTAAAATTTTTTTTAAATTATAATGCAAATTTTGACTATAAATACTCATATTCCTATTCTAAAATCTCAAATAAATCAGTAAATATTCAGCTATATTACTATTAAATTAAGAAATTTTTGAATTAAACTTCATTAATATCAGTTATATTGAATTCAATTTCAAAGCTTAGTTGATTTAGAAGGGAAAAAAATACCATAATGGTACAAATAGATGAACTAAAGCAAAAGATTGCTGCTTCTAAATTTTGAATTATTTTTATTTAATACATGCATCTTAGTAAAAATATTCATAATTTCGGCACTGCTAACATGGTATCAATGAGCTTCACTTTTATCATGTCTTGGATTGTGAAATTTGCACAATATCAAAGCCCAATTGTATAAAGGAAAGTCTCTAGAAAATAAAATCGATTTTGGACCTTTTTTTTTTTTTTAAGCTTAAGGTTTTTCCTTTTTTTGTGGGGGCAAATCAACACGTATGATTGTGATCTCATGCATGCACTAAGCTGGCCGCATAAAAGTGAGGCAAAGACCGATATTTCTATTCTCAAGCAACACGGATTGAAACGATCGAAACAAGTAATGGAGTTTGGACCCCAATTTTAATGAGGGGCTCCATTGAACCTTTTTTTTGGCCCCTGAAAAGGGGGGGAAAAAACAGGTAGATATTTTGACATTTGCAAAGCAAAGCACCACTTTTTGGGAAACAAGAACAAGTCCTGCAGATATTTAGACAATGGTAATACACTTTTGTGCTCTTTACTTGCACAATACCCACCTGAACCGAAAGTTTCTCTCCTTTGGAGTCCTTTTTTTTTTTTTACTCTCTCTCTTCCTCCTCCTCACACATATCCCCACCCCCCCAAAACAAGCAAAAAAAAAGGGAGAGAACTTGAGCAAGAGATGTTGGAGTTAGTCTGAGGGGGCATATCTTTAGGAATATTACACGTGATTAAAAAAAAAAAAAGAAGAAGTTTCATAATGAGACTTCTTTAAAACTTGTTAGTTGTTAGGTAGGGGTTAAAAAAAAAACGATAGGAAAAAATAGCAACTTATAGTTCGTTATAATTCTTGCATTTTTCCAACGTAGGTGTTTTGAAAATGTTTTTGGAATAATGTTTGTGTTTTGTTTTAGTTAGGAAACAATAATTTATAAAATAAATAAATAAAACAAATATAAACAGTTAGATCATATTTTGTTAAGGAAATGAGAATACAGTCTAAAGTCATTTTTTTCTTTTTGGTTTTCATTTTGAAGGACGTACATATTCAATAAATATTTGTAGAAACATAATCAAAGACAATTTCATTATTTTGCTCTTATTCTCATAAACAATCTCTTAAGAAAAACAATTTAATGCATTGTCCTAGCACCATCCAAAGAAAAATCTCATTTTTTGTTTTAATACCTGTAACAATTTCCAAAATGCCATCAAGGTGATTTGTAAACGTTTTTTAAAGACGTTTGTTTCCGTTTTAGTTAGGAAACAACAATTGAAAAAAAAAAAAGTTGGAATTAGAGTCGGTTTCTCTTTTTTTTTTTTTTTTTTTCATTTTCTAAGGTTTATATACTTGATAAATACTTTTAGAAACATATACAATTTTATTATTTTCTTAATTATTCTCGAAACAATATTCTCACAAGAAGAACAACTAATGCATTTTTTTCCTAGCACTAATCTTTTAAAAAATTCTCATTTTTTATTTTTATACCCATAACACATCTACAAAATGCCACCAAAATTTTGCGAATTTCGGTGTAAATATATTCGCATCGTTTATGATATATATATATTTTTCATGATGTAGATCATTACTTTGCAGTCCCTATATATGCACTTATCAATCGACAATACTGAAACTGAGAGAATGTTAAACGCAAACATATTTAACGCTTTACCTTACTGTCTCCTCCTTTGTCTATGTGTTGCTGGTTTTGGTCCCCCTCTCCCTGGCTGTTCTATCTTTCTCAATGCTCTTTACAATTTTATTTTATATCAAAAGGCCCAATCCATATGATATAGACTTTTCTTTGCTCATCCTCTTTCTTCATTTTCATCCTATTTTGTCCTGTATGGGTTTTTTTAATTATTATTTTTATTTTTTGGGCTTGAAAATGAGAAGTCCTATACATATGTTTTTTTAAGTAAATAAAAAAGCTCTAGTCGTAGTCCATCGTCACCCCAATTTTCAATCCTAAAAAACAAGATCCATTTCTTTTAAGTATGGTAAGAAGAGATAGGTCTTTAATTCTATCTCTTCAGTCGTCAACCCAAACCCTACTCAGAACATCACTAACTTAATACATCAACAATTAAGTTGGAGCGAGGGCTTACGGGAGTTCTATAGAATTCGAACCTAGATGGATAGAAGAAGAGACTAAAAAAGGCATCACCTTTCTTTGCCATCCTATCCACACCTGTGAGTGTTGGTCCTACACATATGTTAATTTAGCTCACATATGCTAAATTTTACTGCTTCGATATAGGAACATCGCACTATAAAACTTTCAACAAGTCCATTAAATCCATGGGGAAATTTATGATTGAGTAAATAAAAAATTTACCAATGTTTGTGAGATTCTGATTTTAACCGTTACATTTTTATTAAATTCTTTGTACTTATGTTAGTTACTTTGAAGTGACATTGAACACGTCTAACAATAGAGAAGTATATTAAAGCTCTTAATTGCAATATACTATATATAATTCATCACTTATAATTGTGGCAGTTTTTACTTTATAATGCCATGTTCACGTAACAAATTATGGTTCTGTGTTGTTCTCTCCATGTCATTCCTCCATCAATATATATATTAACAAGCCACCACCATATACATACATAAATGTATGTGTATATGTATATTTTCATCACTTTTGGATTGCTTTTTATTCTATGTAGTAATCACGGATCAGTGAGCTATCCAATAAAAAGGTTGATTTAGTGTAGTACAAGCTAGGACCAGTTTGGCTGCTTGGAAAATAAAAAGAAAGTTATCTAGAACTTTTAAATTATTGATCGATGATGTTTCAAAAGAAATTAAAGGGGGTTGTTTTAAAAATGGGTGAAATGACTATTTGGCAGAAAGGAACATGGTCCTTTAAGCAACTAGGACCCCGTGCTGGCAAGGTGTTTATAACTATGCATTTATGGGGTAAAAACGAGAAGCTAAAGAAGAGAAGAAAAAAATTGCTAGCTGGGTTCTTTCAGCATAAAGTCTAAAGTTCGTACACCGACCTAACTATAGTTGAATATATATCCAAGCTCCGAGGGCCCGTGAGCGAGAAGCATTTAGGACACACGCTCGTATGAGTAAGAGCACACATTTATTTTCAATCGTCGATCAGGATCTTAATATATGAATCCCACATAAATTAATAAATAGTAAATAATATTCACGTCACTTGTAACTGCCCTTTAACATGCAGCTTTTATCAAGATTTTGCAGTACTTTTAGCATCTTGTGTCGAACTTCACAATGTGAAAAATTTTCAAATATCCACTTCTTCTAAAATTAGGTTGCTTGAAATGACAGCAAAGGGCTAATTCAACAGCATGCATGTGGATCTTCAACCTCCAACAATTGGGGGACCCCATTTAATGGTCAGTGGGCACTTAGTGGTTTTCATGAGGGCTTTAAAAAGGATTTATTAGATCAGCGATACTATTACCTGTTTGTGGTTAGTATCAAATTAAGATATGGTTGGATTATTATTATATGGATTGTCACCGACGTTGTTGGCAACCAATCTCAGTCAACTCCAATATTGATTTAAAAAAATAAAAAAAAAATCTTCAATTATTAGGGGATTTGAAAATAATTGGTTTATTATGTGCTCAAAACAATCATCACTCATTGCAAACTGCATTCGTATCTTAGACATATATATAAATTAATAATTTGGCCTTTGCATCTATATATATCTTGTTGACACTTCCACAATCCATTTTGTTTTTTGTTTTTGTTTTTGTTTTCTTTTGTATTTTCCATCTATCAAGATAATGGAAATTTACACAAACTCATTTCTCACCAACTTCTTAGTGCAGGACATCGTTCATGGAATCAAAAATAGATTTAGACGTGTGTTTATTAAAAAACAAATGATTAGACATCCTTTGAAATGCATGTGTATGCATATATATAAATATATATGTAAACTTTTATGGAAGGTCCAAGAAAATGCTCTAATTAGGATTTTTTTTAACCTGCAATGGAATCCTCTTATATGTATATGTTTATGATATATATTATACAATAATTATATTACATATCATGAATAAGAAAAATATATAAAATTTGTTGGTGAGGGAAAAAAGTTTGGTTCTGTCAAAAAGGAGCTTTATGACAAAACTAATATGATGAGTTCTTATCAATAAAATACACGTTTCTAAATAGCAAATGTGATGAAAATTATCATATCAAAATAAAATATATATAACCATAAAAAAATATATAAATTCAAATTATTAGAATATGATATAAATCTAAAAATAAGAAAATCGGTAGGATATGAAAAATAACCTACTGTAAACTATATAATATATATATATTTAGAAAGGTTAAAAAAAAAAAAGTTGTGGTAGGTCTTGTTCATTGGATGAAAATTAATATAATAGTTAGGTGAACAAAAGAATGCCTACATCTTGTCTGACTATAGCAGGTCTTACACATTTGATGAGATCTATGTGCAATATTATTTACATAATCAGAAGTATAGGAAAAAAATAATTAAAAAGGAGAATGAAGGAAATCAAGGAAAATTAAGATACATAGTTGGTGGTGGTTGAAAAGGAGTTGTTGAAAGCTTTTAGGAGAAACCATGTTGTCTGGTTGCATTAGGGTTTAGGGGACAGCCCATAATCTATATGTATAATATATTCGAAAGTTATAAGAAAGTTTCTGGATTAGGATTAGGAAAAAGTTTAAGTACTAATCATTACAACGTCAACTTTTTGTTATAATATGCAAATAATACATGATAACAAGCTTGAAATCACTTTTGGCAACACATATTAATTGACTAATTATATTTGTAATAACTTTTTTTTTAACGAAAAACACAACTCACTTCAATTTTAAGATTCCAATCTATTCATAGATTTCATAAAGCTAAATTTGCAGCCATCCCAAAAGGAAAGTTTTTGTAATGTATTTTTTTCCCTCATTATTAATAGTGAAATGCCACTTGTTAAGTTATATATGAGAACCCGTTGTGATGCATGCTTAATTAACTTTCTAAATAAAAATGTTACCAAACCCAAATTTAATTTTCTACCAAAACAAAACCCGATTTTAATTCTCCATAGTAATTATTATTCCCCACATGAAGTCCATTTAACTTGAATTCTGAATTCTCTGACTCTACTAACAAGAATGCTAAAATTGATTCATTTATATGCCAGTTGTTTTTCTTTTAAATCAACTCGGTGTTAGTTCGTATTCTAACTGTAAAATTTGTACGTAAAAAATGAGGGAATTGTTATAGATTTATTTTTAAATTTTGACATTTACACGTAATGGGGTATAATTAATATGAAATCACCATATCATATTTGGTTAAGAGTATTTTGAAAAATGATTTTGAGTAGTCTAATTAATTAATTCATTTTTTGCTTTAAAAAAAAAAGTTAACCCTATTTTTCTTTGAAACTAGCGTGGTTAGCTTGTTATTCCCTTAATAGAGACTTCATAACTACTAAATTTATACTTCACAATTTTAAAATATTTAAAATATGTGATCACTTGTAATGTTTTGCATTTGTTCATAAAGTTTAATTATCGTGTTTTATACATGTTAATGTACGAAATATCCAAGCATAGGAAACAGGTGTTGTAGGAAAACGACGTTATTTATGAAACGCCAATTATATGATTAAACAATAAAATATTCGAACAGGCGAGATCATTTGCAGAATATTTTTCTACATTTCTTAAAATTTCCAACGGTTTGCTGTATATAATTAGTTTTTTTTTTTTTTTTTGGGGACCAAGTTTATGTTGTCTTTCATTAGTTTAAGTTTGCCTTTCTTTCACCAAATATATAACCATATATATGTATATATTTTATAACCAAAATTTCCCTTTCATCCCTTTAATACCCTTATCAAGCTATAGAACCAAGTTAACATAAAATATTAGCTCAAAGCATGGTTTTGTAAAGAATTAAACTATACATAAAACCTGATAAAATTATTATATAAAAATGATGATTTAAAAATATCCTAAAGAAAAGTAATCCAAGACAATATAGAAATTAGAAAATGATGGCATAACAGTAGGTAAAAATTCAATTGAGATATTATTATAAGTACAAAACTGTGATATGAAAATAAAATTCTTTTTCAGATCAGGAACGCAGAGAACATTATTCAAAGAAAAGGTATGAGAAGGTGTAAAAAATTTAGTGGAACCAGTATGGGTAATGGGTAGACCCATGCCATCTCCAAACATAATGTCATTAGAGCCATCATAAGGAGTATAAATAGGAAGGTTGCTGATGTGAATCAAACTACGACTTCTAAGGAACTAATTCAAGTTTCCATTGATTCGGTTACGAGGACACAAGCAAATAAGTACCAAGATGTACTTAACTGACGGATTCAAGAAATTTGGACTCAAGCAAATTCAAGCTCAATCTCACCAAGCAATTGGCATGTTTTGGTCTGATTGAGTTGCTTGATTACTTTCCATTTTTTTCTTTGGATTGGCTTGCATGCCAAGCTTTTGACTTGTCATGGGCATTTATGGCTGATTGCAAAGCCATTCAAAACAGACAATTTTTCTTTTTTCTTCTTTAGGCATGTGATCAACCATATTAAGAGGTTGATTCATTCTTTTTTTTTTTTTTTTAGGCAAGTAGAGCTTTTATTACCTGATTTTAGCCTTAATTAAGACAACTATTTTGAGGACATTTTTTTGTAAAAGCGTTCCAGAAATTTAAGAGTTTATTTCTCTTTGGTTCTTTGAAGAACTACTTGAACTTATTGAAATTTTCCGTGGGATTCACTATCGACTTATCAAACAGATTTCCACCACCGTTTGTGGCATCTTTCTTATACTAAGGTTCTTATTTCGCATTAAAAAATGGGTTGAGATCAAATATACCGAGATTCTTGTATTTGCCAAAGCAACGGGTCGAGGTCTTCCATCCAAATCTGATTATAGAACATTCTTGGGTTCCTAATTGTAGATGGATCTCATTATTCTTGGCGACGTTCACATCATTTGATATCAAAGCAAGACTCTAAGTCAGGTTTGTCTATCTTTGTTCTTATTTTTGAGTCAAAATTCGTGGGTCTTAATTTTATGGCTAGTTTTGAAGGAATTTTTTTTATGGTTTCATTATTCTAATTGTTTCAAATACTATTTGTCAATTTCCAGTTTTTGATAATTATTAAAAAAAAACTCAAAAAGGATTTGAAGAAGAGAAAGAAGCAAACAAGAAGAACTAAAAAAAAACCAGGGATGATTCGAAGAAGAGAAAGAAGAAACAAGAGGATCCAAAAAAAATAACAAAAAATTTGGATTAAAAAAAATTAAAAAAAAATTGATTTATCATCAAGAAAGATTCAGTTTTGTTAAATTGTTTTCTTATTATCAATTCATATAATTATTTTTTTTTATGGGTTCTTGGCGAATTGTTACTGGAAATTTTGATTATTATTTGTTTGGTTTGAAAAGAACTAGAAAAGAATTGACAAGTGAAAAAGACAAGAGTGGTAAGCATATTAAAGGGTAAAAGCCAATTGAATGACAAATACGAGAATGTGTGAATTTTCTTTTTTTGAGTGAAACACGTAAGGGAGTGCTTGTGAGGTTTCTAACCTTACTTTGCAGATTTTAAATATGTCACACAATTAAGAAGAAAACTCAACCGAGGAGGCACTATGACCAACTATTTTGAACCTTTAACAGGTGTTAATGAGAGAGATGAGACGGATGTTGAGAGTTGAATTAGAATAAGTGCATGAATGGTTGGACCGGATAGAGAATGCATGTTTGGAGCATAAGAGGGAGATAATTCAGGAGAGAAAAGTTGTAGGGGATCATTACGAATGCTATGGGAATGAATTTGAAAAGGCAAATGACCGAAATTTAGTTGTCAATCATATGAGATATGGGCAATTTAGAAAAGTTAAGAATCAAGAAGACAACAATTTAGGTAGCATTAAGATGAACATTCCTCTATTTCAAGGTAAAACCATCCCTGACGATTTAGAGAAGCAGTTTGTTCGGTGTGTCAAATCGGATGGCTTCATCAAAAAGTATTCGTTCATGCTCAATAATCAACTAATCACTCTTATACTGTTAACTCCAAGACAGGTCTATGAAGATCAAGTGAGATTATAAAAGGAGAGTGAATAAAAGAAAAAGTGAAAAAGAGAGTGTCCCAAGGACAAAAAATGAAAAAAAGAGTGAACAAAAGAAGAAGAGTGAAAAAGAGTGCAACCAAAAGATAAAAAATGAAAAAGAGAGAGAGGTTGAAAAAAGAGAGCAAAACAAAGAGAGCAGTCTTACGGCCATTGAAAGAAAATTAGAGAGAAAACAAAAGAATTTTTACGCAAAAGTGAGTAAAATCAAAAGAGTGTTGTTTTCAAATCAACCAATGATTATACTTTTTGTATAAGGAGGAGTTTTTAAATACTAACCAACTTGACCTAGCTTTGCCTATTTCTATTGTTCCTCTTTTGTAGGGATATGAGGATGTCCTTCCCGAGGACACACCATACGGATTACCATCTATCCGAGTGTTCAAACATCAAATTGATTTTATGCTCAGAGCTTCCAATTCAAACCGACAAATCTATAGCAGTAATCCCAAGAAGACAAAGGAGTTTCAAAGTCAAGCCAATAAAAGACATCATAAATTAGTTTTTAATCCCGAAGATTGGGTTTAGCTACATGTAAAAAAGAAATGAATTTCAACCTAAAGACATTCCAAGCGACTTCCTAAGGGAGATGGTGATGATTTGAGGATAAATCCTTCTCAAGAGAAGGGGAATGATACGAATCAAAGTATGACTTCAAAGGCACTAATTCAAGTTCCCATTGATTCAATTATGAGGACATGAGTAAAAAAGTACCAAGATATACTTAACGGGCAGATTCAACAAATTTGGACTCAAGCAAATTTAGGCTCAATCTCAGCAAGCAATTGATGTGTTTTTTGGTATGTTTTGGTTGATTGAGTTGCTTGCAAATCAAATTGATTACTTTCCATTTTTTCTTTAGATTGGCTTGCATGCCAAGATTTTGACTTAGCATCGGCATTTATGGCTGATTGCAAAGTCATTCAAAACAGTCAACTTTTCTTTTTTCGTCTTTAGGCATGTGATCAGCCATATTAAGAGGTTGTTTCATTCTTTTTTTTTTTTTTCTTTTTAAGCAAGTAGAGCTTTATTACTAGATTTTAGCCTTAATTAAGACAGCTATTTTAAGGAATTTTTTTTGTAAACGCTACCTATTAATAAGCGTCCTTTGTAGCAATGAAAAAATGATTAGATTAGTTTTATTCCAGAAATTTGAAAGTTTATTTCTCTTTGAGTTTTTGAAGAACTATTTGGACTTATTGGAATTTTCCATGGTGTTCACCATCAACTTATCAAATGGATTTCCACCACTGTTTATGACGTTTTCCTTATATCGAGGTTCATGTTTCACATTAAACAACAGGTTGAGGTCAAATATACTGAGATTCTTATTTTTGATAAAGCAACAAGTAAAGGTGTCCCATCCAAATCTAATTGTAGAATGTTCTTGGATTCTTAATAGTTGACGAGTCTCCTTATTCTTAATGAGGTTTACATCAGTTACCCAAGTTGGTGGTAACATGGTGCAATGCCCTATTGAGAAGCCAACTGGAGTTGTTGGAGGTGTTGGTGGAGGTATGGTAAGCATGCAACATATCTTGGGTAGCAGTCACTATTAAGCAAAATTAGGGACACTATTTAGCGGTGTGACCTTGTGTATTGCAAGCTTGACAGTAGCCAAAATAGGTTTTTACGCTGCTTTCTACAGTTGTTCGGTCAACTAGTTATGGGTGATGGGAGGAATTACAAGAAGCAAGAGGAAGATATGGATCCCAGGAGCACAAAGCTCTAATACCATATACAAATTGGGAAATGTTGGCATAACCTTTAATTGATGTGATTTTGAATATATACAAGTTATAAGGAGTTGACTTTCCTAATCTAGCTACTATAATTACAAATCAACTTTCTTGATCTTACAAATCAAATAAAATCATATAATCTAAACTAAGAAATTGGTTATATGATTTTCAATAAATACAAAAATGCATGAAAATTATAATTACACATTTACATAGATTCTCCAATAGACAAAACATGAAATAATTATGGTAAATTAAGAGACAATCAATACCATTGTGATACTTATGATTTAAAGTTATGAGTTGTTTTTTCAAAGAAATTAATACTTAATTATTTTATAGGTTTCTTTTCTCCTTTTCTTTTTATCTCTAATTTTGATAATCTTTCCTAAGTAGATGGAGGTTTTTGAGATTTATTTCTCTGCTAGGATTTGTCAATTTTTTTTTATTTCACAGTCTTATTTTTCCTAATAAAAGTGTTAGTCCACCTATATCTCGTTCTTTGTTGGTAATTAATAAGTTTTTGTTCCACACAGAAGTTAATCTGATTATAGTTACTTATATCTCTCTGCATAGGAGAATCGCAAACCAATTAGGACAATCAGTGACTGCCCAAAACTGTCGATGTAGTTGGTGACATGTTAGCATAGATGCGATAGGTAGTTAATTGTACCAAGTCCTTGAAGTCATGGGAAGTTCGTAGTCGTGACAGTTGGTTTTGGGCAGTAATCAAACTAACCAACAAGAAAAAAAAAGAGGGGGTACATTTTAGTATCTAACCCTAGTCCCCTTCATCACTCTCTTTCAACTTCATGAAATTCTCTGACTGTGACCGAATCTCGAGTGTTAGGAATGCACTTTCAGGTTTATGGTAGTGTAATTAGGAAACTAGTAATTATGTAATAAATTTATTTGGTATAGAATAATAAATTACATAAATTATTAGAATTCATATTATATATGTCCAATCGATCTTTACACTAACTCAATATAATTCTTTAACAGATATAATAAATTAAGGTATTCATTGTGACTTCAATTCTTGAACTTAGTGAAAAGAAAAATCTAGATTACCTCTCCACAGGTATAGGCATTTTTCAATAAGGGTAGAATTAGAATTTTGTTTTATTTAATTAATTAGATAAATATTTATTTGAAAGATAAGATTTGAAATTTAAATTAATTGTATTTAACTTTTATAATAAATATGATATTAATTTAAATTAAGAGATATGGATAAATTAATTATTTGAATACTTAATTTAAATATTTAGATAATCATATTTAAATGAATATTTTAAATTAAATATGACAATTATCCTATTTGAATTTGAATTGAAACAAAATCTTATCCTTGTCTATATTAGGTAGGCTTTTTCACTAGGTTAAGGTAAGGAAATAGATTTTCTCCTTATTGATTTTATTTGGATAATTATTATATAATTGTTTAATTTAAATAAAGTTACAATGATTATATTTTGAATATAAATTGGAACTACAGAACACCATCTATGCAAATAAAACCATAAGATAAATGAAGATTGAAATTTGAATCAAATTTTGAATCTCTTGAACCTTATGTGGGCGAATTTTTGGTGCTCTCATAGGGTAGCATATCGCCAATTATGAGTGGAAGGAGAGAGAAAAACCTTTTTCAAATGTCATGTTCAAATTTGAAATCCACCAAGTTTATTCATTATAATTAAAACCTTAGGGCACCTATTTTATTCAGACTAAAGACTTTAAAGTGAGCGAGCTTATTCTTATTTTTCCAATATAGTAATAATAAACTGCAAGAGTTCTGGGTGGTTGAAAAGAGAAAGTCGCGCATAAGTACTAATTGAGAGATCAATTGCTTATATACTCTACTGTCTGGGAATTAGAGAACTATAAAGAATGCTAGTTGGTTGAAATTTGCTCAATCACTTTCTCCAATATTCTTGTCATCCTTTTCTAGAATTATTATTATTCTCCTATTGTAATAATAATAAACTGCGAGAGTTCTGAGTGGTTAGAAAGAGAAAACAGTGCACGAATACTAATTGAGAGACCGAGTACCTATATACTCTACTGTCTAAGAATTAGAAAATAGCAAAGAAAGCTCGTTAGTTGAAACTTTCTCTCTTACCTTCTCCAGCATTCTTGTCATCCTCGGAAGGAATGCAGATTATTAAATAATTTATTATATATGACAATACGAGTTAGTATAATCCAAGAAAAATTTTTAAAATTTCATTGTGTATTTTTCTTATACTGAGCCCTTTATCTTACTAGCAGCAACCACACTAGCCATCGACACTACCTATGATCTCGAAAACCAACCTCCACAGCGGTGCCCATTTTGCCGAGCTCGAGCATGCCCATCTCTGTTATGCCTTGCTATCACTTTATTGCCTACCATCTTGGCATCTTAGATAGGTTTTTTGTTGACTCTAAGCATTCGTTTAGTGAACGCATTACGTTTGCATTGCGTTTAAATGCAATGCATTGAATGTAATTTGTATTTAGAGGAAAAGCATTAGCATTGCATTTGAATGCAATGTGTGTTTGAATGAAAAGTATTTGAATTATATTTTAATAATGAATATGTGATGTGATGGGTAAAAGTAGAGAGAAAAAAAAGGAGAGAGAGAATATATGATGTAATTAAATAAAGTAATAAAAAATGAAATAATAAATAGTGATTGTGTTAAATTTAAAATGTGATGTGATTAGTATTTGAATGAAATGTTTTTGTATTTGGGGGAAAATTACATTGCATTCAAATACAATGCAAAAAAAATGTGTTGCCCAAACGTGGGCTAACTCTTTCTCAAAAAACCATCCCAAATTAAGAACTCTCTAACTCCTTTTTTTAGGTAGTGTCCTACGGTTATTTTCACTGTATAGGTGGTTTTAGTTGATGAATTTGGTAAAACCACTAGTGTGGTATGATAACTACCCACAGCAAAACTGTGGGAGCCGTCCAATTGAATGACCCTAGTAATTTGTGTGTAGATTATTTTTGTGCGTTTTTGTGCAGTGTCTTGTTAGAGGAGCCTACATTAGAGGCGAGGCTTTTTCAAAAGGTGAAGATTTTATAATATATGGAGTTTGATTTTATCTCTATTTTGGAGTTACATGCACATCTATGAGACACATAAAATTCTCCATGTTTTTTTTTTTAGTAGAAACAATGGTATTGTTATTATGGTTGTTGTTGTTATTGGTATTAGGGTTATTTATTATGTCAATATTGTTTTGTGTTTTTTTTTTTTAACAATATCCCTTAATGAAGTATATTTCATATTAAAAATTATTTTATAATCCAATGACGTACAAAAGCATCATAATCATTTTTGTACTTGTCAAAAATCTTCTAAGAGATTTCTATACTAGATTAGAAAATAAATCTAATTGATGTTACGTAGTTTTAGATAATTATTTTTTTTATTTTGATATAATTTAATTTATCAAAATGAAATTCACATTATAAAAATTCTTATTCTTCTAAAAGTATTGTTATAAAATACCGATGGTACTATATACATCCATTAATAAAAAGTAAGGGGGCATTTGGATAAAAATTTCATTTAATTTTACTCAAATACAATATAATTTTACACCAAACATAAATTTTGCAACAGTGCTACGAAAACAATTACTATTCAAAACATTTTTAAAACAATCGCATCAACTTTTCAACTCCACTATTTATCTCTACTTTTACTAATTACATCAACTTTTCAACTCTAAAATACTTTTCATCCAAACACACATTTCATTCAAATACAAAACAAATACTTTTCATCCAAATACAATATTCAAAAAACAAATTTCATTCAAATACAATCAAAATGCAATGCGTTTACCAAATGCCCTTTAAGTCTCTTAATATAAAACCCATAAGTGAAGTCTACCTTTTATTAGTGATTATGCTTAGTAATAATAATACCTTTAAGCTTTTTTTTTTTTTTCCCCTTCTAATCACATTTCCTTCAAACCAAAAATTTTTCAAACCACTGCATAAAAAGAACTTTTGCAATACAATATCTCTACCAGTGGTTATCCATTTCAAAACACACCATATCAAAGTAAAATTCCAACCACTTTTTTTTTTTTTTGAAGGGGAACCACAGAAGTTTCTAGTCTTCTATGTATTATTTGTTCAAAAAGAAAAAGAAAAAAAGAAAGAAAAATCAGTACTATTAAAAGAAAACTTTAGTGGCTGGTATCTCAATCACTAGCATATATTTCTAAAGTGTCGAATTTCATAATGTTATCAATTATTAGATTCAAATAATAGACAATTTGACGGATTCAAATATCAAAATTCAATCTCTCTACAAAAAAAATCTCTAAAATTCAAATTTTCACACCAAAAAAAAAAACCCTCGAAAATTTCTAAAAGCTTTCAAACTAGAAAAGTTCAAAAAGTTGAAAAAAAAAAAAAAAAACACACGTATGGTTTGGAAGAGGAGAATGCCCATGATCACAAGGACTAGGGTCCTTTCTCTAATAACTAAATAAAAGGTTTAAACAGAATTTTTTAAATTTAAATTCAAAATTTGGAGATTCTATTAGATGGAATGCTGTAACAGAAAAGATTTAAATCAAAATAGTGTGAGATACTAATAACCTATTTGAATGAGCGAGAAATAGTTATAATTATAACGAAATGCAATATACATTTAGTTAGGTTACGACTAAAGTGAAATTATATGAATATTTTTCTATTTAATAACAATTTAACTTAAATTTAAATTCAAATTTTTTATTTTTTAAAAATTCACATTGTAATTATTATAATTACAATAATAATATTATTATATTATTATTATTATTGCATTTATATTATTCAAATGCTATGTTTAAATAAACTAATACATTTAAAAAAAAAATCCAAACACAAATTTTGTTTAAATACACAACTTAAATTTTATATTCATATGTAAATATTCAATATAAAGGAACGGATCATTATATTACCTATCGGAACTAAAATAAATTAAATTTATTTGTTTGTTAATTGATAAATTAATAAAAATTTTAGTTAATTTTTAAAAAAATCATAGAATTCTAATTAAAAAAATTTAACTCTAACCGATAAACTGGACTAATGACACGTTTAATAAACGTATTATGTTCGTATTGTATTTAAACACAATGTATTGAATATATTATATTTGGATGAAAAATATATTATATGCATTTGAATGTAATGTGTGTTTATATGAAAAATATTTAAAATGTATTTTAGAGTTTCAAAATTGATGTGATTGATAAAAATAAATCAAAAAAGTGAGATAGAAAAAATATGATATAAATAAAAAAATTATTTTTAAAAAATTTTGAAATATTAAATATATTTGAGATATTAAAAAAATATTATATTTAAATATATAATTTTATATTTAAATAAAAATTATATTATATTTAAATATAAGGCGAATGTATAACTGTGTATTTAGAAATTAACGAGGAGACATCAGTCCACTGACGAGGACAACACGTGCGATTTTACCGCGATTCCCTCCACACAGAAGCTCCCAAGTCCCCAGCAAAAAGCAAAGCAAAAGGCCAAAACACCAAAAATGAGCGCGCGCCGCATAACCAAACGGCGCCGTTTGGCGAATCAATCTCGTCATTTCCACGTGCCGTTATTTTCAAGATTTCTTTACTTAACTCTCCAAAGCGGAAAAAGACATTTGCCACGTGTCGCATTCAGGTGGCTTTTCCCATTTTTTAAAGACGTTGGAGTTACGGCAATATTTACGAGAAAAACGGCGACGTCTTGATCATTTATTATTCGTAAATCCCCCTACTCCTCTTCCCTCTCACTCTTCTAGTCTTCTCTCTCTCTCTCTCTCTCTCTCTGAAACTTCAACTCTCTCTCCAAAAAAACTCTCTCTCTCTTGTTTCTCTCTCTTTCTGTTGCTTTCCATACAGCTTAGGGTTTCTTTTCCTTTACTTCGAGATCTCTGGTAAGTTTTCTCTCTCTCCCGAATTCTTCAAATCTCGCATTTAAGCATTGCCTTCTCTTCCTCGCTTTTCTGTTCTTCTCTCTATAAATTTTTCCCTCTTTTTTTGTTTTGGTTTTTGTTTAGTGATTCTGCAATGCCGATTCGGTGATTCTCCGAATTTTGTTTTCGGCTTGTTTGGTTTCCCGGAAATTTTTTTTTGGAAAATGGGGGAGAATATATGTCTCAGCATCCTGTTTTGGATGTTGTTAGATGTGGGAAAGGAAAATTCATCGTTGACCGTTTCAAAATCACGCGTTTCGCTTAATTTGATTGAGGTTTTTGTTTTTTCGATTCCATACGAGGAAACTTTCTGTTCTTTTTGTTGATTCTTTTATGTTTGAGTGCTTTATTGGGTTCATATCCAAATGGAGAACTGAGGAATCAATTTTTATTGATTTCTGATTCTGGTGGCTTTGGATTTTTGGATTTAAGCAAGTTCGTATCTCCATGAAAGGTTTAAAATCTCCTTTTGTACTCGCATAGATACAAACACACACACACACACACACTCTCTCTCTCTCTCTCTCACTCACTCACTACATATATATTTATATGAATGTAAATATATATATAGGTAGTTATATTTATATATTTAAGTTTTTAGGTACTGAAAACTGAAATTCGAAAAGTTTTGATTTATTTTTTCTTTTTGTCTTTTCAACTTATTAGGCATGTCGGTTAGAGATGGGAACAAAAGGAAGAAAATGACCTTGTTTTGTTGTTGCCCTTTCCTTTATTTATTTATTTTTGCATATTGCAGAAAAGTTGGTGAGTTCATCAATTTGGTGATGGAAACTCTTGGTGATGGATGATTTAATGGTGTATAGACTCGATGGTTGCATTTCTTTACCTGGTTCTATACTGAATGATGGGAGAGTTGGTGACTATGAGCAAGGCTAATATGGTTTAAATACGATGATCTGATTTTTAAAGGAATCATCTGACTGTTTTATTTGATTTTCCCTGTGGATAAATGCGCCTTTTTATGCATTTTATACGTATGGGTTGAAATTGAAAAGCTTGATTTTCTTGCTGCTTTTCTTTTTTTTGGGTGGGTCTAGAAGATGGCTATTGCTGGTCTACACAATGTTTCTGTGCTTGAATCTTCTTTCCCAAGGGACTCGCAAACTCAATCTCCTCGGCAAATAAGCGAGGATGGGACAAGGGTAAGCACCCGGGCATCCTCTATTCTCCAAATGTGGAGGGAGTTAGAGGATGAGCATGTGGTGAGTCGTGCCCAGGAGAGAGTGAGGGAGAGGTTGTTCCAACAAACGGCTGACAGTTCTATCTCGGATTTCTCGAGGTCGGACACTTTTGGAAGCCGGGGGAGCGAACGTAGTGGTTATTCGGAGGATGTGAGTGTGGGTGATCAGGAGTGCGGCATATGGTCCGAGGGTCAGACTGGATCGCAAAATGATCAGGATGTTTCCAGTAACTATAACAGTGAGAATTCATCTGATTTTGGTGAGGTTGATAGGGGCAGGGTGAGACAAGTTTTTCGAGAATGGATGCATAGTGGTGCAGGGGAATGTATGTCTAATGTTTCTCATATGAACAACAGTTCAAGGGCAGAGTGGCTTGGTGAAACTGAACATGAAAGGGTGAGAGTTACAAGGGAGTGGGTCAGTCAGCGGAGAGGTACTTGTGGCAGTGGCAGAGAAAATCAAACTGCTGAATTTGGTAGTCAAATTGAACAAGTTCAGGATGGGTTTGTCGTTAACCAGAATGAAGGTCGGAATCAACTTCCCCGGAGGGGAATCCGTAAATTGTGTGGTAGGCAGGCTCTGCTGGACATGGTAAAGAGGGCCGAGATGGAAAGAAAAATGGAACTTCAAGGATTGTCGGAGCACAGAGCTGTAACGAACTTCCCTCATCGCAACCGGATTCAGGTCTCTTGCTAGAACTTTTGTTATGTTTGAAGTTTGAACTACTAGGTCATCATCGTCTCTTGTATTAATTCTATTTATCTACCTTCAAGTAAAACCATGGATCAGTTTTGTGCCTCATTAACTGTGTTGCTGTGTATCTCTGTATTGAAATTGTAAGTCTTTTGTGAACAAGTGTCTATGTATAGCATCAGCGCACATTAGGGAGTGGGCATTCAAATATTTAAAGCAGTTGTTGAAGTCTCAGCAAGTCCGGAGAGACACATAGGCACAGTTGTTAGCCGATCTTAGAAATAACAATGCTTAAGGTGACAGTTTTTGGCACAACTTGATAACACAATTCAAACGAAACATTTTGCTGGGGTGACACAATCACGAAATTGACCTGTAAATATTCCGTTAGTACATGTTTGTCGACTACAGATTAATTCATTTAACAAGAATTCATTTTAAAAGTTAGACGTAAGGGTTAAATACAAGATCATGGAGTTAGTTATAAAGCAAACCTTCCAGCAAAAAGAAGATTGAAATAAAATTGTTTCCCAGATCCATTTTATTTGTTGTGTCATGCCAATCTAAATGATGTTCTCATGTTAAATCTGAACACATCTAGTTGAATAAGTGGGTCCACTAGGATATGGCCTGCGAATGCATGTTGCTACCCTTTAATGGTATTACTGTCTGTATTAGTTATCCTGGTGTATGGTGTTTGTGTGCTGTGTTTTAAGGAAATCTGCTGCTTTGATGTCCACTTTAAAGCCTGGAAAATGCCCTTTTCAACATTAATAATCATTCAAAGATATGTTTTTTAAACCTTGCCAGTCATTACTTAGAAGTTGGTTCTTGCGAAATGGAAGATCGGTCGAGAATAAGAAACCCTCTTCTGTGGCTGAAAGTGAATTGGGTTTATTGAGGCAAAGAAGTACAGTCTCTGGTCTGAGGTATTTTTTTCTTTTCTATATTAAAATTATCTTTGCTATCTATTTGTAAGTTTTCCATTTTCTATTGCATTTTTATTGTCCGTTGAGGTTTTTCCCCTGATTTTGACGTACCATTGTTGTTCTTGAAATTCCACTGTTTAAGTTTCCATTTATTTTATTTTTCTTCTTTCAATTATGTATTTACAACATAGCATAGATAGTATTAGAAATGGTCATTAGAATACAAAGCCTTTCAATTCTTATGGATCACTTGCCAATGTTTTTTTCCCTGTGAAAATGTTTGTAATACTTTGCAGTGACCAGGGTTGATTATGAGGGAGGAAAAAAATTAAAAAGTTCATGGTGAGAAGATCAACCTGTGATATGTTTAGAAACTAAACTCATGGAGCTGGTGTTTTGCACTGGGCTGACTTTCCTTTCCATGCTGAGTTTTGATTATGTGATCTTTGTATGAGAGCGCAACATATTTTGATCAATATTTTCTAGCAAACAAAAGAGAGTGCACATTTTGACTTCAGTTGATGAGCCTCCTAAAATATCTCTTTTTTGTTCATGGTGGGCAATTTTCTAGCGGGAAGGCTTTATTAAGAACTCTCTTGGTTCTCTTGTGTTATGTGACTTTAAATTACAGTACAGGTTTATTAGCATTAGGAGTGATTTGAGGAGAAAATTTTATTTATCCTGTGAATCTTATGAAGGATATAAGTTGTGTTATGCTTATTCGGTCTGCCAAGATTGCTAGCCTGTTGCTCAACCCATCATTACACATGAATGCTATATTATTTTCATTTTTACATCGTACCAATTTTTGCAATGCATATAAAAGATGCAGTGCTTTTAGTATTTTGGTCTTTTGCAACTTTCAGACTATTGCATCACCCTGTCAATCTTTGTTGGCATTAACTGCTTATTGACATTATCATGATTTATTTATTTTTCATTGATTTTCATTGAATTTATGGGAAGTTTCATCATTTTTCACTGAGTCAATGCTTTCAGCGCTGCCATGTTAAAAGCATTTCTTGTTGTAGGGAAGGATTTTTCTCCAGATGTAATTCTGTCTGTGGTCAAGCAAGCAGCAGTGTTTGTGATACATCTAAAGATGACAGTAATTCAAATGGACTACAAACCCAAGGAAATAATTCGTATGAGGTCATAAATGATTTTTGTGAACCATTAGAACTTAATTCTGAAGGAAGTGATTACCAAGAACATGATAGCCGTGGAATATCCGATGAAAGGGTTGAGTCAAGTGGCAATCAGGAACAAGTTACAGATAATGCGGTAAGAGAGTTGCAAGGGCCAAACAGTGTTGAGTTTGTTGAAAGAAGTGATAGTAGTGGACGAAACATGGATGCGAACTTACAGGAAAACATGGACTCAAACTCACAGGAAAACATGGACTCAAACTCACAGGAAAATATTACTGACGAAAGGGCCGAAGATTCCTTGCAAGTTGGTGCTGGCAATCATCAGGATATCCAAGAAGCTGGCAACGTAGCCAATGATCAATCTGAGCCAAGTAGGGAGGCTAATGAGTTCCCTGGTTTATCTGGAAATGCAGATAATTCAGAAAGAAACACAGCTTATGATGTAAACAGGTTAGAATCTGCTTCAGATAATGAGAGAGACTGGGAGCCAGATGTTGCCGAATATACCGAATGGAGAGATGGTGCCGGTGAAAATACGGATGAAAATCAGCAACAGACGACTGAGTTTGGTTGGTCTGTGAGGAATGGGGACAGAGAAAATAGTCAGTTAGAAGAACCTCCTGAAGAGTGGCACGAGGTTGGTGGTTTCCAAGAGGCTGTTCAAAGTTGGCTAGAAGGGCCATCTGAAGCTGTTCCAGCGGGGCGGGTTGATACATATTATTTTCCCGATGATGATAATGTTTATAGCATGGAACTCAGGGAACTATTAAGCAGGTATCAAAGTCATCCACATTGGATTTCCGCTTTGACCCTTGCAGACAATATAATTTTTTTAAGTGTAGTTTTTCTTATATTGCAGGAGAAGAGTCTCTAGTCTGCTCGATAGTGGCTTCCGTGAAAGTCTTGACCAATTGATACAATCCTATGTGGAAAGGCAAGGTAATGCTGCCATGGACTGGGAGCTGCATGGTTCACATTCACCTGGTTCTGTAGAGCAAGATCCGGAGCAGACAAGTGCAAATCAGAGCGAAGCTCAGGGGGATGATGTTGTAAGACCATCTGTTGCTCTACCCTCTCAGCCGATACCTTCTCCCCCAATTTGGGAGCAAGAGTCACACCCTGATAATTGGGGACAGCATGACATACATCAGCGACTGGGAATTGTACGTGTCTCTTTGATACTTCTTGGAACTTGATTGTTGTACGCTTGAGTTGTATGCAATATATGGCTTTAGTGTAATGTCTTGAACAACATATTGGATAAAGGATATTATTCATTTCTTTGTGATTAATGTTCATCTTGCCTATATATATATATATGTATATATATGAAAAATACCACAGTAAGATATATATATATATTTTTCATGGGATGTGCATATGCAAGACTTTCAGACTTGGCACTTAAAAGTTTGAATCACAATGTCTGTTGTGGTACAGGAGTGGGAGATCATCAACGATATGAGGATTGATATGGCTAGGCTTCAGCAGAGGATGAATAACTTGCAGAGGATGATGGAAACCTGCATGGATATGCAGCTTGAGTTGCAGCGTTCCATTAGACAAGAGGTCTCTGCTGCCCTAAATAGGTCATCTGGTTGCCAAGGTATGTGTATAAATCTTTTAATGCGGTTGAGTGTTTATTTTGCTTGCTCTTTCTACATGTTCCTGTTTTACTTTATTCTCGAGTTTTGAGTAATAATTCCTTGAGAAAGTTACAGCATTTTAATTTAGGATTATTTCTTTGGAACATCCCTAACCATTCAAGAAATTGGATTCGAATACCAAATTTTTAATTTCAATGCATATGGTCCCTAAACTTTCTAAAAGTTGGTACTTTTAGTTTCAACATGATTTTCTTTCTAATCTTTTACAGAAAGGGCATACGTTAGTCCCTCAACTTTTAAAAAGTCACACCTTTAGTCCCTGGGCTAAAAGGAAAAAAAAAAAAAAGTGGTAACTTTTAGTCATCAGTATGCCTCCTTTCTGTTGAATTTAACGGAAAACGTAAGAGATTAAGCTTTCACTTTTTGAAAGTTTAGGTACTAGACCACAACTTTTTGCAAAGTTTAGGAACCAACCCAAGAATTTAATTTTGCCATTTATTGGTCGTGTACCGCGCCTATCTTTTGAACATAAGATATTTTGTTAGCATGTCGTCGTACTACGGTCCTTTATCTTTCCCTTTTTCTTGGACTGTACTAAGAACTGATTTGTGGTCCATATTGTATTGCTGCAGGGGTGTGCGAGGTTGGCTTGCCAGGTGATGACTCAAAGTGGGATCATGTAAGAAAAGGGATTTGCTGTGTCTGTTGTGATAGCAATATTGATTCTTTGCTGTACAGGTAGGCCTCTTACACTCAACTTGCGTACCTTAATTATGCACATTTTTTTGCACGCGAAAAAAAAAAATCGAACGATGCATAATTTGAAATCGCGTTGGTCGTTTCTTGTGGTTGCAGATGTGGGCACATGTGCACATGTGAAAAATGTGCCACTGAATTGGTTGAGAGTAGAGGAAAGTGTCCGATGTGCCGAGCACCGGTAATTGAGGTGATCCGCGCATACTCTATACTCTAATGGAAAACAAATGGTGAGGAGTCAAAAAAGAAGGACGGGTGGGGGAGTGGTGGTTGTGGCCACTACAAAGAGTTTGATTATAACAGCATAGGCTTTTACATAGTTTGCGATTTGTTGATATGCTTTCTGATGTATAATGAGTGTATGGTTTTTAATAACAATGTTTTGACCCAATAAAAATACTGAGTGGAGAAAACGCCCCTATTTATTATATATCACTTCCCTTATATATATATATGTATGTATGTATAGACACACACAACCTAGCTTAGTTGGGATATTCATGTACATAGGTATACGTGCATATATGTGTGTTTTACCACAGAAGGAAGAAAGAAACACTTTCCTTTCAATGGACATAAGCAAAACGAGTAGAAGAATTGGTGAAGAATGTTTAACAGCAGAAATTAGCTAAATTGAGTTCACTTAAGAACGATATAGACGCAGTGAGGCACAATTTTGAAATGTTTGTACATTTTTCATAATTTACGTTGGTGAGCAAGTCTTTTACTTCCATAAATTGCTGGTATTTATAGATTTTCCAGCTCCTCAGCAGCGAGCCCTTTGATAGCCTTTCTCAAACAAACAAAGATGCAAGTTATGATAAATATTGCAGATTTTTTTTTTTTTTTGGGGTACATGATAAATATTACAGATTGATCATTGCTTCCTCTTCAAGCATCCAAAAAGTGCAACGGTCACCTGACCTCACTTGTCAAATCGTCAGGCCTACTTTTGTTAATTTTAATTTTATTTTGGATTGTGAAATTAGGCTCACTTTGTGCGGGGACCGACATGCCAAGTTCTTATTGAGTCATAAGATAAATACTTATTTTGTGTTTTTCTTGAGTTGTATCGATTGAAAAAATTGACATTTCCAGTGAAAATTTTCGTATTTTAAAAGTATGGATATAAAAATAAAGGTGTAGTATCTTTTTTATAGAATATTTACTAAATTTTCATAGAAATTTCTAAAGATATTGAATTTTATAGAAATATATGAATTTAGAGAAAACGAAGTATTAAATTACAAAATGTCATAGAAATTTCTATTGACAATTCACGTAATACACCGATTTTAATATTTTTTTAATTTATTTTTTAGTGTAGTAAAATTAAAAAAAAATATTGACTCACATTTTCTTGTCTATGAAGAGATAATTAGTAAAATATAAACATGATTTGTTCAAAATTAATTAGAAATTACTCAAATGTCGTTATTTAAACTAATTAGATATGACAGATACTTTTAAAAATTTTTGTAGCTCTTTTGATATTGATATTTTTTTATCATTATGAAACTATGAATGTAATGTATCTATATTATTAGGTTAACTATCAGTTATTTAACTAAACGGTGAACGTATGTTTATCATTTAAAGAATTATGATCATTGCTTAATATGCAAATTTATCGTTATATTTAGAATTTCAATTGAGTGTTTCATTTAATTTATGTGTTATTAACTATTTTAGAGTTTTTTAAAATTTAATTAAAAATTTAGGTTGTGTTTGGTATTGGTTTTGAAATGTTTTCTGTTTTCAAAAAAATTGAAAATGAAAATATTTTGAAAACTGTGTTGAGATCATTTTTGAAATTGTATTTGGTTATGTTTTCTGAGTGTATATTCTGAAAAACATAAAAATGAAATTTTTTTTATTTTATATTTTGAAAACTCATTTTATAAGTGAGTATCTTATAAAAACATATTTATTTTTAATTTTAAAAAAATAATAAAAAATAAATTATTAGTCATAATTTAAAAAAAAAAATTTTGGTGGAAGGTTTTGTAATGAGCGATAGGAGTGGAAGAAATTTGTAGTCTGAGTTCTAGGTGGTGGTGATGGCTAAATTTAGGTCATGCGTTGATAGTTATCGTCGCGAGGGGGCTGTCGTCATCGTCATTAACCCATGGTCATCAGCTTTCATCGGAGATGGATGTTATCATTAGACATGATCATCACTGACGCTGCACAGTCAAAAAGAGAAAAAGAGAGAGAGGAGATGGAGGGAGAAAACGAAAACAAAAAATGAAAACAACTTTTTTTCGTTTTAAAAAAAAAAATATATATATAGTTGAAAACGATGTTTTCAAAATGATTTTGAAAACGTTTAATAAACAAACGCTATTTTGAGACCGTTTTCATTTTCTGTGTTTTTGAAAATGAAAAATCATTTTCAAAAATAAAAACAAACACCCCCTTAGTGTTTTAGAATGAATTTCCATATTTAATGTTAATATCGACCGATATCGATATTTCCGTTAATATTCTATAAAATCTAAATATCGTTAGTTTCACAAATATTGATATTTTCATCTTGGACATGAGTTTACCAAACTCAATTTTATTTAGTTTACCAAACTCTTAAAAATTATACTTTTTGATATTTCATAGCAATTCTAAAATATAAAACTTTACCAAAGACTTGTAAGTTTTTGGACACAATAACTTTGAACTCACAAAACAACAACAACAACAACAAAGAGATTTCACAAGTACAAAAATACTAACTAGCTAATTATGCCCAAATTGTGACAAAGCAAAGCTGTCAATTATAGCATAATAAGAATGGTCAATCCCAAAAGAAGGTGATAAAAACAAACAAAAGAGATCAGTTGAAAGCGTTGGAGAAATAAGCAATCACACAGTCAAAAGAAAAGAAAAAAAAATGTTTTTGTGATTTAAAGTGAAATTAGAAAATACAACAAAGTAAGACAATACGATGAGAGAATTTTCAAAAATTAAAAAACGGTAAGATATCGAGAATCTCTTATATGCTTCGTTTACTTATTTGGATTTGGATTTATAAATTGACTCAATTGAAAGTTTTAAATCCTAAATAATTAATTGGAAGATAAGATTTGGAGAACTTGTGAATTAAAATATATTCGAGTAAATAAAATTTTCACACTAAGAACAAAGAAAAATTATCTTATATGAAATCTAAAAGCAATAACATACATTGGGGTGATATTACAGTAAAAGACTACTTATAAAATAATATCTATCAATATATTGTATCATAGAACAACTACGAAAAAAGAGCTTGACTTAATTTATATAGAAGTTAACAATAAAATATATTGATATGAAAAATAAATAAAATAATAGAGAATCAAAATCCAAACAAGCTCACTATCCATATAGGATCATCTCTAGCCTTACACAAGAATTCTAGCCTAACTTGCAAAACATTCATACAAAATTCTAGAGAGAAAATATGAGAATAATATTAGGAATGCCCTAAGCGAAAAAGACATTTTTTATATATTTCATTTATTTTGAACTGGATAATAAAATTATATTAGAGGTTATTCATTATATTGCTATATGTACTTATCTTATTTACATGTTAAAATAAATGTAAGCAAATATGGCTCACTAACTGCTTGTGTTAAATTGTTATAATGTTATATACAATGAACTTTTGTATGCGAGAAGATAACGTTTTAAAGTAAATAGTTTAAACTATAGTCTGTAGTCTATGAGATTAGACCGAACATCTAATTGATGTTAAGACTATTATGTTGTCTAAAGTTAATTGGGGGGGACGGTTTGTTTTGACTATTTGAAACTTTGATTCCCGAGTAGGGACATAGATACGTTACTTGGTGGTAGAATATTGGACTGGGACTAAAGTGCAATTGACCTGCTTAGTTCGCTTGAGTGGATCAATTCGCTTGAGTGGATCAATTCACTAATTCGCTTTTAATACAATTCGCTTTTAATGTTCATTATGTTATAACCTTAATCCTGAGTAGATGAATTGTGTCATGTGTATGACTTTTGTACTTTGATACTCTAATGGCTAAAACGTCTCAGAGATAGTAAATTTATAGACCAGTTCGTTGGGTACATGACTTGTATACAATGGAGGGTTTGTTTACAAATATTAGAATCATAACTTTAATGAGGAGTAAAGGTCATTCTCTTAAAGGTATTATACTGGATGTGAAAATAGACATGGCCTTGGGTTATCTGTTGAGTAGATAACTTCTTATTCACATATGGTAAATATTCATTTTCTTATTTTAGAGTTTAATAGATCTTTGAGATAACTTGATCAGTAGGTTGAACGGACTTTGACCTAAGGCTGATCATGGATATCATATGAGAGTTTTGTATATATGACAAGATCATTGGACGATAGCTTATCACTAGCTTATGTAATACGGTATATAATTAGGAGTGTAGTTTCAGGTTTATAGTAGTGTGACTCTGAAACTAATAATTGTAACGGGTTTATTTATTAAAAAATAATAGTTACATGGATTATTAGAGCCTATATTATATATGTCCAATTAATCCCCTTAATAGGTCTGCGTAATTCTTAATGGATAGTAATTGATTGGAATATTCTTTATTTGCTTGTTGTTTTGCATTTAATGAAGAGAAAAATCCAGATCACCCTTCATAAGGGTGTAGGCGTTTTTCTTCAAGTGCTGGTGGGTAAAATTGTAATTTTGTATTATTCAATAAATATGATTAATATTTATTTTGAAAAATAAAATTTGAAATTTAAATTAAGTATTTATTTTTCAAAAGATAAACATGAGATTAATTTGAATTTTAAAAATCTTGTCTTATACAAATATTTGAAATATAAAAGATTATCCTATTTGAATTTGAATTGAACGAAAATTTGTTTTTCCACAAACATAGGTGGCACTTTTATGGATAAGGATGGAAGACAATATTTTCTCCTAATTTAAATTTGAATTTTATATTAGATAGGAGATTACTTAATTATTTAAATTTCAAAAAAAATTGCTATGATTTTATTTGAATTGGAGTTATGGAAAATTATACATGCTGACAAAATCTTAAATTTGTAGAGTTTGAAATTTAAATCAAATTTTGAATTACAATTATCTAAAGGAGCCGAATTCTTGTGGGAGAATCCTAGGGATAGGAAATGGTTTTCAAGTAGATAAGAAAGAGAAAAATCTTGATTGAAACTTGTTTTGAATTTTGAATTACCCTCACTCCAAGGTGGCCAAAATTTTGTAGGGGATTTACCCAAGAGAGAAGTCAGCTTTAGTGGTTTAAGGGGAGAGAAAAATCTTTTCTTGGTCCAATTTAAAATTCAAAAGATCACCTAATGTAATTTTATAAATAGGGGCTTTTGTACTCTTATTTTCTTCAGACCATAGACTCTCAGGTGAGCGAATTTATTATTATACATCTCACTAACAATAATAAATTCTCAAATTTTTGGGTGGTTGGAAAGAAACAAGTTGTGCTAAAATACCGATTGAGGAATCAAATGCCCACACACTCTATTGTTTGGGAATTGGAGAATAGTAGATAAGGTTAGTTGGTTAAACCTCCTTGGTCACTTCCTCCGGCATTCTTGGTGTTTTCTTTTGAACGTATATTGATTGTTGATAATTTATTATATATGATAACATAAGTTTATTAACGATATTTGAAAAATTTTATAAGATTCCACTGCATACACTTATTATTTTTCCTACAAAAAAAAGCAAGCCAAAAATGAGAGAGAAAAAGTATATATATAATGTTCTCAATCCTCCCCGAAAATGCCTTTTATAGGCATAATATTGCACTATTCCACCTAACGTCTATACAAATTTTTCAAATTTGCTACATTAATTAGTGCACATATAACAAAAAATTTTCAAACTTGCTACAATAGTCAGTGTACATACAACACAAACTTTTCAAACTTCTTACAGTAGTTACAGTAGTCAGTGCACATTTTTTAAACTTTGCTATAGTAACTATATTAGCTACAGTTAGTGTATGTAATTAGAAAGGATCTTGTGTGGTAGGGAATATGATTAGTTTGGTTTTTATAGTATCTTGACATTAGTAGTGATGCCAGATGGGACCCACTTTCTCAATTTGATACTACAAAAACAAAGTACTAAAATTATATATTTCCAAAATAAAATGCTATTAGTAAATCCATTAAAAATATTTAATTTTAAACTTATTTAATATACTATTAGAAAAAGATAAGATAGAATAAAGTAAAATTAAATAAAGACTTTATGAAATTTATAAAAAAATCTAAATTAAAATACACAAAACAAAATAAATCAAAAAAATAAATAAAGACAACTAAAATTGTCAAGGATAAGCCAATTTTTGTACATAAAAGAAGGGGTAAAATAACTCTATTTTATAGAGTTATCACTAGCCCTAAAAAAGGAAAAAAAAAAACAAAAACAAAAACAGGGGTAAATTATAAAAAAATCACTTCTCAAAAAAATATTCTTAATTTCAGTACCACTTTTGTTAACTTTCTAATATAGTATTGCCACATTGGCAACTCCTTTTAAGATAGAAATAAAATGTTGATACTGCCCTTGAGGTAAAAAATTTCATCTAACACTCTCATTTTTTTTTGTCTTTCTACCACACATTCTCTCTTTCTCTTAGTAAAGCTTCACATACTCTTTCTCATTTAAAACTTAAAAAAAAAAAATCATAGCTCCCTCTTTCATTCAGCTTCTCTCTTTATAGAACATGAATATTTCTCCTTAACACCTTATCTATGAAGCTTCACTCTTCTCTATCCTCTGTTTTTGTCACTCATTCCACCAAGAAACGCCGAATGAGGAAGCTTAAACTGGTTTTGTACTGGATCTACGATAGGTGAGTTTGGTTTGTTATTATTATTTTTTATTTCGGGTGGGTCCGACTGTTATTCTATGGTTTTTCATCTTTATTTTGATTAGAATTAGCTTTTCCTCCTTCTTGAGTTTGCATGTGGCCATGAAAAGAAACATTACTATTATGTGATATTAAGTCAAAAAAATGATAGGGTTGAACTAAATATGGGAGGAATTCACGATATCCTTTATCAATTTGAGATGTTGAAGGGATAATAGTTAAAATTTAAGAACTGATACTATAATTTGAGATATGTAACGTAGTCATCATTGTGTTAATTGTTAGTAAATACTATAATGACCATATAATAAACATTAGCTACTGGTAATCACTATGATGATTTCTTTGTGATTAATCTGTGAAACTAGCTGCTAATAATCACTATCATGACCTTATTGTAACTGATATAATTATTTGGAGTCATTTTTATATTGACTAACAAATCAAATGCGTAATACTTGTTATAATTTCTAGTACACAATATAATGACATAGAGTAATTATTATGTTGACTGTTGGTATTTACTATAATGACCATCCAGTAAAAAATAGCATAAATGATTTCTTTATGACTAATTTGTGAAACTAATGGTTGGTAATCACTATAATCTTGTTGTAATCATTATAATTATTTGAAGTCATTTTTATGTTACTTAACAACTTAGATGTGTAATACTTATTGTAATTTTTTTTACACGTTATAATGATCTAGAGTTATTATTATGTTGACTAACATACTATAATAACCATATGGTCAACATTAGTAGAGATGATGATTTCTTTGTGGCTAATCTATGAAACTAACTATTGGTAATCACTATAATAATCTTGTTGTAACCATTATAATTACTTGGAGTCATTTTTATGTTGACTAACAAATTAGACATGCAATATTTGTTGTAATATTTAGTACATATTATAATGACATAGAGTCATTGTTATATTAACTAACAGATCATTGTGTTTGAAATTGTTCAGGAATGGCGCTGGATTGAATGTCTTCACCAAGTATATTGGACATGGAACCATGCTTGAAGATATGTTAATTGTGAAATAAAGACGATATTATTTCTGATTAACACAACTTATCTTGGTTTTTTGAAGTTGGTGGGAAATATGCTGGGTTTCCGGCACAAGAAAAGACCAGTGTTGAAATCCATTGTCAAAGATTGGGCAACTCCTACTAAGAAATAGTGTGACTATGATGTAAGTAATAGTATGATGTGATGGTTCAATTATTACTATTATTATTATTATTATTTTATTACTATTAATAGTCTTTTGTGTCCATTAGGACTTTCGTACTACTATATAGTTTGCTATGACTTTTTCTTAGTTTTGTAATAGTTATTAATATATTGACGGATAATTATAATTATGAACTTGAGTAATTTTAATGATGATAGGTTACTTGGAATCCATACTTTTTTGAAACTATTTGCATTGTAATTAACACCTTAGGTTCATCATGAAGATATTTTTATGTATGATTATTATTATAATAACCTTAAGTAAATATTGTCACGGCCAATTACTTAAATTAATAGATGCGAATCCAAATAACCTTTTTCATTCAAGTAGACGGCTACTAGAATACATAAATACTTAAATTACTTGGAGTAAATACATTTTATGAAACTGTTTATATTGCAATTAACACTATAAGTCATCATGAAGATATTTTTACGTTGTAGTCATCGTTATAATGATTGCAAGTAAATACTGTCATGACTAGAAATTGCTACAACTATTCATTACAATGTAATAAATTAGTCATTAATTATAGTATATATGAACATGACTTGTTTAGATAATGAGTACTTGACCTAATAGTTACTATTCATACTACAACTTGCAAAGTATTGTCCTTCTCACAATACATCTAGTTTCACCAAAATAATATCAAAACATTTACAAAACCCATTTCACTAGAATTCCATCCCAACTGTTGTCCTTCAAATTACTCGCAACCATCTTGGAATCTATCCAAAGGGCATGATACTATATGTGACAGTTCAAGTACCCATGCAAAAAAGGCATGCATCTTTGAATAGGCCAGTAACCCAGTCTCTTACTTTTGACCAAGTAATGAGCATTAACAATGGTGAATATGTCCCAATCATCCCTATATTGTTCCATATTCAAACAAGTTAGTCAATATAGAAATTAGCAAGAGTCAATACTAAAATTACCAATTGCTCTAATGCAAGATTAAAATTATGAATTACTAAGTCTATATTGACTTGTTTAATCTTGTAAACAGAAAACTAAGCAAAATGGCCTAATACAATTAAAATAATAATAACATAAGACTTTTTTCTAAAGATGGAAAATACCAAACATAAATGTAAACTATCAAATTCAAGAAAAAAGAAAATACAAACAGAATTAGAATATAAAATTCCTAGGTCATCTTGTTATAAAAAATGGAAATTACTTAAATAATAAAATGAAAATGACAAGAAATGGAAATAATGCTGTTTTTGGAGAACTAAGCGATGGAATTTGGCCAAAAAATGATGTATATCGTGGTGAAGTTAGGAGTTTTGCTCATTGGCTTAAAAAACACCATTTTTTTCATCCAAATCCAACAACATCGATAAACCCTATGACAAACCAAAAAATTGCATTATGTGGCAAGCTAAGCACTAACGATAAAGGGTCGTACGTCTCTAAATTATCGAGTAACCCAATCTGTTACTTCAATCACCACAATACCCATATATTATACCATAATCAAATCAGATAGTTAATTAATCAACATAGAAATGACTAATGGTGATTATAGAAATTACTACATAAGCAGGAGTAAGTCAACCTATTTATATATCAAGTCAATAAAGAAATAATTGATAGTCGGTCTAGAAATTACTAAATGTCAAACAGTGTTAACTCAATATAATTGTATATTACAGTCAATATAACCATGATCATTGGGCACTACAAATATTACTAATAGATAAACAATGTTTAAACAAGAACAAATCCTATGAGTTTGATTTTCATAAGAATACTTCTCAGATTATACTTCTTAGTTCCATGAGTCAATCAATAATACTTCTCAGTTCTCACATTCATGCAAACCTAACATATAGATCCAATTTTAAGTAAATATGTTACATTTGAAATAATTACTACATAATTTACTTAGGGCAAACTTAGACAAATACTTAATGCATGTAAATAACATAAAAAATTAATTTTATACATATTATGAACGTGATCACTAGCCAAATAACATTCCATTGGCACATACATATCAAAGAACCAAATAAAAATATAGAAATATTAAGATGAAAAAAAGTTATCATAGTTGTATTGAACAAATCAAAACAAATATGACAAAATTTAACAGATGTAACGACAAAACATACATATAAACAAACAGCAACATTAAAGTATATATAAGCATGACCTCAAGTCAATAGGAACATGACCACCTATTCAAATAGAAAAAAAAAAAAAAAATCAAAACCAAATGTAAACTCATAATCAAGCCAAAACATATACCAATATCCACCATCCAAATTAAAACAAAACGTCTTCATATTGACAAAAAAAATTATAAAAAAAAGGCATGCAGGCCTAACGTTTTACAAAATCAATAAAAAATTAAAAATTTTTTTTTGTAATGGAAAAATTTTATCAAATCACATTTCACACACTTGTAATATATATACAGAATATATAGAAACAAAACATCCTCTTGCTTATCCAAATTACAAAACCAAAGCGAAAAAAAAAAGAAGACATTCAAAACAAAACATATATCACAATATCAACTAAAAATGCAAATTTGATTTTGGTGCCAAGGCTGTGATCTGTCACAATGTGAGAGCCTTGTAAGATCTCTTCATCGATCACGAGTTTTATTCTCTATTTACAAGATCAGAGATTTAACACCCGTTAAAATTAATCATAATTAATTAGGTAAATATTAGGTTAATTAGTGTGCTAAAAATAAATTTAGATAATTAATCTACATATAAAATTTTATAAATTTAATTTGAAAAATAATTTTTAAAATATTCATTTTTGCCCCTAAACTTTTTTGCATAATTGCATTTTGGCCCCCAAAAATTTATAAATAATTTTAAAATGGTCCCTATCATGTTTCAGAAATTTCTCTAAAATTTTGAAAATTCCCTACCTTGAATTGTAGTTATCGCAAATTGGCCTCGTGGAGACGGGGACGTTGAGGTCGTCGACCAAGCTGAAGTCATAGTAATGTAGTGAGAATTGAGGAGTTTTGATAGTCATCTCAACGATGGTGGTAGGGCCGTGGGTTTCTACCAATGCCGACACAACAGAGGAGGCTAGAGTAGTCTTTAGTCTTATAGGCGCCTTTGTCGGTTTGTTGGTTGAAGCAGCAGCCATGGCTGGGCCAGATTTTGCCCAACTAGTTTGTGGGGACTTCGAGGATTTGCTCTTCGCCACTTTGAATGCTAAAACCACCTCTGTTCGGGGTCTGGTGGCCCACTGTGTCGATGAGTCCTGGCCAAATTGTTTCTTTGCAGTTGTTTACTACGGTGAGTTGTGTCCCATTTGCCAAAAAAAAAAAAAAGATATATTTTGTTATGATGTGTAAATATATAGTCAAATTTGTGTACGGGGTCAATAGCTGATGGACCTTTAGTTGAGATGTGTGAGATTCTAGCGAGATGGAGTAAGTAAATGCAAAAAAAATAAAGAAAATTAAGAGAAAGCAAAGACAATTTTTAGAAAGATTGTGTTGCTTTGAAAGCTTTTACTATGTATGGTGTAAGCCAAGAATGTGGAAAAACACAATGGAGCTTGTGTAAGCCAAGAATGTGGAAAAACACAATGGAGCTTGTGCAAGCCAAGAATGAGAAAGAAAGACGATGAGGGTGTAAATAATACAACGATTCCAGGAAGAAGATAGAGAAAATTCGTGTAGAAGGTGATGACGATCGTTGGGCAATTGTTAATGGCGGAGGTAATCGACCGTGATGGCAACATATATAGTGTGTGATTATGCTAGAATGTGCCCATGCGTGAAGGTAGGTGCCTTCAATTTTGGTGAATACACCTATTTATAGGTTAGGAGAGAACTGTAACCTCTTGGATTTGTATTTAAAATTTAAATATAAATAAGATGGAATTTTATCAAGATTGGATCTTGATATTTGAATTTGATACATTTAAATTAAAGGGCTTAATTTAAATATATGTGATGCAAGTAGGATTATCCAAATCCTTAAAATCATGCATAGATAATCTTAGATATTATCCATGCAATCCCTAGATTTTGGATTGGGACTAGCTGGGAACTCGCTGGGAGATCGCCCTGAAGCTCACTAGGTAGTCGCTCAAAAGCGTATCCTATTTGGTCTGCGACTTACTTGTGAGTCGTATAAAGAGTCTCCTAGGGGCATGTCATGAGTTCTTGAGGTCTTGAGCTTATGCTTTTAACAATATTCTCCGATAATGTATGTTGACACACGTAAACATGAAGTACGAAATAGGAGTATTTTTGTGAGTCACGTGTCAACACTGATTATCAATCGTGTCTAATTTGCAACTAATGTAAGGCTTGTGAGAAGCCTGAGTTACTGCTCATTGACTCGTGAGTCTCTCATCTGAATGTGCGCAAAGTGGCGAGTTTTTATTTACGCGAGACTCACGCAACTAACGATGGTGCAAGTTGGGCACATTATTTACGCAAAGTGGCGAGACTCACCTGCGCGACTCGAACTAACGAGCCTTCCACATGGTGAGAGTTGGGCACATTAGCGGTTGAAATTCACATCGATAGGACATGGGCTCCAGCGTGAGAATCTAGGCATGAGAATAGAAGGCCATTGTAATGATTGCTCCCTAAGGTCGAATCTGGATTGTTGGATTTGTGCCATTCGCAGTTGTTAGATGGGAGTTCAGCATTAGATGTGGGGTTTTGGGGAAAAATTCATTACCCCTATTTTCCCAAAACTACATTATTTCTCCTCTTTTGCATTCTCTTTCTTTATTTTCGCATTCTTCTCTATCTCCAAGCTTCCACGTTGTCATTCTCCAGTCGCTGGTGTTCGTTTCAAGTTAGGTTTTTGGTTCTTTTTCTGTGATTTTTGTTTTCCATCTTTCTAGGCTTGCCATTATCGTGATTTAAGAACTTCTTGGGTCAAATTTTTACGAGTTTCTCTTATGTTTTCCTTCAAATTCTCTTGGCATTTAGGGTGTGGTCTTGAGAATATTTCTTTTCCTTTTATTCCTAGGTTTGAAGGAAGGGAGACTAGTGAGAGACAAAAAAAAAAAAAAAAAAAAATCAAATTATGGCTTGAGAAACTTACCTCGACTATAGAGAATATAGACTGTTTGTCGCTCGTGATTCTTGGGCCTACCTTTGGCAAGTCCTCTAAGCCGGACTCGCAAGAGGCTAAACCACGTGTGGCCTTGTGAGGCAATTGTGAGTCTCTTTAGGCAAACGTAGTGAATTACTTCATTGGCTGGGTTTGCTTGCAACACAACCCTGCTTTGGTGACCAAAGAAAATAACACTGGGGCCTTTAGGGCCTAGTACAATATTTTGAACGACGTCCAGGTTGAGGCCCCAAAGCTAGGCGAGATCGCGAATAACCCCTGCGACGGGTAGTTCACAGTTTACAAGCTTTTCTTCGAGTTAAGCCTCTGTTTCCCCTTTCCAAAGTTCAATTGGTGTGTTTTGGCCCAATACTGAATCTCTTTATGTCAACTTACACCCAACTCCATTAAGTCACCTGTCGCGGTGGACAAGATTAGGCAAAAGGTTGGGTTTGAGTTGATTGAGACTGACTTTTGAGCCCTCTATTTCTTGAAGCAAAATATCAACTCCTGCGGTTAGTTCGTGTTTGTGACTCGGACAAGCAACAATCTTCATTTTGACAAGGTTTGGCTCTTCGACCATAATTGGTGGGAGAGTTTCATGATGGTTAGTGGTTTGGTTGATGCTCCAGGGAGCCCATGGTAAGTCCAATAGAGTGGGGCCATCCTAGAGTGTTTCTTGATTTATTATGACTTGTGTTGAGGCTTTTGCTAGTCAATGTGTAAATGCTAATACAATTCTTATTTCATACTTACAGAGTTCTTGAGGACCCGATCTCCTAAGGTGTCTCCCGAGCTTCATGCGCACCCGGTGAAGATCATGGCAAGTTAGGTCACTCCCCCACGAGTCACGATCAGGACCCACTCAGCGACCGAGACCCTTATTGGTAAGATTCGGCTCCTCACTTTCTTCCTTAGTTTACATTCTGCTTGGCGACTGACTAATGACTCATTCACTTCTGATCCGTGCTTGGCCGGTGCTTTATTTATAGCTACCAAGGTGAAGAGCGAGCCAATCTCTTCTGAGGAGAACAAGGCTCGAATGACTTATTGCAAGTCTATGGCCCACAAGGGCAAATTCTCGTTTAGCGCCACCAAGGCCATTGAGCAAGATGGAGACTTGCCTGTGATTGATTTAGGGTCTTGCTTCATAACTCCCCAGCTCCTGAAGAGGAAAAGGGCCGAAGAGCTGAGTTTTGAGTTAGTTCTTTTAGACCTGTTGTTGCTCCGAAATGATCTCTTCACATTTATTTGGAATGGCAGGTTTCTTCTCACTTAAACTGATTCGAACACTATCACTCATAACGGATTCATGACTGTGTACAAAGAGTTTCTCGGGCGCAATATGCAAGTGAGCACTTCACAATCGAATTTGCAATTGCACGTTGCATTGCATTTTCTTTGTTAATATGTCTTGCATTCGATTTGCGTGGCTCACTAGCTTGTTTTGGCAACAAGAGTTCTTCATGTGACTATTGAGCACGAGAAGGCGTAGGCCATCCTCAAGCGAGATGCAATGTGGAACCAGTTGGTGACTAAAAAAGAGGGGAGCAAGTATGAGGTGGACGAGCTACAGTTCATGCTGAGGGCTACTAAGTTGTGTCTCAAAGCTTTAGAGGCCTAAGTGGTGGAGCTCTCCGAAGAGTCTAGGGACTAATTGAGCGTTGGGTGTCTTGTAGGTATCTGAAGGCTCTTTGTGAGTTCCGCAAAAGCCAACATCATGCTGAGAAAGTGAGGAGTCAGTTGGCTTACGAAAGAGGAAGAGGATGCTGAGCTCGAGGTTAAGCTTAATGAGGTGGTGGCCATGGCAACTCAGGCAATTGGCAAGGGACTACTTGGCAACTTGCCTACTGCAAAAGAGCCAGGCACTAAGCGAGTTGCCAGTGAGGATGACAAGGCTAAGGACAAAGAGTGACCCCCTACCACCGTGCTTTTAAGTGTTTTTGTGTCTTTAGTTTTTTCCTTTTTAAGATTTTTTGGGCATTTTAAGACAATAATTTTGCCCGGCGATCATGATGATCCCTGGTTGGTAGGTTGAACATTTTTGGTACTCTGGATATCTTCTCTTTTTGCTTTGATGCATTTTAGACTTGTTTTGGGCGCTTTTACTACTTTATGTGTTTGAACTGCGTTTAATATGTTGGTAGGACGGCTATATGGCTCGCGAGGTGAGAATCAATTCATTGGACAGCTGTTGGTGGGTTATTTGTTGGTCTCGCGTTAGTCCCACGTGCTTGCCGCGAGTTAGTTGTAGCGACTTTATCGGCGAGTCAACAATGACTACCGAGCCACTTTGCAGGGTGTGATGTGTGAACTTTTTGTGTTGATGAGCTTTTCGAGCTTGTTTAGATTTGGCTATCAAGAGGATATATAGATCGACTCTTAGTTACACCGAGCATGTTAATACAGTGAAATTTATAGTAAAATTTGTGACAATACTCCCTTCTCTCCACCCAAAGTTTTGCTAAAATTTTCTGAAAAAATTTAGCAAAAATTTTGGAAAAAGAGAGAAGAGAAGCGTTCTTTGATGTACGGAGTTAGATTGTCGGACCCCTTAGTTGATTTAATCCTTTGACTCAAAGATATAATCGACAGCAGCGACTATTATGGCATTAGTAGAGAGACGACCAAGGCGTCATTGTGCAGTCGACATAATTCCACGACTTCCTTCTCGTGGTCTATCGTTAAGTCGTCGGGTAGATGATTAGGAGCTATAACCATGGCTCGCCGGATATGTCTCTTGATAAATGAGCTTGAGTCCCCAAAGTATAGGGACCCATTGATAATATCTCCAACATTCTTCGTCACGGGTGGTGGAGGAGGTGTTGTTGTATTATTCATTCCACCTATTACTCTTCTTATCATCTAAACGATAAGCCTGACGACCATTGTTAGTCAAAAACTCTCTAAGATGTTCTCTCTTCAACAGGTCCGTGACTTCCTGGCAAAGTGCTCGACAGTTGCTGGTGGAGTGGCTGTGATCTTGTGATCTCGGTAAAACTCACAGTACTCATTCATGTTCCTAGTGTTAGGAGGTGATGTTAGCTTTCAAGGCCACTTAACATAGCTCTTACCTTAGAGATGCATGACGAATCACTCGGGAGAGGTGTTTTTCGGAGGGGTGAGTGGCCTTTTGGCCCGTTTAGTGTGATAACGGGGTCTGTAGTCGTGTAAACATTCAGTGAGTCACTGGCTAGACTTACCTCTATGCTTGTGGCCTCTATCCTGCCTATTATGATACATCTGCTCTAGTTGGGCAGTCCTTCAAAGTCCTTACATCTCTATCAATCTCTGGGCTCTCACAAGTGCCTTGGCGATGGTCCTAGGCTTCTGGTTGTAAATTTTGTTAAGGAAGCTAGATTCGAGTAACAAGCCTTTCTTGAACACAAATAAGGCTTAGGTGCCGTTGCAATTAGGTATCGCTGCAAGAACCTTGCTAAATCGCTTGATGAAGTCCTTACATGACTCATCTAGTCACCACACGATGGTACAAAACTCCTCCGGGGTCGTACGTAGCTCAAGGTTAACTGAAAAATTTTTCATAAAACTATAGTCATCTCTTTAAACATACCGATTGTTTTTGGAGCTAGTTGGCAGAACCACTTAAGAGCTTGGCCCTTGAGACATTGGGGGAACAATTTGCACATGATGGCATCTCGTGTTTCCTGTGGCATCATAGTCGCTAGCATGACGTGATATTGACTAATATGTTCACAAGGGTTAGAAGTACTGTCGAATTTTAAGAAGCTTAGAGTGTGGAACATGGCATGAAGTGCGTTGTCAATTATGCCCTAAGCGAACGGCGACTACTTAACTTCTTCAAGGAGATCCTCGTATGTCATTGGGTAGCCGACGGTTTAAGGCAACAGTCTTTTCATGGTCTTCACGCTACTAATGACGACATCAGCGATTGCTTGTTGCCAATTAAACGTGTCAGATAGAGGAGTCCTAATTCGTGGCTGTGGTAGCTTGATTATTTGTGGGACTGTAGGCATCAGAGGGTAACTCGTCGGTAAGCTGCCAAGTAGACTACTAGTGACAGTGTAGTATCCAGGACTCATCTGATGAGTCGTGGGTCCAGGCATGGTCATCGACGAGAAGAGTGGTGGCAACGGGTGGATCGGGCTATAGGATGAAAACATAGTGGTCGATTGGGACCCATCTGGAAGTGCTTGAGTTCCTATGAGCTGGAAAAACTCAACAAGGCTGCTGTGGTGACTGGTATGGGAGTCTTCTGCGAGATGGCAAGCTGTCTCCCGAGTTTTATGTTCTCAGCGAGGATTTGGGCTAGGAGTCTCTCACTATATTCCTGCCGCTTTGTCAGCTACTCAATTGTCCTATCGCAAGCCTGGTTACAGGTCTGATCGAAAGCTGGTTTACGAGTCTAGTTAGGGCCTCGATTGCAAGTCTGACCAGAAGTTGGATCGTGAGTCGAATCATGATCCCAACCACTGGTCTAGCCATCAGCCGGATAAGGTGCATCTACTTTATGAGTGAAATCGTCAGTCATGCTCTCAATCACAGCGCTGATTGTTAGGATGTCCGTATTATCAGCCATTGGCACCATGGTGGGCGCCAAATTCTAGAAGGCAAATTTCAATAGTCAAATTTGTGTGCGGGGTCAGTAGCTGATGAACTTTTAGTTGAGCTATGCGTAAGAATCTAGTGAGATGTAATAAATAAATGCCAAAAAATAAACAAAACGTACGAGAAAGCAAAAACTCAATTTTTAGAGAGGTTGTCCATAACTCTGAGGGCTACATCTTCTATGTTGCTTTGGGAGCTTTCACTATGTATGTGGAAAAATACAATGGGCCTCGTATAAGCCAAGAATGTGAAAGAAAGATGATGGGGGTGCAAAGAATACAAAGATTCTCAGAAGAATATGGAGAAAATCCATGCAGAAGATAATGAAGATTGTTGGGTGATCGTGAATGGCGGCAACAATCCATGGTGATGGCGGCAAAGATGGTGTGCGATTATGCTAGGGTGTGTGCATGTGTGAAGGTAGGTGCCTTCGATTCAGGTGATGGCGCCTATATATAGGTTTAAGAGAGAATCATGTCACCTCTTGAATTTGCATTTGAATTTCAAATATAAATAAGATTCTATCTTATTTAAATCCTATCAAAATATTTGAATTTGATATATTTAAATTAAAGGGTATGTTGGGCAAGTGGGATTATTCAAATTCCTAAAATTGTGCATCATGCAATTTCTAGATTTCTAGTATGGGGCTTGCTAGGGACCCGTTGGGAGGTCACCCAGAAGCTCACTGGGGACTTGTTGGGGAGTCGCCTAGAAGCGTATCGTGAGTCTAGTCTACAACTCGCTTGCAACTTATGTGATGAATCACTTGGGGACTTGTCATGAGTTCTTGAGGTCGTTAGTTTACACTTTTTACTGTACTTTCTAGTGACGTGTGTGGACATGTATATGGTGAGAGATGAGATACGAAATCTAGCTTCAATAATATTATATAATATATATAAATACACATATAAGAAGAGAGAGAGAGGGAGGGAGAGAGAGAGAGAGAGAGAAAAGTACCTATTAAGGCAACAAAGAAAAGGGAATAGAGGAAGAAGGAGATTAGAGAGGGAGATGACATTTGATTCAAATAATGGTGTTTACTATATGGATAAAGAGAAAGAGAGAGGGGTACGTGTTAAGGTGACGAAGATGAGGGAATAGAAGAAGAAGGAGATTAGGGAGGGATATGACATTTGATTCAAATAATGGTGTTTACAATGTTAATAAGATACATGTATCTATATATATATATGCATGGTCATAATAATTCATGATATTTTTGAAATTTTCACTGAAATTTACGTATTTGAGACGTTCTAAAATATTTTTTAGGTATAATATCCTTTTTGTCGAAATATCAAGAAAATATTGAAAAATATCGAGAAATATTGAGAAATATCGATATTAGTAAAATAAAGTATGATTTATACAAAATATTGGTAAATTTCAATGAAAATTTTGGTTAAGAAAAATTAAAAATTTTTTGTTGAAAAATTTCAGATTTTTTTTTTTCATTTGCTATCTTATAATTTTTTTTTAGGGAATGATATCTTACAATATACTTTATAAACTAAAGAAATTAAAAAAAAAAAAAACTGAAAGATAGAACACAAACGTTCAGAATACTAGCACTAAAAAAAAACAAATAGAGAGAATATATGTGTGGCGGCCTGCCCTGCTGTCGAGGCTCTACAGGGCTATTACAGTCAACTCTGTAGTTAACTGTAATAGTATGTAGGCCTCTAGGGTCACTGGTAATTATGCTGAACTTGAAAACTGCTTGCTAATTTTGCGAAATAAATTTTTTTTCTTCTTGATATAATAAACTGTTCGAAAATGTGATAAGTAAATCATGTTAACAAAATAACATGCACATGAATCATGATTTCCCTATCACATAATCTTAACTTGAAATCTTGTTCTTTTTGAAATTACATGTTCTAAATTTCAAAATTATACAGCGGAAGATTAATGGTGACCAAATCCCTCACCCAATCCACCTGGCATGCTTCTACCCTGTCTGTCGTCTACCGTATACTACTGGTGAACAGGTCTCTTACCTGTAACATGTGAACAAACTGATGAGCTATGAGCTCAGTAAGTTCAAACATAAAAACATGGATCATGACATGCTGTACTGTTGTGCTCATGCATGAAACTAGACTCTGTAAAACATGCTCATGGCTGAAAGATTAGTCTTAGGATATTATCTGTTATTAAGTTCTGGTTTTGGGCCCCTAATTGGTCGTACCGACATGTTAGCACAACTGGAAGCGGTACTTTAGTGCTGATCTCCTCAGTCTTAACTGGAGCTAAACATGAAAAACCCCTCCGTGGGTCGAGAGGCCGATATGCCAATAACTGATTTAATTACCATCTTGCTAGAGTTCCAACTGGGTAGCATACTGATTGCCCCCACAGTAGGAACCTGTTACATGATTTACTGGGGTGTGAATTTTATTAACACACTAAGGTGCCTTGTGCACCTACTTGTTTTCATGTACCTGTACTGTTTGACATGTGTACTGAAACATGAAATTCTATATGCATGACATGAACTGACGTGAAACTGATATGAATATCGTGATGTAGACAATCTATGTCTATCATACATGCCAAACAATATACATAACATCATATCATAACAAGATTGTCCACATTGCAGTCAGGATAATGCTTGAACTTACAGAAAATCTGCGAGCGTAAGCCTCTGTTGCTCTGGGACTGCTGTATCGGGGTCTCTGACTTGAACTCCTATAAAAGAAATAATCACTGATTATTTCAAATATTCATCTTATACTGGAAACATGGAAAAATATGAAGTTTCTATTTCTAGACTCTTTTTTTTTTTTACTCTTTGGCTTCGAACACGCCCTCCTACATGGGTGTGTCTCTGGCCGTGTACTCCTCTGGACTTACGTGCTTGGCCGTGTACTTCATGGAACAAGGCCGTGTATACTTACATGGGTGGATACACGGCCGTGTTTCTGGTCGTGTACTCCTACTGTCTAACATGGTCTGCTACACGCCCTTTCCATGACTGTGTGCCCCTTGACACGGCCCGATACATGGCCGTGTTCTTGGCTGTGTACCTCTTGAGTCTGAATTTTCTTGCAACACGGTCGTGCATGTGAGTATGTTCGGGGTCGTGTTCTAAACATGCCCTTGTACACGCCTGTGTTCATACCAGAATCAAGATTCTGGGTCCGAACTGCTCTGCTCTGATTTTCTAAGGCTTTTATGGCCTTTGTTCTCCTTCTTATACTCAAAATCGATCTCAATAAAATCGTTTTGAGATATAGACTACATTTTTATTATCACAAACCCATGATTTCATAAGTAAAATCTCACATTTTGCTTTTACATATCTCTTGACTCAATATTTTGAAAAATCTGAACTTTCTTGAAGAAAACTCACTAAACTTGGTTTTTTACACTATCAACTCATGGATTCGTGTTTAAAAATAACTAAACTCGAACCATGTTTCGATTTTAACCGAAAATCTCAATACGATTTACTCACATTCTCTTTTTCCTCTCAAAACCCCAGATTTTCACCTGAAAAATGTGAGAAAACAAGGGTTTACCTTGCTTTGAAGCTTGAGAGCTTCTTACTACTGATTCTTTGCTAGATACTCGATCGATCTGCTGCTTGAAGAGAAAATCCGAACCTTGTTGGATTTCCGTTTCTTCTCTCTCTCTTTCTCGGTCTCTTTCTCTCTTTCTCTTTCTTTCTTTCTTTCTCGGTCTCTTTCTCTTTCTCTTTCTCTTTCTTTCTTTCTTTCTCTTTCTTTTTGCCGCTTTTTTGCAGCTCATTAAGTGAATTAATTCACTTAATTCACTTAGCCACTTAGTTTAAGGCCCTCCACGTGGCTCCATTATCCCTCTCCATTTCTTTTAATTTCTTTTAAAGAAAATGGCTATTTCTTGGCTAATCTTGACCATTGATCAATGTGGCTTACTTGTGTGCCATTGATATCTTAATATGCATTTTTCACATACTTTTTTATTAATTTTCAAACATCTTAATTTGAATCAATGCTTAGCTTTTAAATTATATTCATTAATATATTGTCAAATTTTGATTAAAACTCAGTTAATCAAAATTTTCATCTACTATATATTCTGTAGCATGTCTCACTATAAATGTACATTTATTTACATATCTTGTACAAAATTTTCCGAGAGTGTTAAGTTTTCGGTTATCACATTCACCCCTCCTTATAAGATTTTCGCCCTCGAAAATTTAGAACAAGTGAGGGTATGAAAGTCTCATCTCATCTTCTCTTTCCCACGTAGCTTTTTCAATGTTGTGATTTCTCCACAATACCTTGACTAGTGGGATATTCTTGTTTCTCAGCACATTTTCTTCTCTAGCTTGTATATGAATAGGCTGTTCTTCATAGGTCAAATCCTCTTGGACTTAGACTGGTTCATGTTGTAGCACACGAGATGGATCTGACATGTACTTTCTGAGCATGGAGACATGAAATACACTGTGTACTGCTGATAGCTCAGGAGGTAATGCCAACTTGTAGGCAACCTTCCCAATGCGTTTGATAATCTCATAAGGTCTAACGTACCTTGGACTCAGTTTTCCCTTCTTACCAAATCGCATAATCCCCTTCATGGGTGACACTTTCAGAAAAACGAAGTCCCCTTCCTTGAATTCTAGGGATCTCCGTCTTCTATCTACATAGCTCTTCTATCTGCTCTGAGCACTCTTCATCCTTTGCTGGATCTTGGCAACTACATCGCAAGTTTCCTGCATGAAATCTGTCTTATGCAGTTGTTTTTCCTTCAGATCATACTAGTGAATGTGTGATCTGTACTTTCGTCCATACAGAGCCTCATAAGGTGCCATCTTGATGGAAACTTGGTAACTATTATTATATGAGAATTCCACTAGTGGTAGCTTCTTATTCCAAACTCCTGGAAAATCCATGACACATGCCCGGAGCATATCCTATAAAGTCTGGATAGTCCGTTCTGATTGTCCATCTGTCTGAGGATGAAAGGCTGTATTGAACCTCAGTTCTGTGCTCATGGCTCTTTGCATACACTCCCAAAAGTTTGAAGTGAATCGTGCATCTCTGTCAGATACTATGGACTTTGGAACTCTATGTAACCTGACAACATGATCTACATAAAGGTGTGCCAGTTTCTCTAATAAGTAAGTGATCTTCATTGGTATGAATTTGGCTGTCTTCGTCAGAATTCCACTAGTGGTAGCTTCTTATTCCAAGCTCCTGGAAAATCCATGACACATGCCCTGAGCATATCCTATAAAGTCTGGATAGTCCGTTCTGATTGTCCATCTGTCTGAGGATGAAAGGCTGTATTGAACCTCAGTTCTGTGCTCATGGCTCTTTGCATACACTCCCAAAAGTTTGAAGTGAATTGTGCATCTCTGTCAGATACTATGGACTTTGGAACTCTATGTAACCTGACAACATTATCTACATAAAGGTGTGCCAGTTTCTCCAATAAGTAAGTGATCTTCATTGGTATGAATTTGGTTGTCTTCGTCAACCTATCCACGATTACCCAAATGGTATCGTGTCCTCCTCTTGTTTTGGGTAGCCCTACCATAAAATCCATGGTAACATTCTCCTATTTCCATTCTGGAATCTCCAGAGGTTCTAACTTTCCTCCAGGATGCTGATGCTCAGCCTTGACTTTCTGACAAGTAAGGCACTTACTCACAAATCTTGTAATGTCTCCTTTCATCCCTTTCCACCAAAACTGTAGTTTCAAGTCTTGATACATCTTGGTGACTCCAGGATGGACTGAATATGGCGTTTCATGAGCTTCTGACATGATTCGCCTTCGAAGTTCTTCATCTGCTGGAACGTGAATTCTCCCCTGATACATGATTAATCCATCTGTGGACATCTCTTTCTGGGAGTCTGTTAGACTTGAATCTTGCTTCTGAACTTCCTTGATATCATCAAACAATGATGACTTCAGCTGCAGTGCTGACAATTTTCCTGATATCAGCTCCAGCTCGAGTAAATGAATCTCTTGTTGCAATAGTCTTGATAATCTGTCAATGGGCAACTGTTGCGGAACTGTAGCTTTTCTGCTCAATGCGTCTGCTATTCAGTTGGCTTTTCCTGGATGATAAAGGATCTCACAGTCATAATCCTTCACCAATTCCAACCATTTTCTTTGCCTCATGTTTAACTCCTTCTGGGTGAAGAAGTATTTTAAACTCTGATGATCTGTGTAAATTTGGCACTATGCTCTATACAGATAGTGTCGCCAAATTTTGATGCGAACACTACTGCAGCGAGTTCTAGGTCGTGGGTAGGATAATTCTTCTCGTGCTCTTTCAATTGACGTGAAGCATGGCAATCACTCTGCCTTCTTGCATCAATACTGCTCCCAAACCCACTTTTGAAACATCACTGTAGATTTCATACTTCTCCCTCTCAGTAGGGAGTGTGAGGATCGGCGCGCTTGTCAGCCGTCTCTTCAGCTCTTGGAAGCTTTTTTCACACTCATCTGTCCATATATACTTCTTTTCCTTGCGTGTGAGGTTGTGAGAGGTGCTGCCAATCGTGCAAATCCCTCCATAAATATCCTGTAATAGCCAGCTAACCTTATAAAATACGAATCTCTGTTACGCTCTTAGGTGCAGGCCATTTGTTTATTACATCCACCTTGATTGGATTCGCTGCAATTCCCTCCTTGGACACTACATGACCGAGGAAATGTACTCTGTCTAGCCAGAACTCACATTTTGAGAATTTGGCATAGAGTTGATGCTCTCTCAGCTTCTGAAAAATAACTTTTAACTGGGTTTCATGCTCTGCGTGAGTCTTTGAATATACAAGAATGTCATTGATGAACACAATGACAATCTTGTCAAGGTACTCCTTGAAGACTCTGTTCATCAGGTTCATGAAAGCAGCTGGCGCGTTCGTTAACCCAAACAGCATTACTAGGGTTCATAATGCTCATAACGGGTTCTGAAAGCTGTCTTGGAAACATCATCTTCTTTGATCCTCAGTTGATGGTATCCTGATCTCGAATAATTTTTGAGAACACTGCTGCACCCTTAAGTTGGTCGAACAGGTCATCAATCTTAGGTAATGGATACCTATTCTTGACTGTGACCTCATTCAATTCTCGGTAATCTATGCACATGCGGAACGTCCCGTCTTTCTTCTTGACAAATAGTACGGGAGCACCCCATGGGGCATAGCTCGGTTTGATGAATCCCTTGTCAAGCAGATCCTTCAACTGCACTTGTAACTCTTTTAACTCCATTGGTGCCATGCGGTACGGCACCTTGGAGATTGGTGCTGTTCTATGTAGGAGTTCTATCTTAAATGAGATTTCCCGCTCTGGAGGTATTCCTGGTAGTTCCTCGGGAAAGACTTCGAGAAATTCTCGGACAACAGGAATATCTTCTGGTTGTAACATCTTCTCTTCTACTGTATCTGTCACATAAGCTAAATATCCAGTACAACCACTGGCTATTAGCTTCTTGGCCTTTAATGAACTGATCATCATCTTGCTTGATCTTCTTGAAGAATCGACATATTCAAAACATTCTTCATCTTCTGGCTTGAACACTATTCTTCTGTTTCTGCAATCTATCGTAGCTTGATATTTTTCTAGGAAATCCATTCCCAAGATTACATCGTAGTCTACGATTTTCATAATGATCAATTTTACATACAGCTTTCTATTTGCCACGATTATTGGTACATGAGGTAACCAATACTCGGACAACATGATTTCTCTTGATGGAGAGTAGTTCTAAAAGTTCTTCCCATGTGATCTCTAGGGTATTCTAACTTATCAGCAAATGCATATGATATGAAAGAATGGGTGGCCCCAGAGTAAAAAAGAACAGATGCCAAGTGGTTAGCGACAGAATCTGACCTGTCACTACGTTGGACGTCCCTGCCTCTGCTTCTTCTCTGGTGTAGGCCATCACATTAGCATATGCCTGAGGAGCTCTTTCTTGTCTTTCCTGCACTGTTGGAGGCACTTCTGATGGGCTTTCATAACTCAATTTGAGTGCATGAACTTGTGATGCTGTGGACGTGAAGAGTTTACTCCTGATACTGACTGGCGGTTCATAGGGTAATTCTTGATGAAATGACCTTCTTTTCTGCACTGAAAACATGCAGTCGTGCCAGCTCTGCATTGCCCACATGTTTCCTCTCACAATTTGGACAGGTGGGGTTACTTAGAACTGTAGCGGTGTTAGTCGTCCGTGACTGGCTTCTATTGTCTTGATCTTGGTTTTCCTAGAAATTGCCCTTTCTCTTCTATTAGAACTGAGGGCTTGGATTGCTGGACTGCTCTGGTCTTGTACCCTGATTGCCCTTGCTGTGTTATCTAGGTTGAGAGGCCTTAGCCAAGATCTTTTCTTTCTTCCTGGCTTCCTAGACCTTTTCTCTTTCTTCTTTCTGTCGGACTAGATGGTACTCTGCCCTCAAAGCACGACTAACACAGTTGGCTACTGAGATTGGCGGGATTGGACCAATGTTAATCAAGGTAGAAATCTCAGGCCTGAACATGCCTATCATTTTCTGTATCTTCTCCCTTTCCGTTGGCACTACATACGGACATAGGCGGGAGAGCTGATCAAATCTCTTGCAAACCTCACTGACTGACATGTCACCCTGCTGTAATTTTGAAAACTCTTTCTGCTGGGGTCGGAGTGATGCAGGATCATAGTATTTTTGGTTGAACTCCTCCAGGAACTCCGCCCATGACATTGTGGTCACGTTCCTCCTCATGCGGACTGTGTCCCACCAAAATCTTGCGTCCTTCCTTAGAACAAAGGATGCGCACAAGACTTTCTCTTTATCCCTGAGCCTCATAAACTCCATAATCATTTGTATTGAGGAAAGCCAATCTTCTGCTTCTAGAGGATTTGTTGAACCCTCAAATTCCAAAGACCTCATCTTCTGAAATCTCTCGTATAATGGGTCTGGGTTCACCCTAACCGGTGGTCCTAAACCACTTCTGGTGCCGCTGGTGGCACTACTTGTTCTGCCTTAGCTGCTGGTTATGCAGGGGTCCCTACTGATCCCTGCCTCTGTTCTAGCTGTTCTAGTCTCTGTCTCAATTCTGCATTTTCTCTCATCTGATTTTCTAAAAGAGCTTGTATTTCCCCTAGTCTTTGAGTCAGAGATGGGCGTCCCCTTCTCCTTGTTTGGCCTTGGCCCTGGTTCTCCATCGTGCTACCTTGTATCCTAACATCACACGATGAACTTATATTAGATCCTCTACAAGAGGTCTCACATGATTTCTTGCTTTATTATAACATCATATACTTACTACAAAGTATAGGTCTCTACAGACCTTTACTTTCATGCATAACTAGCTGCTTATTTTAACATAAACTTAACTTACTTGGATCGGTGAACAGGACATGCACGGAGTCAGGCGAGATATAGTTTACCAACTTTGCTGATAATACCAACTGTGACAACAGTAAGTATTCTAAACTTGACCAATTTTAAAACTTGGGCTCTGATTCCAACTGTGGTAACAGTTGGTATTCTAAACTGAACCCATCGTAACACTCTGATACCAAATGTGGTGGCCCGCCCTGCTGTCGAGGCTCTACAAGGCTATTACAGTCAACTCTGTAGTTAACCGTAACAGTATGTAGGCCTCTAGGGTCGTCGGCAATCATGCTGAACTTGAAAACTGCTTGCTAATTTTGCGAAATAAATTTTTTTTTCTTCTTGATATAATAAACTGTTCGAAAATGTGATAAGGAAATCATGTTAACAAAATAATATGCACATGAATCATGATTCCCCTATCACATAATCTTAACTTGAAATCTTGTTTTTTTTGAAATTACATGTTCTAAATTTCAAAACTATACAGCGGAAGATTAATGGTGATCAAATCCCTCACCCAATCCACCTGGCATGCTTCTACCCTATCCGTCGTCCACCGCATACTACTGGTAAACAGGTCTCTTACCTGTAACATGTGAATAAACTGATGAGCTATGAGCTCAATAAGTTTAAATATAAAAACATGGATCATGACATGCTGTACTACTGTGCTCATGCATGAAACTAGACTCTGTAAAACATATTCATGGCTGAAAGATTAGTCTTAGGATATTATCTGTTATTAAGTTCTGGTTTTAGGTCCCTGATTGGTCGTACCGACATGTTAGCACAACTGGGAGCGGTACTTTGTGCTAACCTCCTCAGTCTTAACTGGAACTAAACATGAAAAACCTCCCCGTGGGTCGAGAGGCCGATACGCCAATAACTGATTTAATTACCATCTTGCTGGAGTTCCAACTGGGTAGCATACTGATTGCCCCCATAGTAGGAACCTGTTACATGATTTACTGGGGTGTGAGTTTTATTAACACACTAAGGTGCCTTGTGCACCTACCTGTTTTCGTGTACCTGGTACTGTCTGACATGTATATTGAAACATGAAATTCTATATGCATGACATGAACTGACGTGAAACTGACATGAATATCATGATGTAGACAATCTATGTCTATCATACACGTCAAACAATATACATAACATTATAACATAACAAGATTGTCCACGTTGCAGTCATGACAATGCTTGAACTTACAGAAAATCTGTGAGCGTAAGCCTCTGCTGCTCTGGGACTGCTGTATAGGGGTCTCTGGTTTGAACTCCTATAAAAGAAATAATCACTGATTATTTCTAATATTCATCTTATACTGGAAATATGGCAAAACATGAAATTTCTATTTCCAGACTTTTTTTTTTTTTTTTACTCTTTGGCTTCGAGCACGCCTTCCTACATGGGCGTTTCTCTGGCCGTGTACTCCTCTGGACTTACGTGCCTGGCCGTGTACTTAATGAAACATGACCGTGTATACTTACACGGGTGGATACACGGGCGTGTTTCTAGCCGTGTACTCCTGCTGTCTAACATGGTCTGCTACACGCCCTTTCCATGACTGTGTGCCCCTTGACACAGCCCGATACACGGCCGTGTTCTTGGCCGTGTACCTCTCGGGTCTGAATTTTCTTGCAACACGGTCGTGCATGTGGGCATTTTTCGGGGCCGTGTTCTAAACATGCCCTTGTACACGCCCGTGTTCATACCAGAATCAAGATTCTGGGTCCGAACTGCTCTGCTCTGATTTTCTAAGGCTTTTATGGCCTTTGTTCTACTTTTTATACTCAAAATCGATCTCAATAAAATCGTTTTGAGATATAGACTACATTTCTACTATCACAAATCCATGATTTCATAAGCAAAATCTCACATTTTGCTTTTACATATCTCTTGACTCAATATTTTGAAAAATCTGAACTTTCTTGAAGAAAACTCACTAAACTTGGTTTTCTAAACCATCAACTCATGGATTCGTGTTTAAAAACAACTAGACTCGAATCATGTTTCGATTTTAACTGAAATCTCAACACGATTTACTCACATTCTCTTTTTCCTCTAAAACCCCCAGATTTTCACCCGAAAAATGTGAGAAAACGAGGGTTTACCTTGCTTTGAAGCTTGAGAGCTTCTTACTGCTGATTCTTGGCTGGATACTCGATCGATCTGCTGCTTGAAGAGAAAATCTGAACCTTGTGGGATTTCCCTTTCTTCTCGGTCTCTTTCTCTTTCTCTTTCTCTTTCTTTTTTTTTCTTTCTGCCGCTTCTTTGCAGCTCATTAAGTGAATTAATTCACTTAGCCACTTAGCTTAAGGCCTTCCATGTGGCTCCAACATCCCTCTCCATTTCTTTTAATTTTTTTGTAAAGAAAATGGCTATTTCTTGGCTAATCTTGGCCATTGATCAATGTGGCTTACTTGTGTGCCATTGATCTCTTAATATACATTTTTCACATACTTTTCTATTAATTTTAAAACATCTTAATTTGAATTAATGATTAGCTTTTAAACTATATTCATTAATTCATTGTCAAATTTTGATTAAAACTCAGTTAATCAAAATTTTCATCTGCTATATATTCTGTAGCATGTCTCACTATAAATGTACATTTATTTACATATCTTGTATAAAATTTTCCGAGAGTATTAAGTTTCTCGGTTATCACAATATGATTATCTTTCTGCAACCATACTCCTAGTTAGACTGTTACAAACTTTGTAGAAGGTCATTTTTTGTAGATAGCCATTTAATCTATATAAAGATATAGCTATATATAAACTTGTTTTAATATTAATTTTTAGATGCTTTATAAGACTTCCTTTTTGTATTAAGATAAATAAAATATAAGATGTTTCTTATGTAAAACTTGTGTATTATGTATTTTTTTTTAAATATTTGTGTTATCATAAAATGTTATAAATATAAATTGAAGCAAATTTTTACAATTTTTATAAATTTTTTATAATATTTTCACCGACATTAATAATATCACAGAAATTTGCGTAAAGTTGAATTATCGATATTTCTATTGATATGGATATTTTTATCTTTGTATACATGTATTATAGTGTAGAGATGTGAAGAAGAGGGATGGTGACGAAAAAGGAGAAGAAGCATAGAGACGGGAGAAAGTCGGAATTTGAGCGGAAAAGTAGGGGATGAAGGAGGGGATATATAGAAATATAATTATGCTGATACTGGGGTAGAGACGGATGAGAGGATGTAAGGGGATGATATATCTAGACGGTGTTTGAAATACTAAAAATAATATCTCTAAAACACAATTTTTCTAATATTTTATCATTTTTTATTATTTATTTATTTAAAATATTACAGTAATTTTTAAACTTTTAAAATGTCATAACAAATCTAAATAAGATGATTTTTTTAATCATATAAAATTATGAAATAATATCTATATTAATATATAATTTTTAAATTTTTAAAGTTTTTTATTTTTTCTACCTCAAACAGTTTTTTTTCTAAAACATATTTTTAAAACGACTTTTTTTCAAAAAAAAAAAAAAAAAATCCAAAACCGCCCCAAACTCACCCATAGTTTTTTAACATTTACGGTGAAATAACTGAGTGGTAACGGTTTAACATGCTGAAAAGAATTTTGCACCTTAACGTATTCTACCAACAAAAAAAAAAAAAGAAAAAAAAACCGAAATAAAAAGAAATAAAGGCCTTTGCATTCTCATCTTGTCGAGTATATTATAACTGCTCTAGTTATTGTTTTTTTCTTAAAAAAAAAAAGCAGTTATTTGTTGTAGTTCACAAATTTTAACACGGGGGAAAAAGTTAATTTTTTTAGTACTGCATTCTTCGGAAAGAGTGTTCTCTTAAATTTTAAGCCAGTGTCATAGGATACGTTAGGTAATAATACAAATTAATGATATGTTTGGACGAGTGGTTTATTTTTAAAAAGTAGAAAGTTTTTAGATTTGAAAAAAAAAGTTGTTTGGATTTTTTAAAAAGTAAAAAGTTGTTTGGATGGGTTAAAATTTTTCTTTTTCTAAAGATTTTTTTTTTATTTTTTAAAAATGAAAAATTTTAAATGTTCAATAATGAAAATTTAAAAAAATCTATTTTTTTAGAATGAAAAATTTTATATTTTCAAAAAATGAAACTCCTAAACAAACATAGCGTAAAAGCTCTTTCATTATCTTAGACGAATCCGTAATTACCGAAGCCTTAAAATTTATAAATTTTATGAGTACAATATAATCTTGGGAAGAGAATGAATAAACAGGAAGATGTGTGTGCCATCTACTAATCTCTATAACAAATAAACAAATTATTAAAACAAAAAAAAAAAAAACAAAAAATAAAAAAGGAGATTGGTTAATCATCTTCTACTCATTCTTATTACTTTGCGTCGAGCTTTATTGAGTTTTACAATTATAAGGGGATGATGTACAGGACCACTCAATGCCAGCCCCAAGCAGGCTTTAGCGCTTGCTAATTTGTTTAAAAATCACAAATTCTTTCCTTTTAAAAAATAATTACTAATTCTTTTGTAAACACAGTAAATTATAATTTTAGAATTTAATTTTTTTTATTTCAAAAATGATGTAAATGAATTTAGTTTCCGTCGTCTGTTTGACATTTTAATGTCCTTTTCTTGCCATTTTTATTTCTCTATAAAAAGGTCCAAAGACTATCATTGTAATTCTTATTTCATAATATTCTGAAGAATTATTTTTTTTTTTTCTGGATTATGTATTCTTTTTCATTTTATATTTTAAACTTTTAAAACCGTTTGTTGTGTTCCTGATCTATATAAAACTATTTAAAATACCCTATTCATTTGAGTCCGTTTATAAATTTAATAGAAATATTGACATGACATTTCATTAAAAATTAAATTAATATTATAAAATATAAATGTTGATTATAAAAATAAATATTATTTTAATTAAAAAGCAAATTAAGAAATTATTTTTTTTCCTTACTCTTATCTTCTCTCTCTCCCTTAACACGGAGGGAGGGAGAGGGGTGGAGGGAGTTAAGTGGAGGAAGATGTCCATTACCTTGTTTGGTTAGAAGGAAGAAAGGAAGGAAAAGAAATAGGAAGGGATGCACTCTCCCTCCGGTTCCACCAACTTTCGTCCTTCTACTAATGTAAGGATGCAAGCTCTCCTCTCTATTTATATTAAAAAGACAATTTTACCCTAAAAAATTTTTAAAAAAGATTTTATAAATAAACAATATAATAATTATATAAATAACTATTATTTTTCCTTTCAATTCTTCCTCCCTCTTATCATATAATACGAGGGATTCTTATAATCCTCTCCATCCTTTATATTCTCCATCCCTTTAACTCTCTCCATCCTTCTTCCTCTCCATCCTTCTTACCAAACATAGCCTAAAGGAATCCAAGGCCCACCGATACTTCCAACAATTGATCTTTGCCCTCCGATTTGCCAACGCAACGATGTTGCCCACCATGATGTGAGCTGCAGAATCTCCTCGTGGATCAGACCAACAAGCTCAAGGTCTTTGACTTGGATCAGACCGACAAGCTCAAGGTCTTTGACTTCTGCTTCTCGGTCTTGTGAGAGCAAATCAAGAAAGGGATGCTCTATACGGTGGCTCAACTGTGCGAAAGCTGACACACGGTCTAGCAGCGTGATCCTCTACATGAATCGACCTCCCCAATTCTAACTTGAAACCCGTGTGGAGGCAAATCTTCCACCTCCTAGATCCGAATTTGAGCACTATATGGAGCATCGAAAGGCTGGTGGAGGCATCATGGTTCAATAAATCAATGTTATCAGAGCTAGAGAATCCAATTTTCGTGGTGAGAGATCTTTGTAACAAGTATGATTGCGATCTCTTCACGATGAATGCAATTGTCAGGGCTATTTGAGGAGCTGTGGAAGGACAGGCAATTTGTGATGGGTATGATGGCAGAGGTAGCGATGGAGAGGGCAAGGGAAGGGAGGTAGCGATGGAGAGGGCAAGGGAAGGGAGGGAGAGGCTGGGGTACAAGTTAGAGGGGATCCCAGGAGAGAGAGAAGAGAAGAGTTAAAGAAAACTAATAATTTTAATTTATTTTTAATTAAAAATCAATATTTGTTTTTCTAATTATGATTTATATTTTAAAATATTTATTTAATTTTTAATAAGGTGTCATGTCAGTATATCTATTAAATCTATAAATAGACATAGACAGAGAAAATATTTTTAATGATTTTGTAAAAATTAGAAAGCACAACGAACAGTTTGAAAGTTTGAAGTTTAAAATGAAAAAGGATATATAACGTAGAGAGAAAAAATAAAATTAATCCTATTATGAGACAATTATAATCTCTAACAAAATATAAGAATATAAACCTCTTGGATGCCATTGACACCACAATCGACTATTATTTCCAGTAGAATCTTCATGCACTAAACATATCAAAGATCATTCTGTAAAATGTAAATATCCCAAAATAAAATATTTTTTTCTTTTATATTTTCAGTTCCATTTGTCGTTTCCATGTAGCTTACTTCTTTCACGGACAGGTGAACAAGATTCCTTTTATTTTTAAAATCAGTATAAGGGTTATGTATGCCTCCATACAAGCATATCTGATAATTGAGTGCAAATGGATTTAAAACTTGAAGATAGAAAAACAAGCTTTCATAAGTGGTTCGGTTGGGGAAAATCGTTGCCGGTTCCAAGGGTCCAGCAGATAGTGAGAAATGACCCTGCGTCTATTCCTGAAAGATATATACAAAACTGCAATGATAATCAAACCAAAGATGTTGCTATATTTCCCAGCATTCCAGTCATAGATTTGGCTTTGCTGATCAATGGAGGTGCAGATGAACTCAACTAGCTCGATTTCACTTGCAAGGACTGGGATTTTTTCCAGGCATGTTTTTCAGTCACTCATGATGTTTCTATATTATGTTTAGCTAAATATGTTATATGGGACATCTTTTCTTTCTGTTATGTCTAGATAGTAAACCATGGAGTGGCTACATAGGTTTTGAATAATGTAAAGGCTACCGTAGCCGCATTTTTTGACCTCTGGTTAGAGGAGAAAAAGAAGTATGCAATAGCAGATAATGATATTCAAGGGTATGGGAAAGTGTTTGTGGTCTCAGAAGAGCAAAAACTGGATTAGAATGACATGATGTTCTTAGCAACACAACCACCTGAAAATAGGAACATGAAGTTCTGGCCTAGTTCATTGCTGGGTTTCAAGTATGCAACTCTGTTCAATTTCCACTCATTACAAAGTTAAAAATGCTCTTTTTCTTCTCTTGTAGCTAGGAATTGTGAGGCTTGTCTGTGATATTTTCTACTTTGGACAGCATTGCTTACTAATCAGCTTTCAACAGAGAGGCAGTTTAAGAATACTCGACGGAAATACAGAAGGTAACTGAGAAGATCTTTGTCAATTCGTGTGCATTGATTGTTCGAAAATAATTGATCATATTGGGCTACATATGTAAAAAAATATGTATTATAGGCTATCCTAAATAATTTGCCTATTTAAAGTGATCTATAAAACTTAAGTGATTAGACTTATATGACTTAATTTCTCATATGGTATAGGCTTAATTATGTGTAGAGATTTAATTTTTTATTTCTAATTGTATGATGGGTCAAAATAGAAATATGAGAATATAAATTATCATATTTATATATTAAGTTGTGATCCTTAATTTATATATATTATTTATTCTCATTCTCTCTGATATTCTATCATCAGAAAGAATATAGAGATTCTTCTCTAAGAGAAATCATATTGAATTGGAAGATAAAAAATCGACAATCATCTCCCTCCTATGAATCAAAGTATACTTCTGCCTTCATTCTCCTGGAGATTTAGCATGAAGAATCTTGGGTGAATTAGGTTTTCACCATTAATGATTAAGTTTTCTTCTTCTAACAAGTGGTATCAGAGTGTCTCTATGTTAAGCCGTTGAGAATCAAGTTTTCTTTCTAAACTAAGTTTGGTTTTGTTGGATTTAAATTGGTTGTGGTTATGAACCCTTTGATATTGTTCTTCTAAAATTCCAGAATCATTTCTTTTTCATGACGTTGTAATGATATGTTGGTGTTTTTTATGGATCAAGAATATTAAGGAAGAATTTTAGGGTTAAAATTTGCATACTAGGCTTTGGAAAGCAAATTTTTTTAACCCAAAATTTCAAAATTTGGAATTTTTTTTAGGCCTTCATATAGAACAAGCAGTGACTTGTGAAAAAAAAAAAAAAAAAACGTACAGCCATTGTACTGAACAGGGCCGTATAGCCCTCATAAAAAAAAAAAATTTGGTCAAAAGGCAGTTCTGCGATTATGTATTTTTTGGGTAAGTAAGTTTCAATTGAATTCAAATTTTGGTTTTGATTATTTCTTTTGGATGTCTAATATTCTAAAAGAGATTGACTAAAGCAACATGTTACCAAAGTAACCTTTCTTATGTAGATTAATTTATTTGGAATATTAAGATAATTATGTGTAAGTAATTTATGTAGATATTAACTAGCCCAACGGAAGGTTAATGATTGGCCAAATTACATGCACACTTGTGGTGATAAATATGTGATAATTATAAGGTTTTCCAGGTGAATGATATGTCAATCCAAAGATAGACTTATTGTTTGACAGGATTTATTATCAGTATTTGATTACTACACTAAGAGTACCACATAAAAGTTAATTTTTCTATCCAAAGACTATATACTAATGTTGTGTTAGATATCTTGTGATGGGGCCTACCATTATTTGAACTTATTGATTGTTTATCATGGATTCTCATGTGAACGTGTTATTTTGTTTGTTTTGTTCTCTAATCAATTAATGCATCTGCTTTATCAACATCTGCCAATATCTATTCGATCTCAATGCTCAATGGGATGAATTTTAAGGATTGGAAAGAGAATGTTCTGATTGTTCTCGGCTGTATAGATCTGAACCTTGTGCTAAGGATTGAACAACCAATTGCTCTTATAAAAAAAAGTTTCTCTGATGATAAGAGGGACTTTGAGAAGTGGGAACATTTAAATCGCATGAGTTTTATGATCATGAAGCATGGAATTCCAGAAACCTTTAGGGGCATTGTGTTTGAAAAGGTTACTATTACCAAAAAGTTCCTAAGGAAATTGAAAAACGTTTTGTTAAAAATGATAAGGTTGAAACAAGTATACTTCTAGCAAGCTTGATTTCAATGAGGTATAAAGGAAAAGGGAATATAAGGGAGTATGTTTCCAAATTAAAGGCACTAAAGTTAGAGCTATCTAAAGACTTACTCGTATGCTTAGTTCTGATTTCTCTTTATGCACATTTCAGTCAATTTAAGGTCAATTATAACTGCAAGAAGGATAAATGGTCCTTTAATAAGCTCATTTCACATTGTGTACAAGAAGAGGAAAGACTAAAGTAAGAGAAGATTAAAAGTGCTCACTTGGCAAATTCCTTTAAGAACAAGGACAAGAGCAAGAGAAAGGAAAAAGGAAAAAGAGGCTACGGGTACCACACCACAAAAGAAACAATAAAGGGAATAGGGTGAGAAATTTACTTATTTCTTTGGTAGAGGTGGTGGACACATGAAGAAGGAATGTACTAAGCATCACACTTGACGTGCAAAGAAGGGTACACTTCTCACTTTGGTTTGTTCTAAGGTTAATTTAACTTTTATACCTAAACACACTTCGTGGATAGATTCTGGTTTTACTACTTACGTAAGTGTGTCTATATAGAGTTGCCTGAGCTGTCGAAAGCCAAATGATGCTGAAAGATTCATCTATGTAAGCAATGGAAAATTAGTGTAGATTGAAGCTATAGGGATATTTAGGTTATTATTAAAGACTAGTTATTATTTAGATTTGAATGAGACTTATGTTGTACCGTCTTTTAGATGGAATGTGGTTTCTATTTCTATTCTAGAAAACTTTGGTTATTTTTGTTCATTTAGAAATAGTCAGTTTAGTCTTTTTCATGATCCAAATATTGTTAGTACTGATTCTTTATCTATTTATAATAACCTATATTTGCTTAATGCAGTCGCCTCAATTAATGAAACCTTGCATGTGAGTTCACATGGTATGAAACATAAATTAATTAATGAGAATTCTACTTCATTATACCACAAGCGCTTAAGTCATATATCCAAAAGTAGACTTGAAAGGCTTGTTTTCACAGACTTTAAGGTTTATGTTGATTACATTAAAGAAAAACAGATAAATATAAAGAAATTAGGTACCAATAAAGCTTCAGACATCTTAGAACTTATTCATACGGACATCTATGGGCCATTCCCTATGATTTTTTTGGAATGGTCAATAGTATTTTATTACATTCATAGACAATTACTCATGTTATGGCTACCTATATTTAATTTATGAGAAGTCCTAATCTCTAGACATGTTTAAGGCATTTGAAATTGAGGTTGAAAATCAGCTTGACAAAAGAATTAAAGCCATCAAATTCGACCGTAGTGGTGAATATTATGGCAAATGAAATGGATCAGGTGAACAAAGTCTAGGCTCTTTTGCTAAATTCCTAAAGGAATGTAGAATTGTCTTAAATTACACTATGTTGAAAAGTTCTAGAATAAGTGCTATTGCTGAGTAGCGAAACATAACACTTAAGGATATGATTTCTACCTTGTCAGAATCTCTTTACGGAGAAGCACTAAAGTCTGCTGCTTATGTCCTAAATAGAGTACTAACTAAAGTAGTAACTAAAACACCTTATGAACAATGAATAGGCAAAAAGCCCAATATTAAGCACTTACACATTTGGGGTGGTCCAACAGAGGTAAGGCCTTTTAAGCCAAATGAAAAGAAATTGGACTTAAGAACTGTTAATTGTTATTTTGTTGGATACATTGAAAGATCAAGGGGGTTCAAGTTTTGTAATCCCACAACTAGGTCATTTTTCAAGAAGGGAAATGACTAGTTCTTTAAGGATGTTAAGTTTGGGAGGAGAAATAAGGTTAAAGACTTTTTTTTGAAGAGGAATCCATTTATCTTCCTATAATAGCTTTTGACAATGATCAGGCTTCTATTTCTGACATTGATCAAATAGTGAATCCAAAATAACAAGACATTGTTAAAGATCTCCCTATCCAAAATAAAGATATTGTTCCTGAAGAGCAAACTCAATAACCTTAAGAACAAATGCCATTGAGGAGATCTACTAAAAAGAGGAGAAATGCGATCATAGATGATTACATCACCTTTCTCTAAGAACATGAAGCTGATATTTAAATGGTGGAAGATGATCCAATCAACTTTTATTAGGCCATGTAAAGTTCTAATTCTCAAAAGTGGATTAATGCCATGAATGAGGTAATAAAGTTTATAAAAGATAATGATGTTTAGGATCTTGTCCTATTACCTGAAGGTGAGAAGCCCATTGGTTTTAAACTGATATTTAAAACCAAGAGGGATTGGAAGGGTGATGTGAAAAGATATAAAGATGGTCTTGTTGCAAAGAGCTTTACTCAAAAGGAAGGCATTAATTACAAAGAGACTTTCTCTTCGATTTCCTTAAAAGATTCTTTCAAAACTATAATGGCAGTTGTGGCACATTTTGATCTTGAATTACATTAGATGGTAAATACTATGTTTCTTAATGGTGACATTGATGAGACAATTTAAATGGTGTAGCCATAAAACTTTGTGTCGGGTGATGCAAAGTTAATGGTTTATAAAATGAAGAAATCCATCCATGAGCTTAAGCAAGCTTATCGTCAATGATATTACAAGTTTCATCAAGTAATAGTCTCATTTGGTTTTGATATGAATATAGTTGATGATTGCATAAACTACAAGTTCAGTTGGAGTAAGCATATTTTCTTAGTACTATATGTCGATGACATACTACTTGTTAGCAACGATATAGGCTTATTACATGAAACTAAGAGAAATCTATCAAAGAAATTTGAAGTGAAAGATCTTGATGATGTCTTTTTATTGTTAGGCATACAGATACATCGAAATCGCTCTCGGAGTATCCTTGGGTTATCACAAATGAGCTATATCAAAAGGGTTCTTCAAAGATTTAGCATACAGAATTGTAAACCAGATGTTAAAGAAATGCAGAAAATTCCCTATGCGTCAGTTGTTGGGAGTCTAATGTATGTTCCAGTTTGTACACGTTTCAAATATAGCATACATTTTTAGAATGTTAGGCAAATATTTGGGTAACTCTGGGATGACTCATTGGAAAGTAGCTAAAAGGGTTATGCAGTATTTATAGATAACAAAGAATTACATACTCACATATAGGAGATCGGACAAATTGGAAATCATTGGATATAATGATTCAGATTTTGCTGGATAGCAAGATAGTTAGAGATCCATGATGGGCTATATTATTAACTTGCTGGAGGAGCTATTTCCTAGAAGAGTGCCAAGTAGACACTCATAGCTTCTTCCACTATGGTAGTAGAATTTATAGCTTGTTATGAAGCATCCAATCAAGGGATATGATAGTGGAATTTTATCACACCTGCGTGTTTTGGATGGCATTGAAAAAGCATTAAAGTTATATTGTGATAATAAGTCAACACTTTTATAATCCAATAACAACAAGAGCTTATCAAAGTCAAAGCATATAGACATCAATTTCCTAGTTGTTAAGGAAATGGTTCAGAGTGATCAGATGTCTATAAAGCACACTGGTACAAACTCTATGATTACGGATTTGCTTATTAAGGGACTTCTACCCAAAATCTTTCATGAGCACATTACCCATATGGGTGTCATATCATTTGACAATAGTTATTCATTTTATTGCTATATGTCTTCATCTTATTTACATGTTAAAATAAATATAATCAAATGTGACTTATTGACTACTTTATCTTAAACTGTTAGAATGTTGCATACAATGGGGTTAGAGTGAGCAGTCATGGGGTAAAGTAAGTAGTCTAAATCTATAGTGTATAATCTATGAGATTAGAGTGAGCATCTAACTCATGTTAAGACTATTATGTTGTCTAAAGCCAATTGGGTAGACAGTTTGTCTTGATTATCTAGAGCAAGTTGACTTAGAGTAGAGACATAGATATGTTGCTTGGTAGTGACATGTTAGACTGGAAGTAAAGTGTAATTAATTTATATAGTGTACTTGAGTAGATTAATTTACTTTTGATATTCATTATGCAATAACCTTAATCCTAAGTAATAATGGCTTTATGACTTATGTACTTTGATGTTTTAAAGGCTAAAGTGTTCTAAAAGTAGTAAGCTACTAGACCAATTTATGGGGTACATGACTTATATACAATGAAGAGTTTATTTATAGATATGAAATCATAGCTTGAATAAGAAGTAAAGGTTATCCTCTTAACAACATTATACTAAATGTGAAAATAGACAGGACCTTAAGTCGTTTGCTTAGTAAATGATTTATTATTCACATATTGTGGATAAACATTTTCTTAATCAGGTGTATAAATTGACCTTAGGTTGATCGTAGATATCATATGAGGATATTACATATATGACAAGGTCATTAGATGATGGCTATTCACTGGCTTACATAATACAATATGTAATTGAGAATGTAGTTTTAAGTTTATAATGGTGTGATTCTGAAAAAGGTATGACTTTCAAAATATGAATCTTGCCTTAAGGGTAAGATAACCAAAAGGTCTTTTGAAGTTAAGGGTACTTAGGCTAGGGAACTCTTGAAAATTGTGCACAATGATGTATAAACATTGAGGCATGATGAGGGTTTGAGTATTATGTCTCTTTTGTAGATGATTACTCAAGGAGTAGATATGTGTATCTAATGCACCATAAGAGTGAAACTTTTAATAAATTTAAAGAGTATCATACGAAAGTGGAAAAGCAATTGAGTAAATCCATAAAAACACTTCGATCTAATCAAAATGGTGAATATCTCTCTGATGAATTTCTAGAACATCTTGGAGAGAATAGAATTTTTTCCTAATTAACTACATTTGGTACTCCACAATAGAATGGTGTAGCTGAAAGGAGAAATAGGATCTTAGCAGGATATGGTACAATCTATGTTGAGTTTTTCAACACTGCCATTAGCCTTTTAAGGACATGCACCATAAATAGCTTGCTATATTTTGAATCAAATTCCAAGTAACTTAATTCCTAGAACTCTATATAAAATATGGTATGGCAAGAAGTCTTCTCTTTGACATATGAAAATGTGGGCCTACTCAACACATATATTGGACGGGGATGCAAAGAAGTTAGAATCGCGTTCCAAATTATGCATGTTTATAGGGTATCCTATGGGAACTAAAGGAGATCTAATCTATAACCTGAAGGAACAAAAGATCACTATTTTAACCCATACGACATTCCTAGAGGAAAGTTACATGAATGACTTTAAACCTTGAAGTAAAATAGTACTAAAGGAGTTATCAAGTGATATAATTGTTAGGAAATGCCCTAAGTATTAGAGATATTTTGATGTATTCATTTTGAACTGGATAATAAAATTATACATAGAGGTTATTCATTACATTGCTATTTGTCCTCGTCTTATTTACATGTTAAAGTAAATGTAAGCAAATATGGCTCACTGACTGCTTGTGTTAAAACTGTTGGAACGTTGCATGCAATGGACTTTTGTATGCGAGAAGACAATGTTCTAAAGTTAGCAGTCTAAACTATGGTCTGTAGTCTATGGGGTTAGACCGAGCATCTAACTCATGTTAAGACTATTATGTTGTCTAAAGCCTTGGAGGGGACGGTCTGTCTTGACTGTCTGGAGCTGGACTCCCAAGTAGAGACATGGATATGTTGCTCGGTGGTGACATATTAGACCGGGACTAAAGCGAGATTGATCTACGTAGTCCGTTATGAGTGGATCAATCTGCTTTTGACGTTCATTGTGCAATAACCTTAATCCTGAGTAAATGAACTACTTCATGTATATGACTTGTGTACTTTGATGTTCCAATGGCTAAAGCATCTCAGAGGTAGTAAGCTTATAGACCGGTTCGTTGGGTGCATGACTTGTATTCGATGAAGGGTTTGTTTGCAGATATCGGAATCATAGCTCTGAGGAGTTAAAGGTATCCTCTTAAAGGCATTATACTGAATGTGAAAATGGACAAGGCCTTGGGTCGTCTGCTGGGCGGATGACTTCTTATTCACATATGGTGAATAATCATTTTCTTGATTCGGTAGTATAATGGAACTTTAAGATAGCCTGATCAGTAGGATTAAACGGACTTTGACCTAAGGCTGATCATGGATATCATATGAGGGTTTTGCATATATGATAAGGTCATTGGATGGTAGCTCGTCACAGGCTTACGTAATACGGTATATAATTGGGAGTTCAGTTTCAGGTTTATAGTGGTGTGACTCTGAAATTAGTGATCATATGATTGAGTTGTTCGGTACAGAATGATGATCATATGGAATCACGGGAGCCCGATTATATATGTCCAATCAGTCCCTCTACTAGCTCCACATAATTCCTTAACGTTTGGCAAATTGATTTGTGTATGCTATTGGGTAGTTTATTATGCATGGATGGTGATGACACAGGATTAAGATGGTAGACAAGATTCTCTCCGGTTGGATTCAGATTTTGTTTTGGATAATAGAGTACACAATTATTCGAACTCCAAATAAAGTTGCCATGATTTTATTTGAGATTGGATTGGAGTTGTAGAAAATTATCCATGAGAACAAGAATATGAAACACAACCGTTTTGTGGAATTTGAAATTTGAATTTTGAAATTTGAAATTTGAATTTTGAAATTTGAAATTTGAATTTTGAATTTGAAATTTGAAATTGAAATTTGAATTTGAAATTCGAATTTGAAATTTGAATTTGAAATTTAAATTTGAAATTTGAAATTGAAATTTGAATTTGAAATTTGAATTTGAAATTTGAAATTCAAATTTTGAATCACAGTCCAAGTAGAATTCGAATTTGTTGTGGAAAATCCACAAGGTTTGAAATTCGAATTTGAGTTGGATTTGGAGAGGATAATCTTGTTAGAATCCTACTTGAATTTTGAATCCAAATCCCAACAAAAGTGGGAGAATTTTTTGAGGATAATCCTCAATGGAAAATTCGGTTTTTGTGGATAAGATTCAAGGGAAAATTCAAGTTTCAATCCTAGTTGAATTTGGATTTTCTCCTTCCCTAAAAGTGGCCGAAATTTTGGAGCCTTAATCCTAGGAAATTCGGTTATTTTTGGATAAGGTTGAGATGAGATCTAAGCTTGAAAATCCTAGTGGAATTTTTGATTCTCCCTTATCCATAATGGCCGAAATTTTTTGGAGGATTTTCTCCTTGTGAAATTCGGATTTTTTGTTGAAAAAAAGGGAGATAAAATTCTAGTTAAAATCTTGTTTGGATTTGGATTGGATTTATCCAAAGAAAACCGAATTTTTAGTGGAGATTCTCCCTTGGAATAATTCAGATTTTATGGGTTTGGATAAGGGAAAATATCTTTTCCTAATCCAATTCAAATTCAGAGAATCACCTCATGCAGGTCTATAAATAGAGGTCCTGCCACTCCAGTTCTCTTAGACCATAGACTCTCAGGTGAGCAGGCTTATTGTTGCACAGCTCATCGTGACAATAAAGTTCTTTAGAGATCTGGGTGGTCGGAAGAAGACTAGCAGTGCTAGCATACCGATCGAGGTTCAGAGTGCCCACACACTCAGCCATTCGGGAATTGGAGAATAGTAGAGAAGGCTAGTTGGTTGAAGCCTCCGGTCATTCTCCTCCTGTAAGATTGGCATCCTTGAGGTATGAGTTTTAATTGTTGTTGATTTATTGTATATGGCATCATGAGATATTTAACGATCTAAAAATTTTTATTGTTCCGCTGCGCCACTCTGATACGTTTTTACCAATTAATTTTCCTACAATTGGTATCAGAGCCATCTCATGACTATGCCATGTATATAAATTAGACAATTACTTAGTCTTTTTATTTATGTATGGATTTGATATTTAGAGAGTGGCATTCTAGGGTTCCTTTATGTTGTTATCATGTATTATGTATAAAGTATGTGGTTATTTTAATTTTTTGAATTATTATAAGCATACTTGTTTATATCGGTTATGGTTCCTTAGAATTTAGAAAAATTGTATCTAGGAATTTTTTATGTAACCATGGAGCAGTTTATTAACACTGTAATTTTCCCATGGATTTTAATTCTTGTCTCTTAGAATTTTTATGGTTAGAATTTTTTGTACACCGGAAACGGTTTAGGAATTTTTTATGTAATTATTCTTGGAGGAGATTGAAGATTAAATACCGTAATTTATTTTTTCCCAAAAGTTAAATTTGATTTAAAGATTGAAATTTTGATTGTGTGGAAAATTTCAATTTAATTGGGATTCAAATTAATTTTTGGAGATCCTAATGGGTAAATTGGAATATGACACGAAAATCGAGACACGACCCTCGGGATAGGCGGACGAGCCTTGGTGGGGCTGCAGCCCCTGCCCTCGGGCAGGATGGGGCTGCGGCAGCCCCTGTGCAGGCCCACACCACCCACGGCCGCAGGCTTGGCCTGCAGTCAGGGGTGGCCGTGGCCTGCCCAAGGCTGGCCGCAGCCTGGGCGTGCAGCCTCTGGCTGCAGGCTGCTGCGCCCAGTCTGGGCGTGCAGCCTGGCGCTGCAGGCTTGGCCTGCAGCCCGGCAGGGCTGCACATGGGGCGGCCGTGGGCTGCCAGCCCCTCCGGGGTTGGTGGCTGCCCACGGCGGCTGCCGCCTACGGGGGCGGCGGTCCGACGGTCCAAAAATCAGAAAATTTTGATTTTTAAATTTGAGATTTAATTTTAAATCATGTTTAAAAATATGTAATTAAAAAATCTGAAATTTTGAAATTACATATTATTACACATGGTGTTTGAAATTGTTTAAAATTTAAATTTGAAATTTAAATTTGAAATTCGAATTTGGAATTTGAATTTGAAATTTAAATTTTTTGGAGATTTAAATTTTAAATAATTCTTGGGATGAGAAATAAATGCAAAGGCTACATAAAGATGGATACAAGAAGACGGAACAGAATTCAAGACCCAAAGAATATTTTGGATGGAATTTTGTAATCTTTATTTTCTTTGTTCTAGGATGGAACCATAGCTTGGTTATTCTATCAATTATTTTTTCTGTGATATGTCATGGATGTATAAATATGTATTGATGGATGTTTTGTATGCATATTTGATAACATGTCATATAGGATAGGTGAGTGCCGCTCATACTATATTGATCAAACATAATTTGTCAAAACTTGCATGTTTTTCAAAATATTGAGTGGGAGAGGGTTTCAAACAAAACCCACGGCCTCCATTGTTGATCCATATGTGAAAGCATGGTAACGCCTCGCGTCAGTTCTGCCCTAACCACACCCCTCGGTAGGTTTTTACCGCCGCCGGTATACTAGATTGGATCTCCTATGTGGAAAACGTGTTCGGGTGCGATCCTATTCATGACCACCCCTCGGTGGCTTGGTAGGACGTGGATCAGGCTACGTAAACAATGGTTATACACTCAAGACTCGTTTAGTTATTAACCTTCCCTAGAAGCTCTGTTAACTAAACTGGTGGCCAAATAAGCGGTTATTAATATATGTCTTAACCTTGGAGGATTTAAGGCAACATATATTAATTGGACGGGGTCCATGCTCCGGCTATTTGTTCTCATGACCACCCCTCGGTGGCTTGGGGCAATAGGTGCTGAGAATTACCGTTGCAATGCTACATGTTTTTCAAGTTTCATGTAGGAACATACTTTTATGTTTTATTTGCTAAATTATCTGTATATTTGCTTGGGCTTTGTAATGATGTCTAGTATAATTTTATTTCAGTTCAAAATATCACCGACACCCCTCATTTTGATACTTACTGAAAATAAGTTGAATGGAGATAATTATAAAGACTGGAAAAGGAATCTATTAATAGTTCTCAGCTGCGAGAGACACAAGTTCGTACTGGACGAACCATGCCCACTTGGGCCCAAACCTGACACACCACTTGAGGAGGTCCCGGTTGCCTATAATCGTTGGAGAGAATCCAATGAAATAGCTCGATGCTACATCCTTGCTAGCATGACGAGTGCTTTACAAAAGCAGCATGAGACTTATCAAGTTGCTGGGGAGATCATGGAAAATCTGGAGGACATGTTCGGAGGCCAAGAAAAATTGGCTCGACAGTCCGCTATCACCAGCATTATGAACTCCAAGCAAAAGGCGGGTACTCCGGTGAAGGACCATATGATCACTCTAATGGGATTCTTCCCTGAGGCTGCCGAGAATGGTGCTGAGTTGGACTATAACACCCAGATCGAGATGGTGTTCAAGACTCTGTCTAAAGATTTTGTGGGGTTTAAGGCCGCATACAATCTGGCGACAAAGGAGTTAGGACTAACCGAGCTCATGAAGCAACTACAGGCTTATGAGCGGATGATCAGGGATGAGGATGCGGTCCGACCTAAAGGAGAGGCCAATTTGGCGGAATCTTCCAATCCCTCACGGAAGAGGAAGAGGCCAAATAAGAAGCAAGTGGCTTCTAGTTCTTCTAATCCTCCTGTCTCGGACGGGAAGAAGAAGAAGAAGAACAAGAAGCCAAAGGACCCTAAAACGTCCAAATGCTTCCATTGTGGGAAGGTAGGTCACTTTAAGAAGGCTTGCCGGGAATTCCTAGCCGCCAAGGGCAAGGAAGGTAAGGAACTTCATTATTTAGAAGCGTGTTTGGTGGAAGAATCGAAAGACACTTGGGTCATTGATTCGGGCGCCACTAATCATGTTTGTGTTTCTATGCAGGGGTTCGTGGAAACGAGAAGTCTACATGATAGGAGCCTCTCGTTGCGGACTGGAGATGGTAGCTTTGTGGTGGCTGAGGCAGTGGGAGATGTTCATCTTTATTTTGATCAGTTTAGGTTTATTTTATTGAAAGACTGTTTTTATGTTCCTAATTTTAGGAGGAACCTTATATCGGTAGCTTGTTTAATAAAGGATTCTTATTCAGTTTCTTTTAGTAAAAGAGTTGATATTCGTAGAAATAAGTCTTTTATCTGTTCTGGATGGATGGATGGAAACCTATATTTGATCAGACCAAAGATGTACTCACTGCTTGACACTGAATTAATTGATAACTCTAAAAGGTTGAAAGTTTCTCACTCTAACAAGGCGTATCTTTGGCATTTAAGACTTGGTCATATTAATCAGGATAGGATTCAAAAATTGGTGAAAGACGGTCCTCTGGAATCTCTGGAGGAGGTACGACTTTCCCAATGTGAGTCTTGTCTAGAGGGTAAGATGACTAAGAGGTCTTTTGGAGCTAAGGGTACAAGGGCTCAGGAGCTCTTAGAAATTGTGCACACTGACGTATGTGGCCCCATGAACATCACAGCACGAGGAGGGTTCGAGTATTATGTCTCTTTTATAGATGATTACTCGAGGTATGGATATGTGTATCTGATGTACCGCAAGAGCGAAACCTTTGACAAGTTCAAAGAGTATCGTGCAGAAGTGGAAAAGCAATTAGATAAATCCATAAAGACACTTCGATCTGATCGAGGTGGCGAATATCTCTCCGATGAATTTCTAGGATATTTTGTAGAGAACGGGATTTTATCCCAATTGACTGCACCTGGTACTCCACAACAGAATGGTGTAGCCGAAAGGAGAAACAGGACCTTGTTGGATATGGTACGGTCCATGATGAGTTATTCATCGCTGCCATTATCATTTTGGGGATATGCTTTACAAACGGCATGCTATATTCTGAACCAGGTTCCGAGCAAATCAATTCCCAGAACTCCGTATGAATTGTGGCGTGGCAGGAAGCCCTCCCTTGGACATATGAGAATATGGGGCTGCCCGGCACATGTACTGGATGGGGATGCGAAAAAGTTGGAACCAAGATCAGAATTGTGCATGTTTGTAGGGTATCCAAAAGGAACTAAAGGAGGTCTGTTCTATAACCTGAAGGAACAAAAAGTCATTGTCTCAACCCATGCGACATTCTTGGAGGAAAGTCACATGAATGACTTTAAGCCTCGAAGCAAAGTGGTACTAGAGGAGTTATCGGGTAAAAGAACTGCTCCACAGATTTCGGTCTTGGACGCTAGTCCGAGTTCCAGTGAAAGACCTGCAGACGATCAACAATCTAGGGTGCCTCGTCGTAGTGGGAGGGTTTCTAAGAAACCTAATTTCTTCATGTATGATGCTGAGGTATACCAGGCCGAAGCTCATGAGCATGAGGAAGATCTGATCACATATGATGAAGCTATAAAGGATGTTGATTCTAGATCTTGGAAACAGGCTATGAACAATGAGATGGATTCTATGAAATCCAACTCTGTTTGGGAACTTGTAGATTTGCCGGATGGGATAAAATCCATTGGATGCAAATGGGTCTACAAAAGAAAGAAGGATGCGGAAGGGAGAGTGGAAACTTTCAAAGCTAGACTGGTTGCAAAGGGATACACGCAAAAGGCTGGAATCGATTACGAGGAAACCTTTTCGCCTGTTGCTATGCTGAAGTCTATCCGTATTCTTCTATCCATTGCTGCGGCTCTCGATCACGAGATCTGGCAAATGGATGTCAAGACGGCATTCTTGAATGGACATCTTGAAGAGTGTATCTATATGATACAGCCCGAAGGGTTCGTAGCAAAAGGCCAAGATAGGAAAGTCTGCAAGTTGCTTAGATCCATTTATGGATTAAAGCAGGCATCCCGCTCATGGAACCAGAGGTTTGATCAAGCGATTAAGACATTTGGTTTTGAGCAGAACGTTGATGAACCTTGTGTTTATAAACGTATTAAGGATGGAAAAGTGGTCTTTCTGATACTCTATGTCGATGATATACTACTCATTGGGAATGACGTAGGGAACTTATCATCGGTCAAGCTTTGGTTACACCAACAGTTTGACATGAAGGACTTGGGAGAAGCTAATTATGTTCTAGGCATTCGTCTCTTCAGAGATTGAAAGAACAAAATGATAGCGTTATCCCAAGCTTCATACATAGATAAAATAATTGACAAATATGCAATGCTAGAGGCAAAGAAAGGCTCACAACCTTCTATTGCCGGTCTAACTCTTTCATTGGATGACTGTCCCAAGACATCAGAAGAAAGAGAGCGTATGAGTAAGGTCCCTTATGCATCCGCTGTGGGTAGCCTTATGTACGCTATGCTTTGCACTCGCCCGGACATATGTTTTGCAGTAGGTATGGTGAGTCGATATCAAGCGAATCCTGGAACCAAGCACTGGCAAGCAGTAAAGCATATACTCAAGTATCTTAAGAGAACGAGAGATTATATGCTGGTGTATTCTGGAGGGGACCTAACACCCGTAGGATACACGGACTCGGACTTCCAGACTTGTAAGGATTCGAGGAAATCGACATCTGGATCAGTGTTTTTACTCGGAGAAGGCGCCATTGTGTGGAGGAGCGTGAAGCAGGGCTGCACAGCTGACTCTACTATGGAGGCTGAGTATGTGGCTGCGGCTGAGGCATCTAAAGAAGCGGTTTGGCTCCGCAAGTTCTTTAGAGACCTTGAGGTCATTCCGGGTGTTGACAAGCCTATCACACTTTACTGTGATAATACAGGGGCTATTGCCAACACAAGGGAATCTCGGCACCACAAGAGGATTAAGCACATCGATCGGAGATATCATATTATTAGAGGGCACGTGGAGACAGGACAAGTGGATGTATGTAAGATCGCGTCCGAGGACAACATTGCCGATCCCTTTACTAAGACTTTGGTAGCTAGAAGCTTTGAGAGGCATGTAGAGGCGATGGGGATGTGTAACATAGCACATCTACTGGCTTAGGGCAAGTGGGAGATTGTTAGGAAATGCCCTAAGTATTAGAGACATTTTGATGTATTCATTTTAAACTGGATAATAAAATTATACATAGAGGTTATTCATTACATTGCTATTTGTCCTCGTCTTATTTACATGTTAAAGTAAATGTAAGCAAATATGGCTCACTGACTGCTTGTGTTAAAACTGTTGGAACGTTGCATGCAATGGACTTTTGTATGCGAGAAGACAATGTTCTAAAGTTAGCAGTCTAAACTATGGTCTGTAGTCTATGGGGTTAGACCGAGCATCTAACTCATGTTAAGACTATTATGTTGTCTAAAGCCTTGGAGGGGACGGTCTGTCTTGACTGTCTGGAGCTGGACTCCCAAGTAGAGACATGGATATGTTGCTCGGTGGTGACATATTAGACCGGGACTAAAGCGAGATTGATCTACGTAGTCCGCTATGAGTGGATCAATCTGCTTTTGACGTTCATTGTGCAATAACCTTAATCCTGAGTAAATGAACTACTTCATGTATATGACTTGTGTACTTTGATGTTCCAATGGCTAAAGCGTCTCAGAGGTAGTAAGCTTATAAACCGGTTCGTTGGGTGCATGACTTGTATACGATGAAGGGTTTGTTTGCAGATATCGGAATCATAGCTCTGAGGAGTTAAAGGTATCCTCTTAAAGGCATTATACTGAATGTGAAAATGGACAACGCCTTGGGTCGTCTGCTGGGTGGATGACTTCTTATTCACATATGGTGAATAATCATTTTCTTGATTCGGTAGTATAATGGAACTTTAAGATAGCCTGATCAGTAGGATTAAACGGACTTTGACCTAAGGCTGATCATGGATATCATATGAGGGTTTTGCATATATGACAAGGTCATTGGATGGTAGCTCGTCACAGGCTTACGTAATACGGTATATAATTGGGAGTTCAGTTTCAGGTTTATAGTGGTGTGACTCTGAAATTAGTGATCATATAATTGAGTTGTTCGGTACAGAATGATGATCATATGGAATCACGGGAGCCCGATTATATATGTCCAATCAGTCCCTCTACTAGCTCCACATAATTCCTTAACGTTTGGCAAATTGATTTGTGTATGCTATTGGGTAGTTTATTATGCATGGATGGTGATGACATAGGATTAGGATGGTAGACAAGATTCTCTCCGATTGGATTCAGATTTTGTTTTGGATAATAGAGTGCACAATTATTCGAACTCCAAATAAAGTTGCCATGATTTTATTTGAGATTGGATTGGAGTTGTAGAAAATTATCCATGAGAACAAGAATATGAAACACAACCGTTTTGTGGAATTTGAAATTTGAATTTTGAAATTTGAAATTTGAATTTTGAAATTTGAAATTTGAATTTTGAATTTGAAATTTGAAATTGAAATTTGAATTTGAAATTCGAATTTGAAATTTGAATTTGAAATTTAAATTTGAAATTTGAAATTTGAAATTTGAAATTTGAAATTTGAATTTGAAATTTGAAATTCAAATTTTGAATCACAGTCCAAGTAGGATTCGAATTTGTTGTGGAAAATCCACAAGGTTTGAAATTCGAATTTGAGTTGGATTTGGAGAGGATAATCTTGTTAGAATCCTACTTGAATTTTGAATCCAAATCCCAACAAAAGTGGGCGACTTTTTTGAGGATAATCCTCAATGAAAAATTCGGTTTTTGTGGATAAGATTCAAGGGAAAATTCAAGTTTCAATCCTAGTTGAATTTGGATTCTCTCCTTCCCTAAAAGTGGCCGAAATTTTGGAGCCTTAATCCTAGGTAATTCGGTTATTTTTGGATAAGATTGAGATGAGATCTAAGCTTGAAAATCCTAGTGAAATTTTTGATTCTCCCTTATCCATAATGGTCGAAATTTTTTGGAGGATTTTCTCCTTGTGAAATTCAGATTTTTTGTTGAAAAAAAGGGAGATAAAATTCTAGTTAAAATCTTGTTTGGATTTGGATTGGATTTATCCAAAGAAAACCGAATTTTTAGTGGAGATTCTCCCTTGGAAAAATCCGGATTTTATGGGTTTGGATAAGGGAAAATATCTTTTCCTAATCCAATTCAAATTCAGAGAATCACCGCATGCAGGTCTATAAATAGAGGTCCTGCCACTCCAGTTCTCTTAGACCATAGACTCTCAGGTGAGCAGGCTTATTGTTGCACAGCTCATCGTGATAATAAAGTTCTTTAGAGATCTGGGTGGTCGGAAGAAGACTAGCAGTGCTAGCATACCGATCGAGGTTCAGAGTGCCCACACACTCAGCCATTCGGGAATTGGAGAATAGTAGAGAAGGCTAGTTGGTTGAAGCCTCCGGTCATTCTCCTCCTGCAAGATTGGCGTCCTTGAGGTATGAGTTTTAATTGTTGTTGATTTATTGTATATGGCATCATGAGATATTTAACGATCTAAAAATTTTTATTGTTCCGCTGCGCCACTCTGATACGTTTTTACCGATTAATTTTCCTACAATAATTGCCCTATAGGTTTCGATCTTGGACACAAGTCTGAGTTCCAGTTAAAGACCTACAAATAATCAACAGTTTAGAGTGCTTTGACGTAATATGAGAGTTTCTAGGAAACCTAATTTCTTCATTTATAATACTGAAGTATAACAAACTAAGGCTCATGAGCATAATGATGACCCTGTTACTTACGATGAAGCTATAAATGATGTTGATTTTAAATTTTGGAAATAGGCCATGAACAGTAAGATGGATTCTATGAAATCCAACTCTATTTGGGAACTTGTAAACCTACCAAATGTAATCAAACCTATTAGGTGCAAGTAGGTTTATAAGAAAAAGAGGGATGCAGAAAGGAAAGTTGAAACTTTCAAGGCTAGACTTGTGGCAAAAGGGTATGACGAGTGCTTTATAAAAGCAACATAAAACCTATCAAGTTGCCAGGGAGATCATGGATAACTTGGAGGATATGTTTGGAGGCCAACAAAATTTGACTCGATAATCTGTTATCACAAATATAATGAACTTTAAGCAGAAAGCAAGTACTCTAGCAAAAGATCATATGCTTATACTTATGACATTCTTTGCTGATACTCCTGATAACGGTGTTGAGATTGACTACAACACCTAAATTAAGATGATGTTTAAGACACTATCAAAGGATTTTGTGGGGTTTAAAGTCACATATAATTTGACAACAAAGAAGTTAGGACTAACTAAGCTTATAAGGTAATTACAGACTTATGAGCTAATGATCAATGATGGGGTGTCTAGACAAAGGGAAAAGCTAATTTGGCCAAATCTTCTAAACCCTCCGGGAATAAGAAGAAGCCTAAGAAAAAGTAAAGGGCTTCCAGTTCTTCTATTCCTCTTATTTCGGATGAGAAGAAAAAAAAGAAGAACTAGCAACCCAATGACCCTAAAAATTTTAAATGCTTCCATTGTGAAAAGGTAGGTCATTTAAAAAAGTCTTGCAAGGAATTCCTAGCCGCCAAGGACAAGGAAGATAAGGATCTTCTTTATTTAGAAGCATGTTTGGTGTAAGAATTGAAAGACACTTGAGTCATTAATTCAGGAGCCACTAATCATGTTTGTGTTTCAATGCATGGGTTCCCGGAAACAAGAAGTCTACATGATAGGAGACTCTCATTGTGGACTAGAGATGGTAGCTTAGTGGTGGTTGAAGTAGTAGAAGATATACATCTTTACTTTGATAAATTTAGGTTTACGTTATTGAAAGATTAATTTTATGTGCTTAATTTTAGGAGGAACCGTATATCGGTAACTTGTTTAATTAAAGATTCTTATTCAGTTTCTTTTAATAAAATAGTTGTTATTCATAAAAACAAGTCTTTTATCTATTCTAGGTGGATGGATGGAAATCTTTATTTGGTTAAACTTAAGATATACTCACTGCTGGTCATTGATAACTCTAAGAGCTCAAAAGTTTCCCAATTTAATAATGCGTATCTTTGACATTTAAGACTTGATCATATTAATCAAGATAGGATTCAAAGATTGATAAAATACAGTCCTTTGGATACTTTGAAAGAGGTACATCTTCCTCAATATGAGTCTTGCCTTGAAGATAAAATGACTAAGAGGTCTTTTAGAGTTGAAGGTACTAGGGCTAATCAATTCTTAGACATTGTGCACACCGACAAATGTGGTCCCATAAATGTTGAGCCACGAGGAAGGTACGAGTATTTTGTCTCTTTTATAGACGATTACTCGAGATATAAATATGTGTACCTAATAAACTGCAAGTGCAAAACCTTTGATAAGTTCAAAAAGTATCATACGGAAATGGAAAAGCAATTAGGTAAATCCATAAAATAACTTCGATCTAATCAAGATGGCAAATATCTCTCTGATGAATTTTTAGGATATCTTATAAAGAACAGGATTCTATCCCAATTGACTACACCTGGTACTCTATAACAAAATGGTGTAGCCAAAAGAAGAAACAAGACCTTGTTGGACATTTTACAGTCCATGTTGAGTTATTCAACTCTATCATTATCATTCTAATGATATGCACTATAAACGGTGTACTATATTTTGAACTAATTTCTAAGTAAATCAATTCCTAGGACTCCATATGAATTATGACGTGGCAAGAAGTCTTTCCTTGGACATATAAGAATACAGGACTACTTAGCACATGTATTGGACAAGGATGCGAAGAAGTTGGAACTGCGTTCCGAATTGTGCTTGTTTGTAGGGTATCCTAAAGAAACTAAAAGAGGTCTATTCTATAACCTGAAACACAAAAGGTCATTATTTCAACCCCTATAACATTCCTAGAGGAAAGTTACATAAATGACTTTAAACCTAGAAGTAAAGTGATATTAAAGTAGTTATTGGGTAATAGAATTGCTCCACAGGTTTTGGTCTTGGATGCATGTACAAGTTCTAGTGAAAACCTGTAAATGATCAATAATTTTGGGTGCTTCAATGTAGTGGGAGAGTTTTTAAGAAACCCATTTTCTTCATGTATGAAACTAAAGTATACCAAGTTGAGGCTCATGAGCATAATGATAAACCTATTACCTACGATGAAGCTATAAATGATGTTAATTCTAAATCTTTAAAACAGGCCATGAAAAATGAGATAGATTCTATGAAAGATATAGATTCCTATTATTATCAAGGCAAAAAGTCTAAAACTAACTTGACCATGTTGCAAATTAGATTGGGTTTTTGTTCTTATTTTAAACTTAACCTAGTTTTTTGTGTTATCTTTGCCAGTGTTGGCAAGGTTAAATAACCCAAGAATCAAACAAAAAAAAAATGCTTATAAATATAGAAATCAAAACAAGATGACTTAAACCCAGATGTGAAGCCTAAATGCTCTGCTCTGAGTTAAACTCCAATAACACCAAGATAACAAATCAAATAAAGCATGTCAACAAAATTAGAATCCTTAAAAACCAACCTAAAACAGAATAAAAGAGAAATAAAAAGATTCTAACCTGTTGTCTCTTCAATATCAGGAGTCTTATAGTTCCCAGGATGTCTTGGTGGTAAAAGACAAGATTCACATGCAAACAAACTCAACTTTATTATAATTATTATTTTTTGAGTTGATAATAAGAAAACAAGGCACAGAATATGGGATGAGAGAGGAAAGCACCCAAACAAAATATAAACTAGAAATCTAAACAATTAAGTAAGAAATAAAAAATTAAGGAGATGTACTCCTTTCACATCTAGTGAAAATACCAAGACTAATACCCATATAAAGAAAAATGAAACCTTTGAAAAACAAAAATGTAAAAATGAGGTTTTTCAAAATAGTCAACCTCTTCTCTACATCAATATGATGAACCTTGAGTGACAAAAAAACAAACCTTCTAGCTAGTGTAAAAAGAAGGGGAAAAAATTAAAAAAAGACTACATAAATTTATTTGAAGAAATAAAGGAAATTGAGAAATATTTTAAAATAAAAAAATAGAAAAAAGCCTAGATCTCAATTATGAAAACATCTGAGTTTTGAGAAATCCTTCTAAGTTTGCTTTTGGTTAAATTGAAAAACAAATCCAAGAGAAAGAGAGACACAAAGACAGAGGGAGAACAGAGAAAAAAAAGTTACAAAGATAGACATATTTGTCTACCTAACCAAAGCATCACAATAGCTATACCAAACAACAACAACAAGAACAACAAAGAAAAACCAAGAAAGTGAGAAAAAGCAAAGCTGATTAAATGATAGTTTACTCAATACCACCCACTCATTTTCACTCTCTTTTTTTTTTTTTTCATTTTTGTAGTATTCATTTTTTTCTTTTCTTTTTGTTTTTGTTTTTTTTGCTTTCATTTTGTCTTTGTACTAATAATATTAATCAATATACATAATATGATATTGCTGTTGTTAACAAAATAATTATTGTCACTAACCTAACTATTAACGAGATTGACGGCACAAAACCGCTCACAACTGCTACTTCTGAAAGAGACAAATATAATACATTAAAAAAAAAAAATCTCAATTACTATATCATGTGATGTAGAGTGTGCCAAGCCATCAATATTACCGATGGCTGTCATGATTAGGGTGTTGTTTTTGTCAAAACCTCTTACTTAATTAGTTTAATTAATACTGTACTAAATTACTAATTAAGCCATTATATACTTGAACCATATTAATTATATGGACAAATGGGGATATATAGATCATGTGCATCTGAATACTGTACTAACTTAACAGTTTTAGAAGATGCATAAAATTTTGTTTACTATAACTAATTAAAAACTGTGTTTGATTGTCTATATAATTTTTTAATGACCACTTAATATAACACATAATGATAAGAAATGATTAAATAATATTTGGAAAATGGAACTATATAGGATTATATATATGACTTTTTGAATAAACGTTTAATATCTTGATTAAAGCAATACTAAAGAATTAACTTATTTTTTACTATTGAATCAATGTATTGGATACTTATCAAGAGTTGTTAAGCATATTTGTATACGCAGAGACAATTTATTTATTCATTTATTTTTTCTACCTTTGCCAGTAGGAAAATTTACCTAACAATGAGAACATAATGTTACTGAACAAAATTATGAAAAGATCTTTTTGGTCCACGTGAAATGAATCGAGGTGCACTTTATATTTTTAAAAGAAAAAACTTCAATATAAGCGATAAGAAGAAATCAAATACAAGATTGCATAAAACAACAAAATCCTATTGAGAGCTTTTCTTTTCTTTGGTTGGACCAATCGAGAGCTTTCTTATGAAACAAAATTAAAAAAAAAAGTATTGAAAATATGAAGATAAACAATAATGTTAGTTATAGAAAAGATAAAGAGGTAGCTAGCTATAAAGATGTTATGATATCAACCCTTAATCTTTTAATTTTTTTTTCCTTGATTCACAATAATTTTTCATTTGAAAGCTACTACCATTTATGGCAATAGAAGAGGACAGATAACTTTTCTATACTAAAGTACAAACTCTCTTTCCTATATATACTAATATATCTTTCTAATTTTCCCTAAAACCACCAAGGCCATATTTTTATATGGGTCTCTAATATGTTAATGCAAGCATCTCTTATTGCCATTTTGTAGAGAGCCTGCTTAACAACTAAACTTTAGTTGGATTTTTTTTATCAGCACTTAGTTGTAGTGCTTTTCTTTTACAATTTTTTTATTTTTTTAATAAAAAATGCTATCTATTAATAAGTTAATGTTAATGTTGATATTACCTGTGGTTGTATCAGTAAGGCAGTTTCATCAGAAACTTTCACTGTTTCCAAACGAATTAGACTGTTTCATAGTCAGAAGAGAAACCACCGTTTGAAAACAATGGTGCCTCCAATGACAATATATGTGATAACCGGAGAACCTCATCATTCTCGAAGAATCGGTACAGGAAATATACATAATGTATTTCATGTTTAAAATGTATATTGTAGTGATTTTATGTATGTGTGGGTAACACAGTATCAAGAAATTGGTCAAGATGGTCTTTTCTTGATATAAAACGGATATATGTAGAATCAGTATGTTCAATTTTGTCAATTGAGCACAAAATGTAAATTTTGACCGAGAAACAGGCAGTATCAGAAAACTGGTCTAGATGACCTTGAATGAAGTTAAAACTGATAAATTTGGATTCAGCACATCCAAATTAGTCAGGATAGCCTATCAGCATGCTCAAATTTGATAATTGAGCACAAGGGTAATTTTTGACCGAAAATTTACAGTATCAGAAACTGGTCGAAATGACCTCAGATGAAAATAAAACTGATATATTTGGACTCAGGACGTCCAAATTAGTCAGGATAGCCTATGTTGAAATTTTGGGCAAAAAAGTATATAAGGGGTGAGAAATCAGAAATTGAAGAAAGGCCCATAAACTTTCTTCTCTTCTCCTTTTTCCCCCCCACACACCCGCATAAATGAACAGTAGCTAACCGCCGGAAACGGTGTCCGTTTTCGACACCGCCGGTACCGTTGGGAAGCTCTCGCCGAGCTGAGTCCAACGGTGGGTCAAGTCGACGGATTGGACGCCGGAGCAGCCCGCACGCGCCGCCCGAAGGTCACGGTGGCCGAAAATTTCCAACGCCGATTTCTCCGCCGTCCGACCTCCGATCAAGGTGATTCCGGTCTCAAAAGACTCGTGGTGAAGAGTAGAACAAAACCCAGGTGGTGTTTCAGCCCAACGGCCGTCGGATCGCGCCGTTCAACACCGCCCGTCGCCGTCACCGTCGCCGCCGTGGAATCCGACGATTCCGACGGAGTTGAGTTGCAAGGTTGGTATCAAAATGCTCAGAACAACATGTAGATCAAAAGCCCCAAATCAATTTTGGGCAACAATCGCCGGAAAACGGAGATCCAACACCGCCACCACCGCCGGTCTTTCGAGGGGTGATTTCCGGCGATAGAGGTGTCGAATGGTGAAATTGAAGCCACCAATGGATTCCTCTCGTCGAGATCTTCAAGATGGGCTACCCACATTCCACCGCTGCCGCCGTCGCCGCGGGTCAACAGCCGGTCAACGTCGGTCAACGGCGGTCAACACCGGTCAATGGCGGTCGGACCCCAAAAATTTAAGAGTGGCCCGTTGGCCTATTTTCGACGTTCCGAACACATCCGTGGCGTCGAAATTTCAAGATGGAATTTTAAATGTGAAGAACGGCGAATCAAAGTTTGTGCACGCGAGATCGAACGGTGCATTCGATCGCCGATGGGACGATTTCGGTAGTGACTTCTGTCCCATTGTTCCTTAATTTTTATTTTGGAATGATATATGTTAATTATGTAATTTGGCATGTGAAATTGTAAGAAAAATGGATGAAAATGATGAAAAAGAAAGTATGCAGAAATGTGAATATTTTTACGTAAAAGTTGAGCTTTACGTAAAAATATAGGCCTCTGGTATAGTACGTGGCAAGATAAAAATAGGTTAGATGGTTTTGAGGCGTTTCCTAAGCTTCGGGAACCTAAAAATTAAGCGGAAATGCTGCCGAAATTTCTAAAACGGTACAAAAAGGGTATTTTAGGAAACGAGGGACAAAATGTGGTCGGGATGGAAACCCGAGCCCCCTCGAACGATTTTAAGGATTAATAAATGAGTTAGACTCAGAAAAGGACGACAGATGTTCCAAGGATAAGTAAACCGAGAATTTCAACAATTAATGCTGTAAAAGTTTGGTAAAGCATAAGAAAGAAAATCATGATAGGGACAAAATTGTAATTTTGTCAAAGTTTAGCAAAAATGCTATAAATGGGATATTAGGTCCCTAAGTTTATATCAGGGAATGAAACGTAGAATTTTTACGTTTTATTAAGTTTTATGTATGAGATAAGTGCGGAAAGAATAACCATGATTCTTTCGGTTATAGGAACCGATCCAGACGCAACGAAGGAACGTTTGCGGATCCAGAAAGCAAGAAAGGAGATAATAGCAAAGTAACAGTAAGTTCAAGCATTTATTTGTCTGCAACATAAACTGACATGTTAGGTCTATGTTATGTGTTCTATGTGCAGTTTTAGTGTCAAGACACTATGATATGAATGTCACGAAAGCCATGTTATGAACTATGTATTATGTTCAAGTCAAATGTAAATTGACTTGATACGTTTATGATTGTGATGTATGTTTTGTTGCATGACGTGTATGCTAGACATTGATTGTCTGCATCACGATGTCTATGTCAGTGCATGTCAGTCACAGCACATGTCAGTGCATGTCAGTCACAGCACAGGTCAGTTCATAACAGTTCATGTCATGCATATAGAGTTGCATGTCCCAGTACACAGACCAGACAGTACCAGAGCAAGAAAACAGTTAGGTGCACAAGGCACCCTAGTGTGTTAATTAATTCACACTCCAGTAATTTGATTAACAGGTTCCGACTGTGGAAGGCAATCAGTATGCTACCCAGTTGGAACACCAGAAAGATGGTAATTAACCAGTTATTGGCGTATCGGCCTCTCGACCAACGGGGAGGTTATCATGTTTAGCATCAGTTAAGATTGAGGAGGTCAGCACTAAAGTACCACTCCCGGTTGCGCTAACATGTCGATATGTCCAATCAGGGGCTCAAAACCAGAACTAAAATAACAGATTAATGTTCTAAGACTAAACCTTTAGACAGTACAGCATGTTTACAGAGTCTAGTCAGCATGAGCACAGCAGTATAGTAAGAGCACAATAGTACAGTATGTTTACAGAGTCCAGCAGTACAGCAGTACAGCATGTTTGCAGAGTCTAGTCAGCATGAGCACAGTAGTACAGCATGAGTACAGCAGTACAGTATGTTTACAGAGTCCAGCAGTACAGCAGTACAGCAGTACAGCATGTTTACAGAGTCTAGTCAGCATGAGCACAGCAGTACAGCATGAGTACAGCAGTACAGTATGTTTACAGAGTCCAGTCAGCATGAGCACAGCAGTACAGCATGTTTACAGAATCTAGAGCACAGCAGTACAGTATGTTTACAGAGTCCAGCAGTACAGCAGTACAGTATGTTTACAGAGTCCAGAGCACAGCAGTACAGTATGTTTACAGAGTCCAGAGCATAGCAGTACAGTATGTTTACAGAGTCCAGCAGTACAGCAGTACAGTATGTTTACAGAGTCCAGAGCACAACAGTATAGTATGTTTACAGAGTCCAGAGCACAGCAGTACAGTATGTTTACAGAGTCCAGTAGTACAGCAGTACAGTATGTTTACAGAGTCCAGAGCACAGTAGTATAGTATGTTTACAGAGTCCAGAGCACAGCAGTACAGTATGTTTACAGAGTCCAGAGCACAGTAGTACATCATGTTTACAGAGTCCAGTCAGTTCACGAGGTTCAAATATGAAAGCATGTTCAAAAGGTTAAGCATGATAAGTGCAGTTAGTATGTTGGTGATTGTGATGTGAAGTATGTTCATAGTGTTAAGCAATGTACGATATACGTTATGAAATGTTTAGAAGTTACAGCAAGTATCAGATTCATCCTACACTATGTAGTATGGACTATTATACGTCATGAATATATATTTGAACTTACTGAGCCTGTCGCTCATAAGTTTGTTTATGTTGCAGGTAAGCATCCTGCACGAAGATAAGACAAGTGTTGGATGACGGATGAGATCTGCATGTGCCAAGGGACTGGGTGAGGGTTATGGTACTGCTATGAGTCTTTCGCTGAGCTGTTTAAAAGAGTATTAAAATGATGTATATCAAGTTATGATAAAGAAAGAAAATGTTTACTATAGTAAATGTTTTTACGAAAATAGAATTTCCACGTCGAGTTAAAAAAAAAAATTTTAGCTGGTATCAGAATAAGTTAAAAGCAAGTTAAAAGTAAGTTGCCGACGACCCAAGTGGTTACAGTCTATTGCAGTTGGCAACAGTAGCCGACTGTAATAGTGCTGTTTAACCCTACGTAGGGCAGGTCGCCACAATATCGACATAAAATGTTCACAAGCTAACTAAACCTATTTTAGTTCATTTGATAATATAAAACTAAACCTTTACAGAATTGAATTATTACAGTAACTTTAAAAATACTCAAGTTACTAATAAACTTAAAATAGTGTTGCAATAAAAAGAAAATAAAATAGCAAAGTATAAATCTGTCCTCAAAACTGTCAATTTCATACAATACATTTGGTTAAATAATATAAGTTTCATTTGATACCGATAACCATACGAATCTATGCATAGCTGATCACTAAGTTTGTTCACACATTACAACAAATTTAATTCCTCCTTGGAATGCCACAACACTTGCCCCTTTTTCTTTTTAAAATTTGAATCATAATATAATCAAAAAATATGGTTACATTGCTAACCAATCATTACAACAATAAGTAAAAGAGGGAGTATTACAAGAGTATAAAGTAAAATGAAAAATTGAAAGACTTCTAGAGAAAGCCGCATAACAAAAATGATAATAAAACTTATGATAACTAAAATGATAAGAACCAATAATAATGCACTAATCATGTCACAAAAAAAGTTTTTTTTTTTTTAACTAAGAGAAGAACTTAAGTGGAGCAAAATGAAAGAATTAGAGAGATGAAAAAGAGATCAGATGTGTGTTTATAAAAACTTGAGAATGAATAACTTTATAAAATAAAAAGTAGCCGTTTATAGCCATTGGAAGTTGGGGGGAGGGGGGGTGGATGTTTGAATTTTATGTAATTATATTCTTAAATGATACAAATAAAATAAATATAAATGATAGATGTACCTACTAAATATAGTGTATTTGTAAAAACTTGAGAATGAATGAATTTATAAGGTGAAATCTAGCTGTTTATAACTGTTGGAAGTGGGAGGAAATTTTTAGATTTTGTATAATGGTATTCTTGAACGATGTAGATAAAATATATATAAATAGTAAATGTACCTACTATATACAATGCGTTTGTAAAAACTTGAGGAAAAATGAATTTATAAAATAAAAACTATATGTTTATAACTGTTGGAAGTGGGAGGAAATTTATTGAAATTTATATAATTTTATTCTTGAACGATGTAGATAAATAAATACAAATAATAAATATACCCACAAAATACAAAAAAACAATTTGAAATTGAAAATAATTTTACATTATTATAAATAAAAAATATTAAAAATATTATATAAATTAAAAATCAAATTAGTTTAAAATATTAGTTAATAATTATTACTATAATATTTAATTGATACTTCTTAAATTAAATATTTTGAAAAAACTTACAAATATTAATTTTTTTATATGCAATTTCTAAATTATTTTCTTATTTTTAATAATAGATGAATAACAAAATAATAAGAAAAAGTTATCTAATATCAAATTGTCAACATAAGTAATGCAATTTTTCTCATCTGGATCAAGATTTCATGTTAAGAAACAACAAATGCCCAAGTGAAAGAAATAGAAATTTTGAGACTCTTTCAGCAAGTGTTTTTCGATCTAGGATTAATACAATATTAGCCTTTTCCGAATTTGAAAGACAAATATCTTATTTAACTCAAACATGAACATCCAAAAATCAAAATGAAAAATTTAATTTTCCTAATTGTAATAAATATTATATTTAAATATTAAAAAATCTTTATATTATCATAATACTAATACCATATGCATTTTCTTTCCTTTTTTTTTTAATATTTCTCTATGGGTGTCATTGACATGTATGTTCATCTTGGAGACTGTTTTTACATTTGTGAACAATGTGGTTATCTATTCTGGTTCAATGAATGAATTAAAAATAGTAATCTTTCTAAATTTAAGTTATACTGTAAAGATGGAAAAGTTAAATTACTTGTAATTGAAAAAACTCCTCCTATATTAGATAACTTACTTAATTACTATGGAGGATACACATTTTTAAAAAAATATTCGAACTTTTGATTCTATGTTTGCATTTACATCCTTTGGAGTTAATATGGAATCAAATGCAAAAAATTCAGAAGGACCGTATATTTTTAAAATAAATGGACAAATACATCACCTTATGAGATTTTTATTACTGATTAACAACAATCGTCCAAAATTTACACAACTTTATATATACGACACAGAAAATGAAATTCAAAATTGAATAGCAACATTTTCATTTGATGATGCATTAAAGGATTTAACCAAATCAATTATTGAAAACTTGATTGAAATGCTTAACAAAACTAAAAAATTAGTAAAACTTTTTCGAATGGTGAAAGATAGATACCAAGAATATGAAATCCCTTCAATGAAACTAAGACTAATAGGCTGAAGATATAAGGATAGTAATAAATATGAATTACCTACTTCAAATTATATAAGTGGTTTAATAGTTGGAGATATTAGTGAATATGAATAAGGAAGAGATAATATAATTCAAAACAAAACTAATAATTCACAAAGAATTATAAAATTACATCCATCTTATATAACTTTACAATATCCTATTCTATTCCCTTATGGAAAAGATAGTTATAGAATTAATTTAAATTGAAATATAAATCATTTAAATAAAAAACCTTCAATAGGAGAGCATTTTACTACTATCAATTACAACAATATCAAACTCAAGGCAATACATTGTTCAAAGATGGAAGATTATTTCAACAATATGTAGTTGGCGCATATACTTCTATAGAAGAAGATTGATTAGACTACATTAGAAAAATTGAAAAAATTAAAATAATTTAAGATCTAAAATCTATCAAGATATTCAAGATGCTATTATAAGAGGAGATACTAATGCACAAGCAATAGACAAAAGAATCATTCTTCCTTCTAGCCATATTGGAAGTCCTAGATATATGATCCAAATTGAACCAGATATTATTACTAGAATTTTTAAATTGAAATTAGATAATATTTTATCTATTATTAAATCCGAACGCATATTTAGAATAATTATTGCAGGTCAGATTTTTCACTTAAGCACAATTTTATTTTATTTATAAGGAAAACAATTTACCATAATTTTAATATTATAACAAAACTAATATACTTTTTTTTTTTATTTTTCCTTTATACTTTATTTTGTAGGCCTATATGTTGTTGAATTCTAAAAATGAGGTTTACCACACTGTCATTTTTTATTTTGGTTACATGCTGACAAAAAATTACATAAACCATCACAAATAAACAAATTTATTTCTGTAAAAATTCCTGATCTTGAAAAAGATCCACAAGGATATAATGTTGTAGCTTGATTTATGGTGCACAGACCATGTGGCACTGCTAAAACAAATGCTCCATGTGTGTAAAACTCAATGTGCTCTAAAAAATTTCCTAAACAACTTAAAACGAAACAACAATTGAAGAAAATAAATTTGTTAATTACAAAGGCAAAGATAAAACTTTTTATGTTCAAAAAGAAGGTATCAAATTAGATAATAGATTTGTAGTTCATTATAACAGAGACTTATGCTTAAAATTTCATACTCATATAAACATCGAAGTCTGCTCTCAATCTATACTTATAAAATATTTATTTAAACATTTGATAAAATGCCATATAGAATAAGAGCAATGATAGAAGATAATATATATATATAGAATAATTTAGACAAACTATTTATCAAGAAGTAGACAAAATAAAAAATTATATTAATTGCCAATATTTAACACCATATGAAGTTATATAGAGATTATATGAATATCCAATACATCATAGGAATCCAGCTATTCAACGATTATCTATTCATTTACTACATATGTAAAATATAATGTTTTATTCAAATCAACATCTTACGAATATTATAAAACAACCAGGTATTCATAAAACAACTCTAACTGAGTAGATGGAAATTAACAAATCTAATATTAAGGCTAGACTATGATAACCGAAAATTTCAAGGTTCTCGAAAGAATTGAAAATTATATGTATATGACAATTTTAATGTATAAAATATGAAAAAGTTGTGTTTTAATACTGTTTAGAATGCGATAAAATACTTTAATAGTGTTAAAGAGTGTGTTTTTGGAAATAGAAAATTTTTTCAAACCGAAACGGGTGAAACGGCCTTAAATCAGAGCCAAAAGTCCTAGAGAGTGCACCGAAATGCACTAAAAGATGAACAACTTACGTAACGATTTCTGGTCAAACAGGACCAAAATAAGGCAAACCGATCGCACAGAAAGCATCAGAAACTCGCCCATGCAATTTTGATAAATTTTTGTTCGGCTTGACTTTTGGTCAAACTTTGACCATAGATTAATATAATATGGACAAAATAGATGATGTCACATAGGTGAGGTAATAAATGAGAAAGTAATGGTAATTAAGGTGGTAGGTAGATCCAAAAGTTAGCATTTAATGTAATCTTTAATCAAGGGCTAAGATTAGGCCAAAATTACACAAAATTTTTGGCAACAATTTGGATAATTTGGGCTGTTTTGGAGGCGGTGGAAGGTGGCAAAAATCAGCCAAAAAGTTTGCCAAAAATTCCCTAAAGTTTGACCAAACTATGGAAAATTTTACAATTTAGTCCCTCTTATTTTTGCCTATAAATACAAGTGAAAATGGCCATAAAAAAAAAATCAGAAAATCTGCCCTTATGCTGCCCATTTGAAACCGTGCACTTTCCACCCATTCTCAAGCCAAAAATTTAGCAAAAACTTCACCAAACTAGTATCAAAACCTCTCCCAAGCATCAAGTGATTAAGACAACAATGTGAGCCTCTATTTTGACACCTTTTTTTGCCATTTTGACATTCAAAACCATGCCATGATAGGTGTAAAAGAATGGTGAAATTTTGGTGTTAAACTTTGTTGTTGCTGATTGGTTAGGTTGTATGATAATTAAAGTGTATTTTGGAAGCTTGAAATAAACAAATTTTGTGTATGTTTTCATGTAAAACCCGTGGATATAGAATGGGGTTTGGAATGAAAATTTATTTGGTTTTGATGGGGAATTATGCATTAGAAACCATAAGATTGAGATATGCTAAATAAGCTTTATGATGAAAAATTTTGGTGTTGAATTGCATAAGAAAAATGATGGAATTTTATGGTTGATTGAATGATTGTTAATGTGGAAAGTTTTACGTAAAAGTTTGGTGACTTTGTGTAAAATAGGCCTTTGATATAGTACGTGGCAGGTACTAAGATTCTGAGGCATACCTAACATCGGAAAAACCTAAAAGTCACAGGTCTTTCAGGGATATAATAACCACTTTAGGCGATGATAGACTGCGGAGGAGTGGCCAGTGGGTAGCTCCCCAGAGTCCCTCCCAGTTAGCGTGTATAACGGTACGACTATTATAAATCCAAAACCAGAACATAAGGAAAGATAATGACCCAAAACTGAACTAAATACCATAAGTGAGCATAATCGAATACGATAGGTACTAACAGTATGTTTAGTAGTCTCAGTCAATGTTGATGTGAAAAGTACCCGATCAAAGTCAAAATTACTGTTCACTGATCAAAGTCAAAGTTATTATTCACAGATGAATATTACTATTCATGAAAAATTTTATTATTTATGTTTTTGAATTTATATGATTCGTAGTATGTATGTTTGAACTTACTGAGCCTGTTAGCTCACCAGTATGTTCATGTTGCAAGTAAGAAATCCGTTTAGTAATAGATTACGTTAGATGACGGCAGGATGTGCAGTGTCAGTGGGATAGGGAATTCCACTGTAGATTATGATCCTACTACTAGTTTTCCGCTGAGCTTTCAAAGAAGAGAATTAAAGAAAAGAAAATATATGTATATTTTGTGATACAAAGTTAAAACAAAGTATTTATGTAAATTATGTTTGTATTACAAGACGACAATTTAAGTATAGATTTAAGTACTTAGATGACATTCATACAAGAAAAGTGTATATAAAAAATGGGCTCCCAAAATACAAAGGTTCGAAAATGAAACAAAGTTTTTAGTGATCCGATGAGGTTCATGGGCTATTTCGATCAGCTACAGAGTCTGATTGGAATAGTTATGCATGACCAAAATCAGGGTCACCATAGGTTGGTATCAGAGCAGTTGACCATATCCCTATTGGCACAAAGCACAACCTACTTGTCAATCCAAGTAAGTTACTTTTCATTAAATTAGTTACCTTTTGTTTGTACAAGGTTAAATATTTTGTAGGATAAACGATGATGAGGCCACCATATGTTCGACCTCAGCCGTATAGATCAAGAGGACTGATCAGGGTGTGGATAAGGTCTATGATTAGGCCATATATGTCCCAACGTCCTGTACATACACTATCGATGCTTGAACCACCAGCGCCATGGGCTAGGGTACTTTTGTCGATTCGAGCGCCACTTCCTCGCCCGGTACTTAATCCTCTAGTCGAGATAGACATCCTAGTTGTAGGAAAGCATCCACATATAGGAGCCAAAGTTTCAGCTTGCGCTGTACATGCTTTTCAAGGTAGTTATCCACCCATTTTTGAGGGAGACCAACAAGGGATTGTTACCAGAGATTGGCTACATGATGTAAAGATAATCATGCGCCAATGTGATATTAACAAGGACTGTTGGGTTATATTAGCAGTCGGTACATTCCATGGAGATGCATGGATGTTCTAGGAGTATTATGACTAGGACATACTGTTAGGACTTGACTGGGTTGAGTTTAGACATATTATGACACAGCAGTTTCTGCCCAAGAATCCAACACCAGTTCCAAATCCTCCAAAGAGTCAAGTAGCGACACCATCACCCACATGGCCTAAACTTGTTGATGTCAAAGAGTTCATTCTCTATGCAGAGAGGCTTCAGATGATACTTAGTGACACAGTGTTTACATACGCAGTATGATTCAAGGAGAACATCATGAGAAAATGTCCTCTCCCTAATACCACTGACGAGGATTTTTGTGATATGTTTTGGAAGGGACTTATAGTGGAGCTTCGGCAAAGGGTAACTCTACCTTATTCCCTTAATCTGAGAGAGTTCATTGTTACAGTAGCCAAAGTTGAAGAAGAGTTTCAGATGGAGCGCATGGTGAACATTAGACAAGAGCAAGGATTACAAGAAAGAATGTTAGACCATCTTTATGGAGCAAGACCTATGGCTAATGATCATGAGACTAGCCCATTTAGGCGACGAGATGAGACGAGTCCCAATAAGGAAACAACACCATCTAGAACCGGGAATGGTTCAGATGAGGAAGATCCAGATGAATTTCTTATAGTTCCAGACTAACGGGAGATTAGAGTATAAAACATGTACAGATGTATAAATGTATATATCTGTATATGTACATGTATGACCTTGTTAAAAGGCTATTTTGAGAAAAAGCCTTAAAGTGGATATTGGAGAAAATCTAACAAGTGATCTTCATGCAACTATAGGTAAATATAGAAGATGGTGAATACACAAAACCCAAGAAATATGAGAGGGCGTCCTATCCTTTCAGAAAGGGTTAATGAATTACAAGCCCTTTTAGAAGTTTAGATGAAAGAAAATACTGAGCAAACACAACGATTAGAGCAAATAGAGCAAAGGCAAGGCTGAGAAGAAGGCCAAACCCCACAGATGGCTACAATTAAACAAGCAGTGCTGTTGTTATGCTTGAAGTGGTACTTAAACCTCAACCTCAACCCTGAATAAATCAAGAGTCATTGTATGAATGATTTCGACACATGAAGCCGCTAGAATTCAAGGGCTCTACAAATCCGTAGAAGCAGCGGAGTAGCTTTCCTTGATTCAAATGATCCTGGAATTTATGGATTTAATGGAACAGGAAAAGGTCTTATATGCATCTTTTGCTCTAAAGAAGGATGCAAGGTTTTTGTGGGACACCATCAAACTGTAAAGAAACGTGGATGTAATGATGTGGGCAGAATTTTTAGAAGAATTTAATCAGAAATACTATGACGCACTACTACGACCTCAACAGAGAGAGTTTACAGAATTGAAGCAGGCAAACATGACAATGAGTGAAGTTTGTCAGAAATTTGATCAACTGTCCTGACTATGCCCATACGTAGTCCCTAATGAGAGGGAGAAGATATAAAAGATGCTCTGAATGTTTTAACCCGACATCTCAGAATTCATGGACAGTGGGGTAATGCCACGTACTATGGTAGTTGATTGTGTCAGTCGACCCTTGAGAGCAAAATTCCACTTAACTCGACAAAGAGAAGAGAAAGAGAAAATTTGAGAAGCCAGGAAGAAACAAAAAGTGTGACGACCAGAGAATTTTAGCGGTGTGACCTAGTTTAATCTAGGGTTTTCTATGAGTTCTATAAGTAAGAATGTAAAGAAACACTATGGTTGTAATTAGACAAATTATAGTGTTAATAGAAATAAATAAATGTTTTGGAGGAAATTAAAATCTCCAAAAATAAGTAGAGAATAAAGTATATGAGTAAGAAAGTGAATTCAGGCCCAAAACGCTCAAAAAGGAGTAGTTTCGGTATCTGAACAGTATAAAGATAAGAATATGGCAAGTCAAAGTAAGAGCACAGTAAGAAAAGTACAAATATATGTATATAATAATTTGTACTATTTAAAGAGTGAAATAGATGTATTTGTATTGTTTAGAATATATTAAAATGTTCTAACAATACTGACGAGTAAGAATTCAGTGTTGGAAAAATTCACTAAGTTGAAACGGGTGAAACGGTGCCAAAACCGGCATTGAAACCCTAACCGGAGCTCAAAAAGACGGTAAACTTCCGGGATTGATTTTAATCAAACGGAAGCAGATTAAGTTGATCCGACTGCACAGGAGACCTCAGGAACACGCCGGGACGATTCCAGGAAAATTTCGGCTCGAACCGGTATCGGTCAAAAAGTAGTCGAATTAATGTGAATAGTGAAAGTCAAAGTCAACTTTCACTTTAGTAATTATGACATCATAAATCCATTTAAGAAATGGAAAGAAATTGGTGTTAGGTAGGATGAATGGCCATGATTCATTTGCTTTTTGATCTAAAGGCCAAGATTTGGCCAAAAATATACCTTTTTAATTTTTGAAAAATGGAGAAAGAATTAGGTGGAAAGGTGTTGAAAATTGATTGGTTTAGAGCCAAATTAATTGGCTTTCTTCCATGCATAAATCGGCCACTTTTGTATCAAAAGACCGAAGCCAATTTTCAAGCAAAACAAGAGAAAAGTTTGCTAAGCTTTTTCTTCCATGGGAGCCGTAGGTGACCAAAGGAAAATCAATTAATTTCTTCAAGTTTTCTATACAAAACTTCCCTTGGATTGAAATTTTTCATGGTTTTTCTTTAGGAAATCTGTGGGGTGAATAGTGAATTAAGATGGAAAAATTTTGGGTGTTTTTCGTTAAGTTGATGTTGGGTTTTGTTAAGGATGAAATAAGGAAGAAAACCATGTAATTTGTTTAAAGAAAAACCAAATTTTGGTTGGTTTTTCTAAGGAAAATCCGTGGGTTACCATGGGTAATCAATGAGAAAAAGTTGTGGTTTATTGCTAACATGCTTTCTAAGTTTAAATTGGTGAAGAATAAAGCATGTATTTCATTATGGAAAAGCTTGAAAAAAATTTTGGTGTGCATTGCTTAAGGAGGCCGTGGGTTTCCTAAAGGTTTGGAAGAAAAAAATTTTGCATGAATTATGTGGTATTTAGTTAATTTAAATCATGCAATTTAATGTGTAAATGGTGGAAATGTGATTGAAAGAATGAAACAAAAATGCTTGACATGTTTAGCATTCAATGGCCGTGGGTTATACAAGGGTAAAACCCTAAGAAATTTGGTTGAAAAGTACAAGAAAAATGGGCTTGAAAAGTGTTAGAAAGATGGCATTTAATAGCCTAACAAGTGGTTGAAAAGTTTGAGAAATTTCGGTTCGGTTTGGTGGTGAAAACCGAAACCAAAACTAAGGGCAAAATTGTAAAAAATTTTGTAATGTGGTTAAAAATGTGAAATTGGAATTTGTGAGCTTTTATGTAAAAGTTTGGAAAACTTTTACATAAAATAGGCTTGTGGTATAGTACGTGGCAGGTACATATGGTTCGAGGCGTACCTAACGCCGGAAGCCTTAAAATTACGCCGAAATGCTGCCGAAATTTCAAAAACGGCTTTCGGGGTAAAATAGGAATTAAAAATAAAAGTTTAGGGTCGGGTCGGAAACCCGAGTCCCTAACGGAGAATTGAATAAGGAAAACCTAAGGGGTGGTTCGTGAATAGTAGACCGTCCCCTAAAAATGTAAAATGAGAGTGAAACGGAAAAAAAACCGACCCCGAGGGGGGGTCGTTTTTGGAAATGAAATAAAGGTCCGAGTCGGGTACGGAAAATCCGAGTCTCGGAGACCTAGGTCGGGAAAGTCTAGATGAACGTTTTAAATACTTGTGAAACGTCCATTTGAGACTCCGAAACGATAGAAAATCACTAAACCGACGTAAGGGTCGGAATAGTGCTTCCCGAGGGTCGGGAAAGTGAAAAGTGGAAATAAAATAGAAGCGAACCCGGTAATGATTAGAAAAGAGTCAGAAAAGTTCCTGAGGGCCAAAAATGCAGTCTGGATCAATAAAATTCCGTCAGGGGCAAAACTGCAATTTTGCCAAAATACAGGGGCAAAATCGTAATTTTGTAAAAGTTGGGGAAAATTGGGGAAATGATAAATAAAGCCCAAAAAGTTGTAAATAGGTTCTATTTAAGCTTTTTAATGAAAAAAATAAAAGCTATAAATGGAAATGAAATTAACAGACAAAGTTTGTCTGTAGGATCCAAAAATCGACCTACAAGGAGGGCGATCAAAGATCCTAGAGAGAAAAAGAGAAGAGATTGATAAGGTAAGTACAGACATTTAATTGTCTACTCACGAATGGACTTACCATAAAGTTGTGTTATATATATATATACATTTAAGCTATTCAGTTTGTGACATGATACTAACATGTTCACGAGAATAGTAAGCAAGATCAGAAATAGAAAAGAGGAATAAAATAAGTCAGATAATAAGACTTAAAAGTTAAGGTTGGCGTACCGGCCTCCCCAGTTGTGAGGTTCCCAGATAGCCTCCACCCCAGAAGTGTGGCGCTGCCTCGTTAATAATGAGGTAGTTTATGGCTTAACTTCCTGCCTCCACCCCAGAAGTGTGGCGCTGCCTCGTTAATAATGAGGTAGTTTATGGCATGACTTACTACCTATAAGGTCAGTAGTCCAGAGATGACCTTAGGGTTGATCGGTGGGTCGCTCCCCTGATCCTCTATTGGTCTGCGCGCACTAGGTACGTCCAACCACGGGCCCACAAGTGAAAGATTAAGCAGATGAAGTAAAGCAAAGAAAAGAAAGAAATAGAATAGAAAGAACAAGTAGTATAGGACTAAAGAAAATAATTGGTCCTAAGTTGACTAACCCTAGAGTGGTGTATTCAGCTTATTTACTTGTATGTATGTTTGTACTTACTGAGCTTTAGCTCATTAGTCTTTTCGTGCTGTAGGTAATAAAGGAAAACAACCAGCAGTATGAAGCAAGAGTAGCGGACTGGCAGGCAGATCCCAACGATGTCATGGACGGGTTATGGTTCCGTTTCGCAGAATTCCGCTGTACTCAAGGTGTAAAAGAAAGAAAGTGTAATAGTGAGATATATGTATAAAGACAAGACAATAGTGTAGTATGTAAAGTAGTGAAACAAGCTTAAAAGTATGTTTCTATTTTTACGTACTTTAAAGTAACAAGACTCCAAAATATATTTTGGGAAAAAGTATTAAGAAGTACGTATATATTTATGTATACACAATTTTCAAGAATCAGTAGTTTCCTCCAGTTAAAAAAAAAAATATTCCTAGTTTTTCACGAACAAATCTTTTAAACCCCAAGGAGAAGAAAGTTATAAAGACAAGCAAGCTAAGTAAGATTAAGCAAAGAATAAAGAAAGTAAGCAAGATAAGGTGGACGACCTAAGCTAGAGGGGTCGCCCACAAGAGTTGGTATCAGAGCGAGCGGTTCTACTATCAACCTTCCATGACATCTCAGCATCTGCACCTGCTCAGTCCAAGTAAGTTAATTTTAGATAATCAATATCTAATTTAGCACTAAACCATGTCGCTATTGTTATAGGTCAGACACAGCAACATGGTTCGCACACGAGCTGAGCAAGCTCAAGAAGCAGACTTAGCCCTAACATACAAGCTCGGCTAGAGGCACAAGAAACACAGAACCAGAGACTGCAAGAGCTACTGGAACAGAGGAATGAGGCCCAAGCGAATTTCCCTCCACCTCAAGCACCAGTACCGGAGCCACAACCAGCTCCTGAACCAATAGCACCACCAGTCCGAATGGTACCTGAAGTAGCAATAGGTGCCCGAGCTGGAGCCAACCAGGGATCATTGTATGAACGGTTCCGGAAGATGAAGCCAAAAGAGTTTGAGAGATCTATAGAACCCTTAGAGGCTGAAGAGTGGTTAGCTTCAATACAGACCATTTTTGAGTTTATGGACCTAACAGACCAAGAAAAGGTCCTTTGCGCCTCCTGCATATTAACGAAGGATGCTCGTTATTGGTGGGAGACAGTAAAGATGCGAAGGGACGTTAGAAGGATGACCTGGAATGACTTCCTGGGAGAATTTAACAGGAAGTATTTCAACCTTGACACCCTACGAGCTCAACAAAGAGAGTTCGATGAGCTGAGGCAAGGCGAGATGACAGTGACCGAAGCCTGCCGTAAATTCGACAGATTAGCTCGACTGTGTCCACATTTGGTACCCACAGAAGAAGAGCGGGTACGGAGGATGATCAATATGTTCCGACAAGATATAGCCCTAAATGTGGAAAGTGGCGAGACCCTGCCAACCACTGTAGCGGATTGTGTAAGCAGAGCTATGAGGGCCGAGAATCGTCTGAACCGAGTTAAGGAAGAAAGAACAAAAGTCTGGGAGGAGAAGAAGAAAGAAAGAGATCTCGTGAAGCAGACTCAGAAGAACAACCAAGCTGGCCAAAGTAATAAATCTAGTCAAGGAATGAAGCCTGGTCAGAAAAATAACCAGAACCAGCAAAATACCAATAAGCGAAAGGGAAACCCAAATGAAAATTGGGGCCAAAATACTCGCAACACTCAGCAAAGGCAAGGCTTAGAAGGAGTACAGAACCGACAGCCATGCCCAAAATGTGGAAGAATGCACAAGGGCGAGTGCAAGCTGGGGAATACCACATGCTATGTTTGTGGTAGAGAAGGTCATTATGCTAGAGTCTGCCCATCCAACCCACAGAACCAGCTGGGATCCTTCCAGTCCCGACAGATGAGCCAGGTCCATGCTATACAAGGATCGCATACTCAACCTGGAGGCCAGGAGAATATACCAAAGACCGAGGCACATCTATTAGCCTACACCAGGGAAGATGTAGAGGCAGGCACCTCGAATGTGGTGATAGGTCAGCTTCTTGTCGCCCAAAGCCCTGCACTTATTTTATTTGACTCCGGTGTATCGCATTCATTTGCCTCACATAGCTTTGTAGAAAGAGTTAGTCATGCCAAGGATAAAATTGGCCAAGTGTTTAAAACCACCTCACCGTCTGGTGAGGTATTATTATCTGATTACTGGTTACGTCACGTGCCAGTAATTGTTGCTGATAGGGAGTTGTACGTCGACTTAGTCGTCTTAGAGTTAGTCGATTATGACGTTATCCTTGGAATGGATTTCCTTGCAAAATATCAAGCGACCATTGACTGTCGACGACGAAAAGTAGTGTTTCAGTCTGGAGAAAAAGACCAGTTTGAGTATCAAGGGCATTCTCAGAAGCAGTCGAAAATGCTGATCAGTTCCCTGCGGGCAAGAAAGCTGATATCTAGTGGCTGTACTGGATATCTAGCTTATGTCAAGGACACCACCAAGAAGGTAGAACTACAACCGAACGAGGTACCAGTGATCAACGAGTTCGTGGAGGTATTTCCAGAAGAATTACCAGGACTTCCTCCTGATCGAGAGATTACCTTCGAAATCGAGTTGCTGCCAGGAACGTCTCCGATTTCAAAGGCCCCTTACAGAATGGCACCGGCCGAGCTTAAAGAATTACAAGCTCAGCTGAAGGAGTTATTAGAGAAAGGTTTTATACGGCCCAGTTATTCGCCGTGGGGAGCTCCAGTTCTCTTCGTGAAGAAAAAGGATGGAACCCTCCGAATGTGCATAGATTATCGTGAGCTCAACAAAGTCACGATCAAGAATAAATATCCTCTACCAAGGATCGATGATTTATTCGATCAGCTAAAAGGAGCCACCGTCTTCTCGAAGATTGATCTTCGATCCGGCTATCATCAGTTAAAAATTAAAGAAAGGGACATTCCAAAGACCGCGTTCCGAACACGGTATGGGCACTACGAATTTCTCGTTATGCCTTTTGGATTAACGAATGCACCAGCCGCTTTTATGGATCTGATGAATCGAGTATTCAAGGAATTTTTAGACCAGTTTGTCATTGTGTTTATCGATGACATCCTTATATACTCGAAAGATTGGAAGGAGCATGAGAAGCATCTTCGGATTGTGTTACGTACTCTGAAGGAGCATCAGCTATATGCAAAGTTCTCCAAATGTGAATTTTGGCTAGGTAAGGTCCACTTCTTAGGACATGTCGTTTCCAAAGACGGAATTTCAGTAGACCCAACAAAGATCGAAGCAGTAAGCAAATGGTCTCCTCCAAAGAATGTGACCGAGATCCGGAGTTATCTCGGATTAGCGGGCTATTATCGGAGATTTGTAGAGGGATTTGCCAGATTAGCTGCCCCTCTCACTGCTCTCACACGCAAAGAGAAGAAGTTCGAGTGGACAAAGAAGTGTGAAGAAAGCTTTCAAGAGTTGAAGAATCGGTTGACCAGTGCTCCAATTCTCACAATTCCAAAGGATGAAGGAGACTTCGACATTTATAGCGATGCCTCCAGGACAGGTCTAGGAGCTGTGCTGATGCAGGATGGAAAAGTAATAGCCTATGCATCAAGACAACTCAAGGAGCATGAGAAGAACTATCCGACTCATGATTTGGAGTTAGCAGCCGTCGTATTTGCTTTGAAGATATGGCGACATTACCTATATGGAGTTCGGTGCAGAATTTTCACCGACCACCAGAGCTTAAAGTATTTCTTTACTCAGAAAGAGCTTAACATGAGACAAAGAAGATGGCTGGAGTTGGTAAAAGATTACGATTGTGAAATCTTATATCACCCCGATAAGGCAAACAGAGTGGCAGACGCGTTGAGTCGTAAATCAACGATGCCAGAGCAAATAGCCATCGATAAGTTGCCCAAGCCACTTCAACATGAGATCTCCTTATTGGGAGTGGAGATAATTTCAGGAAAATTAGCGGCAATGCAACTCAAACCAACAATTCTTGAGGAGATTAAAGAGGCTCAAGAGCTAGATGCTGCTTTCAAAAGGCTTAAAGAAGAGGCCTCTAAGAATGGCAAGTCAGAGTTCCACCTCTCCAAGGACGGAACTTTACTCTTCCAAGGAAGAATCTGTGTACCAGATAAAGAAGTTTTGAAGAAAAGAATCCTGACAAAGGCCCATGACACTCCATATTCAGTGCATCCGGGCAGTACGAAAATGTATCAGGATCTAAAGCAGCACTTTTGGTGGAAAAAGATGAAGAATGACATTGTTAAACACATCAGCAGCTGCTTAACATGTCAAAGAGTCAAAGCAGAGCATCAGCGGCCAGCCGGAGAGCTGCAGCCACTAGAGATTCCAGAGTGGAAGTGGGAGCATGTAACCATGGATTTCGTGGTTGGGCTACCCAAGACAAGTGAAGGATTTGACATGATATGGGTAGTGGAGGATCGATTGACCAAATCTGCTCACTTTATACCCGTAAAGATGACATACACATTAGAGAAATTCGCAGAATTGTACATTGCCAACATTGTGAGATTACACGGAATACCGACAACAATAGTGTTAGATCGTGACAGTCGGTTCACATCCAAATTCTGGAAAAGTGTACAAGAGGCAATGGGCTCCGAACTAAGATTCAGCACTGCATTTCATCCTCAGACCGACGGACAGTCTGAGCGTACGATCCAAACGCTAGAAGATATGCTTCGTGCTTGTATTTTAGATTTCAAGGGAGCCTGGAACAAGAAGCTGCCATTGATAGAATTCTCCTACAACAACAGCTATCAAGCGTCCATCGGGATGGCTCCTTATGAGGCATTATATGGACGAAAGTGTAGATCTCCCATTCACTGGTATGAACTCAGGGAGAAAGAACTTCATAAAACCGAGTTTATCCAAGAAACGATAGACGCGGTCCAAAAGATTCAGCAGAGAATGAAAACTGCACAAAGCCGTCAAAAAAGCTACGCAGATAAAAGACGAAGATTCCTAGAGTTTAACGAGGGTGACTTCGTATTCTTAAAAGTAGCACCAATGAAAGGTGTCATGCGTTTTGGAAAGAAAGGAAAGTTGAGCCCAAGATACATAGGACCTTTCCCAATTATTAGCCGGGTTGGGAAAGTAGCCTATAAGATAGCTTTGCCACCAGAATTATCTTCAGTGCATAATGTCTTTCATGTATCTATGCTAAGAAAGTATATCTCGGACCCTTCACATGTCCTAGATTATGAGCCAATCCAAGTTCGAGAGGATCTCTCTTACGAAGAGCAACCAGTGCAAATACTTGCTCGAGAAGAGAAGATATTAAGAAATAAAAGCATCCCGCTGGTCAAAGTTCTATGGAAAAATCATAATATAGAAGAGGCCACGTGGGAAAGAGAAGATGAGATGAGAGCCAAATATCCCCACCTATTCTGATTTTCGAGGACGAAAATTTTTAAGGAGGGGTGAATGTGACGACCAGAGAATTTTAGCGGTGTGACCTAGTTTAATCTAGGGTTTTCTATGAGTTCTGTAAGTAAGAATGTAAAGAAACACTATGGTTGTAATTAGACAAATTATAGTGTTAATAGAAATAAATAAATGTTTTGGAGGAAATTAAAATCTCCAAAAATAAGTAGAGAATAAAGTATATGAGTAAGAAAGTGAATTCAGGCCCAAAACGCTCAAAAAGGAGTAGTTTCGGTATCTGAACAGTATAAAGATAAGAATATGGCAAGTCAAAGTAAGAGCACAGTAAGAAAAGTACAAATATATGTATATAATAATTTATACTATTTAAAGAGTGAAATAGATGTATTTGTATTGTTTAGAATATATTAAAATGTTCTAACAATACTGACGAGTAAGAATTCAGTGTTGGAAAAATTCACTAAGTTGAAACGGGTGAAACGGTGCCAAAACCGGCATTGAAACCCTAACCGGAGCTCAAAAAGACGGTAAACTTCCGGGATTGATTTTAATCAAACGGAAGCAGATTAAGTTGATCCGACTGCACAGGAGACCTCAGGAACACGCCGGGACGATTCCAGGAAAATTTCAGCTCGAACCGGTATCGGTCAAAAAGTAGTCGAATTAATGTGAATAGTGAAAGTCAAAGTCAACTTTCACTTTAGTAATTATGACATCATAAATCCATTTAAGAAATGGAAAGAAATTGGTGTTAGGTAGGATGAATGGCCATGATTCATTTGCTTTTTGATCTAAAGGCCAAGATTTGGCCAAAAATATACCTTTTTAATTTTTGAAAAATGGAGAAAGAATTAGGTGGAAAGGTGTTGAAAATTGATTGGTTTAGAGCCAAATTAATTGGCTTTCTTCCATGCATAAGTCGGCCACTTTTGTATCAAAAGACCGAAGCCAATTTTCAAGCAAAACAAGAGAAAAATTTGCTAAGCTTTTTCTTCTATGGGAGCCGTGGGTGACCAAAGGAAAATCAATTAATTTCTTCAAGTTTTCTATACAAAACTTCCCTTGGATTGAAATTTTTCATGGTTTTTCTTTAGGAAATCCGTGGGGTGAATAGTGAATTAAGATGGAAAAATTTTGGGTGTTTTTCATTAAGTTGATGTTGGGTTTTGTTAAGGATGAAATAAGGAAGAAAACCATGTAATTTGTTTAAAGAAAAACCAAATTTTGGTTGGTTTTTCTAAGGAAAATCCGTGGGTTACCATGGGTAATCAATGAGAAAAAGTTGTGGTTTATTGCTAACATGCTTTCTAAGTTTAAATTGGTGAAGAATAAAGCATGTATTTCATTATGGAAAAGCTTGAAAAAAATTTTGGTGTGCATTGCTTAAGGAGGTCGTGGGTTTCCTAAAGGTTTGGAAGAAAAAAATTTTGCATGAATTATGTGGTATTTGGTTAATTTAAATCATGCAATTTAATGTGTAAATGGTGGAAATGTGATTGAAAGAATGAAACAAAAATGCTTGACATGTTTAGCATTCAATGGCCGTGGGTTATACAAGGGTAAAACCCTAAGAAATTTGGTTGAAAAGTACAAGAAAAATGGGCTTGAAAAGTGTTAGAAAGATGGCATTTAATAGCCTAACAAGTGGTTGAAAAGTTTGAGAAATTTCGGTTCGGTTTGGTGGTGAAAACCGAAACCAAAACTAAGGGCAAAATTGTAAAAAATTTTGTAATGTGGTTAAAAATGTGAAATTGGAATTTGTGAGCTTTTATGTAAAAGTTTGGAAAACTTTTACATAAAATAGGCTTGTGGTATAGTACGTGGCAGGTACATATGGTTCGAGGCGTACCTAACGCCGGAAGCCTTAAAATTACGCCGAAATGCTGCCGAAATTTCAAAAACGGCTTTCGGGGTAAAATAGGAATTAAAAATAAAAGTTTAGGGTCGGGTCGGAAACCCGAGTCCCTAACGGAGAATTGAATAAGGAAAACCTAAGGGGTGGTTCGTGAATAGTAGACCGTCCCCTAAAAATGTAAAATAAGAGTGAAACGGAAAAAAAACCGACCCCGAGGGGGGGGCGTTTTTGGAAATGAAATAAAGGTCCGAGTCGGGTACGGAAAATCCGAGCCTTGGAGACCTAGGTCAGGAAAGTCTAGATGAACGTTTTAAATACTTGTGAAACGTCCATTTGAGACTCCGAAACGATAGAAAATCACTAAACCGACGTAAGGGTCGGAATAGTGCTTCCCAAGGGTCGGGAAAGTGAAAAGTGGAAATAAAATAGAAGCGAACCCGGTAATGATTAGAAAAGAGTCAGAAAAGTTCCTGAGGGCCAAAAATGCAGTCTGGATCAATAAAATTCCGTCAGGGGCAAAATTGTAATTTTGCCAAAATACAGGGGTAAAATTGTAATTTTGTAAAAGTTGGGGAAAATTGGGGAAATGATAAATAAAGCCCAAAAAGTTGTAAATAGGTTCTATTTAAGCTTTTTAATGAAAAAAATAAAAGCTATAAATGGAAATGAAATTAACAGACAAAGTTTGTCTGTAGGATCCAAAAATCGACCTACAAGGAGGGCGATCAAAGATCCTAGAGAGAAAAAGAGAAGAGATTGATAAGGTAAGTACAGACATTTAATTGTCTACTCACGAATGGACTTACCATAAAGTTGTGTTATATATATATATATTTAAGCTATTCAGTTTGTGACATGATACTAACATGTTCACGAGAATAGTAAGCAAGATCAGAAATAGAAAAGAGGAATAAAATAAGTCAGATAATAAGACTTAAAAGTTAAGGTTGGCGTACCGGCCTCCCCAGTTGTGAGGTTCCCAGATAGCCTCCACCCCAGAAGTGTGGCGCTGCCTCGTTAATAATGAGGTAGTTTATGGCTTAACTTCCTGCCTCCACCCCAGAAGTGTGGCGCTGCCTCGTTAATAATGAGGTAGTTTATGGCATGACTTACTACCTATAAGGTCAGTAGTCCAGAGATGACCTTAGGGTTGATCGGTGGGTCGCTCCCCTGATCCTCTATTGGTCTGCGCGCACTAGGTACGTCCAACCACGGGCCCACAAGTGAAAGATTAAGCAGATGAAGTAAAGCAAAGAAAAGAAAGAAATAGAATAGAAAGAACAAGTAGTATAGGACTAAAGAAAATAATTGGTCCTAAGTTGACTAACCCTAGAGTGGTGTATTCAGCTTATTTACTTGTATGTATGTTTGTACTTACTGAGCTTTAGCTCATTAGTCTTTTCGTGCTGTAGGTAATAAAGGAAAACAACCAGCAGTATGAAGCAAGAGTAGCGGACTGGCAGGCAGATCCCAGCGATGTCATGGACGGGTTATGGTTCCGTTTCGCAGAATTCCGCTGTACTCAAGGTGTAAAAGAAAGAAAGTGTAATAGTGAGATATATGTATAAAGACAAGACAAGAGTGTAGTATGTAAAGTAGTGAAACAAGCTTAAAAGTATGTTTCTATTTTTACGTACTTTAAAGTAACAAGACTCCAAAATATATTTTGGGAAAAAGTATTAAGAAGTACGTATATATTTATGTATACACAATTTTCAAGAATCAGTAGTTTCCTCCAGTTAAAAAAAATATATATATATATTCCTAGTTTTTCACGAACAAATCTTTTAAACCCCAAGGAGAAGAAAGTTATAAAGACAAGCAAGCTAAGTAAGATTAAGCAAAGAATAAAGAAAGTAAGCAAGATAAGGTGGACGACCTAAGCTAGAGGGGTCGCCCACAAAAAGTCTTGGCTAAAGCTGTTCAAACATGAACCCAACTGGTCAGAATGGTAAGCACAGTCAGAGTGTTAACCCAGGACAGTCCAACGCTTCAAGCCAATAGTAGCAGAGAAAAAGAAAAGGCAATTTTTCCAGAAATCAAAATCAGAATAATTAGAATCAACAACGAACGCTGACTAATAATATCGGATCTATGGTTCGTGATTGTGTAGTCTGTGGAAAAAGACATTCAGGCTGATGTTGATATGCTCCAAACGCCTGTTTTCAATGTGGAAGGGAAGGCCATTTTGTCAAGAACTGTCCAGAAAATCGACAAAATGTGCAGGGTATGTTTCAGCCACAGTAGCTACGTCCCTAAGCTCACGCCTTACAAGCTAAAATTGAAGGGCCTTCAGCGACACAAGAAAGACAAGAATGCATACCTCGTATAGATGCTCGAGTCATGGCATACACAAAAGAGGATGTAGAAGCTGGGACGTCCAATGTAGTGACAGTTCAGTATTCTATCGCTAATCATTTGGCGTCTGTTTTATTTGATTCTGGAGCTATGCATTCATTTGTTTCATGCGAATTAGTGGATAGGATAGGATAACCTAAGAATAGCATGGGTATGACGTTTAAAACGGCTCTACCCTCAGGTAAAGTATTGTTGTCTAATTACTAGTTACCTCATGTACCAATAATTGTGATAAATAGGGAATTATATGCAGAACTAATCGTGATAAAGTTGGTTGATTATGACATAATTCCAGGAATGGATTTTCTAGAGAGGTATCAAGCTATGATCGACTATTGGAAAAGGAGAATAGTGTTTCAACCTGAACTGGAAGACAGCTTTGAATATGTCGACTCATCACGTGAAACAAAGAAGATAATGATCAGCTCGATGAAAGTAAGAAGGCTAATGTCTAGTGGCTATACTGGATACTTAGCTTACATAGTGGACGTGACTGAGGAGCAAAAGCTTTAACTTGAAGATGTTCCCGTTGTCAATGAGTTTCTTGATGTTTTCCCAGAAGAATTACTTAGATTGCCACCATAGTGAAAGATCTCTTTCGAGATTGAATTGATGCCACGAACCGCACCTATTTCAAAGGCATCGTACCAAATGGCACCAGCAAAACTGAAAGAGCTACAAATGCAATTAAAAGAGCGTCTTGACAAGGGATTCATACGTCCGAGTTATTCCCCATAGGGTGCTCTAGTATTGTTTGTCAAGAAAAAGGATGGAACGTTCTGCATGTGTATTAATTACCGGGAGTTGAATAAGATCACTGTCAAGAATAGGTACCCGGTACCTAGAATTGACGACTTGTTTGATCAACTTAAAGGCACAGCCATATTCTCCAAGATCGATCTGTGATCAGGATATCATCAGTTACAAATCAAGGAGAGTGATATCCCAAAGACCGCATTTAGGACCCGTTACGGTCATTATGAATTTCTGGTGATACCGTTTGGATTAACAAATGCTTCAGCTGCATTCATGGATCTGATGAACAGAGTATTCAATGAATTTCTGGATAAGTTTGTCATTGTATTTATAGATGACATACTTATATATTCGATGACTCGTGAAAAGCATAAGGAACACTTGAGGATGATTCCTCGTACGATAAGGAAGCACTAACTCTACACGAAATTCTCTAAATGTGAATTTTGGCTAGACAAAGTGTATTTTCTCGGACATGTAGTCTCTAAAGAAGGAATCGCTGTAGATCCTACAAAAGTTGAGGCAATCAACAAATGGCCTGCACCTAAGAATGTAACAAAGATACAAAGTTTCTTAGGTATGCATGATTAGCTGCACCTCTCACAACTCTTATGCACAAGGAAAGGAAGTACGAATGGATAGAAGAGTGCAAAAGGAGCTTTCGAGAACTGAAGAAGCGGTTAAAGAGTGTGCCAATCCTTAAACTTCCTGCTAAAGGGAAGATGTTCGTGATATATAACGATGCATCAAAAATGGGATTAGGAGCAGTTCTGATGCAAGACGGCAAGGTGATTGCCTATGCTTCACGTCAGCTGAAGGATCATGAGAAAAATTATCCTATACACAACTTGGAACTTGTTACAGTAGTGTTCACACTGAAAATTTGGTGACACTATTTGTGTAGAGCTCAGTGTTAGATCTATACTGATCATCAAAGCCTGAAGTGCTTCTTCACGCAAAAGGAGCTGAACATGCAGCAAAGAAGATGGTTGGAATTGGTGAAAGATTATGATTGCGAGATCCTCTACCATCCAAAAAAGGCCAATCGTATAGTAGATGCTTTGAATAGGAAATCTGCTGTTTTGCACAATTGCCAATAGAGAAACTGCCAAAGCTGTTGCAGCAAGAAATAAACTCAATAGAATTAGAGTTGATATCTGGAGGACTAGCAGTGCTACAACTAGAGTTATCATTAATCGAAGATATTAAAATGGCTCAGAAGCAAGATTCAGTGCTAGCAAGTCATCAAGAAGAGACTTCCAAGGATGGATTAATCCTACATTAGGGAAGAATTCATGTCTTCGCTGATGAAGAATTAAGAAGGTGAATTATGACAGAAGCTCATGAGAGGCCATATTCAATGCATCCCAGAGCCAGTAAAATGTACAAGGATTTGAAATTGCAATTCTGATGGAAAGGGATGAAGAATGATATAGCAAAGTTCGTGAGCCGCTACATGACATGTCAAAAGGTCAAGGCAGAGCATTAGCATCCAAGCAAAAAATTTGAGCCATTAGAAATTCCTGAATGGAAATGGGAACACATTACAATGGACTTCGTAGTGGGATTACCGAAGATTGGGGAAGGCTATGATGCCATTTGGGTTATCGTTGATAGACTGATAAAGACAGCGCAATTCATTACAATGAAAATGACTTTTTCACTAGAGAAGTTAGCAAATCTCTACGTGACTCACATTGTCAGACTACATGGCATACTGAAGTCAATTGTATCTGATCGAGATGCACGATTTACTTCAAATTTCTGGAAGTGCATGCAAGAAGCCATGGGAACAGAATTGCGTTTTAGTACGGCTTTTTACCCGTAGACGGACGGACAATCTAAATTGACTATCCAGACATTAGAAGACATGCTTCGTGCTTGTATAATGGATTTTCAGGGGAACTGGAATGAAAAGCTTCCTTTGGTAGAATTTTCATACAATAATAGCTACTAAGCTTTTATAGAAATGGCACCTTATGAAGCTTTGTATGGAAGGAAGTGTAGATCACCCATCCACTAGTACGATCTACAAGAAAAGCAACTGCACAAAATAGATTTTGTACAAGAGACAATAGATGCAATTGCAAAGATACAGCGGTGAATAAAGATTACACAAAGCCGGCAGAAGAGTTATGCAGATAAAAGACGAAGATCCCTAGAGTTTAATGAAGGGGATTTCATATTCCTAAAGGTTTCACCAATGAAGGGAATCATGTGTTATGGTAAGAAAGGAAAATTAAGTCCAAGATATATTAGACCATTTGAAGTCATCGAACGCATTGGAAATGTTGCCTATAAGTTGGTATTATCTCCAGAAATGTTGGCAATACATAACGTGTTCCACGTATCTATGTTGCGGAAGTATATACTGGATCCATCCCATATATTGAAACATGAACCAGTTCAAATCCAGGAAAACCTAACGTATGAAGAGCAGCTTGTTCAAATTTTAGCTCGAGAAGAGAAAGTGTTGAGAAACAAGACGATTCCACTAGTCAAAGTTTTATGGAGAAATCACAACGTCGAAGAGACTACGTAGGAATGTGAAGAAGAAATGAGGGAATTGTACCCCCACTTGTTCTAAATTTTTTAGGACGAAAATTTTCTAAGGAGGGGTGAATGTGATAATTGGGAATTTCAAGGTTTTCGAAAGATTTGAAAATTATATGTATATGACAATTTTAATGTATAAAATATGAAAAATTTGTGTTTTAATACTGTTAAGAATGCGATAAAATGTTCTAACGATGTTAAAGAGTGTGTTTTCAGAGATGGAAAATTTTTCCAAACCGAAACAGGTGAAACCGCCCTAAATCAAAGCCAAAAGTCCTAGAGAGTGCATTGAAATGCACTAAAAGACGAACATCTTACGATAGCGATTTCTAGTTAAACGAGAGCAAAATAAGGCAAACTGATTGCACAGGAGGCGTTAGAAACTCGCCCACGTGATTTCGGTAAATTTTCGTTCGGTTTGACTTTTGGTCAAACTTTGACCATAGATTAATAAAATATGGACAAAATAGATGATGTCACATAGGTGATGTAATAAATGAGAAAGTAATGGTAATTAAAGTGGTAAGTAGATCTAAAGTTAGCATTTAATGTAATCTTTAATCAAGGGCAAAGATTAGGCCAAAATTACATAAAATTTTTGGCAAAAATTTAGATAATTTGGCCTGTTTTGGAGGCTGTGGAAGGTGGCAAAAATCATCCAAAAAGTTTGCTAAAAATTCCCTAAAGTTTGACCAAACTGTGGAAAAGTTTGTAACTTAGTCCTTCTTACTTTTGCGTATAAATACAAGTAAAAATGGCCATGGAAAATTCATAAAATCTACCCTTATGCTGCCCATTTGAAACTGTGCACTTCCCACCCATTACCAAGCCAAAAATTTAGCAAAAACTTTACCAAACTAGTATCAAAACCTTTCCCAAGCATCAAATGATCAAGTCAACAAGGTGAACCTCTATTTTGACACCTTTTCTTGCCATTTTGACATTCAAAACCATGCCATGATAGGTGTGAAAGAATGGTGAAAATTTGGTGTTAACTTTATTGTTGCTGATTGGTTAGGTTGTATGATAATTAAAGTGAATTTTAGAAGCTTGAAATAAACAAAATTTGTGTATGTTTTCATGCAAAACCCGTGGATATAGAATAGGGTTTGGAATGAAAATTTATTTGGTTTTTGATGGGGAATTATGCATTAGAAACCATAAGATCGAGATATGATAAATAAGCTTTATAGTGAAAAATTTTGGTGTTGAATTGCATAGGAAAAATGATGGAATTTTGTGGAATATTGAATGATTGTTAGTATGGAAAGTTTTACGTAAAAGTTTGGTAACTTTGCATAAAATAGGCCTTTGGTATAGTACGTGGTAGGTACTAAGGTTCTGAGGTGTACCTAACGCTCGGAAAACCTAAAAGTTAAGCGGAAATACCGTCGAAATTTTGAAAACAGCAACAAAGGTATTTTAGGAAACGAGGGGTCAAGTTATGGTCGAGAGGGAAAACATGAACCCCTCAGGAACCCAGGGCTTGGGAAAAGAATAATAAACGTTTCAAGAGTAGTGAAATACCCATTTAGGCTCCGAAACGTTAGAAAAACGAAAAATGACCCTAGGTGTCAGAATAGTGCTACCCGAAGGTTAGGTAAGGAATGGTCACCGATTTTGCAGTAAATAATGCTGTAAAAATATATCGAAGTCTAAGAAATATCATTTTATGATAATTGGGTTTAGAAAATCTCAGAAAAATGGGATAATGGAATTTTATGGTCCTGAGACTGCCAGGGGTAAAATAGTCATTTTGACCAAAAATGTCCGAAAGACTCAAAAAGGACCATGAAGGATTTAGAATGATTTAAATAAGATTTTTAAGGCAAAAATCCAAAATTTGTAAAGAACACAGGCGTATAGAGGGGTACACGACCGTGTATTGAAGAAATTAAGCGACCCACAAGGTACACGGCCTTGGACACGGGCGTGTACTAAGCCGTGTATAGTTGCACGAGTAGATAGTGAATTACACGACCGTGTGAGAGAAAAACAAATAAGTACACGGACTTGAACACGGGCATGTACTAAGCCGTGTACAGTTACACGGGTAGATAGTGAATTACATGACCGTGTGAGAGAAAAATAGAGAAGTACATGGGCTTGAACACGGGCGTGTACCAAGCCGTGTACAGTTACACGGGTAGACAGTAAATTACATGACCGTGTAAGAAAAACCCGAGAGTTACACGGGTAAGGATACGGTCGTATATCAGGCTGTGTACCACCTAGAGAGATGAAATTCATTGTAAAGTTAAGAACAAAATGAATATATGCAAAGTGATAAATGATAATGAGAATTAACAGACAATATTTTATCTGTAGGGACCCAAATTAGAGACGATACAAGAACTGTAAAGGAAGTCAGAGATTGGATGCTAGCGCAATTCTGGTATGTTTAGACATTTAATTGTCTGTGACATGAAATACTGTAATGTTTAATTATGTACTATTCGTACATTAGATGAAAAGTCCTATGGGAACTAGGGTGTAGTTAAACTAACTCATCTAATGAACTGACAAGTCTGAAATGTGTAAATACAGCACATTAAGGAAAGAGGTGCCATAAGTACTAGAGTGTAATTAAATTTAGGACACACATAAATAAAAAAAATGTGAAAGTCCTATAGGCATTAAGCGTTCCTGACCATAGGGCTATAAATTCCATCCGGTAGGAACTATAAGAAAGACGGTAATAAAACCACCATTAGTGTACCAGCCTCCAGTACAGTGGGGGTTCACAGGTCCTTCGAGGATATGATAACTGCTTCAGGTGATGATAAACTGTGGAAAAGTGGCCAGTGGATAGCTCCCCAGAGTCCCTCTCAGTCAGCGAGCATAACAGTACGGCTACTATGGATCCAAAACCATAACATAAGAAAAGATAATGACCCAAAACTAAAATAAATGCCATAAGTGAGCATAATCGGATACGATAGGCACTAACAGTATGTTTAGTAGTCTTGGTCAATGTTGATGTGAACAGTACCCGGTCAAAGTTAAAAGTACTGTTCACTGGTCAAAGTCAAAGTTATTATTCACAGATGAATAGTACTATTTATAGGAAATTTTATTATTTATGTTATTGAATCTACATGATTCTTAGTATGTATGTTTGAACTTACGGAGCCCGTTAGCTCACCAGTATGTTTATGTTGTAGGTAAAAAACCTGTCCAATAATAGATTATGCTGGATGACAGCATGATGTACAGTGCCAATGGGATAGTAAATTCCACCATGAATTATGGTCCTACTACCAGTCTTCCGCTGAGCTTTCAAAGAAGAGAATTGAAGAAAAGAAATTATATGTAAATTTTGTGATACAAAGTTAAAACAAAGTATTTAAATTATGTTTGTATTATAAGATGACAATTTAAGTATAAATTTAAGTACTTACATGACTTTCATACAAGAAAAGTATATAAAAAAAAGGCTCCCAAAATACAAAGGTTGGAAAATGAAACAAAGTTTTTGACGATCCGATGAGGTTCACGGACTATTTCGATTGGCTACGGAGTCTGATTGGAATAGTTACATGTGACCAAAATCAGGGTCACCATATAGACAACTTTCTTTCATAGAATTTCTCACAAAATTGGTATGAAACAGTAAAGATAAACTTTAGCTCCTTAGACAAATTGAGCATACGATTGGACGAATCTTTTATATCCATCCAAGTTATAGCGAACGAGATTATCTAAAATTACTATTAAATCATCAAAAAGGTGCAACAAATTATGAACTTCTTCGAATAATTAACAATATAATATATCCAACAAATTAGGCAGCATGTTATGCATTAGGATTATTAGAAGATGATAAAAAATGGGATGAATCAATATCAAGAGCTTTATTTTGGTCAACATAAAGTCAGCTATGACTGTTATTTATTATAATTTTACTATTTTGTAATATAAAAACTCCAATAAAATTATTTGAAAAAACATTAAAAATTTATAATATATGACATGTTACATAAAATTAAAACTTTATTTAATAACCTAAATTTTCAAACACCTAAAAACGAATTATATATGTGATACCCGAGAAATCTACGTTCTCGGAAATATTAGTACAAATATGTAAATAAATGTACATAACAGTGATACAGATTACAGAATAAATAGCAGAGGAAAATTTTGATTAATCAAGTTTTAATCAAAATTTGAAAATGAATTAATGAAAATAGTTTAAAGCTAAACATTAATTCATTTATGATGTTTTAAAAATTTGATAGAAAAGTATGTGGAAAATACATACTAAGAGATCAATGGCACACAAGTGAGCCACATTGATCAAGGGCCAAAAGATAAGCCAAACAAGGCCTTACCTTTTCAAAAAAAAAAAAAAGAAAGCAAGTGGGAGAGTGTGAGTGGCACGTGAGCATGATAGAGAAAGGGAATTATTTCCCTTAGCTGCAAGTAGCCGGCAGGAAAGAAAGAAGAAAAGAAAGAGAAAGGGAAAGAGAGAAAAGGGAAACCGAGAGAGAAAAGAGGAGGAAGAAAAAGAAATCCAAGCAAAGTTCGGATTTCTAGTTCAAACAGCAGATCGATCGAGATTCAGCTAAGATCAGCAGTGAGAAAATCTCAAGTTCAAGCAAGGTAAACCCTCGTTTTTCTCTTGCGTTTTTCGGATGAAAAATCTGGGGTTTTGAGAGAAAAAGAGAATGTGAGTGAATCACATTTAGGTTTTCGGTTAAAAATCGAAATGTGATTCAAGTCTAGACGTTTTCAAACACGAATCCATGCACAGACGGTTTAGAAAACCGAGTTTAGTGAATATTCTTCACAAAGATACAGAGTTTTCAAAAGTTAAGTCAAGAGGGATTCATAAGCAAAATATGGAAATTTTGTTTATGAAATCATGGATTTGTGATAGTAGGAGTGTAGTAGATACCTTGAAATGATCTTATGAAGATCGATTTCAAGTGTAAGAGGTAGAACAAAGGCCATAAAGCCTTAGAAAAGCAGAGTAGAGCAGTTCGGACCCAGAATCTTGATTCTGGTATGAACACGGGCGTGTACAAGGGCGTGTTCAGAACACGGCCCCGAACATGCCCATACGCACGACCGTGTTGCAAGAAAAATCAGACCCGAGAGGTACACGGTCAAGAACACGGCCGTGTATCAGACCGTGTCAAGAGGCACACGGTCAAAGAGAGGCGTGTAAGTAACCGTGTAAGAGTACAGAGGAGTACACGGCCAGTAACACGGCCGTGTACCCACCCGTGTAAGCATACACGGGCATGTTCCAGAGATTACACGGCCAGGCTTAAAAATCCAGAGGGGTACACGGGCACGGACACGGCCGTGTAGAAGGGCGTGTTCGAGTAAAAAAAAAAAAAGAGTCTGGAAAGGAAAAATTTCATGTTTTGCCATATTTCCAGTATAAGCTAAATATGGTAAATAATCAGTGATTTTGCCATTTATAGGAGTCCAAGTCAGAGACCCCAAATCAGCAGTCCCAGAGCAGCAACAGCTTACGCTAGAGGACTTTCTATAAGTTCAAGCATTGTCCTGACTGCAACGTGGACAAGCTTGCTTTATTACAATGTTATGTATGTTGTATGACGTATTGTTAGACGTTGATTGTCTGCATCACGATGTTATGTCAGTTAATGTCAGTCACAGCACAGGTCAGTTCATAGCAGTTCATGTCATGCATATAGAGTTGCATGTCCCAGTACACAGACCAGACAGTAACAGAATAAGAAAAACAGTTAGGTGCACAAGGCACCCTAGTGTGTTGATTAATTCACACTCCAGTAATTTGATTAACAGGTTCCGACTGTGGGGGCAAGCAGTATGCTACCCAGTTGGAACACCAGCAAGATGGTAATTAACCAGTTATTGGCGTATCGGCCTCTCGACCCACGGGGAGGTTATCATGTTTAGCATCAGTTAAGACTGAGGAGGTCAGCACTAAAGTACCGCTCCCGGTTGTGCTAACATGTCGGTACGTCCAATCAGGGGCCCAAAACCAGAACTAAATAACAGATTAATGTTCTAAGACTAAACCTTTAGTCAGTACAGCATGTTTACAGAGTCCAGTCAGCATGAGCACAGCAGTCAGCATGAGTACAGCAGTACAGTATAAGTACAGCAGTACAGTATGAGTACAGCAGTACAGCATGAGCACAGCAGTACAGCATGAGCACAGTAGTACAGCATGAGCACAGCAGTATAGCATGTTAGTTACATGTTTTTATGTTTGAACTTACTGAGCCCATAGCTCATTAGTTTGTTCACATGTTGCAGGTAAAAGACCTGTTCACCAGTAGAATATACGGTGGAGGACGAACAGGGAAGAAGCATGCCGGGGAGGATTGGGCGAGGGATATTGGTCACCATTTAATTCTTCCGCTGCATAGTTTTGAATGTAAATTTCAAAGAGACAAGTTTTCAAGCCAAGAGTATGTGATAGGGGAATCATGATTAGTTAGCATGATTTCTTTATCACATTCTCAAACAGTTTATGTATTTAAAAAGAAAAAAAAAATTTATTCCGCAAAATTAGCAGTAGTTACAGTCCAGCATGATTGCCGGCGACCCTAGAGGCCTGCAGACTATTGCGGTCGACTACAGAGTTGGCCGTAATAGCACTGTAGAGCCTCTACAATAGGGCGGGCCGCCACAATATAGTTATGTATTATATGAACTAGAAAAGCTATGAAATCTTAATTCATCTACTTTAAAAAATATAATTTACGTCTTCCTACTGGATCACTGATCGATGATCTAAATAATAAACTTTTACAAGAAAAACTTAATTACAACATAAATAAATTAAAAGATCAAAATACTATCTTGGTACAAAATTTAAATAATAAACAATGATATATTTATTAAAAAAAATTTAGAATCACTTAATTATGGAAAGCAAAATTTATTATTAATTTATGGTCATGGAGGAATAGTAAAAACATATTTATGAAATACAATTATTACTAAAATAAGATCAAATAATGAAATTGTGTTAGTTATTGCATCTTTCGTAATAGCTTTATTATTATTACCTAAAGGTAGAATTATGCACTTCAGATTTCGAATACTTTTATCTATAGATAAAATTTTCACCTATCACATCCAAAAAAGGAGATTAATTAATAAAATTAATCAAAAAAACACCACTTATATTATAGGATGAAGCACCTATGAACAATAAATATTGTTTTAAAGCATTAGATAAAACACTTCAAGATTCACAAAATAACTTTGAACAACCATTTGGTGGAATGACTATTATCTTAAGTGGTGATTTTCATCAAATTTTACATGCTATTCCTACGGGAACAAAATAACACATAGTAAATGTAAGTATAAATAATTCTTATTCATGGTCATATTTTCAAATTTTAACATTAACAGAAAATATGAGGTTAAAACACCACAATATTACAAAGCCAGAAAAAATAGAAATTGTTAAATTCTCAAATTGGATATTAACTATTGAAAATGGTACTACTGAAGGAATAAAAGACCCTGAAAATGGAGATACCATATGGATTAAAATACCAGAAAAATACATAATATACTACAAATCAAATCAAATTGAAGAAATTTCAAAAGTAATATACAATAACTTTGACAAAAACTTTAAAAACATTGAATATCTAAGACAACGAGTAATAATTACTCCCAAAAATAAAATAGTTGATGATATCAATAAATATATATTATCATTAATACTTGATGAATCAAAATCTTATCATAATTATGATACAATAATATCCTCATCTGAAAATATTGATAAATTTAATCTTTTGTATCCTCAAAAATTTTTACACTCGCTAAATTTCAATAGTATACCACCACATGAATTAAATTTCAAAATTGGAATTCCTATCATGTTGTTAAAAAATTTGAATCAATCATTAGGTTTATATAATGGAACAAAACTCATTATTACATAATTAACAGATAAAATTATAGAAGGATAAATTATAAATTCAAATAATACAAATAAAAAAATTTATATTCCAAGAATAAAAATGATTATACGAGAATCTAAATGGTCTTTTAGATTAAAAAGATGACAATTTCCTATAAAAGTTTGTTATTTTATGATAATAAACAAAAGTCAAAGTCAATCTTTAAATAAAGTTAGTCTTTACTTAGAAAATAAAATTTTTATACATGAACAATTATATGTTGCTTTATCAAGAGTAAAAATACCAAAAACATTACATATATTAATTCATAATTCAATTGATAAATATCCAAATCATATAAAAAAAATTGTGTATAAAGAACTTTTACATAATATTATATAAAAATCTTGACAATCATACTTCTATTTGTTATTAAAATATTACATTGCCAATAACTTATATATATATATTCAATAATATCATTAATTTAGTTACTAAAAATTATTTACTATTCTTTATAACAAGAATAAATGGCAACACCTATTCATTCATTAAGACCAAATAAAGTATATGGTGCTATTAGAGCAAGAATATGTAGACAATGGAACAACAACGACTTCACAACTGGACATTTAATATGTCTTGTTTGCATTTTGGTTGATAAAGAGGTAAAACTTTTATACACATCATATTATACTATCTTATATTTAACCCCAAATTTAATAAAATAACTAATAATTTATCTTTTTTCTTATAGTATGAAGCAATTCAAGGATTAATACGAGCCTAACATTCTGACTACATTCTCGATAAATTCAACTGGGTACAATTTATGACATCAGCAACTTCTTTGTCATTCAAAATAAACACAGATATAAAATTGCTCCCCATAATGCAATGTTGCAATTTGCACGTGCAATGTGATAACCGAGAAATTTATACTCTCGGAAATATTTGTACAAAATATGTAAATAAATATACATTTATAGAGAGACATGTTACAGAATAAAGAGCAGAGGAAAATTTTGATTAATTGAGTTTTTAATCAAAATTTTATGATGAATTAATGAATATAGTTTAAAAGCTAAGCATTAATTCAATTTAGGAAGTTTTAAAATTTAATAGAAAAGTATGTGAAAAAATACATATTAAGAGATCAATGGCACACAAGTGAGCCACATTGATCAATGGCCAAAAGACTTGCCAAACAAGCACTTGCACATTTCAAAAAAAAAATGAAAGCAAGTGAGAGAGTGAGAGGCACGTGAGAAAAAGGGGGCAAATTACTCCCCTTAGCTGCAAAGCAGCCGGCAGAAAGAAAGAAAGAAAGAGAAAGAGAAAGAGAAAGAGAGAAACCGAGAAAGAAAAAGAGAGGAAAGGGAAATCCAAAGAAAGTTCGGATTTTCTTGTTCAAGCAGCAGATTGATCGAGTTTTCGGTCAAGAATCAGTAGCAAGAAGCTCTCAAGATTTAAAGCAAGGTAAACCCTCGTTTCTTATGTTTTTCTTGGGGGAAAAATCTAGGGTTTTAAGTGAGAAAAGAGAATGTGAGTGAATCATGTTGAGGTTTTCGGTTAAAATCGAAACATGGCTCGAGTCTAGATGTTTCAAACACGAATCCATGAGTTGATGGTTTAGAAAACCAAGTTTAATACGTTTTCGTCAAGAAAGTTATGAGTTTTCAAAAGTGAGTCAAGAGGTGTAAATGCGTAAAATGTGGAATTTTTACTTATGAAATCATAGATTTGTGATAGTAGAAATATAGTAGATACCTTGAAACGATCTTATGGAGATCGATTTCGAGTGTAAGAAGTAGAACAAAGGCCATAAAAGCCTTAGAAAATCAGAGCAGAGCAGTTCGAACCCAAAATCTTGATTCTAGTATGAACACAGGTGTGTACAAGGGCGTGTTCAGTACACGATCCCGAACATGCCCATATATACGACCGTGTTGCAAGAAAATTCAGACCTGAGAGGTACACAGCCGAGAACACGGCCGTGTATCGGGCCGTGCCAAGGGGCACACGGTCAAGGGGAAGGCGTGTAGCAAACCATGTTAGACAGTAGGAAAACACGACCAGAAACACGGCCGTGTAAGTAACCGTGTAAGGGTCCAGAGGAGTATACGGCCAGTAATACGGCTGTGTATTCACCCGTGTAAGTATACACGGCCATGTTCCACGAAGTACACGGCCAGGTATGTAAGTCCAGAGAGGTATACGGTCAGAGACACGGCCGTGTAGGAGGGCATGTCCGAAGCCAAAGAGTAAAAAAAAAGTCTGGAAATGTAAATTTTCATGTTTTGCCATATTTCCAGTATAAGATAAATATTGGAAATAATCAGTGATTATTCCTTTTATAGGAGTTCGAGCCAGAGACTTCGATACAGTAGTCCCAGAGCAGCAGAGGCTTACGCTAGCCAACTTTCTGTAATCAAGCATTGTCCTGACTGCAACGTGGACAAGCTTGTTATATTATGATATTATGTATGTTGTATGACGTGTATGTTAGACATTGATTGTCTGCATCATGATATCTATGTCAACTCGTGTCAGTTCATGTCAGTCCATGTCATGCATATAGAGTTTCATGTTTCAGTACACATGTCAGACAAGTACCAGAACACGAGAACAGGTAGGTGCACAAGGCACCCTAGTGTGTTAATATAACTAACACCCCAGTAATTCATGTAACAGGTTCCGACTGTGAGAGCAATCAGTATGCTACCCAGTTGGAACATTAGCAAGATAGTGATTAAACCAATTATTGGCGTATCAGCCTCTCGACCCACGGGGAGGTTTTCATATTTAGCTTCAGTTAAGACTGAGGAGGTCAGCACTAAAGTACCGCTCCCAGTTGCGCTAACATGTCAGTACGACCAATCAGGGGCTCAAAACCAGAACTAAAATAACAGATAATGTCCTAAGACTAACCTTTCAGCCATGAGCATGTTTACAGAGTCCAGTTTTATGCATGAGCACAGCAGTACAGCATGTCATGTTTCATGTTTTTATGTTTGAACTTACTGAGCCCATAGCTCATCAGTTTGTTCACATGTTGCAGGTAAGAGACCTGTTCACCAGTAGTATACGGTGGGCGACGAACAGGGAAGATGCATGCCAAGGAGGTTTGGGCGAGGGATTTGGTCACCCTTAAGTCTTCCGCTGTACCGATTTTGAAAATTTAAACCATGTAATTTCAAGAACAAGATTTCAAGTTAAGATTATGTGATAGGGGAATCATGATTCATGTGCATGTTATTTTGTTAACATGATTTCCTTATCACATTCTCGAACAGTTTATGATTTTAAAGAAAAAAAAATTTATTTCGTAAATTAGCAAGTAAGTTTTCAGTTCAGCATGATTGCCGGCGACCCTAGAGGCCTGCAGACTATTGCGGTTAACTACAGAGTTGACTGTAATAGCACTGTAGAGCCTCTTCAGCAGGACGGGCTGCCACAGGTGGTATCAGAGCGTTACGATGGGTTCAGTTTAGGATACCAAACATAGTCCATATCACGATGGGTATCAGAGCCCAAGTTTTAAAATGGGTCTAGTTTAGAATACTTACTGTAGTCACAGTTGGTATTATCAAAAAAGTTGATAGACCATATCCCGCCTGACTCCGTGCATGTCCTGTTCACCGATCTAAGTAAGTTCAGTTTATGTTAAGATCAGTAGCTAGTTATGCATGAAAGTAAAGGTCTGTAGAGACCTATACTTTGTAGTAAGTATGAGATGTTATAATAATGCAAGAAATGATGTGGATCCTTTTATATAGGATCTAATACAAGTTCATCGTGTAATGTTAGGATACAAGGTAGCCCGATGGCAAACCAGGGCTAAGGCCAAAGAAGGAGAAGGGGACGCCCATCTCTAACTCAGCGATTAGAAGAGATGCAAGCTCTTCTAGAAAATCAAATGAGAGAGAATGCAGAGTTGAGACAGAGACTAGAACAGTTAGAAAAGGGGCAGGGATCAGTAGGGACTCCTGCACAACCAGCAGCAGAGGCAGAACAGGTAGTGCCACCAGCGACACTAGAAGTGGTTCTGGAACCACCGGTTAGGGTGAACCCAGAGCCACTATATGAGAGATTTCGGAAGATAAGGCTTCCGGAATTTGAGAGTTCAACAAATCCCCTAGAAGCAGAGGATTGGCTTTCCTCAATACGGATGATTATGGAGTTTATGAGACTCACAGATGAAGAGAAAGTCATGTGCGCATCCTTTGTTCTAAGGAAGGATGCAAGATTTTGGTGGGACACAGTCTGCATGAGGAGGGACGTGACCACAATGTCATGGGCGGAGTTCCTGGAGGAGTTTAACCAGAAATACTATGATCCTGCATCACTCCGACCCCAACAGAAAGAATTTTTAGAGTTACAGCAGGGTGATATGTCAGTCAGTGAGGTTTACAGAAGATTTGAGCAGCTCTCCCGCTTATGTCTGTATATGATGCCTACGGAGAGGGAGAAGATACAGAAGATGATAGGCATGTTCAAGCCTGAGATTTCGACCTTGATTGACGTCGGTCCAATCCTGTCAATTTCAGTAGCCGACTGTGTTAGTCATGCTTTGAGGGCAGAGTATCACCTAGCCCGACAAAAAGAAGAGAGAGAAAAGGTCTGGGAAGTTAGGAAGAAAGAAAAGATCTTGGCTAAGACCTCTCAACCCGGACAATACAGTAAGGGCAGTCAGAGTACAAGACCAGAGTAGTCCAGTCATCCAGGCTCTCAGTCCTAACAGAAGAGAAAGGGGAATTTTCAGGGAACTCAGAGTCAGGACAACAGAAGTCAGTCAAGAAGGACTAACACCACTACAGTTCCAAGTAACCCCACCTGTCCAAATTGTGGGAGGAAACATGTAGGCCAATGCAGAGCTGGTACGACTACTTGTTTTCAGTGCCAAAAAGAAGGCCATTTTATCAAGAATTGCCCCATGAACCACCAGTTAGTATCAGTGTCAGGAGCAAACTCTTCACATCCACAGCAGTCACAAGTACATGCACTCAGACTGAACTATGAAAGTCCATCAGAAGTGCATCCAGTAGTGCAAGAAAGAGCTCCACAAGCAGATGCTAGAGTGATGGCCTACACTAGAGAGGAAGCAGAGGCAGGGACGTCCAACGTGGTGACAGGTCAGATTTCTGTCGCTAACCACTTGGTATCTGTTCTATTTGACTCTGGGGCCACCCACTCTTTCATATCATATGCATTTGCTGATAAGTTAGAATACCCTAGAGATCACATGAGAAAAACTTTTAGAACTGCTCTTCCATCAGGAGAAATCATGTTGTCAGAGTACTGGTTACCTCATAAACCAGTAATCATGGCAAATAGAGAGCTGTATGCACAGTTAATCATGATGAAGATCGTAGACTATGATGTAATCTTGGGAATGGATTTCCTAGGAAAATATCAAGCTACGATAGATTGCAGAAATAGAAGAATAGTGTTCAAGCCAGAAGATGAAGAATGCTTTGAATATGTCGATTCTTCGAGAAAATCAAGCAAGATGATGATCAGTTCATTGAAAGCCAAGAAGCTAATAGCCAGTGGTTGTACTGGATATTTAGCTTATGTCACAGATACAGCAGAAGAGAAGAAGTTACAGCCAGAATATCATGTTTCATGTTTTTACGTTTGAACTTACTGAGCCCATAGCTCATCAGTTTGTTCACATGTTGCAGGTAAGAAACCTGTTCACCAGTGGTATACGGTGGGTGACGAACAGGGAAGATGCATGCCGGGGAGGTTTGGGCGAGGGATTTGGTCACCCTTAAGTCTTCCGCTGTACAGATTTTGAAAATTTAAACCATGTAGTTTCAAGAACAAGATTTGAAGTTAAGATTATGTGATAGGGGAATCATGATTCATGTGCATGTTATTTTGTTAACATGATTTCCTTATCACATTCTCGAATAGTTTATGATTTTAAAGGAAAAAAAATTTATTCCGCAAATTAGCAAGCAAGTTTTCAGTTCAGCATGATTGCCGGCGACCTTAGAGGCCTGCAGACTATTGCGGTTAACTACAGAGTTGACTGTAATAGCACTGTAGAGCCTCTACAGCAGGGCGGGCTGCCACATGCAACATCTTTAATCCCAATCACAGAAACATTATCACATATTATGGTTTATAAATTCAACTTTGTAGAGTTCGATCAGCTACAACAAAGAGTTGACATCAACAATATTTTAAGCAGAATAGTCCTTATTAATTTAAACAAGTTAAAAAAATTATTAATTTATAAATAAAAATTCATAATAGTTAATTACAATTGTTTTATATCAGATGTTATTAGCATATTAACAAGTATTCAATCTACCGAACAAGTAAGTATCAGCAACAAAATGACTTCAAGGTGCACTATCTTGATACAAAATATAAGGTAATTAAACTCTAAATATATTTCATTATTATTATCTTTAAAAACTATTTAATCAATTTCAAGCTATTTTTACATTATTTTAAATTCTTTCTTCTAAATTTTTTTTATTTCATTTTTTTCTATAAGAGTGAACAACTACATGTTACTTTATGGGAAACTAAAGCAGAATAATTCGATAAAAACTTTTAAAATGAATAAATGAACTAGTTGTAGCAGTTTTTGCAACAATGTCTATAAAGAAATAACTATGTAATTTTCAAAAATTTCATTACTAAAATCATTTATATAAATACAACTAATATAACATTATACTACTAATCAATTATATCTTCATGATATAGAAAACTTATATGTTTCAAGCAATGCAATAACAATTTATTATCTTGATCCGGATATCTTAGAAACAAAAAATTAAAAACAAGGTAATATAAATAATAACATATTATTCATAAATTATATTCACTTTTTCTTTCAAAACTTTTTTTTCCTTTTTCACTTCATAATTTTCACTTAATTTTACATGCATAGATTTTCCCATCAAAGTCAACAAATTGAATTCTTACCACCATCAACAAGGCCAATTCAGTCAATAAAAGAACAAAAATCAGAAAACAGACAAACAATCAGTAACTTAAAAGCATTAAATCCAATAAATAATAAGGTTAGTTTATGAAAACTAAAATATTATTTATTAATTTTATTATTCAAATTTATAACTTTTTTTTTATTTACATAGGGTATTAAATTTACTGTAAAAGCAACAATAATTAAATTTTACATGGATCTAGATTGGTATTACAATTCGTGCCCCAGATGCTATCGACAAGTTAAACAATCAAGAAGCAGATGGTGGTGTGACAACCACGGTCACATAAACACAATCCCACGCCATGGTAATAAACATTATCTATCAATTTTTACTAAAATTCATTTAATCTTATTAATTATGAAAAATTAAAAATAACATTAACTACTCATTATAATGTTTATAATAGGTACAAATTAAACACGCAAATTAAGGATAATATAGAAGGCATGACCGTCATCATATTTGGATGAGCTACACAAACGCTTATAAAAAAATCATGCCCAACATTAATGATTGATGAAGGTTATATGGATTTGTCTATAATTTCACCAATTATCAATCAACTAAAAGGACTAACAAAGATCTTTCAATAGATCCAAAAACATTAGATCCAAAAAAAGTAACTACAAAGTAAAACATATTTATTAATTTATATTAGATACATATTAAAATTAAGATTAATCTTACTAAATATATATCTTAACAATATTTTATCATTACAATTTCAAAATAAATACAACCGATCCTTAAAAAGAAAATCCAATAATCACGTAATATAAATATTTTTTAATAATTTAATATATAGTATATATACTTTTAAATACTATTAATTCTTTTTATTTTTTATTTTTTAATTTATTTCTATCTTGTAGTGACGAAGAACAAAAAAAAAGAGAGGGGGGGGGGGGGGAGTTGTAAAAGATAATAGTTTAATTTTTAATATAAAAATATATATATAGATATGTATCTATATCAACTCTTTTTAGATTATAAAAAAATTTTCACTTTTTGTACAATGGAACATTATAAAATTCAAAAATCAACGAATGTTAAAAATTTTTTAAATCTGTTATAAATATACACATTAAAATTGTGATAAACGTTGCACAAATATACACATGATTTTTATACAATGTAATAATATTTCATAATATCTCTTGCTGCAACACATAGGTATTTAGCTAGTAGTATCACTAGATACAAATAGCTTGTCTGGTTGATTATTGCTATTGCTACAGTTGTTGAATAAATGCACTGGACTTTTTTATTATTTTTAAAATTAATGGTTTTTTTTTATTAAGAATGATTGCATTTACATCATGTAATTTTCAATTAAATATAAAAATATTATATTTAAATTTTAAATATAAAATAATATTTATTTATTTATTATTTTTATTAATCATATTACATGCTTAATTTTTTTTGTATTTTTTTATATACTTTTACTAATCATATCATATATCCAATATTTAAATATAATTCAAATACAAAATATCCAACCACACATTGTATTTAAACACAATGTAAATATAAAACATCCAAGCGTATATTATATTCAATACATTATATTCTAATGTAATGTTAATGAAATACTTTATTCAAACACCCTATAAATAATATCTTATTAATTTTGATTGTAATCATTATTTCTATTCATAAATTTCTTTCTTTTTTTTTTCTTTTCAAGAGTTTAGGGGGAAAATAAAACAGAACAATAGATCAATCTCCAAAAAAAAAAAACAACGGATTAATTTTTAATTATTTTATTTTGAGAAGTACTATACAAAATGTCTATTTTTAAATATCACTTTAAAATAAAAAAACCGTTAAACTTACTTTTTAAAAACGGCGTTTTGTTATTTTTATTTTTGTGCTTTTGGTTTTGGTTTTTAAAGAGGAAGCACTTTTTTAACGATTTTTGTGGGATGTGTATTTTTCTAATATTTTCACTTGTATGAGATTTGCATCTGCATTATTTTATAAAACTATATTTACTGATTCAATTCATCGTATTAATTCATATTAATACAAAATAAACAAGAAATTCAGAGACAAAGTTAAAATAAAAACAAAAAATTTTGAATCATTATCAAATTAATCTTGTCATTAAAAAATGATACACATTCACTAAATTTAAGTTCATAATATATTAATCTCATCAATATAATATATTATGAATATATAAAATAAACAACAAACAACGAAACATATTAAAACGGAGGTTGATCTTAATAATGTCTTCAACAAATATAATATTATGACATATTGTTTTCATTAACATGATATTTTCAATAAATTATATTTTAGAGTGGAGGTAGTTGATATTCTTGTTAGTCCAAAACAGCTATTTTGAAACAAAACTTGTTGAGCAGGATATTCAGATATACACTCGATATCTAGATATAAAAACCAGTATCAAAAGAGACTATATTGCAGAAGCAATTAAAAAAAATTTATTGGAATATAATATAAACTTATACTCCGTTTGGATGAGGGGTCTATTTTTAAAAATAAAAATTTTCATTTTTAGAATGGAAAATTTTTTTATGTATATATGAAAAGATATATGGATGTGTAGGTGAATTTTTATTTCTAAGAAGAAAAAGTTGTTTAGTAAAAACTTTTCATTTTTTGGAAACAAAAAGTTGTTTGGTAAAAAGTTTCCATTTCTAGAAAGAAAAAGTTATTTGATTAAAAAAGTCCTAAAAAGAATTTGTTGAGTTTCACTTATTTTTTAAATATGTAATTATTTTTGTTTGTTTATTTTTTTTTTGAATAATAAAAATGTCTTGTAATTATAAACAACGTTGTTTCATTAATTTGAACATCACAATAGTTGTAATCTAATACCATTTTGAACGTTGTTTACCAAAAATATCTTTAAAATATATTGATACAAGATTATAATAAAATTACATCTATTGACATCCAACTACTTCTAATGCCTATACCAAAGATTCTGTTGAAATACTATATACATGCATTATGCCAACCCATCTCTGTACTCTCCCATTATTGCTCTACTATCATGTTCAACCTCTGGCCCACTAGGTACCACACCGTGGACATCATTGTTGTCGTTGTTATAATCAAAGTCAAATTCTAGTGAAGGCTCATCTATAAAATAAGCATGTAAGAAGTCATCCTCTTGCCTGTTAGCCATAATAATAAAATTATGGAGTACCACACATGCCACAGGGATCATAATCTACTTATTTATATCGTAATGATGCATATGTTGTAATATTTTGAATCTTTTCATCCATACTCTAAATGTATGCTCTATACAGTTTCTAAGTGAGGAGTGTGTGTAGTTGAACACATCTTTTGGCCCATTGAATCCACGACGTCGCTTTCTATATTCCTGAATGCGGTATGTGCTTCCGCGATAAGGTGTAAGAAAACGATCCCTATTCGCATACCTTGAATCTACTAAAAAGAACTTTCCTACAACATTTCAAAAACAAAACATATAAATTGTCACGTTACGAAATTTTTGAATTTAAAATTTCGCGCGTGAATGTATAAACTCAATTTGTTAGTGTGCCAATAAAATTTTTTATTATTATCATGAGAATTCAATTTTAAATTTTTGGGGTATTAAATATTAATTTGAGGATATTTAAAACATTTTTACAAATTTTAAAGTTTTAACAATTTTTTTACCTAATCAAAATTAACAAATATTATTTTGTTTATTTATTTATTTATTTTTCCTTTCCTCTTTCTGGATTATTTCGGAAATCTCTTCTTAATATCTTCTCTCTCATTTTTCTTTTTTCTTTCTTCTTCACCGACTTACTCACCGCCTCTCTCTCTCTCTCTCACGCCCTTTATTTTTTCTTCTTTTCTTTTCTCTTCTTCTTCTCACTCTCACTCTCCCCTTACCGATCACTCACTCTCCCTCTTCACTCTCCCTCTCACTCCCTCTCTCTCCCCTTGTTTTTTTTTCTTCTTTTCTTTTCTCTTCTTCTTCTCGCCCTCACTCTCCCCCTCGCCGATTCTCTCTCACTCCCTCCCCATCTCTGTTTCTCTTCTTCTTTCTTTTTTTTTCTTTCGGCTGAAAGCCACAGGAAGCCACCCACCTCACTTCTCCCACGTCGGTCCTCCCTCCTCCATGGGACCCAGCCACCCACCTCACTTCTCCCACATCGGTCCTCCCTCCTCCACGGGACCCAGCCACCACCGAGCTAGCTGAACGCCGCCCAACCCGAGCTCCTCGCGACGCCAAAGCCGATCGACCGTCCCCGCCAAGTCGCCGAACCCGATCAAGTCCACGGAAGTTCGATCGTCCCAACGCCCGGACCAACTACGCCGTCCGCCAAGCCACCCAATGCCGACGTTCTCCCGCGAGCCCGAGCCACCAACGCCGTCGCTGTGTGCCACCAACCGAAGCCAGTCGCGAGCCACGCCGACCAACCACATCGAACCCGAGCACCAGCCGATCCACCGCCTCGCCGAACCCGATCGCCGGTGTCCCCTTGCGACGCCACCAACCCCAACTCCTCCCGGTTTCATCCGACCCAGCTGTGCCCCGCCGGTTGCTCCTTCGCCACGCTGCCGACCGTCACGCCGAGTGCCCAAGCGCCGCCACCCCTGCCGCCGTGAGTTCTTTCTGGCCGGCCGATCTCCATCAGCAAAAAGGAAAAAAAAAATGTATATGTATATATATATTACATGTATATCTGTGTGTGTGCATGTATATATATAATATATATAACAAATAATGAAAAAAAAAGTAATAATAATAATAATGATAATAATAATGATTTTTAGATTGTAAATTTAAATTGATTTGAAATTGGTATTTAAACTATTCTGGGAATTGGAAAATTTTTCTGCAGGTTGAGCATTTTGGAACTTTTGGGGAAACCTATATTTAGGGCGGGTCATGCCGAAATTTCTAAAAATATATTTATATATTTTGGACATTTGTGTTAAAATTGCTATTTTAAAATTACGGTGTTAAAATAAAATATCATTTTAAATTTTAAAATTCAATGGCATACTAATCAGTTGAGTTTACCGTAATTCGATTACGGAATTCCTGGACAGATAATTAAATTATCTGTGTTTCTTATTTTAGGTACTCGTAGATCGAATTCAGAAAGAAAGACTATCTTGGAATTCGTGCGAGAAATTGATCGTAGGTCAAATTGCCAACAAGGTAGGATATCTTACCCTTCCTTTGTAGCCAATTTTGTTTTAATGATTTGGCCAAAAATCATTTAAAGAAAATGTGTTTATAAAGCTTTGAAATTTACATGATTTAGAAAATATCACGATTTCAGAAATTAAAGAAAAAATATCCGGTTGCGGATTTTTTTGAAAAACAATACGGTATATTTTTATTATGTGAATCATATGTTCATATGAAATGTTGAAAGTTGGATTTGGTGTTAAAGTATACCGAGAGCCAGCACACACGTGTGAAGAGTGCACATCTCGATCGAGGATCACTCATTATGCTTCGGCATGCTGATGGAGGCTCATACGGACAGTACATGAACTAGATGTATATAAGGACACAATTTGCATAATCACGATTCCACGTTTATGATTCGGTATTGCATTGACATACTTAGTATGATGGTTAAATTAAAATATTGAAATATTTTTTTTAAAGAATATCCTACTGGGCCTTTCGCTCACTGTTTTAAAACTAGTAAACCCCCAGGAGATAAAGGTGATTAGAAGATACAGGTGACGTGGAACCGTCCGTGAATGACAAGGTCTAAAGACTTGAAGTAGTGATCTGTACTTTAGGACAAAGTATGTATAAGAGCATTCCGGAACTGTAAATTCTAAACTTTACTTTTGCAATTTCACTTATTTTATTTTATCCAAGTATGCATCTGTGGGATATGGGTACCTCATCACCTGATATTGTGAAAAAAAAAATTTTGAATATACATATAAATTAATTTAAAATATACAAGTATAATTTATAAACAAGTTTAAAGAGTCGGTAAAGGGTAAAATATAAAAACCGACAGACTTAGGAATCTGAGCCTTCCTTTCCTTTATTCTTTTAAAATCTTATATCTGTCACTATCCCGGATTTTTGAGAAGTGACACCTGTCGCTATTCTGGATTTTGGGACATGATAGGATTTTTGGTATCAGAGCATGGTTTGGAGTTCCTATAGGAATTATATGTATACTTGGAGTAAAATAAAATACTAATTTACAACCCGGAATTTTTATTTTATAGAATGCCGCCCAGACGTAAAAGGGGAATCGTCCCGAAAACTACTCCGACCCCGACTTCAGCACCGACGCCAGAGCCAAATCAGGCTAACGTCACGGAAGCTATGTATCGAGTATTACAAAACATAGTTACTCGTGTGAGAGATGAACCGGTCGTTCGTGACATGAACAGGAGCCTACGAGATTTCCAACGATTTCGAGTTCCAGCCTTTACTGGTGAAGGTGATCCTCAAGAAGCAGATGATTGGTTCCAAAGTGTGGTAATGAAGATGGACACTATCCAGACCCCACCTGAATACCGGATTGAAATTATTTTCCACCTATTTGGACGGTAAAGCTGGCATATGGTGGAGACAAATTAGGAGAACGCACAATCTCCAAGAAATGACCTGGGAGATCTTTGAACAGTTATTCTATGATCAATTTTTCCCTGAGAGTTTTAGGGATCAAAAGATTATAGAGTTCATGAGCCTACAACAAGGAAATATGACCGTGTTCGAATACGTGTCAAAATTTGGAGAATTATCCAGATTTGCTTCTACGATGGTGGCGACTGAGCGCACTAGATGTATCAAGTTTGAGCAGGGACTTAAACCATCGATAAGGAGACTGGTGGTGGGTATGCAGATTCGAGACTACCCGACGCTCGTGTCGGCTGCCCTGCGTATTGAACAGGATAATCAAAATGTTCCAGAAGGAGAAATCTGAAGCTCCAAGAACGTCCGGTGGACCGACTAGAAGTCAACGTGGGAATCGTCCTCATGTTAGTGGGGTCAACATTGAAGGTAGAAGAACTGACAGTACTAGTAACACCTCTACCGGAAGAGTACACTCATATGAGAGGAGCTGTTATAACTGTGGCCAAACAGGACATTTAAAGAGGAACTGTCCTTACAGGCAACAGCAGCCGTCTCAACAATTCCAGCAGTCCAGCCAATCATCAGCAGGATCTCGTCAATCTGGATCTGGACAATTTACCCAGGGACAGGTTAACCAGGGACAGTCAGGATTTGGCCAGCCACAATATAGGCCACCACAAGCCCCTTATCAGCCAAATTTTGGACCTCAGTCATTTCAATCACAGTGGAGACCTCAGATGTCCACTAGCAGGCAGGCTTCTTCGCAACCGCCACAATTCAGGCCAGCGGGACCCACTACCTCGAGGAACAGTATGAATGACAAGGGAAAAGGGAAAATGTATGCTGTGGAAGGGGAAGAACCAACAACTCAGAACAGTCCTACGGTCATGGAGGGTATGATTCTGATCTCTTCTAGTTGGGCACACGTATTGTTTGATACTGGTGCCAGTCATTCTTTTATTGCATCCACATTTGCAAAAGCCTTAGAATTAGAAATCAAACCTTTAGAGTCACCTTTGCAACTAAGTATGCCATTTGAAAAACCGGAAGCTTCATTGATATGTTGGACTAATGTTGTTACGCGAGAAGGCGAACAACTTAATGTCCAATTCATTACCCTACCAATGAGACGCTATGATGTGATTCTTGGTATGGATTGGTTAACTCAGAATAGGACAACGTTAGATTGTCATCACCGAAAGGTAATATTATTCATAGAGCCAAACCCAACGGTGATCGAACTCGAAAATCCAGATCGAGTGATGACCAGTGAGTTGTTGAGATCAGCCATAGGTGGTCGATGAAAGTTATCTTGCACCGCTATTATTTTCGCATTGGAAGGTGACAACAACGTGGAAAGAGGCGATCACTACACTCCAGTGGTAGATGAATTTCCGGATGTATTTCCTGAAGATTTACTTGGTTTTCCACCTGACCGAGAGGTAGAATTCTATATCGATCTTATTCCCGATACAGCTCCGATATCAATTCCGCCTTATAAAATGGCACCTACGGAGAAAGCTGAATTGCAGAAACAATTGACTGAGCTAGAACTTAAAGGATTCATTTGGCTTAGTAAATCACCATGGGGAGTACCAGTCCTATTTGCAAAGAAATAAGATGGAAGCTTACGACTGTGTGTTGACTATAGGCAACTGAATAGGGTGACCATCAAGAATAAATATCCTTTGCCAAGAATCGACGAGTTATTTGATCAACTTGAAGGTGCTCAGTACTTCTCAAAGATTGATCTGAGATCTGAATATCATCAATTGAAAATCCGAGAGGAAGATATCCCAAAAACTGCATTTAGAACTCGGTATGGATCTTACAAATTCTTGGTTATGCCTTTTGGTTTGACGAATGCTCCAGCAGCTTTCATGGACTTGATGAATCGTGTTTTTCGACCATCTCTAGATCAGTTTGTCATCGTCTTCATTGATGATATTCTGATCTATTCTAAGACCCGAGAGGAACACGAACAACACTTAAGGTTGGTCCTACAAACTTTGCGAGAGCATCAGCTGTACGCTAAGAGAGAGAAATGCGACTTCTGGTTATCTGAAGTCAAATTTCTTGGGCATGTTATCTCTAGTCAAGGCATAGCCGTGGACCCTACAAAAGTCGAGGCAATAATAAAATGGGAACGACCTAGAAATGTAACCGAAATCAGAAGTTTTCTGGGATTAGCGGGGTATTATCGTAAATTTGTTCAGGATTTCTCGCGAATTGCAGCCCCAATGACACGATTGACAAGAAAAGATGTTCGATTCGACTGGGATAGCAAATGTGAGAACGCTTTTCAAGAATTAAAAACTCGCTTGACCAGTACCCCAGTTCTTATAATTCCCAAGCCTGAAGAACCTTATGAAGTTTATACTGATGCATCGAAAGAAGGACTCGGGTGTGTTTTAAAGCAAAAAGGACATGTGGTAGCATACGCATCTCGACAATTGAAGACGCATGAAAAAAACTACCCAACACATGATTTAGAGTTGGCAGCTATTATTTTTGCTTTGAAAATTTGGAGATGCTATCTCTATGGTGTCTCATTTTGGATTTTCTCTGATCATAAGAGTTTGCAGTATCTCTTTACTCAGAAAGATCTGAATTTGAGACAAAGACGTTGGGTAGAGTATATGGAAGATTATGACTTTACTCTAGAATATCATCCAGGTAAGACTAACGTCGTAGCGGATGCTCTTAATCGGAAAGGTGCCGATGTTCTTACTTCGTTAGCAGTGCTTAATTGGAAAAGAACAGTAGTGGTTGAGGATTATGATCTTCAGATTTCTGAGGATCAAAATTCAATCACTCTGTACAATTTAGTAACTCCACCCTACTTGATTCAGCAAGTTAAGGAGAATCAACATAAAGATAGCCATTTGCAAAATGTCTGGTCCAAGCTTCAGAATGGAGAACAACTGGAACATTGGAACATCCGTAGTGATGGAACTTTGTATTTCAAACATCGTCTAGCTGTTCCACAAACACCAGAATTGAAGAAGGCAATCATGAATAAAGCTCATAAATCTCGATTTGTAATACATCCAGGAGTTATCAAGATGCATAAGGATTTAAAGAGGCAATACTAGTGGCAAAACATGAAAAATGATGTGACAAATTATGTGAAAACTTGTCAGAATTGTCTTAAGGTCAAAGCGGAACGTTAGAAACCTGGAGGGATGCTACAGCCGCTACCTGTTCCAGAGTGGAAGTGGGAAGAAATTACCATAGATTTTCTTATGGGGTTACCAAAAACACGGAATGGTTTCAATGCAATTTGAGTAGTGGTAGATCGATTGACGAAATCAGCGCACTTCATTCCTATCAAGTCCACATATAGTAGGCAGAACTTAGTCAAAGCATATTTAGACGACACAGTGAAATACCATGGAATACCATTAAGTATTATTTCTGATCGAGATCCTCGATTTACTGCTCGATATTGGAAGAGTTTCCAGGCAGCTTTTGGGACAGATTTGAAATTCAGCACCGCTTTCCATCCGCAGACCGACAGACAATCCGAAAGAGTTATTCACATCCTTGAAGACAGGTTACGTGCCTACGCGTTAGATTATGGGAACAAATGGATTGATAATTTGTCGTTAGCAGAGTTTGCCTACAACAACAGTTATCAATCTAGCATCAAAATGGCACTATTCGAAGCTCTTTACGGAAGACCATGTAGATCACCTATATGTTGGATCGAACCTGAAGATCGAGTTCATACTGGAGCTACTATTGTCGAGGAAACTACCGAGAAAATTCGAATTATTCAAGAACACTTAAAAACAGCTCAGAGCCGACAAAAGAGTTACGCTGACAGATGACGGAGACCATTGGAATTTGAGGTAGGAGATTTTGTGCTTCTAAAGGTTTCCCCTCGAAAAGGAGTTTCTCGTTTCGGCAAAAAGGGAAAATTAGCTCCACGATACGTGGGACCGTTCCTTATTATTCAGCGAGTTAGTAAAGTTGCTTATCGTTTAGCGCTGCCATCAGAGTTGTCCCACGTGCATGATGTATTTCATGTCTCGATGCTTAGGAAATGCGAACCGGGTCCTACTGCGATAGTTTCACCCGAGGACATTCCAATTCGAGAAGATGTCTCAAGAGGCACCGGTACGAATTCTTGATATAAAGGTCAAGAGAATACGACATCAAGAGATAGCGTTAGTTAAGGTTTTATGGTAACATCACGGAAGTGAAGACGCTACTTGGGAAGTAGAAAGCGAAATGTTAGAGAAATACCCCCATTTGTTTGAAAATCTAGATCATTTGAATTTCGAGGATGAAATTCTTCTGTAGGAGGGCAGAATTGTCACATTGCGAAATTTTTGAATTTAAAATTTCGCGCGTGAATGTATAAACTCAATTTGTTAGTGTGCCAATAAAATTTTTTATTATTATCATGAGAATTCAATTTTAAATTTTTGAGGTATTAAATATTAATTTGAGGATATTTAAAACATTTTTACAAATTTTAAAGTTTTAACAATTTTTTTACCTAATCAAACTTAACAAATATTATTTTGTTTATTTATTTATTTATTTTTCCTTTCCTCTTTCTGGATTATTTCGGAAATCTCTTCTTAATATCTTCTCTCTCATTTTTCTTTTTTCTTTCTTCTTAACCGACTTACTCACTGTCTCTCTCTCTCTCTCTCACGCCCTTTATTTTTTCTTCTTTTCTTTTCTCTTCTTCTTCTCACTCTCACTCTCCCCTTACCAATCACTCACTCTCCCTCTTCACTCTCTCTCGCGCTCGCCCCTCTCTCGCTCTTTGTTTTTCTTTTCCCTCGCCGAGCTCTCACTCCCTCTCTCTCCCCTTGTTTTTTTTTCTTTTCTTTTCTCTTCTTCTTCTCGCCCTCACTCTCCCCCTCGCCGATTCTCTCTCACTCCCTCCCCATCTCTGTTTCTCTTCTTCTTTCTTTTTTTTTCTTTCGGCCAAAAGCCATCGGAAGCCACCCACCTCACTTCTCCCACGCCGGTCCTCCCTCCTCCACGGGACCCAGCCACCACCGAGCTAGCCGAATGCCGCCCAACCCGAGCTCCTCGCGACGCCACAACTGATCGACCGTCCCCGCCAAGTCGCCAAACCTGATCAAGTCCACGGAAGTCCGATCGTCCCAACGCCCGGACCAACTACGCCGTCCGCCAAGCCACCCAACGCCGACGTTCTCCCGCGAGCCCGAGCCACCAACGCCGTCGCTGTGTGCCACCAACCGAAGCCAGTCGCGAGCCACGCTGACCAACCACATCGAACCCGAGCACCAGCCGATCCACCGCCTCGTCGAACCCGATCGCCGGTGTCCCCTCGCGACGCCACCAAGCCCAACTCCTCCCGGTTTCTTCCGACCCAGCCGTGCCTCGCCGGTTGCTCCTTCGCCGCGCTGCCGACCGTCACGCCGAGTGCCCAAGCGCCGCCACTCCTGCCGCCGTGAGTTCCTTCCGGCCGGCCGATCTCCATCAGCAAAAAGGAAAAAAAAATGTATATTTATATATATATTACATGTATATCTGTGTGTGTGCGTGTATATATATAATATATATAACAAATAATGAAAAAAAAAGTAATAATAATAATGATAATAATAATGATTTTTAGATTGTAAATTTAAATTGATTTGAAATTGGTATTCGAACTGTTCTGGGAATTGGAAAATTTTTCTACAGGTTGAGTATTTTGGAGCTTTTGGAGAAGCCTATATTTAGGGCAGGTCATGCCGAAATTTTTAAAAATATATATATATTTTGGACATTTGTGTTAAAATTGCTATTTTAAAATTACGGTGTTAAAATAAAATATCATTTTAAATTTTAAAATTCAATGGCATACTAATCAGTTGAGTTTACCGTAATTTGATTACGGAATTCCTGGACAGATAATTAAATTATCTATGTTTCTTGTTTTAGGTACTCGTAGATCGAATTCAGAAAGAAAGACTATCTTGGAATTCGTGTGAGAAATTGATCGTAGGTCAAATTGCCAACGAGGTAGGATATCTTACCCTTCCTTTGTAGCTAATTTTGTTTTAATGATTTGGCCAAAAATCATTTAAAGAAAATGTGTTTATAAAGCTTTGAAATTTACTTGATTTAGAAAATATCACGATTTCAGAAATTAAAGGAAAAATATCCGGTTACGGATTTTTTTGAAAAACAATACGGTATATTTTTATTATGTGAATCATATGTTCATATGAAATGTTGAAAGTTTGATTTGGTGTTAAAGTATACCGGGAGCCAGCACACACGTGCGAAGAGTGCACATCTCGATCGAGAATCACTCATTATACTTCGGCATAGTGAGGGAGGCTCATACGGACCGTACATGAACTAGATGTATATAGGGACACAATTTGCATAATCACGATTCCACGTTTATGATTCGTTATTGCATTGACATACTTAGTATGATGGTTAAATTAATGTTGAAATATTTTTTTTTAAAGAATATCCTACTGGGCCTTTCGCTCACTGTTTTAAAATTGGTAAACCCCCAGGAGATAAAGGTGATTAGAAGACACAGGTGACGTGGAACCGTCCGTGAACGACAAGGTCTAAAGACTTGAAGTAGTGATCTGTACTTTAGGACAAAGTATGTATAAGAGCATTCTAGGACTATAAATTCTAAACTTTACTTTTGCAATTTCACTTATTTTATTTTATCCAAGTATGCATCTGTGGGATATGAGTACCTCACTACCTGATATTGTGAAAAAAAAAATTTTGAATATACATATAAATTAATTTAAAATATACAAGCATAATTTATAAACAAGTTTAAAGAGTCGGTAAAGGGTAAGATATAAAAACTGACAGACTTAGGAATCTGAGCTTTCCTTTCCTTTATTCTTTTAAAATCTTATATCTGTCACTATCCCGGATTTTTGGGAAGTGACACCTGTCGCTGTTCCGGATTTTGGGACGTGACATAAATAGTTTATACATTTTTGCTAGCATATAATGATAACATGATTTTGAACAACAAATCAAGCGACGTACCATGCGAAGGTCGTGAGAATGAGCTAATAGGATCTGACAATACAGCTTCAAGTATTCTGGAATCGGGAGCAGATCCTTCCCATCCAAATAGCATGTAACTGAATCTCAAATCAAACGAGTATGTCGTCAATATGTTCCGTGAGAAAAACCCTTTTCTGTTTCAGTAACGTTCTTGTTCCCTGCTTAGTAGACTGTATGGAATGTGTGTCTTGTCTATTGCACTAACACAGTTCTGCATGTTAAGCATGACAAAATAGTTAAAACATCATTCGTATATAAAAAGAGTACAACATATGGGCACAAATAGCACGAGAACAAACAAACCCATACATCAAACCATGGTCTGTATTTGTGTCCATTCTCAATAATGAAATCTTGCACCATATCATAATCGAATAGTGTAATAAACACGTATTTAAGACTGCAAATTACTCGAAGCACATGATCAAACCAACGACCTATTGTCTCTACCGAATGTTGCCATCGATCCTCAGATTCTCAGTTTACACATTATTGACAAACAATTTCCAAAAATATAAAAAGTTACTCCTCGACACACATTTTAGATGTGTCTGTCAACGCATTATTATCTCGAAGATATTACGATAAAATCTAAAAGACATCTTTGTTCATTCGAATCTAGTTACTAATAATTTTGTCTTGAACTTTTAAAAACTCTCGAACTTTTTCAATACCACTTAACTTACTAATGTGAACCGATTCTAGCTTCTTACGGAATTGTGTGTACATGTAGTACATGACAGCTCCTACAACAACCTTCTCCTTTCGTGCAGTGATGCCGTCTTCTTCTCCCATATTCATTAATATTGTTATCATCATCATTCGGAGCTCTAGATGAACCAACTCGCAACATTTTTGACAACATTTTAACATTTATGACCACATTTTAACATTTTTGACAACATATTGTTATACACGCTATTAAAATGGTTGAAAATAGTTTTAAAACAAATTGGTTCCCAGTTTGTCACCATAGATAGAAGTAAAGAATATGAATGTCTTATTTTTCTTCAAACATGATTTACCTGCAAGTATACAAATTAAGTACAAAACACAAGAGCCAAAATGTTGATAATCATGTAAATGCAGATCATTCAAACGGTCTCTTTTCAAAGCATAACTTCAGTTGCAACATGTGCACAATCAACACTCCTAGACATTCGTAATTACGAGACACAAAGACACAAACATAAACGAATACGACGTAATAATTATATGGTTAATTATATATAAATTCAAGTACGAGTTTATACGTTACATGAAAAACTGAATGGATCAGAACAACTGTTACAACAAGTCAAAGTAAAACAAAGTCCAACCAGACAAGTAAATGAAAAACATCTAAAAAAACAAATTATAGTGATGGTGGGTTGCGATATTGAGTCCCTGGGTAGTAATGAGTGGTTGGAGGTGATTGGTGTTGAGCAAGTTTGGTCATCAGCCAATTATACCGTCTCGATTCAACCATGTTCACAAAATACTCGCACCAATGAGGGTTTGCACTAAATCCATCTAGAGCCTTATAGTACGTGTCGTCATCCACACCCATTTGCTCAACAATATCCTGACAACGTTGCCTTAGAATAAGGGAATTAGTTGATCCTCCTCCTGAATTGTTGGAATGACCAACTGAGATACTATCGGCAATCAGCTCCATAGCGTTCAAACACCTCGCTTGATTGCTTATGGATGGTTTTTTCTTTTTCTCTTCGATAACCCTTGATTTATTGCCAAATGAGGGTCCTAGCCGTGGGATGTGGTCATTACTACCACCAACAAGACCGACATTCCCATCGCCGTCATCATCCGATACATCAATCGATAGTGCGACTTTATGACCTGAACCATATTGGCCGATATCAGTAGCAGTACCTTTTCCAAACACCACATCCAACGTCTCTTCACCTAAAATGCCACCATATCGTAATAAGTATGCCTTGGGGTTTTTCTGCATTTGAAAAACCAAAACTAGTTTCAAATCAAGCCACAATGTAACAACTATAAATGAATACACAAAAAAATACAGAATCAACACTTCAGTTAGTACTACCTTAACATACTCCCGCCAGAACTCGTTCGAGCAAGTGACTGTTTTTAGTGTCGAGTTCCAACCCAAACCAATATTGTTCTTTAATTTTTGAAAGGCATTGTATAAGCCCCATAAACGATCCCTTTTCCCACTTAGTTGTGCAGTCGTGAATTCCTTGCCGGTCACACATTTTAAATGTGCCGACCAATTGTCCCAATCACTTAGGTCGGGCCTCCGTCGTCCGTGCTCTAATGCGTAGTTATAGAGTAAGCGAATTAACGTGAGGGTAACCTCATCGTCCCACAACTTCTCATCAGACATCTTTTCGAAGAATAAGAAAAAGACTAAGAATGTAGAGAAAACAAAACATAATACAATTTCTTTTCAAACACTATAATTCATTATGTAGCAAAACTGACCATCTACTTGGTAGAAGAAATCAAAAGACTGTCAACTTATTATAAGAATCCAAAAGAATTGTAGAATGTTTTCACACTTCTCCAAATTATAAAATGAGAAAACAAGGTAGACAATAAAAAAGAAACCCGTGAATGCACGAGATTAGTGATGAAAGTTTTGATGTCAACAACTTGAGCTATATACGAATCCTTGGGTTACATCCATACCCAATAAAGGGGGGAAAATATGGAATTTCGTTACAGTGATTCAAGTGCCTGCTTTTTTCTTCACGTTTGCAATTTCAACATGACAAGTACAAGGTTGCCAAATGATTCTTTAACAGATTATTATGTATTTAGAATACAAAGCGGAAAAAAAATAAAGAACATACATATAAGATCCACTCCATTACTCTTGACCACATATATTGGATCCATTATTTCTATGATAGCAACGTGTACCACATCCAACATTACATGCTGGTTGACTTTTCCATAACTATAAAACCAAAAAAATTTTGGATGGTGTGAACTAGTTTTGGTTTAATTGTACCAACAAATTGTAAGAAAGAAAATAAAATAAAAGAAAAGGAAAGGAAAAAGCAAACTACATAACTAGAGTGTAAATCCAGAAACGTCTTATTCCAAAACTCCAACAAAAAAATTGCATGGACCAGTTATTCAGAATGACAAAACTAAATGCATTTCCCTAGTTTATGTTGGAACTAGTCCAGCAAAAATTGCCTGAAAGTGTTTTTTTTTTTTTTTTTTTCTGAGCTATCTTTTGAGCTATGTCATATACTTTTTACATATGTGGTTGAACATTCATACCCACCAACTTTACATGACTAATATCCTTTGTTTTGTAAACATTGTTACATACATCAAATTATATAAGCAACTACGATCATGTCTGTTGAGTATGAGATATGCAAGAATCAAACCCAATAGCATATGCAATAAGCAACATAAGTGGCCTCCATAGCTATAGCATGAACTCCAATTTTCAAGTAAAAGTATTCCCGTCTATAGTTTTGCGTTTCTAGTGGTTTGTTTAGATCATCAATCAAACTAATAATTTAAATAATAAATTCGACGTAATAATGAAAAAAAAAAAAAAAACAATTCTGTAAAATATGAGCTCCAAATGGGTTTAAACCGAGGTCTCAAACCTGAGCTGCTAGATTGAATCCTGTCTACATTAACACTCTTGCAACATATAAGCAGAATTATCAGTGAAAACATATTTTGAAGGAAGAAGCTGAATGAAAAAAATATTATAATACCACATCAACTTTTCTGTTTTTGTAGAGAAAATCTATCGATGCTGCAAATTAGAACTCTTTGTTCATGACAGACGTCTTCAAATTAGTAAAACCTCATCAAAATTACAAAAATTGAATTCTATCATTATAGTTGTTTGCAACTAAACTCCAGTCATCATACCATAAACCAACAAAAGAATGAAAAACACTAACAGACATCGTCATCAATGTAAGCAAACCCTGTGCTTCCAGAAATAACCAATCACAGAGGAAAACAAACTCCCACATTTTGAACTTTAGCAGAATCAGGGTAGACAAGAGATAATAATTTTTCTGCAAATGCATAACCAGTTTCAAAAAACAAAATGAAGCAACAACATTATACATGCAAATGACAAGGATCTGCAGGGGAAAAAAATAGGAGAGAAATTTTTACCGGAGAGGATGAGCCTACAGACTCGCAGGGAGAACCAAGGGGGATATTACCCCAAAACGATGTGAACGGATGCTGGGGAGGAGTCGACAGTGGAAGTGGTTGTCGAGGCCAGAGAATTTTTCGGCGATAGAACCTTCGAAAGTAATGGCGGACTTTGAGCTTTTTATGTCGGGAGATCTTCAAACTCACACCTGTTCTCATGAAAAAAAACTTGTTGAAATTGTGCTCAATGGGGAGAATTTTTTGACCTCGGTTACAGATGAAATTAGGGTATGGGTTTGCAAGGAAAAGGGCTCGGTGGTGAGGAGAGGGAGTTTGAAGTCACGGGGCTTATCTGACAAAGCAATACAGTTGTTGGGGGGAGTAATGAGGAGAAGAAAGTGGGCATTCTAAAATTACTGTGCAGCCATGTTCATATATAGAAAATGGAATAAAGCTGATATCTGGAAACGGGTTCTTTTTCAACTTCCATAGCCAGACAACATTTCAACCCACTTTTTTCACTTTTCAAAAACAAACCTGCCAGCTAGACATATAATTAGTCAATATGAAAAATATTAACTCCTAACATACCATACATATCTCTTGACCTTCAGTCAATATGAAAAAGACCAAATCATTGTGGACTTAAAAAAATTATTGCAGACTACATGTTAAACCAATCCATTTCAAACTTTAATGATAGACCTAGAATATATTTTTGGAAAAATAAGTAAACAATAGACAACACTGATTGTCTCAAATGAGATATAGAGCACCCTAGACCCTCACTCAATATGGAAAAGACCAAATCAATTCCTATGTGGTAAACTCAAATCAACTCCTACATGGTAAACCATTACAGACTTTAGTAATGGGCATAGTCCATATTTCTAAAGCAAAATCAAATTCAATGTCAGTTTATAAAATGACCAAAAAACTTTAAAAAAAATAAAAGGAAAAAAAGCACAACATTGATCGCTCATTCAATATGAAAGTAATCAATCCTTTCAAACCAAACAAATCTCTTTGCCCAAATATAATCTTTAATATCAAAATGACCGAGCCTATTTTTTCAGAAGCAAATGGACAAGACAACACAAAAATTATCAATATTGAAATGACCAAGTCTTTACACCAACATAGTCGAATATTGGCTCATAACCAACCAACCATTTCAATCAAAATTTCATCTAGAAAACCCTAGACCCTCAATCAATATGATAACCTTAGAGGCTTGGTTCATATGACAAAGACCAAATCCTTTCATTCCAGACAAATCTCTTTACATAAAATAATCACCAATGAAAAAATGACCAAGTCTATTCTCTTAGAAGGAAATGGAAACAAAAATATAAATGTTGCCAATTTTGTAATGACCAAAGCTCTGCAAAAACATATTCTAATCTACTGACTCAAAACCAATCATCAATTTCAATCAAAATTTCGTTTAGACAACCTTAGACTCTCAGTCATTATTTACCTAATCAATCCATACATGTTAAATCTGGAATACCAAATTTCAGGGAAAAATTAAAAAGCTAGAGACAGTAGATATGATAATGACATGGTCGATACTTATTGATTCTTGTTAGCACGAGACGAAGACAGAAGGTCAGATGTTGAACCAATGCGTGAGGATCTCTATGGTGTGAGGCATGCTGACCCAGTTTCAATGGGTTTGTCGACTTTGTTTGGTCTCTTTTTGCTAAGTTTTTCTCATTCACGGTTGATGAATGGTGTTTGCTACGTTGGAGAAGACAACATCGTCGAAGACTATGATGAAATTTGATGAAGGGAGGAGTTCGACGAGAATGAAAAGAGTAAGATTAGCAAATCCCTAAAATTTGGGGATGACTGGACAAATCGACAATGACGAAAGGCAGATTGTTTTCTCCAAAATGAAAATCCCTAAAATTTGGGGATTTTGCTAATTTTGAATGGAAGAAACAGTGCCCGGACACCAGGATTCAATTATATATTTATTTTCCCATCAATTTTGAGTAAGGGGCCTTATTTATCTAAATATGTTTGATATGTGAACATATTTTGAAAATAGGGCTCTAAATGTAAATAATCCTTATTTTAAATGTGTTCTTTTTTCTATTTGCTTTATTATCTTATCATTTAACGTTTTTATTTTTCACAAGAATTTCTATTCTCTTCGGATTTGGTTTACTTACATTTTTAGTATATTATATAATTGGTCACATATACTGGATTCTCCTGACATGTCTTCTTCATAACTTACTTCGTCTTCCCAAACTAGCTCACATATAACCTCTATTGATGTTCCTTCTTCTGTATCATTACGAAAATCTTCCTCTTCTAAATTAGATTACCTCTACGAAGTCTCTTATATCCCAGATGATAATAAAGTATTGTCAGAATCTCTTCCTCACCTCAACCCATATTCTGCTTTTAATAAGTCCTCTACTTCATTCTCTAAGTCCATAAAAGCTCTTGTCAAACCCTCGTACAAAACTCCTAAAGAATATATCCAAGCTTCTAAATTTAGCCAGTGTCCTCTTTCTGCTACCTTAAAAACCCAGTTCGTCACCCTACAAATTCCTCCAGAACTCCCTCCACAGTGGATTGCTGAAGGTTATACCCATATCCACTTCGGTGCTATACGACTAGCCCTGACCTACCATGCAAGAAAAGGCCTTCCCATCAGTGCTAGAATAACTCTTTTGGATTCTAGACTGAAAAAATACCAACATGCTAGTATTGCTACTATGGAGACTACGTTAAACGCAGGAACAGTAGTCTATACTCTGTATCATAATTTGAACATGTCTCTCAGGGATGGAAGGTTGACAGATCTGTTTAAAGTGGAAATCCAAATAATTGGAGTAGATCAAGATCCAGCTTCTATTGGTTCCACCTTACACTATCAAATGGCATACAGGCTTCAAGACCATGTAATGGATTTGGTGATTCCGACCTCACCAGATACTCTCATGATCCACGTAGACTCTCAACAGGTTCCCACCTGTACTTATATTCCTCGACAGGTTTCAACAGAGGAATTGAAAAAGATTCTACCCAGCTCCTGGATCTCAGACTATGAGCATCTACAACAGCCATAGCAGTCGGTTCAAACAACTGCCGAGCCAGACTACAAGCCCTCCAAGACGGATCTGTCTAGATTACCTTTGACAGAAAGGAAACAAAGCCGCCAGAGTGCTTTCCTACACAGTTTATGATGCAAACTGTTCAACAAGGTGATCTTCTCAGACGATCCAGCCATAGAAGTTCTTCAAAAAGACTTCTCAAAACTAAACTTGAGAATTCTAATTCTCAAGTTGGTCTTCTTGGACAACCATCAAGGAAATTTGACTTTATTGTCAAATACTCAGCTCCGACTCATTATGGAAACCCCATGCCTAAACCCACAGGATGGGAGGACAACGATGATGATGATAACGATGAATTCCATGATGCTCCTGACGATGAGTTCCAAGATGCTCCTGAAGTCTTCTCAGAACCCCCTGTTCCTATAACAACGATGGCACTTAAGTCTTGCCGACTATAAGCACAAAGGAGAGCCCCACACGTGCCAGTGATAGCACCGACACCTGTTCCAGCTCTTATGATGCAACCTGCAGCATATGAACAGGATTTCCCTCCTCTCCAAAAGTTTTCCAAAAAAGAAGAACAGGGAACCTCCAATCAGCAGCCGAAGATCTTAGATTCGACTACTAGAGATGCTGATGGAGTCCTGAAAGAAACTTTTCCTGTTGAACGAGTTCTCAATTGGCAGACAGAAGCTCTAATAGCCCAAGGACGGACCCTAAAACAAATTGAGAAGCAAACATCCTCCCTGGCATCTCAGACTTCTGTTCTCAAGAAACTAGAAGCAAAGATCTAGCAGACTCATGAAGAACTGATGTGGATGATTAAAAACCACACAGTCCCGATGCATGTATTTGCTGACAAAGAGAGGGAGATGAAAGATTAGAAGAATCAACTTGAAGCTCTCCAAACAAAAGAATGGAGACAATTGTACGAACCACCCACTCCTTGGCAGTTCACAATGATGGCCAAAGAACTGCAGTCTCTTCCAACCTCTTCTGGAAGCTCAATTCTCCATCTCAAGAAGATTCTTGAAGAACAGGACAGAGAACAAGAAAGAAAAAGAAGAGAAGAAAAAAGAAAGGAAAAGATGATCCAATCAACTCCAACTGAATCACTCCAAACGCCACAACAGTTTCCTCAAGTGCCAAAAAAGACATACCAACAAGCCTTGAAGATCCAAGAACTAGTCTTTCAATAGGCCAGATGATGCTTAACAGCCTACAACACTATACTTCTAAAAGATCAGAAGAGCTATAGACAGATAGCTCATGGAGCTCAGATGAATAAGAAGAATCCGAAAGCTCAGACAAACAGCTGAGTCCTGTTGAAGAATTCATCAATGACTCTTCAACCGAGACTGAATCTGAATCAACCGATCAGGATGACTCCCCTCAACTGATGATGGCTCAACCCAGTACCTCTACCCCTATGTATGAGGAACCACCAGACGATGGAGATGAAGTCCTGGACCAAGAACAACAACCTCAGGAGACCGGCAAAAACAGACCACCCAAAAATGGAGACAAGACTAAATTTTTAGTCTTCTCCATAGACGATCTTCCCCCAACCAGATGGAGAGAAAGATTCCAGGAATTCAAAGCCTGGATATTACTGGAATCACAAAAGCCTAGATCGGACACCAGGAGTGTGCTCCTTGGTTTTGCGTCAAGACTTACATGAATTCTACAAGATTGGTGAATGAGCTTAGAAGAATACAGACAGCCCCAATATTTACAAGCAGATTCAGCAGAAGCCGCACTGCAGCAGATTTACATTGAATTCTGTGGTCAAGATGATCAGCTCACTGACAGACTAAGGGCAGAATTCTTCAAGCTAAAATACTGCTTCATGGACAGACGTGACCTCGAGAAACACCATAAAAGGATCACTCAACAATTCTACCAAATCGGTGGGAGTAATGATCCTAATCTCAAACAGGTATATTTGTCCTCGATTCCAGAACCTCTGGGAGAAGAAACCATAAGGCTCCTTGCAGCAACCTCCAAAGACTTGAAGACGATGACTATTGGAGAATTGTTCCAGCTTGTTCTCAAAGCCCTAGAAAAATGTGCTCGCAGAACAAGTTTCTCCAGGAATACATTAAGCAGTCTAAAAAGCTTTCGAAGGTCTGCAGCCACGAACACTTAACAATAAAGTGTAAGGAAGGAAAATCCCAATGCAAATGCCCAGACAGGAGATCAACCAGAAAGCACAGAAGATTCAAGACTTTCAGATTCTTGAGAAAAATGAGAAAAGGCCCTCTGAAATTCTTAAGAAGAAAAACCTCCTACAAAAAGATAGATAGATGTTTTATCTGTGGAAATAAAGGTCATTTTGCAAAAAATTATCCCAAAGGAAAGCCTGCCCATCTCATTTCCCATATTGAAGATCTCACGAAGATTGATCTACGAGACCATGACTTGGAATCCATAGTATCAACAGACGATGAAATCGGGTCTGAGACACTATGTGTAATCCAACAGCTCTTGATTGAAGACAATAACATTCCTCTAGCTCACTCAACCACTTTAGTTCAGCCTACAATGAAGGTGACGATACTCCCCAACAAGTACTCCAAACCTGTATAGGTGATAGCATTCTTTGATACGGGTGCCTCTTATTCCATGATGAATCTAAGGATTCTTCCATCAACATTATAGAAAAAAGAGAAACAATTCTTTCATGCTACCAATGGAGATATCTTCAGCATAGACCTGATTAGCAAGTCAATAAAGATCAGGTTCTTTCTGGAATGCTCGATCATTCACAAAGTTATTGGATCGAGTCTTCCAGGAAAAGATCTTATCATTGGATTTGATGTCTACCAAAAATGTAAAGGACTGAGAATCCTTCCAGCTGGTCTTACTTTCAAGAACCAGTTCACACCATGGGAGTCCCTTCTGAATCAATTCCAGGCAATAAAGGATCCGTTTGGATAATTCAAAGACAGGCTGATACAAAACTTATGTGCCAACTCTCATGCGGAGTTCCTGACAAAGCGTGATCATCCCCTCTGAAAGAACGGAGACTTCTTCATCAGTTTACCAGTTTAGCTAAATAAAGATATCAACCCTACAAAGGCAACTCATCCAGGGATGCATCCAGAACATCAAAAGATGGCCATGACAGAATGCGAAGAACTGATGAACCAGAGTCTCATCGAAACAACAAGTTCAGATTGGGCGTGCCATCCATTCTATGTAAAAAAAAGGTCAGAACAGGCAAGAGGTAAACAAAGACTTGTTATAAACTACAAGCCTTTAAACCAATTCCTTTCTGATAATAAATTTCCTTTACCAAAAAAATCAGTTTTGTTTTCCAACCTGGCCCATGCAAAACTATTTTCAAAGTTTGATCTCAAGGCAGGTTTTTGGCAATTGGGAATTAATCCGGTAGACAGGCCCAAAACAGCTTTCTGTATCCCAAACCACAATTTCCAATGAACTGTTTTACCTTTCAGCCTAAAAACAGCCCCATCACTATTTCAGAAAGCCATGACCCGCATATATGGCCCAATTCTTGACCATGCTCTCATTTACGTAGATGACATCCTACTATTCTCAGAAAATGAACAAGCCCATCAAAACCTTCTGGCCCAGTTTGCAAACTTAACAGAAAAGTATGGAATCATGCTCTCTGAGAGAAAAATGATCATTGGCCAACCACAAATTGAATTCTTGGGAATGAAGATCATACAAGGCGAATACCAGGCCCAGCCTAACATAGCCCAAGAACTGTTGAAGTTCCCAGATGATAGCCTATCCAAGGCACAGATACAATAATTTTTGGGTATAGTCAATTATTTGGGAGACTTTATCCCAAACATATCTATCTTGATAGAGCCATTGACGCAGATGCTGAAAAAGAAACCACCCACGTGGTCTCAAGCCCAGATAGACACTGTAAAAAAGCTGAAGAAAGTCATGCTGACCCTGCCACCCTTGACCATTCCACACTCTGGAAAAAGAATCTTGCAGACAGACGCAAGTGACAGTCACTAGGGTGCAGTGCTTTTTGAACAAGCAGACAGAAAGAGAAAAATTTGTGGATATAAGAGTGAACAGTTCAAAGGAAGCCAGCTGCACTATCACTCCACGTTGAAAGAACTGATAGCAGTTAAAATGGGCATCTCGAAGTTCGAATTCCATCTGATTGGACACCACTTTACAGTAGAGACAGACTGTTCAGCCATTAAAGGTATGCTTAATCCAAGCTTGACGAAAACAAAAAAATCCTCAAATGATTAGACTACTAACGTGGTTTGATCAGTTCCAGTTTGAAATTAAGCATATTCAGGGAAAAGAAAATATTATTTCAGATTACTTATCAAGAAAGCATTCCCCCCTTATAAATACTGAACCAAGTCCAGCCATTCAGATCATCACTGCCCAATTTTAGATTCTACTTATTTACATGATGGCCTCTTCGTCCAACCCTTTTTCCACCAACAAAGATTTCTTTATGTGCTCCTGCCCATCAAACGTCATAAAGATTTTCAAATCCCGAAATCCAAAAGAAAAAGCAATTGAAAAAGCCATGCACTAGTAGATCACCCTAGCCAAACATACTGGAGAAGAATATTTAAAAGAGTTAGGTTTCCATCCAACCTATCCATTTTCAAAAATATTCCCAGTCCGAGCAAAGAAATGGTATTTGCCCACTTAATTCACCCATGTCCTTTGGTACCTGGCTAGTGTTTTCACTATAGCCATTGAAGTCCAAAACACAGACCACTATCAGAAGCTATGAAAACCATGCAGAATATAGACCAGTTTTCCAAAGTCTGATAGACATGTTCGAATGGTTCCAGCCACTTTCAACATGGGATGAACAACTCACAGATCAATGGGAAAAGATCCGAGCCAACAAGGCAGTCATGTACATGTACCCAATGACACCATCTGTAATCATGCCACATGAAGGCTACACTATTTTTTTTTTATCGTTAAATGCCAGATTAGACGAGAAAAGAAAATTAGTTGTTTGCAACCCAACGGTGGAGATCTACTCATCAAGCAGATTCCCCATCAAACGAGATGGCATTGAATACAGGGAAGTCCAGAAACAGCTTTTCTGCAGAAATAGGACCATTCCGAAGCAATTATGGCCTCTGCCCGAAGATGATGCCCCATAGGAATAATTCCCATCATCATATGAAAAAGCCATCAAAGAAGCGTTGGATTTCTTCCATCTGTACAATGAGCTGCCTGGCCACTTTTTCAAAAGTCCTCCTCAACCTCAAAAGTCACAACCAGACAACACGAAAAGTCCAGTCACTGACCAAGCAGGACCCACTCAGCCATCTACCCAATCACCGGACAACCCGTTCCAAGATTCTCAAGACCCTTGGGGTTATCTGGATAATCTAGGAATGGAGTGGAAAAATTCAAACTTGAGTCCGGACCATGAACCCATCATAAAGTAGTCAAAAAGTTGTTCTGACTACTTTAGTTTTTATTACTATTGTCTTTTTGTATTTTCTTTAGCCTTAGCTTTGGCTTTATCTTATCGTTCCCTTTATCTTTATCCTTTGCTTTGTAAAAGTCATCCGGATAAGATAACTCTTTTGTCTTTTGTTTTTATCTTTAATCATGGTAAAGTTTGTAACTAGAGTTAAGTTTGTAACTAGAGTTACTTTTCCTCAAGAAAGACCTATACATGCCAAGGTCTTGCTCTTAATTTGTAACTTTTACCTCTGAACCTTTTAGAAAATAAAATATCAGTTTCCCAAAAATCATGAGCGACTAAATCTCTTTACGGAGCTAGTAGTAGTAATTGTAATATTCTGAAAACATGTGTTTCGATCGTCAGTAGTCATTACTACTGGAATATGAATCCTAAGGAATAGAATTTGTGAGTGTTATAAGCCAGCATATAATCTGCTAGTAATCCCAGAAAGTCGTAAGGCCTGTTTGCCAAGGGCACGTTTAAGGCAGACTGGTAGATTACTAGAATCCTATATGAACTTATGATTTTGATAAGTTCTAGACTGACCAAGTATATCGGCCGGAAATTATACAGGGAAGCTACCCTCGGGGTCATAAGCCTTTCCGATCTAGATACAAAGCCACGTACTGGATTCATATTTCAGTAGGAACTTTTTTATATGTAAAATTTAGTTAATAGAAATATGAATTTATATAAAAAGAAATGGAAATATGAAAACTTTTCATTTAAACGTAAAATTCAACTACTAGAAATGTAAATTTATATTGAAGGAAATATAATTATGGAAAAATTCACATTCATAGGATGTGTTTTCAACAAGCCTAACCCCTAACCCCTAATAAACCCTAAATCTTTCTACATAAATTTACATTTTTAGTAACTAAATTTAATATTTGTAAATTTCCTTTATTTTCCTAAACGCTAAACTCGAAACATTAACCCGTAAAACCTAAATCATTCCACATAAATTTACATTTTTAGTTATTGAATTTAACATCTATGTGAATTTCTCATATTTATATTTCTTTATACATTAACTCACATTTATAGTAATTGAATTTATTCATGTGAATTTCCCATATTTACATTTTTTTTTTTACTTAAGTTTACATTTCTATTAACTAAGTTTCATATTTAAAAAACTCCCAGATACCATATGATATTGATTTTAGATTTTGCCTATATACATATATATCATAAGTTGTGAATTTAGGGATGCAAATTGCAATCTTTTTAAGAATAATAAGAACCAAATTGTTATTTTTTAAAGAATTTCGCATCGATCACTCACATACTACATGGAAGCACTAGTGCCTTTGGTTGCTTATGGCTAGTACATATAAGTATTTTCCATGAGCGAGCTTTACCAGTCCCTGACTTGGACGCGGGCTCTATAGGAGGATGAGAAGCTCACACAAGTTTTCTCGGTTAAGTGAGTCATGAATAGGGTAAAAGGAGTGTATCAAATCTTCATGAGAAAAAATATTGCTCATTCTTTTCCAAAGGTGTTTGTAACTGGCTACTAATTGCATAAAATTTGCTCTAAAAATCTTTGCTTTTGTAGTAATAAATCCTCTATTCGATTATAAAATTGTCATGTCAACAAGTAAATAAAATACGGTATAGAAGATAATAATAAAACAATTCCTTTTGCCAACATAAAGGACTTTCTCTGAATCTTATTTTTGATGTATCCAAAAAATAAAATAACAAAAAAAAAAATTCCACATACATCCAGCTTATAAGGAGGTAATCCTTGCTCATGACGATCACAAATCTTTATGTCAAGCATTAACTGAAATAATGACTTCACTCACCTCTTATAAAATCTCAATCTCAACATTAATCTTTGTAAAAATATCAAATGCACCCTCTAGTAAGCCTTACTTATACCAATTTCATACAAGCCTAACCTTGGTTTCCACTTTTTTTTTTTATATTTAATTCCATGCATCATCTCAAAAGCAACAAGAATATTATTGGTGACAAGTCTATTAGTCACTTTGGTTCACAGATAAACACTTCTAAAGGATAATTATTTATTGTGTATAATGTACCTTCACAATAACATGACTAGTTGAATAGGAAAGTAACCCTTTGCATACTCCTGATGTAAATATAACATTTAAAGCGGGGGATTAAGAGGACTCGTTTTTGTGATAGTGATTCTTAAAATTATAATGTTTTTAAACGAAGTCAATCAATTCCATAGTAAATGAAAGTATAATTAATGGTGAGAAAAAGATATCAATGTTACGATAGAAGGGAAAACCTTAAAAAAAAGATAGTTAACTAGCATAGATTGAAGAGACATTATTACGTTTTGAAATTCGGAGGGTAAAGTGTTAAAGATCATAGTTCTGAGGGAACTTTTGTAATTAATGGTTTTCTTATTTTTTGAAAATTTTTTTAAAGAGTTTTGCGAAATAACTTTATATTTTATACTATTGACAGTAAATGATGTTCTAACAATTAAATTAATTTTTTGAGAATCTGATTTATGACTAGAACAATTTTGTATTATATTTTATACACTACGATATGGATATTTATAAATCAAACCATTTAAAAATATAATGTTATCACTAAAAAGTAGTTTTTATCATTAATACAAAATAAATCCTATAATAAAACTCCTATGTATATATATTTTAAGCATCACAACCAAGGTTATTAATTTTTATCAAACAATCACATGGTTAAAACACTCCTATTTTAAGCAATGTGGATGAATCATGGAGTATATGAACACGTTCGTGGCAGTCCCAATCAAAAACAAAAGCAATCATAACACAAAAACAATTGCTCCAAGTTTCAAGTTTGGCTTGGTATTATTTGGAGGAGCACTGCACGTGATCCGTCCAATCAACTTTCTCATCCGTGGAGCCCCCACCCAAATATTTAAAATTGGCGCCACATTTCCCCATCACCAAATCAGAACCGTCCACATCTGGGACCCTCTTCGAAGCCACAAATCGGACGGTGAGGATTGAATCACAATTTGTACACGAGCATCACATGATAATATATATACACCCACCCTCAGGCCTCTCTGTTAAATAGTCAAACTCGTAGCATTTCATTCAAACAGAAACAGTTGTGAGTTTTCTCTCCCCTCACTTCGCTCACTTTGATGGAGAGGCCAGAGATGGAGGACGAAGAGGCAAGGAGTGGAAGGATGAGAAGAAGAGCAGCTAGGCCCAGTAAGGCCATTGTGGTAAGCCAAGCCCGGGCCATGTTGCCGGCGGTGGCGAGGCCTCTGGGAGTGGGGAGGTGAAGCTGACTGTGGTGGCCGTTTATGAACGTACGGCTGAGATTGGCCGACATGCCGGTGGTGATGCAGGAACTTGCCACTCGAGCACTCCTCGACGCCCAAGGAGACGAGGTGGCCCAATCCCACCTGCCTAGCCGTGTCCCTCAAGAAAGTGAGCTACTTTTTCTTCTTCTTTTTTTCAGCATGAACAGTGTGATTTTTTTAATAAATTTATTAGGTTATTCTTTAAACATTTTAAATTTATATAAGTTAGGTTAATGATTTTTTTTCCATAATTGAAGTTATCCAAAATAATTAAAAACGTTGTAGCCCTTAAATTTTAATTAACCGTAATCTATTAAGTTGACATTAAAGATTAACGTAAATAATATAAGAAAAAATTAACTAATTGTTTTTAATATTACATTAAGTTAATTTTTTTAGTTGACCCAATAAAGACTCAAGTACTTATGATAGGTACTAGAATGATGTTCATATCAAATTGATATTTTTATATAATGATTATCTAATAGACATGTGTGATGAATTTATGTGATGATTTAATAAACTTGTGTGATGGCTTACTAATACAAATAAAAAATGTGTATAAGTATATTTATTTATACCGATTTTATTTGTATGTGTATAGAAAGTATATTAATTACTTGCTTAATAGTGTGAAAACAAGAGAAGGTTCACTAAGAATGTTAAAAGCGAAGTTGTAGGATATGCATGAGGTGTCATTTTTTTATTTTTCAACCTACGTTACGTATCCAAATTGGTTTGTGTGGTGGTTGGTTTTGTCTTTAATAAACATAAAAAATAATAATTATTATATGTTCAAATATATATATATATGCATATACATAAAATATGTAATGTAATACATATGACATAAATGTACTGATTCTACAAATGTGTAATATAAATATATATAGTAAATGGTTATATGTTATATATTTATAAATAGTAAAATGGATATATGTTTCATATGGTTTAAAGAAAAAGATTCTTATCATGTATGTTAGATGAGGTTTGTTTTTGCTTCACAGATTTTATTACACATTTGGATCTATACTAAAAAGTTAATTTGACTATGGCAAAACATTTGATGATAATTTACATATTTGACTATGGCATAATATTTGATAATAGCCTACATATTTGACTATAGTAATTATGCCAAATTCAATCTTGGTGATAGCAAATTTATAATTTTATAAATTTTCATCTCAATGCTCTCTCTCTTTCTATCGTTTATTATCTATGTCCATCCTCCTCTTCTTGTACCCATAATATAGAAAAAAAAAAAAAAAAAAAAAGCCTCCATAAATTAGCCAACAAAACTCCACTCCCAATCCTTTGATATTTCTCAATATTTGGAGTTGAAATAAAAGATTAATTGAGGTATGATTTCTTATTTTCTTTCTTATGTGTTTTCGAATGTATGAGAGATTGAGGTTGATTTTAGTAATCAGATGATTTTAGGGTTAGGATTTTGTCTTCTATGCATGATATATACATATATATATATATTTTGATAGAAATGGGGGATTCATGATTTTATGTTTGAGAAACTTGTCTTTAGGTTGATTCTTTTTAAGTTATGGGGTTTATGCATATGGTTGGTATTGATTTTATTTAAGAATGAATTTTTAATGTGTAATTTTCAGATTTGGTTATCATTGGAAAATTTCTAGACTTTATAGTCAATATTTAACACTCTGTTTAATAGTACAAACAGACTTAGTTTTTTACAAATTTAGTATTGTTAGAAATCTTTAGATGTCTACATTCTTTTAAGATAGATGTCAAATCATTTGGAGCTCTGTATGATTTATTATAAATTTTTAAATGGCAGAGGTCTGACTGCTAGTTTTAGTGAAGTTTTATTATTAGATTTCAAAAATAGTTTTAAGAGTCCAAATAGACTCCATTTTTAATAAATTATATGCTGTTGGAAAGCCCTATATGTCAACATTATTTTGAGACTAGTTTTAGGTCGTTTAGAATTTGGTATGAATCTTTATGAATTTTCAAAGAGATGATGATCTAACTATTAGTTTTTGTATATTGTGAAATCGTTATGTTTTTATGATTCAACGTTATTGGATAGTGAAATTGGCTTTTTAGGGTACTATATTAAGTTGATGGCTGCATGAATGGATTATTATGACCTTTTAGTAATTTATTATATTTATTATTCATGACATGAATGATTCTAGAGGTAAGCACTCGAGAGTCTCAATCGTCACATCATCGTTAAAGAATTTAAAAGCTTAAGTAAGACTTTTAGGTAAGTGCACTCTTACTTGTAACATGAATTTATTAATTGAGAAGTATATATATTATTGATATTGATGATGATATGATGTTTAATCTTATCTTATTATGGCGTTTTGATAAAAAGTAAGTATATATATTTTATATGTTAAAATGGCGATAAAAGTAAAATAAATATTATTTTATTTAAGTTTGTGAGATATAAGTATTTTATTAAACTTTGTTTATATAAGTTAATTCATAGTACAGATAAAAGAAAAAGTAAGATACAATGATGGAGAAACCTGAAGTGGAAGCACAATGATATGTGATAAAAAACGAGAGGAACAATCTTACATAGATTAGGTTAAAGTTTTTAATATGTTTTTAGACGTTAATTATGATTTTTTTATGGAAGTTTATGTTTGGATTTTTCCTAATTATGTCGTATTATATGGATTTTATTATTATAATACACATGAAGGTTTTTTTGATAAGATAAAAATTACTTTTAAAAAAAATTTTCATTTTTTTTAATAAGTCAAGAATATTACTCAAGTCTTATTATTTTTCGCAAATATTATGGAAGATGAATGTCAAAAAAAAAAAAGATAGGTTAACTATAATGGTCCATGAGGGGTCGTTATGGATATAGTATCAGAACGGTTTCCTATTTTCTATCACACATTGCCATGTATCCACTTCAAACTCCTCATAATAACTAATTAATTAATTCCCTTATATAGATGAAAATATAAGACCTTACGAGGATATATTCTATTAATGAAAAGTATGAATCCTGACTCGATATCCTAAAATAAAAAGTCCCTTTATTTATAAAATTTCATAAATAACGTACAACAAAAATAAGATGGTGCACGGACAATGAGGACACGGAGGTCGTGGACATGGTATAGGCCAAGTGCCAGTCAAAGCTGAGGTTACTGCATAACTTAATTTTGTAGAAATATTTTGCATCAAGGCCAACAAAGATATCATGGATAAGCTGAAATCAAGGCTCCGGCAGAGCCCAATTTAACAGAGATGGTGATGCAGCTATATAGACAAGTTCAATAACAACAGGCTTTTGTTGACAATTTACAAACTAATAGAAACAGAGTTAAAATTCATGCCGATCCACCAATTCCACAACTAGTGCAGCATTGAGGGGTTCAAGCTATGGCAAATCTTGAGCCTTTATACATTAGGTTAAAGAAGATGAAGCCAAAGGAATTCAATGGTTCAACTAATCCTTTAATGGCCTAAGGCTGGTTGAAGTCTGTAGAGGTGATGTTGAATTTCATGGATTTAACAGAGAATGAGAAATTGAAATGTTCTTCCTATTGTTTGATGGATAATGCTAGAATCTAGTCGGAAGGAATGGAACTAAGTAGAGATGTATATCTGATGATATGGCGAGATTTCATCTAAGAGTTTAATGAACAATACTTTAACGTGTCTATGACCAAAGAACACTATAATGAATTTAGTAATTCCCACCAGGGAAATCTATCTGTAACTGAAGCGGTTCAATGGTTTAACCAACTAGCATGCCTATGTCCCAAGATGGTGCCAACTAAGGAAGAGCGCCTAAGGAGAATGATAGAGATGCTTAAGCCCGAGATTACAGTGATTGTTGATAGTGGAACTACCCCATCGATCACTGTAGCTAACTGTGTCAAGTGTGTCATTCATGCTAAGTATCACCTGAAAAAGGAAAAGGAAGGTCAGTCTCATCAGAATGAAGCCCTTAACAACAATAACAACAACAACAACAAGCATAACTGCAAAAACTTCAGAAATCAAGGCAAGTCTCAAGGAGAACCCCCTGCTCAGCTCCACAGTATGCTTACTGCTCTTGATGGGTCTCAAATTTCTCAAGGATGACTGCAGGCCCTTCTACTTACCACTAATGCTAGAATTCTCATCATGACAAAAGATGAACCTATCACTGAGACTTTCACTGTTGTTATAGGTCAGATACTTGTTAATAACTAGTATACTAATGTTCTTTTTGACATAAAAGCTATGCACTCCTTTGTGTCTTCTTCTTTTGCTAAGAAATTAGGATGTCTTAAGTCAAAGATTCACTACGACACTACCATCAGGGGAAGTGATGTTGTCTATTCATTGGTTATGAGTAGAACCAATGAGGATTGCTAATAGGGAGCTTTACAGTGATCTGATCATGCTCGATATGTATGACTGTGACCTAATTTTAGGAATGAATCTATTAGGAAAATACAATGTACTTATTGAATGTCAAAAACGTATGATCATATTTAATTCTAAAGGAGAGGCTTAGTTTGAATATGTTAGTGATCCAAGGAAGAAGACAAAATTGTTCTTGTCAGTAGTGAAGGCCCGAAAGATGCTGGCCAATGGTTGTACCGGTTTCTTAGCCAGCATCATTGATAAGAAGAAAAAAGATAAATTGATAATTGGAGATGTGCCTATTGTACAAGATTTTGGAGATGTGTTTCTAGAGGAGTTGCTAGGTTTTGTTGCTAGATAGAGAAATCGAGTTCAAGATTGACTAACACCAGGCACTACACCAATCTCCAAGACACTATATCGCATGGCACCGACTGAATTGAAAGAATTGCATCAGTAACTTCAAGAGTTGTTGATAAGATCCACCCTAGTCATTTGTCGTGGGGAGCTCTAACATTGTTTGTGAAGAAGAAAGATGGAACAATGAGACTCTAAATTGACTATAGAAAGCTGAACAAGTTGACTATAAGAAACAAGTATCCATTTCCAAGGATCGATGATTTGTTCGACCAGCTATAAGGTGCAACGATGTTTTCAAAGATTGATTTACGATCTGGTTATCACCACTTGAGGATCAAGGAGGAAGATGTTCCCAAATCAACTTTTTGATTTTGTTACAACCATTATGAGTTTATTATCATGCCTTTTGAGTTGACCAAAGCCTCTACTGCTTTTATGGACCTAATAAATAGTGTTTAAGGAATTCTTAGACAAATTTATCATAGTTTTTATCGACAATATTCTCATATAATCAAAGACTCGAGAAGAACATAAGAAGCATTTAAGAACAGTATTGCAGACATTAAAGACACACCAATTGTATGCCAAATTATCCAAGTGTGAATTTTGGTTAGATCGTGTGGCATTCCTTGGCCATGTGATTTATAAAGATTGGGTGATGGTAGACATTGCAAAGATCAAGACCGTTAGTAATTGGAAGAGACCAACTAATGCAAGTGAGATCAGGAGTTTTCTTAGTTTAGCGAGATATTATAGGAAATTTGTAGTTAATTTTTCAAAGTTTGCCATGCCACTTACACCGCTTGCTCGAAAAGGAAAGAAGTTTGAGTAGACTGAAAACTGTGAGAAAAGCTTCCAAGAGTTGAAAAGACAACTCACAAGTGCTTCAATCTTGACTATTCTTGAGGGTTCATTATATATAGTGATACTTTCAAAAAGGGACTTGGCACAATTCTGATACAGAATGGAAAGGTGATTGCTTACACCTCAATGTAGGATAATAAATCGGTAAAAACGTATCAGAGTGGCGCAGCGGAACAATAAAAAATTTTTTGGTCGTTAAATATCTCATGATGTCATATACAATAAACCAACAACAATTAAAACTCATACCTCAAGGACGCCAATCTTGCAGGAGGAGAATGACCGGAGGTTTCAACCAACTAGCCTTCTCTACTATTCTTCAATTCCCGAATGGCTGAGTGTGTGGGCACTCTGAACCTCGATCGGTATGCTAGCACTGCTAGTCTTCTTCCGACCATCCAGATCTCTAAAGAACTTTATTGTCACGATGAGCTGTGCAACAATAAGCCTGCTCACCTGAGAGTCTGTGGTCTGAGAGAACTGGAGTGGCAGGACCTCTATTTATAGACCTGCATGAGGTGATTCTCTGAATTCGAATTGGACTAAGAAAAGATTTTCTCCCTTATCCATAACCAAAAAATCTGAATTTTCCAAGGGAGAATCTCCACAATTAAATTCGGTTTTCCCAGGATAAATCCAATCCAAATCTAAATAAGATTTTAACTAGAATTTTATCTCCATTTTCCAACCAAAAAATCCGAATTTTTCTTGGAGAAAATCTCCTCATAAATTTCGCCCATTATGGATAAGGGAGAATCAAAAATTCCACTAGGATTTTCAAGCTTGAATCTTATCTCAACCTTATCCAAAGTAACCGAATTTCCTAGGAGATATTCTCCCTAATTTCGGCCACTTTTTAGGGAAGGAGAGAATCCAAATTCAATTAGGATTGAAGCTTGAATTTTCCCTTGAACCTTATCCACAAAATCTGAATTTTTTCATGAGGATTATCCTCAAAAATTTCGTCCACTTTTGTTGGGATTTAGATTCAAAATTCAAGTAGGATTCTAACAAGATTATCCTCTCCAAATCCAACTCAAATTCGAATTTCAAACCTTGTGGATTTTCCACAACAAATTCGAATCCTACTTGGACTGTGATTCAAAATTTGAATTTCAAATTTCAAATTCAAATTTCAAATTTGAATTTCAAATTCAAATTTCAAATTCAAAATTCAAATTTCAAATTTCAAAATTCAAATTTCAAATTCCACAAAACGGTTGTGTTTCATATTCTTGTTCTCATGGATAATTTTCTACAACTCCAATCCAATCTCAAATAAAATCATGGCAACTTTATTTGGAGTTCGAATAATTGTGTACTCTATTATCCAAAACAAAATCTGAATCCAATCAGAGAGAATCTTGTCTACCATCCTAATCCTGTGTCATCACCATCCATGCATAATAAACTAGCCAATAGCATACACAAATCAATTTGCCAAACGTTAAGGAATTATGTGGAGCTAATAGAGGGACTGATTGGACATATATAATCGGGCTCCCGTGATTCCATATGATCATCATTCTTTACCGAACAATTCAATCATATGATCACTAGTTTCAGAGTCATACCACTATAAACCTGAAACTGAACTCCCAATTATATACCGTATTACGTAAGCCTGTGACGAGCTACTATCCAATGACCTTGTCATATATGCAAAACCCTCATATGATATCCATGATCAGCCTTAGGTCAAAGTCCGTTTAATCCTACTGATCAGGCTATCTTAAAGTTCCATTATACCACCGAATTAAGAAAATGATTATTCACCATATGTGAATAAGAAGTCATCCGCCCAACAGACGACTCAAGGCCTTGTCCATTTTCACATTCAGTATAATACCTTTAAGAAGATACCTTTAACTCCTTTAACTCCTCAGAGCTATGATTCCGATATCTGCAAACAAACCCTTCATCGTATACAAGTCATGCACCCAACGAACCGGTCTATAAGCTTACTACCTCTGAGACGCTTTAGCCATTGGAACATCAAAGTACACAACTCATATATGTGAAGAAGTTCATTTGCTCAGGATTAAGATTATTGCATAATGAACGTCAAAAGCAGATTGATCCACTCATAGCGAACTACGTAGATCAATCACGCTTTAGTCCCGGCCTAATATGTCACCACCAAGTAACATATCCATGTCTCTACTTGGGAGTCCAGCTCCAGACAGTCAAGACAAACCGTCCCCTCTAAGGCTTTAGACAACATAATAGTCTTAACATGAGTTAGATGCTCGGTCTAACCCCATAGACTACAGACCATAGTTTAGACTGCTAACTTTAGAACATTGTCTTCTCGCATACAAAATTCCATTGCATGCAACGTTCTAACAGTTTTAACACAAGCAGTCAGTGAGCCATATTTGCTTACATTTACTTTAACATGTAAATAAGACGAGGACAGATAGCAATGTAATGAATAACCTCTATGTATAATTTTATTATCCAGTTCAAAATGAATACATCAAAATGTCTCTAATACTTAGGGCATTTTCTAACAATCTCCCACTTGCCCTAAGCCAGCAGATGTACCATGTTATGCATCCCCATGGCCTCTACATGCCTCTCAAAGTTTCTAGCCACCAAAGTCTTAGTAAAGGGATCAGCGATGTTGTCCTCGGACGCGATCTTACATACATCCACTTGTCCTGTCTCCACATGCCCTCTAATAATATGATATCTCCGATCGATGTGCTTGGTCCTCTTGTGGTGCCAAGATTCCCTTGTGTTGGCAATAGCCCCTATATTATCACAGTAAAGTGTGATAGGCTTGTCAACACCCGGAATGAACTCAAGGTCTCTAAAGAACTTGCGGAGCCAAACCGCTTCTTTAGATGCCTCAGTCGCAGCCACATACTCAGCCTCCATAGTAGAGTCAGCTGTGCAGCCCTGCTTCATGCTCCTCCACACAATGGCGCCTCCTTCGAGTAAAAACACTGATCCAGATGTCGATTTCCTCGAATCCCTACAAGTCTGGAAGTCTGAGTCCGTGTATCCTACGGGTGTTAGGTCCCCTCCAGAATACACCAGCATATAATCCCTCGTTCTCTTAAGATACTTGAGTATATGCTTTACTGCTTGCCTGTGCTTGGTTCCAGGATTCGCTTGATATCGACTCACCATACCTACTGCCAAACATATGTCCGGGCGAGTGCAAAGCATAGCGTACATAAGGCTACCCACAGCGGATGCATAAGGGACCTTACTCATACGCTCTCTTTCTTCCGATGTCTTGGGACAGTCATCCAATGAAAGAGTTAGACCGGCAATAGAAGGTTGTGAGCCTTTCTTTGCCTCTAGCATTGCATATTTGTCAATTATTTTATCTATGTATGAAGCTTGGGATAATGCTATCATTTTGTTCTTTCGATCTCTGAAGAGACGAATGCCTAGAACATAATTAGCTTCTCCCAAGTCCTTCATGTCAAACTGTTGGTGTAACCAAAGCTTGACCGATGATAAGTTCCCTACATCATTCCCAATGAGTAGTATATCATCGACATAGAGTATCAGAAAGACCACTTTTCCATCCTTAATACGTTTATAAACACAAGGTTCATCAACGTTCTGCTCAAAACCAAATGTCTTAATCGCTTGATCAAACCTCTGGTTACATGAGCGGAATGCTTGCTTTAATCCATAAATGGATCTAAGCAACTTGCAGACTTTCCTTTCTTGGCCTTTCGCTACGAACCCTTCGGGCTGTATCATATAGATACACTCTTCAAGATGGCCATTCAAGAATGCCGTCTTGACATCCATTTGCCAGATCTCGTAATCGAGAGCCGCAGCAATGGATAGAAGAATACGGATAGACTTCAGCATAACAACAGGCGAAAAGGTTTCCTCGTAATCGATTCCAGCCTTTTGCGTGTATCCCTTTGCAACCAGTCTAGATTTGAAAGTTTCCACTCTCCCTTCCGCATCCTTCTTTCTTTTGTAGACCCATTTGCATCCAATAGGTTTTATCCAATCCGGCAAATCTACAAGTTCCCAAACAGAGTTGGATTTCATAGAATCCATCTCATTGTTCATAGCCTGTTTCCAAGATTTAGAATCAACATCCTTTATAGCTTCATCATATGTGACCGGATCTTCCTCATGCTCATGAGCCTCGACCTGGTATACCTCAGCATCATACATGAAGAAATTAGGTTTCTTCGAAACCCTCCTACTACGACGAGGCACCCTAAATTGTTGATCGTCTGCAGGTCTTTCACTGGAACTCGGACTTGCATCCAAGACCGAAATCTGTGGAGCAGTTCTTTCACCCGATAACTCCTCTAGCACCACTTTGCTTCGAGACTTAAAGTCATTCATGTGACTTTCCTCCAAGAATGTCGCATGGGTTGAGACAATGACTTTTTGTTCCTTCGGGTTATAGAACAGACCTCATTTTGTTCCTTTTGGATACCCTACAAACATGCATAATTCTGATCTTGATTCCAACTTTTTCGCATCCCCATCCAGTACATGTACCGGGCAGCCCCATATTCTCATATGTCCAAGGGAGGGCTTCCTGCCACGCCACAATTCATACGGAGTTCTAGGAATTGATTTGCTCGGAACCTGGTTCAGAATATAGCACGCCGTTTGTAAAGCATATCCCCAAAATGATAATGGCAGCGTTGAGTAACTCATCATGGACCGTACCATATCCGATAAGGTCTTGTTTCTCCTTTCGACTACACCATTCTGTTGTGGAGTACCAGGTGCAGTCAATTGGGATAAAATCCGGTTCTCTACAAGATGTCCTAGAAATTCATCGGAGAGATATTCGCCACCTCGATCAGATCGAAGTGCCTTTATGGATTTATCCAATTGCTTTCCCACTTCCGCACGATACTCTTTGAACTTGTCAAAGATTTCGCTCTTGCGGTGCATCAGATACACATATCTATACCTTGAGTAATCATCTATAAAAGAGACATAATACTAGAACCCTCCTCGTGCTGTGACGTTCATGGGGCCACATACGTCAGTGTGCACAATTTCTAAGAGCTCCTGAGCCCTTGTACCCTTAGCTCCAAAAGACCTCTTAGTCATCTTACCCTCTAGACAAGACTCACATTGGGGAAGTCGTACCTCCTCCAGAGATTCTAAAGGACCGTCTTTTACCAATCTTTGAATCCTATCCTGATTAATATGACCAAGTCTTAAATGCCAAAGATACGCCTTGTTAGAGTGAGAAACTTTCAACCTTTTAGAGTTATCAATTAATTCAGTGTCAAGCAGTGAGTACATCTTTGGTCTGATCAAATATAGGTTTCTATCCATCCATCCAGAACAGATAAAAGACTTATTTCTACAAATATCAACTCTTTTAGTAAAAGAAACTGAATAAGAATCCTTTATTAAACAAGCTACCGATATAAGGTTCCTCCTAAAATTAGGAACATAAAAACAGTCTTTCAATAAAATAAACCTAAATTGATTAAAATAAAGGTGAACATCTCCCACTGCTTCAGCCACCACAAAGCTACCATCTCCAGTCCGCAACGAGAGGCTCCTATCATGTAGACTTCTCGTTTCCACGAACCCCTGCATAGAAACACAAACATGATTAGTGGCGCCCGAATCAATGACCCAAGTGTCTTTCGATTCTTCCACCAAACACGCTTCTAAGTAATGAAGTTCCTTACCTTCCTTACCCTTGGCGGCTAGGAATTCCCGGCAAGCCTTCTTGAAGTGACCTACCTTCCCACAATGGAAGCATTTGGACTTTTTAAGGTCCTTTGGCTTCTTGTTCTTCTTCTTCTTCTTCCCATCCGAGACAGGAGGATTAGTAGAACTAGAAGCCACTTGCTTCTTATTTGGCCTCTTCCTCTTCCGTGAGGGATTGGAAGATTCCGCCAAATTGGCCTCACCTTTAGGTCGGACCACATCCTCATCCCTGATCATCCGCTCATAAGCCTGTAGTTGCTTCATGAGCTCGGTTAGTCCTAACTCCTTTGTCGCCAGATTGTATGCGGCCTTAAACCCCACAAAATCTTTAGACAGAGTCTTGAACACCATCTCCATCTGGGTGTTGTAGTCTAACTCAACACCATTCTCGGCAGCCTCAACGAAGAATCTCATTAGAGTGATCATATGGTCCTTCACCGGAGTACCCACCTTTTGCTTGGAGTTCATAATGCTGGTGATAGCAGACTGTCGAGCCAATTTTTCTTGGCCTCTGAACATGTCTTCCAGATTGTCCATGATCTCCCCAACAACTTGATAAGTCTCATGCTGCTTTTGTAAAGCACTCGTCATGCTAGCAAGGATGTAGTATCGAGCTATTTCATTGGATTCTCTCCAACGATTATAGGCAACCGGGACCTCCTCAAGTGGTGTGTCAGGTTTGGGCCCAAGTGGGCATGGTTCGTCCAGTACGAACTTGTGTCTCTCGCAGCTGAGAACTATTAATAGATTTCTTTTCCAGTCTTTATAATTATCGCCATTCAACTTATTTTCAGTAAGTATCGAAATGAGGGGTGTCGGTGACATTTTGAACTGAAATAAAATTATACTAAACATCATTACAAAGCCCAAGCAAATATACAGATAATTTAGCAAATAAAACATACAAGTATGTTCCTACATGAAACTTGAAAAACATGTAGCATTGCAACGGTAATTCTCAGCACCTATTGCCCCAAGCCACCGAGGGGTGGTCATGAGAACAAATAGCCGGAACATGGACCCCGTCCAATTAATATATGTTGTCTTAAATCCTCCAAGGTTAAGACATATATTAATAACCGCTTATTTGGCCACCAGTTTAGTTAACAGAGCTTCTAGGGAAGGTTAATAACTAAACAAGTCTTGAGTGTATAACCATTGTTTACATAGCCCGATCCACGTCCTACCAAGCCACCGAGGGGTGGTCATGAATAGGATCGTACCCGAACACGTTTTCCACATAGGAGATCCAATCTAGTATACCGGCGACGGTAAACACCTACCGAGGGGTGTGGTCAGGGCAGAACTGACGCGAGGCGTTACCATGCTTTCACATATGGATCAACAATGGAGGCCGTAAGTTTTGTTTGAAACTCTCTCCCACTCAATATTTTGAAAAACATGCAAGTTTTGACAAATTATGTATGATCAATATAGTATGAGCGGCACTCACCTATCCTATATGACATGTTATCAAATATGCGTACAAAACATCCATCAATACATATTTATACATCCATGACATATCACAGAAAAAATAATTGACAGAATAACCAATCTATGGTTCCATCCTAGAACAAAGAAAATAAAGATTACAAAATTCCATCCAAAGCATTCTTTGGGTCTTGAATTCTGTTCCGTCTTCTTGTATCCATCTTTATGTAGCCTCTCCATTTATTTCTCATCCCAAGAATTATTTAAAATTTAAATCTCCAAAAATTTAAATTTCAAATTCAAATTCCAAATTTGAATTTCAAATTTAAATTTCAAATTTAAATTTTAAACAATTTTAAACATCATGTGTAATAATATGTAATTTCAAAAAATTTGAAATTTTTAATTACATATTTTTAAACATGATTTAAAATTAAATCTCAAATTTAAAAATCAAAATTTTCTGATTTTTGGACCGTCGGACCGCCGCCCCCGTAGGCAGCAGCCGCCGTGGGCAGCCACCAACCCCGGAGGGGCTGGCAGCCCACAGCCGCCCCCTATGCAGCCCTGCCGGGCTGCAGGCCAAGCCTGCAGCGCCAGGCTGCACGCCCAGGCTGGGCGCAGCAGCCGGCAGGCTACAGGCAGCGCCTGCAGCCAGAGGCTGCACGTCCAGGCTGCGGCCAGCCTTGGGCAGGCCACGGCCACCCCTGGGCTGCAGGCCAAGCCTGCGGGCGGGGTGGTGTGGGCCTGCTTAGGGGCTGCCGCAGCCCCATCCTGCCCGAGGGCTGCCGCAGCCCCATCCTGCCCGTCGGCCTATTCTGAGGAGTCGTGTCTCGATTTTCGTGTCATATTCCAATTTACCTATTAGGATCTCCAAAAATTAATTTGAATCCCAATTAAATTGAAATTTTCCACACAATCAAAATTTCAACCTTTAAATCAAATTTTATTTTTTAGGAAAAATAAATTACGGTCTTTAATCTTCAATCTCCTCCAAGAATAATTACATAAAAATTCCTATACCGTTTCCGGTGTACAAAATTCTAACCGTAAAATTCTAAGAGACAAAAAATTAAAATCCATGGGAAAATTACAGTGTTAATAAACTGCTCCCATGGTTACATAAAAAATTCCTAGATACAATTTTTCTAAATTTTAAGGAACCATAACCGGTATAAACAAGCATGCTTATAATAATTCAGAAAAAAATTAAAATAACCACATACTTTATACATAATCCATGATAACAACATAAAGGAACCCTAAAATGCCACTCTCTAAATATTAAATCCATACATAAATAAAAAGACTAAGTAATTGTCTAATTTATGTACATGGCATAGTCATGAGATGACTCTGATACCAATTGTAGGATAATAAATCGGTAAAAACGTATCAGAGTGACGCAGCGGAACAATAAAAATTTTTTTGGTCGTTAAATATCTCATGATGCCATATACAATAAACCAACAACAATTAAAACTCATACCTCAAGGACGCCAATCTTGCAGGAGGAGAATGACCGGAGGCTTCAACCAACTAGCCTTCTCTACTATTCTCCAATTCCCGAATGGCTGAGTGTGCGGGCACTCTGAACCTCGATCGGTATGCTAGCACTGCTAGTCTTCTTCCGACCACCTAGATCTCTAAAGAACTTTATTGTCACGATGAGCTGTGCAACAATAAGCCTGCTCACCTGAGAGTCTGTGGTCTGAGAGAACTGGAGTGGCAGGACCTCTATTTATAGACCTGCATGAGGTGATTCTCTGAATTCGAATTGGACTAAGAAAAGATTTTCTCCCTTATCCATAACCAAAAAATCTGAATTTTCCAAGGGAGAATCGCCACAATTAAATTCGGTTTTCCCAGGATAAATCCAATCCAAATCTAAATAAGATTTTAACTAGAATTTTATCTCCCTTTTCCAACCAAAAAATCCGAATTTTTCTTGGAGAAAATCTCCTCATAAATTTCGGCCATTATGGATAAGGGAGAATCAAAAATTCCACTAGGATTTTCAAGCTTGAATCTTATCTCAACCTTATCCAAAATAACCGAATTTCCTAGGAGATATTCTCCCTAATTTCGGCCACTTTTCAGGGAAGGAGAGAATCCAAATTCAACTAGGATTGAAGCTTGAATTTTCCCTTGAACCTTATCCACAAAATCTGAATTTTTTCATGAGGATTATCCTCAAAAATTTCGTCCACTTTTGTTGGGATTTAGATTCAAAATTCAAGTAGGATTCTAACAAGATTATCCTCTCCAAATCCAACTCAAATTCGAATTTCAAACCTTGTGGATTTTCCACAACAAATTCGAATCCTACTTGAACTGTGATTCAAAATTTGAATTTCAAATTTCAAATTTCAAATTTCAAATTTCAAATTCGAATTTCAAATTCGAATTTCAAATTCGAATTTCAAATTCGAATTTCAAATTTCAAATTTCAAATTTCAAATTTCAAATTTCAAATTTCAAATTTCAAATTTCAAATTCCACAAAACGGTTGTGTTTCATATTCTTATTCTCATGGATAATTTTCTACAACTCCAATCCAATCTAAAATAAAATCATGGCAACTTTATTTGGAGTTCGAATAATTGTGTACTCTATTATCCAAAACAAAATCTGAATCCAACCAGAGAGAATCTTGTCTACCATCCTAATCCTGTGTCATCACCATCCATGCATAATAAACTAGCCAATAGCATACACAAATCAATTTGCCAAACGTTAAGGAATTATGTGGAGCTAGTAGAGGGACTGATTGGACATATATAATCGGGCTCCCGTGATTCCATATGATCATCATTCTTTACCGAACAACTCAATCATATGATCACTAGTTTCAGAGTCACACCACTATAAACCTGAAACTGAACTCCCAATTATATACCGTATTACGTAAGCCTGTGACGAGCTACTATCCAATGACCTTGTCATATATGCAAAACCCTCATATGATATCCATGATCAGCCTTAGGTCGAAGTCCGTTTAATCCTACTGATCAAGCTATCTTAAAGTTCCATTATACCACCGAATTAAGAAAATGATTATTCACCATATATGAATAAGAAGTCATCCGCCCAACAGACGACCCAAGGCCTTGTCCATTTTCACATTCAGTATAATGCCTTTAAGAGGATACCTTTAACTTCTCAGAGCTATGATTCCGATATCTGCAAACAAACCCTTGATCGTATACAAGTCATGCACCCAACAAACCGGTCTATAAGCTTACTACCTCTGAGACGCTTTAGCCATTGGAACATCAAAGTACACAACTCATATACGTGAAGAAGTTCATTTGCTCAGGATTAAGGTTATTGCACAATGAACGTCAAAAGCAGATTGATCCACTCATAGCGGACTACGTAGATCAATCACGCTTTAGTCCCGGCCTAATATGTCACCACCAAGCAACATATCCATGTCTCTACTTGGGAGTCCAGCTCCAGACAGTCAAGACAAACCGTCCCCTCTAAGGCTTTAGACAATATAATAGTCTTAACATGAGTTAGATGCTCGGTCTAACCCCATAGACTACAGACCATAGTTTAGACTGCTAACTTTAGAACACTGTCTTCTTGCATACAAAAGTCCATTGCATGTAATGTTCTAACAGTTTTAACACAAGCAGTCAGTGAGTCATATTTGCTTACATTTACTTTAACATGTAAATAAGACGAGGACAGATAGCAATGTGATGAATAACCTCTATGTATAATTTTATTATCCAGTTCAAAATGAATACATCAAAATATTTCTAATACTTAGGGCATTTCCTAACACTCAAGACAATGGAAGGATTATGAGAGAAACTATCCCACTTATGATTTAGAATTGACTGCTGTAGTTTTTGCATTGAAGATTTAAAGGCATTATTTGTATGATGTGTCATGTCAAATTTTCATCAATTATCAAAGTTTGAAGAACTTGTTTACTTAAAATGATCTGAATACGAGGTAAAGTAGGTGGCTGGAGCTAGTAAAGGATTATGATTGTAAAATCCTTTATCACCCGGGAAAGGCCAATAGGGTAGTTGATGCGTTGAGCCGAAAGACCAGTACTACATTAATGTTTGCTAAAAAGGATGTCTAAGCCTCTTCAAAAGGAGATTCATGATTTTTGTTTGGAGTTTATTGTTGGACAGTTGTCGGTAATGACCTTGTCTCTGACTATTCTTGATGATATTCAGAGTAAGCAAGACATTGATCCAAGCATTGTGAGGATTAAGAGGGAAGTACTTGAAGGGAAATATGAAAAATTTAGTCTGATAGATGACAGAGTGCTAAAGCTTAAAGGACGGTTATGTGTTCCTAAGGATGAAGAATTGAGGGAGAGGATTCCTGATGACGCGCACAATACCCCATATACGCTTCATCCTAGTGCAACCAAGATGTATATGGATCTTAAGAGTAGTTTTTGGTGGTTTGGAATGAAATAGGATGTAGCACACTATGTCAAGTGTTGTATATCTTTTCAGCAAGTTAAGGCCGAGCACCAAAGGGTTAGAAGGGTGCTCCAGTCGAATCAGATTCTGAAATGGAAGTGGGAAGACATTACAATAGACTTCATTACTAGATTGCCAAGGACTACGAACGAATATGATGCTATATGGGTAGTTATTGACAGATTGACTAAGTCAGTGCATTTTCTTCTAATTCGAACAACATTCTCACTAAAATAATTGGCAAAATTGTATGTGATATAGATTGTAAAATTCCATGGTGTTCCTAAATTTATTATCTCAGATCAAGATAATAGGTTGACCTTTCATTTTTAGAGGAGCGTTCAATGGGCTATAGGCACAAAATTGAAATTTAGCACGGCTTTTCACTTGCATACAGATGGTTAGATAAAGAGGACTAATTAGATCTTTGAGGATATGCTCTTAGCTTAAGCCTTGACCTTCAAAGGGAGTTGGTGCAAGTTCTTTCCCTTGGCTGAGTTCGCGTATAACAATAGTTACCAAGCAACCATTGGAATGGCTCTGTATGAGGCACTATATGAGAGACGTTATAGGTCCCTAATTTATTGGCATGAGGTTGGGGAAAAGAAGCCAGCTAAATCAAAACTCAACCAGAAATTGATTTTTTTAACAAGACGACTGAAGCAATAAAGATGATTCAGTAACAAATTACTATAGCCCAGAGTAGGCTAAAGAGCTATATGGATGTGCGTTGGAGGCCCTTAGAATTTGAGGTTAGGGATATGGTGTTTTTCAAGGTCACTCCAATGAAAAGTGTGGTGTGATTTGGAAAAAAAGGCAAACTTAGTCCCACATATATGGGATCGTATTTGGTGATTAAGTGTATCAGCAACGTGCCCTACAAGCTAGAGTTACCTCAAGAGATGGTATCTATCCACAATGTATTTCATGTGTTGATATTGAAGAAGTATGTACCAGATCTGTCTCATGTCATCCAATCACAAGCAATTCGGATTTAAAAGGATATGAGTTACGAAGAAAAACAAGTTGAGATTTTAGACCAAAGGACAAAGAACTCGAGGAACAAAGAGATTTCTTTAGTAAAAGTTCTTTGGCATAATCACAAAGTAGAGGAAAACATATGGGAGTGAGAAAATGTTATGAGAACAAATTAACTAGAATTATTCTAAGTTTCGAAGACGAAACTTTTGTTAGGTAAGAAGGGTTGTAACGCCCAAATTTTAGCTAATCGTAACGATTAAATTGACGTTAGAGATTAACGTAGATGAAATGAGAATAAAATAATTAATTACTACTAACGTATATTGAGTTTTTTTTTTTTTTTTTCAGATGATGCGATGAGGACTCAGATGCTAAAATGATGTTCATGTCAAATTGATATTTTTATATAATGATTATATGATGGACATGTGTGATGAATTTTATATAATGATTTAATAAACTTATGTGATAGCTTAGTAAAACAAATAGAAAATGTGTATAAGTATATCTATATATATATATATTTTAATAATACATATTATATGGTTATGTATGTTTTGCTATTATATGGATTTTATTTGTATATATACAGGAAATATATTAATTACTTGCTTAATAGTGTGAAAACAAGAGAAAGTTAGCTGAGAATGCTAAAAGCTAAGTTTTAGGATATGCATGATGTGTCATTTTTTTTCAACTTATATTACATATCCAAATTGGTTTGTGTGGTGGTTGGTTTTGTCTTTAACAAGCATAAAAAAAAATTTATATGTTTAAGTAAATTTATATATATATGCACATATATATTATATAATATAATATATATGACATAAATATATCAGTTATACAAATGTGTAATATAAATATATAATAAGTAGTTATATGTTACATAATTATAACTGATAAAATGTTATATGTTTCATACGTTTAAAAAAAAAAAAGATTCTTATCATGTATGTTAAGTGAGGTTTGTCTTTGCTTTATAGATTTTATTGTACGTTTGGATCTGTACTGAGAAGTTAATCTTGATGATAGCCTACATATTTGACTGTGGCATAATATTGGATGATAGCCTACATATTTGACTATGGCAATTATGTCAAATTCAATCTTAATGACAACAAGTTCACAATTTTATAAATTTTCTTTTCAATACTATCTTTCTCTCATTATCATCATCTTGTATACGTTATTATAAATATATTAATAATTCAATAATTAAACATCTAGAACTTTCTAATGATACAAAATTTGTCAAAAATGAAGTTCGTTTATACCATTAAATAGAATGCTAAATATTGACCATAAAATTTAGAAATTTTCAAGTCATAACCAAATCTGAAAATTACACACTAAAAATTCATCCTTAAATAAAATCAACACCAACCACATGCATAAACCACATAATTTTAAAAAAAAAAATCAACCCTAAGACTAGTTTCTATAACATAAAATCATGAATCCCCCATTCCTATCAAAATACATATATCATGCATAAAAGATGAAATACTAACCCTAAAATTATCTAACCACTAAAATCAACCTTAATCTCTCATGAATTTCAAAACATATAAGAAAGAAAATAAGAAATCACACCTTAAAAAGTCTTTTATTTTAGTTCCAAATTTTAAGAAATATCAAAGGATTGGAAATGGAGTTTTGTTAGCTAATTTATGGAGGTTTTTTTAATTTTTATTTTTACTATATTACCTGTACAAAAAGAGGAGGATAAACATAGACAATAAATGATGGAAAGAGAAAGAGAGCATTGAGAAGAAAATTTATAAAATTGTGAACTTGCTGTCATCAAGATTGAATTTGGCATAGTTGTCACGGTTAAATATGTAGGCTATCATCAATTATTATACTATAGTCCAATATGTAGGCTATTATCAAGATTTACTTCTTAATACAGATGCAAACATACAATAAAATCATTAAAGCAAAGACAAATCTTACATAACGTACATAATAAGAATCTTTTTCTTTAAACCATATGAAACATATATCTATTTTACTATTTATAAATATATAACATATAACCACCTACTATATATATTTATTCTACACATTTGTAGAACCAGTACATTTATGTCATATGTATTGCATTATATATTATATATGCATATATATATTTACTTGAACATATAATTATTTTTTTTATGTTTATTAAGGACAAAACCAGCTATTATACAAGCCAATTTGGATACATAATGTAAGTTGAAAAAAAATTGACACCTTGTGTATATCCTACAACTTTGCTTTTAACATTCTCAGTCAACCTTTTTTTGTTTTTACACTATTAAGCAAGTAATTAATTCTTCCCATATATATATAAATAAAATCGGTATATATATATATATATATATCCTTATACACATTTACATCGTGTTCTTGAAGGTCAACTTTGGCGTTAAATCTCAGTTCTTTTGTTTTTTCCTTTTCACTCTTTTCTTGTTTAGTTATCCGTTCAATGACTCAAATGCTTAGATTTCGATCATGAATGAAAAGTACAAGAATTTTATGCCAAAAAACCTACTTAAAATAAGACCAAACTACTCGGCTTTATCTTTACATATCTTTTCTCAAACTATTGTCACGGACACAGAAGTTTAACATAAGCCAACAAAATCGTACAACATAATCTTCACATGCATTGACATGGTAAGTAATACCACTAAAAAGTGTTTGAATCAACTCCTTTCAACAAGACTAGCTGGTTTTCCCAGGTTAAAGAGTCTTAAAATCAGATTGGCCAAGATATTAACTGTTAGCGTGAATAAAATTGAGTTTCTATGTGCAAAAGCTCCCTGTATTGGTAAAATGTATTCTAAAGAAGTAGAGATAAGCGAAGCCGTCGAAAGAAGTTGACACCCCAATGTTTTCCTAGTAACTGGAGTTGGGCCTTTGAACTTAACCAAAATAAAATAAAGAACAAAGAATAAAGATAGATCAACAATTAAGGATACACAACCAATTATCATCTCACCCATTGTGAATCCGTGGCATTTTTGTCATTCATGTTGCTTTGCATTTCGAATAACTTTTGTTGCTCTTCCTCAGCCTCTTGTGGGTGTGCTTCTGCATCTTGCGTATCCTTAAACTTAGTAGTAGATTGCCGATACATAATACCCCAAGCACGCATATCAAAAGCTCCACGGTCCCAATGAACGTTGAATGCTTGTCCCAAATAACCAAATAAATCACAACTATAAGTAACATGTTCACGATATCAAGAATTGTAATACTAATAGCAGAGATAGACCGCCAACAAGAAAACCCAAAGAAAGAGATCAAGAAGCCAAACAAACATGACAGCCCCACAGACAAAATCACCCTAACAGGGTACCAATCTGACTCATCAGAGATTTCATGCTTTGTCTTTTTTAACTCACCCATGACAAGCAGTTCCAATGGAAACAATGGAAGGGCTTCAAGGTTGTTATATAACATCAAACACCATGTATTTAAACCTATGGTCATAACCACATGCTTTATGTAGACAAAGTCCGTGGACATACTAACAGGGTAAGCTAGAGCCCAGCTATAAGCCATGACGGTGAACTGGTAATCCATCAACACGTAAAGCATGTTTCCACCGAATAGTACCAAGTGAAACCCAACTCTTCAAAGATGGCCAAGGTTGGTGTAAGAAGAGAGTCTCTCCTATTGCAACAAAGATTGGAACGACCGAACGGAATACGATAAAGGTGTCAACATTGGTGTGGAAAATGAGCTTGTTGTTGGTGAATAGGGACAGATAGAATATGATAGCAATAGGTGGAAATCTCCACATTATGACGAGGTCAAGCCAGTCATGCTCTATGAACTTGAGCCATCCATAAACAATGACCCTAAGAGCCCTGGTAAAGTACTACATCGCATTTAGTACACCGGGGGGGGGGGAATTTCATGATGACCCATATATTGATGATGGAGTGCAGGGATGCAGATATGTAGTACTCAGCAGCTATGCCACACGGACACTTGCTATAGTAAGACATTGTACCAATTTGCTTGGATTTCAACAAAGGATTTGGGGTTTATTTGGGCATCTCTCAGTTGCTAACTCTCCTCGTCATTTTCACTAGACATCTAACAACAAACCAAAAGCATCTAAAGTTAGTAGCCTAAGCAACAAAAATCTTTATGATGCCAATCTTACACGCCAAATTCTATCAAGAAAGACATTCAAATGATGCAGAATCAATAATGTAGGAAGTCTACCATATTCTCTATTCCTCTCAAATTTCCATGAGTTCTAAGAAGTTTTGTAGGAAGTCTAACATCCATATGCTCTCCTATTCATGCGATTGATCTCTAAACAAGCTAGGTCACCTTCGTATGTCAACCTATAGCGATTTAGTTGACAAATTCGAGTCCTATAGAAAGAACTTCATGTACCAGGACTATTACCTCTCGATGAATGTTTTCTACTAACTTCATTCATCGATTTGGAGGCACTCATAACATCTTATCATATTTAAGATGCAACTTATCATAACTAAAATATTAGGTGGCAACTAGCCATTTCAAAAAAAGTTCAGGTGAAACAGCATGAAACAAACCTTTGATAACTGCTAAAAACCTGACAGCAACATAACAACACTAGATCTCCATTACTGCAACAAATCCACCTTGTCTCTTTACGTCAACCAAACACTTATTACTTGCTTTGTACAATTGTATTATCACTTATTCTGTAAAGCATATAAGTTTACTAAATTCGATTGCCACAATCAAATTTGACAAGATCTATACTACAATCATTATCATTATAAATTACTCACATTTAGGGCATTCAATTTTCCAACAGGCATTATTAGAATAGATTTGACTAGCTCAACATGTAACAGAAATCTAATTTCCATCAAATCGGCCTGCCTAAAAACTCCAAATTTCATGAACTCAAACAGCATTCTGGATTCATAAACCTCACAAAAAACATGAACCAGTATTATCACGTCCCAAAATCAAGCTCAAATCTTCAGGACTGAAAATGCAAAACCTATATTATAGAAAGAAATTTAAGGAAAGATCAACAATTAAGTTTACGCAACCAATAATCATCCTGCCCCTTATGAATTCGTGGCATTTTTCTCATCCATGTTGCTTTGCATTTCGAGTAACTTCTGTTGCTCTTCATCAACCTCTTGTGGTTGTGCTTTTACATCTTGCGTATTACTAGTAGATTGCTAATCCATAACACCCCCTAAGCATGCATATCAAAAGCCCCATGGTCCCAATGAAAGTTGAATGCTTGTCCCAAATAACCAAATTAATTATAATTGTTAGTAAATTGTTAACTATCCTAAGAACTGTAAAACCAGTAGTAGAGATAGCTCGTTGGCAAGAAAACTCAAAGAAAGAGATCAACAAGCCAAACAAACACGACAAACCTACTGGCAAAATCACCACAATTGAGTACCAATCCGACTCATTAGAGATTTTATGCTTTATCTTCTTCAACACACCCATGATAAGCAGTTCTAATGGAAACAATAGAAGGGCCTCAAGGTTTTTATACAACACCAACCCCCATGTATTCAAACCAATGGTAATAACCACATGCTTTATGTAGACAAAGTCTATGGACATGTTAACAAGGTAAGCCATAGCCTAACTCTAAGCCATGAAGGTGAACTAGTAATCCATCGTGTAAAGCACATTTCCACCGAATATGGTACCAAGTAAAACCCAAGTTTTCAAAGATGGCCAAGGTTGGTGTAAGAAGAGAGTCTCTCCTATTGCAACGAAGATTGAAATGACCAAATGGAAGACCAACATTGGCATGGAGAAAGAGCTCACTGTTGGTGAAGAGGGACAGATAGAATATGATAACAGCAGGTAGAGATCTCCAGATTGTGAGGAGGTCAAGCTGGTCATGCTCTATGAACTTAAGCCATCCGCAATCAACAACCCCAAGAGCACTGGTAAAGAATTGCAATGCAGTTTGTACACTAGGGTAAAGGAATTTCATGATGGCCTATTCATTGATGATAGAGAGCAGGGATGCAGATATGCAGTACCCAGCAGCTGTGCCATACATAGAGGCTTGTTGTAGTAAGACATTGTACCAATTTGCTTGGATTTGAACAAAGGATTTAGGGTTTATTTGGGCTTCTCCCAATTTCTAAATCTCCTCATCATTTTCACTAGACATAACAACAAACCAAATGCATCTAAAATTAGTAGCCAAAGCAGGGAAAATATTTATGATGCCACTCTGACACAACAAATTCTATGGAGAAAGACATTCAAATGATGTAGAATCAATAATGTAGGAAGTCTACCATACTCTTTGTTCCTCTCAAATTTCCAAAAGTTCTAAGAAGTTTTGTAGGAAGTCTAACATCCATATGCTCTCCTATCCATGCGAGTGGTCTCTAAACAATCTAGGTCACTTTCGTATATCAACCTATGACGATTCAGTTGACAAATTCAAGTCCTATAGAAAGTTCTTAGTATACCAGGACTACTACCTCTCGATGAATGTTTTCTACTAATATCATTCATCGATTTGGAGGTACTCACAATATCTTATCAAATTCAAGATGCAACTTATCATAACTAAAATTTTAGGGGGCAACTTGCTGAGTCAAACAAAGTTCAGGCGGAAAAGCACCAAAAAAACCTTTGATAACTACCAAAAACCTGGCAGTAGCATAACAACACTAGATCTCCATTACTGTAACAAATCCTCCTTGTCTCTTTACATCAACGGAACACTTATTACTCGCTTTGTACAATTGTTTTATCGCTTCTCCTATAAAGCATATGCGTTTACTATATTTGGTTGCCATAATCGAAGTTGACAGAATCTTTGCTACCATTACGATCATTTTGAATGACTCACTTTTAAAACTTTCAATTTTCCAACAGGCATTATCAGAACAGATTTGATCAACTCAACGAGCCACAGAAATCTAATTTGCATTAGATCAGCCTAAAAAGTCCAAATTTCATGAACTCAAACAACATTCCAAATTCATAAAGCTCACAAAAAACATGAACCCATATTATCACGTCCCAAAATCAAGCTCAGATCTTCAGGACTGAAAATGCAAAACCTAGATAATAGAAAGAAATTCTCAATAGTTTTTAGACCTAATAAGAAAATCATCAAGGAAAAACTGGATTAGGCCCATTTCTGCATACTGAGAATTTCGGGATTTCAGGGATTTTTTTTTTCATCAAACAACCAAAGAGATTTCATCACAATTAGAATCGAAAGCTAAGAACGAAACACTAATTGAATAAGGGAAATTTCAAATTAAGGCCATTCGAGAGAGAATAGAAAATCCTAACCTCGAAATTTTCTCCCTTTTTCTCCTAAAAACTTCGAGAATAAATTGGCATTTTTCTTCTTCTACTCAGTGGAATGCTCCCAGTGGTGAATGCAAGGACATTAATGTGCTTCAACTCCTTTAGTTGAGGGAGAGAGAGAAGAAAGGGGAAAAGCCGAAGACAACAGTGGAACAAATGAAAGAAAATTACATGTGGGGTTATATTTACAAGTTTAGAAGTTTTGGGGGACAAAACAAAGTTTTCAAAAATTTAGGTTAACAAATAGCTTGTCTTGTTGACCATTGCCATGGATGTTGTGTAAATAAACAACTTTTTTATTATTTTTACAAGTAAATAATTTCCTTTCAATTTGCATTATAACCCTAATCTTTTGCATAATTTTTTTTTTAAGAATTTGGAAAAAAAAAAAAAAAAAACATAAATCAATATTTAATTATTTTATTTTAAATTTGTTCTTTTTTTTTTCTTTATTTAATTATCTTAATATTTGTGATTTTTATTTTTCACCAGAATTTTTATTGATTTAGAATTTGGTTTACCTACATTTTTAGTGTATATATATATATATATATATCTTAAAAATTGTAAATTTAGAGACATAAATTGCAATCATGTTATGAACTCATGGGTTTTTTTATCAACATTAAAAAATGAGAATCAAGTCGTTATCTTTTAAAGAGTTCCACGTCGATTGCTCACATGTTACACGGCAACTCCTTATTATTACATACATAGCAACACTTGTACCCATAGTTGCTAGTGGCTAGTATGCATAAGTGATTTCCAAGGTCAGGCGATACCCATCCCCGACTTGGACACAGGCTCTCAACACAAGAAAATACGAACCATGCGAAAGCCACCTTGTTTGTTTTTTTACGGCCATTGGTCGTTAGAGAAACACAGTCGGATACTGAAGACAGATTTCTTTATTATTATTATTATTATTATTATTTGGAAAAATAATGACAATTATTGTGATGGTCCATATTGTTGAGGTCGGAGGAGATTTTCAATTAGATTTTTACGAAAATTATAACGTGATACACTCATTTATGATCCGTTTAGATGAGGTGTTTGTTTTTAGAAAATAAAAAATTTTTAGATATGAAAAATAAAAAGTTTGGAATTTTTTTTAAAAGTAAAAAGTTATTTGGGTGGGTGAAAATTTTTTATTTTTAAAATATTTTTTTTTATTTTTTAAAAATAAAAAATATTAGATGTTCAGATATAGAAATTTAAGTAGGTTTATTTTTTTTAAAATGAAAAATTTTTTATTTTTTAAATTTAAAAATGTAAAACAACGAAAGTTCAGTATTTGGCGAGTTTCGTCACGTTATGTCCAAATTCAAATGCTTGTTGTCTGTCAACTAAATAGTCATGCAAATGCAACCGTAACCCCATTTGCCATTGTCGTCTCTTGGGCCCACTTCTCTGCCTCCCCACCACATCCATTTCATTCCCTTATAATGATAAGTTTAGCTGGTATCTATAATTATAAATTCCTACGGATAAAAATACCATCCTACCCTTCCAAGACCCGGGTGGATCGGCGAACCGGACGCGACATATGCGCAACAACCACGTGTCAATACACTCAGCGTGGAACACGTGGCTACAAAACGACATTACCTTGACGTCGTTTTATTTTTCTGCCCTCGTTTTCTTTTCTTTTCTTTTTTTTTTTTTTGGCTATTTCTCTGCTGCATCTAGTGTAGAATAGTGAGAATAGATTTACCTGAGCTGCTGAAGATATTTGGTGAAGTCATCTTTGATTTTCTATTTGTTGGAACTTGCCATTGTGAAGAAGAATCTTCTTTGGGATTAAAAAAAAAAAAAAAAAAGCTAATGAAAACGACCGTAAACGAAAAAAGAAAAAAAAAAACCGACTTATTTGGGAGACAGTCATAAACTGATAATGACACTTATTGCATTATTTTAAGTGGAAATCGTATAAATATCACAATTTGATTGTTAGCAGAAGGGCGAGGAATATATTAAAAAAATATATTTTTAAAATGATATGAAATGTTGTAGAATATTTTATTTATAACTTTTAGGAAAAGTTTTGATCCACTTTGAGTTGGATAATCGGAATTGTTTTGATCAGAATTGGGTTGAGTTTAGAATTATATATTTGATTTATTAGAATTAAAAAATATAAAAATTTAAAATATGATTGGGAGAATCATTTCTCATTATTTTACACGTTTTTGTTTTTTAACATTTCAAATGAGTGATTGGAAAACAACATTTAAAATGATATGAAATATTGTAGAATATTTTATTTATAACTTTTAGGAAAAGTTTTAAATGTTCTGTCTAAAATATTTTCATTTAAATGTTTTCATCTAAATATTTTTTTCCAAATAGAAATTTAGTACTTGAAGATTAACTAAACATAAAATTGAGAATAGAATTTGTTGAGATCAAATTTCATAAATCATCTCGTATTATACACATGTCAACTCTGATCATCAAAATATCAAGAAATGAGTCAAGATGACTCTCTAATAGACAGATCAACTTATCAAATAGTCATTCTCACATATCAACACCACAAGTCAATATATGACCTTGGGCATCAATTTAGTAAAGACTATTCTCGGGATATCCCTTATTTGAAGAATAAACAATTAGATCAACCAAATCAGAATGAAATCCACTAAGTCAACTCATGGAAGCCTAACAAAGAATATTCAATGGTCGATCCCAATTAGATGGATAACACCCATTATCAAAAGTCAACATACGACTATAAATGGAAGCTAGATTAGCAATCATCATATATTATAGGGCCACGATCAATTCCAAATCAATAATAAATCACATCCAATCAATCAATGGTTAAAAAGCCAATCAATAAGAAGGAGACTTAATGTAGCAAGAAAGGGAAAGTATCTTCCATAATTGAAGGCCAAATCGTGGATATAATTAGTAAACATTTCAAGTCTCTTTCAACTATAAATATGAAGACACTTATACACAAAGAGGGGACAATCCACATGCATGTAGACATCCACACATTCGGTCACACCCAAATAAACACAGAGATCCTTCGTCAAATTCATACATACCTTTTGTGTTTACATTCTATATTCTTTCCTTTTCTCCCTTATTTTTCCATTCTCCATCTTTATTGTATTACATTCTTCAAGTATGGTGGACAATTCCACTGAAACCTACAAAGAACGAGCTCTCGTTAATGAGTGAATCTCTATAAATATTATGTTTCCATTATTACTTTACTAGACTTTATCATTGTTTTCTTACATCATGGCGACTGGTGATCTACCTGGACATTGATTGACTCATCGAACGACTCATAAACTCAATCATTGGCCCTTGATCAATTAACTATAAAAATCATCCTCTAAAGATTAAAAAAAAAATTACACTCAAACGACTACTTTTGCAAAAGAAAATAAGTAAAACTAATATAAAATAGTTCCAATTTTCTTTTCTCAAATTTTTCTACAAAAGAACACGATTTCTTTTTCCTCCTCTGGAATCTCTCATCTAATTATATTTCCTCTTATCATGACACACCATTTCTTTTTATGTCAATCTGTAATGGATCCTTTTAACCATAAATGTTATGTTCATTTATAATAGTTTAAATTACTTGTTTAACCGTTAACCTTTCATAAATTTTACGATTTAATCCCTAATATTTTTAAGTAGCTAAAGGATCCTAAACCCTTTAAAAGATATAATTTGATCATTTTTATTAAAAAAATGATTAAAAATTAAATAAAATAGATTATGCATGCAAAACATATAAATTGAAATAAATTTTCTTCTATTGTTCAGGTATAATAACTTTGACATTTTTTTAAATTTTAATTTTTTGAGAAAAATTTAAATTGCATCGGATATTTTTAAAAATAAAGATTGAGGACAACATTTTTAATTTGTTAAAGGATTAAAGACCAAAAGAAAAGGGCTGGAATTGTTATTGAATAGCTGCTTCCGACGGTGGCGTTTTCGCCACTCCCAAGTGACACGTGTTTTGGTTTTAAAACATAAATACATTTCATTTTCTTCCCAACCTCTCAGACCATGGTCTTGTCTTATTTTGCCCCGCTTCTGTAATAGCAATAACTGTCTTCTCTTAGACATGGGCAACACGTAGTTTTGTTTATCATCTCCAACAATATGCGTGAACATTTTGCATTCATCCATTAAATTTCTTAGATAAGATTTTCACCTTCAACTAAATGTAAACTTTAAAAGGAAAAAAAAAAAAGTACTTCTTTCAAGTCTGCTGCATTCATCTAAAAAAATAAACAAACAAACAATAAAAACGAAGTATACCATTCGAGATTTAAAACAAAATACAACATTTCATCCCCTTTTGAAGTATGCACATAAAATCAAAAGTTCAAAAGGGGGCATCTTAATCATATACATAATTTACTACCACTATTCCTAAACAAAACAAAAACATTGTTCATAACCAAACTAAACTACCTAAAAGAAACAACCTGAGTTTCTTTATTCACAAAATCAAACTTAGCTAATCAAAGTGTCCTAGAAAGGAAGACTAGCTAGCTCGACGTCTTAGCCTTCTTGGCCCTGGTTGCATGCTTATCACCAAGACGGTCATGACCATCGGAAGGGCAGGACCAGCCTCACCGCCCCCCGAATCTCCCTCGACAACATCGTCGCCCTGCCGGAGTAGGCAGCCAGCCGTGCCGCCGCCTCCGCGAGCCGCTCGAGCATGTCATTCACCATGTTGTTCACCACCATCATCGCCTTTGACGATATCGCCATTCCCGGATGCACCTGCTTCAGCACTCTAAACACGTACCTCTTGTACTCCTCCCTTACTGTTGTTGGTTTCCACCACAGCCACTTGAACTGTTTGTTTCACAACCTACTTCACAGACAGCACTTTCCGCTTTGGAGCCATTTTTCATTTTTGACCTAAGAAGAGCTTATTGTTAGCATGGCATAAACCATGTAAGTTAGTTACACGGTTGAATAACTACATATGAGTGGAGAGCTAATTAAAGAACCGATATGTGGGCGGTAACTCTTGTTTGGAGAAGAAGAGAGTGACAAGTGGTGGACATGTGTCATGTAAAATCTGAGCTCAAGGCTACGTGGTAAAAAAGTAAAAATGGTGAGCAAAAGAGTTTTCCGGATCTAAGGGGTGTTTCGATACAGTTTTGAATATGTATTTTTAGAGATATTAGTTTTGGAAATCAGATATGATTTTAAAGATTATGTTTGAGGTAAATGTTTTGAAAAAAAGTTGTTATAAAAATAATATTATTTAAATTTTAAATTATGTGATAAAAAATTAATGTCTAAAAATACGTGCAAGTATTATTAAAGGTTTGGAGAAATATTGGAAGTAAACAAATTTTGACTTGGAAACACCGAAACCATGTCTCCAAAACCATGATCCAAACACCTCTTAAGATTTTTATTTTTTATTTTTTAATTTGGGTTATGATCACTTTTCTTTGGACAAATTTTATTTTTCCCTTTGAATTTATGCCTTTGTAATTTTATCAACTGAATATTAAGAACTGATGTTTATATCTCTTAAGTCATGAAATATTAATAAAATTGTCTCTTAAACTTTAAACCATAAGTGAAAACACTCATTTTGTCATAATTTAATCATATGAGAAAAATTACAAAAGTAATAAATCATAGCGTAAAAATGACTATATCATAAGATTTATTTTTAAAGAAAAAAATAAAAAAATTGCATATTTGGAAATCTCAAATTTTAATAGACTTTTAAAGATTATTTTTGCAATAATAAAGATTTTTATTAAAATTAATTTTTTATTATTTAAACTAGTGTCATAGTAATCTTAAGTGGACGACATATGGTGAAATTTTAGTTTTTCTTTTGCCAACCGTTTGAAGTTTGAGGTGTGTCAGTTTTCAATGTTAAGGACTGAAGTTATGAATGTACTAAAGTTAAGGGGTATAAAAATAATTTTTTTAAGACTTGCGTGAATAAAATATGATAGAAGCTGGGGTGTTTTTACTAATAATTTAAAGTTTGAGAGCCACTATTCTTGTTAACATTTCATAGTTTTGAGAGATATAAGTATCCGTCTTCAAAATTTTGATGCTAAAATTACAATAGCACAAAAATATTGAGACAAAAAAAATTTATTGAATTTGAAGCGACCTCCTTTACGTCTCTAGAAAATTCTAATGCTAATGGACAACTTTTTCTTTTGTTTGAAGGAGAACGGAGTAAATAGCAAATTTTATAAAATAATTAAAGTAAATAACATATTTTTAAAATATTTATAATAAATATCATATGTATAATATAAATAATTTATTTACATCAGATTCAATCAAAAAAATAAAATTTTTATGTATTAAAGAAATGATTTACTTACCTCTTTATTAAATAAATGATTTATTTATGTCTTATAAATAAAATGATTTATTTATCTCTTCGTCAAATAAATAATTTATTTATATCTTATAAATATGTCATCTATCTAATAAAATTTAAATTTATCAAATAAATTTTCTATTAATTATAAACATTTTAAAATATATTATTTTCTTTAATTAATTTTTAAAAACTGCTATTTAGTATGTAATTGTAGTTAAAGAATGAAAGAACGTGTATTCTTCTCATCTGTGTTCAGTTTACTGCTTTTCCCCTTTGCATGTTGTTTGCCGTAAGCCAATGCCCTTTCTTTTTTTTTTTTTTTTTTCCTTCCTTCCAAACGAAAAGTACGAGAGATGGTGGCGATCGGCAATTAATGGAGCATATTTCACGTCAAAATCCGTCTAAACTTTTGGTCGTTTTCCTCTGCTCTTCGTCACGGGTTACAAATGTACACTTTTTTTTTTTTTTATCAATCAACACTTATTCATCACAAAATACTGAAAATACCTTCAAATTAAAATTAAAATAATAAAAGAAATTCAGATGTTAGGATATTTTGAGCATTTTAAGATCCAATGAAAGGTTAATTGAGAAAATATCTAAATTTGTATATTAAATGTATTAAAATATTATAAAAACACAAGATTTTAAATTGTAATACATACTTTCTAAATAAAAACAAAATATACATGGTATAAAGACGAATCTTCCAAATTTTAGTGTTTAGATCAAAATTATATTTTAAATATATATAATTGTACAAAATAATAAAACTTCAGAATGTGGGATATACTGTATCTAAATAAAATCATAATATAGGATGTAAGAATGTAAATAATCCTTTTTCAAGGGTTCGATGCTTAAGTTAGGAAAACATTTTTTTTTTTTTGGCAAGGGAAGAAGGGGAAAGAGAAAGACCTAGATTTAGTTAGATCTGAACATCAATTGGTGGTTGTCATTTGATTTGGTTCATCAACCGACCATATTGGTTTTCATGAAGGAAAAACCAAGCACTGAGCTGATGATAGTGAAAGGAGCTCGTTGAGGTGTTGCACGGTGAGCTCGTCTCAATGCCACCACGGGCTGATTTTTTTTTTTTTTTTTTTTTTTGACGATTTATTGTGAAGTTTTTTAAAATTTTTTTTTTCAAAATTTATGGATTATTTGCAACTTTTTGAAATTATCACATATTAAATATAATTGTAGATATCTACTGGAAATAATAGTCTATTGTTTTCTCTCTGTAAGAATGTTCTCGCAATGGTTGATCTTCTTTATCTTTGATCTTACTTACCATTCTTCTCTCTTAGATTTAACTAGTCCATGAGAACTGTGTTTCTCCTTCGATGCTAGTTCTTTTCTTGACTATGGCTTTTTTAACTCTAGCAGATGAAAGTCTAGAGAGAACTATGGATGACGGAGAACAAGTTATCAATCGCTTAACCTTATTTTTGGTGGATTACTTTTGATAACCTACTTGATTATATTTTATATGCTATCGGATTACCTTTTGTTTCATGTCGGAGAACAAGCTATCAATCACTCAACCTTATGCAAATGGTCAAAGTGCTGACGCATAAAGTTGGATTTGGATTGTCTATGCTATTTGATTTTGTTTTGGGTTTTTCGTTTTATATCACCATAGAGTATCATTTTCAGATGAAGACAACTATATAATAATTATTTTATAAACGCTTTTTTCTCTCTCTCTCTCTCTATTTAGAGACTATCTGCAGTATGTTCATTGATGACCAAACACAAGGTAACAGAGCACTATATTCCAGATATAAATGGAGCACTACTTGCAGTATTAGAGAATCCACCATTAAGGTCTTAGAGAGATCATATTAACACATTCAATATTTATATAACAGAATAGATTCTTAGCCACAACCAATATACTCAAGACAATTTGTGGGAGAGGGGGGGGGGGGGGGGACGGTGGGGTGTCTGTGTTCAAGAACATGTTCATTGAGACATTTTAATTAGCAAGTACTTAAAAATCAAACTTCATTGAATCAACAAATGAGTTTTGCCTAGTTTTTCAAAAGCTTCATTCACTTCTAGAAAAATGGATTTTTGAGTGAAGGTAAAGACATGACAAGTATTGTAACATGACATCGAACAATGGAGATGAATGCTTTCTAATGATAATAGCAGAAAACAGTTGTTAAATACATATTCAAGTGGAATAGTGTTCATCATCATCATTTTCTAAATTACATTGAACCTATCACTATCCAGTCTGTCTAACTTGTCAAAATCTAAAGTCCATCAATTTCCCAAACCAAATGTAATTTGGTATTTCAATTATTTACCTTAATTATATATATGACTACCTAAATTGAAGAAAAACTAGTGCATTCTTACATTAAAGTAATAGTACCAGAAGGCAGCAAAACAGAGGTCGATGAAGGCAGTGATGGAGGTCGCTGAAGGCAATGACGATGGAACCATGGATGATAGAAGCAGATTCCTTGATACCTTAACAAGCACACTGAAAAGGAGGGAGGGAGAGAGAAGAGATATGATGAGCCAGGAGAAGAGAGGAGAGAGCAAGGAGAGAGAGAGAGAGAACCTAAATGAATTGAGAATTTGTATGTTTCCAAAAAACATTAAAAATAGTATTATGATGTTTTTAGTTTTTATTTTTTTTTAAACTCTGTTTTCTAAAAAAAAGTTTTTTGAAAATATTAGCTAAATAGTAAATTTTCTTGTTAGAAAATAATTTTTTATTTTTGAATATATAAAGTATTTTTTTAATGATATCACCAAACATTCCGTTATATTCTTTTTCTCTCAAAAGATGTTATTTTTGTCTTAGATGAATTCAGAGGTTTAATTTAAAAGATTAAGAAGGGTAAAAACGTCATTTTGTATTTCAAAAATGATAATCAAAAGAACAAAATACCATAATGCACAGGGTTATCAAAGTGAAAACATGTTAAACTATAGGGTGACGTGATGATTTTTTTTTAATTTTAATTTTTATTTTACCCCTTTTCCCTCTCATTAATACAGGAATATAGTACTATTAGCCAGCTAGTTTCGTTTTCCTTACTTTGGTCCAACAAATGATAGGGACCTAGTACGAGTTTTTTACCGATTCTTTTAAATCTAAGAAATTTACCTGCATGGGAGCAAATACAGCTTCCGTACTCTCTAATTATATGCTCTATATTTCACCAAGAAAGTGCTGAATCAAACTATTTATTAAACCTATAATTAGTACAAAACTGATGGACTCTTTGTTGCATTAATTACGGAAAAATATATATTGTATTATATTATAATATATTATATTATAAATATAAATATACATCACATGAACTAGTTTCCAAACTGAGTACGAGTTTTTCGGGGGAAGGAGAGGATGTTGCGAAGTGAATGGGAAATTTTTTTTTTCTTTTTTTTTCTTTTCTTTTCTTTTCCTGTTTTTTTTTTAAGAAAAAGAATTTTTTGTATTAATTTCTCGTGACTTTAATGTACTGCATTAATATATATATATGCCCATACTTTATCTCTCGTGGTGTCATAAATTTAGGAATGGAGAACTCATATACGGATTGATGTCAATCGAAACTACTCGTCTTCGTCTTTTAGGTTTAATCTTAAATGTGAATCACCCGTACAACTATAGGAATACCTTATCTCTTATAAAGTCATAGATTGAGGAATAAATAATTTTGTGGTTGTCATAGATGGTGGTAATGTTACAATTGTAAATGTATTTTTTAGGTAACTTATAGTTTAAGAATCATGTCTCATTTGTTTATCACATTGTATTTATGTTACATTTTATTTAATATAATTTAATTTTTATCAAAATATAAAAGTATTATATTCAAATATCAATCATATCGTATTTTAAATTTAATATAATCACTATTTATTATTTATTAATTGCATCACATACTTTCTTTCTCTCCCTTTTTTCCATCTATTTTTATCCATCATATTATATATTCATTATTTAAATACAATTCAAATACTTTTCACCTAAACACATATTACATTCAAATATAATACAAATACTTTTTATCCAAATACAAATTGCATTCAAGACATTACATTAAAATATAATGAAAACGTAATACACTTACTAAACATCCTCTCAAAGTTTGAATATACACATCATTAATTTTATATTAGTCTTAAAGGTAGTACAATTACCGGTTGAATCTTTTTTTAAGAAAAGTTTTTTTGTTTTGCAAATTATGTTTCCTTGCCCTAGAGTTCTTTTATTTATTTATTTATTTATTTTTTAGGTTAAGGATAAGATTCATTGCAAAGAAACAAATGCAGAGTTTTAAGGACTAGATGGTCAGGTCTGATAGGATCTCTCTAGGGAAAGATGTAGGGGAGAGGCTACCCGGGAAATTACAAAAACGGCTCTACTTGGCTAGATTATGGGCTGCCATATTACATGCTCTATCCGATTTAGTAGCAGTCCAACAAGCCACAAAAGAATGATTAAACAAAGAAGAGAAAACAATCTACTAATCTCCCAATGTTCTTATCTGCCAAGACACAAAATGTTGTCAAAAACCGAGGAGCTATCTGATTCCATGATGTAGAGACGAAGTTTGTTTTCCAAAGCAAGCTTTTAATCCAAGAGAAAGGCCCAAGCTTCCGCTTGGAGAGGTGAATGAACATTGTGTTGCTCCATTGCTGAAAAGAGAGCGGCTCTATGATGGTCCCTACCAAGAGCCTCTAGAGAAGCAAGGCCATTGTAATGGCCAGCGTCAACATTAATTTTCAGGAGGCAGTGACTGGACTGGAGGACGAAGGGGTTGAAAATCTTAAGAAGTTGGTTGGAGAGCCGATAACATGCTCTCGTAGGATGGAAAATAGTTCTGATAAGCCTAGTTATAAACCTCATTCCTCATTTTCCAAATGTGATCGAGGGCAATGAATGAGAAGAGAATAAAGGAGCTATGAACTTTAGAGGACGTTTGATCATCTATGGAGAGGACGAAATTAAGCCAGTCTTTTGGGTTGGATGGAAACCTGTAAGTTCGAAGGTTCCATGATGAAGATGGTTAGATTGTGTCGAGGGCGGATCTTGGAGTTCCAAAGGGTGGTCCATTCTCGGCTCCTCAAGATACCCTTCCAGGTAATAGAATCCACAGGCTTTGTGGAGACTTCAAAAAGGGCAAGGACCTAAGATATTTGGTCCGGATAACTTGACAACAAAGAGATTGGCTGTCGTTGAGATGGTCCCAACCCTATTTGGCAAGAAAGGCAATGTTCATATCTCTGCATCTTCTGAGACCAAGGCCACCCGAAGATTTCGAAAGGCAAACAGAGTCCCAGGCCTTGAGGCAAAGACAGCTACCGCTGTCACGATCATTACCCTACCAGAAACGCCTAAGAAAAGCATCAATCTTGTCACAAATTGAGAGAGGGAGAGAAGCCGATGCATAGCACGAACAGGACGAGCAAGTCCAACTGACATGATGAGGGTGAGGCCGCCCGCCTTGGAAAGGGATTTGGCTTTCCAAACTGCCAACTTAGAATCAAGTCTCTCCAAAATATATGCATAGTCCTTAGTGCACTTGGCAGTGGAGATGAGTGGTAAGCCTAGGATTTCATTGTTGCCACGAAAGGGCTGGAGACCAAAAAGCCTGCAGGTTGAGGCTGGAGGGGAGTGGTGGGTCAGGGGTCGAGGCGCATTACGGCTGAAAGGTATGTGGGACTTAAAGGAGTTAATCCGTTGGCTTGACATGTTAGAAAAAGCCTGGAGTGTTTCCCAATGGAGATTTGCATCGTCATTGCTGGCTCTGCCAAAAACAAAGATGTCATCTACGAAGAATAATTTGTAGAAAAAATATGGTATTTTACACAGTTAAATTTTAAAATTTTTTCTTGGATTATACTAATTTATATTGCTATATAAAATAAATTATCCAATAATCTACATACGTTAAAGAAGAGATAAGAATGTCGAAGAAGGTGATCGAGAAAGTTCAACCGACTATTATTCTCTAATTCCCAAATAGTAAAGTATGCGGGCACTTGGTCTCTTAATCAGTATTCGTGCGCGGTTTTTTCCTTCTAACTACTCAGAACTCTTGTAGCTTATTATTATTATAGTGAGAGAATAATAATAAGTTAGATCACCTTAGAGTTCGTGTTTTGAATAAACTAGGAGCCCTTAGGAATCTTATTTATAGCAAATGGACTGAGTAGAATTCAAATTTGAATAGGATATTTAAAAATGATTTTTCTCTCTCCTTTCACTTAGATTGGCCTTTTTCTTACCCTAAGAGACTCCAAAAAACGGCCCATATAAGGTGTAAGAGATTCAGAAATTTGATTCAAATTTTAATCTTCATTTATCTTATGATTTTAGATAATGATTCATAAATCCAATTTAAATTTAAAATAAAACTATAACAAATTTATTTGAATTAAACAATTGCGTAATAATTATCTAAATAAAATCAATAAAGAAAAAATCCTTACTTTGTCGCAGTAGAAATAAGATAAGATTTTGTTTCATTTAAATTCAAATAGGATAATTGTCATATTTAATTTAAATTATTTATTCAAATAAGATTATCTAGATATTTAAATTAATTATCTAAATAATTAATTTATTTATATCTCTTAATTTAAAATAATCTCATATTTATCACAAAAGATAAATACAATTAATTTAAATTACAAATCACATCTTCCAAATATATATTTATCTAAACTAAATATTTGTCTAATTAATTAAATGAAATAAAATTTCCATTTTACCCTCAATGTAAAAAAACACATACACCCTGTAGGAGGTGATCTGGATTTTTCTTTACACTAAATCCAATAATCAAAACTATAATGAGCATCCCAATTGATTACCATCAATTATGAAATTATATTAAATTAATAAAAGGGCTAATTGGGCATATATATATTATGAGCTCTAATAATTTATGCAATTAACTATTCTAAATAAATAAATAAATTACACAATTATTAGTTTCAGAGTCACACTAATATAAACTTAAAACTACACTCCTAATTATATATCATATTACATAAGCCAGTGTATCAGTCCAATGACCTTGTTAAACATATAACACCCTCATATGATATTCATGATCAATTCAAGGTTGAAGTCTATTTAATCTTTTGATCACTGCTATTTTAAAGATCTTTTATATATCTAATAGGAAAATGATTATTTACTGCATGTGAATGATAAATCATTTGCCAAGTAAATAACCCAAGGTCTTGTTCATTTTCACATTTTGTATAATACTGTTAAGAGGATAACCTTCACTCCTTATTAGAGTTATGATTCCATATCTATAAATAAGCTTACATTGTATACAAGTCATGTACTTAATAAATCGGTCTAATAGCTTACTATTCAGAGATGCTTTATACTTAAGAACATCAAAGTACACGAGTCTTATACATGAAGTCATTTGCTTACTTAAAATTAAGGTTATTACATAATGAACATCAAAAGTGAATTTATTATTCAAGCAGATTACATAGATTAATTACGCTTTGGTCTAATTACAACATATCACCACCATTAAATAATATATCTATGTCTCTATTTAGTATTTGGCTTACTCTTGACAGTTAAGACAAACCATCTCCCCAATTGAATTTAGACGAATAATAGTCTTCACATGAATTAGATACTCACTCTAACCCTATAGACTATGGATTATAAATTTAGACTATTTATTTTATAACATTGTCTTCTTATAATAACTGGGAAATTTTAATGTTCTCGAAATATGGTAAATTGCATGTACACGATGAATTTCATGTTTAAAAATGTAAAAGGTATGAATTAATGTCGTGTAGAACGAGATAAAATGTTCTAACGATATTATAGATTAAGAATTCGGTAATGTAAAAGCATGCCGAATTGAGCTGGGGAAAAACAATGAATTGTAAACCCTAGCCGGTGACTCAGGGTAAGCTGAGTGCACAAAAAAGATAAAATACTGATAGTAGTGATTTTAGACGTGAGTGCGTGTGTGTGTTACTGATAGTAGTGATTTTAGACGTGAGTGCGTGTGTGTGTTACACACAGTATTGAGAAGTTGTTTTAGATGACTTCTTCTTGACCTAAAATTGATATATTTAGATTCAGCACGCTCAAATTAGTCAATTGAGCATGAAAAATAATATTTGACCCGGAGATATGAAGTATCAAGAAATTGGTCAAGATGACATTCTTCTTGATATAAAACTGATATATTTGGAATCAGAATGCTCTAATTAGTCAATAGAGCACAAAATAAAAATTTTAACTGGAATATGTACAGTATCGAAAATTGACTGACATGATCTCGGATGACGATGAAACTGATATATTTGAATTCAGGACGTCCAAATTAGTCAGGATAGCTAGAATTTTCACAAAAAAATATATAAATAGGTGAAAATTGAATAATTTTGAAAAACTACAAAAACAGTCCAGAGAATTTCTCTCTCCTCTCTCACGACCCCATGGATGAACAGTAGCCAACTTCCGATTCCAGCCTCCGTTTTCAACATTGCCGGTGTCATCGAAAAGCTCTCGACGAGCTAAGTCCAATGGTGGGTCAACGCGACGGAACGGAAGCCGGAGCAGCCCGCACGCACCGCCCGAAAGTCGACGGTGGCGGAAACTTCCCGACGTCGATTCTCCGCCGTCTAACCTCCAATCAAGATGAAACCGATCCCGTTAGTTTCGTCTTGAAGAGCACTACAAAACCCAGCCAGTGGTTTGTCTCAATGGCCGCCGCCCGAAGTCGCGACGTCACCGCCGTGAAGCTACCGTGAAACCCGCCGTTTCCGGCCGAGTTGAGGGACATTGGGGGTACCAAAATGATCAGAGTTTAATGGGGAGCAAAAGCCCTCAAACAATTTCGGGCAACAACCTCGGCACGGCGGAGATTCAACGCTGCCGTCTTGGGTCGAGTTTTCGAGATCGATTGTCGACGATTGGAGCTTCCAATGGTGAAATTGACACCACCAATGGACTCCTCTTGTTGAGATCTTCAAGGTGGACACCTCCATTGTTCACGCCGCCACCGTTCGCCGCCGGTCAACACCGGAGTTAACGCCAGTCAACGACGACCTGGGGGTGGAAAAATGAAGAATAGCCCGTTGGCCTATTTTCGACATTTTGGACACATCCGCGGCATTAGAATTGCCAACCGGGATTTCAAACGTGAAGAACAGAGATAAAAATTTTACGTAGTCGAGACCGAATGGTTTGTTCGATCGCCGACGGGACGATTTCGATAGCGATTTCGTTCCCTTCATTTCTTATTTATGTATTGGAATGATTTATACATAATTTGTATTCAAATTGTAAAAAGAAAAGGAAAAAAAAGAGTAAAATGAATGAAATGTCAGAAAAAGAAAATGTATGGGAAATGTGAAAATTTTTACGTAAAAAGTTGAGTTTTATGTAAAAATTAGGCTTTTGGTATAGTACGTGGTAGAATAAAGTAGATTAAATGGTTTTGAGGCATTTCCTAAACGCCGGAGACCTAGAAATTTAGCGGTAATGTTACCGAAATTTTGAAAACGACACTAAGGGCATTTCGGTGAAAAACGAGAGGCAAATTATGTTCAGTAATGGAAACCGAGACCCCTCAATGAGTTAAGCTCAGAAAATGGGAAAATGAACCTTTGAGGAATAGTAAACTATTCCTCCGAGGTTGTGAAAATGTAAGAGAACGGGAAAACCAATGTCAAGGGTATTTTAGGTAACGAAAGGTAAATTTGAGGTCGGGATGAAAACCTAAGCCCACTTGGTGTCTAAGGCTTGGGATTAGCATAACAAACGTTTCAAGAGTAGTGAAATACCTATTTAAGACCCCGAAACGTGAGAAAAACGAGAAACGACCCTAGGTGTTGGAATAGTACCACTCGAGGGTCGGATGACCAATAGTCGTCTTTGGAATAACAATGGATGCTGTAAAAGTATGTAAAAGCTTAAGAAATATTATTTTATGATATTTGGGCTTAGAAAATCTTGTTAAAAGTTATAGTAACCATATGAGGGTCCCGAGACCCGTCAGGGGCAAAATGGTCATTTTGACTAAAAATTTCTGAAAAGCTCGAAAAGGACCGTGAATGCCTAAGGATAGTTAAAATGAAATTATAAAAGTTGAATTTGGGTCTTAAACCAACAAAAAGTAGGTTTACGATGAGAAATCAAATTAGGAGCAAAATGGTAATTTTGCCAAGAGTTAGTGTAAAAATAGAAAATGAGATTTTAGATTCCTAAGACTATTTACAGGAAATAAAATGTAGAATTTTTACGTTTTACTAAATTTTGAATATAAAATAAAGATTTAAAATAACCGTGGTTATTCCGGTTATAGGCACCTGATCCAAACGCGGCAAAGGAACGTCTGTGGAGCTGGGGAAGGAAATGCTAGCGAATGTATCTGTAAGTTCAAGCATATAATTGTCTGCACATGAACAAATTATATTGTTTGATAGAATGAATGCCTTGTAAGTTAAATGTTTAAATATCGGCGTATGAACAATTGTATATTGTTTGCTGTGATGACTGATATGTAAGTTCAGACAGTTGATTGTCTGCAATTTGATATTACTATGTTAATGTTTACTTATGTACTTTTCGTACAAATATGTAAAGTCCTACGGGCAATAGGGGTATAGTTAAACTAACTCACCTAATGAAATGAGAAATTAAAAAGTGTATAAATAATATACTATGGAGAAGTGCTAGGGCACTATAGTGTGGTTAATTAAAAACACACATAAAGAAATAAATGTAAAGACCTACGGGCAATAAGGGTTCTACCGTGGGACGATTCATATGAATGTTACTGGTGGAGAACTATAAGAAAGATGGTAATGAAACAACTAATGGCGTACCGACTCCCAGTAATGATCACCTGGGGGTTCTTTTTCAGATCCTATAAGGATAGAGCTTGGGGCTCATTAGACTGGAGGATTGACCGACGGGTCTCTCTTAGTAGCGCGCAAATTATCAGTACAGCCAATATGGATCCAAAACCAAAACTAAATGAAAGATAATGACCCAAAATTGAATTGGGAACCATAATTGAGAATAATAGACACTAACTGTAAGTTTAGTGGTCTTAGTAAAAGTTGACGTAACTAGTGTCCGGTCGAAGTCGATGTGATATTGCTGATGAATAGTATTATTTATAGTTTTTGATACCACAGTTTGGTATCACTGATGAATGTTTGATACTATGTGGTATGAGTATTCTATATGTATAAATATTACTGTTACTAGTATATGTTACTAGTAAATGATGTATTGTGAATATGCTTACCAAGTATAAGTAATTTTGAAATACGTTATGATTACTCTGATGCTACAGCTGGTATCAGATATGCTGTTTAATATATGGTAAGAGTTGTTATATATCATGTATTTATATTTGAACTTATTGAGCTTTAGCTCACAAGTTTGTTCATGTTGCAGGTATGAAACCTGTAAGTCAGAATATTATCTATGGATGACGGCAGGAGTTGCGTGTGCCAAAGGGATAGGGAATCCACTGTGGATATGGTCCTGCTACAAGTTTTCCGCTGAGCGTTAAAAGAGGAGATTTGAATAAAGAAAAGACATGTATTGCAAAACGATTTGAATTATGTATAATGTATAAAGTATGTTTGTACTTTTAAAAGTGACAAATATAGTTCAGTTTAATTACGTTATGTTTACAAAGAAGAAAAAAAAATGATTCCAAATTTCACAAAGGGTTTACAGGAAAGAAAAGAATTTAGGCGACTCGACGAAGTTCACGAGCTATTTCAGTCGGCTAAGGAGCTTGATTGTAATAGTTTCGGTGGACCGAGGTTGGGGGGGCCACACTTCTCATATATAAAATTCATTATATACAACATTCTAATAGTTTAAACACAAAGTACTCAATGAGCCCTATTTACTTACATTTACTTTAAAATGTAAATAAGGACGATGACAGTATATCATAGATATAAAGAAAAACCTCAAATATATTATTAACTAGTTCACAATAAATGAAATACATCTTAAATGTTTTTCTTTCTTAGGACATTCCTAACATAAATATGAGAGTACAAGGCCAATTCTAGAAAGCTTAATTCCTTTAAAATACCCTTTCTCCATTCTAAGGTTGATGAGCCTTGAAAGGACATCTGTGCAATGATGAAAATGCAGGGGGAGAGTAAGTCCCATTGATGAAGGCCACACATAGAAGTGAAGCTTTTAAAAGGTCAGTCAATAAGAATAAGAGTGTTGTTGGCAGAGGGGACATAAGACATCACCCAAGCTATCCATTAAATATGGAAACCAAAGCTAATCAAGAGACTTTTGACAAAGTCCCAATCCATTCTATCAAAAGCTTTATCTAGATCAATCTTAATAACCATATGACTCTCTTTGCCAGTTTTCTTGTTCAGCTAATGGACTAGCTGAATGAGCACAAAGTTGTCATAGATGGACTAGTTAACTACAAAGGCCATTTGAGTTAGAAAACAATTTGACGAAGTAGCGGGTTAATTTAGTTGGCAAGAATCTTAGTAATGATCTTGCTTATCATAGACCTAACCATTGGGTAGTAAGTGACATTACAAAGAGATTGGCTAATAGTGGTTCACAGATAAAGGACTCTCTACCATGGGTAATAAGGTAATGTTGGAAGCATTGATATTGGGTGCAAGTGATCTGTTAAAAAGAACTCTTTAACAATACTAAGTTGGAATTGCAACTAAGTTGAAATTATCCAAGTCTTAAGTTGAAATTCAAGGAGTAATTAAGTTGTCTAGAAAAGGAATGGACATATCGACGATAGTAGTATCAAAATAAATCTCTTTTAATTTGTTCATAAAAGCATTTCCAATAGCTTCCCTAAAGCAAAGATGATTACTATTGGCTGATAACTCTATAAAACAAAGTTATTTTACTCCTTTTTCATGCACAAAAATTAGTTTATCTTTGATAATTTATTTATTTATTTGATTTGTTTATTTTAATTTAGACTTTTTATAAATTTTGTGAAATTTTTATTTAATTTTGCTTTATTTTATCTTATCTTTTTCCTTTAATCATAATATATTAAATAACCTTAAAATTAAATATTTCCAATGATTTTACTTATAGCTTTTTATTCTAGATATGTAAAATTTTAGCACTTTATTTGTCTAAAATGAAAAAATTCATGTGTTGGAAGTGGGTCCTACAAAGCATTATTTTTATGTCAAGAAATTATGAACTTGACTGATTTTGTTTGATTATCTTATAGATACAAGTATTTTAAAAAAAGAATCACTCTAATCAGAGCTTGTATTAAGAAGTTATGATAATTTCTAAGATTAGATCAATAAAGAGATAGTGCACCTAAGACCATATGAGCTTAATTTTTTCATTCTGATAATGATGTAACACATGATGAAGGTTAGAAAAGAACCAATAAGAATGTGATATATATCATTCTCTTAGTTTTAGTAAATTAAAATCAAGTTTATCTACATCGTACTACATTGGATCCTTCCTAAACACATGCACTATATTGTGACTACTGTAGTAAGTTTGAAAGTACAACGATTACCATAGTAAATTTGAAATTTTTGTTTTGTGTTGTACCAACTACTGTAGTAAGTTTAAAAATTTTATGGTATGTTGTATGTTGAGATTAGGTAGAATAGTATAAAATTATGCCTATAAAAAGGTATTTTGGGAGAAGCTTGAACACATACAAAATTAGAAAAGATAAGAGATAGAGATAGAAAAAGATCTGTGAAAGAGATCTGAGTTAACAAAAAAAAAAAAAAAAGAAATTTCTTTTCTTTAGTTTAGTTTCATTTTAAAAGGATGAGTTTCTGAAGGATCTACTGGCATAAATATCAGTATCCATTCTAGACTCTTTTATTTTATTTTAATTTTGTCCTTATTTTTAATATATTTTGTTATGTTATTTTATTTTTCATTATGAACTAAATAAACTTTTGTTAAGAATTATGATATATTTTGATTATAATGATTTAATTAAATTAAGCATATTATTATAATTGTCATAATTGTTGGTGTATTTATTCTCAAACTTAATACTTTCAAATCTCTAGTCAACTTTTGAATGATTTAAGGAACAAAATGAAAGTGAAAGAAAATTTTTGTAACATGACTCCAGAATAAATACCATAAAATTTGGAATAGAGTAGAAATATATCTATCTACTTTTATGTGTTCATATTATTAACTACTACACATTTCTCAATGAACACTATTTATAATCGAACTCGGATTCATATTTTTTTACTGTTCACACATACAGTGTTATTTATATATACAATACTATTCATATATATGTAATGTTCATACAAAACTATTCATATATCATGAATTCTAATTTACCAATCCTTTTTATAAATTTAAATTTAAAAATATAGAATTTATGTATAACTTGAGAAAGAGTACATAAAGTAAAAAGGATAGTTGATTATTAACAAACATAAACACAAAAAATATAATAATGTATTTAAATAAAATTAAATCTAATTAATTATAGTAAAATCACAATTCCTAATATCTGTGAGTTTGATTGTGTATTATCAATTTATATTCATTTATTTTTTTAATTTAATTTAATTTATTTAATTTTTCACTCGTAATATATTTTTTATATGCTCAAATAAAATTAAAATTAATTAATTTTGATATTTAATAATATTATTCTCATAGGAACGATACTTTTCTTTATCATTTTATTACTTGTTTGATTCGTGTACTTGTCAAAAATCTATAACAAATTTTTGACGCCATTGCTGGGGATAGAAATTTATTAATATTAATTCCAATTAATTTTATTTTTAATTTGAAATATTTTATTTATTACTATTATTATTATTATTTTCAAATTTCTAGAGTTTTAGGTTGTGTATAAAAAAAACTAGAAAAAGTAAAGATTTGCCACTTACACTTTTCGACCCTGAAATTGAAATAACATTTTTTAGATTACTTAGGGAAAAAGGAAAGAAAGTCAACATAGCCAAAACTATAGAAAATGCCAACGAAGAGAGAGCCTTGTGAGACTATGTAGTTCCAACAATCACTAGCTTTAATTCAAGCATTCGAAGACTATTGATTGTAACTAAAAACTTCGAAATCGAGCTTGCAATTCTTCAGATGATCGAGACCTTTGTTTAATTTGACGGACTTTTAATAGATAATCCAAATACACATATAACCAATTTCTTAGAAATATGTGACATCTTCAAGTATAATGGAGATTCTAACGATGCCATAAGATTGAGACTTTTTCTTTTCTTGTTAAGAGATAAGGCAAAGAGTTGGCTAAATTCACTTCCTCAAGTAACTATCACCACATGGGAAGAATTAGCCCAAAAATTTTTGGCTAAGTTCTCTCCTCCTTCCTAGATTGCTAAGATGAGGAATGATATCACTCAATTTGTACAAACATGTCCTGGAGACTCTGTATGAAGCATGGGAGAGAAACAAAGATATGTTGAAAAAATATCCTCTTCAAAATGGCTGCAAGTACAAACATTCTACAACGGGTTAAATGGAAACACTAGGACCTTAGTAATGTTGCAGTAGGAGATGCCCTTATGAGGAAAACCATAGATGAAGCATATAAGCTGTTAGAAGAGATGGCAGAGAACAATTACCAATGGCCAGCTAATTGATTTTTATAGAAGAGAACCATGGAAGTGTATGAGAGAGATGCTATTGTTGCCTTAACAGCACAAGTGACTACTCTCACCAAGCAACTTGGAAGCATGAAGTTGAATGCAATTCAAACCTCAACCGTAAGCTATGACCATTATGGAAACCCTAACTTAATAAGCCTATCTGAAATCCATTGTCAACCTAAACAAGCAAATTTTATTTCAAACTTCAACTGGTAGCAATACAACCCATGTTCCAATGTTTTAAATCCAGGATGAGGAAACCACCCAAATTTCTCACAGAGCAACAATCAAAATAATCCTAGACCTCCCCTTAGATTTCAACCACCATAAGAAAAAAAAGCCTTTATTGGAAGATATTGTCACTAAATTAGCCATCACTACAGACCAATTAGCTTGCAAAATTGACCAATTCATCACCAAAACAAAACAACAAATCCAAAACCAAGCCACCTCTATCCAAAACCTAGAAGCACAAATGGGCTAGATTGCCAAAATACTTATAGAAAGAACACAAGGTGCTCTACAAAGCAACTCTAAGACTAATCCTCTAGAGCATGTAAAAGCAATCATGTTTAAAAGTGGTAACCAGTTGAAACATAACCAACCATCAAAGAACCACTTTGTTCACCAGTAAAAGAGATAAGTCAAAAGGCACAAGATAAGGAGATAATTCAAGCAACAGCTGAGTTAAAACCTACCATTAGTGTGACACCACCACTGTATGTGCCATCGATCCCATTTCCATAGAGGCTTCAGAAGAAAATTTTAGATAAGCAATTTTTTGAATTTCTTAATGTCTTTAAGAAACTTCACATCAACATTCCGTTTGCTGATGCCTTTAAGCAAATTCCCAGCTATGTGAAGTTCATGATTGAGATCCTATCTAACAAAAGAAAGTTGGAAGAACACGAGATGGTATGCTTGACAAAAGTGTATAGTGTAATCTTATAAAAGAAGTTACCACCAAAGCTCAAAGACCCACGAAGTTTTACTATTCTTTGTATAATCAGAAATTCTCTTTTTAAGAAGGCCTTTTGTGACTTAAGTGCCAACATCAAACTAATGCCTCTTTTTGTATACACAAAGTTGGGATTGGGAGAAGCTAAGCCCACCACAGTTTCTCTACAACTAGTTGATAGATCCATCAAGTACCCTAGATATATAATAGAATATGTCCTTGTTAAAGTTTGCAAGTTCATTTTTCCTATGGATTTTGTTGTCTTAGATATGAAAGAAGATCAAGATATTCCAATTATTTTTGGTCAACCAATCCTTGCCATTAGGAGGTCTCTGAGTGAATAGAGAAAGGAGAACTCATAATGAGAGTCCAAGATGAAAAAGTCACCTTCAACGTCTTCAAAGCAATCAAATTCCCATCTGAAATTGACTGTTGTTATTGAATAGACACCATTGACCAATTAGTGACACAAGTGTTTGAGCAAAACCATCCGAAGGATGGACTTAAAGCATGTCACACCAATAAAGAGTTGCTTGACAAAGAATATGAAGAGATCAAGGAAGGTATTGCCTCTTTAGAAGTAATACCTATTGCCCTAAAAAGGAAAAGTTAAAGAATTGGGGATAGGTAAAGGTCTCACAATTTCATCTATCATTAAGCCACCTACCCTAGAATTGAAGCCACTTCTTTTCCATCTCAAGTATGCATTTTTGGGAAGCACTTCTACCCTTCTAGTCATTCTCTCAGCATCCCTAAACGAAGCTAAAGAACAAAAATTGCTACGTGTTTTGAGAGAACACAAGGCTACTTTAGGGTGGTCCATTGTTGACATTAATGGGATTAATCTTTCAATTTGCATGCATAAGATCCTGATGAAGGAATACTATAAGCCAATAGTAGAGCATCAATGTTGTCTAAGTCCAAAAATGAAAGAAGTCATGAGAGTTGAAGTACTTAAGCTGCTTAATACTAGAATCATTTACCTAATTTTTGATAGCTCATGGGTAAGTCCAGTATAGGTGCGTAGTACCTAAGAAAGAGGGCACAATCGTGGTAAAGAATGAAAACAATGAAGTCATCCTAATAAGGACAATTACTGGATAGAAGGTATGCATCGATTACAAAAAGCTAAAAAGACAGCCTGTAAAGATCACTTCTTATTGCCTTTAATTGATCAAATGCTGGATAGATTTGCCGGTCACACTTATTATTGCTTTCTTGATGGCTATTCTAGATACAACCAAATTCCAATTGTACCAGAAGATCAAGAGAAAACAACTTTCACTTGCCCTTACGATCTTTTGCATTTCAGATGATGTCATTCGGTGTTTGCAATGCCCTTACTATGTTTCAAAGGTGCATGATGTCCATTTCTCTAACATGGTTAAAAAATTTATTGAGTTTTTCATGGATGATTCTCTATCTTTGGGATGTTGTTTGATGATTGTTTGGCCAACTTAGCCTTAGTGATGAAAAGGTGTGAAGAAATGAACTTGGTCTTAAATTGGGATAAATGTCACTTTATGGTGAAAGAAGGAATAGTGATAGGCCATCAAATTTCTACCAAAGGGATTGAAGTGGATGTGCCAAGATCGAGATCATCAAAAAGCTACTACTTCTAAATTCTATGAAAGGAGTTTAAAGTTTTCGTGGACATGTAGGATTTTATCAGCGTTTCATCAAGGAATTCTCTTAAGTGACAAAGCCTTTATGCAACTTATTAGTGAAAGAAATTCCTTTCAGATTTAATGAAGAATGTCTACAAGCATCAGATTAGGGCTTACCTTTTGAGCTTATGCGTGATGCAAGTAACTATGCCATTGGAGCTGTGATGGGCCAACAAAAGAATAAGGTGTAACATGTGATTTACTATGCTAGCTGATCCCTGACATATGCTTAGTTGAATTATGCAACCACCAAAAAGGAGTTACTGACAGTTGTGTTTGCCATTGATAAATTTCAATCTTATCTAATAGGCACCAAGGTGATAGTATATGTAGACCACTTAGCCATTAAGCACCTAATTTCAAAGAAGGATGCCAAACCAAGATTGATTTAATGGATCCTTCTTTTACAAAAATTCAACCTGGAGATTCGTGACAAGAAGAGCTAGGAGAATCCTATGCTAGATCATCTTTCTCAATTGGAATTAGGAAGAGAAGCTGAAGTGTAATCAATCAATAAAGAATGTACTGCTAAAAGGCTTTATGCTATGTAGAGAACCACTGCTCCATAGTATGCTGATATTGTAAATTACCTGGCAAGTAACATTGTTCTTCCTGATTTTAGTTATTAGCAAAAGAAGAAATTTTTTTCTAATGTAAAACATTACTTGCATAATGATCCATATCTCTACAAGTAATGCCTTAACCAAATCATTCAAAGATGTATCCTAGGTGATGAAGTTGAAGATGTTTTAGGACATTGCCAATCTTTTGAGTACAGAGGCTATATTAGAAGAACAAAGATAGCAGCCAAGGCACTCCAATTTGGATTCTATTGGCCAACTTTGTTTAAGGATGCTCATGCATTTGTTGCTGCCTGTGATTGCTGCCAAAGGACTGAAAACATTTCTTGATGGAATAATATGCCTTTGAACAACATCCTAGAAGTTGAACTATTCAATGTTTAAGGTATTGATTTCATGGGACCATTTCCATCATTGTACAACAATAGGTACATTCTCGTAACGGTAGATTATGTCTCCAAGTGGGTAAAAGCTATTGCCTTAGCATCCAATAGTGTGAAGGTGGTGTTGAATTTTCTTCGAACATACATCTTCATTCATTGTGGCACACCAAAAGCAATCATCAGTGATGAAGGTAAACAATTCTGCAACCGCTACTTTGAATCTTTATTGACTAAATTTAGGGTAAGACAAAAGCTCACTATAGCCTACTATCCCCAAACCAGTGGTCAACTAGAAGTTTCAAACAAGTAAGTGAAGTAGATACTTGAGAAGACAATAAACTTTACAAGGAAAGATTGGGCTAAGAAACTAGATGATAAACTATGAGCCTAACACATAGCTTTCAAGAAACCCATAGGAATGTTATCATATCGCATTGTTTTTGGAAATGCTTGCCATCTACCTGTTGAGTTAGAACATAAAGCTTACTAGGCTGTAAAGAGCTTAAACTCAGACATGAAGGCTATAGGAAAAAAAAGACTACTGTAACTAAATGCCTTGGATGAATTCAGAAACAAAGCTTATGAAAATGCCAAGATCTAAAAAGAGAAAACAAAGTAGTGGTTGATAAACACATCCTTATATGTAATTTTGAGCCTGGCCAGCAAGTTCTCTTATACAACTCACACCTTCAACTCTTTCCTAGAAAGCTGAAACCTTGATGGTCTGGCCCATTTATTGTCGCATGAGTCTTTCTATATGGAGCTACTGAAGTTCCATCACGAAACAAAAGGCACATTCAAGGTTAATGGACAAAGATTGAAGCACTATATTAGAGGTGATTTTGATAGGCACAAGTCCTCCATCACTCTGGGTAGTCCAACATGAGCCAACTTTGAATTCAACTTGATGACTCTAAATCAAGCGCTATTTGGGAGGCAACCTATTTTATTCATTTTTGGTGTATGTATTTTTCTATTTTATTTTCATTTTTTTTCTTAACTTTTGATAGTAGATATGGAAGAAACTCTATCAAAGCTCAGGAGCAGGTTCCCTTCTCTTTCTTAAGGTGTATTGCTGAAAATACACAGGTGTAAACTGGAAAGGATAAAGCTGCTCATGCACTTTAACATACCAGAAGATTTGCATTGGATTATCGAGGCTAAGGTACAACTATTAGGAGAGTTTCCTAACTTATTTGATAAACATATGCCAGGAATAGGAAAAATTACTTTCACCAAGAAAATAAGAGTAAAGAGAATGGGAGTCTGTTTTAAATGTATAAGATGGAATTGCAACAAATATTGCAAAAACATAAGAATGACCTCTATAAATTGAGACAACAAAATCCAGTTTATAAAAGATAGTTTGAGTAAGCAGTCATTGGATGATATCCTTTTATCTTTTGATGCATATCTAAGCAGATAAGTTTAAGGTATCATTTTTGATCTATAGAGTTAATTCGTAGATGAACGAGAATGCTACAATCTTAAGAATCTGATGTTAAAAAACCATGTTTGTGAGTTTATAAGAAAACTGGATAGGAAGCTAATCCTCAACACATAGAGGCCGTTTAAGTTATTACAAAATGTAAAACCATAAGAATATGTGAGTCACAATCATAACTACTATATAAAGCTTTGTTTTTTTTTTTTGTAGGTTTTGTAATAACCTAGGACTTCTCGAGTTCTTGGAAAAGATGTAAAATTGTACATATATGACAATTTTAATGTGTGAAATATGAAAAAGTTACGTTTTAATAGTATATAGAATGCGATAAAACGTTCTAAAAGTGAAAAAGGGTGTGATTTCGGAGATGAAAAATTTTCCCAAACCGAAACGGATGAAACAACCCCAAATCAGAGCCAAAAGCCCTAGAAGGTGCACTGAATGCACTAAAAGAGGAAAAACTTACGGTAGTGATTTTTGGTCAAACGGAAGCAAAATAAGGCAAACCGATCACATAGGAGGCGTCAGAAACCTACCTACGTGATTTCGGTAAATTTTTGTTCAGTTTAACTTTTGGTCAAACTTTGACCATGAGTTAATTTGAGGAATTAATTGGATGATGTCATTCATGACATCAATAAATAATGTAATTAATGAGAAATTCATGGGAATTTATGGTGGTAGGTAGATCTAAGGGTGATAATTTAATGTGATCTTGAATGAAAGACTAGGATTAAGCTAAAATTGCAAGAAAATTTTGGCAAAAATTTTGGGTCTTTAGGGCTGTTTAGAGTCAGTGGAAGGTTGAAAATTCAGTCAAAAATTTTGGTCTTTAGTCCTTAAAAAGTTTGCCAAAAAGTCCCTAAAGTTAGGCCAAATTATTGGAAAAATTTACAATTTGATCCTTCTTACTTATGCCTATATAAACAAATGAAATGGGCCATTTAAAATCAGAAAAACTTGGTTACATGCTGCCCATTTTCAGCCGTGGCTTTCTCCCCCTCCAAACCAAAGAAAATTTTCACAAAACTTCACCAAACTAGCTTCCAAACACCTTTCAAGCTTTAAAAGTTCCTAACAAGGTGAGTCTCCATTTTGTATCCTTTTCTTGCCATTTTGTTCCTCAAAACTGTGGCATATATGAGGGGAAAAGAATTATGAAAGTTGGTGTTAAACTTTATTGTTGGTGATTGGTTAGTTTGTATGCAAGTTAAAGATTATCATAGAAGCTTGAAACAGAAAACTTGAAGTGTGTTTTTAGGGCAAAATCCATGGCCTATGTGGAAGAAAAGATGGAAAATTTTGTGACGAAAATTGTGTGAGATTAAAAACCTTAAGAACAAGAAATGTTGTCTATGGTTATTGGACATGAAAACCGTGGCTAGTGTGTAAGAGTTAGAATGAAAATTTATTAGGTTTTGATGTGGAAATATGAATTAAAAACCATAAGATTTAAGTGTGATAAAATGATCTTTGTGGTGAAAAATTTTGGTGTTGATTTACATATGGAAATTGTGGCCAATTGTGAGGAAAAATGATGAATTGATGTGTTGGATTGAATAGTTGTAAATGTAGAAAAATTTTACGTAAAAGTTTGGTACTTTTGTGTAAAATAGGCCTTTGGTATAGTACGTGGCCGGTACTAAGATTTTGAGGTGTACCTAACGTAGGGAAAACCTAAAATTTAAGCAGAAATGCTGTCGAAATTTTAAAAACGGCATAAAGGGCATTTCAGGAAACGACGGATAAAAATTTCCTCGAAAATGGATATTGAGACCTCTCGGTAAATTAGACTTGGGATTGGGAGAACCAACCTTTTTAGGAATAATAAACCGTCCCTCTAAATGTAATGACCCCCATATTCATGGAACCTACTTACCGTGTAATAAGTAATTAAGGAATGAATTTGGAGTATTTTGAAGCTTTTTGGTGCACATTTGAAGAACACGGTCAGGTACACGGTCGTGTAAGTGGCCGTGTACCGTTCAGACTGTGCACGTATGAGAGACCGTGTAAGTGTAAATGGCCGTGTAAGAGTAACACAGTTGGGTACATGGCCGTATAAGTAGCCGTGTACCGTTCAGACTATTGAAGTGTAAGAAGCCGTGTGAGTGTACATGGCTGTGTAGTGTAATACGGTCAGGTACACGGCCGTGTAAGTGGCCGTGTGCTGCTCGGGTTGATGAATGTGTTTCAGAACATGGGTGTGTGAGCAATTTCAACTAGTACACACCCGTGTCCAAAATGTACACGCCTGTGTTGCCTTGTACATGGCCATGTAGAAGGTCGTGTATTGTGCAGAGAGCCGCTGTAGAGACTCTCATGGTTCATGAAACTTAATTACTATGTAATGAGTAATTAAGTTGATAAATATAGTATATTTTCCAGTTGAATGAATTAAATGGGTACAGTGACGTTTAATTACCATTCATGCAGTGTAAAGGGGCAACCGACAGTGAAATCGGTCCACCTCATTATGTGTATGTGCGTATGAGACGTGCAATATCAAGAAAATGGTCCAGACAACCACTTCTTGACATAGAACTGGTGAACAAGTCATCAGTACGCTCGGACCAGTCATCTGAGCACAACAGTGATAATTACCCTATCAGAGGTACAGAATCGAGAAAAATAGTCCAGATGACCTCTTCTCACCCAGAAACTGACAAAATCAGAGTCAAAACGCTCAAACTAGTCAGTTAGACAGAGAACAATGAATACTGAATAGTAGATACCAAGTGTTAGGTTAATGGCCAAGACGACCTTAATTTGACGTAAAACTGATATAATTATAATCAGCAAGCTCAATTTAGTCAATTGAGCACAAAACATGAAATTTTGTTTGAGGGATACGCAGTATCAGGAAAGGGGTCAAGACGACCTTTTCTCATCTCAAAACTGATATATTTAGACTCAGTACGCTTAAATTAATTAATTGAGCGCAAAACACGTTTTTCGAGATGGGATCACACAAATCCTGAGAACTGGTCCAGACGACCTTAGATGGATATAAAACTGATAAATTTGAAATCAACACGTCCAAATTAGTCAGGATAGACTGTGTTTGCAATTTCACACGAAACAACCTCGTTATGCGTGCGTAATATCAACACAGTGTAGGCACAACTACAGTATCAAGAAATTGGTCAACATGACCTTTTCTTGAAATAAAACTGACATATTTGAAATCAGCATGTTTAAATTAGTCAATTGAGCACAAAAAGTAAATTTTGACCGGGAAATCGTAGTTTCGGAAAACTAGTTGAGATGACCTCGGATGAAAATACAACTATTATATTTGGGTTCAGCACGCCCAAATTAGTTAGTATAGCCTATGTTAAAAATTAAAAAAAAAAGTATAAAGAGGTGGAAATTTTGGATTTTTGTAAAAAGGTCCCTCTAATAATTTTTCCTTATCTTTTTTTTCTCCCCATACCACCCGTATATGAACAGTATCCACCGGTCGAATCCGATCTCCATTTTCAACACTAAAGGCACCGTTGGAAAGCTCTAGCTGAGCTGAGTCCAACGGTGGGTCGACTCGATAGAACAGCCGTCGGAGGAAGGCGTATGTGTCGCCCAAAACCACCGGTGACGCAAAACTTCTCGCTGCCATATCTCCATCGTTCGACATCCAAATGCCACGATTCTGGTTCCAATGGATTTGTGGTGAAGAGTAAAACAAAACCCAGACCTCATTTCAGCTCAACAGCTGCCGGATCGCGCTGCCTGAGCTTCGCCGTCGCTACCACCGTCACCGCCATGGAATCCGTCAATTCCGGCGGAGTTGAGTGAGACGGTGGGTACCAAAATGATCAAAATGATGCGTAGACCAAAAGCCCCAAGTAAATTTTGGGCAACAACGCTGGGAAGATGGAGAACCAATCACCACTACCATCCCTAATTTTGGAGGCTTGATTTTCGGCGATAGGAGTCTCGATTGGTGAAATTGACACCACCAATGGGTTCCTTTTGTCGAGCTCTTCAAGATGGTGGCTGCTTTTTCCGTTGCCGCTGCTAGTTAACGGCGACCCACTGACCAAAATTTAAAGAATGGTCCACTGGCCTATTTTCAATGTTTCAGACACATCCGCGACATCGGATTTGCAAACCGGAATTTCAAAAGTGAAGAACGATGATTCAAAGATTGTGCGGTCGAGACCGAACGGCTCTTTTGATCGCTGATGGGAACGATTTGGTAGTAATTTTGATCCCTTTATTCCTCATTTTATTATTGGAATAATTATGTATTAATGATGGATTATTGGCTTGAGGAATTGTAAGAAAAATGGATGAAATGTCGAAAAAAAATGTGAGGAAATGTGAATATTTTCATGTAAAAAGTTGAGTTTTACGTAAAAATTAGGCCTCTGGTTTAGTATGTGGCAGTTTAGAATTGATTAGATGATTTTGAGGTGTTTTCTAAACATCAAGAACCCAAAAATTAAGCGAAAATGCTACCGAAATTTCTAAAACAGCACAAAGGGGTATTTTAGGAAACGAGAGGTAAAAATGTGGCCGGGATGGAAACTCGAGCCCTCCCTCAGTGACCTAGGCCCGAGAAAGAAGGATAGACGTTTTAAGGATTAGTAAACCACCCATTCGAAATCTCAAAATGTAAGAAAACGACCCCTATGTCAGAATAGTACCACCTGAGGGACGGGTGTGAGCTAAGTATAAAATTTGGAGCAGTTAAATCGGTAAAGGCAACCCGATAGGCTAAACAGTCAATACACGAGGTAACCGGTCAATTGATTAGCCTGTTAACCAATCAAACCCGAGATAGGTAGAGGTAGAGCAACGTTAATTAATTTATTAGGAAAAATAAATTAATTAACCATAATTAGGAATTAGAAAATCAAACTCTCAAGAGGAGGGCTATTAGTACCGATAAGGATCGGTATCACCTAACGATAGAGTTTTTATTAGTCACTAATGACCACAATGACCTAAGTGCGAATGTTAACAAAATACGTTATGAGTATAGGAAGGTACCTGTATTATGACGAAGGTGAGAGTATAAACTGTCCGTTGACAGGTAAGTACAACTCCGCCTACAGTATGAATAAAATGAGCTTGAAATAATGATTTTTACTGTATGTTAAGTATGCATACCATGCATAAGTTGTTGCATAGTATGTATAAGAGCATATAGTTTCACAATCGCGTAGAGTGATGAAAGAACAAGTTAGATGCCATATATCCCTATCGCGTAAGATTAAGGACAGCCTAGAAGAGCATATGGCCAGAACAGATAAATAAAACGGAATTTAATAAGCGTGTCGTACTGGCCTTTTTAGTTGAAGAGGTTTTTCAAGTTAAAGTAAGTTGAGCATCCATTGATAGTTCTTCGTTTAGTGGCCACGGGCATTTCTGATGGTCTGCGCATACTCGGTACTGACACACAAGCCCTAAGTAGACATAAAGGAGAAAAAGAACATTAAAGTGTAATATGAGCATAATCAGATCATGACTATTCATGATATAGTTCACTATGTTTTCAGTTACAGTAAAAATGCATTCAGTACACGATGTATTCTGTTATGCATAAAGTATGTGATGTCTTGCATTCAGTGATATATTATGTTCTGATATGTGAATGTTTCAGTGATCTATATTAGTACTTGACATGCTTATGTGGTTTTAAGTATGTACTATGTTCTAAACATGTTTTGCGGATGACATATTGTACTTACTGGGTATAAAGCTCACAGTGTGTGTTCGTGCTATAGGTAGGCATTCTATGGCTTAAACATCAATGGGCGATGGTGGCGGCGGAGGCGGATGTGAAGATGAGGTTATGGATACTACCACGAGTTTAATCTTCCACATATTTTTGAGTATCAGTATATTTGAATATTATATTTGAATAGTATTTAATTAAACAGTTTTATAAGTATGTATGTACGAATGAACTCCCAATGATTTAGATGTTGTATTTTTAAAGTATACATATGTGAATAGTAAATACATACGCCTTTAAAAAAAATCCCCTAAAATTATGGTATCTAATTAAGTAAGTTTAAATATCAGTGTAAGTAGTAGTTTTTAAGTGACGGCCCGGGCCATTAAGGGCACGGGACATCACAGTTGGTATCAGAGCGGTATCCGGCCACCCTACCTCACATCGCCGCATGCTAACGTCATCTGTCCAAGTAAGTTAGTTTTATTTTTAGTTGGTAAATGTTTATCTATTGAAGATAACATTTTATAGTAATGAGATGACGAAATCTATGATGACGAGGATAAGATGAAGAGATGCTGAGATCATTATACGTAAAATCATGACCGTGCAGTGCTAAAAAATTGCTCAGAGTAAGAACATGGATTGCTACTCGAGTTGTACCAATCTTCAGGGCTAGTTGTCCACTAAGTTTTGAGTAGCAAACAATACTCCTGCACTCCATGAGAATGTCAGGACTGGTTTCATGCTACCAAAATGATTCCCCGATTGTACGCCATTGATCAGGATAATTGAGTCCTTTGGCTATTGATAGCTCTTAGGAAGATACTCTCATGTGTGTTAGGATTCTTATAACTAGGATGAGTTCTTAACTGCGTCGAGCTTCGCCATACCACAATCAAGCAAATATCTGAGAGGAATCCAGCATCAGTCCCAATTTTTCTTTATGGGCAAGCGGGGAAGTGAAACCACCTAAGTTTCCTAGAGTTGTGGATATATGACAATTTATTCATCAGATTGAGAGACTGTAGCCGATGTTCGATGACACAGTTCTAACGTATGCTGTGCACTACAAGGAACTGATATGGACTTGTACAATACATGTTAAGGAAGGCTTATGATGAAACCAAGGCTGAGGCAAAAGTAGATCAAGGCAGGAGAAGACCGAAAGAGAGAAAGAGACCTTGCTAAATAGAATTAGAAGAGCAATCAAGCAGAAAAAGTAGTAAGCCTTATTCAGGAAATAGTAGACATCGAGAGGAAAGTGATCAATCTCGAGAACCCTGCTCAAGCCCAAGACGATGTAGTGGCTGCCAATATGGAGGGTAACCTGGTAAACCCCGCATACCAACTGGTCGACGAGGACTATGTGGCCGAGCATCAGCCGGAAGCACCTATGGACGATAGGGAACCAATGGAAGATCCTGAACCAGCCCCTCCATCTCCCGAACACCTTCTAGAGGTGGAAGACAATGACGATGATGACGAAGAACTCTCGAAGGCCCCTCCCGAGGATGCAGAGATGGGTGACGATGAAGAGGATGAGATCCCTAACCCTTTTAGTGACGATGAATGAATGAAACATGAGCCTGAGCCTCAAGTCATTGTAGCTAGCGATGACAAGGTTAGTTTCAACTAAGAAGAAGAGGAAGACCCAGAAGAGTTCCCTCTCAGCCTTAGTGACGATGAGGATATGTCTGATGTAGAATCAGGATTGTCCTTCCAATAGCAGTGATCTATTCTATGGGAATTTTGATTATGTAAATGTATAAAGGGAAGCAATAGCTTTCCTCATTAGACTTAGCTTAATATACCCTGTTGGGATTGTATACGGGGAAGTGTATGTCACTCCCACCAGACTAAAGTCTTGTATATATTTTGTGAGAATATTACAAAAAGCAGTACAATTTTGGCCAAGGGCCTAGATATGATTTTCCACACATGACTGTAGTGTGACAGAAAGTGCAGAATGAGTCCTGGCACTCAGGCGATGTTTCGATACGATGTGGCAAATTGTATTGAACATCACAGTATAAGAAAGAGGAAGATATAATATGTATACATATATTCATGATAGTCGAGTAAGAAAAAAAATGAGATGTGATGATTTCTAAGTATGGAAGCAAAAGACACATAATTTCCTTTCCCGCTGTACGATAGGGTTACGTAGGAAAGCATAGCAAGAACATGAGCACAGACAAACCAAGCATCCTGAGAGGATGAATTGATGGTATAGCTCACAGCTATACGAGAGATGATGGAGAACCAGCAATGGGAACTAAACCAGCTTAGGGAATGGCTGGGCCAGCAACTCTAGGCACCACAGACAGTAGAGGTGCCAGCCCAGGAGGCTCCAGTAGCCCCAGAAACTTCGAGAGAGTAACCAGCTCTTCTAGCCCAGGTGGCAGTAGCACCCTTAGCAACGGCTACTCTCGCAGTAGCAATTGTTTTTCTACCAATCCCTAAGGAAGGTGACTTGTACTTGAGATTTCGACACATGAAAGCGTTAAAATTCAGAGCCAACCTTATAAAGGTCGATGACTGGCTAACAGATATCCAAGTAATCTTGGATTTTATAGAGCTAACAGATAGAGAGAAAGTGATATACGCATCCTTCACCTTGCGCAATGAGGCACGTCAGTCATGGAAGATGGTAACCATTAGGATGAACATTAGAAAGATGAGCTGGAGCAACTTCATTGAGGAATTCAAGGAGATGTACTTCAACGAGGAAGTATTAGCAACGTAGTAAGACGAGTTCAACAACCTGCGCCATGGTAGCATGACTGATATGGAGGTAGTCAGGAAGTTTGAGTAGCTGGCTCAACTTTGTCCAGATTTAGTATTGACTGAAAAGGGAGAGAGTCAGACGAATACTGAAGATGTTCAGAACAGACATTGCTGTTTAGATCTGTAGCAAAAATCACAGACTAGCGATAGTAGCAGAATGTGTCAGTAAGGCTATCCAAACCAAGTACTGGTTGGCTCAGGATAAGGAGCCAAAATCCAAATTTTAAGGCACAAAAGGAGGAGAAAACGCAAGCTGAGCAGGTTCAGGGGAAGTAGAACCCCGAGTCACAACATATAGGGCAGAACATGGGGACTAGCCTAAATAGCAGGCATTCCTATAACAACAACATGAGAAAAGGGGAATCAGGGCAACCAAGATTCTCAGAAGAATTTCCCCCAGAAAATAAACAACCAAGGAGGAAACGACAGCCAATACCTGACATGCCCAAAATGCAGAAAGAGGCACCTAGGAGAATGCAAGCAGGGAGTAAGTGGCTGTTTCATCAGTGGCAAGGAAGGCCACTACGTCAAAAACTGCTACTCCAACCCGCAGAATCGGCAGAATCAACCCTGCATTGGGAATAATCAACTTCATGCCGTCTAGACCAGGATTGAAGGCTCTTCAATCACACAAGCTAGACTAGAAGCTCCAGACAACTAAGGGAGAATCTATGCTTACATGAAGAGTGACGCTGAAGCTGGAACTTCTGCAGTGGTAACGAGCCAACTTTCTGTTGCCAACTTTAGTATGTTAGTTCTATTTGATTCTGGAGCCACCCATTCATTGTATTATCAGATTTCACTAGAAAGCTAGATTGAAGCTTAGATAGGATGAAATAGATTTTTAGAATATCACTTCCTTCAGGGGAAGTTTTATTGTCTAATTACTGGATACGTCAGATGCTAGTAATTATTGATGGGTGAGAATTGAGTGTTAACTTGATCGTCATCGACATGTACGACTATGATGTAATTGTGGGGATGGACTTCCTCACAAAATACAATGCCGTCATAGACTGTCGAAGGTGGGTTGAAGTAATCGGATGTGAAAAGTTCGTCTACAAGGGTTTATCGTTGGAGCAACCAAAGACGATGATCTCAGCAGTGAAGGCTCGCGAGATGTTATCCAGTGAATGCACGGGCTTCCTAGCATACGTAGTAGATAAGATTCAAGGAATAGAGATAGGACCCGAGAACGTGCCGATAGTCAGGAAATTCGTAGAGGTATTTCTAAAAGATCTTCTAGGACTCTCGTCAGAGTGCGAGATCTCGTTCGAGACTGAACGTCTACCAGAATCAACCCCCATCTCTAAGGGCCTATACAGAATGGGCCCTACAGAGCTAAAAGAGCTCCAAGCCTGGCTGAAAGACTAAATAGACAAGGGATTCATTCAACAGAGTTGTTCACCCTAAGGGGCACCCATACCATTCATGAAAAAGAAAGACGGAACACTGAGAATGTGCATCGACTACAGAGAATTGAATAGGATTACGATTAAGAACAAGTATCCATTGCCTCGGGTTAATGATCTATTTGATCAACTTTGAGACGCTGCAGTGTTCTCGAAGATTGATCTACGTTCAGGGTACCATTAACTGTGAATCAGGGATGAGGATGTACCCAAAACAGCCTTTCAAACGTAGTATGAACATTACGAGTTTCTGGTCATGTCGTTCGGATTGACAAATACGCCAGCAGCCTTCATGAACTTGATGAACCTTATGTTCAAGAACTATTTGGATAAGTTTGTCATTGTGTTCATCGATGACATACTTATATACTCTAAGACGTAGGAAGAGCACGAAGAGCACTTAAGGATCGTCTTGCGCATGTAACAGGACCATCAGCTATACGCCAAGTTCTCCAAGTATGAGTTTTGGCTGGAGAAGGTCCATTTCCTAGGCTATGTAGCCCCCAAGGAAGGAGTATCTGTGGACCCGGTGAAAATTGACGCAGTTAGCACGTGGCTAACTCTAAGAAACGTGACGGAGATCCACAGCTTCCTAGGCTTAGTAGGATACTACTGATGTTTTGTCGAGGTTTTTCAAAGCTAGCTGCACAGCTCACAGTGCTTACCAAGAAGGGAAAGAGGTATGAGTGGACCGATAAGTGTGAGGAAAACTTTCAAGAGCTGAAATTAATACTTATAAGTGCTCCAATATTGACCATTCCAGATGCTAGTCAGGGAATGACGCATCTAAAACCGGGTTGGGAGTCATATTGATGTAGAGTGGTAGAGTAGTCATGTATGCTTCACGATAACTCAAAGATCCTGAGAAGAGCTACCCAACGCATGATTTGGAGCTAACAGCGGTAGTTTTTACATTAAAAGCATGGAGGCACTACCTGTACGAAGTCAAGTGCAAGATTTACACTGACCACCAGAGCCTTAAGTATATCTTCACGTAGAAAGAGCTCAACATGAGGCGTAGATGGTTAGAGTTGGTAAAGGATTACGATTATGAGATCCTATACCATCCGGGAAAAGCCAATAAAGCGGTCGATGTGTAGAGTTGAAAGCATTTTACTACGTTTATGGATATCAGCGCCTTGTTGGGAGCGCTACAAGGGGAGCTATGCAGCAGTAAGATCAAGATTTTGACATGGAGGTTGTCTGACATGACCCTCCAATCGACTCTCCTAGAAGAGATCAAGATCGGTTAAGGCTTCGAATTTTCTTCGCTCAAGTCCAAGAAGGAATCTATAGAGGAAAAGGGTTTAGAGTTTATAATCTCTAGGGACGGCATACTTTACTATAGAGATAGAGGGTATGTTCTGAAAGAAGAAGAACTCAAAAAGGGAATCCTTTCGAAACTCAGGGGATGCCATATTCTATACAAGGACCTGAAGAAAAGCTTTTGGTGGCCTGGAATGATGAATGACATTGTTGAGTTCATCGTCAGATACCTTAAGTGCTAGAAGATTAAGGCAAAACACAGGCACCCAGCAGGAGAATTACAGAAAATTGAGCTGTTTGAATGGAAATGGGACCAGATTATGATGGATTTCGTAGTCGGATTGCTGAGGACGTCAAACGATAATGACACAATTTGGGTGATCGTAGACAGACTGACGAAATCAGCTAGATTTTTAGCAATGAAAGTTAGCTACTCGGTGGAACGATTAGCAAAAATTTATGTAGCTCAAATAGAAGGACTGCATGGAGTGCCAAAGCCTACCATCTCAGATCGTGACAGACTCTTCACCTCCAGATTTTGGTAAAGCGTTTAGGCTGCATTGGGACCAAATTAAAGTTCAGTGCAGCATCCCATTCTCAAACCGACGGTCAGTCTGAGAGGACCATATAGACGTTAGAGGACATGTTGACAGCCTGAGTCCTAGACTTCAATGGAAATTGAGATCAAAAGCTACCCTTAAGTGAGTTCTTATACAACAATAATTACCATTCCTCGATAAGAATGGCACCGTATGAGGCACTTTGTGGAAAGAAATGCAGATCTTCGGCTCATTGGTACGAGACCGGAGAGAAATGACTAGTTAGCTCGGACATCATCAAGAATATCACAGCAGACGTGAAGCTGATACGAGAAACATTAGATACAGCGTACAGTCGACAGAAGAATTTTGACGATAAGCATCGTAGACCCCTCAAGTTTCAAGTAGGAGACTCGGTCTTTATCAAGGCGGCACCCATGAAAGGGGTGATACACTTTGAAAAGAAAGGAAAGCTCAGTCCTAGGTACATAGAACCCTTAAGATAATAGAGAAAGTCACGAAGGTGGCTTATGTTAGGAAATGCCCTAAGCATTAGAGACATTTTGATGTATTTATTTTGAACTGAATAATAAAATTATATACAGAGGTTATTCATTACATTGCTATCTGTCCTTGTTTTATTTACATGTTAAAGTAAATGTAAGCAAATATGGCTCCGTGACTGCTTGTGTTAAACTGTTAAAACGTTGCATGCAATGGACTTTTGTATGCGAGAAGACAATGTTCTAAAGTTAGCAGTCTAAACTATGGTCTGTAGTCTATGGGGTTAGACCGAGCATCTAACTCATGTTAAGACTATTATGTTGTCTAAAGCCTTGGAGAGGACGGTTTGTCTTGACTATCTGCAGCTGGACTCCCAAGTAGAGATATAGATATGTTGCTTGGTGTTGACACATTAGACCAGGACTAAAGCGTGATTGATCTACAAAGTCCGCTTTGAGTGGATCAATCTGCTTTTGACGTTCATTGTGCAGCAACCTTAATCCTGAGTAAAAGGACAGCTTCATGTATATGACTTGTGTACTTTGATGTTCCAATGGCTAAAGCATCTCAGAGGTAGTAAGCTTATAGACCGGTTCGTTGGGTGCATGACTTGTATACGATGAAGGGTTCATTTACAGATATCGGAATCATAGCTCTAATGAGGAGTTAAGGGTATCCTCTTAAAGGCATTATACGGAATGTGAAAATGGATAAGGTCTTGGGTCGTCTGCTGGGTGGATGACTTCTTATTCACATATGGTGAATAATCATTTTCTTTATTCGGTAGTATAATGGAACTTTAAGATAGCCTGATCAGTAGGATTAAACGGACTTTGGCTTAAGGCTGATCATGGATATCATATAAGGATTCTGCATACATGACAAGGTCATTGGACGATAGCTTGTCACAGGCTTACGTAATACGGTATATAATTAGGAGTTCAGTTTCAGGTTTATAGTGGTGTGACTCTGAAATTAGTGATCATATGATTGAGTTGTTCGGTAAAGAATGATGATCATATGGATTTGCGGGAGCCCGATTATATATGTCCAATCAGTCCCTCTACTAGCTCCACATAATTCCTTAACGTTTGGCAAATTGATTTGTGTGTGCTCTTAGCTGGTTTATTATGCATGGATGATGTTGACATAGGATTAGGATGGTAGACGAGATTCTCTCCGGTTGAATTCAGATTTTGTTTTGGATAATAGAGTACAAAATTATTCAAACTCCAAATAAAGTTGCCATGATTTTATTTGAGATTGGATTGGAATTGTAGAAAATTATCCATGAGAACAAAATTTGAAACACAACTGTTTTGTGGATTTTGAAATTTGAATTTTTGAAATTTGAAATTTGAAATTTGAATTTGAAATTCGAATTTGAAATTTAAATTTGAATTTAAAATTCGAATTTGAAATTTGAAATTCAAATTTTGAATCACAGTCCAAGTGGGATTCGAATTTGTTGTGGAAAATCCACAAGAAATGAAATTCGAATTTGAGTTGGATATGAAGAGGATAATCTTGTTAGAATCCTACTTGAATTTTGAATCCAAATCCTAACTAAAGTTGGACGAAAATTTTGAGGATTATCCTCAATGATTTTCGGATTTTTTGTGAATAAGGTTCAAGGAAAAATTCAAGTTTTAATCCCAGTTGAATTTGGGTTCTCTCCTCCCAGAAAGTGGCCGAAATTTAGGAGTGAATCTCCTAGGAAAAATTCGGTTATTTTGGATAAGGATAAGATAAGATTCAAGCTTGAAAATTCTAGTGGAATTTTTGATTATCCCTTATCCAAAAGTGGTCGAATTTTGGTGGAGATTTTCTCCTTAGAATTTTTGGATTTTTTGTTTGAAAAAGGAAGATAAAATTCTAGTTAAAATCTTGTTTAGATTTGGATTGGATTTATCTTAAAGTGGCCGAATTTTATTGTTGGGATTTCCCCTTGGAAAATTCAGATTTTGTGCTTGTGGATAAGGGAAAATATCTTCTCCTAATCCAATTCGAATTCAGAGAATCACCTCATGTAGGTCTATAAATAGAGGTCCTGCCACTCCAGTTCTCTAAGACCACAGACTCTCAGGTGAGCAGGCTTATTGTTGCACAGCCCATCGTAACAATAAGTTTTTTAGAGATCTAGGTGGTCGGAAGAAGACTAGCAGTGCTAGCATACCGATCGAAGTTCAGAGTGCCCACACACTCAGCCATTCGGGAATTGGAGAATAGTAGAGAAGGCTAGTTGGTTGAAGCCCTCCAGTCATTCTCCTCCTACAGATTGGCGTCCTTGAGGTATGAGTTTTAATTGTTGTTGGTTTATTATATATGGCATCATGAGATATTTAACGATCTAAAAATTTTTTTTTATTATTCCGCTGTGCCACTCTGATATGTTTTTACCGATTTATTTTCCTACAATTGGTATCAAAGCCATCTCATGACTATGCCATGTACATAAATTAGACAATTACTTAGTCTTTTTATTTATGTATGGATTTGAAATTTAGAGAGTGGCATTCTAGGGTTCCTTTATGTTGTTATCATGGATTATGTATAAAGTATGTGGTTATTTTAATTTTTTAAATTATTATAAGCATGCTTGTTTATGCCGGTTATGGTTCCTTAGAATTTAGAAAAATTGTATCTAGGAATTTTTTATGTAACCATGGGAGCAGTTTATTAACACTGTAATTTTCCTATGGATTTTAAGTTTTGTCTCTTAGAATTATTATGGTTAGAATTTTGTACACTGGAAACGATTTAGGAAATTTTATGTAATTATTCTTGGAGGATATTGAAGATTAAAGACCGTAATTTATTTTTCCCAAAAGTTAAATTTAATTTAAAGGTTAAAATTTTGATTGTGTAGAAAATTTCAATTTAATTGGGATTCAAATTAATTTTTGGAGATCCTAATAGATAAATTGGAATATGGCATGAAAATCGAGACACGACCCCTCGGGATAGGCCGTCGGGCCTTGGTGGGCTGCAGCCTCTGCCTTCGGGCAGGATGGGCTGCGGCAGCCCCTGTGCAGGCCATAACTACCCACGGCCGCAAGCCTGGCCTACGGCCGAGGGTGGCCGTGGCCGCCCCAAGGCTGGCCGCAGCCTGGGCGTGCAGCCTGCCGGCTACTGCCCAACCTGGGCGTGCAGCCTGGCGCTGCAGGCTTGGCCTGCAGCCTAGCAAGGCTGCACATGGGCGGCCGTGGGCTGTCAGCCCCTTGGGGCTGGTGGCTGCCCACGGCGGCTGCCGCCTCCGGGGACGGTGGTGCGACGATTCAAAAAATCGAAAAATTTTGATTTTTAAATTTGAGATTTAATTTTAAATCATGTTTAAAAATATGTAATTGAAAATTTGAAATTTTTGAAATTACATATTATTACACATGATGTTTAAAATTATTTAAAATTTGAATTTGAAATTTAAATTTGAAATTCGAATTCGGAATTTGAATTTGAAATTTAAATTTTTGGAGATTTAAATTTTAAATGATTCTTGGGATGAGAAATAAATGGAGAGGCTACATAAAGATGGATACAAGAAGACGGAACAAAATTCAAGACCCAAAGAATGCTTTGGATGAAATTTTGTAATCTTTATTTTCTTTGTTCTAGGATGGAACCATGGCTTGGTTATTCTGTCAATTATTTTTTCTGTGGTATGTCATGGATGTATAAATATGTATTAATGGATGTTTTATATGCATATTTGATAACATGTCATATAGGATAGGTGAGTGCCGCTCATACTATATTGATCATACATAATTTGTCAAAACTTGCATATTTTTCAAAATATTGAGTGGGAGAGGGTTTCAAACAAAACCCACGGCCTCTATTGTTGATCCATATATGAAAGTATGGTAACGCCTCGCATCAGTTCTGCCCTGACCACACCCCTCGGTAGGTGTTTACTGCCGCTGGTATACTAGATTGGATCTCCTATGTGGAAAACGTGTTCAGATACGATCCTATTCATGACCACCCCTCGATGGGTTGGTAGGACGTGGATCGAGCTACGTAAATAATAGTTATACACTCAAGACTCGTTTAGTTATTAACCTTCCCTAGAAGCTCTGTTAACTAAACTGGTGGCCAAATAAGCGGTTATTAATATATGTCTTAACCTTGGAGGATTTAAGGCAACATATATTAATTGGACGGGGTCCATGTTCCGGCTATTTGTTTTCATGACCACCCCTCGGTGGCTTGGGCCAATAGGTGCTGAGAATTACTGTTGCAATGCTACATGTTTTTCAAGTTTCATGTAGGAACATACTTGTATGTTTTATTTGCTAAATTATTTGTATATTTGCTTGGGCTTTGTAATGATGTCTAATATAATTTTATTTCAGTTCAAAATGTCACTGACACCCCTCATTTCAATACTTACTAAGAATAAACTGAATGGCGATAATTATAAGGATTGGAAAAGAAATCTGTTAATAGTTCTCAACTGCGAGAGACACAAGTTCGTACTAGACGAACCATGCCCACCAGGGCCAAAACCTGACACACCGCTTGAGGAGGTCCCGGTTGCCTATACTCGTTGGAGAGAATCCAATGATATAGCTCGATGCTACATACTTGCTAGCATGACGAGTGCTTTACAAAAGCAGCATGAGACTTATCAAGTTGCTGAGGAGATCATGGAGAATCTGGAGGACATGTTCGGAGGCCAAGAAAAATTGACTCGACAGTCCGCTATCACCAGCATTATGAACTCTAAGCAAAAGGTGGGTACTCCGGTGAAGGACCATATGATCACTCTAGTAGGATTCTTCGCTGAGACTGCCGAGAGCGGTGCTAAGTTGGACTACAACACCCAGATCAAGATGGTGTTCAAAACTCTGTCTAAAGATTTTGTGGGGTTTAAGGCCGCATACAATCTGGCGACAAGGGAGTTAGGACTAACCGAGCTCATGAAGCAACTCCAAGCTTATGAGCGGATGATCAGGGATGGGGATGCGGTCCAAACCAAAGGAGAGGTCAATTTGGCAGAATCTTCCAAACCCTCACGGAAGAGGAAGAGGCCAAATCAGAAGCAAGCGGCTTCCAGTTCTTCTAATCCTCCTGTCTCGGATGGGAAGAAGAAGAAGAAGAACAAGAAGCCCAGGGACCCTAAAAAGTCCAAATGCTTCCGCTGTGGGAAGGTAGGTCACTTTAAGAAGGATTGCCGAGAATTCCTGGCCGCCAAGGGCAAGGCAGGTAAGGAACTTCACTACTTGGAAGCGTGTTTGGTGGAAGAATCGAAAGACACTTGGGTCATTGATTCAAGCGCCACTAATCATGTTTGTGTTTCTATGCAGGGGTTCGTGGAAACAAGAAGTCTACATGATAGGAGCCTCTCGTTGCAAACTAGAGACAACAGCTTGGTGGTGGCTGAGGCTGTGGGAGATATTTACCTTTACTTTGATCAATTTAGGTTTATTTTGTTGAAAGACTGTTTTTATGTTCCTAATTTTAGGAGGAACCTTATATCGGTAGCTTGTTTAATAAAGGATTCTTATTCAGTTTCTTTTAGTAAAAGAGTTGATATTCGTAGAAATAAGTCTTTTATCTGTTCTGGATGGATGGATGGAAACCTATATTTGATCAATCCAAAGATGTACTCACTGCTTGACACTGAATTAATAGATAACTCTAAAAGGTTGAAAGTTTCTCACTCTAACAAGGCGTATCTTTGGCATTTAAGACTTGGTCATATTAATCAGGATAGGATTCAAAGATTGGTGAAAGACGGTCCTCTAGAATCTCTAGAGGAGGTACGTCTTCCTCAATGTGAATCTTGTCTAGAGGGTAAGATGACTAACAGGTCTTTTAGAGCTAAGGGTACAAGGGCTCAGGATCTCTTAGAAATTGTGCACACTGATGTATGTGGTCTCATGAACATCACAGCACGAGGAGGGTTCGAGTATTATGTCTCCTTTATAGATGATTACTCGAGGTATGGATATGTGTATCTGATGCACCGCAAGAGCGAAACCTTTGATAAGTTTAAAGATTATCGTGCGGAAGTGGAAAAGCAATTGGATAAATCCATAAAGACACTTTGATCTGATCGAGGTGGCGAATACCTCTCCGATGAATTTCTAGGACATCTTGTAGAGAACGGGATATTATCCCAATTGACTGCACCTGGTACTCCATAACAGAATGGTGTAGCTGAAAGGAGAAACAGGACCTTGTTGGATATGGTACGATCCATGATGAGTTATTCAACGCTGCCATTATCATTTTGGGGATATGCTTTACAAACGGCGTGCTATATTCTGAATCAGGTTCTAAGCAAATCAATTCCCAGAACTCCGTATGAATTGTGGCGTGGTAGGAAGCCCTCCCTTGGACATATGAGAATATGGGGCTGCCCGGCGCATGTACTGGATGGGGATGCAAAAAAATTGGAACCAAGATCAGAATCGTGCATGTTTGTAGGGTATCCAAAAGGAACTAAAGGAGGTCTGTTCTATAACCCCGAAGGAACAAAAAGTCATTGTTTCAACCCATGCGACATTCTTGGAAGAAATTCACATGAATGACTTTAAGTCTTGAAGCAAAGTGGTGCTAGAGGAGTTATCGGGTGAAAGAACTGCTCCATAGATTTCGATCTTGGATGCAAGTCCGAGTTCCGGTGAAGGACCTGCAGACGATCAACAATTTAGGGTGCCTCGTCGTAATGGGAGGGTTTCAAAGAAACCTAATTTCTTCATGTATGATGCTGAGATATACCAGGCTGAGGCTTATGAGCATGAGGATGATCTGGTCACCTATGATGAAGTTATAAATGATGTTGATTCTAAATCTTGGAAACAGGCTATGAACAATGAGATGGATTCTATGAAATCCAACTTTGTTTAGGAACTTGTAGATTTGCTGGATGGGATAAAACCCATTGGATGCAAATGGTTCTACAAAAGAAAGAAGGATATGGAAGGGAGAGTGGAAACTTTCAAAGCTAGACTGGTTGTAAAGGGGTACACGCAAAAAGGTTGGAATCGATTACGATGAAACCTTTTCGCCTGTTGCTATGCTAAAGTCTATCCGTATTCTTCTGTCCGTTGCTGCGGCTCTCGATTACGAGATCTGGCAAATAGATGTCAAGACGACATTCTTGAATGGCCATCTTGAAGAGTGTATCTATATGATACAGCCCGCAGGGTTCGTAGCGAAAGGCCAAGAAAGGAAAGTCTGCAAGTTGCTTAGATCCATTTATGGATTAAAGCAAGCATCCCGCTCATGGAACAGAGGTTTGATCAAGCGATTAAGACATTTGGTTTTGAGCAGAACGTTGATGAACCCTATGTTTATAAACGTATTAAGGATGGAAAAGTAGTCTTTCTAATACTCTATGTCGATGATGTACTACTCATTGGGAATGATGTAGGGAACTTATCATCGGTCAAGCTTTGGTTACACCAACAGTTTGACATGAAGGACTTGGGAGAAGCTAATTATATTATAGGCATTCATCTCTTCAGAGATCGAAAGGACAAAATGATAGCATTATCCCAAGCTTCATACATAGATAAAATAATTGACAAATATGCAATGCAAGAGGCAAAGAAAGCATATGACTATCCCAAGACATCGGAAGAAAGAGAGCATATGAGTAAGGTCCCTTATGCATCCGCTGTGGGTAGCCTTATGTATGCTATGCTTTACACTCGCCCGGACATATGTTTTGCAGTAGGTATGGTGAGTCGATATGAAGCGAATCCTGGAACCAAGCACTGGCAAGCAGTAAAGCATATACTCAAATATCTTAAGAGAACGAGGGATTATATACTGGTGTATTCTGGAGGGGACCTAACACCCGTAGGATACATGGATTGAGTCTTCCAAACTTGCAAGGATTCAAGGAAGTTGACATTAGAGGGCACGTGGAGACAGGATTAGTGGATGTATGTAAGATCGCGTCCAAGGACAACATTGTCGATCCCTCTACTAAGACTTTGGTGGCTAGAAGCTTTGAGAGGCATGTAGAGGCGTTGGGGATGCGTAACATGGCACATCTGCTGGCTTAGGGCAAGTGGGAGATTGTTAGGAAATGCCCTAAGCATTAGAGACATTTTGATGTATTTATTTTGAACTGAATAATAAAATTATATATAGAGGTTATTCATTATATTGCTATCTGTCCTCGTTTTATTTACATGTTAAAGTAAATGTAAGCAAATATGGCTCCCTGACTGCTTATGTTAAACTGTTAGAACGTTGCATGCAATGGACTTTTATATGTGAGAAGACAATATTCTAAAGTTAGCTGTCTAAACTATGGTCTATAGTCTATGGGGTTAGACCGAGCATCTAACTCATGTTAAGACTATTATGTTGTCTAAAGCCTTGGAGGGGACGGTTTGTCTAGACTGTCTGGAGCTAGACTGCCAAGTAGAGACATAGATATGTTGCTTGGTGGTGACATATTAGACTGGGACTAAAGCGTGATTGATCTACAAAGTCTGCTTTGAGTGGATCGATCTGCTTTTGACGTTTATTATGCAGTAACCTTAATCCTGAGTAAAAGGACAGCTTCATGTATATGACTTGTGTACTTTGATGTTCCAATGGCTAAAGCATCTCAGAGGTAGTAAGCTTATAGACCAGTTTGTTGGGTGCATGCCTTGTATACGATGAAGGGTTCGTTTACAGATATCGGAATCATAACTCTAATGAGGAGTTAAGGGTATCCTCTTAAAGGCATTATACGGAATGTGAAAATGGACAAGGCCTTAGGTCGTCTGCTGGGCAGATGACTTCTTATTTACATATAGTGAATAATCATTTTCTTTATTCGGTAGTATAATGGAACTTTAAGATAGCCTGATCAGTAGGATTAAATAGACTTTGGCTTAAGGCTGATCATGGATATCATATGAGGGTTCTGCATACATGACAAGGTCATTGGACGATAGCTTGTCACAGGCTTACATAATACGGTATATAATTGGGAGTTCAGTTTCAGGTTTATAGTGGTGTGACTCTGAAATTAGTGATCATATGATTGAGTTGTTCGGTAAAGAATGATGATCATATGGATTTGTGGGAGCCCGATTATATATGTCTAATCAGTCCCTCTACTAGCTCCACATAATTCCTTAACGTTTGGCAAATTGATTTGTGTATGCTCTTGACTGGTTTATTATGCATGGATAGTGTTGACACAGGATTAGGATGGTAGACAAGATTCTCTCCGGTTGGATTCAGATTTTGTTTTGGATAATAGAGTACACAATTATTCGAACTCAAAATAAAGTTGCGATGATTTTATTTGAGATTGGATTGGAGTTGTAGAAAATTATCCATGAGAACAAGAATTTGAAACACAACTGTTTTGTGGATTTTGAAATTTGAATTTTGAAATTTGAAATTTGAAATTTGAAATTTGAAATTTGAAATTTGAATTTGAAATTCGAATTTGAAATTTGAATTTGAAATTTGAAATTTGAAATTTGAATTTGAAATTCGAATTTGAAATTCAAATTTTGAATCACAGTCCAAGTGGGATTCAAATTTGTTGTGGAAAATCCACAAGGAATGAAATTCGAATTTGAGTTGGATATGGAGAGCATAATCTTGTTAGAATCCTACTTGAATTTTGAATCCAAATCCTAACTAAAGTTGGATGAAAATCTTGAGGATTATCCTCAATGATTTTCGGATTTTTTGTGGATAAGGTTCAAGGAAAAATTTAAGTTTCAATCCCAGTTGAATTTAGATTCTCTCCTCCCAGAAAGTGGCCAAAATTTAGGAGTGAATCTCCTAGGAAAAATTCAGTTATTTTGGATAAGGATGAGATAAGATTCAAGCTTGAAAATCCTAGTGGAATTTTTGATTCTCCCTTATCCAAAAGTGGCTGAATTTTTGTGGAGATTTTCTCCTTAGAATTTTCAGATTTTTTGGTTGAAAAAGGGAGATAAAATTCTAGTTAAAATCTTGTTTAGATTTGGATTGGATTTATCCTAAAGTGGCCGAATTTTATTGTTGAGATTTCCCCTTGGAAAATTTAGATTTTGTGCTTGTGGATAAGGGAGAATATCTTCTCCTAATCTAATTCGAATTCAGAGAATCACCTCATACAGGTCTATAAATAGAGGTCCTGCCACTCCAGTTCTCTAAGACCACAGACTCTCAGGTGAGTAGGCTTATTGTTGCACAGCCCACCTTGACAATAAGTTCTTTAGAGATCTAGGTGGTTGGAAGAAGACTAGCAGTGCTAGCATACCGATCGAGGTTCAGAGTGCCCACACACTCAGCCATTTCGGAATTGGAGAATAGTAGAGAAGGCTAGTTGGTTGAAGCCCTCCGGTCATTCTCCTCCTGCAGCTTGGCGTCCTTGAGGTATGAGTTTTAATTATTGTTGGTTTATTGTATATGGCATCATGAGATATTTAACGATCTAAAAAAAAAATTTTTATTATTCCGCTACTCCACTCTGATACGTTTTTACCGATTTATTTTCCTACAACTTATAGACTAGCACAACGTCTTTCACATCTTGATACTGAAGAAGTACGTGCCAAATAGCTCCCATATTCTGGGTCAAGAACCCGTTGTAATACACGCTGATCTGACCTACGAGGAGAAACCCGTGCGGATCCTAGTCAGAGAGGAGAAAGTACTTAGGAATAAAGTATATTGCTAGTAAAAGTGTTATGACGAAATCATAGTGTTGACAAAGCCAAATGAGAACGGGAAGAAGACAAGAAAAGAGACTCCCAAAAATATTCTAATTTTTAAGGACGAAAATTTTATAAGGGTGGGTAGGTTGTAATGACCCCTATATTCATGGAACCTACTTACCGTGTAATAAGTAATTAAGGAAGGAATTTGGAGTATTTTGAAGCTTTTTGGTACACATTTGAAGAACACGGTCAGGTACACGATCGAGTAAGTGGCCGTGTACCATTCAGACTGTGTACGTGTGAAAGACCATGTAAGTGTAAATGGCCGTGTAAGAGTAACACGGTCAGGTACACGGCCGTGTAAGTAGCCATGTACCATTCGAACTGTTGAATTGTAAGAAGCCGTGTAAATGTACATGGCTGTGTAGTGTTACACGGTCAGGTACATGGCCGTGTAAATAGCTGTGTGTCACTTGGGTTGATGAACGTGTTTCAGAACATGGGTGTGTGAGCAATCTCAACTAGTACACACCCGTGTCTGAAATGTACACGCCCGTGTTCTCTTGTACACACCCGTGTAAGAGCCCATGTAAAAGGCTGTGTATTGTGCAGAGAGTCGCTATAGAGACTCTCATGATTCATGAAACTTAATTACTATGTAATGAGTAATTAAGTTGATAAATACAGTATATTTTCCAGTTGAATGAATTAAACAGGTACAGTGATGTTTAATTACCATTCATGCAGCGAAAAGGGGCAACCGACAGTGAAATCGGTCCACCTCATTATATGTATGTGTGTATGAGACGTGCAATATCAAGAAAACGGTCCAGACAACCACTTCTTGACACAGAACTAATGAACAAGTCATCAGTACGCTCGGACTGGTCATCTGAGTGCAATAGCAATAATTACCGTAGCAGAAGTACAGAATTGAGAAAAATGGTCCAGATGACCTCTTATTGCCCAAAAATTGACAAAATCGGAGTCTGAAAGCTCAGACTAGTCAGTTAAATAGAGAACAGTGAAAAGTAAATAGTAGATACGCAGTGTCAGGTTAATGACCAAGACGACCTTAATTTGACGTAAAACTGATATAATTACAGTCAGCAGGCTCAATTTAGTCAATTGAGCACAAAACGTGAAATTTTGTTTGAGGGATACGCAGTATCGAGAAAGGGGTCAAGACAACCTTTTCTTATCCTGAAATTGATATATTTAGACTCAGTACGCTCAAATTAGTCAATTGAGCGTAAAACACGCTTTTCGAGGTTGGATCACACAGATCCTGAAAACTGGTCCGGACGACCTTAGATGGACATAAAACTGATAAATTTGAAATCAACATGCCTAAATTAGTCAGGATAGACTATGTTTACCATTTCGCACGAAACAGCCTCGTTATGCGTGTGCAGTGTCAACACAATGTAGGCACAACCACAATATCAAGAAATTAGTTAAGGTGATCTTTTCTTGAAATAAAACTAATATATTTGGAATCAACATGCTCAAATTAGTCAATTGAGTATAAAATAGTAATTTTTGACGGGGAAATCGCAATATCGGAAAACTAGTCGAGATGACCTCGGATGAAAATAAAACTAATATATTTGGGTTCAACATGCCCAAATTAGTCAGTATAGCCAATGTTCAAAATTTTCAAAAAAAAAAAAGTATAAAGAGGTGGAAATTTTGGATTTTTGTAAAAAAGCCCTTCAATAATTTTTCCTTATCTTTTTTTTCTCCCCACACCACCCGTATATAAACAGTAACCATCGGTCGAATCTGACCTCTGTTTTCGACACCGCTAGCACCGTTGGAAAGCTCTCGCCGAGCTGAATCCAACGGTAGGTTGACTGGATAGAACGGCCACCGAAAGAAGGCGCACGCGCCGCCCGAAACCACCGGTGATGCAAAACTTCTCACTGCCGTATCTCCATCGTCCGACATCCAAATGCCAGGATTCCGATCCTAATGGATTCGTGGTAAAGAGTAGAACAAAACCCAGGCCTCATTTCAGCTTAACGGCTGCTTGAGCTTTGTCGTCACTGTCACCGTCACCGCCGTGGAATCCGTCGATTCCGGCAGAGTTGAGTGACACAGTGGGTACCAAAATAATCATAATGATGCGTAGAGCAAAAACCCCAAGTCAATTTTGGACAACAACGCCAGAAAGATGGAGAACCAACCACCGCCACCGTCCCTAATTGTCGAGGCTTGATTTCTAGTGATAGGACTCTCGATTGGTGAAATTGACACCACTAATGGATTCCTCTTGTTGAGCTCTTCAAGATGGTGGCCGCCTTTTCCCTTGCCGCCGCCAGTTAATGGCGACTCGACGACCAAAATTTAAAGAATGGCCTGCTAGCCTATTTTCGACGTTCTGGACACATCCGCGGCATCGAATTTGCAAACTGGAATTTCAAAAGTAAAGAATGATGATTTGAAGATTGTGTAGTTGAGACCGAATAGCTCTTTTGATTGCCGATGGGAACGATTTGGTAGTAATTTTGATCGCTTTATTCCTCATTTTATTATTGGAATAATTATGTATTAATTATGGATTATTAGCTTAAGGAATTGTAAGAAAAATGGATGAAATGTCGAAAAAGAAAATGTGAGGAAATGTGAATATTTTTACGTAAAAAATTGAGTTTTATATAAAAATTAGGCCTCTGGTTTAGTACGTGGCAGGTTAGAATTGGTTAGATGATTTTGAGGCATTTCCTAAACGCCGGGGACCTAAAAATTAAGCGGAAATGCTACCGAAATTTCTAAAACGGCACAAAGGGGTATTTTAGGAAATAAAGGGTAAAAATGTGACCAGGATGGAAACTCTAGCCCCCCTCAGTGACCTAGGCCCGGGAAAGAAGGATGGACGTTTTGAGGATTAGTAAACCACCCATTCGAAATTTCAAAATGTAATAAAATGACCCTTATGTCGGAATAGTACCACCTGAGGGACGGGTGTGAGCTAAGTATAAAATTTGGGATGGTTAAATCAGTAAAGGAAACCCGATAGGCTAAATAGTCAATACGCGAGGTAACCGGTCAGTTGATTAGCCTGTTAACCAATCAAACCTGAGATAGGTAGAGGTAGAGTGATGTTAATTAATTTATTGGGAAAAATAAATTAATTAACTACGATTAGAAATTAGAAAATCAAACTCTCAAGAGGAGGGCAGTTAGTACCGATAAAGATCGGTATCACCTAACGATAGAGTTTTTATTAGTCATTAATGATCACAGTGACCTAAGAGCGAATGTTAATGAAATGCATTATGATTACAGGAAGGTACCTATATTGTGACGAAGGCGAGAGTATAAACTGTCCATTGGCAGGTAAGTACAACTCCACCTGCAGCATGAATAAAATGATTTTGAAATAATGATTTTTACTGTATGTTAAGTATGCATACCATGCACAAGTTGTTGCACAGCATGTATAAGAGCATATAGTTTCACAATTGCGTAAATTGATGAAAAAACAAGTTAGATGCCATATATCCCTACGCATAAGATTAGGGACAGCCTAGAAGAGCATATGGCCAGAACAGATAAACAAGACAAAATTTAATAAGCATGTCGTACTAGGCTTTTCAGTTGAAGAGGTTTTTTAAGTTAAAGTAAGTTGAGCATCCGTTGATGGCTCTTTATTTAGTGGCCACAGGCGTTTTCAATGGTTTGTTCACACTCGGTACTGACACACGGGCCCTAATTAGACATAGAAGAGAAAAAGAACATTGAAGCATAATATGAGCATAATCAGATCATGCACTGTTCACGATATAGTTCACTATGCTTCCAGTTATAGTAGAAATGCATTCAGTACACGATGTATTCTGTTATGCATAAATTATGTGATGTCTTGCATTCAGTGATATGCTATGTTCTGATATGTGAATGTTTCAGTGATCTATGTTAGTACTTGACATGCTTATGTGGTTTTAAGTATGTACTATATTTTAAATATATTTTGCAGATGACATGTTGTATTTACTGGGCATAAAGCTCACAGTGTATTCATGTTGTAGGTAAGCGTCTTATGGCTTAAACACCAATGGGCGATGACGGTGGTGGAGGCGGATGTGAGGATGAGGTTATGGATACTACCACGAGTTTAATCTTCCGCATAGTTTTGAGTATCAGTATATTTGAATAGTATTTAATTAAATAGTTTTATAAGTATGTATGTAGGAATGAACTCCCAATGATTTAGACGTTGTATTATTAAAGTATACATACGTGAATAGTAAATACGTACGCCTTCAAAAAAGGATCCCCTAAAATTATGGTATCTAATTAAGTAATTTTAAATATCAGTGTAAGTAATAGTTTTTAAGTAACGGTCCGGGCCACTAAGAGCACGGGACGTCATACTAAAATTTTAAAGCAATGAAAGAATGAGAAATATGACGTTAGGGGTAATTTAGGAAATGTGAGATAAGTTTATGGTCGGAATGGAAAACGCGAGCTCTCAGGAACCAAGGCTCAAGAATTGGATAACAAACATTTTAGGAGTAGTGAAATGCCTATTTGAGACTCCGAAACGTTGGAAAAACGAGAAACTACCCTAGGTGTCGGAATAGTGCCATCCAAGAGTTGGGTAACAAATAGTTACGTGTGTTGCATCAATGACTGCTACAAAAATGTAACGAAGCCTAAGAAATGTTATTTTATGATATTTGGGTTTAGAAAATCCCATAAAAACGTTAGAGTGAAATTGTTACAGTCCCGAGACCCGTTAAGGGCAAAATGATCATTTTGACTAAAAATTTCTAAAAGGATCAGAAAGGACCGTTGAGGGCTTAGAATGATTAAATGAGATTCTAAAGGTCATAATTAAGATTTTTAAGACTAAAATCTAAGTTTTATGAAGTACACGGGTGTGTACTTTGGGAACACACGGCTATAGACATGGATTTAAAATAAATTTCTAAATCTAGATTTTTAAGACTAAAATCTAAATTTCATACAAAAAAAGTATTTAAAAAAAAAAGACTCCAAAACGACAAGGATTTAAAATAAAGAAAAAGAATTTTGGCAATCCAATGAGGTTCACAAGCTATTTCAGTCGGCTAAAGAGCTTGATTGTAATAGTTTCATCTAATCAAAGTTAGGGGCTCCACAGCTTGGTATCAGAGCAGTTGACTATATCCTTTCTTGCATGAAGTGCAGCCTACTCATCAATCCAAGTTAGTTTTTCTTTAACATAGTTAGCTATTTGTTTATGCGACGATATATATAATTTTTGTAGGATATACGATGACAAGACCGCCTTATGTGAGACATCGTCTGTACCAGCGACCATATAGAGATTGGGGACCACTGAGAGTATGGACACAGTCCGTGATTAGGCCATCCATGTCTTAACGTCCTGTGTATCGACCACCGATGTCTGAACCGCCAGCGTCACGGGCTAGAGTATTGTCACAAATCCAAGCGCCACCTCCTTGACCAGTGTAACCTCCACCAATCGAGATAGATATTCCAGTAGTCGAAGGGCATCCACACGTAGGTGTGAGGATAACGATTCATGTAGTACATGCATTGCAAACTAGTTGTCCACCCCCTTTTAAGAGAAGTCAACAGGGGATCGCTACAAGAGATTGGTTATATGTAATAGAGATGATTATGCATCTGTATGACAATGATGAAGAATGCTGGGTGATGTTGGCTATCAGCACATTCCAGAGAGATGCATGCATGTACTAGGAATACTGTGATCAGGATATACTATTAGGATTTGACTGGGTAGAGTTTAGACATGTGATGACACAATAATTTCCACCCAAAAGTCTAACACCAGTTCCAGATCCTCTAGAAAGCCGAGTAACGACACCATCGCCCACATGGCCCAAACTTACCGATGTCAGAGAGTTCATTCTTTGTGCAGAGAGGCTTTAGATGCTGCTCAATGACACAGTTTTCACGTACGCGGTACGATTGGAGGAGAACATCATGAGAAGATGTCCCCTCCATAACCTCACTGACGAGGATTTCTGTGACATGTTTTGGAAGGGACTTACAGTGGAACTTTGAAAAAGGGTAACTCCACCGTATTCCCTTACTCTGAGAGAGTTTATAGTTAATGTGGCCAAAGATGAAGAGGAGTTAATGTTAGAACGCTTGGTGCACAAGAGGTGCACGCAAGGATTGCAAGAAGGAATGTTAAACCGTCTTTATGGAGCACGACCTATGGCCAACGACCATGAGGCCAGCCCATCTAGGCAAAGTGATGGGACAAGTCCCAATAAGGGAACATCATCCAGAATCGAAAATGGTTCGTATGAAGAAGAGGAAGATCCAGAAGAATTTCCTGTAGTTTCGGGTCAACTAGAGGATTAAAATGTAAAACATGTAAAGATGTATAAATGTATATGTATGTATAGGTACATGTATCATCATGTTGAAAGGCCATTTTGAGAAAAGGTCTTAAAGTTGATATGTATATAAATACTATGGAATGTTATGTTATGGAATTATGATATATTAAAATGATGAGGTGTTGAAATTATATAATATTTAAAATCTATTTTACTTATATTGTAAAAATATACTTGTAGAAAATCTAATGATTGATTTTCATTTAACTTTAGGCAAATAGAGACTATGGTGAATACTCGAGGTCCGGTGTCTTGTTCTCTCTGAAAGGGTAGATGAGTTACAAGCCCTTTTAGAAGTTCAGATGAAGGAGAATGTTGAGCTAAGGCAACGTTTATAGCAGATGGAACAAAGGCAGTGTGCTGAAGAGGTTCAACCATAGCTAGCACCTGCAGTGGAACAAGTAGTACCTCAAGTCATGCCTGAAGTGGTACCTGAACCCTAATGTCAACCCTGAATAAATCAGGAGCCGTTGTACAAATGATTCCGACGAATGAAGTCGCCAGAATTTGAGGGCTCTACAAACCCTTTAGAAGCAGAGGAGTGGCTTTCCTCGATTCAAATGATCCTGGAATTCATGGATCTAACGGAACAAGAGAAGGTTATATGTACATCCTTTATGCTGAGGAAGGATGTAAGGTTTTAGTGGGGCACCATCAAATTGAGAAGAAACGTGGCCGTAATGACATGGACAGAATTTTTAGAAGAGTTTAATCAGAAGTACTATGATCCCCTACTACTACGACCTCAGTAGAGAGAGTTTGTAGAGTTGAAGCAGGGGAATATGACAGTGAGTGAAGTTTGTCAGAAATTTGATCAACTATTCTGACTATGCCCATATGTAGTCCCTATGGAGAGGGAGAAAATACAAAAGATACTCAAGATATTTTGACCCGACATCTCGGTATTAGTAGACAGTGGGTTAACACCACCCACTATGATAATCGATTGTGTTAGTTGAGACCTAAGAGCTGAGTATCATTTAGCTCGACAAAGAAAAGAGAAAGAGAAAATCTGGGATGCCAAGAAGAAAGAAAAAGTCTTGACTAAAGGTGTCCAAGTAGGAACCCAGGCTGGTCAAAGTAACAAGCAAAATTAGAATGTTAAGACTGGACAGTCAAACACTCCAAGCTAATAGTCACAAGGCAAAAGAAAAGGAAATTTTTCTGGAAATCGAAATCAAAATAACCAGAATCAGCAATGGAAGCTGAACAATAATACCAGATCTATTGTTCGTGATTGTGTAACGTGCAAAAAGAGACACTCAGGTCGATGCCGATACGCCGTAAATGCCTATTTCCAATGTGGAAGAGATGGCCATTTTGCCAAAAACTGCCTCGAAAATTGGTAAAATGTGCAGGGTATGTTTCAATCACAGTAGCAACATCCCCAAGCTCATACACTACAGGTTAAAATTAAAGGGCCTTTAGTGACAAGAAAGATAGGAACGCACGTCTCGTGTAGATGCTCGGGTCATGGCATACACTAAAGAGGATGCAGAAGCTGGGACGTCCGATGTAATGATAGGTCAATTTTCTATCGCTAATCATTTGGCGTCTGTTTTATTTGATTCTGGAGCTACGCATTCATTTATTTCATGTGAATTTACGGATAGGATAGGATATCCTAAGAATAACATAGGTATGACATTTAGAACGGCTCTACCCTTAGGCGAAGTGTTATTGTCCAATTACTGGTTACCTCATGTACCAATAATTGTGGCAAATAGGGAATTATATGTAGAACTAATCATGATGAAGTTAGTTGATTACGACGTAATCCTAGGAATGGATTTCCTAAGGAAAGCGGAGGATAGTAGTTCAACCCAATCAGGAAGATAGCTTTGAATATATCGACTCGTCACATAAAATGAGAAAGATGATGATCAATTTGATGAAAGCAAGAAGGCTAATGTCTAGTAGTTGTGCTGGATACTTAGCTTACATAGTGGACGTGACCGAGGAGCAGAAGTTTCAACCATAAGATGTTCCCATTGTTAATGAGTTTCTCGACGTTTTCCCAAAAGAATTACCTGGGTTGCTGTTAGAGCGAGAGATCTCCTTTGAGATTGAATTGATGCTAAAAACTACACCTATTTCAAAGGCGCCTTACCGAATGGCACCGATAGAACTAAAGAAGCTATAAGTGCAATTAAAAGAGCTTCTTGACAAGGGATTCATAGGACGAGTTATTCTCCATAAGGTGCTCCAGTGTTGTTTGTTAATAAGAAGGATGGAATGTTCCGCATGTGCATAGATTATCGAGAGTTGAACAAGGTCACTGTCAAGAATAGGTATCCGTTACCTAGAATTGATGACTTATTTGATTAACTCAAAGGTGCAACAGTATTCTCCAAAATCAATTTATGATTAGGATATCATCAGCTGCGAATCAAGGAAAGTGATATCCCAAAGACAGCGTTCAGGACCCGTTACGGTCATTACAAATTTCTTGTGATACCCTTTGGGTTAACAAATGGTCTAGCTACGTTCATGGATTTGATGAACAGAGTTTTCAAGGAATTCCTAGATAAGTTTATCATTGTATTATAGATGACATACTTATATATTCAATAACTCGTGAGGAGCATAAGGAATACTTGAGGATCATTCTTCATACGATAAGGAAGCACTAACTCTACGCTAAATTCTCCAAACGCGAATTTTGGCTAGACAGAGCACATTTCCTTGGATACATAGTCTCTAAAGAAGGAATCGCTATAGATCCTGTTAAAGTGGAGGCAATCAACGAATGGCCTACACCTAAGAACGTAACAGAAATACGAAGTTTCTTAGGTTTGACTGGTTACTATAGGAGATTTGTAGAAGGGTTCGTACGATTAATTGTACCTCTCACAGCTCTTACGCTCAAGGAGAGAAAGTATGAGTGGATTGAAGAGTGCGAAAAAAGCTTCTGAGAGTTGAAAAAGTGATTAATAAGCGCGCTAATTCTCACTCTTCCCACTTAAAGGGAAAAGTTCGTGATATACAACGATGCATCGAAAATGGGATTAGGAGCAGTTTTAATGTAAGACAGCAAGGTGATTGCCTATGCTTCACGGCGATTAAAGGATCATGAGAAAAATTATCCTACGTACGATTTAAACTTGCTGCAGTATTGTTTGCTCTGAAAATCTAACGACACTATCTATATAGAGCTTAATGTCAGATCTACACTGATCATTAAAGCTTGAAGTACTTTCTCATGCAAAAAGAGCTAAACATGTGGCAAAGAAGATGGTTGGAGCTGGTGAAGGATTATAATTGCGAGATCCTCTACCATCCAAGAAAAGCCAACCGTGTAGCGGATGTTTTGAGTAGAAAGTCTACTGTTCCGTACTAGTTACCAGTAGAGAAACTACCAAAGCCGTTGCCGCAAGAGATAAACTCGATAAATTTAGAATTGATATCTGGAAAGTTAGCAGTGCTACAACTAGAGTCATCATTAATCGAAGATATTAAAATGGCTCAGAAGCAAGACACCAATTTAGCTAGTTATCCAAAAGAAGTTTCCAATGATGGACTAATACTACATCAAGGAAGAATCCATGTCCCCACTGATGAAGAATTGAGAAAGCGAATTATGGCAGAAGCTCATGAGACGCCATATTCAGTGCATCCCGGAGCTAGTAAAATATACCAAGATTTAAAATTGCAATTCTGGTAGAAGGGAATAAAGAGTGATATAGTAAAGTTTGTGAGCCGATGCATGACGTGTCAAAAAGTCAAAGCGGAGCATTAGCATCCAAGTGGAAAATTGGGGCTGTTGGAAATTCTCGAATAGAAATGGGAACACATTACAATAGACTTTGTAGTAGGATTACTGAAAACCCAAAAGGACTATGACGCCATTTGGGTTATAATTGATAGACTGACAAAGACGGCAAGATTCATAGCAGTGAAAATGATTTTTTCACTGAAAAAGTTAGCAAACCTCTATGTGGCCTATATCATTGACTACATGGCGTTCTTAAATCCATTGTTTTGGATCAAGATACATGATTTACTTCAACCTTTTGGAAATGTGTGCAAGAAGCTATGGGAATAGAATTACGCCTTAATACGGCTTTTCATCCGTAGATGGATGGACAATCTAAATAGACTATTCAAACATTAGAAGATATGCTTCACGTTTGTATAATGGATTTTCTGAGAAACTGGAATGAAAAACTTCCTTTGGTAGAATTTTCGTACAATAATAGCTACCAAGCTTCTATAGGAATGGCACCCTATGAAGCATTGTATGGAAGGAAGTGTAGATCACCTATCCACTGGTACGATCTGCAAGAAAAGCAGCTCCACAAGACAGATTTTGTGCAAGAAACAATAGATGCAGTTGCAAAGATACAGTGGCGAATGAAGATTGCACAAAGCCGGTAGAAGAGTTATATGGATAAACGACGAAGATCCCTAGAGTTTAATGAAGGGGATTTCGTATTCCTAAAGGTTTTGTCAATGAATGGAATAATGTGTTTTGGTAAGAAAGGAAAATTGTGTCTGAGATATATTTGACCATTTGAAATCATCGAACGCATTAGAAAGGTTGCCTATAAGTTGGCATTACCTCCAGAGATGTCGGTAGTACACAATGTGTTCCATGTATCTATGTTATGAAAGTACATACTAGATCCATTCCATGTATTAAGGCATGAACCAGTTCAGATTCAGGAAGATCTAACTTATAAAGAGTAGCTTGTTCAAATTTTAGCTCATGAGGAAAAAGTATTGAGGAATAAGACGATCCTGCTAGTCAAAGTTTTGTGGAAAAATCACAACGTCGAAGAGGCTATGTGGGTGCATGAAAAAGAAATGAGGGAATTGTACCCCAACTTCTTCTAAATTTTTGAGGACAAAAATTTTATAAGGAGGGGTGAATGTGATAACCGAAGACTTCTCAAGTTTTTGGAAGAGATGTAAATTGTATGTATATGACAATTTTAATGTGTAAAATATGAAAAAAGTTGTGTTTTAATATTATATAGAACGTGATAAAACATTCTAATAGTGAAAAAGAGTGCGATTTCGGGAATAGAAAATTTTTCTAAACCAAAACAGGTGAACGGCCCCAAATCGGAGCCAAAAGCCCTAGAAGGTGCACCAAATGCACTAAAAGATGTAAAATTTACGATAGTGATTTTTGGTCAAATAGAAGTAAAATAAGACAAACTGATTGCATAGGAGGCGCCAAAAACCCGCCTATGCGATTTCAGTAAATTTCCGTTCAGTTAGACTTTTGGTTAAACTTTGACCACGAGTTAATTTGAGGAATTAATTGGATGATGTCATTCATGACATCAATAAATGATGCAATTAATGAGAAATTCATGGGAATTTATGGTGGTAGGTAGATCTAATGGTAATAATTTAATGTGATCTTGAATGGAAGGCTAGGATTAAACCAAAATTACAAGAAAATTTTGGCAAAATTTTTGTGTTTTTAGGGCTGTTTAGAGTTGGTGGAAGGCTGAAAAATCAGCTAAAAATTTTTCTCTTTAGTCCTTAAAAAGTTTGCCAAAAAGTCCCTAAAGTTAGGCCAAATTGTTAGAAAATTTTGCAAGTAGATCCTTCTTCCTTATGCCTATATAAACACATGAAAGGGGCCATTTAAAATAAATAAAAAAACTTGGTTACATGCTACCCATTTTAAGCTGTGGCTTTCTACCCCTCCAAACCAAAGAAAATTTCAAAATACTTCACAAAACTAGCTTCCAAACACCTTCTAAGCTTTAAGAGTTCAACCGAACAAGATGAGTCTCCATTTTGTATCCTTTCCTTGCCATTTTGTTCCTCAAAACCGTGGCATGAATGGGGGGGAAAGAATTATGAAAGTTGGTGTCAAACTTTGTTATTGGTGATTGGTTAGTTTGTATGCAAGTTAAAGAATATCATAGAAGCTTGAAACACAAAACTTGAAGTGTGTTTTTAGGGAAAAATCCGTCACCTATGTGGAATAAAAGATGGAAAATTTTGTGATGAAAATTGTGTGAGAAAGTTTGATTAAAGACCTTAAGAACAAGAAATGTTGTCTAGGGTTATTGGACATGAAAATTGTGTCTAATGTGTAAGAGTTGGAATGAAAATTTATTAGGTTTTGATGTTGAAATATGCATTAAAAACCATAAGATTTGAGAGTGATAAAATGATCTTTGTGGTGATAAATTTTGGTGTTAATTTACATATGGAAACCGTGGCCAATTGTGAGGAAAAATGATGAATTCATGTGTTGGATTGAATGGTTGTAAATATGGAAAAATTTTACGTAAAAGTTTGATACTTTTGCGTAAAATAGACCTTTGGTATAGTACGTGGCAGGTACTAAGGTTTTGAGGCATACCTAACGTCGGGAAAACCTAAAATTTAAGCGGAAATACTGCCAAAATTTTAAAAACGGCATAAAGGACATTCCAGGAAACGAGGGATAAAAATGTCCTTGAAAATGGAGACCAAGACCTCTTGGTAAATTAGACTTGGGATTGGGAGAACCAACCTTTTTAGAAATAATAAACCGTCCCTCTAAAATTTTAAAACAATGAAAGAATGGGAAATATAACTTTAGGGGTAATTTAGGAAACGTGAGATAAGTTTATGGTCGGGATGGAAAACCCGAGCCCTTAGGAATCAAGGCTTGAGAATAGGATAACAAAAGTTTTAGGAGTAGTGAAATGCCCATTTGAGGTTCCGAAACGTAAAAAAAACAAGAAACAACCCTAGGTATCAGAATAGTGCCCCCCCCAAGGTCGGGTAATAAATAGTTGCATGTGTTGCAGCAATGACTGCTACAAAAATATAACGAAGTCTAAGAAATATTATTTTATGATATTTGGGCTTAGAAAATCCCATAAAAACGTTAGAGTGAAATTGTTACAGTCTCGAGACCCGTCAGGGCAAAATGGTCATTTTGACAAAAAATTTCTAAAAGGCTCGGAAAGGGCCATTAAGGACTTAGAATGATTTAAATGAGATTCTAAAGGTCATAACTAAGATTTTGAAGACTAAAATCTAAATTTTATGAAGTACACGGACGTGTACTTTAGGAACACGGGCATGTAGTAAACACCCAAGAAATATACATAGCTATAGACACGACCATGTATCAGGCCGTGTATCACATAAACAGATGAAAGGTATTGTGACTATAACAATAAAATGAATACCTGCAAAGTGATAAATGATGATGAGAATTAACAGATAATATTTTGTTTGTAGGGACCCAAACTAGAGGCGATGAAAGAACATCGGCTGACCCCAATAAGGAAACGCTAGGGCAAATTTTGTAAGTTCATACATTGCATTGTCTGCAACATGAATTTACTTGATATGTTTATAGCTATGTACGATATTTGGTAAGTTCAGAAATTTAATTATCTGCGACATAAAATACTGTGATATTTAATTATGTACTGTTCATACATTAGATGAAATGTCCTACTGGCACTAGGGTGTAGTTAAACTAACTCACCTAATGAACTGACAAGTCTGAGATGTGTACTGTGGATACACTACAGAAAGAGGTGCTATGGCACTAGAATGTGATTAAATTTATGACACACATAAATAAAAGAATGTGAAAGTCCGACAGGCGTTAAGGGTTTCTAACAATGGGGCAATAAATGCCATCTGGTTATAACTATAAGAAAGATAGTAATGAAACTACTTTTGGCGTACCGGCTTCCAGTAATAATTGGGGGTTTTTCATATCCTACTAGGATAAGAAAAGGGCTTAATAAACTATGGAGCATTGGCCAGCAGGGCAATCCCTAGGTCGCTCCCAGTAGCGTGCACTATCGATACAGCCAATACGGGCCCAAAACTAGAACATAAAGAAGATAATGACCAAAGATTGAAATGAAAGCCATAAAAGAGCATAACCGAGTATAATAGGCACTAATTTTATGTATAGTGTACTCGGTCAAAGTTGACATGAATAGTATCCGGTCAAAGTCAAAATACTATTCACTGATCAAAGTCAAAATTACCATTCATAAATGAATAGTATTATTTATGAAAAATTTTATTATTCATGTTTTTTAATCTATATGATTCATAGTATGTATGTTTGAACTTACTGAGCTTGTTAGCTCACTAGTATGTTCATATTGTAGGTAAGAAACCTGTTCATTAATAGGATGCTATAAATGATAGCAGGATATGCGGTGTCAATGGGATAGGGAATTCCACTGTGGATGTGGTCCTACTACCAATCTTCCGCTGAGCTTTCAAAGAAGAGATTTGAAGAAAATGTATTTTGTAATATACAGTTAAGAAAATGTCATTATATAAATTATGTTTGTATTACAAAGTGACGACTAAAGTATAGTTTTAAATTCTTACATGGCTTTCGTATAAGAAAAATATTTAAAAAAAAAAGGCTCCAAAACGACAAGGATTTAAAATAAAGAAAAATAATTTTGGCGATCCAATGAGGTTCACGAGCTATTTCAGTCGGCTAGAGAGTTTGATTGTAATAGTTTCGTCTAACCAAAGTTGGGGGCGCCATAGGTTTCCTTTTCATTTTTCTTATGTTTCACTGTTATAATCATCAATTTTTTTGTTCATTGAGTATGCATTTTTTATTTTTTCTTTTTGCATTGAGTGTATAGTTTTGACTTGTTCTTTTTATTTTTTAAATTTTTATGACAACAGCTAATCTACCCTCTGATAGACTTCACTTATATATACACCATTGTCACCATTATATATAGACTTCACTTAGGATCCTCCTTTCTTACCTTATATATACACATACATTTTCACCATTGTCATCACACACATCTACATTTGTAAGGTTAGATAGACGTAAGTTGAGATGGAAGGTTTTTCAATTTGTAAGTTTAAAATTATTTGTGTTTTATGTGAATCTAGTCATGGAAGAGATAAAGAATTTTTGAAAGCAGAAAAAAACCTTAGCATGGTGTTAGCTGCTAGACATATTAATCTAGTGGATGAGGGAGGAAGTTTTGGATTAATGAGTTGTGTGTCATTTAGTGCATACATGGAGGGTAACAAAGTCTTAGGTATTATTCCTAGTACTTTAGCTAACAAAAACATTACCGGTTACACCCTAGGTAATAAGTTAAAAGTCTTGACCATACACAAGAGAATGACTAATATGATGTATAATATCGATGCCTTTATTGCTTTACCTTGTAGTTTAGGAACATCGGAAGAAATTTTCAACACTATCACTTAAGCCCAGCTCAATCTTCATCAAAAGCCATTAGGATTATTAAATATTAATTATTTTTATGATGGTTTGTTGTTTTTTCTAGATCACGCTGTGGAATAGGAATTCATTAATCTATCGACCTGGAAAATCCTAGTCTCCATGCATTCTGACTATTGATAAACTGATTGACCAACTATAGATTTTTGTGCTTGAAGTTGACCTATTTATGTAGCAACAAGTAGTATGGTCAACTATAGACAACAAAAGTAGCAATAAGTGCGGGTTGAATCTGATGTTTTGATTTTAACATTCTATACCTCTTTAGTTTTACTCATAACATTTGATTTTCTTTCTAGTTTTAATTTGTGAGTTTTTTTGCTTTCAATAATGCCAGATCAAGTGAGATTGTTCACTCTCTACTTATCTATATTAGACATTGGAGACAATGTCTCAAATAGATATGAGGAAGAAATAGCTTTTTTTTTTTTTTGGAATTTCTTGAATTTTTATATAGTTTCTTGTGTTTGTATTAAAAAAAATTAGTAAAACCACTAAATTCATTATTTATAAGATGATTGAGTAAAGAGTTACTTTTAGTACTCTTGATGCGCATATTATAGTAATGATGTTTTTTTTGTGTCATTGTTTTATCTTTATTCTAAAATATTAAAAAAAAAGTAAAAAAAAAGGTAAAAAAAAAAAAGGTGATTTCCCACAAATCTGATGATAAAAAAATTTTAGTTGCGTTATTTTATATAGTTTTTCAGAAAAATATGAACTTTTGACAAATTTACATTTAAATTTTTGAGTTAGTCCAACTTAATTGTGATATTTAACATTTGAGTACTAATTTTTTATCTATGAGTTATGTGTTTGTTTAGAGAAAATTTTGTGAATATGAAATATTTTTGATCTTATAAATCCTAGAATTTGTTTGATTTTTCAAAGGTGAAATCTCACTGGTCCGTGAATGGAGTATGTGATGAAGCTATAAATCCAAAACAAAAATAAATAAATAAATAAAAACAAAAATATTATGTTGATGCGTCAATTGTGAAGCTAATATTAGAATAACAAATGGGGAAAACATAAGTACATATATGCACACGTATATACATATTTGCTTCTACAACCAATAAAATTTCTGTAGTAGTAGAAAAGTATTGGTTCATCAATTTTTTTACTCGTCCAATAAATTTTGGATATATTTACGTACTTACATGAATAGCTTTCTTTTGTTTTATATCTTTAAACTTGACATTTAGCCAAAAAATTAAGAAACTTTGGTTTAGCCAAGAAATTAATATAATTTATGGATGGTTATTCTTTAGCAGAGCATTCCTGTTGGTTTAATTAACTGCAAATTACTAGTGGCTCAGCCAAAAAACTTTTTCAATGTAAACGTAGTAAATGTCACAAAATTTTATTAGATTTCATATAAATCTTTCGTAATAAATACGGTATGAATGTTGAAATAGTTGAAAACTCAATATTCCGGGAACAATCTTAAAAAAAAAAAAAAAAAAAGGAGTACGAAGATTAAAATCACTTTACCATAGTTTCAGGACAAACTAATTACTTGCGTTATTTAAGAAGCACTGTGGTAAACATCACAACGAATTGTGCACTTCTTGTATATATTTATATAGTAATTGCAGATATCTAGGTAAATATTCTCTGGTGCATGGGGGCATGTTACTTAATAAATAATATTATATAGACTACCAGTGAGACATTGTACGGTTATCATTAAACAAACCGTGTTCATATGACAAAAAATAATAATAATAATGATATAGATATATATATATGTGTCGTTTTTATAAATGTCAAAGTTAAAGAGTTTGTAATATATAAAACACATAGAGCTAGGGGTGTTCGTTAGGTGAGTTGGGTGGATTTTTGACATTTTTCAACCCATCCAATGAAGATTGGGTGGGTTGAAAAAATTTTTCACCCACCTAATTAACCCAATGTACAAAATCAACCCATCCAATTAAAGTTTGAGTAGGTTTTGTGGGTTTTTTGGGTTTGACGAATTCGGCAATTTATAAAAATAAAATAATAAAATATGACTTAAAAATTCAATCACAAATCAAAATTCAAACTCAAATATTCAAATAAAAAAGTCATGTAAAGACAATAAGAACTAATTAAAACATGCTTTTAATGAATACTAAGAAACACCAACCACAAATAATCAAACTTATTTTACAAGAATAATCTCTAACTCCAATGTGTGAAGTAACAAGAACTAAAGCCAGGCAAAATTGAAATAAATTTGAAATCTTGTTCCTAAATCTATCTTTAGAAGACATTCATATCTGAGTCACCATCTTCTCTTTTTCATATTTTGCACATTTTCGATTTTCAAGGCACTAGTTCATGTTTAAGGTTGAAAGATCAAAGAACAAATACAGTTATTCGGCTTAATAAGAAACAAAAACAAAGTGCCCAGCAGCCATGGTTCGCAGCCATGGTTCTTTCATGTTTAAGCACTAAATACAAGAAACTTATATAAGGTAAAACCTAAAAAAGCACTATAGGTTAGTCATTATATTTTTTCTAAATATAAATAAATAAATAAATAAATAAAAACATTCATTGGGTGGGTTGGGTTTTGGTCGGGTTTTAGAATTCCAACCCGAACTCACCCAATTTGACATCGGGTTGGATAGGTCAATCAGACTTTTTTTCAAGTCTGACGTGGACCCGACCCATCGAGTTTTTCTTAGATGGGTTGGGTGGGTTATCTAGGTTTTCAGATTTTGTGTTCACCCTTACGTAGAGCTATTTTTAATCACAAATCAGACAATTAAAAAATTAATGGAACACCTAAAAATAACAATACCACTTTAAGATAAAAATGCAATCCTTAGTTTCTATCATATATTGTGCTTTTGAAAAACAGTAAGTGAGACAAAATGAGTGGAAATATATTGTGGTACACAACTACATGGCAGAAAATATGCTACTAATTACTATTATACGATGTTTTGATTTTACTATTGAGTCTAATGGCCTAGCAACAAAAACATTACCATGTTGGTTCTTTGATAAGGTTTGAAGGTTGAACAGCAATTTAGGGGTCTTAAATATAAATGGTTATTTTCTTGTCAGCTTAGTACTACAGAATGCTTGAGATCATAGCTCCGTATATATGGCAGAAGGATATACTAATGCAAATCGTCTCTTTCAAACTTATTTGGCAACAAAAAATAATAATAAATGGTTGATTTTAATTTTTTAAATATCTATGTTTGTGTTTTAACATAATGTCTATATTTTCCGTGACCGAATTTTCTTTAAAAAAAAAAAAAAGAAAAGAAAAGAAAAAGAAAGGAAAGACCCCACAAACTCCAAAAGTTTCCGTTAGCATACATTTCAAAGTTTATACTTCTTTTGTACGATGTTCTCTTAACTTTAGTAAGATTCTTAGAGCAGTACTTTTACCACTTCTGAATTTCACATGATTTTAAGTTAAAATCAAATTTGGTGATTGGAAACTGTAAAATTACATTTTAAAAAAAAATTTAAATCCTCTTATTTTTATAATAAATTTTTTCTAAAATATTTATCACAAACATAATCTTCAAAATCATATCAAAACTAACATCTCAAAAAATTAATTTCAACTCTCTCCCAACACCTCTTCTTACAAACTCTTCCTACAAACAAAATATTCAACAGCTGTCATGTCCTTTATAAATGAATCATTGCCATTAAATTCTTAATTTGCACTAAAAAGAAAAGATTAAATGCAATATATGCCTGTATAATCAACATAAATTGTACCAAATCCACAAAACAAATGACAAACTAGTTACAACATAAATTCTTCTATCTTTTTTCCTTTTGGATAACTGTTTTACTACAAAAATCAAATCAATAGTTAGACGAGTGAATTGTGTAGAGAGAATATTTATTTTTCTGATGGGTGTAGAGATCTATGTTAATTAATCATGAAGACGCAAATAACAATAATGGAAGACAATTTCTTAATTATTTAGGGAATATCACCATTAATTATTGAGTGGTCACCCTGAGTGCAGTACCAATTATTGCAGACTCAAAGTATATAATGGGTCTACATACATATATACATTTATATGTTTTCTCACTGAAGATTGCTAGCTATATTACAAGATAATTATATGTAAATACATAAAACAAAATTTTCAATAATCAATTTACAAGAGAAGATTTTTAGGAGGCAATATATATGACCTAAGAGAAACATTCAAATCACATGAGCATAAATATTCAATATCATGAGTGATATATATATATATATATGGAATTAAGGGATATATAAATAGAGAAAGGTCAAACACTCGTACATCTCTTCTTATGCCCCGGGAATTTGAAAGTTGATGATCGGAAAAATGACTCTACCTCTTCGCGGCCGGTGGATTCGAAGAAGTGCAGCTCCGAAAACGTCCTCTTTCGACGGAAGGATCGATGATCAGGAGCAGGCTTTCTTGGCGTTGATGGACAGCTTTGAATTCTGGGAATCTTTTGATCCTCAGAAGTTGGCGTTTTACAGCTGTTGAAGTGATCTAATTTGTGCTCTTGATCACAATCTAGAGTTGTTAGTACCACTAGCTGCTCGAGCTTTGGCTTACCGTCTTCTAATTGATCATGATGTGGTAGATGATCATGCTGATCATGATGAGTTTTTGGTGGACTTTGAAGTTGATCGTGATGGTCGGGTGTAGGGTTTGACATGGAGTTCATGAAGAGGATATGAGTTTTTGTGAACCCTAATTTGAAATGGTTGCTATTTTAGAAGAGAGAAAAAAGATAAGAGAGAGTTTGACAAAGATTGTAGTAGTCTATTCTCTTTTCTCTTATCTTCCGATTGAAGCTATGCAACCGTAGTCCACTTGTTATCGCCTTCTTTTCTTTTACGCTTCTTGTTTATGATATTAAAAAAAAATATAAATATATATATGTATGTACGTACCAAATGAATACATATATATACATATACATATACATATACATACACACACACACACACGTATATATATATATATAGCGTTCAACCGAAGTAGGAGGAGGGAATCAAAGCTCAGTCACTGTTAAACAATGACACCCACATTCAGCATCCCTTAGTGTAGGGACAGATTAAGGCATGTCCTCGTGTGCAATTAATGATTGATATACATATATGTATACATATAAGTGCAATATTCTTTCCCCAATTTTCGACCGTCCAGGTAAAACATTCCTGTTACTAAATATATATGTGTGCGTGTGTGAGTGTATTTTAAAAGAACTACATTTTATCTATAAAAAAAATCTAAATTTTATCTATATATATATAATTAAAAATTATATCACAAAGGTTAAAAGTGTCAAATATGTAACAAGGAAACAAACATGACATAATAAGTGCTCACAAGTTTTGTTTCAGTCAGTAATTGTCTAGAAGTTGTAATTTCGCATGGTCCATTTATGAGTCCACTTTGTTCCTCATCCTAAAGGCTATGTACTCGATCTGTCTCATAAGATGTATGTTTCTTATTGATATGTCTGCAAAAAAATTGATAGATACCATGACAAGTCCCACATTGATGGGGAGTGACGATTATGCGTGATTTATAAGTGTTTACAGGTTCTCTTCTGATCAATAATTGTTTTGAAATTGTAATTAGTGGGTCCATTTATGAGTCCACTTCTCTTCTTATCCTGAAAGCGTTAGTCTGTCTTGTAGGATTTTTGTTTTTGTTGCTTGTGTGTAAAAAAAAAAAAAAAAAAAAAAGCTAATACATCTGTCTAATATTTTAGTTGGATCATATCAAAAAAATAATAGTCTTTGTTTTCCATTATATGAGAATGTAACCCCACTGTTCTCTATAACGTTTTTTATAATGGAAATTACACAATAATTTATTTATTTTTTAATAACTAATAGTAATTGATCATGAATTTTTCTTGTTTTTTAATATGCTAAATAGAAGGTATAACTTTTTTTTCATCTACTTCCTTAAATTTATATATTTTCTTTTTGATATTATTATAATGTAATCTAACTATTATAAACGCGATTAAAAAATAAACAAATATAGATTTTTCTAGGTCTTGAGTGGGAGATCCATCTGATATAAATAGAGGGTTTTAATGTAATATAAAACGAACAAAATGTAATACTAATTCAAGAAAAAAAAAAAACATAATACATGGTTAACCTTAAAAAAAAAATATTTTACATGTTAATGTATAGAAAATATGGTTTTTACTAACAGTTCAGATCTTTCAAGGTATTTTTTGTTTTTAAGGATCTTTTACGTTTATCATACTAGTTTATTGTGTTATGTTTTTATTGAATTATTGTTGCTTGGAGACACACCTTTGTTGAGTCTGAGGGACACAGAAAAACCCAATAAATGTACATTACAAGGAGACTGTATGTGGACAAGAGCACAAAATAAATAGCCATATCTCTCGTAAAGAATCCCATGGATAAAGTGTATATGACATGGTAGTGTTATACATATATATATATAGCTGTCATGTCAAGGTTTTCGTCAATCTCTCCTACTTGTCTGTATTAATACGCAAACGGCCTTCCTTAGCCACATTGGATACCATTTTTTAGACATATATGGGAAAGTAATTTCCCCCCCGACTTTGTATGTCCTTCCAAACATGATATTCCACTCATTCAACCACTATCAGTTCCCCCCTCTTAGAACCGCAACCAATCACGTCTTGCCACGTGCCTCACATGGGAAATTATATGCAATTTCTGTGAACAAAATTCCAACAACCGACCAGCATAGGATTACTTGTTTTTTTCATAGGGACTTATTATTATTTTTTTTTCCCTTGTTAGTAAGAGTGGGTACATACAAGAATAAACCAATTCACAAAACGTTAAAGAGATTAACAAAAAAGAAAAGGGTAAAATATTGCATTTGTTTATACCCCTCAATTGTGGTTCCTTTTGGCCGTTTAGCTCCAATAAATGTTTTTCTCGCACATTGTTACCTATATTTTCCTATCCATTGTAATAATATCATTCAAAAAATTTTTTTAAACATTGTTTTTTATGCTCTAATTATAATGGTAAAATAGAAATTTAAATTTAATGTCTTGATTAAATTCCAACATGATTCTTTTGTGGCACATTGTTACCTATATTTTACAATCTCTTGTGATATCAGTCAAATTGGTTTTTTTTTTTTTCTAGTACAATGATTTTTATGCACTAATTGTAACAGTAAAATAGAAAACTAAATATAATACTTTGATTCAATTCCAATTCATTCTTTTGTGGCACATTGTTAACTATATTTTCCAATCTCCAGTAATATCAGTCAAATTGTTTTTTTTTTTAATTAATTTCTAATTAAAAACACAGTTTTTTGCATTTTTATTTCACTATCCTCCAATTATCTCGCAATTGCTAGGGTGTCTACATTAACCCAGGAAAGGCAATCAAGAAGCTTTTATTTCAGTAATAAGTCTTAAACCTGGATTTACTTTTTTCTAGTTGATTCTCATATAGACCTATACTAACCACTTTTATTTTTCAGGTACGATGAAGGACGATATGTCTTATACAGGGCTAACGTTTATTTCTTCATCTTATTTCTTGCTCTAAACTGTTTGATTAACTATATATTAAACTGTGTTTTAACGACTCATGATTTACCTTAACTTTCTTTTTGGATAGAAATAGACATCTTATGGTTGGAAATATTATACCACAATCGGTTGTATCTTTCATATACTTTCATATTTCTCTTAAAAAACACGGTTTTTTTTTTTTTGCGTTAATTATAATACTAAAATAGATAATTTTCTTAATATTTTGACTGAATTCTAAATTATTCTTTTATGGGCCAATAATAGCAAATGACAAAATTAAATATTTATATTTATAAATATTGACAAAATTTTGACTAAAATCCTTATGCGGCTGTTTTTGTGACAAATTTTCGTTCAAAAAAATTATGAAAAATCTTTAGCAAATAGTTCATTTGGCTAATTAAAGAATGAAAAAATAAGTGGTAATGTGTGAAAAATAATTTTAATGAGGGGTGCGTACATAGATATCCATATACGATGAAACTCCGTGGGAAAAGGACGATGGGAATTACACCAAAAAGCGAAGCAAAAAGCAGAAAATGGCCTCCGTCTTTCTGGGGTCGGGGCAGTTTCCTTTCTCTTGTCTTCTTTCCAATTTGTCCTTTGTTTTCAGTTTTCTTTTCTGCTTAGTTTTTGAATTCGAAAACGTTCGCAGCTTTATTTTGACGTACACCTGCGAGCTTTACCTCAAGTTTTGGTTTTGTTTTTGGTAATGTGGCTTCTTCTCTCTCTATCTCTCTCCCTCTCTCTCTCTTGTCTAGCTTTCAGAATTTTACCATTGGATACGACTATTCGACACTCATGGCCTTTCAATTCTATTTGCATCTTGCAATGATAAAAAATGAAACAAAAGTTATATTAAAAAAAAAAAAAAAACAAAGAAAGTCTCTGTTCGGGAACAATCTAGATTGTATCATTTGGATTAAAACATTTTAATGAAAATGTTTATATAGAAATATTTAGATTATTATTTAAATATATGTATCTAGAAAACAAATACATAAGCTTAGTTCATTCACCTTATGATACGTTTCGCATGAAACACACAAAAACCTCTCGTAATTAATGATCATAACTGCTACTAATGACAAAAAAATAAAAACAATTATGGATCAAGACTCCTAATATAGCAATAGATAATAATCTAGTTTTATTTAATTGGTCACACCAAATAAAATAACATATAAATCATCGACAATAGATATGGAACAATATAGCAGTTGCAATTGGAAAATTGAAAAATAATATTTAAAAATTAATTACATAATCACATGTTAAGGGTTTTGAAATTCTCTTCAACCAAAACAAAATCTAGCTACTACAATTGAAAATAATGAAAAAAACAAAAAACAAAAAACATAAAAACAATAGAAAACCAACGACATAAGGAGTTTAGGAGAATGGAGAAGAAGAATTGAAATAGTCTTCAAGAATCTTTACGTAGATGATTCTCGTTAGAGCCATCCCTTAAGTATCTCTCTCTTTAAACTTTTTGCTCTCTTAAAACTGATACAAAGGTAATTGTTTTCACCTAGAATGGCACACTTATAAGCTCTCAAAATTAGGATCAAAAGGGAAAACTTTGGAGTTAAATTTTCAAGACAGGAAATCTCAAATCGTAGTGTCATGGCCCTTTTTTTACAGCATCGCAGCGTTATGGAGTTGGTGACGGAACCAATATGGAGCATTGCAATGCTCCTTCGCTAGCTTCGTGGCATTGGCCATTCCTTAAGTTGAGTGCTGCAACGCCCAAGTATGGATGTCGTAGCACCAATGCCTCAACCTAGAGGCCAAGGTTCGCAATCATTAGGTGCCGTGGCGCTCTATGCATGATCTTTTCTGCCTTGGTGGCTCCAAATGGGCCTTGCTGCACCTAAGTGCCTACACAACAGTGCCTGAAACTCAGGATTTTGACCCAAATCTTCCTTTTTAAAATTGTAGTGTCCATTCTTCAATATCAAAATGCCCAACACTTGCCCAAAGCCATGCTTTCCAACTCCAAATCATCCCTTGGCCTCTAAAGCACCTACAAAACACAAATACAAATAAATACACTAAAAATCTCAAGAAATTTATAACACAAAAATATGGGAGAATCAATATAAAATATTGTCAAAAAATGTACTTATCAATTATATATTGCCATGACTGGGTTTTCATTGATGAGCAAGGTTCTAGTGCATAATAGGTATTGGGTTATGTTAGGGATAAGAATCAGAATATTAAATTCCTTGTTTAGACTGCATTGCCATGGGTTGGATAAGCTACTATATTTGGGGGCTGGTACATAAATAGAATATAGATTTAACTATGTCAAATTTCCATTTTAGGTTTAGACTGTGGCCCTTAGGAGTGAAAAGAACAATTTGTCTACAAGGTGTCATGTTATATGTATAACATCCAAGTGTTTGTATAGTAACTTAATAGATATAGATGTCTAAATAATTTTAGAGTAAAGTATAAAGTGATACTTTTAAAGTTTTCTTAAGCTATTGTACAAGTAACGACGGTAAATGCTCTAATACACTCGAGAGAATTCACATCCAAATACATTAAGTGTTAAGAATTTTGTATGAAAGAATATGATTTTATATTCAACCAAAATTTTGATTAGAAAATTGTTGTATTTAGATAAAAACATTCTTCAATAAAGTTGTAGATTTTTTTAATAGCTTTTCAACGCCTCTTGAATAGTTCAATTTGAATATTAGAATGAAAAGTTATCACTAAAATACCATAAAAGATAGGACAGTCACTAGGGTAGCATTGCGGTATCGCCTTTTAGCATCGTAGAGCCATGGACGAAAGTTACATAGCACCTAGGTACTAGCCTGGGTGTCAAAGGTGATTTTTTTATTTGAAAATTGAAAAAAAAAAAGGCTTTTAAAAAAGTATCGACTTAAAGACTTTCCTAGACTTATTTTTAACACTTAGATCATATTTTAATTTTTAATCTTAGCCATTAAATAGTTGGCATTTATTATTTAAAAGCCAAAAACTCAAGTCTAAATCCTATTATATGTATTTTTCAGAAAGCCATTGTTCTTTCTCTTTCACACCTTCTTCTTCTTTCATCCTTCAAGAGATAGAGATTTTGTGATTTCTCACTATCAAACCTCCATGATTCACTTTTCTTGAGATTCTCGAGTCTTGATTTCATCAGAGATTTAAGATATTCTTCTTTTATTCTTTAAATTTGGAGATTATGAGATCTAGGGTTTGATGGAATTTGAGAATGTGGGGAAAAAAAATATATCAACATAAGTGGTGAATTAAAGTTATAGAGTGATGAATAGAAAGATTTCACCATATAATTTCATAATGGAGATGTTAGATTCATAGATTTTGTTTGTAGGGTATTTCCAAAAAAATAGAATTTAAGGTTTTAGTATTTTCATGATTCTTCTTAATTAGAAAATATTAATTCTATGATTTTATGATATGAATTCATCAAAAAGCGAGCACATTGAAGTCCTGAAACACTACATCACCTAGTTAGCGATTTTAGTAAGTTCTTGCATCAAGGTAAGTCATCTTTCACTTGTAACATGTTTATTCAAAATTAAAATAGTTTATAAGTGGTGTAATATTTTGATGGCAAATATTATTTCTTTTACAGAAGCTTTTCTATGTGATTTTTAATAAGAGCGTTATTGTTTCTACTCTATTATATGTGCATGTATGTGTATATATATCATTGGTATTATCGTTTTCTTTGATAGTAAGTATGAATTTTCTATTAGGATGCCCTAAAAGGGAAAAATATTTTATTTAGTTCATTTATTGTTGAACTAATTGATGATATATTAGAGGTTATTTATTATATTGCTATATATCCTTATCTTATTTACATGTTAAAGTAAATATAAGCAAATATGGCTCATTGACTACTTCATGTTAAACTATTAGAATATTGCATACAATAACCTTTTGTATGCGAGAAGATAATATTTTAAAGCAAGTAGTCTAAATTTATAGCCCATAGTCTATAAGATTAGAGTAAACATCTAACTCGTAATAAGACTAAAGTTAATTAGGGAGATGGTTTGTCTTGATTGTCTGGAGCGAGTTGACTCTTAAGTAGAGACATAGATACGTTACTTGGTGGTGACATATTGAACTGGGACCAAAGAGTAATTAATCTATATAGTCTGCTTGAATAGATTAATTCACTTTTCATATTCATTATGCAATAACCTTAATCCTAAGTAAGTAAATAGCTTTATATGTATGATTTGTGTACTTTAATATTCCAAAGACTAAGACAATCTCGAAGTAATAAGCTATTAGACTGGTTCGTTAGGTACATAACTTACGAATGATGAAGGGTTTATTTATAGATATAAAATCATAGCTCTAATAAGCAGTAAATGTTATCCTCTTAATGACATTATACTAAATGCGAAAATACACATGGCTTTGGGTCATTTGCTTAGAAAATGATTTATTATTCACACATAGTGAATAATTATTTTCTTTATATAATACATCTTTAAGATAACTCTATTAAGGAGTAAATATTATCTTCTTAACGGCATTATACTAAATGTGAAAATGCACAAGGTTTTGGGTCATTTGCTTAGAAAATAATTTAATATTCACATATAATGAATAATCATTTTCTTTGTATAATAGATCTTTAAAATAGCATGATTAAAATGTTAAATAAACTTTAACCTTAAGTTGATCATGGATTTCATATAAGGTTGCCGTATATATAACAAGGTCATAAGATTGTAGCTATTCACTAGCTTACATAATGCAATATATAATTGGGAGTGCAGCCTCAGGTTTATAATGGTGTAACTCTGAAACTAATAATTATATAATTGATTTATTTAATATAGAATAATAATTATATAGATTATTAGAATCCACATTATATATCTCTAATTGGTCTCTATACTAACTCTACATAATTCCTTAATGAATGGTAATTTATTAGGGTATTATTTATGACTTGAATTCTTGGACTTAGTGAAGAAAAAAAATCCAAATTACCTCTACTAGGTGTAGGCTTTTTTTTTGTTTGAAGGTAAAATAAGTATTGTGTTTTATTTAATTATGGAACATATATTTTATTTGTATAAATACTTATTTGAAAAATAAGATTTGAAATTTAAATTGATTGTATTTGTCTTTTAAGATAAATATGAGATTGATTTGAATTTTGAAAGATATGGATAAAGTAATTATTCATTTGAATAATTAATTTAAATATCTAGATAATCTTATTTAAATAAATATTTTAAATTAAATATGAAGATTATCCTATTTGAGTTTGAATTAAACAAAATCGTGTCCTTTTGTGCTTTAAAATTGGTGCATTCTAGAGGATAAGGGAAAAAAAAGATTTTCTCCTTATTTGATTTTATTTGGATGACTATTACATAATTGTTTAATTTAAGTAAAGTTGTCATGATTTTATTTTAAATTTAAACTAGATTTATGGAATACTATCCATACAAATAAAATTACTAAATTTATGAAGATTGAAATTTGAATCAACTTTTGGATTCTCTAGACCTAAGTGGGTGATTTTTGGTCCTCCCTATGGATGGGTGATAACTCTATAAAAATAGAATTATTTTACCACTTTTTAATATATAAAAATTGGCTTACTTTTAAGAATTTTAGTTTTTTTTTATTTGTCTTTGATTTATTTGTTTTGTGTACTTTAATTTAGATTTTTATAAATTTCATAAAACTTTAATTTAATTTGTCTTTATTCTATCTTATCTTTTTTTAATAATATATTAAATAATCTTAAAATTAAATATTTCCAATAAGTTTACTTATAGCATTCTGTTTTAAAAATATCTAACTTTAGTACTTTGTTTTTTTGTAGTAGGCACTAAGTTTATCGCGCATTCTATCGTACTGGATCCTTTCTAATTTTATGCACTAGATTGTAGCTAATGTACTACTGTAGCTATTGTAGCAAGAGTACATTGACACTATAATAGCAATATGGTAAATGTGCATCGAATATTATAGCACTATAGCAAGTGTGCACTGACATTATAATAGCATTATAGTAAATGTTCACCAAATACTGTAGCACTGCAGCAAGTGTGCATCGGGATCACTGTAGCACTGTACTAGTATTGTAACAGTATAGCAAATTTGAAAAAATTTGTATTGTTTGTGCACTAAATACTATAGCAAGTCTAAAAACTTGTGATTGCACTGAATACTGTAGTAAGTTTGAAAGTTTGTGTAGATGTTAGGTGGAATAGTGTAAAATTATGCTTATTGATAAATCTAGAAAATAGAGTTATCAAAGTTATTTTTGAGTCTAAAAGTGTGCTTTGTCTAATGAGTTTTTAGTAATTTATCAGTTTGTTAAAGCATTTCTGGTTTTCATATGCAGAACTTTGTTTTAGAATATCAAATTTAAACTTTCAAGTAAGTTCTTAATATTTTGAAATATCTTGTAGATTTGAAGTGTTCAAGGCTATTAGGAGTGAAAAGTCATGCTTTGAGTAAGAAGAAAATACAAGATTGGAGCAAAATAGTAAGGAAGCATGATTTCTAATATTAGCTACTATAGCATAATATTAGCTGCAGCAACTGGTGCTATAGCACCATTATTAGCATGATTTCTAAAATAGAAATGGTGCTATAGCATTGCTGCAGCAACTAGACAGAATTAGCTGAATTAGGTTGATAGGTCAAAACATAGATGGTAGCAGATTTAATTACTGACGTGGGCAGAAATAGACAGGCACGTGAGTTGTCTCACATTAAGGATACCAAGCAAAATCTCAGCTCTTGAATTTGTACACACTTATACATTCTTCCTTAACCCTAGTATATAAAAGGAAACATATGCCTTTTTGGAAAGAAAGAGCAAAAAAACAACGTGCAACCAGAAAAGAAAAGGGAAGAATACCAGAAATAGATAGAACCCAAGGAGGAAAGGTAGCATACGGTGACTGGAGGTAGATTTTAGTATTTTCCAGAAGGAGGAGCTGGAAATTCCACCGCCAATCACTGTGGGATTTGTTTATTTTATAAATTCTCTTCATAATTTCAGTTGTACTTCTTACTCTCTCTCTTTGAACAATATTTTCTTATTTTGTGTTGTTTAAACAATCAACCATGAGCTAAGCTATTCTAGATTGAGATGAGAAAGTACTCGAACCTATGACTCAAAGCTTGTATGCTTAACATGCTATTTCAATGTTATTCAATTTATTCAACATTGTTTTTCTTGTTAATTTGTGTTCATTGATTGGCCATCTTAAGCATAATATTGTGATTCTAATTTGTTGGAAAGCTAATTAGAGTTAGACCTGTGTTGAATAGTGTGAGTTTGGTTGGTTTTGTCAATGGAACTAGCTAATTTTGCAAGTTAAGCAAGAATGTATACTTGCCTCACATAATCCAATTGGAACCTAGGCTTAATGTGATCTCATATTTTATATTTGCATAGGAATATGTTGAAAATAAAGTGAAGAGGTAGCATCATAAGTAGTTTGGAAGACTCTTGTAAATTTTTAAGTTCTGGATTAACTGAACAGCATTGCCGTGATAACCGAGAAATCTATAGTCTTGGAAAATTTTATATAAGATATGTAAATAAATGTACATTTATAGTGAGACATGTTATAGAATACAGAGCAGAGGAAAATTTTGATTAACTGAGTTTTAATCAAAATTTGACAATGAATAATTGAATATAGTTTAAAAGCTAAGTATTAATTCAAATTAAGATGTTTTAAAATTAATAAAAAAGTATGCGAAAAATGCATATAAAGAGATCAATGGCTTACATGCAAGCTACATTGATCAATGGCCAAGATTAGCCAAACAAAGCCTATTTTCTTTGAATAAAAATGAAAGAAAGTGAGAAAAAGGGTGGAGGTCACGTGAGGGACCTCAAACCCAAGTGACCCAAGTGAATTAATTCAGTTGGTTCAACGGCAAAGAGAAGCAGCGGAGAGAGAGAAAGAAAGAGAAAGAAAGAGAGAAAGAGACTGAGAAAGAAAGAGAAAAGAAAGGGAAATCCAACAAGGTTCAGATTTTCTCTTCATCTGTAGCAGATCGTTCAAGATTCAGCCAAGAATTAGCAGCAAGAAGCTCTCAAGCTTCAAGCAAGGTAAACTAGGGGTGAACAAAAAATCTGAAAACCCAAATAACCCACCCAACCCACCCAAGGAAAACCCGATGGGTTGGGTCCACGTCAGACCCAAAAAAAAGTCGAGTTGACCCACCCAACCCGATGTCAAATTGGGTGGGTTTGGGTTGGAATTCTAAAACCCGACCAAAACCCAACCCACCCAATGAAATTTTTTTTTTATATTTAGAAAAAATATGATGACTAATCTAAGCCAATTTTGTTGAGCCGACTGTCATTTCCCATTTATGCCTCCTCCCAAGCTAAAGTTTGTGCCTTGCCCTTACCAAACTCAATGTCCCACCAGCCTCCTTCAATCGTCCATTTCTTCGACCATCGGCCGTCACCCCTCGACGTATTCATTTTTGCCTCCCCAAGCCCGTGTTCGTCTCGTGCCTTGCCCTTGCCCAGCCCTAGCCGCCACTTATCACTAGCCTCCCTTAATCCTCCCTTTCATTAGGATTTAGGAACAAGATTTCAAGTTTATTTCAATTTACCTGGCTTTAGTTCTTGTTACTACACGCATTGGAGTTAGAGATTATTCTTGTGAAATAGGTTTGATTGTTTGTAATTGATGTTTCTTAGTATTTATTAAAAGCATGTTTTAATTAGTTCTTATTATCTTTACATGACTTCTTTATTTGAATATTTGAGCTTGTATTTTGATTTGTGATTAAATTTTTAAGTCATGCTTTATTACTTAATTTTTATAAATTGTCAAACCCGACGAACCCGAAAAACCCGCCAAACCCACCCAAACTTTAATTGGGTGGGTCGATTTTGTATATTGGGTTAATTGGGTGGGTGAAAAAATTTTTCAACCCACCCAATCTTCATTGGGTGGGTTGAAAAATGTCAAAAATCCACCCAACCCACCCAACGAACACCCCTAAGGTAAACCCTTGTTTTCTCACGTTTTTCTTGGGGGAAAATCTGGGGTTTTGAGAGGAAAAGAGAATGTGAGTAAATCGTGTTGAGATTTTCGGTTAAAATCGAAACATGATTCGAGTCTAGTTGCTTTTAAAAATGAATCCATAAGTTGATGGTTTAGAAAACCAAGTTTAGTGAGTTTTCTTCAAGAAAGTACAGATTTTTCAAAAGTTGAGTCAAGACATGTTCATAAGCAAAATGTGAGATTTTGCTTATGAAATCATGGATTTGTGATAGTAGAAATGTAGTCTATATCTCAAAACGATTTTATTGAGATCGATTTTGAGTGTAAGAAGTAGAACAAAGGCCATAAAAGCCTTAGAAAATTAGAGCAGAGCAGTTCGAATTAAGAATCTTGATTCTGGTATGAACAAGGGCATGTATAAGGGCGTGTTCAAAACACGGGCATGTATAAGGGCGTGTTCAGAACACGGCCCCGAACATGTCTACATGCATGACCGTGTTCCAAGAAAATTTAGACCCGAGAGGTAGACGGCCAAGAACATGGCTGTGTATCGGGCCGTGTCAAGGGGCACACGGTCATGAGAAAGGCGTGTAGCAGACCATGTTAGACAGTAGGAGTACACGGCTAGAAACACGACCGTGTATTGACCCGTGTAAGTATACACGGCCATGTTCCACGAAGTACACGGCCATACACGTAAAGCCAGAGGAGTACACGGCCAGAAACATGGCCGTGTGGATACCTGTGTAAGACAGCATGAATTACATGGCCATGTTGTATAGAGTACACGGCCATGCACATAAGTCCAGAGAAGTACACGGCCAGAGACACGCCCGTGTAGGAGGGCGTGTCCGAAGCTAAAGAGTAAAAAAAAAGAGTTTGGAAATAGAAATTTCATGTTTTGCCATGTTTCCAGTATAAGATGAATATTGAAAATAATCAGTGATTATTTCTTTTATAGGAATTCAAGCCAAAGACCCCGATATAGCAGTCCCAGAGTAGCAGAGGCTCATGCTAGCCGACTTTCTGTAAGTTCAAGCATTGTCCTGACTGCAACGTGGACAATCTTGTTATGTTATGATGTCATGTTTTATTGTATAACGTGTATGTTAGACATTGATTGTCTGGATCACGATACTCAGGTTAGTTCATGTCATGCATGTAGAGTTTCATGTTTCAGTACACATGTCAGACAGGTAGCAGGTACACGAAAACAGGTAGGTGCACAAGGCACCTTAGTGTGTTAATAGAACTCACACCCCAAGTAAATCATATAACAGGTTCCTACTGTGGGGGCAATCAGTATGCTACCCAGTTGGAACTCCAGCAAGATGGTAATTAAACTAGTTATTGGCGTATCGGCCTCTCGACCCATGGGAAGGTTTTCATGTTTAGCTTCAGTTAAGACTGAGGAGGTCAGCACTAAAGTACCGCTTCCAGTTATGCTAACATGTCGGTACGATCAATCAGGGGCCCAAAACCAGAACTTAATAACAGATAATGTCCTAAGACTAATCTTTCAGCCACGAGCATGTTTACAGAGTCCAGTTTCATGCATGAACACAGCAGTACAGCATGTCATGATCCATGATTTTATGTTTGAACTTACTGAGCCCATAGCTCATCAGTTTGTTCACATGTTGCAGGTAAGAGACCCATTTACCAGTAGTATACGGTGGACGACGGACAGGGTAGAAGCATGCCAGGTGGATTGAGCGAGGGATTTGGTCACCATTAGTCTTCCACTGTATAGTTTTGAAAACTTTAAACATTTTCAAGAACAAGATTTCAAGTTAACATTAGGTGATAGGGGAATCATAATCCATGTACATGTTATTTTGTTAACATGATTTCCTTATCACATTCTTGAACAGTTTATGATTTTTAAGGGAAAAAAAAATTTATTTCGTAAATTAGCAAGCAGTTTTCAAGTTCAGCATGATTGCTGGCGACCCTAGAAGCCTGTATACTATTACGGTTAACTACAGAGTTGACTGTAATAGCACTGCAGAGCCTCGACAGCAGGGCGGGCCGCCACATTTGGTATCAGAGCCCAAGTTTAAAACGGGTCCAATTTAGAATACCAACTGTTGCCACAGTTGGTATCAGAGCAGTTACGATGGGTTCAATTTAGGATACCAAAAATAGCCATATTTGGTATCAGAGCCCAAGTTTTAAAATGGGTCTAGTTTAGAATACCAAACGTAGTCACAGTTGGTATTATCAGAAAAGTTAGTAGACTATATCCCGCCTGACTCCGTGCATGTCCTGTTCGCCGATCCAAGTAAGTTCAATTTATGTTAAGATAAGCAGCTAGTTATGCATAAAAGTAAAAATCTGTAGAGACCTATACTTTGTAGTAAGTATGTGATGATATATTAATACAAGAAATGATGTGGATCCTTTTTATACAGGATCTAATATAAGTTTATCGTGTGATTATAGGATATAAAGTAGCACGATGGAAAACCAGGGCCAAGGCCAAAGAAGGAAAAGGGGACGCTCATCTCTGACTCAGCGATTAGAAGAGATGCAAGCTCTTCCAGAAAACCAGATGAAAGAAAATACAGAACTGAGATAGAGACTAGAACAGCTAGAATAGGGACAGGGATCAATAGGAGCTCCTGCACAACCAGCTACTGAAGCAGAATAAGTAGTGCCACCAGCGGCACCAAAAGTGGTTCAGGAACCACCGGTCAGGGTGAACCTAGAGCCGCTATACGAGAGATTTCGGAAGATGAGGCCTCCGGAATTTGAGGGTTCAACAAATCCCCTAGAAGCAGAAGATTGGCTTTCTTCGATCCAGATGATTATGGAGTTTATAAGACTCACAGACGAAGAGAAAGTCTTATGCGCATCCTTTGTTCTAAGGAGGGACGCAAGATTTTGGTGGAATATAGTTCGCATGAGGAGGGACGTGACCAGAATGTCATGGGCAGAGTTCCTGGAGGAATTCAACCAGAAATACTACAATCCTGCATCACTCCAACCCCAGCAGAAAGAATTTTTAGAGTTACAGCAGGGTGATATGTCAGTCGGTGAGGTTTGCAGGAGATTTGATCAGCTCTCCTACCTATGTCCATATGTAGTGCCAACGGAAAGAGAGAAGATACAGAAGATGATAGGCATATTCAAGCCTGAGATTTCTACCTTGATTGACATTGGTCCAATCCCGCCAATCTCAGTAGCCGACTGTGTTAGTTGTGCTTTGAGGGCAGAGTATCACCTAGCCCGACAGAAAAAAGAAAAGGAAAAGGTCTGGGAAGCCAGGAAGAAAGAAAAGATCTTGGCTAAGGCCTCTCAACCTGGACAACATAGTAAAGGCAGTCAGAGTACAAAACCAGAACAGTCCAGCAATCCAGGCCCTCAGTTCCAACAGAAGAGAAATGGCAATTTCTAGGGAAACCAAGGTCAAGACAATAGAAGCCAGTCACGAAGGACTAACACTACCACAGTTCCAAGTAACCCCACCTTTTCAAATTATGGGAGGAAACATGTGGGTCAATGCAGAGCTGGCACGACTGCATGTTTTCAGTATGGAAAAGAAGGCCATTTAATCAAGAATTGCCCTATGAACCGCCAGTCAGTATCAGGAGCAAACTCTTCACGTCCACAGCAGTTACAATTTCATGCACTCAGACTGAGTTATGAAAGCCCATCAGAAGTACCTCCAGCAGTGCAGGAAAGACAAGAAAGAGCTCCATAGGTAGATGCTAGGGTGATGGCCTACACCAGAGAAGAAGCAAAGGCAGGGACATCCAATGTGGTGACAGATCATATTTCTATCGCTAACCACTTGGCATCTGTTCTATTTGACTCTGGGGCCACCCATTCTTTTATATCATATGCATTTGCTAATAAGTTAGAATACCCTAGAGATCACATGGGAAGAACTTTTAGAACTGCTCTTCCATCAGGAGAAATCATGTTGTCTGAGTACTGGTTACCTCATGTACCAGTAATCGTGACGAATAGAGAGCTGTATGCAGAATTGATCATGATGAAGATCGTAGACTATGATGTAATTTTAGGAATGGATTTCCTAAGAAAATATCAAGTTACGATAGACTGCAGAAACAGAAGAATAGTGTTCAAGCCAGAAGATGAAGAATGTTTTGAATATATCGATTCTTTGAAAAGATCAAGCAAGGTGATGATCAGTTCAATAAAGGCCAAGAAGCTAATAGCCAGTGGTTATACGGGATATTTAGCTTATATAATAGATACAATAGAAGAGAAGACGTTACAACCAAAAGATGTTCCTGTTGTCAGAGAATTTCTCGAAGTCTTTCCCGAAGAACTACTAGGAATACCTCCGGAGTGGGAAATCTCATTTGAGATAGAGCTCCTACCTGGAACAGCACCGATCTCCAAGGTGTCGTACCGTATGGCACCAGTGGAGTTAAAAGAGTTACAAGTACAGTTGAAGGATCTGCTTGACAAAGGATTCATCAGACCGAGCTATGCCCCATGGGGTGCTCCGTACTATTTGTCAAGAAGAAAGACGGGACGTTCCGCATGTGCATAGATTACCAAGAATTGAATAAGGTTACAGTTAAGAATAGGTATCCATTACCTAAGATTGATGATCTGTTCAATCAACTCAAGGATGCAGTAGTGTTCTCAAAGATTGATTTGAGATCAGGATACCATCAGCTGAGAATCAAGGAAGATGATGTTTCCAAGACAGCTTTTAGAAACCGTTATGGGCATTATGAATTCCTAGTAATGCCGTTTGGGTTAACAAACGCGCCAGTCGCTTTCATAGACCTAATGAACAGAGTCTTCAAGGAGTATCTTGACAAGTTTGTCATTGTGTTCATCGATGACATCCTTGTATATTCAAAGACTCACGCAGAGCATGAAGCACAGTTAAGAGTTGTTTTTCAGAAACTGAGAGAGTATCAACTCTATGCCAAGTTCTCAAAATGTGAGTTCTGGCTAGACAGAGTACATTTCCTCAGACATATAGTATCCAAAGAGGGAATTACAGTGGATCCAATCAAGGTGGATGCAATCAATAAATGGCCTGCACCTAAAAGCATGACAGAGAAACGCAGTTTCCTAGGGTTAGCTGGCTATTACAGGAGATTTGTGGAAGGGTTTGCACGATTGACAGCACCTCTCATAACCCTCACACGCAAGGAAAAGAGGTACATATGGACAGATGAGTGTGAAATAAGCTTCCAAGAGCTGAAGAGACAGCTGACAAGCGTGCCGATCCTCATACTCCCTACTGAAGGGGAGAAGTATAAAATTTATAGTGATGCTTCAAAAGTGAGTTTGAGAGCAATATTGATGCAAGATGGCAAAGTAATTGCCTATGCTTCACGTCAACTAAAAGAGCACGAGAAGAATTATCCCACCCATGATCTAGAACTCACTGCAGTAGTGTTCACACTCAAAATTTGGCGACACTATCTGTATGGAGTACAGTGCCAGATTTACACGGATCATCAGAGTCTAAAATACTTCTTCACATAAAAGGAGTTGAACATGAGGCAAAGAAGATGGTTGGAGTTGGTGAAGGATTATGACTGTGAGATCCTTTATCATCTAAGAAAAGCCAACCGAGTAGCAGACGCTTTAAGCAAAAAAGCGACAGTTCCGCAGCAGTTGCCTACTAAAAGGTTATCAAGACCATTGCAGCAAGAGATTCATTCGCTTGAGCTGGAGCTGATATCAGGAAAGTTATAAGCACTGCAGCTGAAGTCATCATTGTTTAATGATATCAAGGAAGCTCAAAAGCAAGATTCAAGTCTAACAGACTCCCAGGAAGAGATGTCCACAGATGGATTAATCATGTATCAGGGGAGAATTCACGTTCCAGCAGATGAAGAACTTCGAAGGTGAATCATGTCAGAAGCTCATGAAAGGTCATATTCAGTCCATCCTGGAGCCACCAAGATGTACCAAGACTTAAAACTGCAGTTTTGGTGGAAAGGGATGAAAGGAGATATTGCAAGATTTGTGAGTAAGTGCCTTACTTGTCAGAGAGTTAAGGCTGAGCATCAGCATCCTGGAGGAAAGTTAGAACCTCTGGAGATTTCAGAATGGAAATGGGAGAATGTCACCATGGATTTTGTGGTAGGGCTACCTAAAACAAGAGGAGGACACGATGCCATTTGGGTGATCGTGGACAGGTTGACGAAGACAGTCAGATTCAGACCAATAAAGATCACATACTCATTAGAGAAGCTGGTACACCTTTATGTAGATCATGTTGTCAGATTACATAGAGTTCCAAAGTCTATAGTATCTGACAGAGATGCATGATTCACTTCAAACTTTTGGGAGTGTGTGCAAAGAGCCATGGGCATAGAACTGAGGTTCAGTACAGCCTTCTATCCTCAGACAGACGAACAATTAGAATGGACTATCCATACTTTAGAGAATATGCTCCATGACAGGAGCTTGGAATAAGAAGCTACCACTAGTAGAATTCTCATATAACAACAGTTATCAAGCTTCCATCAAATTAGCACCGTATGAGGCCCTGTATGAACGAAAATGCAGATCACTCATCCACTGGTATGATCTGAAGGAAAAATAACTACATAAAACAGATTTCATGCAGGAAACTTGCGATGTAGTTGCCAAGATCCAGCAAAGGATGAAGAGTGCTCAGAGCAGACAGAAGACGGAGATCCCTAGAATTCAAGGAAGGGGACTTCGTACTTCTGAAAGTGTCACCCATGAAAGGGATTATGCGATTTGGTAAGAAGGAAAAACTGAGTCCAAGGACCCTATGAGATTATCAAACGCATTGGGAAGGTTGCCTACAAGTTGGCATTACCTCCTGAGCTGTCAGCAGTGCACAGTGTATTCCATGTCTCAATGCTTAGAAAGTACACATCAGATCCATCTCATGTGCTACAACATGAACCAGTCCAAGTCCAAAAGGATTTGACTTATGAAGAGTAGCCTGTTCAGATACTGGCTAGAGCAGAAAAAGTGCTAAGAAACAAGACCATCCCACTAGTCAAGGTATTATGGAGAAATCACAACATTAAAGAAGCTACGTGGGAAAGAGAAGATGAGATGACACTTTCACACCCTCACTTATTCTAAATTTTCGAGGACGAAAATCTTATAAGGAGGGGTGAATGTGATAATCGAGAAATCTATAGTCTCAGAAAATTTTGTACAAGATATGTAAATAAATGTACATTTATAGTGAGACATGTTATAGAATACAGAGTAGAGGAAAATTTTGATTAACTGAGTTTTAATCAAAATTTGACAATGAATTAATGAATATAGTTTAAAAGCTAAGCATTAATTCAAATTAAGATGTTTTAAATTTAATAGAAAAGTATGTAAAAAATGCATATTAAGAGATCAATGGCTCACATGAAAGCTACATTGATTAATGGCCAAGATTAGCCAAACAAGATTAGCCTATTTTCTTTGAAGAAAAATGAAAGAAAGTAAGAGAGAGGGTGGAGGTCATGTGAGGGACCTCAAACCCAAGTGACCCAAGTGAATTAATTCACATGGTTCAACGGCAAAGAGAAGCAGCGAAGAGAGAGAAAGAAAGAAAGAGAAAGAAAAATAGAGAAAGAAACTGAGAAAGAAAGAGAAAAGAAAGAAAAATCCAACAAAGTTCGGATTTTCTCTTCATCTGCAGCAGATCGTTCAAGATTCAGCCAAGAATCAGCAGCAAGAAGCTCTCAAGCTTCAAGTAAGGTAAACCCTCGTTTTCTCACGTTTTTCTTAGGGGAAAATTTGGGCTTTTTAGAGGAAAAAGAGAATGTGAGTAAATCGTGTTGAGATTTTCGGTTAAAATCGAAACATGGTTCGAGTCTAGTTGCTTTTAAAAATGAATCCATAAGTTGATGGTTTAGAAAACCAAGTTTAGTGAGTTTTCTTCAAGAAAGTACAGATTTTTCAAAAGTTAAGTCAAGATATGTTCATAAGCAAAATGTGAGATTTTGCTTATGAAATCATGGATTTGTGATAGTAGAAATGTAGTCTATATCTAAAAACGATTTTATTGAGATCGATTTTGAGTGTAAGAAGTAGAACAAAGGCCATAAAAGACTTAGAAAATCAGAGCAGAGCAGTTCGGACCAAGAATCTTGATTCTGGTATGAATACGGGCGTGGACAAGGGCGTGTTCAGAACACGGCCCCGAATATGCCCACATTCACGACCATGTTTCAAGAAAATTTAGACCCGAGAAGTACACGGCCAAGAACACGACTGTGTATCGGGCCATGTCAAAGGGCACACGGTCATGGGAAGGGCGTGTAGCAGACCATGTTAGACAGCAGGAGTACACGACCAGAAACACGGTCATGTATCCACCCATGTACGTATACACGGCCATATTCCATGAAGTACACAGTCATACACGTAAATCCAGAGGAGTACACGGCCAGAAACACGGCCATATGAATACCCATGTAAGACAGCGTAAATTACATGGCCATATTGTATAGAGTACACAGCCATGCACATAAGTCTAGAGAAGTACACGGTCAGAGACACGCCCGTGTAGGAGGGCGTGTCCGAAGCCAAAGAGTAAAAAGAAAAAAAAAAGAGTCTGAAAATAGAAATTTCATGTTTTGCCATGTTTCTAGTATAAGATAAATATTGAAAATAATCAGTGATTATTTCTTTTATAGGAATTCAAGCCAGAGACCCCAATACAGCAGTCTCAGAGCAGCAGAGGCTTACGCTAGCCAACTTTTTGTAAGTTCAAGCATTGTCCTGACTGCAACGTGGACAATCTTGTTATGTTATGATGTCATGTTTTATTGTATAGCGTGTATGTTAGACATTGATTGTCTGCATCACGATACTCAAGTTAGTTCATGTCGTGCATGTAGAGTTTCATGTTTCAGTACATATGTCAAACAGGTAGCAGGTACACGAAAACAGGTAGGTGCACAAGGCACCTTAGTGTGTTAGTAGAACTCACACCCCAAGTAAATCATGTAACAGGTTCCTACTGTGGGGGTAATCAGTATGCTACCCAGTTGAAACTTCAGCAAGATGGTAATTAAACTAGTTATTGGCGTATCGGCCTCTCAACCCATGGGGAGGTTTTCATGTTTAGCTTCAGTTAAGACTGAGGAGGTCAGCACTAAAGTACCACTCCCAGTTGTGCTAACATGTCGGTACGACCAATCAGGGACCCAAAACCAGAACTTAATAATAGATAATGTCATCTTTCAGCCATGAGCATGTTTACAGAGTCTAGTTTCATGCATGAGCACAGCAGTACAGCATGTCATGATCCATGTTTTTATGTTTGAACTTACTGAGCCCATAGCTCATCAGTTTGTTCACATATTGCAGGTAAGAGACCTGTTTACCAGTAGTATACGGTGGACGACGAACAGGGTAGAAGCATGCCAGGTGGATTGGGCGAGGGATTTGATCACCATTAGTCTTCCGCTGTATAGTTTTGAAAACTTTAAACATGTAGTTTCAAGAACAAGATTTCAAGTTAAGATTATGTGATAGGGGAATCATGATCCATGTACATATTATTTTGTTAACATAATTTCCTTATCACATTCTCGAACAGTTTATCATTTTTAAGAAAAAAAATTTTATTCCGCAAATTAGCAGGCAGTTTTCAAGTTCAGCATGATTGCCGGCAACTCTAGAGGCCTGCATACTATTGCGGTTAACTATAGACTTGACTGTAATAGCACTGCATAGTCTCGACAGCAGGGCGGGCCGCTACAATTGCTATAATGAGTTAAAGGTCTCGACCATGAATGAGAGAATGGCTAACATATTGTATAATACAAATGCCTTTATCACTTTACCTGATGGTTTAGGAACGCTGGAAGAGATTTTCAATACTGCCACTTTGGTCTAACTTAATCTTCATCAAAAGCCGTTAGGATTATTAAATATTAATAGTTTTTATGATGGTTTGTTGTCTTTTCTAGATTATGCAGTGAAACAGGAATTTATTACACCATCGACCCAAAAAATCCTAGTCCTAGCTCCAACTGTTAATCAGCTGATTGATCAATTGTAGATCTTTGTGCCTGAACTTGACCCATTAATGTCACAGGTAGTTTGATCAACTATGGATAGCAAAAACAACAAGAAGTGTGGGTTGCATCTAACGCTCTAATTGTAACATTTCTTAACTTATTGATTTTACTCATAAACATTGGAGATAATGTCTTTAATAGGTTGTAGGGAGGGAATAGCTTGGTTTTTTTGAATTTTTGTTCAGTTTCTTATATTTGTGTAAAAAAAAAAACAGAATTTTAGTAAAATCATTAGATTCATTATTTATAAGATAGTTGAATAAAGAGCTACTTATAGTACTCTTGATACGCATCTTATAGTAATAATTGTTTTCTTATATCATTATATTGTCTTTATTAAAAAATAAAAAACAAAAAACAAAAAACAAAAAAAAGTGATTTCCCATAAATCCAATGATGAAAATTTTGACTGCTTTATTTTATATAGTCTTTTAGAAAAGTATAAATTTTTTAACAAATTTACATTTAAATTTTTAAGCATTAATTATCTAACTTAGTTGTGATTTTCAACATTTGAGCATTAATTCTAATCTATGAGTTGTGTATTTGTTTAGAGAAATTTAGTGAATATGAAATATTTATAATCTCACAATTCCTAAAATTTATTTGATTTTCTCTCGAGATGAAAACCCAGACAATACAAATACTAAGGAAATGATTTAGGCAATTTTTGGAACGTTTGAACTTTTCAAGCCTACTATGAAGTCTTTTTATCCTTAATTTATCCCTTTTGAGCATATTTTTAGCCTAGCCCTTTACATAAAATATCTAACCTTTAGCACTTAAGCAGGTTAATCATTTTAAAAATTATTTTGAGCTATGTTGAAATCTAAGAGGAAGGTTAGGAGTACGAAATACCAAAAAAAAAAAAGAAATAAAAAAAGAAAAAAGAGTACTATACCATTTGTTTATCATAATAAATTTGGAGATGTAATAGTTCTTACAAAAATTAAAACAAAAAAAAGTTATATTTTTGACAAGGAAAAGTTGTAAATTGTAGGAAATAAATCGGTAAAAACATATCAGAGTGGCACAGCGGAACAATAAAAATTTTTCAAGATCGTTAAATATCTCATGATGCCATATACAATAAACTAACAACAATTTAAACTCATACATCAAGGATGCCAATCTGCAGAAGGAGAATGATCGGAGGGCTTCAACCAACTAGCCTTCTCTACTATTCTCCAATTCCTGAATGGCTAAGTATGTGGGCACTCTGAACCTCGATCGGTGTGCTAGCACTGCTAGTCTTCTTCTGACCACCCAGATCTCTAAAAAACTTATTGTCATGGTGAGTTATGCAACAATAAGCCTGCTCACCTAAGAGTCTGTTGTTTAAGAGAACTAGAGTGGCATGACCTCTATTTATAGACTTGCATGAGGTGATCCTTCGAATTCGAATTGGATTAGGAGAAGATTTTCTCCCTTATCCATCCACAAAATCCGAATTTTCCTAGGCCAAACTAAAAAATTCGACCACCTTCAAGATTTTGTATTCAAAATTCAAATAGGATTTTAACTTAAATTTTATTTCACCATTATCCAACCAAAAAATCCGAAAATCCCTTTTAAGATTTCCTTAAAAATTTCGACCACTAAAGTAGGGAGAGAATAAAAAATTCAACTAAGATTTTCAAGCTTGAATTTTATCTCATCCTCATCCAAAATAACCAAAAATCTCCTTGAGATTTGCCCTCAAAATTTCGGCCACTTTTAGGGAAAAGAGAATCCCAATTCAACTGGGATTGAAACTTGAATTTTTCCCTGCATCTTTATCTACAAAAACCGAAAATATCTTAGAGGATTTTCCTCAACAAAATTCGGCCACTTTTGTTAGAGTTAGGATTCAAAATTCAAGTAGGATTCAAACAAGATTTTCCTCTTCATAATCCAACTCAAATTCGAATTCTAGCCTTGTGGAATTATCCACAAGGAATTCGAATTCCACTTGGACTGTGATTCAAAATTTGAATTTTAAATTTCAAATTTCAAATTTCAAATTTCAAAATTCAAATTCAGATTTCAAATTCAAATTTCAAATTCGAATTTCAAATTCAAATTCAATTTCAAATTTCAAATTTCAAATTTCAAATTTCAAATTTCAAAATCCACAAACAGTTGTATTTCAAATTTTTTTTCATGGATAATTTTCTACAATTTCAATCCAATCTCAAATAAAATCATGGCAACTTTATTTGGAGTTCGAATAATTGTGTACTCTATTATCCAAAACAAAATCTGAATTCAACCAGAGATAATCTTGTCCACCATCCTAATCTTATGTCAACACCATCTATACATAATAAACTAGCCAATAGCATACACAAATCAATTTGCCAATCGTTAAGGAATTATGTGGAGCTAGTAGAAGGACCAATTAGACATATATAATTGGCTCCGGTGAATCCATATGATCATCATTTTTTACCGAAATAACTCAATCATATGATCACTAATTTCAGAGTCACGCCACTATAAACCTGAAACTAAACTCCCAATTATATACCGTATTACGTAAGCCAGTGACAAGCTATTGTCTAATGACCTTGTCATGTATGCAGAACCCTCATATGATATCCATGATCAGCCTTAGGCCAAAGTCTGTTTAATCCTACTGATCAGGCTATCTTAAAGTTCCATTATACTACCGAATAAAGAAAATGATTATTCACCATATGTGAATAAGAAGTCATCCGCCCAGCAGACGACCCAAGGCCTTGTCCATTTTCACATTCAGTATAATGCCTTTAAGAGGATACCCTTAACTCCTTATTAGAGCTATGATTCCGATATCTGTAAATGAACCCTTCATCGTATACAAGTCATGCACCCAACGAACCGGTCTATAAGCTTACTACCTCTGAGACGCTTTAGCCATTGGAACATCAAAGTACACAAGTCATATATATGAAGCTGTCCTTTTACTCAGGATTAAGGTTATTGCACAATGAACGTCAAAAGCAGATCGATCCACTCAAAGCGGACTTTGTAGATCAATCACGCTTTAGTCCCAGTCTAATATGTCACCACCAAGCAACATATCTATGTCTCTACTTGGGAGTCTATGCTCCAGACAGTCAAGACAAACTGTCCCCACCATGGTTTTAGACAACATAATAGTCTTAATATAAGTTAGATGCTCGGTCTGACCCCATAGACTACAGACCTTAGTTTAGACTGCTTACTTTAAAATATTGTCTTCTCGCATACAAAAACTCCATTGCATGCAACGTTCTAACAGTATTAACACAAGCAGTCAAGGAGCCATATTTGCTTACATTTACTTTAACATGTAAATAGAATGAGGACAAACAGCAATGTAATGAATAACCTCTATATATAATTATATTATCCAGTTCAAAATAAATACATCAAAATGTCTCTAATGCTTAGGGTATTTCCTAACAATCTCCCACTTGCCCTAAGCCAGTAGATGTGCCATGTTACGCATCCTTATCACCTCTACAGTCTCTCAAAGCTTCTAGCCACTAAAGTCTTAGTAAAGGGATCGGTAATGTTGTCCTCGGACGCGATCTTACATATATCTACTTGTCCTGTCTTCACGTGCCCTTTAATAATGTGATATCTCCGATCAATGTGCTTGGTCCTCTTGTGGTGCTGAGATTCCCTTGTGTTGGCAATAACCCCAGTGTTGTCACAGTAAAGTGTGATAGGCTTGTCAATACCCGGAATGACCTCAAGGTCTCTAAAGAACTTACGGAGCCAAACTGCTTCTTTAGATGCCTCAGCCGCAGCCACATACTCAGCCTCCATAGTAGAGTCAGCTGTGTAACCCTGCTTCACGCTCTTCCACATAATGGAGCCTCCTCCAAGCAAGAACACTGATTCTGATGTCGATTTCCTCGAATTCTTGCAAGTCTGGAAGTCTGAGTCTGTGCATCCTATGGGAGTTAGGTCCCCTCTAGAATACACTAGCATATAATCTCTCGTTCTCTTAAGATACTTGAGTATATGCTTTACTGCTTGCCAGTGCTTGGTTCCAGAATTCGCTTGATATCGACTCACCATACCTACTGCAAAACATATGTCTGGCCGAGTGCAAAGCATAGCGTACATAAGGCTACCCATAGCAGATGCATAAGGGACCTTACTCATACGCTCTCTTTCTTCCGATGTCTTGGGACAGTCATCCAATGAAACAGTTAGACCGGCAATGGAAGGTTGTAAACCTTTCTTTGCCTCTTGCATTGCATATTTGTCAATTATTTTATCTATGTATGAAGCTTGGGATAATGCTATCATTTTGTTCTTTTGATCTCGAAAGAGACGAATGCCTAGAATATAATTAACTTCTCCCAAGTCCTTCATGTCAAACTGTTGGTGTAGCCAAAGCTTGATTGATGATAAGTTCCCTATATCATTCCCAATGAGTAGTATATCATCGATATAGAGTACCAGAAAGACTACTTTTCCATCCTTAATACGTTTATAAACACACGGTTTATCAATGTTCTACTTAAAACCAAATGTCTTGATCACTTAACCAAATCTCTGGTTTCATGAGCGGGATGTTTTCTTTAATCCATAAATGGATCTAAGAAACTTGCAGACTTTTCTTTCTTGACCTTTTGCCACGAACCCTTCGGGCTGTATCATATAGATAAATTCCTCAAGATGGCCATTCAAGAATGCCGTCTTAACATCTATTTGCCAGATCTCGTAATCAAGAGCCGCAGTAACGGATAGAAGAATATGGATAGACTTTAGCATAGCAACAGGCAAAAATGTTTCATCATAATCGATTCCAGTCTTTTGTGTGTACCTCTTTGCAACCAATCTAGCTTTGAAAGTTTCCACTCTCCCTTCTGTATCCTTCTTTTTTTTGTAGACCCACTTGTATCCAATGGGTTTTATCCCATCTGGTAGATCTACAAGTTCCCAAACAGAGTTGGATTTCATAGAATCCATCTTATTGTTCATGGCATGTTTCCAAGATTTAGAATCAACATCATTTATAGCTTCATCATAGGTAACCGAATCATCCTCATGTCATAAGCCTCGGCCTGGTATACCTCAGTATCATACATGAAGAAATTAGGCTTCTTCGAAACCCTCCCACTACGACGAGGCACCCTAAATTGTTAATCGTCTACAGGTCTTTCATCGAAACTCGAACTTGCGTCCAAGACCGAAACCTGTGAAGCAGTTCTTTCACCCGACAACTCCTCTAGCACCACTTTGCTTCGAGGCTTAAATTCATTCATGTGACTTTCCTCTAAGAATGTCACATAGATTGAAACAATGAATTTTTGTTCTTTCAGGTTATAGAATAGATCTCCCTTAGTTCCATTAGGATACCCTACAAATAGGTACAATTCTGATCTTGGTTCCAACTTCTTCACATCCCCATCCAGCACATGTGCCGGGCAGCTCCATATTCTCATATGTCCAAGGAAGGGCTTCCTGTTACACCACAATTCATATGCAGTCTTGAGAATCGATTTACTTAGAACCTGGTTCAGAATATAGCATGCCGTTTGTAAAGCATATCCCCAGAATGATAACGGCAGCATTGAATAACTCATCATGGATCGTACCATATCCAACAAGGTCCTGTTTCTCCTTTCGACTACACCAAATGGTTGTGGAGTACCAGGTGTAGTCAATTGGGATAGTATCACATTCTCTACAAGATGTCCTAGAAATTCGTCGGAGAGGTATTCGTCACCTCGATCAGATCAAAGTGTCTTTATGGATTTATCTAATTGCTTTTCCACTTCCGCATGATACTCTTTGAACTTGTCAAAGATTTCGCTCTTGCAATGCATCAGATATACATATCCATACCTCGAGCAATCATCTATAAAGGAGACATGATACTCGAACCCTCCTTGTGCTGTGACGTTTATGGGGCCACATACGTCAGTGTGCACAATTTCTAAGAGTACTTGAGCCCTAGTACCCTTAGCTGCAAAAGACCTCTTAGTCATCTTACCCTCAAAACAAGACTCACATTGAGGAAGATGTACCTCCTCCAGAGATTCTAGAGGACCGTCTTTCACTAACCTTTGAATCCTATCTTGATTAATATGACCAAGTTTTAAATGCCAAAGATATGCCTTGTTAGAGTAAGAAACGTTCAACCTTTTAAAGTTATCTATTAATTCAGTGTCAAGCAGTGAGTACATATTTGGTTTGATCAAATATAGATTTCCATCCATCCATCCAGAATAGATAAAAGATTTATTTCTACGAATATCAACTCTTTTACTAAAAGAAACTGAATAAGAATCCTTTATTAAACAAGCTACCGATATAAGGTTCCTCCTATAATTAAGAACATAAAAATAGTCTTTTAATAAAATAAACCTAAATTCATTAAAGTAAAAGTAAACATCTCCCACTGCCTCAGTCACCACCAGGCTACCGTCTCCAGTCCGCAACAAAAGACTCCTATCACGTAGACTTCTTGTTTCCATGAACCCCTGCATAGAAACACAAACATGATTAGTGGTGCCCGAATCAATGACCCAAGTGTCTTTCAATTCTTCTACCAAACACACTTCTAAATAGTGAAGTTCCTTACCTTCTTTGCCCCTGGCGGCTAGGAATTCCCTGCAAGCCTTCTTGAAGTGACCTACCTTCCCACAGCGGAAGCACTTGGACTTTTTAAAGTCCCTGTGCTTCTTGTTCTTCTTCTTCTTCTTTTCATCTGAGACAGGAGGATTAGAAGAACCGGAAGCCGTTAGCTTCTGATTTGGCCTCTTCCTCTTCTGTGAGGTTTTGGAAGATTCCACCAAATTGACATCTCCTTTGGGTTGGACCGCATCCCCGTCCTTGATCATCTGCTCATAAGCTTGGAGTTACTTCATAAGCTCAGTGAGTCCTAACTCCCTTGTCGCTAGATTGTATACGGCCTTAAACCCCATAAAATCTTTTGACAGAGTTTTGAACACCATCTCGATCTGGGTGTTATAGTCTAACTCAGCACCGTTTTCTGCAGCTTCAACAAAGAATCCCATTAGAGTGATCATATGGTCCTTTACCGGAGTACCTGCCTTCTACTTGGAGTTCATAATGCTGGTTATAGCAGACTGTCGAGCTAATTTTTCTTGGCCTCTGAACATGTCCTCCAGATTTTTCATGATCTCCCCGGCAACTTGATAAGTCTCATACTGCTTTTGTAAAGCACTCGTCATGCTAACCAGAATGTAGCATCGAGTTATCTCATTAGATTCTCTCTAATGAGTATAGGTGACCGGGACCTCCTCAAGCGGTGTGTCAAGTTTAAGCCCAAGTGGGCATGGTTAGTCCAGTACAAACTTGTGTCTCTCACAGCTGAGAACTATCAATAGATTTCTTCTCCAGTTTTTATAATTATCGCCATTCAGCTTATTTTCAGTAAGTATTGAAATGAGGGGTGTCGGTGACATTTTGAACTGAAATAAAATTATACTAGACATCATTACAAAGCCCAAGCAAATATACAAATAATTTAGCTAATAAAACATACAAGTATGTTCCTACATGAAATTTGAAAAACATGTAACATTGCAATGGTAATTCTCAGCACCTATTGCTCCAAGCCACAGAGGGGTGGTCATGAGACAAATAGCCGGAACATGAACCCCGTCTAATTAATATATGTCGCCTTAAATCCTCCAAAGTTAAGACATATATTAATAACCACTTATTTTGGCCACCAGTTTAGTTAACAAAGCTTCTAGGGAAGGTTAATAACTAAACGAGTCTTGAGTATATTAACATTATTTACGTAGCCCGATCCACATCCTACCAAGCCACCGAGGGGTGGTCATGAATAGGATCGTGCCCGAACACGTTTTCCACATAGGAGATCCAACCTAGTATACCGGTGGTGGTAAACACCTACCGAGGGGTGTGGTCAGGGCAGAATTGACGCAAGGCGTTATCATGCTTTCACATATGGATCAACAATGGTGGCCATGGGTTTTGTTTGAAAACCCCTCCCACTTAATATTTTGAAAAACATACAAGTTTTGACAAATATGTATGATCAATATAGTATGAGCGGCACTCACCTATCTTATATGACATGTTATCAAATATGCATATAAAACATCTATCAATACATATTTATATATCCATGACATATCATAGAAAAAATAATTGACAGATAAATAACCAAGCCATGGTTCCATCCTAGAACAAAGAAAATAAAGATTACAAAATTCCATCCAAAGCATTCTTTGGGTCTTGAATTTTGTTCTGTCTTCTTATATCCATCTTTATGTAGCCTTTCCATTTATTTCTCATCCTATGAATCATTTAAAATTTAAATCCCAAAAATTTAAATTTCAAATTCAAATTCCAAATTCAAATTTCAAATTTAAATTTCAAATTTTAAACAATTTTAAATATCATGTGTAATAATATGTAATTTCAAAAATTTTAAATTTTCAATTACATATTTTTAAACATGATTTAAAATTTAATCTCAAATTTAAAAATCAAATTTTTTTTTTTAAATTTTCGAACCATCGGCCCCGGAGGCCAGTAGCCGCTGTGGGCAGCCCACGGCCGCAGGCCACAGGCTGCACGCCTAGGCTAGGCGTAGCAGCAGCCACAGGCTGCATGCTAGAATGGGTGCAGTTGCCCGCCCGGTTGTAGCCCAGGGTTGCGGCCAACCCATGGGGGGCCACGGCCACCCTCGACTGCAGGCAGTGCCTACGACCGTGGGTGGTGCAGCCGTGGGCAGGGACTGCCGCCGCCCCATCCTGCCCGAGGGCAGGGGCTGCAGCCCCATCATGACTGGTGGTCCATCCCGAGAGGTCGATCCTCGATTTTCGTGTCATATTTTAATTTACCCATTAGGATCTCCAAAATTAATTTGAATCCTAATTAAATTGAAATTTTCCACACCGTCAAAATTTTAACCTTTAAATTAAATTTAACTTTTGGGAAAAAAATAAATTACAGTCTTCAAACTTCAATCTCCTCCAAGAATAATTACATAAAATTTCCTAAATCGTTTCCGGTGTACAAAAAACTCTAATCATAATAATTCTAAGAGACAAAAAATTAAAATTCATAGGAAAATTACAGTAATAATAAACTGCTCCCATGGTTACATAAAAATTCCTAGATACAATTTTCTAAATTCTAAGGAACCATAACTCGCATAAAGCAAGCATGCTTATAATAATTCAAAAATTAAAATAACCACATACTACATACATAATCCATGATAACAACATAAAGGAATCCTAGAATACCACTCTCTAAATATCAAATCCATACATAAATAAAAAGACTAATTAATTGTCTAATTTATGTACATGGCATAGTCATGAGATGGCTCTGATACGAATTATGGGAAATAAATCGGTAAAAACGTATCAGAATGGCACAGCGGAACAATAAAAACTTTTCAAGATCGTTAAATATCTCATGATGCCATATACAATAAACCAACAACAATTTAAACTCATACCTCAAGGACGCCAATCTGTAGGAGGAGAATGATCGGAGAGCTTCAACCAACTAGTCTCTGATAACCGAGAAATCTACGTTCTCAGAAATATTTGTACAAATATGTAAATAAATGTACACTTATAGTTAGACATGTTACAGAATGAAAAGCAGAGGAAAATTTTGATTAATTGAGTTTTAATCAAAATTTGATGATGAATTAATGAATATAGTTTAAAAGCTAAGCATTAATTCAAATTCATGATGTTTTAAAATTAATAGAAAAGTATGTGAAAAATACATACTAAGATATCAATGGCACACAAGTGAGCCACATTGATCAATGGCCAAAAGAAGTGCCAAACAAGCCCTTACATTAAAAAAGAAAGAAAATGAAAGTAAGGAAGAGAGTGAGAGGCACGTGAGCATAAGGGGGGGATTAATTAATCCCTTAGCTGCAGATGCAGCCGGTAGAAAGAGAAAGAAAGAAAGAAAGAAAGAGAAAAAGAAAGAAAGAAAGGGAAAGAGAGAAAGGGAAACCGAGAAAAGAGAGAGAAGAAAAGGAAATCCAAGGCAAGTTCAGATTTTTCTTGTTCAAGCAGCAGGTTGATCGAGTTTCGGTCAAGGATTAGCAGCAAGAAAAGCTCACGATTAAAGCAAGGAAAACCCTAGTTTCTCACGTTTTTCTTTGGGGGAAAAATCTGGGGTTTTGAGAGGAAAAAGGGAATGTGAGTGAATCATGTCGAGATTTTCGGTTAAAATCAAAACGTGATTCAAGTCTAGATGTTTTCAAACACGAATCCATGAACAGATAGTTTAGAAAACCAAGTTTAGTGAATGTTCTTCACGAAATGCAGATTTTTCAAAAGTTAAGTCAAGAGAGGTTCATAAGCAAAATGTGGAATTTTTGCTTATGAAATCATGGATTTGTGATAGTAGAAATGCAGTAGATACCTTGAAACGATCTTATGAAGATCGATTTCAAGTGTAGGAAGTAGTACAAAGGCCACAAAAGCCTTAGAAAATCAGAGCAGAGCAGTTCGGACCCAGAATCTTGATTCTGGTATGAACACGGGCGTGTACACGGGCGTGTTCAGAACGCGGCCCCGAACATGCCCATACGCACGACCGTGTTGCAAGAAAAAAATCAGACCCGAGAGGTACACGGCCAAGAACACGGCCGTGTATCGGGCCGTGTAAAGGGGCACACGTTCAAGGGATAGGTGTGTAGCAGGCCATGTTAGGCAGTAAGAAAACACGGTCAGTAACACGGCCATGTAAGTAACCGTGTAAGAGTACAGAGGAGTACATGGCCAGTAACACGGCCGTGTATCCACCCGTGTAAGCATACACGGCCATGTTCTACAAATTACACGGCCAGGCTTAAAGTCCGGAGGGGTACACGGGCAGAGACACGCTAGTGTAGGAGGGCGTGTTCGAAGCTAGAGAGTAAAAAAAAAAAAAAAAAGTCTAGAAAGGAAAATTTTCATGTTTTGCCATATTTCCAGTATAAGATAAATACGGTAAATAATCAGTGATTGTTCCTTTTATAGGAGATCAAGCCAGAACCCCAAAACAGCAGTCCCAGAGCAGCAGAAGCTTACATTAGAGGATTTTCTGTAAGTTCAAGCATTGTCCTGACTACAATGTGGACAAGCTTGTTAAATTGTGATGTTATGTATGTTGTATGACGTGTATGTCAGACATTGATTGTCTGCATCATGATATTTATGTCAGTGCATGTCAGCACAGGTCAGTTCATGTCATGCATATAGAGTTGCATGTTTCAGTACACAGACCAGACAGTACCAGAACAAGAAAACAGTTAGGTGCACAAGGCACCCTAGTGTGTTAATTAATTCACACCCTAGTAATTTGATTAACAGGTTCCGATTGTGGGGGCAAGCAGTATGCTACCCAGTTGGAACACCAGTAAGATGGTAAATAAACCAGATATTGGTGTATCGGCCTCTCGACCCACGGGGAGGTTTGCATGTTTAGCATCAGTTAAGACTGAAGAGGTCAGCGTTAAAGTACCGCTCCCGATTGCGCTAACATGTCGGTACGACCAATCAGGGACACAAAACCAGAACTAAAATGACAGATAATATCCTAAGACTAAACCTTCAGCCAGAAGCATGTTCACCGAGTCCAGTTCATGCATGAGCACAGCAGTACAGCATGTCAGTTTCATGTTTTTATGTTTGAACTTACTGAACTTATAGCTCATCAGTTTGTTCACATGTTGCAGGTAAGAGACCTGTTCACCAGTAGTATTGGTGGATGACAAACAGGGAAGTTGCATGCCGGGCAGGATTGGACGAGGGATTTGGTCACCAATAGTCTTCCGCTATATAGATTTTGAATGTAATTTCAAAGAGATAAGTTTTCAAGTCAAGAGTATGTGATAGGGGAATCATGATCAGATGCATGTTATTTTGTTAACATGATTTCCTTATCACATTCTCGAACAGTTTATGTATTTAAAGAAAAAAAAATTTATTCCGTAAATTAGTAAGCAAGTTTTCAGCTCAGCATGATTGCCGGCGACCCTAGAGGCCTGCAGACTATTGCTGTTAACTACAGAGTTGACTGTAATAGCACTGTAGAGCCTCTACAGCAGGACGGGCCGCCACATAGTCTTCTTTACTATTCTCCAATTCCTGAATGGCTGAGTGTGTGGGCACTATGAACCTCGATCGATGTGCTAGCATAAATAAGTTTGAGGGTGTTATTTGGGTGTAAATAAAAAACTCTACAACAGATCCTAAAATGATTAATGTGTTGAAGAGTGATCTAAGTCACATTATTATCCTATATTCTACCTTCACCTTAGCTACACATTACAAGCCTAATAAAGCCCTAATAATCATTGGTTTTGTGTTTTTGACATTAGTGGAGAGAAAAATAAGAAATGTACCTATGAGATTTTATAATCATCCTAGATCGATTGTTTCGTTTCTCATAAATTCATCTAAATTGCATACAATTATATAAAAAAAAATTCTGCGCACACAAAATATCCAATTGTAAGTAGATATATTCTTAAATTAAACTCAAATTTTTGATCAAAATTTATGTTTTTCTATAAGTTATATTTTTTACAGTAACCTATAAGGAAATTTCTGGAAATGACCATTGCTAATAAAATATTTTCTTTATTTCTTTCTTTTCTTTTCTTTTGCTTGAGGACAAGCAAAATCTTAAGTTAGGTGGTATGATAACTTTATAAAACAAAATTATTTTACCACTTTTTCATGCACAAAAATTGACTTATTCTTGAGAATTTTAGCTGTTTTTTATTTGTTATTTATTTTTTTTGTGTATTTTAATTTAGATTTTTATAAATTTCATGAAGTTTTTATTTAATTTTACTTTATTCTATCTTATCTTTTTTTAATAGTATATTAAATAAGCTTAAAATTAAATATTTCCAATAAGTTTACTTATAGCATTCTATTTTGAAAATATTTAATTTTAGTACTTTGTTTTTATGTAGCAGGCATCACTATTCATGTCAGTAAACTATGTAAACTAAGTTTATCATACATTCTATCGCACTGGATTCTTCCTAATTTCATACACTAGATTATAGCTAATGTACTACTATAGTTACTATAGCAAGTGTGCCTGACACTGTAACAGTACTGTAGCAAGCATGAAAAATGTAGCCTGTAGCAAGTGTGTAGCAGCATTGTAGCAAATGCCCACCAAATACCGTATCACAATAATAAGTGTGCGCAGATCACTATAGCACTGTAGCAAGTTTGAAAAAGTTTGTATTGTTTATGTACTAAATACTATAGCAAGTTTGAAAAGTTATGATTGCATCGAATACTATAGCAAGTTTAAAAAGTTTGTGTAGAAGTTAGGTGTAATAGTGCAAATTATGTTTATAAAAAGAAGCATTCTTGGAGATGCTTAAGGAGAAGGGGAAATACACTCTTTCTCTCTCAATTTTGCCTTGTTTTTATTTTCATATTTTCTCTCTTGAATTTTGTGAGAATGTCTTACAAGTTAGACTAGAGATGATCCTATATGTATAGTGAGCTTGTTTGGGTTTTGATTCTCTAATAGTTTATAAGGTTTATACATTTGAGTAAATAATTTTCTTCTATTTTATTTATTTCTCATGTCAATATATTTTGTTGACAACTTTTATGTAAATTCAGTCATGCTTTTTTATATGATTATTGTATGATACAATATATTGATAGGTATAATTTTATAAGTAGTCTTTTACTATATTATGCCAATATCATATTGCCGCTTATAGATTTCTTATAAGACAATTTTTCGTAGTTCTTAATGTGAGAATTTTGTTTACTCAAATACATTTAATTCACAAGTTCTTCAAATCTTATCTTCCGATTAATTGTTTAGGATGTGAAACTTTCAATTGAGTCAATTTATAAATAAGTAAACAAAGCATATAGGGGATTCTTGATGTCTTACCATTTTTAACTGTTGAATTTTCTCCATTTTAAATTGCATTGCCTCCTAAATAAATTTCTCTAAAATCACAAAAATACTTCTTTCTTTTCTCTATTTGATTGCATATCTTTGGAACGCTTTTGTTTTATTAATCTCTTTTGTTTATTTTTATCGCCTCTTCATGAGATCGTCTGTCCAAATTGTACTGTAATTAACCATTTTATTTTGTCACAATTTGTGCGTAATTAATGGTGAAAAATGCCACTTAATAGGAGAGGGAGAGAGACAAATTTTTTCAAGTATCTTATTTAAATTTGAAAACCACCCAATGCATTCACTATAAATAGAATACTTAGATGAGCAAATTTATTATAACTCTCACTCTTTATGATAAATTCCCAAAGGTTTAGGCTACACAAATACTGATTGAGGAATCGAGTTTCCACATAATCTACTGTCTGGAAATTAAAGAATAGTAAAGAAGAATAGTTGGTTGAAGCTTTCTAAATCTTATTTTTTGGTATTCTTGGTATTTTCCTTACAAGGTATTTAGATTGTTGTATAATTTATTGTATATGATAGCATAAGTTAGTACAATCTATTGTATATGGTAGCATAAGTTAGTACAATCTTTTAGAAAATTTTAAAATTTCGCCGCACATGTTTTCAGATTTTCCTACACTTTCTTGATAAGAATATTTTATAGAATGTTATGTTTTATTTATGAAGAGTTATGTTTTTTTATAAAGAGTTATTTTTTCTTTTAAAGATATATGTTTTTATAAAAATGATTTGTATAATAGTGCCAACAGTTATAGTTTTTATTTATAATTATGATTATTGTTAATGAAAGATTAAGTTAAGAGTTATCAAAGATAAAAGGTGATTAAGAGGTGTGTACCAGGATTCATCCTAAATTTAGAGTTCAAAGTTTTAACACTAAGTTGTACGCATTCACAAGAATTGTTGGGTCAACGCCTATCCAAGTCAGAATTAGAGTTTTAGAGTTGTCTTGATAGATGTTGAGTCTAGCTAGCTCACTTCCATCAAGATTATGCACATTGGTATATTGCTTAGGACATAACATCGTAGAAAAGAATATTAAGAGATAAAAAGATTATTTATGTGTTTTCAGTTACTTATGATCACCATTATTACATTCATGTTTTGTGTTATGTTTTAGATATTGAGTATTGTTTTTACACCGATTTTATAAACTAAACGTTTTATGAGATTACGGATATACTTATTAAGCAATTGCTTATTAGAGTTTTCGTATTTTACAAATAAAAGCAAGGCATAAGTTTGGTAAATGTTTGGCATGGATGTGTGTGATGACAGAGCGGGTTCTTAGACTTTTCTGTTTGAAAGAACCCTAATTTATTTTTAAAGAAATTTTAGATTCAAATTTTGGTTATGAGGTTATTTAGACTTCAAAATTATTTCCTTTAAGTTAATTATATTCTTATAAATTGTTAAATCTCTTTCAAATTATATTTTCATCGCCACAGAATTTGTTACAAGATTTATAAAGTTAAGTTTATGGTTGAAGTTTTAGTTTTTAGCTTAAAAAAATATATTATGATTTTACCTATTATTTCAACGTAAATGTTTGTCTTTTTCTATCATATAAGTTTATATATTATAAAAATAATAGTAAATTGTAGCATCCGTTAAAACGATATTATAATATGTCTCCCCTAGTTTCCGTCAAGTAAAACATTGTGCAGTTCTCCGTAATTTTTCTTCTGACACACTAATAATTGTTGATAAAATAAATGTAATGCTAGTTTCCGTCAAGTAAAACATTGTGCAGTTCTCCGTAATTTTTCTTCTGACACACTAATAATTGTTGATAAAATAAATGTAATGCTAACCATCGTGTGGTATGCTAACCATCATGTGGTAGGCGAATATCATGTCAAGTCTAGTAGTTGCAGGTTCGGTCGTTAAGGTCAATGTTTTGTTTTAATGTTTTATTTCTTCCTCGTTGTATTTTAACTGTTAGCCTAGTGATGTATGATTTGATGCACGCATGTTGATCATATAAAGACCCCACCCCCGTACTATCTTCTTTTTTTTTTTTTTATTCTATGATTTACAATATTTTTTCATGTTTATATTTATTTGTGCTTTCTTATCTTGTTATTAGGTTAATTTCCTTTTAATTGATGTTTATTAGTTTATTAAACTTTTTTTAAAAAGCAACTTTCTATTTTTTTATTTTTGATACAAGATTTAGAATTATTTTTAACGTTTATTCTTCTTCCATTTTATTTTAATTTCAATTAGTCACTAATAACCAAGATTAGGGGCATGATAGTTTGAAATTACCAATTGTTGGGTGGGCCTAGAGACCAAAATGGTAAGGACTCGTAGGAGGGTGAATTCCAATTCACTCTTATGGATTGAATTTTGTCTTATTTTCTAAATTTTAATATTTATTTTTTTAAAAAGTTTAAATTTTAGATGTTCATAATTTTTTTTATTTTAAATCTAATTAAAATGTTTTTTTTAAGTTATATAGGATTTTGAAAGAAATAAAATAATATTCATATTGTTAATTTTTTTTAAATATATTTTAAATTATTACGCCTTTTCACTCCAAAAATTTATTTTCATTAAACAAGTATTTCCATATCTTAACCATCTCCAACCTCTCAAAAACAGGTTTCAACCCTTCCCTATAAGAACCCAAAATACCGTGCAATTAAATTTTAAAATTTAATTCTAACATCCAAAATATGACTCGTGATTTTATATAGAATAATCATTCATTCAACATAATAGTAAATATGTTTCTGCAAAAGTATCTACATACTCTTCTACTTTTCATTTTCTACTTACTCTACCATGAAGGTCCTCAATTTATGTAAAGAATGTGGTTTGGTTTTTTTATCAACTACTCTCCATTTTGGCGACACATTGGGCGCATGATATGCATACACGTACACATTTTCTAAACAAAAGAAAATTAAAAAGAAACAAGAAAAAGAAAGCTTAGCTGTTGTTCCTCTGTATATAAAACCGTACATGTGATTTTATGGCATTTACAATTTGCAACTTAATTAATTTGAAACATTAATGCATCATTGTTGCAACCCCAAAAGGCCAGTCAAATCCCCAAAGAACTAAATTCCTCTATCCATCCGTGTTTAACCAATTATATTATAACATATCATTAATAAAAGTGAAGTTAAATGTTACGATATAAAAAATCATTTATAGATTATTTCAAACTTTTTAAAATGATGTTACATAATACTATTGACTAGACACCATTTCGAATACTAATTTTTAGACAGAAAATTGAATCCATCCCCAAAAGGTACTAGCTAATTTAATCAATATTCCTTTTGTTATTAGAATCTATTAGGACAGCTAATCCATGTTTAAGACACCAATTAAACCCCACATGTCACACGTAATGGCTTTTATGTGGATGATTAATAATGAGCTGTACAGTGTGTGTGTGTGTGAGATTAGGGCCCTAAAGGTGCCCTATGAGGAATGCCCTTTCTTCTTCTTGATGAAGTGGAATGAGGTGGATGTAGCGTGCTTTTGTACATTTTGCCATCTTGTTTGATTATTCCTTCACGCAATTCCTCTTCTTCTTGTTCGTCTTCTTCTACTTCTTTTATTTGTTTTGATGATGACATTATTCTTCTTGCGATAATTCCTTCCCTATTTCCCACTTCTTCTTCATTCTTTGAGCTTAAGATAAAGTTGGCATCCCCATTCTTCTTTATTCCTACAAGCTATATTTAATGTTGGAAAAAAGGATATCTATATATATTAATCACCCAAATTTAGTGTAATCAAGAAAACTGTGTATATTATTATACTATTGGAAGAGCACATGTCCCCTTAAAAAAGGAAAGAAAGAAAACACACACACACACACATATATATATATTAAGTTTACAAAAAAGGCAAATGTTTCTTCTTGAATTGTAAATTACAGTTTTTTATCTACTCATTTATTAAGTTGCTATCCACAATCCACGTGGTATTATGGTAGTTGCGATATCGAGCAAAAACATGGGTAATATAATACTCAGGCTGCAACGTATTTTCATAATTTTTTAATTAACAAATTAATTAAACATAATAAAAAAATGATTAAAGGAATGATATTGAGAAAACTAGAATATCTAGAATAGCAATAAATAGACAAATTTTAGTAATTAAGTGGGAAACCATATTACAATGCTATAATGGAACAACACATGTACCAATAATTTGCAAAAAGGCAATTATAATTAGGCCATATTCAACAGTTATAATTACTCAAGCTAGTGTTATAGGGGAAAAAGGTACACAAATTGGTTACCTAATGTACAAGATTACCGTCTATTAGAATAATGTCGTGTGAAACATATTAATTTTGCATTAGCAATGATTATTGAGATTGGGATTCAAGCGGTACACATCCGTAAATTTATATATCCAACCTCATGTGAATTAATCCTCCATCCCGAATTCTCAAAAACAAAAGAAAAATAATAATAATGATAAAATTAGTAAGTGCATATATAATAGAGAAAGCTAGAGAGGGCATTACCTTGCATCCCAAAGAGCAATAACGAAAGGGGTCTAAGAGACTTCTTCCACAAATCTCACACACATGAGGACCACCTTTGACAGCAGTTCTCGGCTGAGGCCTCTCATTCAGAAATAAAACTCTTGCACTGTTTATTACATATGTCTGAACTCCACTTATGTCAAGTACCTTTTGAATTTCCACTACTCTAACTACATCATGATACGACGACCTTCTGATCTGCAAAAAAATAACAAAATTAAATGCCAAAATTCTTTGTGAAAAAATTGTATAATAATAGAAATTACATAGATATTTGATACTAATTATTTTGATAAATGACATGATAAATGTTTTTAAACCGTAAGATATTAATCATATTCAGCTAATTTCCAAGTGACTTAAGTACCCTAACTTTGTATACAATGTACACGTAAGAACATTGTGTGAAAGAAACCAATTGGATGCGTAACAAGGTAAATGTTTCTGAAGGGTTTTATTTGATATATCAATTTTAACGTTAGCAAACATACAATGTACTATCTTTTTTTAATGAAAATAAGCAACCACTCGCGTAGAAGAAAGATAGAACATCCTGACTAAATTAACACTTAATATCAGACCCTCCCACACCGAGCTCGATTCCAACTCAATATTAATAAATTAAAAAGGAAAAGTAATACCAAAGTCATGTAATTAACAGAAAATACATTCCCTGGGTCACACAAACGCAAGACAAAGCTCGAAAACACCCAACAAAAAAAAATGCCTCAATTAGTAGAAAATGAGGCCGAAAAAGCTAATTTGATAATACACTATCCCGATGATACGTCAACCCTCAAGTCAAAAAAAAAAAAAAAACATACACAATTTAATTATATGTATCCATGTTGATAACAAGATAAATGTTTCAGTCATTTTTTCAATACTAATTTAACTTTGATGTTCAAAAAAGGTGCATCGTCCACTGATGTATAAGTCCAGATATAAAAATGGTAAACTTAACAAATTAAATAAATTTAGTGTTTAAAAATATGCATTGTATCTATCCTTTACATAAGTTCCCCAAAAAATAAACTACATGTTAAAGAGTATAAAAACTATGTGTTATATATATACATATATACGCACTTGAATGACGAGGTGATCCTTGTGACGGGAAGATCGGCAGTAGAAGCAGAAGGCGCCGCTGTGGCAGTCGAGGCAATACATGTTGCATTCGCTGCGCGGGGCGTCTCGGTGTGCGCCACAGACGGTGAAGAACGCCGTCGATAGCAACGCTTCTAGCCATGGAGGTGCAAGTGTTCTCTCCTACACGAGAATTAATTGGAAAACAAAGAAAACAAAATTACAAAACAAGATAGCGGAAACGCTTATAAGTAAAGTATAATGTGCATCACCATTATCAAGATTTATCAATCCACTTTGCAATTCAGAGAGAGAGAGAGAGAGAGAGAGATTAAAGAAGATGAAGGAGTTACATAAGATTTATCAGCAAACAAAAAATTAGTTAAAGGACAAGATGAGTAATATATTAAAAAAAAAGGGCTAATTAAATATATCTGCGGTACTATTATTATAATAATATAAATACGCACTAGTAAACTAGGTGGTATCAACGGTTCTGATTGGATGATGGTAGGTCAAGGGTATTCTGGACCATTGGATTGAGGAAGAAGTGGAGTGTTTGGGGGTCACGCAAATGCAACTTCATTTTTTTTTTTTTTTTGGGTTTTTTGGTACGTTTCTTTGTAAAGGCATAAAGGTCGGCAGAACACAGCTGGGGTATGGAAAACGTCGCTTTTTGAGCGGGGAACTGAAAACCCTTTTTGCAAAAACTACTCAGAGCGTAAAAGGAAGGAAGAACAAAAAGAAAAAAAAAATCACAATATTGTCGTTTAAATACTTGAAAAAGAAAAAAAGATTCCAAAAGTGGCATAGTTAATGGTAACGCAATGACATTAATTATCAAATTTCTAAAACAATATTAATCCTCAATTAAAAAAATCACTAATTAAAAGAAAATTCCTTAATTGGAAGAAAATTCCTTTTCCGTTAGCTAAGAAAATTTGTTTGGATTAAACAATCGATGACTTTTAAATGATCTCTACCTTGTGTTGTGTAGATTAGTCCTTTTAACTATAAAAATCTTTGGAATAATTTATAACTTTTAGTTGTATATATATATTAAATATTTATGGAACTTTGTGCTTTTCTAACTTTGCACTCTTGAAGTTTAAATGCTTGTGTTATAACACTCATTTTATCATATTTTATACATGTAAGACTTTGAAAAACTCTATTTTTATCCCAGCACATTTGTAACTTTACTCTTAGAATATTGAAAACTGATATTTGCACCTATTGAACTATAAACAATTGGCAAAAGCACTCATGTGGTCATATTTCATCCATTTACGACTAATATGACACTAGTTTAAATAATAAAATATTAATATGAACTAAAATCTTTATTATTACAAAGATAAACCTAAAAATTTGTCAAAGTGCAAAGTATATGAATATGCAAGTTCTTTTAAATTTTCTTCATTTTTCTTGGAATGGCTTAAATTTTAAAATTTTAAAGTAAGTAATCTAAATCTATAATCCGTAGTCTATGAAGTTAGATGAAATTAAGACTATTATGTTGTCTTAAGCCAACTGAGTTGACGGTTTATCTTGACTATTTGAAACATTTGACTCCCAAGTAGAAACATAGATATGTTGCTTGGTAGTGACATATTAAACTAGAACTAAAGTGCAATTAATCTATATAGTCCTCATGAGTGGATTAATTCACTTTTAACATTTATTATGTAATGACCTTAATCCTGAGTAGGTGAGTCGTTTCATATGTATAACTTGTGTACTTAAAAAATTCTAAATAGATCGGTTCATTGGATACATGACTTGTATACGATAAAAGTTTTGTTTACTGATATTGGAATCATAACTCTAACGAAGAGTAAAGGTTATCTTCTTAAAAGCATTATACTAGATATAAAAATGGACAAAACCTTAGGTCATTTGCTTAGCAGATGACTTCTTATTCACATATAGTAAATAATCATTTTCTTAATTAGATGTATAATAGATCTTTAAGATAGGATGATCAATAGGTCAAACGGACTTTACCTAAAGTTGATCATAAATATCATATGAGAATGTTACATGCATGATAAGGTTATTAGATAATAGCTAATCACTGGCCTACCTGATATGGTTTTTAATTAAGAGTGCAGTTTTAGGTGTATAGTAGTATGATTTTGAAACTAATAATTGTATAATAGATTTATTTGGTATAAAATAATAGTAACATGGATTATTGGAGCCCACATTATATATATATATAAAATTAATCCCTTTACTAGCTCCACATTATACTGTAATGGATGATAATTGATCAAGGTATTTTATATTACTTGTATTTTTGTATTTAGTGAAGAGAAAAAATCGGATCACTTATTCTAAGGTGAAGGCATTTTTCTCTAGGAGCCAAGGGCAAAATTATAATTTTGTTTTATTCAATGAATAATATAAATATTTAATTTATGTGAATATTTATTTTGAAAGATAAGATTTGAAATTTAAATATATGGTGTTTGTCTTTTAAAATATAAATGTGAGATTGATTTAAATTTTGAAAATCTTGTTTAAATAAAAATTTTAAAATTTAAAAGATTATTCTTTTTGAACTTGAATTGAACAAAATCTTGTCCTAACACACTAATAGTGGTTGGCTACAATTGGATTTGGAAGACAAAATTTTCTCCTAAATTGATTTTGTGTTGGATAAGAGATTACACAATTATTTAAATTCAAATAAAGTTAATCATGATTTTATTTTGAATTTAAACTGGAGTTGTGGAAAATTATCCATACAGACAAAATCATAAGATTTGTAAAGTTTGAAAATTGAATCAAATTTTGAATTCCCTAAACATAGGTAAATGAAATTTTTTTTGGGGAAATCCCAAGGAGAAATTTCGGCCACACCTATAGGAGGAGAGAGAAAAATCTTTTATGGAATCTTGTTCAAATTTTGAATGTTCCTAACCTAGTAGTGGTTGAATTTTTGCATAAAAGCCACTTAATGTAATTTTATAAATTGACCATTAGGACTCTTATTTTTTTTAGACCACAAACTCTCATATAAGTGAATCTATTATTATATCTCTCACTCATAATAATAAATTCTTAGAAATCTAGGTGGTTGGAAAGAGACAAGCCACCCTAGAATACTGATCGAGGAACCAAGTGCCTACATGTAACAACCGAGAAATTTTATTGTTCTTGAAAAACATATATATTATATGTGTGTGCGATTGTGTGTCACACGGTATCAAGAAATTAGTTAAGATAACATTTTCTTGATATAAAACTGATATATTTAAAATCAGTATGCTCAAATTAATCAATTGAGCACAAAAAATAACTTTTGACCATGAATCACAATTTGCTACTAATGATAAGGAAACCAAGAGGGAGTTTGGTAAACGCATTGCATTTTGATTGTATTTGAATGAAATTTATTTTTTAAATGTTGTATTTGGTTGAAAAGTATTTGTTTTGTATTTGAATGAAATGTGTATTTGGATGAAAAGTATTTTAGAATTGAAAAGTTGATGTGATTGGTAAAAGTAGAGATAAATAGTGGAGTTGAAAAGTTGATGTGATTGTTTTAAAAATGTTTTGAATAGTAATTGTTTTCGTAGCACTATTGCAAAATTTATGTTTTGTGTAAAATTGTATTGTATTTGAGTAAAATTAAAATGAAATTTTTTCTCCAAACGCCCCCCAAGACTCCTAAAACAATCATGTCCTATTTAAATGTGCACTTAATAAAACAATAAAACAATCATGAATATTAAATATGGAAGAGCACAAATAATCTCAATTGGAAAATCAAAAAATAATATTTCAGAACTAATTACAAAGCCATGTGTCTAGGATTTTGAATTCCTTTTCAAACAAAAGGGAAATCTAGCCTAACATAATTGAAAAAACACGAAAACACAATTTGTTAATGTTAGGAATTCAAAAGAAAAAAAGGAGAAGAAGAATAAGAATGGTAAACTTAAATAATCTTTACTCAGACGATCCTCTCCAAAGCCACGCTTTTTGACTTTCTTTATTCTTTTTTTGGCTTCTTAAAACTAATAAAAAGCTCCTTAAATTTGCCATAAAATGATCTATTTATAGGCTGCAAAAGATGAGACCAAAAAGAGAAAGTTTAAGCTTCAAAATCAAATTTTGAACTTCAAATATTGGGTGTGAGTGTTGCAACATTAAGTATGATAAAAGGGGACCATCGTGCTATAGGTGCTGCGGCATCCATACTCAGGTGTTTGGCCCTATTTTCTCGTACAATAGGCACCACAACACCCACTAACTGGCACCACGGTGCCAAGCCCCATACCTCCAATTCTTTTCTTTTGTTTTCTATCATTTATGTATCCTTCAACTTTGACTTATTCAAAACTTCTCTAAATTGATCATTTGTTTACTCTAAATTATCCGTAAGGCTTCAAAAGCACCTATCAAACACGAAACAAACACAATTACTCTAAAAATCTTAAGAAACTTACACTTAAACATAAAATAATTGACACTAAGTAATGTGGAAATATGCACTTATCAGTGTGTTATCAGATGCACACTTAAAGAACAAAGGAAGACGTACCAAAACTTCTACCAAAGACACGAGTGAAATTAAATGATAAACACATAAATTACAAATATCAAACTGTCTATAGGGACAATTCAAACATCAATACTACAATGAATCTAAGGTTAATTCATGCATACACATGCAAAAGGAAAACATAAAGTCATACTGTGTATGTTATTTTTGTCATTATCCTACCACATATCACACAAATGGGATTAAAAAAAAAAGTCGTACATCTTATATAATTTATTAAACTCCTGTAATGATTCTACATAAACAATTATATATTGAATTATAATTTTTCATATCTATTAACAATAAATTTAAATTTATTATTAATTTTAATGTAATCCTCATTTTTCATATTTTTAAATTTTAACATATTCTTTTATTTATTAGCACATTATTATAAAATTTAATTTTTTATTAATTTTTTATTTAATTCTATTTTTTCATATTTTTTATTTTTAAAATATTTAATTAATTATATTATATACTGATTTTTTTAATTTTTTACAAATTATTTAATATAATTCTAATTCTTCCTATTTCTAATTTTAAAAATATTCATTTAATATTGTAATACTATTAATTACAGCTTTTACAAACTTAATAAAATATTTCAATATTTTTTTATTTTTAATTTTTCCTTTCTAATTTATAATTATCACTAATCGTATTGTTTATAAATTTTTTATATATCACAAATATCATTGTTAAAAAGTACAAAACGACATCATCAAGTCCCATCTCATTAATATTCTTATGAAAATATTCCTAGAATAATCTAGAATCATTATTAATAACGACATGTTGTCACTAATAATTTACATAAAAAATATATTAAAATTGAAAAAAAAAACCATCATGTGTTTGAGAAGGTTCCGGAACCACCTTTTGAAATGACATATTTTTAATGTTGTGGTAAATAATTTTTCAGAAGCCGCTAAAACTTCCACCAAACTTTTCCCGAAAAATTAAATTCTTGACCACTTGCGATTGTCATTGCAAATACTACCAAAATAAATAAATTTGACTCGCCAAAGCCAACTATACTCAACAAGTATTTGTGATGACTATCTCGCTGCAACTGTGTGTGCATTGGCGCCAAACTTGTTCGCGCCCTATTGCTTTTGGCAACAACACAATAATTGTGACAACATGTAATCGCAAATATGTACAGACAATTTCTTCTTTATTTGCGATGACTTATCGTTATAAATACTCTAGTATAATGATGACATGTTATCACAAATAATAATAGCGAAAACATGTTCGGGGTAAATAAATAACAATTGTTTGTGATGATTTGTCGTCACAAATTACTCGTTATTAGCGATAGCACAAATCATTGCAAAAGACCTTGTCTGTAGTAGTGAGATATGTTTTTATTAATGATTTAAAGTTCGAGAGGCATTTTTATTAATATTTCATAGTTTAAAAAATATAAGTACTAGTTTTCAAAATTCAGTAGGTAAAATTACAATAACATAAAAATTCAAGGGGTAAGAATAAGTCCAATACTTTTCTCTGGCTAATTTAAAGTATATGTCAAGCAAACCAAGAGATATTCTTGGATTCAACCTGTGGGTTGTGGTAAAGCATACAAAATATCGTTGGATTTAAGATGATCTTTATTCTATTGTTTTTTTTTCCCCCTTTCTAAATATGCGAAAAGACAGAGCAATTGATATAAAGAAGATCTAATACATCTCAGTCAAGTTGATACCTGTTAAAAAACTCATCTTATACCAAGCATTTTACTAAAATTTATTTGATGGAAAAACAGATCTTGATTGCGGGAAATCATCAAATAAGATGAACTCACACGGGACCTCACATAAATAGGCCTTTCATAAATTCAATGCAGTAATAAATACAAAAAAATAAAATTAGAAACAAAATTTAGAGTGTTTTATCCTTAACATGAGGGTAAGATATATGGAGCTCGAGATTTCACTATAAAGCAAAAGTATACAGAGTGGCTTAGGTTGCAAAACAACAATTAGAATTGTTGTGGTCGAAAAGGCATTTTTTAATCATTTAAGTAGAAAATACAAAATTAAAATATATATAATTTGGAATCATCCTTTACGTATGATTTTCCTTACTTTAGCCAATCTCAGAGGTTAATCTTATCTTCAGTTTGAATTTCAACATGGAAGTCTATGAAGGATTTTTCCAGTAATTTTAAGGAATAATTAATCATACTTTTGTCACTGTTAACTTAGTTGTTGCTTTAACTTAAATGGATTTTATAGAAAGAAACTGGACACCACTTACTAACTCAGCAAGCTCAATGTCGGGTTCATTAAGAAACTCAATCGTTAAGCGTGGAATGATTACATACGTTGTGTAATGATGAGTAGGGAAGGCTAATGGTATGTTTGGTTGGCTCAAGTCTTACCGTTTTTGTTAGGTGTAATTACAATGAAATAACATCACTAATTTGAATAGCAATCTGAATTTGACCCCCACAAGATTAAGGGTTCATTTGGAGAGAATACAGGTATCTAGTTTCTAGATTTTTTTTTTCCTTTGAACTTTTTATTTAATTTAAAACTACTTTTCACTATTTATATTAAATTCAATCTTTTAAACATCCATAACTTCGTTATTTTAAATTCAAATGAGATGATTTTTTTTAATGATATATAATTTTGAGAATAATAAAACAAAATCTATAGCAATATTTTTTTCTTAATATTTTTTTAAATTTTAATAAATGCACATTTTTAAAACATCTTACTTCTAATCCAAACAGTTTTTCTCCAAATACACATTTACAACACTATATCTTATTTGCAAACTAAAATATATCTTCAAAATCCCACCCCAAGCTAAAAATAATAATAATAGTTCACTAAAACCTCCTCAAATGGGCCTAAACAATAGAGAGAGATGGCACTATTACTGATGTGATTTCCTAATGAGGTGCAACAAAGGAAGATCTAAGATGAGATTGAGTGCTTGCTCTCTCCACCAGTAATCTATTTGGTTATTTTAAACTTTTCAACAAATATCATCAATCTTCTTCTACGCTGGTCATCCAAGCTTAATTTGGTAGATAATCACCAAAATTAATGACTGGAATCCACAAAAATGCAAAATGTAGTTTGCAACTCAAATCAAGTAATGGTTGTCTCAATCAATAATCAGTAATGACCTTTTAATGTACCATTTCGTTAATCTTTTAACAACATCTCATTTCATTCTTCCACTAACCAACATGTCTTTTCCAAAAAATTGCGGGGTAATTATATGATTGTAAATCATGAAAGGACTCGACAATGACACATTTGTTCAATTTTTACGGAATTTTCCAAACGTCGTCGATGAAACTAATTGACCTGTTGTCTGATGATCATATTTCTACCACATCAAAATCCCGGTAAAATATATATATATATGTAGAAACTGTCTAACATAAGGTACTGGATGTGTCCACCACTAAACTACACACCCTCGAGTGATATCTGAATTGCTACGGAGAGTTAAAAGGCATGCTGGCAATTTTAAATCGTAGTTTTACCCCAAAAAAAAAAAGTTATCAAGAAATAATTTTTAAAAGAAATATTTTAATTTAAAGAAAAGTCTACCATCCAACTAGGTCTTAAGCTGAACACGATTAAGAGCCAGTTTGACTGAAATGTGAGGAGGTAAATAGATTAAAATTAAATCTTAATAAAAATAAATAACAAAAAAAGTTTGAATTATTAGTAAATGATATATTTTTAATAAATCATGATTTACCGCAATTTAAAATTTTAAAAATACCCTTATGTATAAATTTTGATAAATATATTTGGTAAATCACTTTTTAATTTAATAAATCATTTATTTATCGATTTTGATAAATTTTGATAAACTTATCTTGTAAATCATTTTTTTAACTTGGTAAATTATTTATTTGCTGATTTTGATAAATCATTTATTATTCGGTAAAAAATTATTTACTACATAAACAAAGAACTCTTAATTCTTAAATCATTAATTTACTGATATAATTAAGTATAAATTATTGATTTACAGTATAAATTCTTGATTTTGTAGTAAATTGTAGATTTACTGATATAATTAAGTGTAAATTATTGCTTTACTGGTATAAATTCTTGATTTGTACTAAATTGTTGATTTTAATTATTAATTAACAATATAAATCATTGATTTACTCTAAAATTTTCCCAAATTAAAACCCTAACCCTAATCCCAATTTTCCCAAAATGCACAAACCACAAGCTTAGAATCACCGCTACCCTATAGTCACCATCAACCCTGGCGTTGGATACCGCATCTGAGACAGACTCTAACTTCACAATCCATCAAATCTAGCCAGATCTCGCTCGAATTGGGAAGCAAGGGAGCTAGTGGTGGAGAATGTAGCTCGATAAGAAGATCGAACCTGGTGGAGCTCAGTGGGAAGGTCGTAAACCGAAGAAAGAAGAGAGGGACAGAGTATCTGTCGTCGTTGTTCTTGGAGGCACTGTCTTCATCATTACCGTGTGATCAGAAGTTCTCTTGATCTATAGTTTGCGAGCTCATTGCAATGGTGACTTTCAAGCTCCCATTCAACCTTGAGATCGTAATTAAAGAAGTCGTCTTCAAGCACCAAGATTGCAAACCACCTCCAGTCGATCTCGTCGCAACCTCTACAGTGAGAGATTAAAACCTTGTTATCGAGAAAAATGATAGCGAAACCAAAAAAAATAGAAAAACCAACAAACCAAAAGAAAAATACTATCTTAGGTGATGATTGCTATCAAATATGCGATGGCGACAGGTAGCTAAAAAAGATGATTGGTGTCTGTCAGCTCATCAAAGAGAGACTACGGTGGGAAGAGAGAGAGAGGGATCTAAGGGAGAGAGAATCCAAGGAGAGGGAGAAAGAAAATTTAAAGGATGAGAGAGAGGAGAGGGTGTAAATAACCCAAAAACAATACAGAAACAAAATTAAAATATTATCTATATTAAAATTAAATAATATTATAAATTTTCTAAGGTTTAAAATTTTACATTTAATTTTTTAAGCATAAGAAAAATGGTATATTCACTAAAATTTCTCTTAGAAAATTCACTCGATGATCAATAATAGCTTTGTAAGTGTCCAATGGATTGGGATTGGACCTGCAGCTGGCAAGGCAGTCTGAGATGGGTGAACCCAAAAAAAACAAAAAGGGAAAAGGCCCATTACAAATTCAGGGACCTCCTCCGTGACTTGGTCCCCTCTCTCAATCATGTCATACTCTCCAGATAATCAGATTGATTATCGTCAGAACTTCAGAAGCACTCTCCTGACACTCTCAAACTCCTTGAAAACAACTACTCTATTTTTCTAGTACGTACAATACTTTTGTCAGATCTCCGAATCACCTGCTTCCACTTCTCTTCAAAAAAAAAAAAAAAAAAAATCCTCTAACACTCTCTGTTCTTACCCAAAAATCCCATCTCCCCATCTTTCTCTGCATGTTCACAGCCATCTACCTTCTGGCCCGATCCGTCGTTTTCCTCAGCTGGGCCCCAAACCTGACCTGATGCCTCGAGCTGTCTAATCTCCCTCGCCCACGGCACACCCGCCGCTGTCCTCGCCGTTCGCGCCGTCGTCCTCTTCGACAGCGCCGACAACAACGGATTCGCCTCTCCGAACACGGCGGCGCAGAACCTCGAACTTGACTACAGCATCGTCGACTTCCTCACCGACCTCCTCCACTAACTCGTCTTCTTCCCCACCGACGTCCCCTTCATCGCCCACGACCTCACCACCCTCTTCGTCTTCCTCACGCGCCGCCACGTGACCTCCCACGGCGCCTTCGCCGTCCTCTTCCTCCTCATCCTCGCCGAGCTCACCAGCTCCGGACAGAACGCCTGGACCCTCGCCGCCAAGCTCTACCGCCTCCTCTCTCCTCTTTCTACACGCTCTACTCACTCGTTCGCAGACCTTTTCAATAATCATACAGACACGGATCAAAACCCAATTAGTTTTACAGAAAGAGCGGCCGCCAAACAAAGCCTACTCAATTCTACCCCCTTGTTAATCTCCAATTATATATATCTTTTTATCAAAATTGCTCCTTTGGTAAGACACTTTATCAAATTATTATCGATAATCCATCAGATGTAGTTGAACTATAATTTATATAATTTAAATATTTTTTTATATAAATATATATTATATTTAAATATAATATATATTTATATAAAAAATAAATTTATATATTATATTTAATATATTATATCCATACATAATCTAAATTATTAAATATATTTTATATTTAAATAAAAAATATTTATTTATATTTAAATATTATATATATTTTAAAAAAATTTAAATTTTATTTTAAAATTAAAAAATTAATATAATTAATAAAAATATATAAAAAATAAAATAAAAAAATATGATATAAATAAAAATTTTAATTTTAAAATATTTTAAAATAATAAATATATTTAAAATATTATATTTAATCATGAAATTTTTATATTTAAATAAAAATTATATTATATTTAAATATAAAACGAAGAAAAAACCATAAACAAACACCCGTAAAACTTTGACGTGTAATTACAATCCTCTCCTTCAACCCAATAAAATATACTTCTCTACCTGACATCTTTTCATTTAATATACTTTTCACATAGTACAAGTTCCACAGTCTTTTCGTGTTTAATCACTTGTACGTATCAATGTCTGACAAGCTCTTTGTGTCACATCATGACACTTAAATCAAGCTATAGATATATATATATATCTTTACCATGACGGCAAATCTCCCCAGTCTTCTCCAGTGGTTGTCATAGAGTAATGTACTAGATTATCATTGATAATCTATCAGATTATTCGACTTCTCCAACACAAATCGCCGGTCTTTGCAGTGTTGAAACAAATATCAAAAGTACTACTCCAAAGCCGGTCGCTTTAGTAAACTAATTGATTAACACCAACAACCTATTAGGTTATTTGTACTTATTAGACAATTATCACCAGTTTTCTCGGTGTTGGTCATCGAAGTGTTTGTCAATCATATTATAGGCTTTTGATAGAATTTTTGCTTTTATTTTTAATTAATAAAACAAAAACAAAAACTATAACTATTTAGTAAGTATTTAGAATTATATTTTTAAAAGAGTTTATAAAGTTAAAATGATTTTGAAGTTTTTATATAAATAATAAAAATGTTAAAATAAAGTTTATAATGTCTAATTTAAACTCTTATATATGTTATAAAGTTTACTTAAAATAGTTTTTTTTCTAGAAATCATATATTTTTAGCTTTGTCAAGAAGTTTTATAAGCTATTTTGATAGATTATTTAAATACTTTGAAAAACAATTTTGGATTTAAAAAGTCAAATGCAGTTTTTAAAATGCTCTTCCAAATAAGCCCTACATTTTAAAATCCACATAAAAAATAAAATAAAATAAAATAAAATAAAAGACACGTAAATCCAAACGTAAATAATAAATAAATAATAACAAAAATGTAAAATGTTCATATTAATACATTTCATTATATTACCCAAAAAAAAAAAAAAACAAAGATAAACCCTAATTGTTACCGCTCGTCACCACCACGTCCAACAAGCCCCATCATAGTCATCAGCCACCTCCAACACTACCATCACACAAAACTTAAGCGACCAAAAATCTGTGAGCTCTTTCTGATTCAAAGATGGCAGAGTTGAAGGTTTGGGAAGTATGGAAGAAGAAATTCTAGCATGAGATGGGCATCCGATGTCTAGTAGAGGTTATTGACAAGGTATTGCTTGGCTGCCATTTCCTGTGGAAGTTGGCATTATTAAAGAGAGAAAGAAGGAGTGACAGTTTTATATATATATATATATTTTTTACTTTTTAAGTTTTATTTTAAAAATAAGAATTTGTTTTGTTGAATTTTAGTTTTTTTTTTCTTTAAATTAAATTTTTTGGTGCATTATAATTAAGATAATCCTTAAACTAGTAATTATTAATGGGGTGTTTGGGTAACGCATTACATTCGCATTGCATTTGAACACAATATATTGAATGTAGTATGCGTTTGGATAAAAAGTATTTGCATTGTATTTAAATGCAATATTTGTATGGATGAAGAATATTTAAATTGTATTATATGTGATGTGATTAATAAAGTACAGAGAAAAAAAGAAAGAGAGAAAAAGAGTATGTGATGATTGATAAAAAGTATTTATCAATATATTGAATACAATATGCATTTGAATTGTATTATATGTAATGTGATTAATAAAGTAGAGAGAAAAAAATAGAGAGAGCAAGAGAGTATGTAATGCGATTGGTAAAAATAGTAGAAAAAGTGAAATGATGAATAGTGATTATATTGGATTTTAAATATATACGATTGGTATTTGAATATAATACTTTTATATTTAAATGAAAATTATATCACATTTAAACACAATACAAATATAATGTACTAAACAAATAAGGCATAAGGGTCTTTAATTCTTATTTTGTTGAATTTTGTTTTTCTTTGAATTTAATCTTTGATTAGTTATTTATATTTCACATAATGTTTAAATATTAATTACTTTTATGTTGTTTTTAACAATTTGACCAGTTGAAGAGCTTTTTTTAAATCTCTTTTGGAAAGTTTAGGTGATTAAAACTAGTTGGCTGAAGCTCTTATTTGGTGATTCTCTAAAGGATATTATTGCCTGAAACACTGATCCATTCTTTAAAGGTACGTATATAATGCAAATAATTTGCTATTCGTAGCAAAAAGAGAATGGTTCTTGTGGTTAAATAATTTTACTCTGATAATATAATAAATAAAGTCAATGTAAAAAATCGCAATATTAATAATAAATCCATCATTTTTTTTAATTGAAAATGTATCCATTACATACTACTGTTTATTAAGTGAAATATGTAAAACATAATCAAAAAATCAAAATTATACCATATTGTTTATTCAAATTTTCAAATTTCAATGCACAACTCATCAACTGATTGTTTTTTCCACCAAATACTTTTTGGATTATGAAAATATTTTGGTAAATGTGGTATTTGGTTAAAAATCAAGAGATATATTTTGGATTTTCTACAATTTTTAAAATAGAGCTTAATTTATTTTCTAAATCTTGCAAATTTTTTCCAAAATTTTAATTGTAATAGATTACTTGCTAAATTTACTTAAGTGACGTAGACGGTTGTTAAATTTGGATGAAAAAGTTTCTGCAATTTGGAGACTCTCTAACATTTAATATAATTAATTAGATGATTTGTCGATATTAAAAGTTGAAGAGATAACATTCTAATCTACTCAAAATTTATGGCAAAAAGCACCAATCAAAAACCCTAGAGAGTGTATTAAAAAAATAAATAAATAAATCCTTCTAAAGAGAGTGTTTCGATGGAGAGAGAGCAAATCTCTTGTTTAATTGGATGGAGATGGGGAGGAGGAAGAAAGAGAGAGATAAAGTGATGAGCTCTCCTTTTTGAGGCACAAAATTGAATCCATTTATTAGTGAAAAGATTCGTAAAGTCTATCATCTTAAACTTTTTTTTTTTTTTCAAAGGCTATCGCCCTAAACTTTGGAACGCCTATTTCATCCATTTAAAAATTTATATATTAACAAATAATAAAAAGAGCAATAAAGTAATTAATGAATTATCATCCATTTATTCCTTCAATTCTACCATTCTCTTACCTAATAATGGGAAAAGGAGAGAAATAGGCCAAAATTAAAATTGACTAAAAATAAATAGCAGAAAAGTTTTGAATCTTTAATAAATAACATATTTTTGATAAATAATGATTTCTCATGACTAAAATTCTAAAAAAACCCCTTATGTGTAATCTTGGTAAATTTATTTAGAAATCATTTTTTACTTGGTAAATCATTTATTTACATGTGTAAATCATTGATTTACCAATACTCCACCCAGAATTTTCTCAGGAAATAAGTAGATAGTTTTAAAGTTTTATTGATAAATCATTTATTACGTGTGTAAATCATTGATTTACCAATTCTCCACCTAAAATTTTCTCAAGAAACAAATAGTAAACAGTAAAAGCAGATGTTCATTAGATGATCATAGCATGATATTTCTGCTTAGATCTTTGATTGTGAATGATGACATAGAGAGAGAAATAAAATCTAGAAAGAAATATGGATATAATTGTAAAATTACATGACTCTTAAATCAAAATTGCTATTTATTTTCTAAGTTAGATAAATATGCTATTTACTTTTATTGACTAAAAAAATTGGTCTATTTATTACAATTTCCCCCTAATAATATTGTGTCCTTATTGTATCAAATATAAACCTTATTATTATTAACATAATAATGGGTATAATGATAGTAAAATCATTTCCACGAGAATTAAGAAGAATTAATTTACTATTGATATTATAGCTAATGACTCTAAACAATTAAAACTCTAAAAGACAATAATGTAAAAGGGGGATTTTGGGAAATTATGCTAATAAAGAAATTAATGATAACAAAACGTAAATAAATTAAAGATGAAGGCAACAACGAGAAAACTTGGTCAAATAATCAATTTGCACTACTAAATAATGACAAATAATTAATTAAAATATTATATTTAATTTTCTTTTAAAACTACCAACGGTAAATAACAATAAGCTTTATTACTCTGATGTTTCCTTGCCTTGTCATTAGGCAAAATAAGCTCTTCACTTAGTTCCCTACCCATCAAACAATCTAAAATATGCTCTCTAGTTTTGATCGAACAGGAGCATTAAGATGAGAAAGATGTGTTGATATAAGCAATAAACACACAAGCTCAGTTTATTTAACCTAGGTTATATTCCACATACTATCATATGAAAATACTCCATAATCAATGACCACAACTACTACTAATAAGAAGGAAATCAAGATAATTACGGATCAAGACTTCAAATCTAGCAATAGAAAATAATTAAGTCTTATTTAGTTTTACAACTAAATAAAACAAGAAAATAATCATAGACAATAATTATATAAGAACATAAACAATTTCAATTGAAAAATTAAAAGAATAATATCTCAAAATTAATTATATAGCCATATCTAGGGTTTTGAATTCCCCTTCAAGCAAAAGAATAGATCTAGCATAACATAATAGAGAAAAATGCAAAATCACTAATTATCAACATCAAGAATCTTCAAGAATATAGAGGTACTAAGCTAGGTACAAAGATTAAAATGGTAATCTTTAAGAATCTCTACGTAAATAATCCTCTCTAAGCCACACTTTTTACCTTTCTCTATCTAATTTCTTTTTGTTCTCCTAAAACTAGTAAAAAGCTCTCCAATTTACCATAGAAATGGTGTATTTATAGCCTCCAAAAGATTGGATCAAAAAGGAAAAACCTTAATAACCCTATCCCTAATATCATTATGTTGGCCCTTTACACCATTCTAACTAACTTTGTAATATCCACAATTTATTTCTAGCTATTTTTAACTCAAGAGATGATTCTTTTTTTTTTCTTTTTCTTGTTTTGTTCTTTTTCTTTTTCTTTTTTTTTTTTTTTTACTCCATTGTTTACTTTATATACTTTTGAGTCTTTTTTTTTCTTTTTTCTTTTTTCTTTTTTCTTTATCTCCCTTAAGCTATCTCTTTATCACTCACCCATTCTTTCTTTTGATCCATACTCTCCCCCACACTTATCTTTCATTCCCAACCCAATTCCTTGATAAATCGACCTTGTTATGAAACATGTCTCTCTAATGTAAGCTCTAATTCGTCCTCGGAATAAGTGTAAAGTTATAGAAGTACTAAGCTAGGTAAAAAGATATGATAACCAAAGAAAAGGCTTAATAAATAAAGGCTCAAATTAGCTTACTAAGGTGGGTGTTCTTCTTGGAATATCAATCAGGAAACTGGTTGATTTGGCCATAGTGCTTAAGGTTCTAGTACTTTAATCATTTTCCAAGTGACGCTCGATCAGCCATTCCCCTCAAAAGACCTCTAGGAAAGTTCTAATGTTCAATCTTTGTATGTGGAAATTGAAGCAATTATCAAAATAAAAGTACAAAAATTTCCACTTTTCCTAACACGCTCATCTCGATGTCAAATAACATAGCTATGTGCAAAAAGTTTTGAGCATAATCATCATAAAAACATATTAACTAAAGAATAAATTAGGCTTTAAAGCAGTACTCATCATCAAACAATGCTATGACATTAAAGTTTGGTTCTCATCAAAAAGATTGGACGATGTCCCATGACTCAAAAACAATACAAAACCTAAGAAAAATAACAAAAAACAACCTAATATATATGAAAAAATGAAAAATTTGAAACAAAAATCTTAAATTCTTTCCCATACACTAAATTCTTACATTGTCCTGAATGTAACACTAAAGCCCTGAATGAAAGAACTATGTGTAGATGACAAGGAAGACATACAAAAACAAAACAAAGGTGGAAAAAGATAAAGAAGAGTGAGAGTTAGAAAGATCAAATCCATGTGAGTCGTGCTCCCATCCACTTTTCTCCATCCATTGGGTTGGCTCCTAATACATACTTGGTTTTACATCCTCAGCCCAACATGGGCAGAATTTAATTTTTCATATCACTCCAGATCTTGCCATGTCTAACAGGAACCGTTTTCCACTCTTATGGTTATGCTTCTCCCATTTCGGCCCTTTTAAACGTGTCATCTCTATGTGTTCCTGTGTCAAGTGGTTAGTGAAGTTAACTACAAACATAGAATCAAGGTTATTAGGAGTTTTTATGGGTTTAATATTGAAACAAACTATTTCACCATCAAATTCCATGGTTAAAGTTCTTGCATAAACATCAATTTTTGTGTTAGTAGTGTTTAGGAAATGCCTCTCCAATAAGATTGGAGTTATATTTAAGGATATGTCATCCTCCATCTCCAACACATAGAAGTTTGCTGGGAAGATTAACCTTTCCACCTACACAAGGACATCCTCTACAACACTTAAGGAATCGATTAGCAAGTTGAATGATTATACTAGTTTCCTTAAGTATGCCAAGATTTAAAGAAACAAAAATAGAATGCAACATGACATTTATAGATGCTCCTAGATCTAGCATAGCCTGATCAAACCTGGTATTGCCGATGGTGTAATAAATGGTGAATGTGTTGGGATCTTGACCCTTTAGAGTAAGTTTTCTTTACACTATGGCCAATACATTCTCCCCCACACTTGTTCTCTCAATTCCCCTCAACTTCTAGTTAGAGGTGCACAACTTTTTAAGGAATGTTGCATCATATAGTACTTGTTTACTTACATCCAAGAGATGAATGTTCACTTGGATCTTACGGAAGATATCAAGGATATCTTTTTCTTGCTCATCCTTTTTTTGACTTTGCAAACCTGCTATGAAAAGGTATAGAAGTCACAAAGAAGGATTGTGAGGTGAAGTACTTACCTTGGGTGGCGGAGTATCAAGGGTAGGTGTCTCTAGCTCCGCTCTCTTCGTTGATGCTCTTTGTGGTATGGTGGGTAGTGTTTCAAGTTGTTTCCTACTTCTTAGTGTCACCACACTCACATTCTATAGTAGGTTAACCACCATTTGAGATAGTAATTTTCGTAAACCTTGAGCCTCTAATCGACTTACTGCACTAGCCAAATGGCGTACTTGGGTCTCCAAGCTTTGAATACTAGCCCATGTCTCTTGTTGAAACTACAAAGTATTAGTTGCCAAACATTTTATAATGTCCTTAAGAGACATATTTGAGCTTTCCAAGGCAGGTTAGGGTTGGGCTTGGTATTGGAGTGGTTTAGGTTGGTTAAAACCTAGAGGCCAAGTAGGATAAGTGGTTGGGATAGTATGTTGATTGTTCCCATAGCTAAGGTTGGGATGATCCCTCTATCCAGGATTGTAAGTGTTGGAGAAATGATCATACCTTTGATGTGATTGGCCTGGGAACCCACCAATGACATTGGCTTACTCTATGTGGATTTCTTGTAATGTCAGGCACATGTTAGTTGGATGGCCCACATTATAGCATATCCACATGCTTTAACTTACTACATATTTCATGCAGCCATTTATTGCACAAGTGAAGTAAGGTGAGCTAGTTGTTTTTTGATAGAAGAAGTACTTACACCTTTTACTTTGTTAGGTGGTTGTGGGTCATGTCTAAAGCCAAATTGTTGGGAGTTAGCCACCATGTTCACAACTAAGGCTTTATCGGCTTCTAAAGTTTTGTCCACTAATGCTCCTTTACTCACAGCATCGATCATGCTCCTATCTATTGGCATTAATCCCTCATAGAAGTATTGGATTAAGATTTGCTTAGTAATTTTATAGGGGGAGAACTAAAACATAAGTACTTGAATCGCTCCCAATACTCATAAAGAGACTCTCTGTTGTGTTGACGAATTCCATAAATTTCCTTCCGAATGCTACTAGCCTTCGAAGTGGGGAAGTACATCTTTAAGAAAAGTTTCTTCACCTCATTCCATGTAGGGATGGTACTAGAGGGAAGATAGTAGAGCCATTTCTTAGCGAAGTCTATTAGAGAGAATGGTAAAACTCTCTATTTAATTTGCTCTTTTGAGACGCCAGTTGGCTTTATGCTTAAGCACACTACATGGAACTCCTTAAAATGCATGTTCGGGTCCCCTATAGCAAAACCATGAAAAGTAGCCAAGAGATGTATCATACCTGATTTAAGCTCAAAAGCAACCTCAAGGTTGGGTTACTTGATGTAAAGCAGTTGTTGGTCTAAGTCTAAAGTCGCCAACTCCTTAAGAGTTCGGTTGTTTACCACCATCTCTTCTCATTTGGTATCGATTGATGAAAAGCTAGGTAAGAGGAGAGCATTGATCGCTAAATTGAACTTGAGTGGTGGAGTGATGACAAGGTGTAATGTTGATGGTAGGATAGGTGCAAACAACTCTTTCCACTTAAGATTCGATGAGTTTAGGAAATCCTTGATGCATTGAAGTCATTGGTCTATCTCATCGTCGAACATAAAAGACCTAAAACAAAAACTTCAAAAGAAAACTAAGTAAAACTAACAAAAGGAACAAAAATAAAAACTACATAATAAATCAATTAAGAACTCAATCACCGGCAATAGTGCTAAAAATTTGATAGCGTATTGTTATCATATCAAATTTAAACATTACTATTACTAAGATAATAATAAGTATAGTAGTAGTAGTAGTAAGGATCATTTTCCCAATGATTGAATCTAATTGATTTACTATTAACACTAAACCTAATTACCCTAAACAATTAAAACTCTAAAAGACAATAATGTAAAACAGGGATTTTGGGAAATTATGCTAATAAAGAAATTAAAGATAACAAAACGTAAATAAATTAAAGACGAAAGCAGTAGTGAGATAACTTGATCAAATTATCAATCTCTATCACTTGACAATGACAAATAATTAATCAAAATATTATCTTCAATTTTCTATTGAAATTACTAACCGTAAATAACAACAAGCTCTATTACCCCAATTTTTTCTTAACTTGTCATTAGGCAAAACAAGGTCTTAACCTAACTCTCTTCTCATCAAATGACCTAGAACAAGCTCTCTAGATTTGATCCAACAAAAGCATTGCTAGAAAAAGATAGGTTGTTCTAAGTAACAAACACACAAGCTTGGTCTATTTAACCTAAGTTATGTTTCACTTGTAATCATGCAAAAATATCCCATAATCAATAATCACAACTGCTCAGATCAAGACTTCTAATCTATCAATTGAAATTAATCAAGTCCTATTTAGTTACACATATAAACAAAATAAGAAAATAATCATAGACAATAATTCTGAAAGAACATAAATAATTTCAGTTGGAAAATTAGAAAAACAATATCTCAAAAGTAATTATATAGCCATGTATTTTAAAATCTTCTTTAACCAAAAGAGAAATCTAACCTAACATAATGGAGAAAAATGCAAAATCACAAATTATTACATTAGGATTTCAAGTGAAAGAAGAAGAAAAATAAAAATAAAAATGGTAATCTTCAAGAATCTCTATGCAGACAATCCTCTCTAAACCACACATTTTGCCTCTCTCTCTATTTTCTTTTTAGTCATCTAAAATTGATAAAAAAAAAATCCATAGATTTGCCTTAGAATGATGTGTTTATAGCCTTCAAAAGATGGGATTAAAAGAGGAAGATTTGGGCCTTAAATTCAAATTTTGAATGTATTTTATTCGATAGGGGCGCCATGGCGCTGAAAATGTAGAAATTTGGCCGTCCGCGCTATGGACTACATGGCTCTCAGCCTAGTGTTTTTTTTTTTTTGTTGGTGTTGCAAAGTCCAATAGTGAGTGCCATGGCACCCAGTCTCAGATTCTTGGACTAGGACTTCCTTTTTTCCACCTTTTCGCACGTCATTCAACTTCAAGTTATCTAAACCTTCTCCAAATTGATCATATTTTACTCCAAATCATTCATAAGCCTTCAAAATACCTATAAAACACAAAATAAACATAATTACTCTAAAATATTAAGAAACTAACACTAAATTATAAGAGAATTGATATTAAATAATGAAGAAATATGCACTAATCACCTAACAAAATAGAAAGATTACTATAATCCTTTTTAGCTTTTTCATTCAACGTCTTCTAACTCTTTTTATCACTTCTCTGCTTCATCTTCAATTAAACGGAGTCTAACTGTTAATCATTCTGACCTTTTTCCAGGGCCATTTACCATTTTTTATTTGATATTCACTAAGAATACTTGAGGGGGCGTTTGGTAAACGTATTGCATTTTGATTGTATTTGAATGAAATTTGTTTTTTTAATGTTATATTTGATTGAAAAGTATTTGTTTTGTATTTGAATGAAATGTGTGTTTGGATGAAAAGTATTTTAGAATTGAAAAGTTGATGTGATTGGTAAAAGTAGAGATAAATAGTGAAATTGAAAAGTTGATGTGATTGTTTTAAAAATATTTTGAATAGTAATTGTTTTCATAACACTGTTGTAAAATTTGTATTTGGTGTAAAATTATATTGTATTTGAATAAAATTAAAATTGAATACTTTCTCCAAATGCCCCATGAATATTTCAAACATAATAAAATTTTGATTTGATTTCCTACCTTATTTATATACAATAAATTATAAATGAATAAAGTAATTCAATTAACCAGGCAATAAGGAACTAAAGTAGTGACGTGGTTTTGATACATTAATAAAGATGTTAAAATAGCATAGATATATATAAGTCAGCATAAACAAGGTGCATTAAAAATTAAAAACAGCAGGATAATGCATGATTATAAAATGAGCTTAGTCCAGCATGCTTTGGTAAGTGTACAGTATTTGATGTGATTTTTTAATTCAAAGCACATTAAAAATACGGCACATTAAAAGCTTTATATGAGTATGAAATGGACACGAGGAGAAGAACAAAAACAGACACATAAGCCACACAACAAAAATATGACAAAATGTTACTTTTTTTTTTAAATCATTTCATGCATGCATGCGTCGTGTCTGTGCACAAAAATTTAGTAATTTTACATGTCCAAAATTTAGAATGTTTAGAAAAATACTAAACATAGTTACGAATAAAAATAAGTTATTAATTAATGATATTTAATATTATTAATATCCTTTATTTTTGCTCACATGTTTATTTTATCCATAACAAAGCTCCATCCTGCATCTTAAAATGACAAAAAATAAAAAATAAAAAAATAAAAGTCACTTTTTAACCAAAAAGAAAATGCTGGTTACATACAACCAAAAAGTGATGTAATTAATGATTTGTTTAGATGATAAATTCAAATCCAGACATAATCTAAAATTGGATCCAAAAATTGTTTAGTTAAAATTTATTCTTCTCAGTTTTGTTGGACATAAAAAAAACTTTTCACATTTAAAAGGAATTTCATTTCTTTCTCTTGAATTTTTTTAGCAAAATTTAATGTAAAATCTAAATATTTTTTTTTCATTCACATTTCTCGTTTTATTTTTAAAATATATCTTATTTTACCAAGTAATTTTTCTATTTAAGAAATAAAATTTTCTTTTATCCTTTTAAACACTATTTTACTTCTTTTTAATCACAAATATATTATATAAATATATATATATACGTATATATATATTTTTGGCAGAACACTAATCCATGAGTACGATTCTAGAAGTCTCATGCCATAAGGTTTGTCAGTGAATCTCATGATTACTAATGGTTTCTCTTCGGATGATTTTTCCAGACTGCCTTCTTAATCAACTGTACAAAAGTTTTGTCGGTAAGCTTGTAGAAAGCCTTGGCTCCGTTTGATACATATTCAGTGATTATACCACCTTTAAATATAATACATTAAATATAATTTATATAAAAAAATATTTATATTATATTAAAATATAATATATATTTTAATAATAAATACATAATATAATAAATAAAAATATTAAAAAAATAAAAAAATATAATAATGTAATATTTAAATATAATATCTTACATTGAGTAATATATTATATGAATATAATATTATAAATAAACAAAGACTTATTAATTCAGCGTTTACATAACTTTTTTATAAAAAATGAAAATCTTCGGGAGTCAAAGATAAATTATATTACCATGGGATGTAGTGGTACGGTAACAAATAAATATTATTTAGAATTTAGAATTTTTATTAATTTTTATGTCCAAGCTTTTGCACATATAATATTAATGATTACATAAAGCCCTTCTTGAAAAATAACATTATTATAATGTATCAATACTATTAAATTTTATTTATGAATAAACGATAACTTGATAATATGAAACTTATAAATAAGATTCATATTTTATTAATTCCTCCTAACAAAATTTCCTAGCTTCCCACTATAAGTCAAGATCTTTATCTTCCTAAATATGATCTCAATAATAATAATAATAATAATACAAAATCACATTTCAAGGAAAAATCATATTTCACTTACAAGGAAAATAAATATTATTTTGTATTTGCTTTTCACGGGGCCATGCATATGCTGAAATTGCCAAATACCACACAAGTACTACGTTAATCCTTCACATATAGTCATTCATTGAGAGTTGCGGCAGAATATGGATTTTGAACACCCTATAAAATTCAAGTACAGTTGTTAATTGTCATAATAATTTAGAATCATATCAAGATTATATAAATTGTCATAAATTTTGTCAACAAAAACTATAATTAACATAGGGGTCGAATTGATTGCTCCGCGGAATATATTTTAAAATATTTTCTTATACCTCTTATTTTGAAATTATAATTTAATTCATTAAATACATATTCTACAAGAAAAGTTGATAAATTCAATATGTACAAGGAGACTATCTCCGAAATTGAACAATGAATTTTAATTAGAATCAAGAAACTAAGGAGCAACTGTTATTCGTTATAAAAAAGCATTGTTTTGCTGCCCTAAGAACGCTTTGGGACGCTCACAATTCACCCAATATCACCCATCAATCTATCGTAATGATCTTCCTCACCATCACTTTCATTCCCAAACAATTTGTACAATATTACCTAATACATGGTGAAAATTTAGCGAAGGAAATAATGTATTGATTGCATGAACATGAAATTTTACAGAAATTGTTATACTGTACGAAGTGTTCTTTAAAATAGCAATTTCTTTAAAATTTGAGTTATAATATAGTAGGGATGTGATTATCTATACTAAATTTCAAAAATCTTTTGTCAATTTTAGTTTTAGTAACCGAAACTCTCAAAAACTCAAAGTTTAAGAAGTAATTTGTAAAAATTAAAAGTTTAATTATCAAAGTGACATAATATAGATATTTCAACCATTAATAGGTGTATCTATCCAATTTTTTTTAATTAATTCCAAAATAGGTAGACCTATATCATTCAAGACAATATTATTATTGACCAAATAATATAACAATATTTATATACATTATTTTTTTATTTGTTTAGTCAAAATAATATTGAAAAAGGGGAATGATCATCCAATTTAAAAAAAGACACAAACATTAATATCAAAAATAAAACAACTTTATGGTATGGGAGATACAACCATCGATTAAGACAAATTTTATTATTAAAATTTAAGTAAGCTTAGTGAGGAGAATATAAGCTGAGACCCTATCATGGAAAATTAAAATTCCATTAATTCCTCCGCAATCCTATAATGAGCATGTACAAAGGTATTTTAAAAAGCACATTTACAATCAATGGAATATTTCAATCAATTGAGAGACAATCACTCACAGTACAAAGGTTACAACAAACTCTGTATAGTCATAATACTAATGAAACTAATAGGCAGATACTATCAAAGAATAACTCAAGTAGAAACCAAACACAAACACAAATTGGAGGTACGAGAACTATCTCCTTTATTAACAAAAAAAAAAACACGAATAGAAAATAATATCGACCGTAAAATTCTTACTTATGCAAAACAACTACTCTGCCATGCATTATAACTTAGAGGGCATCGATCAGGCTCGATTGAAGATAAGGGATCGCCAAACCAACCATTACCGATATCTCACTAGATCTCAAACTATCGACCATCAAACCGTCAATCATCCTCACCAACCACGACATTTTCAGACTAGGACACTGGCAATATCTTACTAGTGTGTTCCGGCCGAGTCCTTGTCGACGATGGTGGCAGTGGGGTCCTACGCAAATAGAAACCCAAATTTTTGCGAAGTTTAGAAGAGAAAAAGAAAGAGAAAGAGAAAAGGAGAAACTTTTTTAATTTATAAATGCTAAAATAATATTACTATTGACATTTACATTAAAACTCAAAAAAAAACATTTACCAAACTCAAAAGCATGCATGTTTACCAAACTTTAAAAAAATATTTAATGAGAAAAGTATTGAAATTGTAAAAGAATATGAATGAGATCCACTAATTCCCTTTATAATTTATTTACATATTAGACGTTTTAATAAAAAACAATTCAATATTCAGTCTAGTATCTACTAAATTTAAATATAAAAATATTATCAATGTAATTGCTAAATTATCATCCTGGGTATATAACATGTAAACTTATTAAACTACATAAATAAATCTTGTATTCATTTCCTTTAACCAGTAATCAAACCAATTGGTGTAATGATTGTCATTATTTTTCATCAATTTTATATTTTGTGGGACCTAATAATTTCCATTATTAATTTTATAGGTAAACACAATATAAGATAATAAAGAGAACAACTCATATATATTTTTCTTTTCCAATAAAAGTGCCCAAAATAACCCTTTCTTAATGTAAATACTGGGACTTTACTTGTTCCTTTTGGTTTAGTTTTTCATTGAACTTGCCCATCGAAACCGATCGAGTAGCTAGTTTTTAGAGAATACTCGCCAAAGGCAGTCAATTTAGTTCTATTTTAGCGGAAAAACCGTTCACAAATCCTCAGTCAATTTTAATTATAATTGTCGGTATTGATGTTTTGATCAAGCATACACGCGTCACAATTGGCTATGGATCCAGAAATTTTATTCAGTAAGGCGCTTAACAATAAAAATATATAAAAAATAACACAATAAAATTTATTAATCACAAACAACACAATAAAGATAAGTAAAAATATAATATTTTGTTAAATTTAATGACTTCATAAAGAAAGATATGAGATAATAATAAAATTGAAACTTAAAAAATGATAAGTTTATAAAATGTTAGAAGAGTGATCTCAAATAATAAAAATTGAATGAAAAATTTGGGACAAATTTAAAAAAGTTTAAAATATAGAAGTAACATTTATATTTTAATAAATGTAAGCAGGGGCATTTAAGAGGTCATAGTGTAAAAATTTACAAATATGAGGGTCATTTTAAAATTTCAAGAAAAATGAGTGGGGCCATGGGCCAGTAAATATGGAAACACAAACAATGTTTCAACAACACTGAGATACATCACAAATTACAGAAGTAGTGAAGCTAAGTTGTATGAAGCCAAATCAAGGAAAGGTGTTAAAAACTAAACTTGATGGCTATCAAACTTTGAAACTTGTTTATAAATTGAGCTCCTCATCTCCTCATTTAGTGTCCTATTCTCTAGAGTTAGAGAGTCAATTTTGAAAAGAGAAATTTTGTGAGGTAGTTTACTCCTATATTTAATAGAGATATTGAGTTGTTTTCTCATTGTAAAATAGAAAGAGGTTGTAATCCGTAAAATTTCATAGTGAGATTTTTCTATTCTTATCCGTGGTTTTTTTCCCGATTTGTTTAGAGGTTTTTCATGTAAAATTATGGTGTTTATTTTATCTTTATTTTCATTTTCATATCTCTAGTTGCCACACCTAGGACCAACAAGTGGTATTAGAGCCATTGGTTTTGTACGAGTTCATTGTACTATTTATGTACACGGGTGGTGAAATCTCTTGAAATTCCATGCATGCTTTATGGATGCAGTTTTGACTGATCTTTCACATTAGAGAATATTTTTTGAGATTTTCATTACAACACAAGTCATAGTGAAACAGTGGTAATTGTAGTAAACAAGATAGTAGCAAAATTTGATATAGAGAAGTTCAATAGAAGCAATTTCACGTTATGAAAAATAAAGATGCAAGCAATTTTGTAAAAGGATAATTGCTTCACGGCCATTTGTGAAACACCGACAGATATCACAGACAACAAATGGAATGATATGGATGATAATGCTATTGCTAACTTACATCTACCACTAGCAAACAGGGTCCTATCAAGTATTGCTGAAAAGAAGACGATGAAAGAAATTTGGAACACTCTGACGAAGTTATATAAGGGAAAATCACTACACAGCAAAATTTTCTTGAAGAAAAAGCTTTACCCTCTATAAATGGCAGAATCCTTATCGGTTGCCAACCATATTAACACCTTAAACACTTTATTTGCTTAGCTCATGGCATTGGGTTATAAAATAGAGGAAGTTGAACATGCAGAGCTTCTACTCCAAAGTCTACCTGACTCGTATAATTAACTCATCATCAACTTTACCAACAATGATTATCTAGTCTTCAATGATATTATAGCTACAGTTCTTCAAATAGAAAGTTGGTGCAAGAACAAGGAAGATAGGTTGGCAAACTTCCAGCAAGTGGAAGCCTTATCGACGACAAGAAGGAGATCAATAGAGAGTAGCCCCAATGGAAGCTAGAATCATGGTAGGTCCAAATCTAGTAGTAAGAAAAAGAACATTACTTGCTATAATTTCAAGAAGATCTATGTATATGAGGAATGATCATGCCTTTGAAATAGCTGGGATTGGTACCATTAAGTTAAAGATGTACAATGGTTTATTACGAACTATCCAGGAGGTACAACATATAAAGGGCTTGAAGAAAAATCTATTGTCTTTAAGACAATTAGGTGACGTCAAATGTAAGACTCGTATAGAGAATGGGATCATAAAGATTGTCAAAGGCACATTTGTGGTAATGAAGGCAGAATAAATTGTTGCAAATATGTACATGCTTTTAGGAGAAACACATAAGGAGGTAAAGTTAACTGTTGCATAGACTAGCTCAATAAAAGAATCAATAATGTTATGGCATCGGAAGCTTAACTATACATCAGAACAAGACTTAAAGAATCTCACTAAATGGAAGCTACTGCCTAGGCTTTCTCATATATCTCAACCCTCTTGTGAGTACTGTGTTACGAGTAAGCATCATATATTGAAGTTTAGGATATCAACAGCTAAGAGCAAAGGCATCCTAGACTTGATCCATTTTGAAATTTGGCAAGCACCGGTTGTATCATTAGGAGGAGCCAGATACTTTGTATCATTCACTAATGATTTCTCTAAGAGATGTTGGGTGAGGAAAGCGAATGTTTTTCCAGTTTTCAAAGTCTTCAAAGCACGGGTAAAACTTGAATTTGAGAAAAAGATCAAGTATCTGAGGACTAACAATGGAAGAGAATACACAAGCAAAGAATTTGATGCATTTTGTTAACAAGAGGGCATCAAGAGGCAGTTCACGGTATCATACACTCCTCAACAAAATAAAGTGGCAGAGCATATGAATAAAATCTTGTTAGAAATGATTAGAGTAATGTTAAGAACTGCAGGTCTAGCCACGTCATTTTGAGTAAAAGCAGTTAAAACCGCCTGTTATGTGATCAATCGATATCCATTAATAGCAATTGATCTAAAGAATCCAATGGAGGTGTAGACTGGTAAGCCAACCAATTATTATCATTTGCATACATTCGGAAGTCCTGTGTATGTTATGTACAATGACCAAGAAAGATCAAAGTTGGATCCAAAATCCAAAAAGTGTATCTTCTTAGGGTATGCTAATGATGTAAAAGAGTATCATCTGTGAGATCCCACTACCCATAAGCTTGTCATCAGTAGCGATGTTGTATTTGTAGAAGATAAACTGTAAGTGAAGGGAGACGAAAGCACGATGAAACAAAATCTGGAGACTACTACAATTCAGGTGGAAGATAAGTCAGATGAAGATTCAGTTTCTTTCGAAATAACACCAAAGCACGAAGACTAGGAACCTGTCAAGTCTGAGGTTTCTAAAGTTTATCAGTTAACTAAAGAAAGAAAAACACTAGTTTGGCACTCAGATTATGTTACTGGGAGCAATGTTGCATATTGTCTATTAACAGAGGATAGAAAGCCATTAACTTTTCATGAAGCTACTCAAAATTCATATGCATCTATGCGAATGGTAACAATGTAGGAAGAAATGGGAGACTTAAACAAGACTAGAACTTGGGATCTTGTTTCACTATCACAAGGAAGGAAGGCCTTTGGCAATAAATAGGTCTACAAGATCAAGCATAATGGTAATAACTAGGTGGAGAGGTATCGTGCAAGATTGGCGGTGAAGGGATATGCTCAAAAAGAAGGTATTGACTTTAATGAGATATTTTTCCCTCTGGTTTGACTAACGATAATCCAAGTAGTTCTAGCAATTTATGCTATATTTGACCTACATCTAGAGTAGCTAGATGTGAAAACTACTTTTCTTCATGGTGATCTTGAAGAAGAGATTTATATGCTCCAACCAAAAGGTTTTGCAAAAAAAGGCAAAGAGAACTTGGTTTGCAAGTTGAACGAATCTCTGTACGATCTCAAACAGGCACCAAGGTATTGGTATAAAAGATTTGATTCCCATATCATGAGCCTTAGGTAAAAAAGACTTGGAGCAAACTTTTGTGCATATTTCAAGAGGTGTGGTGATGAAGACTACATCATTTTACTGTTGTATATCCACAACATGTTGGTAGTTGGCCCCAACAAAGATCGAGTCCAATAATTAAAGGCACAATTGACTAGAGAGTTTGGTATGAAGGACTTGGGACTGGTAAGCAAGATTCTAGGGTTGCAAATTTACTAAGATAGAAACAACAAAAAGATTTGGCTTTTGCATAAGAATCATCTAAGGAAAGTGTTGAAATGCTTCAACATGCAAGATTGTAAGTCAATTTCTACCTCTCTTCCTGTTAATTTCAAGTTATCCTCTAAGATGAGTTATAGTAATGAAGCGAAGAGGATGGAGATGCCTTGACTATTGTATGCATCAATAATGGGAAGCTTGATGTTCGTTATGATCTATACAAGGCTAGATATTACACAAGTAGTGGGAGTAATCAGTTGATACATGGTGAGTCCTGGATGGAAGCCTTGGAATACTGTTAAGAAGATCTTAAGATACATCAAGGGTATCTTAGATGTTACATTATGTTATGGAGGATCAGAGTTTACTATCAGGGGCTATGTGGATTTGGATTTTGTAGGTAATCCAGATAAGGGAAAATCTATTACTAGCTATATGTTTACACTTATAGGAGGAGCTATAAGCTAGGTTTTGAAACTGCAGACAATTGTGGCTTTGTCTACAACAGAAGCATTACATGGCTGCTACAGAAACTTGTAAAGAGGCAATTTGGATTAAAAGGTTATTGGAAGAGCTTGGGCATAAACAAGAGAAGATTCCCTTGTATTGTGACAGTTAGAACGCCTTGCACATTGCAAGGAATCTAGCCTTTTATTCCAAGACAAAACACATAGGAGTATAATTTCACTTTGTTCGAGAAGTGGTGGAAGAAGGAAGTATGGATATGTAGAAGATTCACACCAAGGATGAACTAGCAGATATTTTAACGCAAGCCAATTAACGCTGACAAGTTCAAGTGGCGTAGATGCTTGAGTGGTTTAGCAAAAACATAAACAACATGGAATAGCAAGATTAAAAAGATATGTGGAGATGCGATTAATTCTCAATCAAATTTCCAAGTGGGAGAAATGTTAAAAGCCAAACTTGATGGTGGCCAAACTTTATTGATGGCTACCAAACTTAGGAGCTTGCTTATAAATTGAGCTCCTCCTCCCTTCATTTAGTATCTTATTCTCTAAAGTTAGAGAATCAATTTTGAAGATAGAAATTTTGTGAGGTATTTTTCTCCTATACTCAAGAGCAATATTGAGTTGTTTTCTCCTTATAATATAAAAAAAAGTTGTACCTCATAAAATTTCATAGTGAGATTATTTTATTCTTACCTATGGTTTTTTTTTTCCCTTATTTATTTAGGGGTTTTCCACGTAAAATTATGATGTTCATTTTATTTTTGTTTTCATTTTCATTTTCCTATCTCTAGTTGCTGTAGGAAAAAATCGATAAAAACGCATCAGAGCGGTGTAGCAGAATTATAAAATTTTTTCAAGGACGTTAAATATCTCATGATACCATATACAATAAACTAACAACAATATAAACTCATATCTCAGAGGACGCCAATTGTAGGAGGAGAATGACCGAAAAGGCTTCAACCAACTAGCCTTCTCTACTATTTTCCAATTCCCGGATGGCAGAGTGTATGGGCACTCGGTTCCTCGACCGGTATGCTAGCACTGTTAGTCTTCTTCTGACCACCCAGATCTCTAAAGAACTTATTGTCACGGTGAGTTATGCAATAATAAGCCTGCTTACCTGAAAGTTTGTGGTCTGAGAGAACTACAGTGGTGGGACCCCTATTTATAGACTGGCATGAAGTGATCTCTTGAATTCAAATTGGATTAGGAGAAGATTTTCTCCCTTATCCACTCACAAAATCCGAATTCCCCCTATAGGCCACAATCATGGGAAGATTCGGCCACTTTAGGATAGATTTTGTATTCCAAATTCAAACAGGATTTTAACTAGAATTTTATCTCATCATTATCCACTATAACCGAATTTTCCTTTAGCCCATAAACAAGGCTAGATTCGACCACCTTAGTATGAGGAGAATCAAAATTCAAATAGGATTTTCTAGCTTGAACTTTATCTCACACTTGTCCATATAAAAACCGAAAATCTCCTTGGATTTATCCACAAATTTTTGGCCACTTTTGTGAGGGAGAGAATCAAAATTCAACAACGATTTTCTTGTTTGAATTTCCCTTGAACCTTATCCACAAAAACTGAATTCTCTTAGGCATAATCCTCCCTAACAAATTCGGCCATTTTTGGTTAGATTTAGGATTTAGGATTCAAAATTCAAGTAGGATTCAAATAAGATTTTTCTCTCCATTATCCATATCAAAATCGAATTCTATCATGTCGAATCCTTTATGGATTGTGATTCAAAATTTGAATTCAAATTTCAAAGTTCAAATTTCAAAATTTGAACTTCAAATTCAAAATTCAAATTTAAATTTCAAATTTAAATTTCAAATTCAAATGTCAAATTTGAATTTCAAATTTAAATTTCAAATTCAAATTTCAAATTCAAAATTTAAATTTTAAATTTCAAAATTCAAATTTCAAACTCTACAAAAAAATTATATTTCAAATTTTGTTCTCATGGATAATTTTCTACAACTCCAATTCAATCTCAAATAAAATCATGGCAACTTTATTTGGAGTTCGAATAATTGTGTACTCTATTATCCAAAATAAAATCAGAATTCAACTGGAGAGAATCTTGTCCACTATCCTAATCCTATGTCAACACCATCCATGCAAAGTCAACTAGCTAATAAGCATACACAGATCAATTTGCCATTCGTTAAGGAATTATATGGAGCTAGTAGAGGGACTAATTGAACATATATAATCGGGCTCCTGTGATTTCATATGATCATCATTCTGTACCGAACAACTTAATCATATGATCACTAGTTTCAGAGTCACACAACTATAAACCCGAAACTGAACTCCCAATTATATACCGTATTACGAAAGCCTGTGACAAGCTAATGTCCAATGACCTTGTCATGTATGCAAAACCCTCATATGATATCCATGACCAGCCTTAGGTCAAAGTCCGTTCAATCCTACTAATCAGGCTATCTTAAAGTTCCATTATACTACTAAATAAGAAAATGATTATTCACTATATATGAATAAGAAGTCATCCGCCCAGCAGACGACCTAAGGCCTTGTCCATTTTCACATCTAGTATAATACCTTTAAGAGGACACCCTTAACTTCTTGGAGCTATGATTCCAATTATATACAGTATTACGAAAGCCTGTGACAAGCTAATGCCCAATGATCTTGTCATGTATGCAAAACCCTTATTTGATATCCATGATCAGCCTTAGGTCAAAGTCTATTCAATCCTAATGATTAGGCTATTTTAAAGTTCCATTATACTACCGAATAAGAAAATGATTATTCACCATATGTGAATAAGAAGTCATCTGCCCAGCAGACGACCCAAGGCCTTGTCCATTTTCACATCCAGTATAATGCCTTTAAGAGGATACCTTTAACTCCTTAGAGCTATGATTCCAATTATATATAGTATTACGAAAGCCTGTGACAAGCTAATGCTAATGACCTTGTCATGTATGCAAAACCCTCATATGATATCCATGATCAGCCTTAGGTCAAAGTCCGTTCAATCCTACTGATCAGGCTATCTTAAAGTTCCATTATACTACCGAATAAGAAAATGATTATTCACCATATGTGAATAAGAAGTCATCTACCCAGCAGACAACCCAAAACCTTGTCCATTTCAACATCCAGTATAATGCCTTTAAGAGGATACCCTTAACTTCTTAGAGCTATGATTCCGATATCTGTAAACAATCCCTCCATCATATACAAGTCATGCACCCAATGAACCGGTCTATAAACTTACTACCTCTGAGACGCTTTAGCCATTAGAATATTAAAGTACACAAGTCATATACATAAAGTAGTTCATTTACTCAGGATTAAGGTTATTGCATAATGAACGTCAAAAGTAGATATCTATTCATAACGGACTACGTAGATCAATCATGTTTTAGTTCTGGTCTAATATGTCACCATCAAGCAACATATCTATGTCTCTACTTGGGAGTCAATACTCCGGACAGTCAAGACAAATCATCCCCACCATGGCTTTAGACAAATAGTCTTAACATGAATTAGATGCTCAGTCTAACCCCATAGACTGCAGACCTTAGTTTAGACCGCTTACTTTAGAACATTGTTTTCTCGCATACAAAAGTCCATTACATGTAACGTTCTAACAGTTTTAACATAAGCAGTTAGTGAGCCATATTTACTTACATTTACTTTAACATGTAAATAAAATAAGGACAAACAGTTATGTAATGAATAACCTCTATATTATAATTTTATTATCCAGTTTAAAATAAATACATCAAAATATCTCTCATGTTTAGGGCATTTCCTAACAGTTGCTGCGCCTAGGACCAACAAAAGGGTTAGTGTGAGTTAAGGGACATTAATGATTAATCGAGTGGCAACAAGTGTTCAAGACTGGCTAACTGACTGTGATGCACAAGGGTTTCGAAAAAAAGGAGAGGAGAAAAGAGGAAAGGAGAAGGGACAAAAAGGTCAAGAAGACGAAAGGAGAGATTAGGGTTTTTGTTTTAAGAATTAACAGAAGAAAAACACAACTTCATTTGGAAGCTGGTGCTAGGGCTTTGATTTTTTTTTTTTTTTGATACAAAAAATATATTGCAAGCGGCAACATGTGTTCGAGAGTTGTTGATTGGTTGTGGTGCCCTAGGGTTTGAGAAAGAGAAGGGTTAGAGAGGCCAAGAAGAGGAGAGATTAGGGTTTTTTTTTTTTTCAAAGACAAATTGAAGAATATGAGGGAGGCAAAAACACAACGGCATTTTGAATTATACATTAGTTAAATAAATATTAAATTTCTCTATTTAGTTTGCTTAGATCCGAGATCTGAAAGGGAAAATGTGAGTTTAGTTTGATATTTTCAACCAAGCTCTTTGGCTTTTTTGATCGCATCTGTGTTGTTGATTTATAGTTGGTCATTTCAGTTTAATCGGTTTCTCAGTCCCAGTAAACCCAAAAATATAGTTATGGGCAATACAAAAGTTAATCTTCCAATAGTCTTCACTATTCGTCCCAAACATGCGAAACCTTTGCGAAGCAACAACATAAACCAAATACAAAAAATTGAGTTTTGCCAATTGAAAGGCTGTATAAATCCCTTGACCCTGATAGATATTTTTTAGGAGAATACGCATCATATCTATACTTCAATAAAAATATTATTGATTTGTCGTTTTATATATATCCATCAGTACAAACTTATACAATAATTGATTCCTCGCTGTCCATGATCGTTTCTAAATTTTGACCTTGGTACCGACGTTGTCACATCGATAACAACTTTAAACACTTAAAAAAAAAAAAAAGGAATGGGAGGAGTGTCTTCAGGCTTTCCACGTGCGTGTCTTGATTTCCTTCTTTCGTATCTTTATTTGTTATTTTATTTAAAACTAGTTGACAGGCATAAAAATGAAAATAAATAAACTTTAAACTTTTTTTTTTTAAGACAATATCATGTAATAGGTATTGAAGTATGATAATCATGGAAGCTAGCGATTTGCTATGTAATATATCTATATATGCACTAAAGATTAAATTAATTTATTCTCTGCATATAAGTTTGAGGTTCTTTCTAGCAAGTCCATGTTGGAAAGAAAAAAATTTGGGAAGGAGGAATATTTAGAAAATGAGAGAGAATAGAAGATTTAGAGGAAGAGGCTACTTGTATTATTGATCACTTCTTGTTTTTGGCTTAATACAAACTTAAAGACTTCACCCCTATTTATACTAGTGGCACCTCCATAACCAATGGCTAGGACAAATCTAATCTAATGGTTACAAATGACTCTCTAGAAATATCTTCATAAATATCCAAACCTACCACATTCTACACAATTCTAAGGATTAATCTAGAGAGCTTCTAGAAGAGATTTCTCTAGAAAATGCTTCTAGAAATTTGGGCTATAATTTTTGGACTCTTATCTAAATAACTTAGACCCAAATACTAATAGACCCAAATATTTAATAAGCCCAAAAATCAAGTTTAGTTTTCAACACCCCCCCTTAAACTTGATTTCGTAACCCCAATCAAACTTCTCATCTTGATGAAATCTTCTTGCTTGAGTGGCTTGGTGAAGATATCGGCTACTTGATCATGAGACTTCACATACTCCATTTGCACATCCTTTCTCGCAATGCATTCTCTAATGTAGTGATAGCGCGTATCAATATGCTTACTTCAATCATGGAAGACTAGATTCTTAGCCAAAGCTATTGCTGACTTGTTGTCCACGAGAATCTTCGTCGGCTCCTCTTGTGGCAAACCCAACTCCTTTAGTAGGTTTCGAAGCCAAATTACATGACAAACACATGAAGTAGCAGCTACATACTCCGCCTCACATGTAGAAAGAGTGACAATCGGCTGCTTCTTTGACTTCCATGTGAAGGCAGTGTCTCCCATGTAGAACACAAAGCCACTTGTGCTCTTGCGATCATCCACATCACCACTCCAATCGCTATCGCTATACCCGATAAGTGTAATCATCAAAAACATAATAGTACACGCCAAAGTTTGCCGTACCTTTAAGATAACGGAGAATTCTCTTTGCTGCCTTCAAATAAGTCATTGATGGATTTTCCATGTATCGACTGACGACTCCAACTGCATAAAGAATGTCGGGTCTTGTGCATGTCAAATACCGTAAACTTCCAACCAAGCTCTTGAAGAATGTTGGATGCACTTTTTCTCCTTCATCGTGCTTTGATAACTTGATTCCACATTCCATTGGTGTGCCAACCGGATTAGAGTCGTCCATCTTGAACTTCTTAAGCACCTCTTTAACATAGCCTTATTGCGTGATTAAGATGCCTTCGTCTTCTTGCTTCACTTCAATGCCGAGATAGTAAGACATGAGTCCAATGTCGGTCATCTCGAACTCCTTCGTCATCTCTTTCTTAAACTCACCGAACATGCTTGGATTGCTACCTGTGAAGATCAAGTCATCTACATACAAGAATACAATCAAAATATCACCATCTTGGATTTTGATATAGAGTGCATGCTCATATGGACACTTGATGAAATTTTTCCCTTGGAGGTACTTGTCAATTCGAGCATTCCAAGTTCTTGGAGCTTGCTTCAATCCATAAAGCGCCTTCTTTAACCTTAAAACCTTATCTTCTTCTCCTTTAACTTCGTAGCCTTGCGGTTGTTCAATGTAGACTTCTTCTTCGAGAACTCCATTTAGAAAGGTAGATTTCACATCCATTTGATGTATCCTCCAAGCATTTTGAGCTGCCAAAGAAATGATTAGTCTAACAGTTTCTAATCGAGCAACGGGAGCAAATACCTCATCATAGTCAATGCCGGCTCGTTGGCTATATCCTTTTGCCACCAATCGTGCCTTGTATCTTTCGACTTCTCCTTTCGCATTCTTCTTTGCTTTGTACACCCACTTCACAACGATCGCCTTGTGTCCTTTTGATAGCGAAGATAGCTCCTATGTGTCATTCTTTTTGATCGCCTTGATTTCCTCGTCCATAGCATCTTTCCAATTCTTGTTTCCCACAGCTTCTTGGAAGTTCATAGGCTCATAATCCGCAAAGAGACAAAAGAGAGTAAGATTGTCTTGATTTTCAGTTACCTCGTAAAGTTCTTGTATACTTCTGAAGCGTGGAACTCTTTCGCTTGAGCTTTCTTCTTCATGAGTATTTGTGGTTGGTGAGGTTGGTGGAGTAGTAGGCTCCTCTCTTACTTGCTCCATCATTGGTTGCTCCATGCCATCTTCTTCCAAGTACGGAAAGAAGTTGTAGTCTTCATCATGTGGGCCCCAATCCCATTCTCCTTCTTCATCGCATATGACATCTCGGCTGATGATTGTCTTTCTAGTGTTTGGATTGTAGAGCTTGTAGCCTTTGGAGTTAGAGTCGTAACCAATGAAGATGTACTTCTCGCTTTTGTCATCCAGCTTGCTTCTTTTCTCGTCTGGTACATGCACATGAGCTATGCTTTCAAAGACTCTTAAGTGAGAGATTCCAGGCTTCCTTCCACTCCATGCTTCTTGCGGTGTTTTGCCCCATACGCTTCTTGTTGGAGATCGATTGGATAAGTATACCGCACATGCAACTGCTTCCGCCCAAAACTCTTTTGGTAGTCTCTTGCTTTTGAGCATGCTCCTCGCCATGTCAAGGATCGTCCTATTCTTCCTTTCCGCCACTCCATTTTGTTGGGGGGATCTTGGCACCGTTAGGGGTCTTCGTATTCCATGATCTTCACAATACTTTTGGAATTCTTTTGATGTAAACTCTCCTCCTCGATCGGATCTCATGGCTTTGATCACTATGCCACTTTCCTTCTCAACAAGTGCTTTGAACTTCTTAAAATTCTCGAACACCTCTGATTTTTCCTTCAAAAAATACACCCATGTTTTTCTTGAAAAATCATCAATGAAGAGAAGAAAGTAGTTACTTTTACCAAGTGAGCTTGGCTTGATTGGACCGCACACATCTGTATGTATGAGTTCTAATGGCTTTTGAGCTCTTGAATTTGACTCCTTTGGAAAGCCCTTTTTGAATTGCTTTCCAAGTAGGCATCCTTCGCACACTTGATCGGGATGATTGATGGAAGGCAATCCTCTGATCATACCCTTCTTGGAAAGTAAATCTAATCCTCCAAAATTGAGATGCCCAAATCGAAGATGCCAAAGCCAAGATGCATCTTTGTAGCATGCCTTGAGACATTTCGCAACATCGTTTTGGATGTTGAGGATGAACATTCTATTTCTTGACATCGGCACTTTAGCAATCAAGTTACTTGCACCATCTCTTATAGAAAGGTTATCGTCTTTTAATCGAATGTCATAACCTTTCTCTAAGAGTTGTCCTAGGCTCAAGATGTTACTCTTCATATTCGGCACATAATAAACATTGGAAATGAGTTGATGATCTCCATTTTTCAGTCGGATAAGAATGTTACCTTTGCCTTTCACTGCTATCTTGGACTCATCTCCAAAAGCTACATTGCCACCTACCGATTCGTCAAGCTCCACGAACATGTTTCTCCTTCCACACATATGATTGCTTGCGCCGGTGTTGAGGTACCATTTATTATCTTCACCTTTTTCGTTGTCCTTACAAGCTAGCAACAAGGTGCCATCTTCTTGGCTTCTTTCTTCAGCAAAGTTGGCATTCTCTTCCACTCTATTGTTGCTAGGGGCTCTACAATCGAAAGCGTAATGTCCAAACTTTTCACAATTGTAACACTTTACATGTGACTTGTCATACCTTGATCTTAAATTGCCTCTCCCACGACCTCTTGTTGAGCTTCCTCCTCTTTGGAAGTTGTTTTTGCCATTGTCGTTGGATCTCTAGCCTCGTCCATGTCCATATCCACGACCTCCTCCTCGTTCACGGCCGCGACCTTGTCCTTGTTGGTTTCTATCATTGTGATGGCTTCCTTCTTTAGTTGAATCGACCCGAGTCTTGAGTAGTTGTTCCACTATCCCTTTCTTCTTCTTTTTCTTTTCTTCATAAGCTTGTAAAGAGCCTAAAAGTTGCTCTATTGACATAGCTGCCAAGTCTTTTGTTTCTTCGATGATGGTGACTATATGTTCGAACTTTGGATCCAATGATCTAAGAATTTTCTCCATGATTTTAACATCATCTAGTTTCTCACCATTTCTTTTTAATTGGTTAGTGACTGCCAAAACTCTAGAGAAGTAGTCGGAGATAACTTCGCCTTCTTTCATATGCAAAGTTTCAAACTCGGCTCTTAAAGTTTGAAGACGTACCTTCTTTATCGGATCCGCTCCCTTATAAGACGTTTGAAGCTTTTCCCATGCCTCCTTTGCCGATTTTGCTTCCGAAATCTTCTCGAAAGCGTCATCATCTAATCCTTGATAGATTAGATAGAGAGCCTTCTTGTCTCTCTTTCTTGAGTCTCTCAAACTATCCTTTTGAGTTTGAGATAGATTACCTTCATTCTCCGGTTCCGTGTGGCCTTTCTCAACTATCTCCCACACATCTTGTGCTCCAAGAAGTGCCTTCATCTTGATGCTCCAATTGTCGTAGTTGCTCTTGTTGAGTGTCGGGACTTGGAAGGGAACCATACTGCTACTCGCCATCTCTCTTTGAAGGATCTTCAAGCTCTGATACCAATTTGTTGGAAAGAAAAAAATTTGGGAAGGAGGAATATTTAGAAAATGAGAGAGAATAGAAGATTTAGAGGAAGAGGCTACTTGTATTATTGATCACTTCTTGTTTTTGGCTTAATACAAACTCAAAGACTTCATCCCTATTTATACTAGTGGCACCTCCATAACCAATGGCTAGGATAAATCTAATCTAATGGTTACAAATGACTCTCTAGAAATATCTTCATAAATATCCAAACCTACCACATTCTACACAATTCTAAGGATTAATCTAGAGAGCTTTTAGAAGAGATTTCTCTAGAAAATGCTTCTAGAAATTTGGGCTATAATTTTTGGACTCTTATCTAAATAACTTAGACCCAAATACTAATAGACCCAAATATTTAATAAGCCCAAAAATCAAGTTTAGTTTTCAACAGTCCATGCATGTCTTCAGGAAAGGGGGGCAAAAAAAAAAAAAAAAAAAGGAGAGAAGGGTAAAAACGTATGCAAGTTTAGTTCTTAATATTGCAAATGATCAGCTGATCAACCATAAAATATTACAAGATTTTTTTTTAACACATCTTAATAATATAATACAATTTTCATGCATCAACAGAACAAATCTATTTATTTGATTTTGCCTATCTTACTTTATTGTGGCTATTTAAAATATATATAAAAAAGGCACATATACTACCTATTCTATATATGCTTCATTACTTAATGGCTAGTAGTTAGTGGTTCGAATTTATTATTGTAGATTTGATTGTAATATACAGTTGGTATAATATACAAGTTCAATATACTACGGTTTCTTTTCTTTATTTCATTTTTTAAAGATGGTATTTAACTAGTTTTGATGATGCTAGTAATTTGTGGTTTAACCACATATAGCATATATTCAAATAAATGCTGGAATTAGATAGGATATTCTTATTAATAGGCACAGAAAAATTATTTATAAATGCTAATTAAGAAAATATGGAATATCAAAATTTCATCAGATTTTACAAGATTTGTATATTATTTTATCCTGATATCATTCTATTCTGATATTGATTTTGAGATTGATATTTTCATAATACTAGAGATATCTTGTCCTACAATTAAAAAGAGTGCTTTGATACTCTTCAGTGTTTTTTTAAGGATATTTTTGGGTAAATAGTGTTATTGTTAACAGAAGCCCTATTATTAAATTATCATTCCGTACCATACCCAAAAATAATAATAATTTTACACTATTAACATGTACCTACTCTTCTTTTCGTGCCAATTTTTCAGTACCGACGCTTTTCTTAAAAAATATTAATTAAAAAAACACAATAAATACTAATATTCCGCGCATCACTAAATACACACACAAGCAGAAAAAGAAAGTCTTTGTTCACTGTTCAGATGAAAAAAGGAAAATTATTTAGTAATTATTTTATGATGTATTTATTTATCAAATTATATTCGTATTATATTTTAATATAATATAATTTTTATCTAAATTTAAAAAAATATTATATTCAAATACTAATCATATTATAAAATTTTAATAGAATCACTATTTATTATTTTATTAATTATATCGTATATTATCTTTCTTTCTCTTTTTTTTCTCTTTATTTTCATCAATCACATCACATATAATATGATTCAAATAAATTTTATCTAAACAAATATTGTATTTGAATACAATGTAAATATTTTTTATTCAAATATATATTATATTTAATACATTGGATTCAAATACAATGCGAACGTAATACGTTATCCAAACACCCCTTTAATATCTTTTTATAGGCAAGTAATCATTTTTTATTGTAACTTTGCTAGACCTTCAATTATAAATGTGAAAGTCTGTAGTAGGATATCGCATACTCTTTTTCTTTTTCCTTTTTTTCCTCTATTTTTATCAATCACATCACATATAATAAGATTCAAATATTTTTTATCTAAATAAATATTGTATTTAAATATAATGTAAATATTTTTTATTCAAAGACATTGTATTTAATGCATTAGATTTAAATACAATGCGAATGTAATACGTTATCTAAACGCCCCTTTAATTTTTTTTATAGGCAAGTAATCATTTTTTATTAAAACTTTGCTAGACCTTCAATTATAAATGCGAAAGTCTGCAGTAGGGTATAATTTATATATCCTACCGATAAGGGTAAATTTAAAATTGTTCGATCGATTTTCAACAGTTGAGATATTGAAAGTGTATAATAACTAAAATATACCTTGATTTATAAGATTATAAAAAAAAAAAAAACACTATCCCTCTTCTTCACCTTCTTTGTTGTAAGTCGATGGCCTAGACATCACTAAGAGGCGACTCGATGTTGACCTAGGTGGTCGCTTGGAGTCGTACTGGATGGGGCATGTGTTGTCGCAAGGGAGAAGTAACAAGGGGGCCAACATTTGGGTCTGGAGTTGCATAGGGAGGTTGGGTTAGGTCATCATTGGAGGAAGTCACAAAGGGGACGAAGGCCGGGTTGCATAGGGGAGTTAGGCTTGGGAGTCATGGGGGGACAACAACTGGGTCTAGAGCTATAGGGGGGGTTAGGCCTAGGTCGTCACCAAGACTTAGTCGCAAAGGTGGGTGATGGTTGGGTCTGGATCAGTCAAACTCCGTTGCAGCTTTAATGGAAAAAATGGTGGTATGGGGGAGCTACCAGATGAGCTCGGGTTTCCAAGGGGTTCTGCCATTGAAGGATCAAGAGGTTGGGAGAGGGAAACAGGTTTTCAAGGGTAATAATCCACTGCGACCCATCTCACATAAATAACTCCATTCCACTATCCATATTAAATAACCATCAATTAACAACCATTGAATAGTATCATATTGATAAATATGCCCTACCACAGACTTTCCTATTATAAATATTGTATCAATTTTGTTAAATTTTTCTCTTTGGACTAATTAGTTCGTGTACTTAAGGCATGTTACATTCATACATTGTATAATTTAACATGGCTTTTAAAACTACATTTCTTTTCCAAGAATTTATATCACTATATTAAAATTGAAAATTTTGTTTTTATAAAGAAAAAAAATAACAGGGAAGGTAAATGGGAAAAATACTAAAAACATCCTAAACATCATATAGTTTAAATTCCATTTTCATTTTTCTCATAACATCCACATCCACTACATTTAGTTTAAATTCCATTTTCCCTCCTTTTATTGTACAAATGACAAGAACATTCATATATTTGTAAAATCATTACAATATAATCCCAAAACAATTAAATGGTTGAAAATACTAGATTTACCTTCCTAACTTATAATAAATACAATTTTCAACATTATTAATTAAACAATAAAGTAAAATCAAAATTAAAAAATTAAAAAAAATTTAATAATAATTTTATTATTATCATCTTCAAACACGTTTAAATAATAAAATTATAGCAACATAATTTTTTTAAAAAAATTTACAATAATAAAATAAGTTATAAAGTTAAAATCTGAAGTTTGTGATTGAAAGTATAGTCTAGTAGTTATTTCACACCTAACCTGTCTATAGTTCAAATTCTCCCACTCCCTAATTAAAAAAATCATGTTTTGAAGTTATTATTATTATTTTTGAATAAGGAGTTATATTAAATTAAATAAAATATAAAAATACCAACGTGAATAATCTTGTGATACATGAGATAAAATCCTCAATTGAAACTGGATCCATTAGAGAAATCTACTGAAACTCAGGGAGAAGGATGTATACTAAGATCTAACAATCGGAAAATTCCCTGATACACCAATAATCGAGTATGCATAAAACTCATTTTGACAATATTTTTATAATCAATGAAATCGTCGGTTCAATTGGGAGTCAATAATATGTAGCACTAAGACCAATCACTACATCGGATAAAAACAAATATAGTGGTACTATAACACCAACACCATCAAGAAACATGGATGTGACACATAAACCGAATAGGAAAACGGAGAAACCACCCTCATTATTATAAAGTAGAAACGAAAATAAACCAATAACAAAGAATACACATACAACAGAAATAACATCACCTTATTAAAAATAAATAACTACTAAAAGGAGATACAGTCCCAACAACACAATTAGATCATTAGTGCAAATCTGATCAACGTGACCAAAAGGACCTAGATAAGTGACGCTGCAAAGAAACATAGCCACCACTATGAATATCCCACCACACCATCATGGAAAAGCCACCCTCCATCATTGCCAAACACCAATCAAGGTAAGCAATCCTCTCATGGCTCAATAGAACCAGACTCTGAGGCTCAGATCCACTAATCCACCCCAAGCCATGCACCCGTGAGCATTGTCGTGGCACAACATTCAACACCGGAGACCTAGCCATACATATAGTTACTATCAATCCCTTTTAGTCAGCCATGAAGCCTAACCCGTTGTCTAGGCCTTCACTAAGAGACAAAGGCTTCTCCTTTAGGACCGGGAGTCCATTGGCCAGTTAAGGGCGGCTTCGGACGCCGACCAAAAGAGAGAAGAAAAACAACGATATCCTAGCACACTCTTGAGAGAGAGAGAGAGATTCTTTTCTTGTTAATTTGGAATTGTTTTTAAGAGGAAAGAACTTATAAATTTTAAAGAAGCAATTGTAATTATTTTTATTATTCATTACAAATAAAATGGGTAGATTAAAAATTATTATTTATTGTTAATAACATTTTAGTAAATTTGTATGATGACATGCAAAAAAAAAAAAAAAAAATTGTGGGAAAGCAATTGCTAACCTGTTAAGTTGTGAGGTCGCAGCTTATGGTGTTTACATGATAAAAAAAAAAAATTACCAAACGTCTTAATTTATTGTAGATTCTTTAATAATTCAAAAGCATTATTCATATTTAAAAAAAGAACATTTAAAAATAATGTTAAACGAGACTCACTGGTCTAGATTAGACCAAATCGACCAAAAAATAAATTAATAAATAAAAATTAAGTTCATGAATTTGTCGGCCAGAACAATGCACTGATAATAGATTTTTATTTTTATTTTTATTTAGGAAAAGGGGGAAAATATATATATATATATATTAATAACTGATAAGCCGAGTGGTGAGGAGTGGGGGAGGAGTAAAATGAGAGAGAGTAACAACATAAATGTCCCTCTTACTATTTTCTCTTGAACGTAAAGCTCACTTCTTTTTTAATATTTCTGTTACAGAAAGAGAAAGACACGGAGAGAAGCGGTTGAACTCTCATCGTCCCCCCCCTCTCTCTCTCTCTCCACACACACACACACACAGAGGACATATATATTTATACTCTCATATATTCTGCCTTTTGTGACTAACCAGTTGTTGGAAGTGGTTTTCTCTTTTCTCCAACTTGCGGTTGTCAAAATGGGAAAGCTATTCACTTTCCTTCTTGTTGTCTGCTCTTTCCCGCTCTTTCATGGAGGAATAGCCACAGCTAGAAGGAAAACCAATGGCGCTTCGTCTGAGGACTGGGGTTATGTTGAAGTCAGACCCAGTAAGCCATTCAAAATCCTCTCTCCCTCTCTCTCTCTTTTTTTTTTCAAATTATTATTATTATTATTTTGTTATTGGGGCACACAAAATCTAATCTTTTTTCGGAAATTGGATTTGTGTTCACTTTTTTTTTTTTTGGGTTTTACGCAGAAGCCCACATGTTCTGGTGGCTTTACAGAAGTCCCTACAGAGTTGAAGACTCCTCCAAGCCATGGCCAATCATTCTCTGGCTTCAAGGAGGACCTGTAAGTGCTAAACATATGGACTCTTGGAGAACATATTCAAAGTTTGCATTTTTTTTTATTTGTTTCTTTAACTGTTTTCATCTTTATTTTTGTGCATAACCCAATGATGTGAATATCATGCTTTTCATTTCTTTACTTTTTTTTAAATTCTTTTTATATGCATAATGCCCAGATGATGTTTTGTATTGAAAAAGACATATCAGTGATTTTTTTTTTTTGTTTGAGAAAAGGGTGCTTCAGGAGTTGGACTTGGGAATTTTGAAGAGGTTGGACCATTGGACACAGACTTGAAGCCAAGGAACTCAACTTGGCTGCAGAAAGCAGATCTCTTGTTCGTTGTGAGTGACAGCCTTGGTCGAATAAGTTTCTTAGTTTTGTAGAAATGAATGAGATAAGAATTGTGTTTTTTTTTTTTTTGGGTAATTTAAGGACAACCCAGTTGGAACAGGATACAGTTTTGTGGAGGACTTAAGTTTGTTTGTGAAAACTGATGAAGAGGCAGCCAAAGACCTGACCACATTGTTGGAGAAGCTTTTTAATGGGAACGAGAAACTCCAGGAGAGTCCTCTGTTCATTGTGGCTGAGTCTTATGGAGGCAAGTTTGCTGTTACTCTTGGATTATCAGCGCTGAATGCCATTGAATCTGGGAAATTGAAACTCAAACTTGGAGGTAAAATTTTTCATCTCTCTTCAGTCATTAGCCTTTACTTTACTAATGATGTTTTGAATTACAACACTCTATAATTCTGTTTTTTGATTTCATTAAATGTCTTGTGTTGTGAACATTGGAGATTTTGTTACATTTTCTAGGAGTGGCATTGGGAGACACTTGGATCTCGCCGGAAGATTTCGTGGTATGTTTGGATATTTTGATTGTCCAATGCAAAGAATATACACCCAATAATTGGAAATTTGTCTATGATTTCTGAGATTTATAAAAATGTGTCATCCAACGAGCACTTGTGCAGCTTTCTTGGGGTCCTCTTCTTAAAGACGTATCGCGGCTCGACGAAAACGGAGTGAAGAAATCAAACATGTCCGTGTTGTATTTTTTTCCCCCTCGTTTTGGCTTATGAATCACTGCAAGAAAATCATGAAATTCAGAGGGTTTTTTTTTTTAAGAAATCTAACAAGCCTGTCTCGCAAAACAGTGTGGTTGAGAAGATCAGGCAGCAAATTCAGGAGGGTCATTTTAAGGATGCAACCACATCTTGGAGTGAACTTGAGCAAGTGATAACCAGTAGCAGCAATCGAGTGGTACTGTAATTTTTTTTTTTTAACCTTTTTTTGCAACCATTTTGTTTCACTTGATTTTCTAAGTGCTCTTTTGGTATTCCATTTGCTTTATTTTATTTTATTTTATTTTAATAGAAGAGAGAAATAAAGGCTATGACTTTTCAATTATTGTTTGGAATAATAATTTTAAAGGTGTTTTAGTGGGATAGTCTGCTAGAAAGTAGAAAATGTTATTAGACATAGGGAATCCTAAACAGCTTTCAGTAAGCAATGTCAAAGACACGTCCTATGTAATGGAGAACATGAATGAAGTTTAAATCCTTATGCAAATTGTTTTTGTTTTTGGAACATTTTTCAGGATTTCTACAATTTTCTGTTGGATACAGAAACAGATTCGGCTTCATCTTTGGCGACACTCGAAATGTCGAAAATGACTTCAACCAGGAGATACTCAAGATATCTCAGCACCTTGAGGGCCTCGCCTGGTGGTGGCGGCGGCGATCTTGGTAGCTTGATGAATGGTGCCATCAGGAAGAAGCTCAAGATAATCCCGAAAAACGTGTCGTGAGTATACACAACTCTTTTATTTCATTCTCCCATTTCTTAGGAGAATAACATAAAAAAATTTCCAAAATAAAAATAGAAAAGTTCGCAAAAAAAAAAAAATATATATATATATATAGAGACCATTAATTTTTATATCAATTTAGGACCTAAATAGTTCATTGACTCAAATCTAAATTTTTGGTTTTAGTTTTGTTTTTTTCTGAAAAGTCAACAAAAGTTATAACTAAGTTAGTCAGTTTGGAATTAAAATTTTATTACATTCTAAACTCAACTCATACATTATTCAAATCTTAATTTTATTAAAATTAATTGATATGATAATTGAGTTATTATTTTTCTTAACTTGGCATGACAATGGTTAAACACTTTATTAATAAAGACTATAATTGAATTGATGTAATAATTATCAAAAAGAAACTATATATGAGGGACTGAATTAATTAAGTTATTGATGATGACAGATGGGGAGGACAGATAGATGACGTGTTTACAGCACTAGAAGGAGATTTCATGAGACCAAGGATTGATGAGGTAATTGACAAAATTTATTAAAGCAATTAATTATTTTCCTTAGAGAATCATAGTGTAAATCCAACAATTGTCTCTTTAATATCTTTTTGATTGTTGACTTGTTGGCCACACCAATAGGAAGGACAAATAAAGTAGAAAAAGAATAATTGAAAGAGAGATCCACTTTCCTTTCTTTCCATGTACTTTTTTTTATTTACTATCTTCTGCAGCCTAGAATTAAAAGACTTACCTGGTTATTTTCCCACCCTTTTTGATTCACGTGGAAGGTTATTTCTTAAAGCTGAACTTACCCCCTTTTCTTTTACTCCTAATTAGGTGCTACTTGCCTGTTTTCCTTCACGTGAAACATACACACACACACACACACACACACGCATATATATATATATATATTTTCTATGGCTTAACCATGTTTTCTACTTGTCTTCTACTCTTCCGTGTTTGCCCCTCAAGTTTGATGTGTTTTACTAACAAGAACATTAGCTAAAAAATTCATTAGTAACTCTTTCTCTCTTTTACGCAGGTAGACGAACTCCTTGCTAAAGGGGTCAATCTCACAATATACAGTGGTCAGGTACTGTTCCAATTCAACAACATTCTTTCTCTACACACACAAATACACAATATATATGAATATAAAAATATACATAAGATATTACTTCTTGAACGTTATTCTAATTTTTGTCTGTTGAACTTTAAAAACTCTCGTTTTGCTACCTTTAATTTAAATTTTGGTTAAAAACAGGCAGAAAATAAGAGATTAGTCTTATTAAATCCAATAGTTAGGATTTTTGTTAAAAACAAATGGAAAAAGACCACATGATTGTATTTTTTTTTTTTTTGGTCTGCTTTTTACTAAGGTTTTGTTTAGTTCCAAGATCTGACTTAATCTAGCTTATAAGTTAAGCTAAGTTTGTTAAATTAGTTTTAGTTTAGTTTAGTTTGATAGGGTCTACTTTCACTATTTCTTATATCTACTTTTACTCTATCAGCACACTTTCTAATATAAGTTTTCTCTATTTTCACAATATCCAATAAAGTCAAGCTAAATTATGTTTGAATCAAATGACCAACTCAGCTTAACGTACAAGCTAGATTTAGTTAGAATGTTGAATCAAATGCATGTTAAAATTCTAATGGAGTAATTCAAGATTTAATGGATAAGGTAAGAGTTTTTAAAATTCAGAAAATAAAATAGGAATATGATCCTAAAACTTAGAGGCATTTTTAAAATATACTAAAATGTTGATTTGACATATAAAAGAGATAAATAGAGACAATTAGACTTGTTAGGAAGTGTCTTTTGATTTCTAAAGCTGGATATATATGCTTTTATGTTTGTATATATGTGTTTGTATTTTTTTGTTCGTATTTAGTCTATTGAACTATGTTCTCGTGATATTTCAACGGGATAAGCCTCAGAAAATGGGTTGGATTTCATGTGGACCACCCCACTATTGTTGCATTATCTTTTCTGCCTTTGGAAAATTTTATTTTTACTTTTATTATTATAATTTTCTTTGAATTTGGCTCTGGAATTCTTTGTTTGCTAAATAAAGTGAGGGAAGGATAAATAATTGTATCATCCTGAAGTTCATAACGAGAGTGTCAAATTCCATTTTATTATTATGATTTAAAAAAAAGTGTCAAATTTGCGCAAATATTTTGTTTGTGAAGAGAAAATGACTATCATGACATATTTTGGTTGGTAATTGCAGCTTGATGTCATTTGTTCAACCAAGGGGACTGAATCATGGGTTTATAAGCTCAAGTACTCTCACTCTCTCTCTCTCTCTCTATATATATATATGTATATACTAATATATATATATATAATATGCCTAAAGTTTGACAGTCAGATAAATTTAACAGTTCTAACATTTTATTTAAAGTCTTATAACTATTCATGTAAATGATAAGTATTATTAAAAAAATATTATATTGAAATTAATCAGTCATTACAGTATTGATAAAAAAAAGTTACAAGTGTCATTTTATAAAGGTGTCAGATATGAAAGTATGTCCGACTTAAAAAGGCTTATCATCAAGGGATCATCCCATCTAAGAGATTGTAGAAAAACCCTGTATATATATATATATTGTGTGTGTATATATATATATTTTTTATACATATGTGTTTTTTAAATACCATTCTATTCTTCCGTGTGTTTTCTTGTCTAGGTGGGAAGGACTCCAAACATTTTTGAACAAGGATAGAATCCCTCTTTATTGTGGAAATGACAGATCTACGAAAGGGTTCTTCAGATCATACAAGAACCTCTATTTCTACTGGATTCTTGGTGCTGGACACTTTGTAAGTCCCACAACCTCAACAGCTAACCATAAAGTTTTTGAATTCTTTCTTACTTTTTTGTCAAATGCCAGGCTGTCATGTGTCCTAATCCTCATAGTAAATGGTTGAGATGTCACGGTCATCATAATTATTATATAGTTATAAGGTATGACTTAGTAATTGAGATAATTAGATTATTATCAAGATATTTTTGCTAATATTTTGTGGTTTTAAATAATTTATATTACATCATAAGTAGTATAGATATGTCCAAAATTTTATAGAATTTAATAAAAATCTACCTACTCAAAACTAACAATTAATAAACGATATATATTTATATAGAAAAAAAAAGGAGGGAAAAAAAAAAAAAAACTCTTCTTGAATTGTACACATACATGTAAATGGTTGTTTGATCAGATTAAACGAGCCCAGTGCTGTGTGTGTGTGTGTGTATATATATATATATATATATTTTTGGTAAATAGCCTAGTGCTGAATTACGGATTCCAACATATGACAACTGACAAGGGAATACAACAATTCACACTTGACTAGATAGAAAATCAAAATATAATAAAAAACTCAGATTTACTGTGCCACGTTCTTTAAAGGTCCTGTCCCAAGAAAATAATTCCTCTCTTTCTTTTTTCTTTTTTGAAAAAATGGGCAAATGAACGCTAGAGTTTCATCATGATCTGATTATGTATTTCCTTGCACCTTTGAATTCTAAAAAGTAAGTTTGTAGAACATAATGAGTGAGTGATGGATGTGTAAAGAGGATTGGCTACCCCACAATCAGATGAAAACAACAAAAACATTAATGAAACTTTATTGTGCTGGCTCCTTTAGCATCTTGTCTGTATAAGATCATTGTTTTCTAGAAACGATTTTGATTAGATTTAATATTTAAAAACGTAGATTCTTTTTTAGACGGGACTAGTTTATTATTTTATTTGGAATGTATATTAAAAATTAAATTTTCTAAAGAATTTACATAAAATAAAAATTCATGGAGGTAGAAGCCTCTACTCCATCATAAGGATTTTGAAATTTTTTTTAAAAGCTCTAATAATTTTTTTTCAACTTACATTAATATAATCTAACTATTCCAAATTGAAAAACACTCTTTAGGTTATTTCTTTTTATACCCTATCATAAAATTCTCTTTTTAATCTTAGTCATATTTTTATCATGCAACATCACCATCCTCCTTTGTTTGTTTATGTGTTGTCTTTTGTTGTTTAATATAAAGCATCACCATGTTAGTATGTCACATATACACCCAACACCAACACACACAAACAACTCATATAACACAAAAAAAATAATTAGCATTATCGAATATCACATAAGAAGAGATGTAGACATGTAAAATTAGAGAACATTTATGACAACTGATAATTCGTAGTAACCAACCAAGGAAAATGTCAAAGCATGTCAATATAATTCGTTTAAATTATTTGGGTATTTTTCTTGTAAATATTATTTGTCATCAGAAATTATAAGATCACCACACTCGAGTTTACTTTCTAATGTACAAAAGGTTTCCATAATGTTCTGCATAGCAGAAAGTACCTTGGCATTATTTGTTGTTGTGCATCGTTACTAATATTCACTCACATTATTGGAAAAGTCTAAACAAACCAACTCAGATCGTCGGTTTGTGAAGGTAGAGGTGGGGCTGTCATACCGGTTTACCCTAGTCGGGTTATTTAAAAGTGCTCTAATGCAATTCCCCTATTTTTGTTTGTGGATAATTATCTCATCATTGGTTAGGATGAAAAGAATTAACTTTCAAACTTTCATTTGGACAAAGTGTCTATTTTTGAAAAGGTAAAATGTTTTGTTTATAAAGTCTTTTTAGTTTAGTTTAAAAATAAAATGGTGTTTGGATAGATAAAAAATTTCTATTTATAGAACAAAAAAATTATTTGATAAAATTAGACCCATTCCAAAAATAAGAGGGGAAATGTGAATAGGAAGGAGAATTTTTACAAATTTGGATCAAACCTTATTAAAAAAGGTTCAAGTGGAGAAAGGAGAGTTTTTTAGATGTGAAATGATTTTGATGTCTGATACAAAAACAAAAAGGGACAAATTTTAGTCGAATAACTTTTTGGTCCATTTTCAGACTGTGTCTCCATGCTATTAAAAACAAACTATAAATGATTCTAATAGTATCAAGCAACTTTTAACATAATGAATTTACTTAAAAAGCTAGTTAAGCTATCACATATTGACAGTTAATTAAATTCACATGTTTTACTGTTAAGTTGTGTGTCTATACTTTAAAATAAAATAAAATAATTAGAAACATAAGAAATAGAACATACGAATAAGAAGGAAGAAGTATTTTTTTCTTTACTTGTTTGGTATGACAGGATTTATAGAACAACAGAAGAAGAAAATAGGTAGTAGCAATTAATTACTATTATTTTAGTTTAAAATGAGCACGAATGGGAATTTTAATTTGAATATCCATGCAATTAAGAAGTATAAAGTTTTCTCTCAAAAAAATCTCTCTAGTTTTAGATGGTTAGAAATGACAGAATGTCCTTTTATCCACTTTAGTCGACAATTCTATTTTCTCCTCCTATTTTCTCTTTAAAAGAAAAAGAAAAAAAATCCTTTTGTAGCAATGTAGAACCTTATAATTTGGCTCTTTTTTTTTTTTTTTTGAGAGTTTTATTTTACTACATGCTGAGTAATGCATTATGGTTGGGGATTATCATTTTTTATCACCGAAAGGAACTATACATTTAGTTCTTCAATTAAATTTTTAAAAAATTTATACAAAATCATTCTCATCTAGAGATTAGCTGGTTAAAATGTAATTTAATGATTAAAACTACAGGTTTTATATATATTTTTTAATCTCCTTTATTGGAGTAGTTTTTCTCTTCCACCAATAATGATGCTAGGGGTTGAAATATGCACCAATTGGGTCAGGTCAGGTCAGCCCCACACGTGGGCTCAACAAAAGTGGAAGTGTAAATGGGCTATATAGCTATATACATACATACATATATTTATATATATATATGTATGCATGTTTTAGGTCCATGCATGTCTTCTGACTTTGCCTTTGCATGCACCAGTAGCAGTAGTGTACCCAAACGCTTTGTCAGACACATGCCCACTTTACCACTTAACCTTTTTCTTCCTGATTCTTCTTCTGTAGTTCTGTTCCTATTCGTACTCATGTGGGAAATGACCAAATTTACTTTAATTCACCCATACTCTTCTTAAACCTGCTCTGCACAAATAATTCCAATGGGAATGATGGGAATCATTCTCAACTTTTTTTTGAGTTTCTACTAAGGTAAAAGATGAGTTAAAGATAGTGTGTTTTGGTCTTATAGCTCGTTTTAGATGGTAGATTGCACTTGGATGCTCTTTTGAACTTGAATGTTTACATTCACAAAAGTAGAATTTGAATTGCGTATTGAAACAAAAGGAGTATTTAGATAGTGTTTGTTGAAAAGAGATGTTTGAATTGAGTAAAAATGCTAAAACGAGTGATACAGATTTCTAAAAGTGAAATTTGAAAAGCTTCATATAATTTAATTCTAGTAATTGACCAACCAAATGAATGTTATACTAAAGTTCAATAATAATCATTGGAATGGCTCATTTGGCTAGACTGTTCATTCTTTTAGATGATAGGCTGTCTTGCTTATTGATAGTGTATCTTTGTAAATGTTAAATCTAATTAAAATCTTATTAAAAGTAAAAAAATACAATGCAAATTGAAGTTTATACTGATTTTACGGTGTAAAACAGAACTTTTCCTATGGAGTATAAGTAGAATTCTAATTTTTTTTTAACTTTTACGTTATGCAGGTACCTGTGGATCAGCCCTGCCTTGCATTAGACATGGTGGGTCAAATTACAAACTCTCCAAGGTAGATATTATATTTACAGAAGAACTAAAATCACAAAAAATAAGCAAAAAATTGAAAAGGACTGATGAGAAGGTTCATTGGCAGGGCTGCAAGCAAAGCAATAACAATGTGAGACCATAGATATATAGATGGAGGGGAAAAGGAAACCGACAGATTTCAATTCTCTCTCTCTCCCTTCTCTCTCTCTTTTTTTTTTTTTTTTTTGAAAAAAAAATAAGATAATTGAATTTTTTTCTCTTTGGGGAAAAAAATGGCCCAGTTTCAAGTTTCCCCTCTGTTCTTGATTGGCGGTCTTGTTTTTTAAAACCTTGTCACTCTTCTAATAAAATAATAATCTGTTTTAGTGAGATACTCCCGAGCATAACAAACTAATTAATACCTTCGACCCTCAAAGCAAAATGCTTACGGTTAACGTATACTTTAAAAGATAAAAGTAAATGAATGGCGAAAAATTAAAGATTATTATATTAATATGGTACAAAAATCAGATACTAATAAAAATAAAATTTAGGTCATGTAGTTTAAGATCATAGAATTTGTGTTACGTTGAATTTGGGGATTTCAAAGCACTTCCTAAGATGTTTATCTCTCACTTGACACCGCTGAAATGCAGCTAATCTGTGGCGGGACAACACCCCAGAATGGTCATCCCGACCGGGGCTTGAATCGATGCTTCTGCAGGACTTGAGCCTCACTTGACAATTGACACTGCTGAAATTTTGTACGACTAAAACTTCCAATTCTCTCAATGGGAAAACAAATATCCTAGTTACTTATCTAATAAATTTTTGTACCTCTACACCAACAACCTAAAATTGTGTCAAGACAAACACACTCCAGTGTCCCATGCCCTTTTAGCCAAAACGGTCATCGCATGATTGAAGGATCACCCGTTGAAGCCAGCTGTCGTTAATAAATTTGAGCATAGAAACATTGCAACTTTTACGCATACAAACAAATGACTCACATTTTCAGTCAGTAGTATGCTACAAGAATACACTCTATAAAAAGACGAGAAATGGCCAGTCGTAAACAAAGGAAATTTTTTTTAAACAACACTGGAGGGTAAATATCTTATGGGGAAAATTGGCTTGCGTTGCCATTAATTTTTTTTTCTAAATCAAATAGAAAACAAGCAAAAATTGGACGACGAGTAACATAGTTATTATGGCTACAAACTCCTACATCAAATAACTAACAGAGATCTAAAATTTAAAATTATCCACTATTTTTTGAACCATAACACTGATAAATTGATTTTATCAATTTATCTTTGTTAACAAAAAACTGAGAAGAAAAAATAGTAAGAGAATTAATTTTTATTGTATGGTATTTGGGAATTTAAAGATCCCATTGTGGTGCAAATATAGTAACTAATTATCCTGATTACAAGGAGAATAAAACTGATTCCTAAAATATATTTACAGCTCACATTACAGCTCATGTGTATTTAATCTAACCAAATATATCACATGATCACATCAATTATAACAGATTCTTCAACACTCTCCCTCAAGCTAGCATAAAAATATCACTCATGGCAAGCTTGTCCACGAATCCTTCAAATTGTGCCTTGGGAAGCCCCTTGGTTAGTAGATCTGCAACTTGGCTAGCAGTTGGTATGTAAGGCATGCATATCACACCACTGTCCAGTTTTTCCTTAATGAAATGTTTGTCCACCTCTACATGCTTGGTTCTATCATGTAGAACTGGATTGTGAGCAATTGAGATTGCCGTCTTGTTGTCGCAAAAAACTTTGATAGGCGTAGGAACGGGAATCTTTAACTCTACTAGTAGTCTTTTAATCCAAAGAACTTCGCAAAAACCATGAGCAACAGAGCGAAATTCAGCCTCGGCACTACTTCTTGCCACCACACTTTGTTTCTTACTCCTCCAAGTAACCAGGTTACCACCAACAAACATGCAATAGCCTGAAGTAGATCTTCTATCACTTATACTGCCTGCCTAATCTGCATCGGTATAGGCTTCTATCTTTAGATGGCCTCTTCTTTGAAACATAAGTCCTTTCTCTGGTGTTCCCTTGAGATACCTCAATATCTTGTACACAGCTTCGAAGTGTTTTGATCCTGGTGAGTGCATAAATTGACTTACAACACTTACCGCAAAGGCTATGTCAGGGCGAGTATGGGCAAGATAGATCAGTCTCCCCACTAATCTCTGATATCGCCCTCGGTCTACTACCTCATCATCAGAAACTGCTTCTAACTTTAAATTGGGTTCAATCGGAGTTTCTGCCACCTTATAGCCAATCATTCCTGTCTCCTTAAGCAGATCAAGAACATATTTCCGTTGATTGATAAAGATGCCTTCTTTCGATCTTGCAAACTCCAGCCCCAAAAAATACTTTAGTTTTCCCAAATCTTTGACCTCGAATTCTGTTTCTAGCTTTTTCTTCAGACTTTCAATTTCAAGAGCATCATCCCCGGTCATAATTATGTCATCAACGTACACGATCAAGGTAGCAACTTTTCCTTCAATGGAGTGTTTGAAGAATAAAGTATGATTTGCCTGACTTTGTGTGAATCCATGTCTTTTGACAACACTGCCAAAGCGCTCAAACCAGGCTCTCGGAGACTGCTTTAGGCCATACAACGATTTTTTCAGCTTACATATCTTTCCTTTCCCAAGGACTACAAAGCCAGGAGGAAGATCCATATATACTTCTTCTTGCAAATCCCCATGAAGAAATGCATTTTTCACATCTAGCTTATGAAGAGGCCAATTGAGATTAACTGTAAGAGACAGAAGTATTCTGATGGAATTAATTTTAGCGACAGGTGCAAAAGTCTCTTGGTAATCTATACCATGAGTTTGAGTGAATCCTTTCGCTACAAGTCTGACTTTGTATCTTTCTATACTCCCGTCTACTTTACACTTCACAGTGAATACCCATTTGCAGCCAACTGTCTTCTTATCCACAGGCAAATCACTTATACTCCACGTGTTGTTCTTCCTGAGAGCATTCATTTCCTCCATCACTGCTAATTTCCAATTCGGATCACCTAATACTTCCTGAACAGTTCTTGGAACAAATAGATCAGAAATCCTAGACACAAAGGCTCTATGGCTGTTTGACAAGTTTTTGTAGGACAGGTACTTTGCAATTGGATGTTTAGTGCAGTTACGGTTTCCTTTTCTTAGGGCAATAGGAACATCAAGGTCGGAAGGTGGTGACTTAGGTAATTCAGGTGGGGAAAGGATTGGAGTAGAAGTACTTTGAATGACTGTAGAAGGATCATCACCTGATGAGTTTGATTGGAGATCCGCTGGGGAAATGACTGGAGCAGTAGAATGCTTGCGAAACTTTTTTCTGGAATAAACCTGAAGTTCAGAGTGCTTTTCTGGAAGTACTTCTCCCCCTGTCTTAGATACAACAATTTCTGGCAAAGTAGAGTTAGGAATACTGTTATTTTCCATATTTCCTACATCTATTTCCTGAATTTGTTTATTGGAATTGATCATTGGCTCAGTTAATTCTGGGACAGGAAGGGTCACAATTTCCCAAAAATTGTCTTCCCCAATATAGTTCTCCCCCTGAAGAGAATTTTGGTGAAAGAAAGGTTGATTTTCAATAAATGTGACATCCATGCTTTCAAAAAATTTCTTTGTGATTGGATTGAAGCACTTATAACCCTTCTTATTAGATGTGTATCCAATGAAAACACATTTTTCAGCTTTTGGATTAAGTTTTGTTCGAAAAATATTTGGTATATAGACATAGCATGTACAACCAAAAATTTTTAAGGGCAAGTCAGCAAATAACCGTGATGTGGGGAAAGCATTTTTCAAACAATTTAAAGGTGTTTCATATTTCAAAACTCGAGATGGCATTCTGTTAATTAGGTAGCATGCCGTTAAAAGAGCATTTCCCCAGAGGTATTTTGGAACATGCATGGAAAACATGATGGCACAGGCGACTTCAAGTGTCTATTTTTTTGTTCAGCAACCCCGTTTTGTTGTGGTGAATCATGACAAGTTGATTGATGGACAATGCCTTTTTCCAGAAGAAAACCTCCTAAGTGTTTGTTAAAATATTCAGTTCCATTATCAGTTCTTAATATGCCAATCTTGGTTTGAAATTGGTTTTCAATCATATGAAAAAAATCTTTAAATCTTTGTTCAACTTCTGATTTGTTTGCCAACAAATAGACCCAACGTACCCAGGTATGATCATCAATAAACGTTACAAACCATTTTTTACCAGACAGTGTAGTGACCTTAGAAGGTCCCCAAACATCACTATGAAATAGATAAAATGGTTTTGATGCAGAATAATTCCTTAAAAGGAATGAAACACGATGTTCTTTAGCCAAATGACAAGCATCACAATGCAATTTTGAACAATTAATCCCTGTGAACAAAGCAGGAAATAAATATTTGAGATATGGAAAACTAGGGTGTCCTAATCTCCTATGCCATAACATTACTTGATCATAGACAGAGGTTGAACTAGTACTACCTAGTCCCTGAGCTTTTTTATTCCCGAAGGGTATTTCATCAAAGTAGTACAGTCCATTTATTTCCTTAGCAGTTCCAATCATCCTCCCCGAGTTCCGATCCTGAAAAAGGCAATGAGAAGGAAGAAACAAAACAGAACAGTTAGATTCTCTTGACAATTTGCTGACAGAGAGAAGATTACAAGCAAGTTTTGGAACATGTAAAACTGAAGCAAGATTTATTTTTTCAGAAATTTTAACATGTCCTTTGCCTGCAATAGGTGAGAAGCTACCATCAGCAATTCTAACTTTTTCAAAACCAAAATAGGGGTAATATGAATTGAACAAGTGAGAACAACTTGTCATGTGATCGGAGGCCCCAGAATCGATGATCCAAGGGCTAGCTTTTGCAAGGACAGAAAAAGTGAGAGGATTTCTACCTGATTGTGCCATAGAACCGACAGGAATATTAGGTGATGAATAGGATTTTAGCAGTTTTTGAAGGTAGTCTAATTGCTCTTTACTGAAGGGGGAAGATTCAGCTTCATTGGCAGTAGTAATATTCTGTTCACCAGCCCTGTTTCCTCTACTGTTAGAAGGCCTGCTGTGCAGTTTGTAGCAAGTTTCCTTGGTATGCCGCGGTTTCCTGCAGAAATCACACCGCACATTGGCCTTGTCTCCTCCACGCTGGTTGTGAGGGGTTCTTCGACTCAGCTGGGCTTCGGAGATAACCAAGGCCGATCCTTCTATTGTTCTGGTTGAACAAGAATTTTTTTTCCCAAGCATCATTTGCCTACGACTTTCTTCTCGGCGTACTTCGGCAAACACCTCTCCAATAGGTGGTAATGGATTTCTCCCAATAATTCGACCACGTACCTCGTCGAATTCTACATTCAAGCCTGTAAGAAACTTGAAGCCTCGATTAACATCCACCATCTTTTTGTAATGGTTGCAGTCCTCCGTCGACTTCCACTCGTAGTCATTGAATAAGTCGAGATCCTGCCATATTCTTTTCAGAGTATTAAAATATTTTGTAACAGATTCCTCACCTTGTTGAATTTCTCCCAGCCGTAGAGTCAATTCATACACCTGGGATTGGTTTCCAAGGTCGGAATACATCTGTGAAACGTTGTCCCAAAGCTCCTTGTCTGTGGAATTGCACATATAATTCGCACCAATTTCCTCATCCATGGAATTAACCAGCCAAGTCATCACCATTGAGTTCTCGGCGTCCCAAACGGCGTAGGCTGGGTCCTTTGCGTCAGGTCTCTTTGCATCTCCCGTGAGATATCCAATCTTCTCTCTGCCTCTGATGTACATTCGCACGCTCTGTGACCACCGGAGGAAGTTATCTCCATTCAGTCGAATTGTGGTTATTTGAACAGGATGGGTTTTGGTTGAGCTGTGAGCAATTTGTGGTTCAGTCAAAGAAGGCTGGGGTCGAGAGGTTTCAGACGTGACTTTGGACATTTTTTTTTTGTAGGACAAGGCAGCGGATTCAATCCCTAGGGTTCGTTCTCAGCTCTGATACCAAAAAAACTGAGAAGAAAAAATAGTAGGAGAATTAATTTTTATTGTATGGTATTTGAGAATTTAAAGATCCCATTGTGGTACAAATATAGTAACTAATTTTCCTGATTACAAGGAGAATAAAACTGATTCCTAAAATATATTTACAGCTCATATTACAGCTCATGTGTATCTAATCTAACCAAATATATCACATAATCACATCAATTATAACAGATTCTTCAACATTAACATTATGTTAGTTTTAGAGCGTTTTATTAGTGTTTTTATTTTTTTTTTTTAGGTTCTAAACAAGTTGGACATTTGAGAAATATTGGCACACAAAACACGAAAAATTGGAGAAATAGTGCTGCAGTCTCAAAAGGACCGCTGCAGTGCAAAAGGAGTCCAAAAAGTAGCTTGATGTAGCGATATAGTGCAAATCAATGCATTGCAACGAGGAAAGCGTGCTACTGCCTAGGCATTGTAGCATGGCTTTATGGAGGCTAATGCCAATCCGAGTCCCTCCTAGCCACTTTTTATGGCGTTGTAGCACCAACTCGTATCTATTTTGCAATGTTTTGTGGCGCTACAGCCCCATGTAGCCCAATGCGGTGTCACCAAAAAAACCTAATTAATATAGGGTGACACTATAGCCCCAAAACCCCCGTTGCAGTGCCAATACATGTGGAGCCTCGGAATTTATGTCAAAACATGATATTTTGGGAGAGTATAAAAGGAAAAGGGGATGGAATGATAAGAGAGCTTTTGGAGACCCAAAAACCTAGAGAAGAAGACCAAGAATTGCAAGATGTTGGAGATTTTCTTGGGGGATTGGAGGAGGTTGAAGACTTGGAAGCTGGATTCTACAACTAGTTTTCACTTATTTTTCCCTTTATCTTTCGTTTATCTCTTATTCTTGAATTTTGATGCTGAACTTGTTTTGAACAATGGATTTCTTTTTTAGTATATGTGTGGTTATTGGTTTGAGAAGTCCCATGTGTAACTAAACATCTTAGTTGTGGGATATGATGTAGTTTGACATTTGGTTATACTTTGAGGATTTAAATACATGTTGATTGAATTTTCATTTCAATTCATTTATGTTTCTCTTGGTTTATGGTTTCAATTTAATTACCCATTAAGTTGATTATTTAGATGTGTGGAAATTGACTTGGGAGAGTGATTTTCATATGTTGGGATTCGGGAAACACAACTTGTAGGATATTGAGTTCAAGAGGCCACTATGCTTGAATAATCACTTGTTAGGCGTGCTTAATGAGTGTTTAATTAAACAATTTGTGTTTCTCTTGGTTTATGATTTCAATTTAATTACCCATTAAGTTGATTATTTAGATGTGTGGAAATTGACTTGGGAGAGTGATTTTCATATGTTGGGATTTGGGAAACACAACTTATAGGATATTGAGTTCAGGAGGCCAATATGCTTGAATAATCACTTGTTAGGCATGCTTAATGAGTGTTTAATTAAATAATTTAGATAAGGACATCAAATTGGTTAATTTTACATATTGATTTCGACACTCGAAAGAGGCAGTGAAATTACAATAGAAAGCTTAAGATTAATAAATTGAGTGGAAGTAACTAACAAACTATTTAATTGGATAAGCATGACCGAGTTAAACAAAGTCATATTCCCCTAGCCCTTTAATCCATAAAGTTCCCTTCAATCCATTTTCCCCATTGATGTTATTTCTTAAGTTTCTTGCTTTCTTTAGTTGTTTGATTACTATTTTCTTTTTAATTTTTAATTGCTTAGATAAAACTAGATCATTGTAGTTGCAGAATTTAGTTGATTTCTTAACTTCAATCCTCTTAGGACAATGCTTGACAATTTTATCATTTTATTACTTGAGGCGACTCATTCACTTGCATGTAGTGTTGCAGCATAACATATAAATTACAGGGCCCTACATATGGAGCCTTGGGCCCATTGTGTTGTAGAGTTGCAGCGCTAATCAATGAGCTACAACAAAGGCTAGGCCCAGGGCCTGGTACTGTAGCATAGGCCTGAGCCACTGTAGCGCCAGGCAAAAAAAAAAAAATACGAAATTCAAATTTTAAGATGTCCCTATAGTGCCAACCTATGTGTTGCAATGCTGCCCTATTCTAAAATAAAAAAAAAAAATAGCCTCATTCTCTCATTTTCCTCTTTCTCACTGCTTTCTCTCTTCAAACCCACGCCCACTACAGCCCCTTTCTCTCTAAAAATCATCCAAAAACTACCAAACACTCTTAAACTCAACCCTAAATCTTCATTTCTCTAATAAAATTCACACATAAACCACACCTAAACTCACCATTCTCACAAATTACTCTCTCAAATACCCACTAATATCTCAAATACCTAATTCCACCATTCAAACCCAAACCTCCAAATCCACTTTTATTTCATGTTTAGAAGAACAAAGGAGGTTTTTGGATATCATTTGAAGCTTCTTACTAGTAAGCTCATCCTTTCAAAGGGGATTTTATGCAACCAGTTTATAAGGTTTCATTCAAATTGGGGGTGTTTGGATTTCAGGCTTGGTGTGAAAAAATTGGTTGATTATGGTTATATTTAAGTGCTTGAGCTTGGTTTTTGTCAATAATTTGGTGGTTTGAACTACAGTGAAGATTATTTTTGATCAGTTTTTATGGAAAATTGTATGTTTATTTAGTTAGAAAATTTGTATGGAATTTGGTGACATTGTGAAAAGTAGTTGGATTGATTTGTGTGGTTTGGTTATGTTGGAAATTTGTTGGGTTTATTCGTGGTGTGTGTTTGGGATTGAAGTGCATAGTGCTTTATTTGGTTTCTCGGTGGTTGGTGGTGTTGAATAGGTTGATTGTGGTGAATTATTTGGCAATGTGGTGACTTGGGAGAATGATTTTCATATGTTAGGATTTGGGAAACACAACTTATAGGATATTGAGTTCAGGAGGCCAATATGCTTGAATAATCACTTTTTAGGCGTGCTTAATGAGTGTTTAATTAAACAATTTAGATAGGGACATCAAATTGGTTAATTTTATATATTGATTTGCTCAATGTTCGAGAGAGGGAGTGAAATTACAATAGAAAGCCTTGTAGGAATAAAATCGGTAAAAACGTATCAGAGTGACGCAGTGGAACAATAAAATTTTTTTAAGATCGTTAAATATCTCATGATGCCATATACAATAACTAACAACAATTTAAACTCATACCTTAGAGGACGCTAATCTGCAGGAAGGGAGTGATCGGAGGGCTTTAAACAACTAGCCTTCTCTACTATTCTCCAATTTCCGAATGACTGAGTGTGTAGGCACTTTAACCTCAATCGGTATGCTAGCATTGCTAGTCTTCTTCCGACCACCCAGATTTCTAAAGAACTGATTGTCACGGTGAGTTGTGCAATAATAAACCTGCTCAACTGAGAGTCTGTGATCTAAGAGAACTGGAGTAGTAGGACCTCTATTTATAGACTTGCATGAGGTGATCCTTTGAATTTGAATTGGATTAGGAGAAGATTTCTCCCTTATTCACTCACAAAATCTGAAATTTACATAGGCCAAAAACAAGGGTAGATTCAGCCTACTCTAGGGATCTTGCAATCCAAATTCAAATAGGATTTTAACTTAAATTTTATCTCCTCTTTTATCCATAATAACCGAATTTCCCTAGGCCATAAACAAGGCTAGATTCGACCATTTTAATGTGAGGAGAATCAAAATTCAAATAGGATTTTCTAACTTGAATTTTATCTCACTCTTATCCACTAAAAAACCGAAAATCTCCCTTAGGATTATCCTTGAATTTTCGACCACTTTTGTAAGAGGAAGAATCAAAATTCAAACAGGATTTTCTAGCTTGAAATTAATCTCACTCTTATCCAAAAAAACCAAAAAATCTCCTTAAATTTATCCACAAAATTTTCATGCACTTTAGGGAGAGAGAGAATCCAAATTCAACTGGGATTGAAATTTAAATTTTCCCTATATCCTTATCCACTAAGAATCCGAATTCTCTTAGGAGTTATCCTCTCTAACAAACTCGTTTTTTCTAGATAGATTAGGACTCAAAATTCAAGTAGGATTCAAACAAGAATTTCTTCTCCATAATCCAACTCAAATTCGAATTCTAACCCTGTGGAATTATCCACAAAAAATTTGAATTCCACTTGCACTGTGATTCAAAATTTGAATTTCAAATTTCAAAAATTCAAAATTCAAATTTAAATTTCAAATTCAAATTTCAAATTTCAAATTCAGATTTTGTTTTGGATAATAGAGTACACGATTATTTAAACTCCAAATAAAGTTGTCATGATTTTATTTGAGATTGAATTGAAGTTATAGAAAATTATCTATGAGGATAAAATTTGAAATACAACTTTTTGTGGATTTTGAAATTTGAATTTGAAAGTTGAATTTGAAAATTTAAATTTCAAATTCAATTTTCAAATTTAAATTTCAAATTCAACTTTTAAATTCAAATTTCAAATTTCAAATTTCAAAATCCACAAAAAGTTGTATTTCAAATTTTATCCTCATGGATAATTTTTTACAATTTCGATTCAATCTCAAATAAAATCATGACAACTTTATTTGGAGTTTGAATAATCGTGTACTCTATTATCCAAAACAAAATCTGAATTTAACCGGAGAGAACCTTGTTCACCATCCTAATCCTATGTTAACACCATCCATGTAAACTCAACTAGCCAATAAGCATACACAGATTAATTTTGCCATTCGTTAAGGAATTATGTGGAGCTAGTGGAGGGACCAATTGGACATATATAATCGGACTCTCGTGATTCCATATGATCATCATTCTGTACCGAACAACTCAATCATATGATCACTAATTTCAGAGTCACACCACTATAAACCTGAAACTGAACTCCCAATTATATACCATATTACGTAAGCTTGTGACGAGCTACTGTCCAATGACTTTGTTATATATGCAAAACCCTTATATGATATCCATGATTAGCCTTAGGTTAAAGTCCGTTCAATCCTACCGATTAGGCTATCTTACCATTTTTACATCCAGTATAATGCCTTTAAAAGGATACCTTTAACTCTTTAGAGCTATGATTCCGATATTTACAAACAAACCATTCATCGTATACGAGTTATGCACTCAACGAACCGCTCTATAAACTTACTACCTCTGAGATGCTTTAGCCATTGGAATACTAAAGTACACAAGTCATATACATGAAGTAGTTCATCTACTCAGGATTAAGGTTATTGCATAATGAACGTTAAAAGCAGATTGATCCACTCATAGCGGACTACATAGATCAATCATGTTTTAGTCCCGGTCTAATATATCACCAGTAAACAACATATCTATGTCTCTACTTGATAGTCTATGCTCCAGATAGTCAAGACAAACAGTCCTCACCATGGCTTTAGATAACATAATAGTCTTAATATAAATTAGATACTCGGTCTAACCTCATAGACTACGGACCTTAGTTTAGACTGCTTACTTTAGAACATTGTCTTCTCGCATACAAAAAGGCCATTGCATGCAACGTTTTAACAGTTTTAACATAAGTAGTCAGTGAGCCATATTTGCTTACATTTATTTTAACATGTAAATAGAATAAGGACAAACAATAATGTAATGAATAACTTCTATATATAATTTTATTATCCAGTTCAAAATAAATATATCAAAATGTCTCTAATACTTACGGCATTTCCTAACAATCTCCCACTTACCCTAAGCCAGTAGATGTGTCATATTACGCATCCACATCGCCTCTACATGCCTCTCAGAGTTTCTAGCCACCAAAGTCTTAGTAAAGGGATCAGAAATGTTATCCTCGAACGCGATCTTACATACATCTACTTGTCCTGTCTTCACGTGCCCTCTAATAATATGATATCTCCGGTCTATGTGTTTGGTCCTTTTGTGGTGCCTAGATTCCCTTGCATTGGCAATAACCCCAGTGTTATCACAATAAAGTGTGATAGGCTTGTCAACACCCGGAATGACCTCAAGGTCTCTAAAGAACTTGCGGAGTCAAACCGCTTCTTTAGATGCCTCAGCCACAGCCACATACTCAGCTTCCATCGTAGAGTCAGTCGTGCAACCCTGCTTCATGCTCCTCCATACAATGGCACCTCCTCCTAGCAAGAACACTGATTCTGATGTCGATTTCCTTGAATCCTTGCAAGTCTGGAAGTCTGAGTTCGTGTATCCTACGGGTGTTAGGTTCCCTCCAGAATACACTAGCATATAATCCCTTGTTCTCTTAAGATACTTGAGTATATGTTTGCAAATCTGTGATATATGCAATTAAACGCAAGTATACGTATCGCATCCAAGTAATATATGATGAGAAAGAGTGTCGTACCCACGAGGAAAGTGCTTTTGTATTCAAATGTAATTGTTTTTACAAGAAAATCTACTTAACTAGACAAGTAACTAAATGAATTTCAATTATGGAGAAAGATTAAAATGGTAAACAGAATTTAACAAGAATTAAAATGAAATTTCCAGGTATAAAATTCAGGATTTATATTTGCACAAACAATTGGGAGAAATAAGTTGCAAGTCACTTTCCTTTCACAGTTCTGAAATCGTGCTACAGCTTTGCTATAGCATCATTCTTTCTAGTCAGGATATAGAAAAAATTACGTTTAGCTCTCAGATTCTAAGTCTGCATATTCCTATGTAGATTCAGATTTGAGAAAATCAATTAAGAATGTTATCCTTAAAGACCATGTGATGGATGACTATTCCTAGCTTACCCACAGATTTGATTAATTTTTACTCTGAAAACTAATCAAACACATGTTATTCAATCTCAGTCAATTCATTAAACGTTTTCCAACATTCATGAATCAGTTGCTAATATTAGATTCCCTTCCAAGATCTAATACCAGATCAAATAGAATAAGCACAGATTGAACAATAAAAAGAATTATACTAAGCAAAACTGCACAGATATCAAATTCTGTTCAAGTACTCATGACTCACAACTTAGCTAAATTAAGCTTCCATGAGTTCAGCAAAAATCGTAAAACGACTTTGATTTAACATCAAAATACTGTTATGTAAAAAGAAAGACTGAAATCAATACAAAACAGAATTAAGCAGTAATGATCTCCCCTTTTCCAAGGTTCGAATCAAGCTGGTACAGCTCCAATGCCTGATGCGATCTGTGAAGAATGTACCCAGACGAATTCCTTCTTGAGATGTTGAATTCCTCACGATCCGGCCGAAGTTGCTCTCAATTCTACTTTATATTTCTTTTCCGATTTTCCTTTTTGCTCTGTTTTTCTCTCTTCCGATTCTGTTATTTTTCTGCTTCTTTTTCTGTTATCTTTTTCCCGTATATCTCTCTTGTCCTCTTCTTTCAGCTCAGCTTTTATAGTACAAAAAGGGAACATTTAAACCCTACTTGTGACATGTGGATGATCCTCTGGCTGGCCGTGGACGTTGTGGTAATGCTGGGCAATGATGCTGACATTTGGAAGAATGATTGACATCATCAAAATTGGCCAGCGTGGATTAAAATGTGTGCACATTTAGCAGACCACGTCAGCCAACGCCTGCTGCAGCTTTGCTGTGGCAATGCTACGGCAACGTCCAATTTTCAGCATTCTTCACGCTGCAAAGTTCTGCCATTCACCAAAAACAAAAACCAAACTCCAAAAACATATCACATGTTAAAAGACTTCAAAATGCTCTAACAAAGATCGATTCCCATGTGCTACTAAGAATGAACTTTCACCAATGGCCACTAAAGTCAAAAATTGATAATTCTCATTTATAGTGCCAAGAACCATGACTTTTGTGATTTTAACTTCCTAAAATGGGCTATCTAAGCATGAAAATGTAACTTCATAACTCGAGAAATTCGAGTTATCACATCCCCAAACTTAAAAATGCTGCTCGTCCTCGAGCAGTGGCAGAATTCACACAAGACAAAACGATTTATTAAGCAGATAGCAATGATTACATGTCAATCCAATCCTCACTGATCATCCTGAGCATTGTATGAAGAATTACTGCTCATATCACAGATTACTCTCAAAACACTTCCTTTCTAAACACGCGGAGGGAGGTTCAGGTACCCTTAGCTTTTAAGTTATGAACTTGGCCAGCTTAAGGACTTTTCAAGTTGATCTCACGAACTCCTATAACTCTATACAAAGGAGCCCTGCCTTCAGTAACAATAGGAAATTTTCTTATTATTATTATTATTATTATTATTTTTTATACTAAGTTGTCTTTTTCTACTTTTTTACGCGAATGTCAACATGGGGCTCATGAAGACACCCGGTTACTCAACAGAAAACACGAATCAAAGTGGGCTTTTACATTCATATTTTAAATTGCTGTTTTACGTGACTGTCAACATGGGGCTCATGAAGACATCCGGTTACTAGGCAAATTTAAAACAGCGGAATGCTCTCTTTTTATTTTATTTTGTTGTTTGTTTTTTTTTTTTTTTTTTGAACAATGCCACAGCTATGCTGTAGCATTGCTGTTGCAACCGGACACTCATGTTCTGACCACTGTTTGACGCGACTGTCAACATGGGGCTCATGAAGACACCCGGTTACTAAGTGGTCTAAACAGTGGAGTATCCTTCTTCACTTGAGGGCTTTTCTCAAATTCAATTCCCCATTGTTGCTAGGGATTTACAGGCTTCTAAACATAGCATTATTAAGGGATTCACAAGATCAACCTTAAATTCCTCAAACTGGCAGCAAGACTTTTCCACTTAAGTTGTTCAAGAGAACTTCCAAAACAACCCTCTTTGTGTCCAAACTTTTGAATCAACTTCTAAGAGTAATCAATGACATAATAAGATCATACTTCAACAATGCTAGGGACTTAATTGGAATTGACATTTAATTACCACTGATCTGCTTTTTGCCTTAATGCACACGACTTTTTTTTTTTTTTTTAATATCATAACTAGGACACTTACTAACAAAATAAAAAAAAATATAAAAAAAATAAAATAAAAAAAAATATATATATATAAAAAATAAAATAAAAATAAAATCAGACAAAAATTAACAAAACAAACATTTGCTAGCTAAGAAAAGTGGTGAAATGGAAAGTGGGCTTACTGATGGGTCAGACGTGGTCTAACCCCAGCCTAGTTGCTGCCTCCACTTGGTCCTTCATCTTGGCTGCGGTATAGGTGCTTGGGAAATGCAGGAAATGAGCAGAATTTCTTGCTGTTCATGCGCAGATTTTTCTGCAAAGCTTGATCTCTTACATGCATGTAGCGCCACATCTCCTTCTGATCTCTCTTCATTTCCTGCAAGTTCTCCATGATATCGTATTGAACACATTCCACCTGGCTTACCCTCAATTCCAATTGGGCAAGTGAAAAGCTTGCGGTGGGACTTGGTTCAGATGAAGGAGCTTCTTCTTCTTCTTGCCCTTGCTCGACTCCTTCACTGCCTTGATCCTGCATTAGCCTGTTAATTGTTCTTAAGAGAATTTGCCCCTTATTAGGAATCTAGTCATCAAACTCTTGAATCTGCACATTAGCACTTTTACAAAGCCGAGTTATCAAACAAGGAAAAATCAATGCACTTCTATCTCTTTGGGCACAAGCTAAAATTTCTTCCCTAATTATACTGCCCACATCAATTTTTCTCCCCATTATAATTGAATGCAGAAGAGCCATTCTCTCCCAACTTACTGTTTGCCCATGGGTAGTTGGTTTGAGGGAAAACTTAATGAAATGATACCACACCTTAGCTTTAGGATTTAACCTGCAATGAAGAACTGTTAGTGATCCTTGTGGTGACCTTGTCCATTCAGTTCCAGTTGTTGTTAAGTCGGCCAGCACATTGTCTAATGCTTCTCTCTCTGCATTTGCTAAAAACTCAGAATGCTCGTCTCCAGATCCTGATAATCCCAAGAATCCATTGATTGCATCCCTTGTAATATCCATCGGTCTCCCTCTAACATGGACTATGTTCTGAAATTTTCCTGTCAAGCTCGCATAGAACTCACCTACTAAAGGCATGATAGCCTCATTCGTATGTTCACAAAAGACTTTCCACTTATGGACCTTTATCACAGAACTCACAAACTCGGGCATTTCTGCTATTTTCAAATGGAAGCCTTTTTCTAGACATAACGACCTATGTGCAAAGCTCTTATTAAATCTTTTCTCTATTTCCTCCATTTCGAATCTCTTAAACTCTTTTTCTTTCTCAACAACTTTCTTCCCCTTTCTTGCCATACTCTTCACCGGCATTTTTTTTTTTATAATGCAGTAATGCACGATTAATTATTCCCCGATGTTACACTTCAATGTTCAACCCCCAAACTTAAATCTCACTAACTTCCTATTTATGCTTTCAAAAGGACTTGTGAGACTAGGTAAGAAAGCACCTTACCTATAACAATGGATGACCCGCGGCCAAGGATTTGGTTTTCTTTTCTTACGCGACGATCTTCCGCTATTGATGTTCGGTGGAGAGCGACTTGCAGCGGCTGACGACGGCGTGAAAAGGTTCGGTGCACGCTCAAACTTGTGCGAGAGAACTTCGGCAAATGACTCCAAGTCGCTCGGTTTCCTTCGAAACCCCTCTTTGTGTCGGCCTTGTTAGAGAAAATGCCGCCAAAAGGTTGGTTGTTGGGTGAACACAACTTGTTGGTTTTGATGTTGGAGAAAGGGGAAGATGAGAATGATTACAAATATGAGAGAGGAGGAGTGTGGAGGTGTGATTTTTAGAGAGAGAAACGGCGAATTTCTAGAGAGAAAACCGGCGGCTTTTATGCATGCATGGAAAAAACCGAAAATGGATGGAAAAGAAACTGTAATATGATGAAGAATGGCGTGGCTCACTCGGCTTTGACGGCGAGGACGAAGAAATGGTAGAGATTTCGGCGTGGAGTGGAGTTCGGCGTTTTGGTGGGAGCGGCAGTTTAAGGAAGATGAATGGGAAAAAAAAAAAAATAAAGGGGCCCTTATGTAGGGTTTTCGAGGCCCCCCCCCCCTTTTTTTTTTTTTTTTTTAAATTTTTTTTTCTTTTAATGAAACTGTGCGTTTTGTATCTCCCCTCATCACCCAGACTTACGTTTCACGACACCTTCACTGCAATAATAATGCCACAGCTTTGCTATAGCATTGTTATTGCAGTGTTTCTGAATCACCAAACATGCACTCTGTCTCTGTTTCATCTTCAGTGGCTCCAGTACCCATATACTTGTTCTTCAAATCACCTGTAACAAACACATTTTATGAAGAGTCTGAATCACAGTAAAACAAAGAAATTAAAGAGATATGCACTAAATAAAGCAAGACAACTAACTAACTAAAAGTAAAATAAAATTGACTAATGTAAGGGTTGCCTCCCTCGAGCGCTTGTTTTTCGGTCGACGGCCCGACCATCCCTTATGCTCATGGGTCTTGGAGAATGATTGAAGTCTTCTCCCTGTCCACATTCCCTCCGAAATAATGTTTGAGACGCTGCCCATTCACTGTGAATTGTCTTCCAGAATTTTCTTCCCTTACTTCTACAGCTCCATGTGGAAATACTGTAACAACCTTGAATGGCCCACTCCAGCGTGATTTGAGTTTCCCAGGAAATAGCTTGAGTCTTGAGTTAAAAAGGAGGACCTGCTGCCCTTCCTCAAACTCACGGGGAAGGATTTTACTATCATGCCACCGCTTGGTTTTCTCCTTAAACAATTTGGCGTTCTCATAAGCTTGTAATCTGAACTCGTCAAGCTCATTCAGCTGTAACATTCTCTTTTCTCCAGCCAACTTCAAGTCCAAATTAATCTTAGTAACAGCCCAGTATGCTCTGTGTTCAAGTTCTACTGGCAAGTGGCATGCTTTGCCAAAAACAAGTCTGTATGGTGAGGATCCAAGGGGTGTTTTGTAGGCTGTTCTCAGCGCCCAAAGTGCATCGGTTAGGCGCTGTGACCAATCCTTACGTGATGGCCCTACCACCTTCTCCAGTATCCTCTTTATTTCTCTGTTTGATACTTCCACCTGTCCGTTTGTCTGAGGATGATATGTAGTTGCCACCTTGTGTTTGACTCCATATTTCATTACCACACTATTAAACTGTTTGCTCACAAAATACGTGCCATTGTCGCTAATGATTGCCCGAGGTGTGCCGAATCTAGTGAAGATGTTTCTCTTGAGGAACTTCACCACTGCTTTTGAGTCATTAGTAGGCAATGCCTCAGCCTCCACCCACTTGGATACGTAATCCACTACTACAAGAATATATGTATTCCCATAGGATGGCACGAACGGTCCCATGAAATCAATTCCCCAAACATCAAAAACCTCAACTTCAAGAATGTTGTTCAAGGGCATTTCATGCCTCCTTGTGATGTTTCCGACCTTTTGACACCTCTCACACTTCATGGCGTAAATGTTGGCATCCTTGAATAATGTGGGCCAGAACAAACCTGATTGCAGGACTTTTGCGGCTGTCCGAGTGCCTCCATAATGACCTCCATATGATGAAGAATGGCAGTGATAGAGAACATCCTCCATTTCCTCTTCAGGAATGCATCTCCTCAACACTTGATCAGCGCATTGCTTAAATAGATATGGTTCATCCCAAAAATAAGAACGAACATCATGCATAAACTTCTTCAATTGCTGCCTAGACAATTCTGGAGGTAACAGACCACTTACCAAATAATTGACAAAATCAGCGTACCATGGTATAGTCGACTGGGTAACTGTAAATAACTGCTCGTCAGGGAATGTTTCTCTAATGAGCTGGTTTTCTTGCCCTTCACATCCATTGTCCAGTCTTGAAAGGTGATCAGCTACTTGGTTTTCAACCCCCCTTCGGTCCTTGATCTCTAAATCAAATTCTTGAAGTAGAAGAACCCACCGAATCAACCTAGGTTTTGCATCTTTCTTCTGAATGAGGTATTTAATTGCTGCATGATCAGTGTATACAACTACCTTTGCACCCACGAGATAAGCTCTAAATTTTTCAAAAGCATATACAACTGACAACAATTCTTTCTCAGTCACCGTATAATTCAACTGAGCTCCTGTGAGGGTCCTGCTCGCATAATAAATTGAATGAAACACTTTGCTCCTGCGTTGGCCCAACACAACTCCTACCGCCATATCACTTGCATCACACATCACCTCGAAAGGTAATGACCAGTCAGGTGCTACTACAATTGGCGCTGAAATCAGTTTCTTTTTTAACTCTTCGAATGCATGAAGGCACTGCTCATCGAACATGAACACCGAATCTTTCTCCAGTAAGCTGCATAATGGCTTGGAGATTTTTGAGAAGTCTCTGGTGAATCTTCTGTAGAACCCAGCATGCCCCAAAAAACTTCGGATTCCCTTAACTGTGGTAGGAGGAGGCATCTTTTCTATTGCCTCAATCTTTGCTTTATCCACTTCAATCCCAACTTTAGAAACCTTGTGCCCTTAGACAATTCCTTCCTTCACCATGAAATGGCACTTCTCCCAATTGAGTACCAAATTAGTTTCTTCACATCTATGGAGAACCTTGGCCAAGTTGCTCAAGCACAAATCAAAAGAATTCCCAAAGACTGAAAAATCGTCCATAAATATCTCAAGGAAGTCCTCAACCATGTCAGAAAAAATGGCCATCATACACCGCTCGAAAGTGGCTGGTGCATTGCATAATCCGAAGGGCATCCTCCTGAACGCGAATGTGCCATACGGACAGGTAAAGGTGGTTTTAGCTTGATCCCCTGGAGCAATGGCAATCTGATTGTATCCTGAATACCCATCAAGAAAGTAATAGTATTCCTTACCTGCCAATCTGTCTAACATTTGATCGATAAACGGCAAAGGAAAGTGATCCTTCCTAGTAGCATTGTTGAGCTTTCGGTAGTCCATACATACTCTCCATCCTGTAACAGTTCGAGTGGGAATCAATTCATCATTCTGATTGGTTACTACCGTCATTCCTCCTTTCTTTGGTACGCATTGCACTGGACTCACCCATGAACTGTCTGAAATAGGATATACGATTCCAGCATCCAACCACTTAATGACTTCCTTCTTTACCACCTCCTTCATAATTGGATTGAGTCTTCGTTGTTGCTCAATGGACCCTCTGTAGTCATCTTCCAACAGGATTTTATGCATACATAATGAGGGACTGATTCCCTTGATGTCAGCAATGGTCCATCCAATGGCTTTCTTAAATCTTTTTAAAACCTGAAGCAGTTGGTCCTCTTGCTCCTCAGTTAGTGAAGCAGAAACAATGACTGGTAACGTTTCTTCATCTCCCAAATATGCATATCTGAGATGATTTGGCAAAGGCTTCAACTCTAGAGTGGGCGGCTCTTCAGTGGATGGCTTGGGCAGCTTTGTTTCTCGATCTGCTAATCCCAGCGTCTCATACTGTCTTCCCCTTATATTGTTCCTTGCTTGAATTTCCACATTATTCAACTCTTCTTGTCTTGGAAATGGCTCAAGATGATCTTCCAAATCTGTCTCAAGGTGGTTCTTCTCTAGCTCCTCGATTACAGCCGACTCAAGGACCTGGATAGTTGAACATTCTTCAAATTCTTCAGGAAACCTCATTGCCTTCAGAACATTAAAAGTGACTTGTTCATCATTCATCCTCATAGTCAATTCACCCTTTTGCACATCTATTAGAGCTCGTCCTGTGGCCAAAAATGGACGCCCAAGAATGATGGGAATCTCACGATCTGCTTCAAAATCAAGGATGATAAAATCTGCTGGAAAGATGAATTTATCGACTTTAACAAGAACATCCTCAATCTTCCCTTCAGGATGAGTCAATGATCTATCTGCTAACTGTAGTGTGACTGTAGTTGGCCTTGCTTTACCCACTCCCAACTTTCTGAACACCGACATTGGCATCAAATTAATGCTTGCTCCAAGGTCGCAAAGAGCCTTGCCAACATAGTTGTTGCCAATTGTGCATGGAATTGTGAAACTGCCTGGATCCTTCAACTTTGGTGGCAGTCTGTTCTGGAAGAAGGCACTACTTTCTTCAGTGAGAGCAACTGTCTCAAACTCCCCCAATCTTCTCTTCTTAGCTAAGATGTCCTTCATAAACTTTGCATAACTGGGCATTTGTTCTAGAGCTTCCACAAGTGGTATGTTGATGTGAAGTTGCTTCAAAACATCTAGAAACTTCTTAAATTGCTGGTCCTGTTGTTGCTTGTGGAATCGTTGAGGAAAAGGTGGTGGCGGTTTTCTCATTTCTTGCTGTACGATTCCTTGCTGTGGCATTGCTGTAGCAACGTTCTGATCGGCCTGAACCTGAGTTGGGAGTGTTTCAGCGACTTCTTCTTGTGGCTTATCCTTTTGGATTAAAGTGAGCTCCCCTTTTTTAGCTGTCCCAGTGTTGGGTTCTTCCAGTTTCTTTCCACTCCTCAAAACGATGGCTTTGCATTGTTCCTTGCCTTCTCTTTTTGGGTTTTCGGTATCGCTTGGCAGTGTCCCTTGTGGTCTACTGCTAAGAGCATTTGCTAACTGTCCCATTTGATTCTCCAAGCTCCTCAATGAGGCTGTGTGACTCTGCAACAATGCTGAATGGTCCTGAATACGGGTATCTGTCTTCGCCATGTGTTCCCTCAACAAACTCTCAATTGTTGATAGAGTTGTCTGTGGTGATTCTTGAACTTGCTGCCTCATGGGTTGCTGAAATCCAGGAGGGAATTGAGGTCTGTTTGGCATCGGAACTGATGATGTGCTTACACCTTGACCATAATAATTTGAAGTCGAGCCTGCATGCTGCTTGTGTCCCTGATTGTAATTATTGGGATAAGAGTTGTTATAACGCTGATAATTCCCAACAAAACAAGCTGATTCAGGGTTAGACGGGCACTGTTCAAAAACATGTCCTTCTCCACAATATACACATGAAACAGCTGCCAGTTGTGGCGGTTTTCCTCCTTGTGCCGTGCTCATAGACTTCACCATGTTTGTGAGTGTGGACAGCTGGGCTGAAAGAGCTGTAATTGAGTCTACTTCATACACACCACCTCCCCTTCTTGCGGCATTGGCTCTGTCAGTAGGCCATTGATAATTGTTCTGCGCCATCCTCTCTAGAATTTCATAAGCTTCATTGTATGACTTGGTAAGAATTGCTCCATTAGCTGAGGCATCTACAATGGTTCTAGTTTGCCCATCCAAGCCATTATAAAATATTTCCATCTGGATCCAATGAGGAATCCCATGATGTGGGCATTTCCTGATAAGCTCCTTAAACCTCTCCCAAGCTTCATATAATGATTCACCTGAGAGCTGCTGAAAGCTAGTGATATCATTTCTTAGTTTCGCACTTTTTGTAGGTGGGAAATACTTCATCGAGAACTTCTTGGCTAGATCATCCCAAGTAAGGATTGAATTTGGTGCCAGTGCATTCAACCAGGCTCGAGCTCGATCCCTCAATGAGTATGGGAATAGCCTGAGTCGCAAAGCATCATCATCTACACCTGGCAGTTTAAAAGAATCACAGACTTCAATGAATAACCTCAAATGCAGGTGTGGATCTTCTGTCGGCATGCCTGCGAACTGCCCTGCTGATTGAAGCATCTGGAACATAACAGGTTTGAGCTCAAAGTGAGGGGCCTGTATTTCTGGGCGTGTGATACCAGGATTAAGCCCTTCTAACATTGGGACCGCATAGTCTCTGATAGCTCGATCTCTGTTTTCTGCTCGGAGTAGTGCATTTTGAGCATTGTTGCCCTGGTTCACGGCTGGATTTGCTTGCTGATCGGCCATTTCAGTCCTTGTAGCTAAGTTACGTTGCTCCCTTCTTCTTGCACGGAAGGTTCTCTCTATTTTAGGGTCAAAAGCTTCTAATTCACCACTTCCTCGCCTGTTCATAAACCAGTGTTCCCTTCACCTGCGATCACAGTATTCAAAATCTGTTAAGTAAATTCCTTGTAGAAAATCACAAATTAACAACAAAATCACTTTCCCCGTCAACGGCGCCAAAAACTTGTTTGCAAATCTGTGATATATGCAATTAAACGCAAGTATACGTATCGCATCCAAGTAATATATGATGAGAAAGAGTGTCGTACCCATGAGGAAAGTGCTTTTGTATTCAAATGTAATTGTTTTTACAAGAAAATCTACTTAACTAGACAAGTAACTAAATGAATTTCAATTATGGAGAAAGATTAAAATGGTAAACAGAATTTAACAAGAATTAAAATGAAATTTCCAGGTATAAAATTCAGGATTTATATTTGCACAAACAATTGGGAGAAATAAGTTGCAAGTCACTTTCCTTTCACAGTTCTGAAATCGTGCTACAGCTTTGCTATAGCATCATTCTTTCTAGTCAGGATATAGAAAAAATTACGTTTAGCTCTCAGATTCTAAGTCTGCATATTCCTATGTAGATTCAGATTTGAGAAAATCAATTAAGAACGTTATCCTTAAAGACCATGTGATGGATGACTATTCCTAGCTTACCCACAGATTTGATTAATTTTTACTCTGAAAACTAACCAAACACATGTTATTCAATCTCAGTCAATTCATTAAACGTTTTCCAACATTCACGAATCAGTTGCTAATATCAGATTCCCTTCCAAGATCTAATACCAGATCAAATAGAATAAGCACAGATTGAACAATAAAAAGAATTATACTAAGCAAAACTGCACAGATATCAAATTCTGTTCAAGTACTCATGACTCACAACTTAGCTAAATTAAGCTTCCATGAGTTCAGCAAAAATCGTAAAACGACTTTGATTTAACATCAAAATACTGTTATGCAAAAAGAAAGACTGAAATCAATACAAAACAGAATTAAGCAGTAATGATCTCCCCTTTTCCAAGGTTCGAATCAAGCTGGTACAGCTCCAATGCCTGATGCGATCTGTGAAGAATGTACCCAGACGAATTCCTTCTTGAGATGTTGAATTCCTCACGATCCGGCCGAAGTTGCTCTCAATTCTACTTTATATTTCTTTTCCGATTTTCCTTTTTGCTCTGTTTTTCTCTCTTCCGATTCTGTTATTTTTCTGCTTCTTTTTCTGTTATCTTTTTCCCGTATATCTCTCTTGTCCTCTTCTTTCAGCTCAGCTTTTATAGTACAAAAAGGGAACATTTAAACCCTACTTGTGACATGTGGATGATCCTCTGGCTGGCCGTGGACGTTGTGGTAATGCTGGGCAATGATGCTGACATTTGGAAGAATGATTGACATCATCAAAATTGGCCCGCGTGGATTAAAATGTGTGCACATTCAACAGACCACGTCAGCCAACGCCTGCTGCAGCTTTGCTGTGGCAATGCTACGGCAACGTCCAATTTTCAGCATTCTTCACGCTGCAAAGTTCTGCCATTCACCAAAAACAAAAACCAAACTCCAAAAACATATCACATGTTAAAAGACTTCAAAATACTCTAACAAAGATCGATTCCCATGTGCTACTAAGAATGAACTTTCACCAATGGCCACTAAAGTCAAAAATTGATAATTCTCATTTATAGTGCCAAGAACCATGACTTTTGTGATTTTAACTTCCTAAAATGGGCTATCTAAGCATGAAAATGTAACTTCATAACTCGAGAAATTCGAGTTATCACATCCCCAAACTTAAAAATGCTGCTCGTCCTCGAGCAGTGGCAGAATTCACACAAGACAAAACGATTTATTAAGCAGATAGCAATGATTACATATCAATCCAATCCTCACTGATCATCCTGAGCATTGTATGAAGAATTACTGCTCATATCACAGATTACTCTCAAAACACTTCCTTTCTAAACACGCGGAGGGAGGTTCAGGTACCCTTAGCTTTTAAGTTATGAACTTGGCCAGCTTAAGGACTTTTCAAGTTGATCTCACGAACTCCTATAACTCTATACAAAGGAGCCCTGCCTTCAGTAACAATAGGAAATTTTCTTATTATTATTATTTTTTTTTTTTTTTTTTTTATACTAAGTTGTCTTTTTCTGCTTTTTTACGCGAATGTCAACATGGGGCTCATGAAGACACCCGGTTACTCAACAGAAAACACGAATCAAAGTGGGCTTTTACATTCATATTTTAAATTGCTGTTTTACGTGACTGTCAACATGGGGCTCATGAAGACATCCGGTTACTAGGCAAATTTAAAACAGCGGAATGCTCTCTTTTTATTTTATTTTGTTGTTTGTTTTTTTTTTTTTTTTGAACAATGCCACAACTATGCTGTAGCATTGCTGTTGCAACCGGACACTCATGTTCTGACCACTGTTTGACGCGACTGTCAACATGGGGCTCATGAAGACACCCGGTTACTAAGTGGTCTAAACAGTGGAGTATCCTTCTTCACTTGAGGGCTTTTCTCAAATTCAATTCCCCATTGTTGCTGGGGATTTACAGGCTTCTAAACATAGCATTATTAAGGGATTCACAAGATCAACCTTAAATTCCTCAAACTGGCAGCAAGACTTTTCCACTTAAGTTGTTCAGGAGAACTTCCAAAACAACCCTCTTTGTGTCCAAACTTTTGAATCAACTTCTAAGAGTAATCAATGACATAATAAGATCATACTTCAACAATGCTAGGGACTTAATTGGAATTGACATTTAATTACCACTGATCTGCTTTTTGCCTTAATGCACACTGCATAGAAACATAAACATGATTAGTGGCGCCTGAATCAATGACCCAAGTGTCTTTCGATTCTTCCACCAAACACGCTTCTAAGTAATGAAGTTCCTTACCTTCCTTGCCCTTGGCGGCTAGGAACTCCTAGCAAGCCTTCTTGAAATAACCTACTTTCTCACTGTGGAAGCACTTGGACTTTTTAGGGTCCTTGGACTTCTTGTTCTTGTTCTTGTTCTTCTCATCCGAGACAGGAGAATTAAAGGAACTAGAAGCCGCTTGCTTTTTATTTGACCTCTTCCTCTTCCGTGAGGGTTTGGAAGATTCCGCTAAATTGGCCTCTCATTTGGGTTGGATCGCATCCTCATCCCTGATCATCCGCTTATAAGCTTGGAGTTGCTTCATGAGCTCGGTGAGTCTTAACTCCCTTGTTGCCAAATTATATACGTCCTTAAACCCCACAAAATCCTTAGACAGAGTTTTAAACACTATTTCGATCTGGGTATTGTAATCCAACTTAGCACCATTTTCGGTAGCGTCAGCAAAAAATCCCATTAAAGTGATCATATGGTCCTTCATCGGAGTACCTGCTTTTTGCTTAGAGTTCATAATACTGGTAATAGCAACTTATCCTCCAGATTTTCCAGATTTTTCTTGGCCTTCGAACATATCCTTCAGATTTTCCATGATCTCCCTAGCAACTTGATAAGTCTCATGCTACTTTTGTAAAGCACTCGTCATGTTAGCAAGAATGTAGCATCGAGCTATCTCATTGGATTCTCTCCAACTAGTATAGGCAACCGGGACCTCTTCAAGTAGTGTGTCAGGTCTAGACCCAGGTGGGCATGGTTCGTCCAGTACGAACTTATGTCTCTCACAGCTGAGAACTATTAGTAGATTTCTTTTCTAGTCTTTATAATTATCACCATTCAGCTTATTTTCAGTAAGTATTGAAATGAGGGGTGTCGATAACATTTTTGACTGAAATAAAATTATACTAGACATCATTATAAAGCCCAAGCAAATATATAGATAATTTAGCAAATAAAATATACAAGTATGTTCCTACATGAAACTTGAAAAACATGTAGCATTGCAACGGTAATTCTTAGCACTTATTGCCCCAAGACACCGAGGGGTGGTCATAAGACAAATAGTTAGAACATGGACCCCGTCCAATTAATATATGCTATCTTAAATCCTCCAAGGTTAAGACATTTATTAATAACTACTTATTTTGGCCACTAGTTTAGTTAACAAAACTTCTAGGGAAGGTTAATAACTAAACGAGTCTTGAGTGTATAACAATTGTTTACGTAACCCGATCCACGTCTTACCAAGCTACCGAGGGGTGGTCATGAATAGAATCGTGTCCGAATAATTTTTCCACATAAGAGATCCAACCTAGTATACCAGCGGCAGTAAACACCTACCGAGGGGTGTGGTCAGGTCCGAACACGTTTGAAACCCTCTTCCACTCAATATTTTGAAAAACATGCAAGTTTTGACAAATATGTATGATCAATATAGTCAAAATGGCATTCACCTATCTTATATGACATGTTATCAAATATGCATACAAAACATCCATCAATACATATTTATACATCCATGACATATCATAGAAAAAATAATTGACGGAAAAATAACCAAGCCATGGTTCCATCCTAGAACAAGAAAATAAAGATTACAAAATTCCATCCAAAGCATTCTTTGGGTCTTGAATTTTGTTCCGTCTTCCTGTATCCATCTTTATGCAGCCTCTTCATTTATTTCTCATCCCAAGAATCATTTAAAATTCAAATTTTTAATTATATATTTTTAAATATGATTTAAAATTAAATCTCAAATTTAAAAATTAAAATTTTGTTTTTTTCGGTCCATCGGCCCCACGGCCCCCGGAGGCCGGTAGCCGCCGTGGGCAGCCCATGGCCTATAGGCCGGGTGCAGCCCAACAGGGCTACAGGCTGCAAGCCCGGGTAGGCACAACAGCCGCCAGGCTGCACGCTCGGGTGGGTGTAGCAGCCCGGCTACAGCCCAGGGCTGCAGCCAGCCCTTAAGGGGGCCACAGCCTCCCTCGGGCACAGGCAGAGCCTGCGGCCGTGGGTAGTGCAGCCTTGGGTAGGGGTTGCCGTAGCCCTATCCTGCCCGAGGGCAAGGGCTGCAGCCCCACCAAGGCCGGTGGCCTGTCCCGCAGGGGACGGTCCTCGATTTCCATGTCATATTCCAATTTACCTATAAAGATTTCCAAAAATTAATTTGAATCCTAATTAAATTAGAATTTTCCATACTAAAAAAATTTCAATCTTTAAATTAAATCTAACTTTTAAGAAAAATAAATTACGGTCTTCAAACTTCAATCTCCTCCAAGAATAATTATAAAAAATTTCCTAAACCGTTTCCGGTGTACAAAATTCTAACCATGATAATTCTAAGAGACAAAAAAATTAAAATCCATGGGAAAATTACGATGATGATAAACCGCTCTCATGGTTACATAAAAAATCCTAGATACAATATTTCTAAATTCTAAGTAACCATAACTGGTATAAAACAAGCATGCTTATAATAATTCAAAAATTTAAATAACCACATATTACATACATAATACATGATAACAACATAAAGGAATCCTAGAATGTCACTTTCTAAATATCAAAACCATACATAAATAAAAAGACAAATTAATTGTCTAATTTATGTATATGACATAGTCATGAGATGGCTCTGATACCAATTGTAGGAATAAAATCGGTAAAAACGTATCAGAGTGGCGCAGCGAAATAATAAAAAAATTTTAAAATTGTTAAATATCTCATGATGTCATAAACAATAAACTAACAACAATTTAAACTCATACCTCAGAGGACGCCAATCTGCAGGAATGGAGTGATCGGAGGGCTTCAACCAACTAGCCTTCTCTACTATTCTCTAATTCTCGAATGGCTGAGTGTGTGGACACTCTGAACCTCAATCGCTATGCTAGCATTGTTATTCTTCTTCCGACCACTCAGATCTCTAAAGAAATTATTATCACAGTGAGTTGTGCAACAATAAGCCTGCTCACCTGAGAGTCAGTGGTCTAAGAGAATTGGAGTGGTAAGACCTCTATTTATAGATTTGCATGAGGTGATCCTTTGAATTCGAATTGAATTAGAAGAAGATTTTCTCCCTTATCCACTCACAAAATCCGAAATTTACATAGGCAAAAAATAAGGGTAAATTCAGCCTACTCTAGGGATCTTGCAATCCAAATTCAAACAGGATTTTAACTTGAAATTTATCTCCTTTTTTATCCATAATAACCGAATTTTCCTAGGCCACAAACAAGGCTAGATTTGGCCACTTTAATGTGAGGAGAATCAAAATTCAAATAAGATTTTCTAGCTTGAATTTTATCTCACCCTTATCCACTAAAAAACCGAAAATCTCCCTTAGGATTATCCTTGAATTTTCAGCCACTTTTGTGAAAGGAATAATCAAAATTCAAACAAGATTTTCTAGCTTAAATTTAATCTCACTCTTATTCACAAAAGCCAAACAATCTACTTGGATTTATCCATAAAATTTTGGTGCACTTTAGGGAGGGAGAGAATCCAAATTCAACTAGGATTGAAACTTGAATTTTCCCTGCATCCTTATCCACTAAGAATCCGAATTCTCTTAGAAATTATCCTCCCTAACAAACTCGGTTTTTCTAGATAGATTAGGACTTCAAATTCAAGTAGGATTCAAACAAGATTTTCCTCTCCATAATCCAACTGAAATTCGAATTCTAACCCTGTGGAATTATCCACAAAAAATTCGAATTCCACTTGGACTGTGATTCAAAATTTCAATTTCAAATTTCAAATTCGAATTTCAAATTTAAATTTCAAATTCAACTTTCAAATTCAACTTTCAAATTCAAAATTTAAATTTCAAATTTCAAATTTCAAATTTCAAAATCCACAAAAAGTTGTATTTCAAATTTTGTCCTCATGGATAATTTTCTATAACTCCAATTCAATCGCAAATAAAATCATGACAACTTTATTTAAAGTTTGAATAATCGTGTACTTTATTATCCAAAACAAAATCTGAATTCAATCAGAGAGAACCTTGTTCACCATCCTAATCCTATGTTAACACCATCCATGTAAAGTCAACTAGCCAACATGCATACACAGATTAATTTTGCCATTCGTTAAGGAATTATGTAGAGCTAGTAGAGGGACTAATTGGACATATATAATCGGGCTCTCGTGATTCCATATGATCATCATTCTGTACCGAACAACTCAATCATATGATCATTAATTTCAGAGTCACACCATTATAAATCTGAAACTGAACTCCTAATTATATACCATATTACGTAAGCCTGTGACAAGTTACTGTCCAATGACCTTATCATGTATACAAAACCCTCATATGATATCCATGATCAGCCTTAGGTCAAAGTCCGTTCAAACCTACCATCAGGCTATCTTAAAGTTTCATTTTACTACCGAATAAGAAAATGATTATTCACCATATGTGAATAAGAAGTCATCTGCCCAGCAGACGACCCAAGGCCTTATCCATTTTCACATCCAGTAAAATGCATTTAAGAGGATACCTTTAACTCCTTAGAGTTATGATTCTGATATCTGTAAAAAAACCCTTCATCGTATACAAGTCATGCACCCAACGAACCAGTTTATAAGCTTACTACCTCTGAGATGCTTTAACCATTAGAACATCAAAGTACACAAGTCATATACATGAAGCAGTTCATCTACTCAGGATTAAGATTATTGCATAATGAACATTAAAAGCAGATTGATCCACTCATAGCGGACTACGTAGATCAATCACGCTTTAGTCCTAGTCTAATATGTCACCAGCAAGCAACATATCTATGTCTCTACTTGAGAGTCTGTGCTCCGGACAGTTAAGATAAACCATCTCTATCATAGCTTTAGACAACATAATTGTCTTAACATGAGTTAAATGCTCGGTCTAACCCCATAGACTATGGACCTTAGTTTAGATCGCTTACTTTAGAACATTGTCTTCTCGCATATAAATAGTCCATTGCATATAACGTTCTAACAGTTTTAACACAAGCAGTCAGTAGGCCATATATACTTACATTTACTTAAACATGTAAATAGAATAAGAACAAATAGCAATATAATGAATAACCTCTATATATAATTTTATTATCCAGTTCAAAATAAATACATCAAAATGTCTCTAATGCTTACGGCATTTCCTAACAAGCCTAAGATTAATAAATTGAGTGTAAGTAACTAACAAACTATTTAATTGGATAAGCATAACCGAGTTAAACAAAGTCATATTCCCCTAACCCTTTTATCCATAAGGTTCCCTTCAATCCATTTTCGCCATTGGCATTATTTCTTAAGTTTCTTGCTTTCTTTAGTTGTTCGATTACTATTTCCTTTTTAATTTTTAATTGCTTTGATAAAATAGATCGTTGTAGTTGTAGAATTTAGTTGATTTCTTAACTTCAATCTTCTTGGGATAATACTTGACAATTTTGTCACTTTATTACTTGAGAAAACTCATTCACTTGCGTGCAGTGTTGCAGCGCGACAAATACATTGCAGGGTCTCACATATGGAGCCTTGGGCCCATTGTGTTGTAGAGTTGTAGCACTAATCAATGAGCTACATCAAAGGCTAGGCCCAAGGCCTGGTACTAGAGCATAGGCTTGAGCCGCTGTAGCGCCAGGCAAAAAAAAAATACGAAATTCAAATTTTAAGATGTCACTATAGTGCCAACTTATGTGTTGTAATGCTGCCCTATTATTTAAAAAAAAATAGCCTCATTCTCTCACTTTCCTCTTTCTCACTGCTTTGTCTCTTCAAACCCACGCCTACTATAGCCCCTTCCTCTCTAAAAATCATCCAAAAACTACCATTCTTAAACTCAACCCTAAATCTCTATTTCTCTAATCAAATTCACACATAAACCACACCTAAACTCACCATTCTCACAAATCCATCTCTCAAATACCCACTAATATCTCAAATACCCAATTCCACTACTCAAACCCAAACCCCCAAATCCACTTTTATTTCACGTTTAGAAGAACAAAGGAGGTTTTTGGACATCATTTGAAGCTTCCTATGAGTAAGCTCATCCTCTCAAAGGGGATTTTGTGAGATTTTGTGCAAGCAATTTATAAGGTTTCATTCAAATTAGGGGTGTTTGGATTTCAGCATGGTATGAAGAAATTGGTTGATTATGGTTTTATTTAAGTGCTTAAGCTTGGTTTTTGTCAATGATTTGGTGGTTCGAACTATAGTGAAGATTATTTTTTATCAGTTTTTGTGGAAAAATGTATGTTTATTTAGTTAGAAAATTTTTGTGGAACTTGGTAACATTGTGAAAAGTAGTTGGATTGATTTGTATGGTTTGGTTATGTTGGAAGTTTGTTGGGTTTATTGGTGGTATGTGTTTTGGGATTGAATTACATTGTGCTTGATTTGGTTTCTTGGTGGTTGGTGGTGTTGAATAGGTTAATTGTGGTGAATTAGTGAATTATTTGGCAATGTGTGAATCTTTTTCTTGAGTGGTTGAGATCAAAATGCCAATGAAGAAAGCTGCTAACAAGAACAAGAATAAGCAAATCAAAAAAGGTGAAAGTTTAGAAGCAAAGGAAAATGATCTAATTTTTGTATCCATAAATGCTAAACAAACTTACAAAGATACTGTAAGCTCTTGCTCCGTGGTCAAAGAATGAGGTTTCCAATTGGGAGAAAGGAAATACCCAGAATTTCATGAGTTTATCCTCACACACAAATGGGGTAATCGGTTGAAACACCCTTGAGGTACTGGTTGCATCTCGTTCGTGAATTTTATGTGGATGCAACCAAACATGAAAGATACAAAAAAATGGTATGGGGTAAAAAGGTCAATTTTTTCGCATCTAAAATCAATAACTTCATCGGAATTTTAGCCCCTCAAGCATGCAAGTTTATGGAGTTTCTCAAAAGTATGAACTTACAAGAAATTTCTAAAACTATCTCCTTAAGTAGAGGGGCTTCAAATTGGGATAATCAAGGGAATGAGAACACAATTAACTACCACTACTTGGATCTGGACATGAAAATTTGGTTCCATGTAATGAGTACTAAATTTCTCCTGATTGCATATATGACCGAAGTTCCTAAGGACCAAGTACCACTTTTTTATGCTGTCAAGAGAAAAATGTCAATCAATGTTGGCATGGTGGTCAAGTTTGCAATTATTTTTGTAATTTGCAACAACAATGTAAGTCTACCTTTCCCATCATTGATCACATATCTCACAGAGAATGCGGGGGTAAAAGTCAACCTAGCTACTTATAATGAGAGCATGAAAAAGCCGCTTAAAGTACCAGTATATGAAGAATATTGAACAATACAATACTAGTTGTTGAGTAAGCTGATGAACCAAGAGAACCAAAATAAGGTGGTGAATGGCAAAAAGTTACCATGGATGCTCTGATAGATCAAATGCAATACATGATGGAGTGGAACGTGGCCTTTGCTGAACACAATCAAGTTTGTTACAATGCATTAGAGCTGTAAATCTATCGCATTGGCATTGGTTAGGAAAGAGACATGACAAACTTTCCAATCATGCCATAGTTGTTAGAGCATATCTACTACACCCGCCACCAAGACGTGCCATGAGATAATGAGCAAAAGGATGACACATAACAAAACAACCCATAGAGGCACAACTATGATGTCTTGCCTCTCAGATTAGTTTCTTACTCCTCATGAGTGTTTTAGGACAAAAGATGACTATAATCCGATCATAGTTTCCATCTTTTAATCATCTCTTGAGATCAACTGTAATGTTGAGTTTTGTGTTTTCTGTGTGCTTGACATGTTATGCTAGTATGAAACACTTTACACTCTTGAACACACATGTTTAAAGACCTTATCATTCACCATCTTCAACAACTAGAGGGCAATAATGCATTTAATAAAGTTCTTGACATAATAAGGATTCTAAAACCCAGTTTAGTGAAACTTGAGGTGAAATCATAGGCTAGATAGTTATGGAGAGATGATTTAAGCTTTTTTTGGATCGTTTGAGTCATATCAAGCTAACCCTTTGGGGTATATCCCTTATTGTCCCATTTGAGCCCTACTAGCCTATTTGTTTTTTCTCTTACCCCCTTTACACTAGACATGTTTAGAAGCAATTAGAGCCTTAACCAGTAGAGGTTGCATCTTGGTAATTCTACACTAGCACATGAGCTTTGTGCACACTTCTTGAGCTAGATTATTAGGTCTATATCCTATGAAGTTAGTTAAACTTTCACGTCATGATGACCTTTAGTCTCATTGTGATCACCTGCCACCACTCGTGGGTGGACCCTATGTTGAGCTATGTCTGAGAAAAGTTTGATCAAATGAGCTTTGGTCATTTAAGTATGAGTCGAAAGAGCGCAGGTTTCTTCACGGGATAAATCAGGGGGGTGGGTAGTTTGTTTGGATTGAATTTTGTGCCTTTGCTTATTTTTACTATGTAGAGAGTAAAAGAATTTTCATACTAAAAAAAACAACAAAAAAAAAAGAAGTTTAATTTTCATTTTTGTTTTGTTTTGTTCATTCTTGATTGATTTAGTGGGTGTTATGAAAGTTCTCAGTTTATGGGTCATTTTGTGAATCCTTGGGAAGATCATGACGTCCAAGAATGGGTAACGATGTACCTAGGGTGAATTGAGCCTAAAATTGTCCTTTCTCGCATACCCCGTATCCCTAATCTAAAGTTACAAGCCTATTAAGTCCTATTGTTCGCAATTTCTGTCTATTAAGTCCTACATTATTGGAGAGTGAATCTAAATTGGGCCTATTGAAGACCTAAACTTATCTAGACATAGTTATAAATCTCCTAGATGCATAATTTAATCCAGTGTTTGATTGGTTGGGTGTTAGGGGTCTTAGCACACACACACACGAGCGTAATGAGTGTTTTATGCTAGTGTGAAGTGTTCAAATTTTAGAACATCACAAGGTTTGGGATTACTTTTGAGCTCGAGACATTAGGAAATTTTGAGATAAATTCATGGTCATCTATTTGATTAAAAAAAAATCACACTTAGTTTTTTTTTTTTTTCCTTTTTAGTCAGTTTCTCGTTGTTTGTTTATTTGTTTTGTATTGGTTAACAATTGTTGGTGTTTTTGGTTTTTAGTTCTTATTCACGCTCGATTTTCTTTTTCTTTGATTTTTTTTTTTTTTTTTTTTGCTACGGGACTAGCAGAATTCTAAATTTGGGGGCATTTGATAAATTGATTTTTATCAATTTATCTTTGTTAATATTATGTTGGTTTTAGAGCATTTTATTAGTATTTTTATGGGTTTTTATTTTGTTTTTGTAGGTTCCAATATATTGGAAACTTGAGGAATATTGGCACACAAAACAAAGAAAAATTGAATAAATAGTCTACAGTCTCAAAAGCCCATTGCAGTGACAAAAATGTCCAGAAGGTAGCTTAATACAGTGTTATAGCATGAATCCATGTGCTACAACGAGGAGAGCATGCCAGCACCCAAGCACTGGCGGTGCAGTGCCAGTCCTAGTCCCTCTTGGCTTTTTTTTTTTATGGCTCTACAATGCCAACTTGTGGCCATTTTTACAATGTTTTGTCGTGTTGCAACCCCACGTAACCTACCACGCACCACCAAAGAAACCCTAATTAATATAAGGCAGCGCTGCAGCCCCAAATACCTTGCTACAGTGCCAAATACATGTGAAGCCTCAGAATTTATGCCAAAACGTGACATTTTGAGACAGTATAAAAGGAAAAGGGACTGAAATGAGAAGAGAGTTTTTGGAGACCCAAAAACCCAGAAAAGGAGACAGACAATTGCAAGCTCTTGGAAATTTTCTTGGGTGATTAAAGGAGATTGAAGGCTTGGAAGCTAGATTCCACAACTAATTTTCATTTCTTTTTCACTTTATCATTCCTTTATATCCTTTTTCTTGTATTTTCATGTTGAACTTGTTTTGAACAATGGATTTCTTGTTTGATATATGTGTGGTAATGGATTTGAGAACTCTCATGTGTAACTAGACATCTAAGCTATGGGATATGATATAGTTTGACATTCAGTAAGGCTTTGATGATTTAAATACATGTTAGTGGAATTTTAATATCAATTCATTTGTGTTTTTTTTTTTTTTTTTGTGGTTTCAATATAATTACCCATTAAGTTGACCATTTAGATATGTGGAAATTGATTTCGGAGAGTGATTTTCTTTGCGATTTGAGAAACACTACCTATAGGATATTGAGTTTGAGAGGCCAATATACTTGGCTTATCCCTTGTTAGGCTTGCTTAATGAGTATTTAATTAATCAATTTGATAATTAAATAATTTAGATAAAGATATCAAATTAATTAATTTTACATATTGTTTTGCTCGACACTCAGGAAAGCAAGTGAAATTACAATAGAAAACCTAAGATTAATAAATTAAGTGCAAGCAACCAACAAACTGTTAAATTAAAAAAGCATAATCTAGTTAAACAAAGTCATATTCCTCTAGCCTTCTAATCCATAGAATTTCCTTCAATCTATTTTCTCCATTGACATTATTTCTTTAGTTTCTAATTTTCTTGTTGCTTAATTAATATTTCCTTTTTAATTTTAATTGCTTTGATAAAACTAGATTATTGTAGTTACAGTAATTAGTTGATTTTTGTAACTTTAATCCTTGTGTGATGATACTTGATAATTTTGTCACTTTATTACTTGAGGCGACTCGTTCACTTACGAGCACATACAAGAAAACACGCAACACACACCATCGTTGTCTAAGCATATAATACTAATGTATGCCTATTGCCATTAATATTCACTGCAACTTGTGTTCCTAAAGTTATCTACAAACTGCTACGAATTAAGCAATTCGATCAACTCACCACAGAAAAAATGGCCCACTTAAACCAGCTACCAGGATATCCTTAGGCATGATGGTGACAAGCTCCACTTGATCAGAAAGGTTGGTGTCGTCAAACGATCCTTTTAAGGTAAGCCTCATTAGCCCTGCTGCAATGCAAGAATGCCGTGGCTCTATAAACGCAGATCAGCCTTGAAGCCCAAGGTAATATCAAGAACAAGCGTCAGGACAAGCTACTAGTAAGACGATCAGTGCACGTCCTTAATCTTCTCAGTGACTCTCTATCTCTTTTAACAAACCAAAGTTTTCATTTCCAACAGAAAAAGACAGTGTGATTGCTTTTGCGCAACATCAAGCATGGTAATACCATTTCAGCCAAAACATAAATGGCAAGAACTTTACAAACCTTTACAAAATTCAATAATTAGTACATGGGACTTATTCAAGTCATTTAGATTTTAGAGTTCCTTTAAAATCCGAGAATACAACGGATTACACCCTCTTTTTCTTTGCCTTTCAGTTTTGGATTCTACTTCAATTTCAAAAACATTTTTTTTTCCCCCTTTGTAGGTAATATGTCGATCACAACGCCACAAACAATCATACTGAAAATAGATAATTTTCAGGGAAAATGTGTACAATGATTTTACTGGCCAAACACATACTCACATTCGGCTATGTTAATGTATTACTTATCGAAAGAAAACTTTATACTTAAGATTTAAACTCATAGAATCCTAATTAGTCAAGATCAAGTCCTTCATAAAAATCAGGTAAACAAAGATAAAAATAAAAAATGGAAAATAATGTCTTCATCTTCCCCTACAAAAAAAAAAAAAAAAAAGGTCAGGTCATTCAAACTTTTTTTACCACTGGCTGCAAGGAAGGATCTAATTGACCCTTAGACACCAAATTGACAAACAACTCACAAGTTGAAGCATCTCCAGAGAAATCCTTTGCCAACATTTCATCTTTAAACTACAATGCTTTTAATATATTATCGTTATGAATGGCCCTCGGCTCAGTAAATTATAAGTGCATTCATCAAGAGTGTATCCTTTTTCTTTTATTACTCTGTGCGAATGAAGAGCCCATCCGTTTTCTTCCCCGGATCAGCCCGCATCCGACATGTGTCCAGTGCTTCCCCTCACTGAACGGCAGCCAGCCACGCGCCCCTGCCGCGTCATAAAAACAAGTTTAGTGCGCCTTTGCTTGCGTCCAAAAAAAAAAAAAAAAGAAATAAGGAATTTATAACTAAATAACATCATCTTATGACCCGTTTGATATCGGTACAAAAATATATTGTATTTAAATGTAATATAATTTTTATTTGAACGTAAAAATTTTATATTCAAATATAATTTTTTTCAATAGTATTACGAAAATAATTACTATTTTTTTATTTTTTAAAATAATCATATCAATTTTTTAACTCTAATTTTTTTATTTTTACTTTTATCAATCACATCAATTTTTTAACTCTAAAATACAATTTAAATATTTTTTATTTAAACACATATTTTATTCAAATACAAAACAAATACTTTTCAATTAAATACAATATTAAAAAATAAATTATATTCAAATATAATTAACACGTAATATATTTGTTAAAAATTTTTAAATAAATGACTTAAATTTTAGAAAAATTTTAAAATAATTTTTTCTCACTCTTTGCCTCCCTTGTCTCCCACTATCGATGTCCCTTTTCTCTCTCCTATTCGAATTCGACGGTCCCTTTCTCATCCCTTAACTGCCCCCCTCTCTCCACACTTCTTCGTGCGAGGTCGACCCAACGCGACCGAGAACAAACGCCACCCTCTCCATTCTAACGCAGCCTATGCTGGAAGTTCGATCATGGTTGAGCAGACAAGGAAATACAATGATGCAAAGCAGGCATGAAGAACATAGACTGATCTCGCATCAGATTCGATGAAAAACGGAGCTGGTTAAGAGGCGGTGTCAAGATTGCCGGAGGTTGTTGTCCTCGGAGGAAGGATTCCAGTGACCGGAAGCCGCGATGTCGCGAGATCAGGACATTAGAGGATGAGATCCAAGTTAGCATTAACAGTGTCTGTTTGGCAACTTCGACTGCGTAGCATCTCTGGCGTCGGCTTCTTTGGGTTACCAAACTAAGAAAGAAGAGAGAGAAAGAGGATCAGAGATTGGCGTGTTTGGGAAAGAGAATAATTATACTGTTTATCTCAAAAATAAAAAAATTAAGTTATCTATTAAATTAAATTAGATAACTAATATGCACCAATTATCTCAGAGAACGTTTGGTAAACGTATTGTATTTTGATTATATTTAAATGAAAATTATTTTTTGAATGTTGTATTTGATTGAAAAGTATTTATTTAGTATTTAAATAAAATGTGTGTTTGGATTAAATATATTTTAGAATTGGAAAGTTGATGTGATTCATATAAAAATAAAGATAAATAGTAAAGTTGAAAAGTCACTGTGATTGTTTTAAAAATATTTTAAATAATAATTATTTTCGTAACGTTGTTATAAAATTTCTGTTTATATAAAATTATATTGTATTTAAGTAAAATTAAAATGAAATTTTTTCCTCCAACGACACCTTAATTTTCTAAGAGAGAAAACAAATTAAAAAAAAAAAAAAGACAAGAAAAGAGTGAAAAAGGGGGGTTGGGCGGTTTTTGCAGGCGAGGAGACCGCGGGGTGAGGAAAACCGGGGAGCAGCCAAACCAAAGGGGCAGCAGAACGAAAATGAAGAAAAAGAGAGGAGAGAGAAAATATTTTCCCTAATCTTATTGACTAAACAATTATCATCTTAATACCCCTTCTTTTTAAATATTATTTTTAAAAATACCAACACCACAAGTTGTAAAATTAAAGGGACGTTTGATAAACGCATTGTGTTTTAATTATATTTGAATATAATTTTTTTGAGTGTTGTATTTGATTGAAAAGTATTTATTTTGTATTTAAATAAAATGTGTGTTTAGATGAAAAGTATTTTAAAGTTAAAAAGTTAATGTGATTGGTAAAAATAGAGATAAATAGTTAATATTGAAAAGTTGATATGATTATTTTAAAAAACTTTTGAATAATAATTGTTTTCGTAGCATTGTTGAAAACGATTATATTTGAATGTAAAACTTTACGTTTGGTGTAAAATTGATATTCGTAACACCAAAAAACGTTTACTAAACGCACTCTATCTTCTCCTACTAACAATACAAAAAGTACACCGATGCACTTTTCTACATCTTACATTAAAAAAAATTTATTTACATTTTTTTATTTTTATATCATATATTTTCTTTTTATTTAAAAATTATATCTTGTATTATGAAATTTTTGTTTTTTGTTATAGTATCATATTATATTTAATATACAAATTTATACCTTGGTCATTACATAATTTTGAAGTGAAACTTCCCAAAATATACTAAAAAAGAAAAATTATAATTTAGATTATTTATTTTTTTATACTATGTATCTTGTTTTTATTTAGTAAATATACCATGTATTGAAAAACATACATTTTAGATCATTATATTACATTTAATATATAAATTAAAACTTTTTTCAAGCAGTGTTTTATTTTTTTTGCTTTTAAATGTCCAAAATACCCTTAAAGGAAAAATTATAATACAACAAAACCTTTACCAAAAAAAAAAAAAAAAACTTCTCAACCCCACTTTAGCTTATTTATTTAACTTTTAATTTAAATTGTAATTTCTTCAATTATTTTTTATTTTAATTTCAAGGGTATTTTGAGTATTTTGAATGTTAAACTTAAGTGTTTATTAAGGAAATTTATTTATTTATGTACTAAACATAACTAAATAATACACAAATGTAGGATATTAGAATGCGTTTGACACAACAGTTTGGAATGTAATTTTGATGTTTAAATTGATTATTTTTTAAAAAACTAGTTAAAATTTTTATTAATTTTTTAGAAAAAAGATAAAAATAAATCTAAAATGTCTAGTTTATACCTTTGATCTAAATGAACCCCTTGAATACATAGTATACTTTTTGAATAAAAACAAAATGTCAGAGGTATAAAAACATAAATGATACTTAATTTTAGTTTTCTTTTTAAGAGTAATTTGCACATTTTAAGGTCAAAATTAAGTGGATTGAGATATGGTATAAATTTGTTTATTAAATGTAATTTTTAACGTCTATATTAAATGTAACTTGATGATATAATAATATAAAAAAATCAAAATGCACAAAATACTTTTCAAATGAAAACAAAAATACATGATACAAGGGAAATACTAAAAGGGAGTTTAGAAGAAGTTTTGGAGATATTTTTTTTGGGTTGAAAAAAGTTATTTTTGGAAAAATGTGTTTGGGGGGAAAAACTATTTTGAGTGAAAAAAATATAAAATTTTAAAAATTTTTTTAGAAAAAAAATCAATATGAATATTGTTTTGTTCCTTTTAAAATTCTATGCAATTTAAAAAAAATCATCTCATTTGGATTTGTATATACAAAGTTATAGATTTTTAAAATTTGGAGTTTACTATAGCGTTTTGAAGATATAAATAATAAAAAATGATAAAGTGTTAGTAAAAAATTGGTTTTAGAGATGTTAAAATCTTGCTCCCAAACGGGGGGCTTAGATTACACTCTTTGTCACTTACTAGCTTTTTCTTTTGCCATTTATCATTTTGTTTTCCTAAAAAAAATCAACATAAATCTAAACCATATTTTTACAATTTATGACAAGCATACCATTATATTTTTTTTATATCATTATATAAAAATTTCATACAAAAAAATTAAAAAATATATATGTTTTTGAATTCGTGTAGCCTGTCTACCAGCCACTTGATTATTTTTTTTTATCAATTTTCGATAAATTCCAAACTCTCAACCTTGATGATAAATTCCATGATCGACAGTAATCTTCTTCATTCTTGATAAATTCCTAACTCTCAACCTTGCTGATAAAATTTAGTTTTAAAAATGAAATTATTATTAATTAAATATATTGAGTAATTTTTTATTTCTAAAAGACAATTAATTTCTGTTTATAATAAATGTTGTGTATTCAAAAGGGTGTATTTTAAAGGGTTTTAATGTAATTTTATCTTACAAAATCAAATAAATAAAATTATGATTTGATGGGTATATTTATAAATTTATGGAGTGCGAATATAAAAGCCCTTATATATTTATCTTTATGGAGAGCAATATCATTGTATTAGTTTCTAAAATTTAATTGTATATGTGATTATATACATAATTTAGTGATAATATTATATTTAACTTTATATTTGACTTTATCTAAATATGTGAGTTTGAATTTTTTTACCTCAAATTAAAAAAAAAAACTTTGGTATGTATTGGAGATTATTATTTGTATTGTATATACATTGGTAGTATATGCAAACTAACAAAAAAACAAAGAAAGAAAAAAAAAAACGTAAAGCGATAATATATAACTATAAAATACATAATTCGTTCTTTTTTAAGGATTATTTGGGATTTTTCAAGTGAAATTTTATAAGGTTACTGTTTCATTTTTTTTTAAGCCTGTGTTTGTACTTAAAAAACTTATATTTATTAAGAGAAAAAAAAAAAAAAAAGGAAAACACGCGCAGGATTAAAAAAAAAAAATGAAAGGAACCTAATTGTACAATAACAAGATATAATAATGAATGACATGTTTGTAATAATCTAGAAAAAGATAGCCTGTAGTTAAGGGACAAAACAAAAAACTAACATGTGATAAAAAGGGTAATATTATAAGATGTTTGCTTACTGTTTCATATTTATATTATGATTAAATATAATATAATTTTTATTTAAATATTAAAGATTTTATATTTAAATATAATATTTTTTAATGGTATTTTAAATATATTTATTATTTTATAATATTTTAAAAATAATTTTTTTATATATATCTTTTTTATCTTATTTTTTTATATATTTATATTAATTACATTAATTTTTTAATTTTAAAATATAATTTAAATATTTTTTATCTAAATACAAATTATATTTAAATATAAAATAAATATTTTTTATTTAAATATAAAATATATTTATGGGTCGTTTAGTAAAAATATTGTGTTTTAATTATGTTTGAATATAATTCGTTTTTGAGTGTTGTATTTAATTGAAAAATATTTGTTTTATATTTGTATGAAAAATATTTTAGAACTGAAAAGTTGATGTGATTGATAAAATAGAGATAAAAAGTTAAAGTTAAAAAGTTGATATGATTATTTTAAAAAAACTTTTAAATAATAATTATTTTCGTAACATTGTTAAAAAAATTATATTTAAATGTAAAACTTTACATTTTATATAAAATTATATTACATTTAAATACAACGATATATAAGAAAACATCTACCAAACATCTCTTTAATATATTATGTTTACACATAAACGAATACAATACGTTTATGTAATACTTTGTAATATTTTTCTGAGACAAAAACGAAACAACTGTAAGCAAAAAATTGTTTACACCTTCACGGTCATGTGTCTCACACGTGCCTCGTCGCCTTGGTTCCCAATTGACAATGCTCTTCCCCATCCCCATTTTTATTTTTTTAGGGTTGTTTAGTAATACGTGTTATATTTTAATTATATTTAAATAAAATTTATTTTTTGAATATTATATTTGATTAAAAAGTATTTATTTTGTATTTGAATGAAATGTGTGTTTAGATGAAAAATATTTTAAAATTGAAAAGTTGATACAATTGCTTTAAAATTTTTTTAAATAATAATTATTTTCATAACACTATTGAAAAGAATTATATTTGAACGTAAAATTTGTATTTGATATAAAATTTTATTGTATTTGAATATAATTAAAATACAATTTTTTGCCAAACGCCCTCCCTTCGTCGCATTTCTCTTTTCATCGGAGCCAGTGAGATTTCTTATTTTTTATCAATCTTCGAGAGTTGGAAGTCGCAGAAGAATTTGTGTTGCTCAATTTCTTGTAAAACCCAGCAAGCATTTCTCAATCTTTTTTTTTTTTTTCCCCGTATTAGCGCTTTTATTTGAGCCTTTTTTCCTCCCTTTGTTTCTTGATTCGCCTGTTGCTTTAAACCAAAAGCATCTTCTGATCAGAACTCAACTTATAATTCAGATCAAAACTCAAAATGCAGAGAATTGGTTCTAAAGCCAACTTCCTTCCCAACTCTTTTTTGGGGTTTAAACATGGCCTTGGTGGGCTTACTTTCTTTTCTCTCACTCATTCCAAAGCCTCTTCAAAAGACGGCTGTAGAATGACCTTGTTGAATCAAAGAATGGCCAAATCCAACAATACCCACTTGGAGTTGGAGATGAGTGCGGAAGATGCTTTGGTGGAGTCGTTTCAGAGAATGCTCCGGACTCGCCCTCTTCCTTCTCTTGTGGCTTTCACTCAGTTGTTGGGTAAACTCGTCAAAACTAAACATGTCTCTTTTGTGTATGCAAATGGGTATGCAGGGAATCAGGCCAAATGACTATGCACTCAACATTGTGCCCAATTGCTTCTGTCATCTGAACCAAATGCGCTCTAGTTTATGTGTCGTCGGAAATTTCATTAATTTGGTCTTCAACCAGACGTTGTGACCTTAAGTACTCTAATGAAGGGGTTTTTCCTAGAGGGCAACGTTGCTGAGGCAGAAGAATGCTTTCACAAAATGGTTAAGGATGGTTGCAAGCCTAATATAGTCACATATAACACATTGCTTAATGTTAATTGTAAGATGGGACACAGTGTTGCAGCTGTTCAGTTGCTCAAGAAGATGGAAACAGAACATAACGTCGTGCCTAATATTGTTTCCCACAGCATAGTTATTGACGGACTTTGGAAAGAGGGGTTAGTTGATTGTGCTCTGGACCTCTTCTTAAAGATGACCCGAAAAGTTATTGTTCCAAATGTTGTTACTTACACCTCCTTGATCCATGGGTTGTGCACATTAGGCCATCTGAAAGAAGCTGACATGTTATTTTAATGGAATTATGATTCAAAGAGGCGTCAAGCCTAATGTTATAACTTATAATTCACTCATTGACGGTTATTGCTTGCGAGGAGAATTTGGCAAGGCAAGAAAGATGTTTGATGCAATGATCAACAATAATTGTGAATATGATGTTTTCAGTTACACCATTTTGATTAATGGATATTGTAAGAAAAAGATGATAAACGAGGATTGTTTGAAGAAATGTCATCTAAGGAATTGGTTCCAAATGTTGTTACTTACGGTTCTCTTATTGCTGGTTTTTGTAAAGTAGGGAGAACTCAGGTTGCTCAAGATCTTCTTCACAAGATGCAAGCTGTTGGGCAGCCACCAAATATTCAAACGTATGCTATTTTACTCGATCACTTATGCAAAAATGGAAAACTCGAAGAGGCAATGGCATTATTTCACGATATGGAAGAGAAAAAATTGCCACTCGACATTGTGATCTACAGTACCCTCATTGGTGGTATGTGTAAAGCTGGAAACCTTGCGGAGGCAAAAGATCTCTTTTTTAAATTACCGTTCAAAGGCATACAACATGATGTGTGGACGTATAACATAATGATCAATGGACTTCTTAGTGGAGGCCTCGTAGGTGAAGCTCTAAATTTGCACAGAGAAATGGAAAAAAAGAGGATGCGCTCCAGATGGATGCACTTATAACTTAATGATTTGTGGGCTTCTTCATAACGATGATATATATAGAGCATTGCAGTTTCAGGGTGAAATGGTGGAAAAGGGTTTCTTTGGAGACGCTTCAACTTGTGAGTTGTTTGTTGATTTGGTTTCTAAGGGTAAATTAGATCATTCCTTGCAACCCGTGGTTAAAAAGAGAGTATGAATAGTTTACGTTGTTCCACCATGGGATGATTAAGATATTGTACTGCATTTGTTCATATTTTTTTTTACATGATTTGTATGAATGGATATTTGGATTTTGTAGGTTTAAGGCCAAAATAGAAAGTTTCCCTTTTGATATGTATTAAATGCATTGATGTAAATGTATTTGGCCGGTTAAAAAATTTTATCTTCTGGAAATCGAGGGTTGTTTATTGTGTATACAGCTGAAAGCCAAAAGAAGAAAAATGAAGAAAAGAAGAATTAGGCTTTGTAAATTTTTGGCTTTTGTATCGTTTGGAAAGTTCTCTTTTTGAGTTTCTGAGGACATCTTGTCCTTTTCGTTTATAATTGGTTTAACAATCAAAAGGAGTTTTTCTTATCGAGAAGTATCTGTTGGAAAGTTGCAAAAGTTTTAACAGAAATTTGATGCATGATTGCATAAACAACTGAAGTACCGAACATTAGCGGGCTAAGTAAGTTTCCTTTGTGATCATTGATGATAAACAATACTTGATATATAAGATTTAAAACATTTTGCCTCCCTACATGATTTTAACCCTGTGGCTAGTGTGTTTTTAACCCATTACTTCTGCTTCATGTGTTCATTTCTCTTGTTGATTTTTTTTTTTTAATATTTTTTATCACTAGAGTGACTCAGATGAATTTGGTTCAGAGTGTGATTTGGACTTTATAAGAGATTTTGATTTTTGCATTTTTGCTGCCATTTTTTTTTTCTGGAGTTAACGTCTGTGAGATAATGTTTGAAATTGTTAAACATTTAGTGTTTGATTGAGTTCTGCCAGATTGAAAATTCCGTCCATTTTCTTTACCCATTTCCTTTGTTTTTTTATTTAAGCTTTAGCTCTTGGCAAAAAGTTAACCAACATGAAACGAAAACAATGAGAAATGAATGCATTAATATATCTTTCTTAGCAATCCTACAGTTCGTTTTCCTAGTGTTTGCTATGCATTTGAGGTTTTCTATCAACCTGGTCGCAGAGAATGGTGATAAGGATTCTGGTAAGATGCGTAAATATAGCATTGAACAGGATTGCTCAGATAGGCGTTTTGGCTGTCTTAGTAGTTTATTGCAGTGCATACATCATAGTATTTCTTAGGGTTGTAAGAGCAGAATGCTCCACTGATTGTAGTTGCCAAGTTGCAGATGATTGCTCACAGATTTGCGTAAGTTCTCCATCTCCTTATTTTTTTAGGCCTTCTTTTTTTTTTTTTGGATACTGATATTCAGCCGTATTCTTGGAATTCAATAGAAATCTAAAATTAAAATGACACGAAAAAGTGTCATGTGCTAATTAGTGATTTTCGTAAATGATTTTTAAGCCAGATATGCGTGAAAATGTGCAAAAGCAGTCACAAAATCTTACTGAGCAGCCGCAGGAGGTAAAGGAACATTTCTATGCATCCAGAAGTATTCCAATCCAGAGGACTGCTTGTGAAATTGACAAACTTAAAAACCGATCTGCTTTTCCAGACCCGCACTATGCTTGTGGGTTTGTTCGAGGACACCAACCATTTTACACCGACGAATGATCTGTTTTCTGTTGTGGATGCATCATTTGTGATCCTGCCTTTATGATGCCAATTTTCCAGCAAATACTGCGCAAACAGATGTAAGCTTACTTCTTCTTTCTCTTACTAAGTTCTGAGTTTTACTGTTTATAAATATTGGGATAGTTTAGAATAATATTCACATATTATTAGATACATTATCGGATGTATGTGTAAAGCAACCCCTCATTGGACGTTTGTGTAAAGCCGGAAATTAGATGCATTACATAAATTTGCATAGAGAAATGTAAGAAAAAGGATGCGCTCCAGACGAATGGACTTATAATTTAATGATCCGGGGGCTTATTCATAACAATGTTACATAAAGAGCATTGCAGTTTAAAGAAGAAATGGTGGCAAAAGGTTTCTCTGGTAATGCTTCAACTTGTGAGTTGTTTGTCGATTAGGTTTCTAAGGGTAAATTAGATCCTTCCTTGCAGCCACCGGTAAAAAGGAGCGAATGACTTCATCTGTTATTTTACTTTGGGAAGATCAAGATTGTGCTCCATTTGTTAATCCTATTTTGGATTACCTGATTTGCGTGACGGATGTGTTCTTGTTTAGTTTGGGCCCTACGAGTTTGAATCCTGACTTGAAAGTTTTCTTTTAATGTGTAATACATTTATAGACGTATGCGACTGTGTTTGGCCAGTAAAATTATTGTACACATCTGCCTTGAAAATTACTCAATTTTCAGTAGGATTGTTTATGGTGTTATGATTGATATCTTCCAACCAATAATAATAATTGCAAAAAAAAAAGAAAAAAAAGAAAAACTAAACTTTCGAAATCAAAGATTGTTTATTGAGTGTAAATTCTAATCTGAAAGACAAAAAAAGAACGTGTAAAAAATCGACGAATAGTTCCTGCAAAGCAATAGTCTGATTGTTTGTTAACTCGGGTGTTGTCCTGGCCACTTAAGTTTTGGTTGAAACAGAATGTTGCTTTACATGCTTGATGTTGCGCAAAAGCAATCCCATCAGGCCTTTTCCTTTTGTTATAAAGACTTAAGTTTATTAAATGAGTGGAGAGAGTCGAAGAGAAGAGTAAGGAAGAGCACTGAGCTTCTTATCGGCTGCCAATCCAGATGCTTGTTCCTGATATTGCCCCGGTCATCAAGGCTGATCAGCATTCACAGAGCCACGACATGCTTGCATTTGCAGCAGGCTGTGAGGCTTACCGTGCGGGTTTGTTTGAGGACACCAAACCGACCTTTGTGAAAATCCAAGCAAAGCTTGTCACAGCCTAAGGATGTCCAAGTAGCCAGTTTAAGCAGGCTATTTGCTGTGGTGATTTGGTCGAACTGCGAAATTTGTAGTAGTTTGAAAGTAGTTATTGTTGTATGTTTTTCTTGTCAACTGATTTATATGATATGCTTAGACAACGGTGGTGTGTTTCGTTTCGAAGAATAGGCGCTTCTTTTAATTCTAGATTTTTGTTCGTTGCCTAATTTAGGAGTTTGCAGCCATACTTGGTGTTAAATTACTCATTTTCGTCCAATTTTGGCTTGGTTTCTATTTGATTAAAAAATATGTAATAAAAGAAAATCCTTTTTAAGGTCAATGCAAGCCAATTTCCCCATAAGATATTTACCCTCCAGGGTAATTTGAAAAATTTTCCCATGTTTTACTGGTGGCCATTTCTATGTATCTTTTCATAGAAAGTATTCTTGTAGCATACTACTGAATGAAAATGTGAATCTTTTGCTTTTACACGGTCTAGTGGCAAGGCTTCTGTGCTCAAGTTCGTTAACAAAGGCTGGTTTTATGGGGTGATCCTCCAGTCTTGCAGTGACGATTTTGCTACGATGCCACTTGACTTTGGAGTGTGTTGTCTTAACATTATTTTAGGTTATTGCTGTAGAGGAAGAACGTAAATTTATTGGATAAATAGTTTATTTGGTTTTCCATTGAAAGAGTGAAAATTTTAAGGGGATATTTGATAAGCGTATTGTATTTGTATTACGTTTGGACGTAATGTATTGAATACAATTTGCATTTGGATGAAAAGTATTTGTATTACATTTGAATATTATGTGTATTTGATGAAAAATATTTAAATTATATTTAAATAATGAATAGTGATTGTATTAGATTTAAAATGTGATATGATTGATATTTATATAAAATATTTTTGTGTTTAGATGAAATTGCATTGTATTTAAATATAATACGAATGTAATATAATAAACAAATAAGGCATATTTCTCGCTTTGGGAACTAACCCTAGTTTGTTTCAACCTTTTTCCAATACTTCACATGTTTTTACTTAACCTTCCAACATTTTAATCTGAAATATACGAGAAGCAACATTTAAAATAATATGAAATGTTTCAAAATATTATCATTTGTAATGTTTAGAATTTTTACACAGAAATATGAGAAACAATATTTAAAATGATATGAAATATTTGAAAATATTATCATTTGCAATATTTAGAATTTTTTTAGAGAGAGAAAGTAACGTAGGAGGATCCACTGTGTCTTTGTTGGGAATTGGGCTGCCTTTTTGAGTCCTTGACAAAGAAGTGTTGAACGGCTTGTCGTTTTTGTTTCCTCATTTCCTTTCCACCAAATGCTACGTTTGTAACGCATGTTGGGAGCTAGGATTATAAGACCAAAGGGTTCCGTTGTGAGAGGAGGTATTGTATTATTGAGATTTGTAATGAAGCTCGAGCTTTGTTAATGAAATTCCTTCGAGATTGGGTTAGCCCCGACCAATCTCGATTGGTTGCATCGGAAAGGAAAGAGAGAGGGTGTTACATTACAAAATATATATATATATTATTATATGTGGGATGTGGGAATATTGATGTGATATTGTCATATGTGGTATCATTATAAAAAATATGTATATACATATATATATATATATCTAAGTGGTTTGCACGTGCATTTGAGAGAAACTAGTAGATCAGATAGAAATTATTAGGTACTATGAGAAAAAAAAATAATTGAGAAAAAAATGTTTCAAAATATAAAAAAAAAAAAAAAAGGGGGGGGGGGGGGGAAACAAAAAAAAAAAAGGACCACACATGGAAAAAAAATTGAAATGAAAGATAATATTATTTTAGAGGAACACAAGTAAAAAATACAAGAGTAATTGCATATTAGAGAGAAGCCGACAAATTAGATAGAAAACTAATTAGAAAGTAGAAATGAAATAATAATAGTTGAGAAAAAAATTTCAATACACTAAAAAAAAAATAAAGAAAAGGTTGGAAGAACACATGGAAAACAGGATCGACACAAGAAATATATGGAGGTGAAAAACAATTTTAATTTAGAAGATTACAAGAAAAATATTTTAGCCGTCACAAATTAAAAAAAAGGTTGGCAAATCATATAAAAAAATTAATTAGGAGGATATATGAGAAAATAGTAGTTAAGAGAATTGTACGAAAAAAAATTGTTTGAGTAGGGAAGCATTTAAGAAAAATTATTTCACTTGGGAAATAAAAGTTCAAAACAAAGAGAATTAAAAAACCAAGTAAAAAAAAAAAGGGTGAAAGACAAAAATAAATTTAACAGGACTATCAAGGGAAAAAAATATTTTATGATACAAATATAATTTAATAATAAATTTATATTTAATTATAAAATAAAACTTCGAATTTTTTATTTTTAAACTTTAAAAAATCCGAAAATTAAAATAAATGAGGTCAACAAAGAGTTCAGATTCCCTGTCACGCAACAAAAAGGCTACGGGTTTTATGAGTAAAAAGTGCAGTTACAAAAAGAGTGTCAGGGAGTGAAAGTTTGGAGGCTTGCAATTAATGAGAGCATGAGATAAGAAATGGAGGACAGAAAGAATCGAGAAAAGAAGGTACACACAAACCATCATAATTATTATTAGTAGTTGAATCACGTGGAATGTTTTGAAAAAAAAATTGATATGTATTAAAATTATTTAATATTTATTTTATAAATATAAGTATTAAAGCTTTATAGCATGGATTAATTTATTTTTTAATTGTATAAATCAATTATAATAATAATTATAATGTATTTTATCTTATGAAAGTTTAAAAAATCAAGCAAAAAAGAATGGATAATAAAAAAAAATCATCATTCACCGGCAAAATCATTGAGATCTCATCAGGTTTTTGATTTGGGGGGTGGAAAAGGTTGTGGTGGGGAGGGGGCTTGGGTTTGTTGTTTATTGGGGGAGGGGTGATCTCATTAGATCTTTGATATTGGTGGGGAGGTGGTCATCGATTTGGGGGGATGTCAACGCTGGGAGAGAGGAGAAAGGTTGGTTTTTTTTTAATCTTAGTCATTGATTAAAGGAGACATTTTCTTATTCTCTAATTTTTAATTTAGTATTAGTATTGTCAGAAAGAAATAACTGTGTAATCTAAGTTCTATGGAATAAATTTTATGCTGTAATTTCAACTATCCAACATATTGTAATAAAATTTTACACCATTTATAATTTGTACTTTGAGTTATAACTAAATTTAGTCATTTGTTTAATTGTTCAGAGTTGGAGCTAGAATAGCTGTCACCCTTTTATTTATTTGTTTATTTATTTTTAACTTTGACTCTACGGTTTAGATTATTTATTTTTAATCTGACAATTGTAAGTTGATTCAAAAACACTTGAAATTTCCTTTTATTTTTATTTTTTGGCTTTTAAGAAGAAATCATGGACTTGGCTTGTTTAGTGAAATTCTAAGATCACCTTTTTATACGTGACCACACACATATTATTTTTGTTTTCCCCCTTTAATTTTAAATTTCACATTAATCATGTAATGCGAAAAATTATAATTATTACATGTGAGAAAATTCAGTGTTCATGCATCATATTCATGGATAACTACTAATTAACAACAAATATTTAGCTTAGTTATAGAATATCTACAGCTAAATTTTCTAACGATATTAGAAATTTATGTTATAAATATTCTGGTCATTACGTCTAAACTAAAAAACTCAACTACAATCTATAGACGCGCAAGTAATCTTCATAAAGGAGAAGGCGTAGGCAAACTTGTCCAGAAAATAATACGAAATAATAAACAGGAACCAAGAAGGACAAGCCACCAACAAACTGCCCCAACGCAATATTGGACCAACTTAGTGTCCGTCTGGTTGTGATTTTAAAGATTTTTATTTTTTGTTGGAAAAAAATTATTTTAAAAAATATGTTTAGCAAAAAAAAAAAAAAAACTGTTTGGAGTTAAAAAAATATAAAATTAAAAAAAATTTTAAAAAAATTATCAATATTGATATTATTTCGTTATTCTCAAATTTCTATGCAATTTAAAAAAAAATTCATCTTATTTAGACTTGTATACATAAAGTTACAAACTTTTAAAGTTTTGAATTTAATATAACGTTTTAAAGATGTGAATAGTAAAAAATAATATGAGGTGGAAAAACGTTATTTTGAAAACATTTTTTTTAGCCCCCCAAACACCCATTCAATGTGAGGATTAGGGTTGAGTATTGTGTGGGTTTTTATAAATTTTCAACTTATCCAACGGGTGGGTTGAAAATTTTTTTTATCCACCCAAATAACTCAATATAAAAAATCAACCCACCTGATTATGGTTAGACTGGGTTGAGTTGGGTTGGGTGGGTTTGGTGGATGGTGTATTTTATTTAAAAATAATAATAATTGATACTAAAAAATCAACAACAAATAAAAAATTTTAGGGGAAAAAAAAGAATTAAACTAATGATATAGTTCTCAAAATAAATTCTATTACAGACTTTACGAAAACAAAAAAATTTCTAATATAATTTCATTAATAGTTGAATGTAAAATAAATATAAGTTATAAGAATCACCAAAAGGTACATGGATATTAAAATAATTAGTGGTATTTTTCATAAAATTACAAAAAATCGCATCTATATTGAATATCAAGTAATGTATTCTATATATTCAAATCATCTAAATCATACTTAGGGTTGAGTATCATTTAGCAAAAAAGTAAAAAAAGTAAGTGAGTAAATATTAAGTAGATTGGGTACTTGAATTTTTTCAACCCAACTAAGATTGGATTTGATAGATTGTGTAGGTTTGTTAGGTGATCACATTTTTTGTTCACCCCTAGTGAGAATGTTGGAGGAGTTTACTGATCTGAACTACAATTTGGCGCTCCAAAGCATTATTATACATACAAACTGACCCCCACACTAATTTCGATCTCGAAGATTATGGTTAATTTTATGAGTCATCCAAACTTTCTCATCCAAGTATTAAATACCAGGTGCATTCATAATTAACTTCTTACCAATGGCATACAAAAACTATTATGCAATATCAGATATATGTTCTGCATGATTGAACCTTCACCACTATATGCATTTTTTTTTCTTTGTTTAAATTTCTATATATTGCTTATGACGGGTCGATATGATCCTTTAGTTCTCATAAATCATGCCGTTGTAACCATGTCGACACTGCTATTTTTTTTAATACTTCAGGAAGTGTATGACTACGGAAATTAATTTCCACGTAGTATGCATGGTTTTTTTTTTTTTTAACTTATATTTGTCTATGTGATATATTTTTTCAACTATACTTTTTTTGTTTTTTACAAATTGAGTTAGGATGTTTTACTTCAAGGTTTGAATGACTATGAAAATTCATTTTCCATAAAAAAAAAAAAAAGCAGGATTTTTTTTTATACAGATTTTGTTTTGTGTTACATTTTTTATAATGTAGTTACATCTTTTTCAGATAGAGTTGCAATGTCGTATTTTAATTGACTCCATAACATAAATTATGGCTCTCCAAATTTAAAAAAAAAAAATTATTGAGAATTTACTAAAAAGTCCCCAATTGAATATACTATCAACTACTCGCAATAAAAAAATAAAGTCACCAAAGAAACTTTTCTGTGACGATCTTTTCTCCACATGCACACGGGAGTTATTTAACAAATATTCCACGTGATGGGGGTGATAATAGAAAAAGCAGCGCGTATGTATGTGTGTTTATATATATATATATATGTATATATAATATTTACCCTCATATTCTGCATTTTGTTACTAAACAGTAGTAGGAAGTGGTTATCTCTTTTCTCCAACTTGGGGTTGTCAAAATGGGAAAGCTATTCACTTTCCTTGTTGTTGTCTGCTTTTTCCCACTCTTTCGTGCAGGAATAGCCACATCTAGAAGGAGAACCAATGACGCTTCTTCTAAGGAGAACCACTTTGCTTAATTTGTGGTTCGAACCGAAATAAGTTATAACCAGTTTTCATTTTGTTTGATTTTGATATTTTTGGATTGTGTTGATGAATTGGTTGCTATCCTGATATTAAATCTTTTGAATTGCTAATGAAACATGACATTTGATTGCTTATGAAATCATGTGGTTGTTATGAATTTGTTTATAAGAAATTGAAAAGTGTATGGCCTGATTTGGCCATTTAGCACACCCAATTTTCGGAGTGAATTGAACTTTTCATATTTTAATACATTGGACTCGCGATAAGTTGAAATTTATGTTTTATGTATCACAAGAATCATATGATGTTTGTTTTGATTTTGAAATAAATGTTGATGTATGACTGTGATATAAAATTTAGGACATTTAGGATTCATGGTATTTATATATATTTCTAGTATTGTTGAATGTAATAAGGTTTTTGAGAAGGAAGTTTGGTACTTGATTAATGATTGGGTAGACAAGAGACATGGATGGGACCAGCGGACCCAACAGAGTGGTGGCAAACACTTGAGGTTGAAAAACCAAGATAATGAAAGTTATATTAAATGAAATAGAATACGAATAATATCTGAGATTGAAAAACCGGTATACGAAACCCCATATTATTCTTATTATTAGCTAATAATTATGACCAGGTTTCGAAAAACCATAGTCTATCGCTGTTAGTTAAGCATCAAACTCCAAAAGTCTTCAAAAGAATAAATTAAGGAAGACATGTGATTGAATTGAACAATTTATAAAATGATTGATTGCATTGGTCATATGATATGTATGTTTGTGCATGAGTTTCAATTTATTGAACTTTTAGCTCATTAGATTCTTATGAGATAGGTGAAGATGTATAGGTTTAGAGGTTGATTGAGTCTCTAGAGATGCTAGGCAAAGATTTGTTCATATTTTATGTTTTTTTTTTAAAACAGCTTTTATAGCACATTTTGAAAATTCGTTTTTTATTTTTGATTAAGCAATTCTGTGATGGTTATGTAAACAGATATATGTGAAACAATGGATATGACAATAGATTTTTTAATCAATGTTAATGTTGTATGTAAAAACAAGAAAGCAAAAATGCATTTCAAATTCTGTCTATGTCAAATATTTTGTACTAAAATCATAACACTCAAGTATCAAAGACAAGTTAACATCTCTTAACAAAAAAACCCAAACTTACAATGAGGACCCCCTCCCTCTAGCTACCCCTCCTTCTAGCAAACCCTTCCCCCTTATGGCCATCCTTTCTCTTTCTCTCTCGTGAGGTCTGTGTCTCCCTCTCAATCTGTTTCCTTCTGGGTCTCTCTCTTTCTCACCACCATGGATTCCGGCTTTCCAAATCTCTCCTTTGTGGAATCCATGGTTGGTTTACAGGGGCAGGCATGTGAAAAACTATAAAGTTCCGATGGTGGTAGGTTGTGATCAACAGAGATTCAGTAGGGGATGAGGCAAGACTGATAGGAGGGAGGGCTTGCAGGTGCTGGGGAAGGGTTGATAGCTGTGGGGGGAGGGGTTGTAGGTGTAGAGGAAGGGCTGTCGGGGACCAAAAAAGAAGAAGAAGAAGGAATTTTGTTTTAATATTTCTTTTTTGCAAACTTATGGATTAGTGTTCATTTTAGTTATTGTACATCTTTAAAATCTTAGACGTTAAAAATTCACCTAATGGTTTAAAATTTACCCTATCGATAGGGTATATAAAACGTACGAATGACAACTTTATCCACTAACCTGTTTACCCATAATGGCCCAATTTAAATGGGATGGGTAAAAACCTGATTTAAATGGAACGAGTTATAAACGGGACGGTTTTTTAAAACCTATGAGGGGTTTAGAGCGGGGACAAGTTTGGGGTTCCCCAACCGTGTTACCTGTCCCATTTAAAATTAATGTCTTTTTAAAATATATTTATATACATATTGTAATAAATGACATATATATGTATATAGTTTTAAATTTATAAAAAAAAAATTGACTATATTCATACGAAGAACATGCATGTACATATAAATTACCTTTGATATAATTTTTTTAAATAATTTTTTTAGATTTTTATGTGTTATGCATTTCTAAATGGGTTAACAGGAAAATCTTGAACCCACCTAGTAAAAATTTGCCTCAAATCCACTAATGTAAATAGGTATATAGGGCAGGAATGGTAAGTATTTCTTCTCACGGTTGGGTTAGCGATAAACCCATTCTATTCTGAACCCATCCTATTGCCATCCTTAATAAAACATACCCTATTATAGATTTTCCCCTTTTTATATATATTAGCTAGCACGTGTAAAATAAATAATGGAATTCTTTTGAAGTAAAAGTTCGTAATTTTATTAATTTTGAGATGAAAAAAAAAAGTCTTAGTTCTTTCATTTTTTTTAAGTAATAACAATTTGAAAAATAAATGCGTATTCTCAATTGTTTTTTCTAATAAGACTTTCCATTTACATAATTCTTTAAAAAAAAAAAACCTCTCAAAATTTAATAATTAGTTTACTTAAGAAATAAATTTATACCTTAAAAAACAATTAAATTTATAATATTCAAATCCCACTTTTTTTATTTTAAATCTTTTAATGAAAAATAGTTCACACAAATCATGCTTTCATTTATTAAAGATTTTAAATATTTAAATTAAAAAAAAAGTTTCAATTCCGTCATATTCTATGGCTTGTGATATATGTAAATAAATAAACAAACAATTAACATCAGAAATGCTACTATCAAAAGTTTTTGTAGGTAATTAGGTAAATGCAATAGACGTGATAGATTCATATGAACCGAAAAAAGTCAAAAAAACCAAAATCAAAATGAACGGCCAACAAAGATTTCACCGTTCCCCTGTCACCCATAAAAAAAATCTACGATTGCCACGGGTAAAAAGTGCAGTTACCAAAAGGAATGTTAGAGAGTGAAAGCTTAAAGGCTTGCATTTGATGAGAGCATGAGAGAAGAGTGGAGGGGAGAGAGAGAGAATCAAGAAAAGAAAGGAGGCGCAAACTGACATGAGGGATACAGAAAGGAAAAAGAAAAAGTGAAAGAAAACGACAAAAGAGTTGGACGAAATTTTTGAACATTATACGTGTTAAAACTATTTAATGTTTATTTTATAAACATAGATATTAAAGTTTTAAATGATATAATAATTTTTTAGGTTATTTCAAAATAATTCTATTAATAACAATTTCTGGGGAAAGATTGGGGTAAAGGTTAATTTATATACTCTATTAGTTGGATTTATTTTTTTACTGTTTAAATTTAATCAAATAAATCAAATATTGTTTATTATAATAATTATAATTTATCTTATTTCCTAGAAAATTTTTAAAAATAAGCAAAAAAAAAAAACGAAAACAAAAAAAATCTACTAGTGAAATTGATGGGACCTTATTAGGTCGTTGATGTTCGTGGGAGAGGTAATCTCGATTAAATCTGAACGATTTAAAAATGATTCATATTACAAATTGTAATAGGGTAAATAAATTTTCCTTTCTACAAACTTTCCCTAATTTTTGATATATCTATTCGGCTATTACAAGAAAAATTGAAAGTAATGCATATTAGAAATACATTTTTATAGGGACAAATTTGATTAAGAAAAAAATAAATTAAAACTTTTGATGAAAATAAAAAAATAAAAGAATAAAAAAGACAAACTTAGAGAAAGTTTAAAAGGGGAAAAAGGAGAAAAAATAAAAAGCAATAAAATGGAAGAAAGTAACAAATAAAAAAATTAATAAAAGTCGCCATTAGAAAAAGACAAAAATAACTTGACCAAATTTTGTAATAGTATTTTAAGGAACTTCGTACTTTTAATATAGTCATCATTTGGGACATACTTTGAATTTAAAAAATTAGATTAAATTATTTTTTTAAGTGCTTAAAGTTTGAATTTAACTTTTCAACTTAAATTTTAAAAATTTATAATTTTATATATATAAATCTAATATTATTTAAAAAAATTATATATAATTTTAATATAAACTAAACAAATTTAATATTAATATTTTTTTAATATATTTTAAATTTTTACACTTTTTTATTCAAATAATTTAAACCCATATATTAAATATAAATAATTCAACTCAATTTAAACCTAAAATTTTCATATCTCACCGACTTGTCAAATGCAATCATAATTATAGATAGAGTATAGATAGACAGAAATACACCTTTTTCTTGTGTTTGTTGTGTGGTGCAGCAAACGTGTGTTTTTTATATTATTATTTTTTATAGTTATCTTTTTATAATTATATATTTTTATATATTTTGTCAAATCACTCAACAATCTCACTTATCCAATTATCGACCCCTGGATTTTGTAGTTACCAATGGCATCTAAAAACTAATTTTATAACAGATCGGATACATATTTTTCATGACCAAACCTTCACCACTATATATATATATATATATATTTTTTTTTTCCCCTTAAATTTCTACGATATTTTATTTCTCATAAATCATGCCGTCGTAACTACGTTGACACTTATTTTGTCTTTTGTTTTCATACTTCAAGGAGTGTGTGACATGGAAATTCACTTCATATAGTAAACAGGTATTTTAACTTAAATTTATTTATGTAATATATTTTTTCAACTATATATATATATTTTGTCTTTTACAAACTGAGTTAGGATGTTTCATTTCTATTAGAACTAATATTGCTATTTTTCCTCATACTTCAACGTTGAATGACTATGAAAATTCATTTTCCATATAAAATACCCATTTTTTATACAGATTTTTTGTGTGTTACATTTTTTAAAATGTAGCTACATCTTTCTCAGATAGAGTTGCAATGTCTTACCTTAATCGATTCCATATCACAAAAAATGGCTCTCTAAATGTAAAATTAAAAGTTGGGAATTTACTAAAAACTCCCCAACTGAATATACCATCGACTACTTGCAATTAAAAATGTTACTAAATAAACATTTCTTTGACCACCTTTTCATCACATGCACGTGGCGTGGGGGGTGGGTGAGAGGGCGGCGCCGCTTCAGCGGGGGTGATGTAATAGAAAAAGAGCGCATGCACGTGCTTTATATATATATATATACATATTATGATACTTGTAATTTCAGGTTCCGTCTTTTGCGGCTAAACGATTGTTGGAAGTGGTTTCCTCTTCTCTCCAACTTGGGGTTGTTAAAATGGGAAAGCTATTCATTTTCCTTCTTGTTGTTTGCTTTTTCCCACTCTTTCATGGAGGAATAGCCACAGCTAGAAGAAGAACCAATGACGCTTCTTCGGAGGAATGGGGTTACGTTGAAGTCAGACCCAGTAAAGCCTTCAAAATACGTTCCTTTTTTTTTTTTTTTCTAATTATTAATTCTGTTTCTTTTTTATTTTTTATTTTTTTGGTGTTCTTGGGTTAACTTTTGGAAATTGGAATTGGGTTAACTTTTTTTTTTTTTTTTTTAACAGAAGCCCACATGTTCTGGTGGCTTTACAGAAGTCCCTACAGAGTTGAAGACTCCTCCAAGCCATGGCCAATCATTCTCTGGCTTCAAGGAGGACCTGTATGTTCTAACATATTACTTTTGGAACCATTCGCAATTTTTTCGTTTGTTTGTTTGTTTGTTTGTTTGTTTTTGGTGTTCAACACAACGACATAGAGATCAAACCTTTTTTTTTTTTTTTTTTGTGAATTCTTTGTATTTGCTTTAATAATTTTAAATGCCCAGATGATGTTTTGTATTGAAAAAGCCATATCAGTGATTACTTTAATTATTTTTTTTTTTTTTTTTTGGTGAGAAAAAGGGTACTTCAGGAGTTGGACTCGGTAATTTTTTAGAGATTGGACCTTTGGACACAAAGTTGAACCCAAGGAATTCAACTTGGCTGCATAAAGCAGATCTCTTGTTTGTTGTAAGTGAAAGCTTTACTTTGGTTAAGTAAGTTTCTTATTAGTTTGGTGCAAATGAATGAGTTGCGAGCATTTTTTTTTTTTTCAAGGACAACCCAGTTGGAACAGGATATAGTTTTGTGGAGGACTCAAGTCTGTTAGTGAAAACTGAGGAGGAAGCAGCTAATGATCTGACCACTTTGTTGGAGAAGCTTTTTAATGGGAATGAGAAACTCCAAAAGAGTCCTCTTTTCATTGTGGCCGAGTCTTATGGAGGCAAGTACGCAGTTACTCTTGGAGTATCAGTTCTGAAAGCCATTGAATCTGGGAAATTAAAACTCAAACTTGGAGGTAAAAAATTTCCAACTCTCTTCAGCCATTAGCCATTACTCTTGATGTTTTTAAGTACAACATTATCTAATTCTGTTTTTTGCTAGATCTAGTTGTCAAGGTACAATGTTTGATTCCATTTAATGTCTTGTGTTGTGATCACTGGAGATTTGGTTACACTTTGCAGGAGTGGCATTAGGGGACACTTGGATCTCGCCAGAAGATTTCGTGGTATGTTTAGATATTTTGATTGTCCGATGCGAAGGATCTGTTCTTTCTAGAAGCTTTTCTGACTTCTTAAATCTAAAAGTTACTTCTGAAAGTATTTGTTTGATTTTTCTAAAAAGCTTATAGCCACAAAAAATGCTTCACGTCAAAACTAGCAATATGGCTTTCGAAAAAAGCTTTTATAAATGGACATTAAAACTTGTTCAAAGTTTAAGTTAGACATTATAAATTTCATTTTAACATTTTCATTATCAACTAGAAAACTTTCACATTTTTAAAAATGTTATTCTCGCACATTTATTAAGTAATCGTAGCTTCTCTTCAACTAATTAAAAGCAAAAGTAAAAACTCTGCCGATTGAGTAGTAAAATAAATGACTAATAGAGTAAACGGGTACCTGTGAACCCTTGACGGGAAAAACCAACCAGTCCTCGTCAATATAAACGGGTTATGGGACAAGCATAGAGAGAATTTCAATGCATGGGTGGGTTGGCAAGAAGACAGACCACCCCACCCTGAATCTGTGATATTGCCATCTCTAGGTACAAAGAATACACACCAATAATTGATTGCCTCTATTATTTCTAAGGATTTTAAAATGTGATCCAATATGCATTTCTGCAGCTTTCATGGGGTCCACTTCTCAAAGACATCTCGCGGCTTGATGACAATGGATTGAAGAAAGCAAACAGGTTTGTGTTCAAAAATTTTTCCATTTTTGGTTTTTGGCCTATTTTGTTGAGATATAAACTATTATAAACCCAACCCCTTATAATATTAAGCTTTTGAGATAGATTGGTAAACTAACATATAAACCACGGTAGGAAAATCACAAAAGTCAATAGAAATTTTCAGAATCTAACAATGCCTATTTCATAAAACAGTGTGGCTGGGAGGATTCAGCAGCAAATTCGAGATGGTTATTTTTTGGATGCAGCCTCATCTTGGAGTGAACTTTTGCAACTGCTAACCTACAGCACCAATGGAATGGTATTAATTCCATCTTTTTGTGTGTATTTTCTTTTCCTGTAGCCTTTATGTTTCAATTTAACTTTCTAGTAATGGAGAACATAAATGAATTCCATATCCTTTTTGTGTTTTGGAACATTTTTCAGGACTTCTACAATTTTCTATTGGATTCAAGATCATTTTCAGCCTCATCTGTATTGAAACTCGAAATGTCAAAAAAGAAATCAATCAAGAGATACTCAAGATATCTCAGCATCTTGAGGGATTTACCAGTTGAGGCTGATGATCTTGATGGCTTGTTGAATGGCGCCATTAGAAGGAAGCTTCAGATTATCCCGGAAAACGTGAAGTGAGTATGGAAATTTGTCTAGTTTTTCACTAGAAAAGACTAGAGAACAGTGCAGCAAAGAAAAAAATAATAATATGGAAATGCCAACAAATTTTGTATCACTATTTTAATATCAATTGATTAAATAAATAAGTTGTCAATTTTTTTTTAATTTTAGAATGATAACATTTTAAACATTTTATTCATATAAGAATGATAAATCATTATATGTATTGGTATTAGAACATTATGTTAAGAGATAAGGAAGTAACTAAATTAATGAGTTGTTGATGTTGACAGATGGGTACCAAAGTCAGATAATGTGCGCGCAGCCCTACTAGGAGATTTCATGAAACCAAGGATTGATGAGGTAATTGACAAATTAAATCAGTAAAGCAATGAATTATTTTTCTGTGGAAAATCATAGCTTGTCTATAATGGGAAACATAAAACTTCCAAAATTGTCCGAATTTCATTGCTCCACTGAAAATTCCATCTGCCCCTGCTGTGCTCCAGCTTGGTAGTGCCCACTGCCTGTCCAGCGTAGATCCGTAGGATTTAACTGTGGACTTAAAAAGCCACCTGCAAAATGCTTTTTATGTCCAATCATCCGATAACTCCTGCATCTTATGTTTTACAGCGACTAGTAGCATAGAGTCAGCCGATGCTTACTTCTCATATACCTACTTTCTTTTCATGTACTTTTTTTAAAAAACATTTATTATTTTCTGCAGCGTCGAATTAAGATTTTCCAATTAATAATTGGTAATTTCCCACCATTTTTGTTCAGTCGAAAAGTATATTTTCCCTAGCTTAACTATGTTTGCTACTTGTCTTATTCCACTCTTCCTTTTTTTGTCTCTCAAGTTTGATGGGTCTTACAAATAAGGACATTAATAAAATTCATCTGAACTGTTCTCTCTTTCACACAGGTGGACCAACTCCTTGCTAAAGGGGTCAATGTCACAGTTTACACTGGCCAAGTAAGGTTTTTATGTCGCCATTTCAACAATCATTCCCTCTCTCGACATGTGTGTGTGTCTAAAGATCATATGTGGCCATGAAAATGTAACAAATATTATTATTACGTGTAAAAGAAATTTTCTTTATGAAGTATTAACTTTAAAAAAGGCATTTTAATTTATCTAAGAAATTTATTTGTCACATAAAAGAGTCAAATAGAGAAAATTAGATTCATTATTAATGAATTGTTAAACTAATTACATGCATATATATGTTATTTATTGTGTATATATACAAACACATGTGTGTGTCTATATATATATATATATGTACATGTATGTTTGAATGCTTCGTTCATATATATCTTGTGTGAATTAAGGAGTCCATTCCTCAGAAAATAGTTCGGATTTCATCTGGGGACCCCGCTTATGTTACATTATTGTTTTCTGCCTTTGGAAGTTCATTATTATTATTATTATTATTATTATTATTATTATTGCATTCTGATGTACATAACAGGAGGTGTTAAATTCCATTAAAAAACTGTCAAATAGGCAAAAACCATTTTATGTATGAGGGCAATTATTATAAAATGATTATGGTGACATATATTGGTTGGTAATTGCAGCTTGATGTCGCTTGTTCAGTCAGGGGGGCTGAAGCTTGGGTTAAGAAGCTCAAGTACTCTCTCTCTCTCTCTTTCTATATATATATATATATATATGGGTATACTTCTTTAATTCTGCAGCCAGATTTGTAATTATATTTGTACATTATTATAACAATCAGTTGACTCAATTGTGATATTTTTTTATTGATACTTGTATTTTGCATCAATAATAGCTAAATAATACAATGTTACACACAACCTTACATAAAATTACAAGTAAGTCAGTTAGTTATTACAAGTTGTTTGTTAAAAGTTTTAATAGTCAGCCCTATCTACCTATCAGAATAGAGTATTACGAATGTATGTTATACATATTTATGTGTGTGTGGGTGTTTGGCAGAAGCGCACAAGTGTTTTACTTATCATAATATTATTACATGTGGTTTTAATAGGTGGGAAGGACTCGAAACATTTTTGAAAAAGGATAGAAATCCTATCTATTTTGCAAATGAAAGACCCACAAAAGGGTTTTTCAGATCATACAAGAACCTCCACTTCTACTGGATTCTAGGAGCAGGACATTTTGTAAGTCCACTACCTCAAATTATTTTGTTTGCGTTTTTTTTCATGCTACGAAATCGTCCTATTCATCGCCGTATTTGCTTTTGAAACACATAGTTATGATAACGTAATCCATTTAAAAATAAAAGAAATGACTGATGAAAATAAGCAATACAAATATATATATATATATAGTTAGAGCAAATATTTAGTATTAGGAACTACATATTATGTGACATTTGCAACTTTCTACTCTAAAACTGGTAACAACTAGTTGATTTACTGTTAATGTCATGCCTACAAAATTGTTAGTGATAATATATATTCAAATATTGGTATAAAGTATAAATATTACTGAAAAATATTATATATGAATCACTTGATTAATACAATATAACATAAGTTATTTTATAATTGGCTTATGAGAGGGATATCGTATAACATCCTTTCCTATATGTGTATATATATATATGTATATACTTAATAATAATTACTATAATTATAATAGTTAAGATATCATGATCATTATAATTATCTATAATTATCACTTATGGGCTAGCTATTTACATAAAGCATTCTATAAGCATTGCATTTAAGTGCAATGCAATAAATGCAATACTCATTTGAATGTTCAATATATATATTATATTTGAATGCAATATATGTTTGAGTTATTAGTGAAAAAATAGAGTAATTTCATAAAACAAATTATCTAATTAATTAGTTGAAATTATATAATAAATTACCTAATTAGTCGAAATTATCATGTTACTACAAATATTAAAATCTATGTTATATTTTTAAGTTGCATGTTTAACTGAAAGCATAGAAAGAGAGGTATTTTGTTTAGCCTGTTAGGAATGAAGGAATACTATCAATTAAGTGAATAGCATTTTAAGCAATCAAGTAATATTATTTTAGTAATTTAAAATTGAGTAGAGATAAATTTGACTACATACAAAAAAATCTTTCCATTTTTATCAGTAATTGTAGGACCAATACTTTTTTTTTTTACCTACTTTTTTTCCCTTCTCTATTCTCAACTAGTAAACATTCTCCAATTCCATTTTCTCCTTAAAAATTAAAAAAAAATTCTTTATTTTATTCTATTTTTCCTTTTGTTTTTTAAGTGTTTTATGACCGTGTGGAAACTTATAAATTTCCCCCTTTCTGTGTAAGTTTTGTCTTGCTGCTATAAGTGTAGAAAAGCGTATGTAATTACAGTAATCATTTAAAGTTCTTCTCCTCTATCAAGCATACTAAGTTAAGGTTAGGTAAATTTTAATTAGGTATTTCCCGTTTTATTGATAGAATTTTTCTTTTTTTTTTTTGGCTGGAAAATATATATATATAAATATATATGGTGTTAGGTTGAAAGAAGCTCCAAGTGGGGTCATGTTAGCCCACAACATGAAAAATCTGAGTTCGCCATGGCACAGCAATGCATGGCTGATAGGTCACATGCCTTTTTCCTTTTAAGGGCTTGTTTAGTGCACAGGATTAAAGAGCATAGGATTAGATTAGATTTGAATCATTTGTTTAGTGAAAATTTTTAAAAACCCAGATCAGATAAGTTCATAATTTAATTCTTTTGTACGGATTATTAAATCATTTCTTTTCTTGTATATTCAAATTTAATCTTTTAATATTATTCTATTTAATATAGTCTTATTCAGTATATCAAATGAACCTGGGTACATCGGAAAGGTGTGATAGTGACAATTACACATGATACTAATACTTTTGTCCCCAGCACCGTCAGCATCTTGTTCACTTTCTACTCTCTGTCTTCTTGCACCCTCTCCAGCTCAAGGATGAAAATATTGATATCTATGAAAATATCAAGTTTTAGGATTTATGAAGATATTGACGAATATTCACCTCTTGAAAAAATGTAGAATTCTCAAATTTTAATTTGTATTTTCACTGATTTTGCAGGTACCCATTGATCAGCCCTGGCTTGCATTAACCATGGCTGGTCACATTACAAACTCTCCAGGGTAAATATTGTATTATTTACAGAAGATTCAAAGTCACCAAAATAAAGAAAACACTGAAACGAATTGACGAGAAGGTACAAATGCAGGGTTGCAGGTAAAGCAATTACGATGGGAGACGCTCGGAGAGATATATAGATGGACGAGAAAGGTGAACGACATAGTTTCCAATTTTATTCCTTTTTTTTCTTTCTTTCTTTTTGGAAGGAAAAAAAAAATAAAGAGACAATTATTTTGTGGAAAAATCTATTTTGTTAGTTTATTTGCTTAATAAAGAGCAATCGGTCTATTAAGATTGATTGTAAACGTCTCTAACGAATAACAATGAATTTCAGAATTTAATTCAAGCAGTGTTTTTTTTTTTTTTTTATTGTTTCCTTCCTTAAGGATGCCCCAGTTTCCTGTTTCTCCCTTTTTCTTCATTTGCAGTCATATATATGTGTGTTTGTAGGGAAGTTTTCTACCACTTTTCCGGTCGGACGGTCGCTAGATTGTAAATTATACATGTTTATATATATATATTAATTTTTGAGAGAAAAGATAGAAAATGACAGCAGATTCAAACTAAAATTTTTTAAATTTTCGGTTTTATCCCCCATTCATCTTCGCTCTCTACCTGGAAAAGTTGCCGGCGCAATCGTAATATTTAATTCTCCCACTCCTGTCAGTCCTACCGTCGTAAGGACGATTGAGGGACGACGAACTCGCGAAGCACATCGTCCGTCTGATCAGGATCCGAATCGTAGTTTGGATTGTTGTCGCCGCCGCGAGCATGCCAGATCTCCAATGCCATTGTCACCATAGGTGACGGATCTTCACCAGTGAGGACTCCCACGATGACGGGGCTGCAGCTCGAGACCGTAATGGTGTTGTCTTTGTCTGCAAGCTTTGGCGAGCGTCGGTGTCTAAAAAAATCTCGCAATAGAGAGGAGGTTGACGGCGATAGAATCGCGATCTCTCGTTGTGGTTGATCGGAATTGCAATAGATTCGCACGAAGTCTGGTCTCCTTCTCCGGCGGCGAGGGAGTTGCGGCTGAGGTGTTGTTGGGATCTGGTTTCAATTTAGAGGGTGTTTTTAGGGTTTTTATGAAAGTAGGGATTTTTAAGAAAATACCAAAATATATTTACTAAGTAAATCCGAATTTACTGTATTTAAAATATGAGTATAACTAATAAATCCAAATATTTATTATGTAAATTCTATATTTATTTTGTAAATCCAAAATTTTCCATTGTTTTTTATATATGAGTACATTCAGTAAATCTAAATTTTACTGTGTAAATTTGATATTTATTTTGTAAATTCAAATATTTCCATTCTTTATGAAGAATGAGTATATCTAGTAAATCCAAATATTTTACATGTAAATACTTTTATTTACTTTGTTTATAAAAATTTTAAGAAATTTAGTAAATAAAAGAAATTTCTCTATAAATCCAATATTTACATGTAAATATATTGTAAATATATTATATACTCGATAAATCCATTAATTAATATTTTCATGTAAATCTAATAATGGTTCAAATATCTTTCATATTTACCAATTTAAAAGTTTTTTAAATAGAAAATCCTGTTATTTTGAGTAAAAATCCCATAGTTTTATGAAAACACAAAAAAATCATTATTCATTTACCCCATAGTAAACATTAATTCATCCATCGCCCACCCTCGCTCAGGTTGAAGAAAGGACCTGCTCATGACGAAGGGAGTAATCGGACGGAGGGGGTGTCTAGACAGAGAAATTGTTGACTACACTACCCAGAAAATAAAAGACAGAGAGAGAGAGGGGAAATCTAGAGAGAAGCCTAGGTGGTGGAAAGAAAGAATGGTTGAGGCTGTTGAAAATTGGGGGGAAAGAGAGACAGAAAATCCGAAGAGATGCCTAGATGGTAGACTATTGAAAAATTGGCCAAATTAAAAATTGATTTTAGCATGGTTGATGTGGCAAAATGAGTGGAGAATAATTGAGCAAGGTGGAACTTTTATAGCTTCACACTTTGGAGTTTTCTCAATAACCACATGTTTCAAGCTTAATTTTAGACCACATATTTAGTGTATTCTAGACCACAAATTTAGTGCATTTTAGATCACACAAATCTTGTAGTTGTGCAGCTTGATGGAGGCCAATAAATACCATGAGTTTTCTCTCTTATAAACCAATCAAAAACAAGCATTCAAAATTCATTGGTTAGAAGTGTTTAGGCTTCTTGTTTTTTACCATATTTATTTCTATGTGTGGTCTGTAGCATAACATTAGGAGTGTTTAGTAGTAAAGGAATTTGTGTAAGTGCTTGGGAGACTCTTCGTTGCTTTTGGGTTGAATGAATAGTCTATGTATTTGTATGTTTAACAAGTTTTTACATGGTGGATTTTTTTTATGACAAAAAAAAAAAAAAAGATAGAGAGAGAGAGAGAGTCAATGCATGTGGTTTTTCTCCAGTTTGGGAGTTTTCTACATAAATCCCTGTGTTTTGGTGATTGTGTTCCTATTAATTTCTATAGTGTTTGATATATATGTTAAGCCAAGTACCTAGTCATGGTCATAGGAATCCCAATTTCCTAACAAACTAGTATCAGAGTAACAGATTCATAGTGTGATTATGTGGATATATACGATCTGAGTAAGTTCTATTTAAAGAGATTGGGTTTTAAAAGGGACCGTGATGACCCCTTTAATTGTCCTGAAAACTCCCTTACTAAAATTCTATCTAAGGAGTCTGGTTTTTTAAAAGGGCCATTGTTACCCTTTCAATCTTTCATGAAAACTTAGTGCATGCTATTCATAATTACTACACAGTTGCTATTAATCAAGCTAGGAGTGCAAAGCAAAAACGTCGTAGTTTTCAAATCCTGTAAGATTTGATGTGGAGAAATTTGATGGAAGGATTAACCTTGGCTTGTGGCAAGTGCAAGTCAAGGATATGCTAATATAATCCGGGTTACACAGGGCCTTGAAGGGAAGACAATGTTCGGTTTCTAGTAACGATTCTAGTATGAAATCCATTTTTAGCAAAGATTTTGAAAAATCCAGTATAATCAATGAAAATTAGGAAGATCTTGATTTGAGAGCTGCGAGCACAATTCATCTGTGTTTGGCCAAGAATGCCCTTGCAAATGTGCATGGAATTTTCACAAGCCAAAGAGAGCTGAGAGAAGCTTGAAGAGTTTTACCAAGGTATCTCAAATTAGTTGTACCTAGAGGAATAGTTTTGCACATGCGTACGGATGAAGGCTCGAAAATCTAAGATTATCTAAATTTTCTCAATTGTATCGTCTCTGAACTAGAGGCTATCGGAGTTAAAATAGCTGATGATGATAAAGTGTTAAGACTCATTTGGTCTCTTCCACCTTCTTATGAGCACAGGAAGCCTATTCGATGTATGGGAAGGAGACTACGATTCTTGTAGATGTTACCCGGAAACTCCTTTCTCAGGAGAAAAGGCTGAGGAATGGAGATCATTCTTCATCAGATGACTGAGCATTGGTAGCTAACAATAGGAAGAAGCAGAACTCCAAGATGAATAATGTTGTTTGCTTGGGGTGTAGACAATCTGGGAACATATAGAGAAATTGTCGAGGCAGAGCAAGTTTGGCAAGAAGCTCCGAGGCTGAACCTAACAGTGTATCCAATGAGGACAGTGCAGATATCCTTTGAGAAGGACAAGGACATCCCCATGGCATGTCATTAGACGCCATGGAGTAGGATGTCACTGTTAGTAGATTCACAATTGCACATGAGCATTGGTTTGGCGGTGTATGCAAGGTGTGTGGTGGAACGGATGTCAATGACTTATGAACTTTCAGAAAAGCTAAATATGGAAGTTGCACCATAATTATCAACTAGGTTTTTTAAACGTGTGCTGAAATAAAATTATTAGAATTGGTAAAATTGAAAGCATATAATTTATTTTGAAGGAAAAAAAATACATATACTATAATTTATCTATCTTTTAAAAGCCTATTATATGTTTCAATAGTACTTTCTAATTATACTATATGATATGATTTCGTTTTGTTTACATTATGCAAAAAGAAAAAAAAAAAAAACAGGAACACACGTTTCTCATCTCCACGAAGACCTTTCTGTTTGCTTGGGCTTTACTCGGTAATATTTTATAGAAGCTAAAAGATTACATTGTTCAGGTGAACCAAATTTCTAAGTTTCATCTTTTCCTCCTTTTCTAAATAAAAATTTTTTGTCTCCTATCAAAATACCATTTTACTTCTTTTTCTTTCGTAAAAGCCAAAAAGATGGCATTGCTCAAGAAAATGTTTGATCGAATAAATTTATAGGATCGAAATCAAGCTCTAACTCCTGAAATTTCTCTTGCAAATCTATGATAATTTCATGTTTTATGATGTCACATAAATAGCTTGCCATGAACTGAAGACAAAGTTGACAAAAGTTAGAGAACTCTTGTGGAATTGATCAGATCTATATGCTTGTAACTTGGACGTCTAAAAACTACTCTGAATTGATGTAAACTCATTGTTTTAGTTCTCCTCCTCGGAATTCGGATATATATATCATTAAATAAAAATTTTATCCAAAAATTACATTTCATGTTATATAACAAACTGATATAAGAAGATATACAACCTTTAGCTCATCTATGCTTACATCATTGCGAGTTTGCGTAGAATCAAATTATCACCAAATATACAAAACTCCAAAAAAAGAAAAATGGATTAAGATAAAAAGTAAATAAATCGATGTAGTGTAAAAAAGGAGGAAAGAATAAAGAGAGGAACCACATGTGGGGTTAATTATCAGAAGCTATGCAGGCTCATTCAATCTTTTCTAATATTTCGAACCTGGCTTTCCTTTTCCAACCTTTCATCGAGGCAACGAGGTTTATCAGCCCCACAATCTGGTTTCTTGTGTATTCCTGCATAAAAAGAGGTATTTAGTTGTTGAATGATGTAACATAATCAAGAGAGTTCAGTACGTGAAGTCAGTAAAAGTACAGGCTTTTGGGAATGAAATTTCATACCGGGTGGGCACGGGACCAGTGCACAAATTCAGTTTCAGGAAGGTAGTAAGCCTGTTTGAAAGCGGAAAAGACAGAATGATAGTAAGCAATCATCAAAATACCTAATTTTACACATTATTATACCGATGGCATATCATACCAAACAGATTGAGATCCTTGCACAATATAATTTCCTAATAAACACTCAATATATCATAAGTGCTTGTGTGCTACCTTAATGAAGGTTTCAACCATTTGTAACTTGGGCTTCACATTTACAGTGACAATATGTTGCAGGCCATTGATTAAGACCTGAGAGGAAAAATAAACCCCTTATACTTGAACATGATCAAGACGCAAAAGAGTTCAAAAAGAAAAAGAAACCTGAAGATCCAGTGACATGAGAGCCCGCCCTTCATCAGTACACCTCTTCACGCGTGACAGACCCTCAACAAGCGTTTCAGCAATGATTTCAATTCCATATTCTGAAAGGAGGTCTTGAATCTACACACATATCATTCCAAGTATAACGCTCATAAATAAGTTCTTCACTAGAATCAGGATAAGATAATACGTGCTTTTAGAGAGAGAGAGAGAATGTTGCTGAGATACAAACCAAGTGGTGGCTCAAAAAAAAAAAAATCTGAAAAAAAAAAAATCCATGCAAATTATTTAAGTCAAACATAACATGGCAAGCATGAGAATATTAATAAGGCTCTTTACCTCCTTTCGAATTCCACCATGAACGAGCCTCGTCTTATAATGCTTAAATTCTCCCAGCAACAAATCAACGTACCTATTGAGTCGATAACTCATGTCATAAAGCATGCCAATTGCACATGCAAACTTGCTAAACAAGCAGAAATTCAGGAGCACATATTCTTGAACTATTAAAGCTCAAGGCATGATGAAATTGAAAGGCTTGCACATAAATTCACAGATCATAAAGACAACAATCGGCCCCCTTATGGTTACAGGTAAAGGGGAAAAGGAGGGCAAGAAAGAACAAGGAAAATAAAAGGCAATCAAACCACCTTCAACTACATGTAATGCACAAATCCCTCCTACTATAGTATGTCCATCTTAAAGGCCTAAAACAAAAGGTTACCAGTAACTATATATAAATTTAAGGAGGTCAGACTAGAGTCGAAAATTGTTGCGGTAGGAAAGTTTTCTTCCAAGCTGAGCAAGCACCTTTGGCTGCTCCGTAACTGATTGAACAAACCAGTTTGCATTAATTTTTTCTCGAAAGGTTCCCATATATTGGTTTAAAGCTCTGAAAGCCAACAGGCAACATTAATAGTTTTGCCTTTGGGGTCGCTTTGAAATTTGAATGCCCAACTATGAAGTAAACTGAAAATATAGGTCAAATATATCTATGACAGTTCTGTGCCTTTATTTTTCCCATCCCAAACAAATAATGCTAGAAACTTATACTTTCCTCTCTTTTCTCCTTGCTGCACAAATAGGGAATTAAAAAAATAAATAAACAACAAAATAATAAGAAACATCCTTTATTGATATTGAAAACAGAACAAAGAAGATGACGACAAGGGTCCTCAAGAACACAAAAAACAGCAAGGAAACAAATTACGGTAGTGTTCGGTAGTGGTTTTGAAATGTTTTCCGTTTTCAAAAAGCTGAAAATGAGAATGTTTTGAAAACTGTGTTGAGATCATTTCTGAAATTGTATTTAGTTATGTTTTATAAGTGCATATTCTAAAACACATAAAATGAAATTTTGTTTGGTTATATATTTTGAAAACCCATTTTACACATGAATATCTTATAAAAACATATTTATTTTTAATTTTTAAAAAATAACAAAAAATAAATTATTAGTCATAATAATAATAATAAAAAAAAAAAAACTTTGGTGATAGGTTTTGCAACGAGGGATAGGGGTGGAAGATATTGGTGGTTTAAACTCTAGGTGGTGGTGACGATGAGATTTAGGTCATAAGTCAATAGTTATCGTCACAAAGAGACCGTCATCATCCTCGTTAGTCCATGGTCGTCATCCTTCATCGTAGATGGATGCCATTATTAGACATGATCATCATTACCGCTACACAGGCAGAAAAAGAAAAAGATAGAGAGAGAGGAGATGGAGGGAGAAAACAAAACAAAAAATAAAAAAAAATTTTCATTTTCCAAAAACCTAAAAAAACAACATAATTGAAAACGACGTTTTCGAAATAGTTTTGAAAACATTGAATAAACAAACGCTGGGGGCGTTTGTTTTTGTGCTTGAGAATGATTTTCTATTTTCAAAAACACAGAAAATGAAAATGGTTTCAAAATAGCGTTTGTTTATTTAACGTTTTCAAAATCGTTTCGAAAACACCGTTTTCAATTATGTTGTTTTTTTGAGTTTTTTGAAAACGAAAAAAAGTTATTTTCACTTTTTGTTTTCATTTCCAAAAAATATTGTGTTTTTTGAAAATGAAATAGGTTTTGAAAAAATATAACCAAACAAAATTTCATTTTTATGTTTTTCAAAATATACACTTAGAAAATATAACCAAACACGGTTTCAGAAATGATCTTAATACAGTTTTCAATTTTTTTGAAAACAGAAAACATTTCAAAAACAATACCAAGCGCTATCGCTATTTTGGAACCGTTTTCATTTTCTATATTTTTGAAAATGGAAAATCATTCTTGAAAACCAAAAAAAAAAAAAACGCCCCCTAAGTAACTAGCATTCCTAATTTCTCAGTATTCCCTCCCTCTCTCCTTCCCCCTGGCAGCACCCATAGCTCCTATTTCGCCAACATGCAAACCAAGCAAGGTTACAAATCGACAACCTTTTATTATGTATATAACTAATAGTTGGTGGAAGGAACATATGCACCGACACAAACAACGAGGGATCAGGCAATATTGCAGGTCTACAGATCAAGAATTTGAAAACTAAATTAATCAAGCAGATCAAAGCTTAACGCTAAGGAAACTGACCCATTATGCTCAAGTCCTAGCTCTTTTACTTCCCATTTTGCATTGGAAATCCGATCGACATATCTGCAAATACAAATTAACGTGGAACAGAAGTATTAATATGCCATAATATGTAACAATCTAGTCTTTGTTTCAGATTAGTTGGTTTAGGACTTTCTTTCTATTAGGCTGAAGATTCCTTGTCCACTAGCCTGTTTTCGTGTTTTGTGCATTTTTTCATTACAACATGATTTTCTGATCCTACTAAAAAATTATATTAAAAAAAAAAATAAAAGACAAGAAGACAAGATGCTAACAGCCACGATTGACAATCTCGAGCTATTTCTTCTTTTTTTCTAAATAAGAAAAAACAAATTTAATAACCAAGTAAAGTAAAAGTAAAGCAGAGGACAAGGAGTCCAAATAAAAAAACACCACCAAAAACAAAATAAAACAAAAACAGACAACACCAAGAACAAGAAACACCCAAACTTTGTGTCAAAACCTAGGAAAAAAACCGTTACAAAATTACATCCCAGCCCTCAGTAAATCAGAAAAGTAAGTTTCTATAGTCCTTGCTCTTGCAAACTGAAAAAGCTACCCAAAGTTCAACTCTTTCACAAATCTTCCCACTAAAAGATATTAGAAGGAAAAGAATGTAAAGCCTTAGGCTGTATTTTTCTGAATAATCTTCACATTTTTACAGAGTAAATACACGGCTATATGTAGTTGAAATCAGGACAAACCTCCTTCAATTCTATTACCTAAAATAGACTCTCCAAATCAGGAATTACAGGAATATATACAGCTATCAATTATAAATTAACCAAATATAGACTGACTAATAATGGACCCTATTATACATGGTAATTCTAACACTCCCCCTCAAGCTTGACTATAGATGTTAGACAGTCCAAGCTTGTCAATCAACCTTTCAAACTCCGGTTTCCATAGGCTCTTCGTTAGAATATCTGCAACTTGACTAGCGGTCGGAACATAAACGATACACACCGTTCCATCTTCGATTTTCTCTTTGATAAAGTGACGATCCACTTCAACATGTTTTGTTCTATCATGATGAACTGGATTATGTGAGATACTGATCGCCGCCTTGTTATCACAAAAAATCTTCAATGGTTCTTGAGTTGTCTGCTTCAATTCAACCAACAACCTTTTTAACCACAAGATTTCACAAAGACCATGAGCCAAAGATCTCAATTCTGCTTCAGCACTGCTTCTAGCAACCACAGACTGCTTCTTACTCCTCCAAGTAACAAGATTTCCCCAAACAAAAGAGCAATACCCAGACGTAGACCTCCTATCTGTTATAGATCCTGCCCAGTCTGCATCAATGAAGGCTTCTATACCCCGCTTAGAGGTTTTCCTGAACATTAAACCTCTTCCAGGAGTTCCCTTTAGATACCTCAAAATGCGATTTACAGCTCCCATATGTTCTTCTGTTGGTGCATGCATGAATTGACTCACATAGCTGACTGCAAAACCTATGTCTGGTCTTGTGTGTGCCAAATAAATTAGTTTACCAACAAGCCTCTGAAATCTTCCCCGATCAACCGGATGACACCCCTCTTGATTATTAAGTTTGATATTGGGATCCATGGGTGTTTCAGCAGGTTTACACCCTAGCAAACCTGTTTCTTGTAGCAAGTCTAGGACATATTTCCTTTGTGATACTGAGATACCTTCTCGGTTTCTAGCAATTTCCATTCCTAGGAAATATTTGAGTCTCCCTAGATCCTTCATCTCAAATTCTAGTGCTAACCCTTTCTTTACTCGAGCAATTTCTTCCAAATCGTCTCCTGTCAGAATAATATCATCCACATAGACTATTAAGATAGTTACCTTACCTTCCTTATGCTTGAAGAATAAGGTATGATCTGCCTGTGCTTGAGTATATCCTTGTCTTTTAATAGCTTTCATAAATCGATCGAACCAAGCTCGAGGAGATTGCTTTAGTCCATACAGAGACTTACGCAATTTAACGACCAAACTATGGTTCCCTTGACCGAATCCAGGAGGGAAATCCATGTAGACGTCTTCTTCAAGATCTCCATTTAGGAAGGCATTCTTCACGTCTAACTGCTGCAAAGGCCAATCTAGATTAACTGCAAGAGACAAAAGAACACGAACTGTATTAATCTTTGCTACAGGAGCAAAGGTCTCCTGATAATCCACACCACACGTTTGCGTGTACCCCTTAGCAACTAGTCTGGCCTTGTATAGTTCAATGGTACCATCTGATTTGTACTTAATGGTAAAGACCCATTTACACCCAATTACAGCTTTATCTTTTGGTTTCTCAACAATGTCCCATGTTCTATTTTTTTCAAGAGCTCGTATCTCTTCTAATATCGCCCCCTTCCATTCTGGTTTCCTCATTGCTTCCCCCACAGTCTGGGGTATTTCTTCCTTTGATAGGTTTGTGACAAGAGTCCGCATTTCACCTGAAAGCTTCCTGTAGCCAACAAAGTCAGAGATTGGATGCTTCGTGCAAGTTCTTATTCCCTTTTTCAAACCACCAGAAAACTCCAATTCTTGCTCTTCCGGACGAGAATCCAAGGCAGAAGATTGGTAGTGAGAAGTCGTTACTGCCTTTGGCTGATTTCGAAATTTCTTCCTCGAATAAGTCAAGACTTCAGGAGGTTTTTTGGTAGGTGTATGACTGGACTCACGACTTACACTTTCATCTCCCTTTTTTTCGATTTTTTCCGAATTCTGGTCGATTTGTTGTGGAAGGTTTTGTTTGGATAGAGGCACTAAACTTGGGGTTGAGGAAGATTGACCTTGACTAGACGTTATTTCCGGAATTGATGGTAAGGGATTTTCTGGTATTTTTGGACCATGAGTTGGCAAATTACTTGGTGAAAAAATAGGAGAAATTTCCTGATTTGGTGGTGAAGAGATTTCGAGTAATTTTGGGTCATGAGTTGGCAGGCCACAAGCTGTGGGTTCCCAAAAATATTCATGAATTATATTTTCCCCATTTAAATCAGGATCTTTCCCTATCTCCAAGACTTTGGTATTTCCAAATTTGAAATATTCCCAAAAATTTGTGTCATTGCCACTCTCCCCCTGAGACAAATTTGTCCTTTTATAAAAAGGCTGCTCTTCGAAAAAAGTAACATCAACAGAGGTGATGTATTTGCGTTTTTCTGGACTATAACACCGAAATCCTTTTTGGTGGAATGAATAACCAAGAAAGACACAACGAAGAGCACGAGGATCAAGTTTTGATCGACCCTGACTCGGAACATGGACAAAGGCGACACACCCAAACACACGAGACTCAAGAGCGGAAAAGGTTCGGTATTGTGGAAATGAAGTAGAGAGGTGGTCAAGAGGTGTTTTGAAATTTAGACTTTTGGAGGGAAGGCGATTAATAAGATAGCAAGCGGTGAGAATAGCGTCTCCCCAAAAATGTTTCGGGACATTTGTTGAAAACATAATGGACCGGGCAACCTCAAGCAAGTGTCTATTTTTACGTTCAGCAACACCATTCTGTTTTGGTGTGTCAATACATGAGCTTTGGTGTAATATACCCTGTACAGCAAAAAAATCCCCAAGAATAGAATTAAAGTACTCCGTACCATTGTCCGTACGAAGCATTTTAATTTTGATATTGAATTGCATTTGGATCATTTGATAAAAGTTCTTGAAGACTTTGGAGGCATCGGATTTTTCTTTCAATATATAAACCCATGTTACACGTGTATGATCATCAATGAACGTTATAAACCATTTTTGAGAGGATATAGTATGGATACGTGAGGGACCCCAAATATCACTATGAATCATAGTGAAAGGAGTGGAGGGACGGTAGTTTTGAGAAGGCAAGAATCGTCGAGTGTGTTTGGCCATTTGACAAATTTCACATTGAAACGACAAATCTTTATTTTTAAATAAGTGCGGGTACAGACTCCTCATATAATGAAAGCTTGGATGACCAAGACGAAAATGTAATAACAGAATTTGCTTATGAATGGAAACTGACGACAAACAAGTGGGTTGGACACCTTGACTTATTGATGAAGACAAATTCAAAAACAGGTAAAGACCACTCACGACATTAGCACGCCCAATCCTCCGTCCCGTCTTCAAGTCCTGAAACACACAGCAAGAATGCGAGAAATGAACACCACAAGACAGGTCTTTAGTTAACTGACATACGAAAATAAGATTATAAGATAGAGTTGGAACATGCAAAACGTTCTGTAACTCTATAGTGGGACTTAGTCTCACTGTTCCCTTCCCAGCAACACTAGAGAAGGCACCATCAGCCACTTGTACCCGTTGCTGACCAGAACTAGGGAAATAAGTGTTGAAAAAATTCGGATTACCCGTCATGTGATCGGTTGCACCCGAGTCAACGATCCATGTCTCACCTGTATTAATCAGATCCGCTACAGATGGTTGAGATGTACCTGTCCGAGCCATGAGAGAGGTGCTGGGTTTGGATGAATCGGCAAGAAGGGCACATAGTTGTTCAACCTGCGATTGGGTAAGATTAACTGTGCTGTTTTTTTCAGCTTGGGAAACTGAACCAGAAGGCTTTCGTTGTCTGCGAGGAACCCAATTTTCCGGTTTACCATGAAGAAGCCAGCATTGCTCACGTGTGTGGTAGGCCTTGTTGCAGTGATCACACCAAGAAGCATTCTGATTTTGGTTTGGACGGCCTGTGGAGGTCCCGGTATTTGCTGCAGGTGAACGACGCACTGCCATGGTCGAGGAATCTGCCGGAATAGCCAAGGAGTCCCCGAGCATTATACGGCGGCGGTGCTCTTCACGCCGGACTTCGACAAATATTTCATCCAGAGAGGGAAGAGGTCGTTGTCCCAATAGGCGTCCACGCACCTCATCAAGTTCTTTGGTAAGTCCTGCTAAGAAATCATAGATTCGATCCTTCTGGACCAACCGTTTGAATTGAGCAGCATCGGTAGGATTTGTCCAAGAAACTTGGCGCAGATTCCTAGCTCTTGTACGCAACTCAAAAAGTTGGGACGAGTTGTCGACATCGGAATATGCTAAGGTTAAAGAATCCCAGATCTCTTTAGCAGTAGTGCAGAAGAGGTAAGTTTCGCCGATCTCTTCCTCCATAGAATGAATAAGTCACGCCATGACAATGGAATTTCCAGCATCCCATGCGGCATAGGTAGGATCGCCAGCCTGTGGACGTGGTGAAGAGCCATCAATGAAGGAGATTTTGCCTTTCCCGCGAATGACCATAACTGCAGAACGAGACCAGGGAAGAAAATTCTTCCCGTTCAACTTTTGTGGGGTAATCTGAAAATTCATTGAAGTATTTTCAACCAGAACAGCCGGAACCGTTGTGGAAACGGATTGAGAGGCACCGGAATGGGCCTCAGAATCAACATTCCCAATGGTCCCTGACATGATTCTTCTCTACTGTCTAATATCTCCTATGCTCTGATACCATAAAAGATATTAGAAGGAAAAGAATGTAAAGCCTTAGGCTGTATTTTTCTGAATAATCTTCACATTTTTACAGAGTAAATACACGGCTATATGTAGTTGAAATCAGGACAAACCTCCTTCAATTCTATTACCTAAAATAGACTCTCCAAATCAGGAATTACAGGAATATATACAGCTATCAATTATAAATTAACCAAATATAGACTGACTAATAATGGACCCTATTATACATGGTAATTCTAACACCCACCATCTTCCTCTGCTTCTTCAAAATCAATCTCAAACCATTTTAGCCACTATAGAATGCAAGATTGTAAATATTGACTAAAATTTTCTGTCAAATCCATATACTACTCAAAAACTCACCTAAGGCAACTGGTAAGAAGATAAAATAGAGACAGAGATGCTAGAATAACAAAAATGCACCGAAATGAAACATAAAAATAAAACATCAGTATTACCCATTAATGTGAAGCAATTGTCTTGCAGTTGTCCTATGAATGTGCTCTGTAAGATCTGGTACAGCATCCACCTAATAACAACAACTGTATACTATAAATATCATCTGAACCATGGAAATTAATCAAAGAAATACAATTTCTCAAGCCTTCCGACAAGTAAATGAAAACCACAGAGAGGAAGGAAAGGAAGGAAAAAGAAAGATTATTAAGGAAACATAGACCAAACCAATAGTCTGTTGCCAGCGCTGACATTAAATTACCAGATGCACAAAAAAATCTTCAACAACAGCAGCATTACTTTGAAGAAGCATTTTCTGGAGACGAGCTTTCGATCTATGCAACATTTGAGCGACGAGGGAAATAGTGTCAGCACCTGCACATCTTTCCTGCATTATAGCAGTGATGTCACTTTTACAAATACAAACTGCAAAGCTGATGCCGAATTATGATACCTAAATCCAAAGAAAGCATGACTTCTTTTAAGAAACAAAGATACAAACAAATAGTTCGAAACATAACATTTTTATTCCTGGTAGCTGACCTAGTAAATAATTCGTAATTTTTAAGCTATCCATCTCTGGATAACATATCAATATAATGTCATACTTAATTTTATCTCAAGCCCACTCATATAGCCCAAACGGGCATAGCAGTGGCTTACACCTAGTAAGCCATTTTCAATGATATAGTGAAATAATCAATATTAAGGAATTCTATCAATTATAAATGGTTTGTGGGCAGAAATACTCCAACATAGAACACGCAATTAATGCCAAGTTCAGATTTGGAAATAGAGCAATATCCCCAACCCAGTTTACATTCCACATATGGAATTCGGCATTTAAAATACCATTAAACTCAGCTCTAATTTTATGAGGATACAAATGAAAAAATAAGTCAAATAGGGAAATTTTTGCTTTCTATCTTCAATAAAGCAAACAATGACTTTTGAAAAAGAGATTCACACCTTGAGACCAATAGATATTCCTGGTGCATGACTAAAATTTGTATTCGGAGGACTTGGCGTAATGTCCGCATGTGAAAACGATGCAGTCAAAGATGCTTGTGAGGAGGATAAGGGTTTTATCCATTGGTCACAATCTTGCGTTATCCTTGATAATGCTGTCTTCAGTCGATCTGGAAAACACAAGAATGAGAGCAAACTAAAGAAAAGCAACATGTTACACATAAAATGGAGAAAAAAAGATGGTTTTCCTTTAAAATATTACTTACTATTGATAAAGTCAACTGAACCTTTTCCTCCTGAATTATTGTTCTGCAGACCAAATGTCTCGTAAACAAAATGAAAGAATATCTCAAACAACTGGCATATTCCCTGCAACAATATACTGAATCAGGAAAACAGTTCAGAGAAAAACTAAAAGATATGCATGAGAAGAACCAGTGCAAATACACAGAAGCCATAAAGGCTATTGGTGACAAAGAACCTTTACCTTAAAAAACTCAACATTGACTATTTCTAGCTTCTGCATAAGTCTAGCATACTTATCCATCGACCTGATATGTAAATCTCCAAAAGGTAAATACAACCATAAAAAGAACACACAACAATATTTGATATTAGAAAAGAGAATAACTTGCTCAACCATAGATTTAAAAGGATTCCACCTTAGAAGGCAAATAGATGATCCTGTTTGCGCTGCACACTCCTCATCATTCAAACTTGAAGAATGACTTCGTGGATGTATAGGTTTTGAAATCCGGCTTGGGAGTTGACTATCCTCATCGATAAAGTCAGCAAGAAGATCTTCATTTTCTTCTTCTAAAACAGAATTAGCACCATTTAACTGAGTTGCATCAATCTTTCGTGCAGATATCTTATCATCACAAAGATTTTCAGTAAAATGCCCATCAAGTCCACTACAGACTCCTCCATTAGATTGGTTAGAAGTATGCATCGTCTTAAGCAAAAATGGATTTCCATTCCTTAGCCAATGAGAAAATCTGCTCTTCTTGGCACCAGAATCAACCGATTTCAGAGACTTGTCAAAAGGAAGGAATCTTGCATGACTAACTATTGCATCAGATGGAACAAGTAGAGGTGCACCATCACCAACAAGCCCAGCAAAACTAATTACTTTTACTGTATCCGGAGGCATTATAACCCAATTTTCTCTCTCTAAAACCATTTTAAGAGCCTGAAAGTAGAATCAATGTCAATCTTGCGAATAAATAACCTAGATTTCATTTCTGCATTCATATACACATTACAAGTGTGGTAAATAAATCAATACAAATAGAACAATAAAAAGACATAGGAAAGTAACTTTGACTGCATATACAATTTTGAAAATACCATATTCTAACAAAATTTTCATCAGCAAAAGCAAAGGGATTCAAGTCATAACATAAAGATGCTGTATACTGAACCGTAACATGGCAACAATCTTAAGCTGAAGGGATATTTTTAATAGTCTGCTTTATGTAGTTCAGTTCTAAAAAGTGAATCAGAATGTAACAATTAAAATGGAGCATTTACTACATTCCAGCAGATCAAATAATTAGCACACTCACAAAAATTATTAAAAATTCAAATTAGAGTAATTAATTAATAAAGTAAGACACATCAATCACTTACACGGAAAATAAAATAATAATACTCCAAAACTATTAAATTCTAACCCAAAAAAAAAAAAAAAAAACTTCTGTGCTGCATTGATATCTCGAAAAATCGCATTCCGTTTATGACTGCTGAATAGTAAACTAAGATTATGGAGAAATCTAAAGACTTGCCTCCCAAGAATGATGTCTAGACGTCTGCAAAAATAACATATATTTTATTTTAACTGCCAACTATTTTATTTCATTTTATTTTTTGGTTTGCTTTTTATGAGCAACTGCTTCCTGATATTAACAAAAAGAATGAGAACCATTGAAGTCAAACTTACATATATACTCTGCCGGTGAAATGCTATGAAATAGTTTTCACAGACGACCTTCAACTTTTGTCTGAACTCAACTGCTTCGACTCCACAAAATGCTTCACCAGCCAAAATGAAGACATTGAGGTCTTCATAATTTTTCAAGAATTGATGAATACTAGCAGAACAGACGGCAGAAGAAGACAACAACACTGATACTCGACTAGTTGTTAGTTGCCAAAGATTTCTGCGTCCTCTTTGAAGAGTTTGTGAAACAAAGCCCGTGGCATCTTCACGCAATTGATACCATGGAGATCCACTGGTTGACGTTGCCCTGTCATCCTTCCTTGTCTCATCAACTGGATCATTAGTACTTGTATGGATGGTACTTGTAGATCCAGTGTCCTCAAGTAAAGAGTTAGTAGCTGTAGCTTCCACTGTAGAAGATGAACCAGGAATTCTATCTACTGATTCAGCAAGAGAACCATTCGATGTTGAGGAATTTCCAGATGCCAACTCAATTTTCTGGACCTCTCCTGACCTCCTAGAGGGGTCATTATCTTTCAGCATGATATGTGAAGTTTGACTACCCGTATCCTGGAGAGAGAGAGAGAGAGAGAGAGAGAGAGAGAGAGAGAGATGAGTCCTCTTCTCAAAATTACAACAAAGCCAACAAATTATAAAGAAACAAGGACAACAGAATAATCCATAGTCTCTAGTCCTAGAGATCAATAAGAAAACCGAAAAGGTTAATCTATCCGGCAGACCTTCTCATTATGATCACCAAAGATAATCCTACCAGTTTCTACTCAAAGGGCCCAAACCAGGGCTAGAACCAGTTATATTCCAAATAACATTCAGTCGCCAAAAACAAATATAGAAATGGAACATAAGTTCCATATTCAGATAAACTTTCTTCTATGGTGTTAAAATAAACACACTAAAAATCTCAGAGTAAATAATCACACAACAACGTGGAGACCTCCAAACTTCCAAAGGCAAGGGATGATTTCTAGCAAGACTCGTAAATTTGGGAAAACAAAATCATTTAAACAAAAAGGACAACTAAATTTCCTAGTGTTCAGCATATACTCCTTATAGAACAAAAAAGTTTATATGTAAATTGAGAGCAACAGGACTGCAACTTCTATCCGGCAGATGCATGCCAATATTTCTGAAAAATATATTTGAAAAATATGAAGCACAGTATGGCAGTACCCAAACAACTAAAAAGCACTGAAGAACCTCAACAGTAGAATACTAAAGTGTAAGAAAATAAACTTACATTGGTTCACACGACAATATATTTGACTGCAAAAAATCTGCTAAATAAACTTATATAAGGTGGAACTGAAGAGAGTAGGAATTCATCAAGATGAAATTGAGAGGGTTAAGTAACAACAAGTTTGGGTTGCCAATTATTCAATAAGCAATGGCTAGGCACTAAATCTCATTGATCTACCAACTGCTGATATTGGTCTAATCAAAACAACATTAAGAACAAAGTGGCATACTGAATTGAAAAAAAAAAAAAATGATAACAGGACTTGAGTTTACCTTATTCTCAAGCTGAAAACCCATGATTTCATGGTATGAACACATCAATCTAAAAAGCACAGCCAGTGTTCTCAACAAACACTGCCTAAACTTAGATTCAGGCATCTGAAGGCAAAGATCACTGTACGTAAGTCTGGGGAAAAAAAAAAAAAAAAAAGGAATTTATCAGTAAGCATATCAGATTCAGCTAAAATGATCAGTAAGAATAAAGAGAAGGAAAAACATACCTACTGTTTTGTTCATTTACTTCCTGATCCTGCAAGATTAGTTACAATACAAATGTGAGAAAGTAACCAAGTTCTAGAAGCTTTTGTGAAAATGCTAATGAAGAAAATTGTCAAAAAGCAGAAGACAGTGTTCCTCCATTGTTCAAAGGTGTGTACAAATTTGTTGGTTTGGTGTTCTAGTTGTTTGTTTTCTCGGTTTTTTGCTCTCCAGGGTGACTACGCCTTCTCTTTGGCTGTTTTGTAAATTTTTTTTCTTAGTTAATAAATTTTGTTTATCTTTCTTAACCAAAATTTTTTTTTTTTTTTTTTTTTTTTAAAAAAGGTGTGAGCAGGTGCTCTCACTCCCCATCACAAGTATCAGAAATGGCGAACCACTCAATGTTTAATAGATTAACATATGCAGTTGATTATACAATACTGTTATAAGCATTAAATAGCAAATGATAGTGTCACTATCTTAAATTTCCCTACAACAAAATTGTGAAACACACCTCCTGCAAAGCATCCTTCAATACAGAGTGAGTTTCTGTGAAAACTTCCTTTATAAAAAAGCTCTGTATCTTCTCCGCAAGACCGGATACATCGCCAATGAGTGCATAAGCATCAACAACCTGCTCAGCATTTTCAAAATCTAACAGCTTAAAATTTAGATTGGGAGAAAAGATATTTCACAAGATAAGCAAGGTAGCCCCATATGTACAAACTAAATGAATATGCCCATAAGAGCTCATGAGTGGGAGGATACATTTTTAAGAGAAAACATGGTTTAAACTCATAATCCAGCAAAAGTAAACTCACAGTAACATAGCTCTCTTCTTTAAATTCCTGGCACACTCCCAACAAAACTGAATCCAGCTTCTGAAGAGTTCTCCCCAGCCAATCCTGGGTTGATTCATAAGTGTTAGTGACATAGTGAAGAAAAATGGCGCACTATGGTTATGATGAACATGTCATAATAGTAACTTAATATCCACCTCCACACCACGGCTCATCTCTTGTATTGCTGAAAGCTCAGAAAAACTATCTAAGAGCTGCAAGTACTCAGAAAGGACTTGAAAAGCCTGAAAAAACACAAATATGATAAAATAATTTTTAGTAGAGTAACAAGAATTAAGAATATAATTTCAATTACAAAAAAGAAACTTGTGCTCTGAGGATCAAACGCCATAAATTAAAATTGAATAAGATATTATACCGACCTTACAGTAATTTCCTTCCTCAACAAGTGATTCAAGTGCTGCTTGCATGTCCAATGCATGACGAAGCTCAGTCAAAACAGGAACTATGTCCTATAATGTGTGACAATGATATGAAACTAAGTCTCATAATGGTGAAACAACTGCCACAGACTCACATCCTAGGAAAAGATCATAAATTTCTAGGGCAAAAATTAGAAAGTTGAAGTTTAGGAAAGGATTGTTACTGCTACCGTATGCAAGGAGAGGAATATACCAGAAGAGCTTGCTTCTTTTTGGAATGGGAATTTACAACGAGATCTCTTGAAACCTCATTCGCTGATGAGTTTAGATGCCTTCTTCCATTCTGTGAAAAATAATATGCAAACGTTTAATGTAGACATAATCAATGCAAGCAAATTTAAAAGTCAACTATAAAGCATGACATGTTATAACAAATTACCAGAGTACTTACCATGCAGATTACATTCGCAACCTTCAAATCTTTCTCCACTTCCCTAACCAAATTCATACCCTTCACTGGCCAAAAGTAAGTATCAGCACCTCATTTGAAACTTCAAGGGCCAAACTTGTTAAAATAAATTTATAACAGCGCTGAAATTGCTTACTCGACAAGAACAGACACTAATACTAAACCGATTTATTGATCAAACATACATGTAAAAGTATTGCATAAAGAGATGTAAAAACGTAGGACATGAAAGACAGAAAAAGAAACCAGGAACTTATAGACTTTTCATGGAAGAGACAATCTTGAGGGAAACAAATGAATGTTTTTACATCTGAGTTTCAGTTTACGCAACAGCATATGGAAGGATCCAATTTGATAGAGAAAACCATGATAAGTATCCAACCAGTTGGCCAACACATTGACAAAAACATTAGCATTACAAATGCACGATAGCGCACTAAGGAATTGAAAGCTCCGTATAACATAGGTCAACAATATAGTGCCACAACATGAAACATCTTTAATAACATGTGGTAGAACTTTGAAAAATATATATCCATTGTAATTCCACGTTCCAATGCTACCTTCCCAAAAAATAAATAATAAAAAAAGGAGACAGGGAGAGAAGAGGAATAGCACAGATCAAAAATTTCACAGAGGGACTTACCCATTACTTCATGATGCTCCATAACATGTTTGGACAAACGTTCTGCTACTCTATCCAGTTGTGCTAATCTAAGAGCAGCCTAAAAAAACATTTTAAATAAACCAATTGTTTGAAACTTGGGATAGTACAAGCAAATCCTATATATTTGAAGAGGAACAACATATTGTTTATGGTTAGGTATCCATAATTACTTTCCTTTGCATGACAAAAGCGAATAGATAAATAGCAGTTCAAAGATACCATAAGCAACACACAGATACTACTTTAAACAAAGCCAATAGTTGCTATCCTAAGCATTTTAAGAGACAAAACCTTCACAAAGCAAGTGATTGCTAAATGGGTAAATAATAAAACTAATAAAATGAAGTCCCCATTCATTAAAAAAAGAAAAAAGAAAAAGAAACGTCGCCCAGCACATGCTGACTTCACAGATTACTTCAAGAGATAAAGATAACCCCAGTTGAAGACAATGGGGACGTTTGGGAAAGGATTAGCTTTGTCAATTTTCCTGAACTTATAAAATGAAGTCCCCATCCATTTAAAACCAAATAATAATAATAATAGTAATAATAATAATGACCTCAGCCCGGTCACAAGCACAATGCTGACTTCACAGATTACTTCAAGAGATAAAGATAACCCCAGTTGAAGACAATGGGGACGTTTGGGAAAGGATCAGCTTTGCCAATTTTTATAAAACAAGGATTTTGATAATTTTTCTTCTCTGATTGTTGAAGGGAATGGGATTTGGCTTTGTAAGGCTTGAGTAATTCATGATACTGAGTTGATTTTTATTTTTTTATCATTTTTGTACGTGGTTTCTGTTTCAGCTGTGAGCCCTCCTTGTCCTCCGCATGTTTAAATTAAGTTATTTGTTTCTTGCTTACCAAAATAAATAAATAAATAAATAAAATAAAACCATAACCCAATCAAACAATAGATAAAATCCAATAAAAATTATGAATCTAAAATACGTTATATATAAGGACAGAGGAAGAGCTAAATCTAACCTGTTTCTCAAAATACTCCAGCTCATTTCCTTCAGATGGAATATTCTCTAAAATATGCCTTATGGGGTCAAATTCCTGTTTGCGGCATTTACAAGTGCATGAGCATATTAGCTAAGAATTTGAAAATAAATTCCACTCACCAAAAAAAAAAGAGATGATTACTCAGAAAAATTGTTAATATGAGGTTAATCATAAATGTCAGGACAAAATTTATTAAAAAGAAATGAAACTACAACTAAAAGTCGTTGAAAAACATAAAAGATCCATCATCCCAAGAAACATGCGGAATTTTCTTCCAGTGGCACCTTGGGTAATAAGTTGTTTTGTTCATAACCGACTGGAGAAATTCGTTTCTGGGGTCAACAATAAGAGAGAAGTGCTAAACAAGATGGAAGAGCAGGGACAGACAGACAGGGATACCAGAAGTTGGGAAGGCAGGTATGGAAAATAGTGCCAGAGTTGAAACTTTATACCCAATATCTCACAGCATTAATAAATTTCTAACTCCAGAGGTTGAACAAATGAGCAATCTCTAGTTATCACTATAGGTTTGCTGATACGCATAAGCTATCTCACACTCAAATAGAACATACTTTAAGCAAACTCTACCAACATATGAACTATGATCTATTCTACATAGAAGAAATGGCTACCAAATGCATTTGTTGTGTAATGAGAAGAGCATACAAGCCATAATCATTACTGCGTTAAACTCAGAGTGATCTAAGAAATTAGCACCTCTTCATAAAAGTCTTCTTCTAGCTCTGCCACTACTTGACCATGAGGTTTGCTTCCATATATTGAGCTTAACTCCTTGGAGCTGGACAAGAGGCTATATCTTTGATGAGGTGGGAGCCCAGCAAGGGCACGAGCAACCGCTGCAGCAGCTGCAGCTCGAGGTGGAACCTGTTTAAGAAGATGAAGAACATTTGAAATAAAGTTTGTCCTCTCTCACATAATAATAGCAATTATTAATTTTTGTTTGATCACAGTAAAAAAGTGCACTGGTCCGATGCCAAAACTAGCAACGTCATAACATTTTTTTAAAATACAAAAACAGATCAATTAAACAGCATGAAATACTTGTTTACTGAAAATTTACATTTGAAACCAAAATCCCTCATTCAGATGGATTCCTTTAGTGCATTCCTTTTAGGTCTCAAATTCAACATGTACTATCCGATAGATAAAATCTATAGGATCTTTGAAAACAGACTACCTGTAATTAATCTGTGTTTGGAAAATAAATACAGAAAAGGTTACACTTCAGGACTATGTTCTAACTTGTTACACTCAGTAACTCATAGAATTGCATATATTAATATATTTTATATATATATATATATACACATATCAAAATGAAACGTTAATTAAAATTTTGTCGTGCATTATCATAGCTTAATAGGGTTTTTCTTTTTAATTTTACCTCTGTATTCTGAGAAAGTAAGTGCTTACTTGAACAGGTACTAAAATTCAATAAACATTTCTAATCTGAAACATTCCAAAATTTCACTCATTTTTTCGCGCATTTCGATTACAAACATGTCTACAGAAGTTCGATCATTTAAGCCGTAATCAAAATCTACACGGTGAGCGTTCCAACATATTATCTTAGCTCGACGAACATTGCTAACTAAGCCACACTCTCCATCCGCTAAAACTTAATAATGTTTTCTTTCCCTTTTTTTCCTGTTTGGCAGCCGAGGAAAAAAAAGACGAACAGGTACTATAATTCAACAAACAATGTCAAAATCAAAACAAAAACATCCAATTTTTTCTTTTCAAATTCCACTCATTTTCTCACATTTCGCTAAAAATTACGCCAAGAACAGTTCGATTAAACCAAAAATAAAAAAGATGAGGAAGAAATCGGATTACCTCGGGGCGATCGGAAGAGGAAGAAAAGGAAGAAGAAGAAGGAAGAAGGCCAAGCGATCTGGCGGACCTGACGGAGCTGAAAATCTTCTCCCCGACCTTGGAGAAATCCATGGCGCCTCCTTGGGACAGTAGAAAGGGGAGGAAAAAGAAAACCCTAGAGCTCTCAAAGCCAGCCTCACTCAGATCGCCATTGCTGAACAGGAAGGGGTTTCCAAGCACGGTGCCCAAGGGGAAGAGATTCGGCTGCATTTCAACTCCAAATCCAATAGCCCTGCAGATGCCGCCCTAAAATTCCCATTTCAGAATCAAAATTCGACGAGATCTGATTCTTTTCAGTTGTGTTCTTCGTCGCCTTCGATCAAACGTTGGGATCAAATTTCATCATTGGTTGGTTTGTGTAGACTTTCGTTTGTTTTATGGCTTGACCTCACTTTTAAGTGCTTGTAGTGTACTTATCTACCATACATAATATATATGTATGGTATTATTAAGAAAAGAAATATGAAAATTAGTTGTTAGAAAATAATTGAAATAAATAATATATTTTATAACCTAAAAAAAAAAGAGCAAATTGTTTGTTTGATTTTTTAAATTTTTAGGGACGGTAAACGCATTGTATTTTGATTGTATTTGAATGAAATTTGTTTTTTGAATGTTGTATTTGGTTAAAAAGTATTTGTTTTGTATTTGAATGAAATATGTGTTTGGATGAAAAGTATTTTAGAGTTGAAAAGTTAATGTGATTGGTAAAAGAAAAGATAAATAGTGGAGTTGAAAAGTTGATGTGATTGTTTTAAAAATATTTTAAATAGTATTTATTTTTGTAGTACTATTATAAAATTTGTGTTTGGTGTAAAATTGTATTATATTTGAGTAAAGTTAAAATGAAATTTTTTCTCCAAACACCCCCTTTAGTTTATAAAACGTTACTTTTTTTTTTAGTTTGAATGATTATAAATTATTTTAAAGTTATTAAACTAAATATCATTTGAGATCAATCTATTACCAGAATCAGTCCCTATATCTAAGGCCCCGTACAGAGTAACATCGGTAGAGTTAAAGGAACTCCGAACCCAATTGAAAGATCTGATGGATAAAAGCTTCATCCGACAAAGCTGCTCACCGTGGGGAGCACCTGTCTTGTTTGTAAAGAAGAAAAACGGAACGCTGAGAATGTGTATAGACTACCTAAAGCTGAACAAGATCACGATAAAGAACTTAGGCCTCATTTGACAAAAAATTTACATTTTAATTTTACTCAAATGCAATACAATTTTACACCAAATACAAATTTTATAACAGTGCTACGAAAACAATTACTATTTAAAATAATCACATTAACTTTTCAACTCTAGTATTTATCTCTACTTTTACCAATCACATCAACTTCTCAACTCTAAAATATTTTTCATCCAAACACACATTTCATTCAAATACAAAACAAATATTTTTCAACTAAAGGGGCGTTTGATAAACGCATTGCATTTTGATTGTATTTGAATGTTGTATTTGGTTGAAAAGTATTTGTTTTGTATTTAAATGAAATGTGTGTTTGGATGAAAAGTATTTTAGAATTAAAAAGTTGATGTGATTGGTAAAAGTAGAGATAAATAGTGAAGTTAAAAAGTTGATGTGATTGTTTTAAAAATGTTTTAAATAATAATTGTTTTCATAGCACTGTTGTAAAATTTGTGTTTGGTGTAAAATTGTATTGTATTTGAGTAAAATTAAAATGAAATTTTTTCTCCAAACACTCCCTAAATACAATATTCAAAAAATAAATTTCATTCAAATACAATCAAAATACAATGCATTTACCAAACGTCCCCTTATGCTATGTTTGTTTGACGACTCCAAATTTGGAAAATGAAAAATTTTTCATTTTAAGAAAATGGACCTTCCTAAATTTCTGTATCTAAACATCTAAAATTTTTCTTTTTCAGAAAATAAAAAAGAGTTTTCTAAAAAAAAAAAGTTTTCACACACCCAAACAACTTTTCACTTTTAAAAAAAATTCCAAACAATTTTTTATCTTTCATATTTAAAAATTTTTTATTTTCTAAAAAAAAACCTCTCATCCAAACATAACATTAATGTTCATTAATATATTTCATTCAAAAAATAACAGAAAGAATTATTGTATCAATATTTTTAATAGTTTAAGGTCATTTATGGTTTGTTAGATAAAGTATTATATTGATATTATATTTAAATATAATGTATTGTATGTAATATATATTTGAATGAAAAGTATTGATATTACATTCAAAAAGTATTAATATTACATTCAAATGCAATGTTTGTTTGAATAAAAAGTATTTGAATTGTATTTAAATTTAAAATTGTGGTGTAATTGATAAAAATAGATAGAAAAAATGAAAAGTTATAGAAAGCATATAATGTGATTGGTAAAAATAATAAAAAAAAAAGTGAAACGTTAAACAGTGATTATTTGAATTTAAATTGTGATGTGATTGATATTTGAATGTAATATTTATGTGTGTAGATATAAATTATATTGTATTTAAATACAATATGAACGTAATGATGAACCAAATACAGCATTAAACTAAAAAAAAAAAAAGATGAAAATTTCACGAACTTAAGAACTAATGTAGCAATTAACCCAACTGAAGAATTCAACTTTTTTTCTTTTGCAAAATTATAAATTAGTTTTTTTCTTTAAAAAATTTTCTAAATTTTATATCTTTTTATTAATGCTCAACCTAAAAGAAATAAATGAAATTTTTATATACATAATTATACAATAAATAGCAGATTTTAAAAACATTTGGAGCACATAATAATGAATAACAAATTATCAATTAAATAATTAGTTTACTTATTATAAATATGTTATTTATTTATTAAATTTATTATTTATTTTAAAATTGTTATTTATTTTAAATATTTTTAAAAACATATTATTTACTTTTATTAGTTTTTTTTTTTTTCACAAAAACTCAATGTCCCTTTTTCTCTAAACCTTTGTTTCCATATAATAAGGCCTCATTTTGGATAAATTTTAGATTTTTTTTTTTTTTGAAAAAAGTAAATTTTGGAAAATATATTTGGCGAAAAAATTTGCTTGGAATAAAAAAGTATAACATCTTAAATTTTTTTTTTAAATTTATCATTATGGATTTTGTTCCGTTTCTTTCTAAATTTTATGCAATTTAAAAAAATAAATCATCTCATTTGGACTTGTACATACAAAATTATGAATTTTAAAAATTTAAAATTTAGTGTAAAGTGTTAAAAGTATAAATAATAAAAATTGATGATAAGATAGAAAAAATATCAAAAAAATTGATTTTGATCTCCAAAACCACCTCTCACCCCCTATTCTCCCAAACCGCCTCTAAGTCAATCACAAAGCAAATACTTTTTTTTTCTTTTTTGAAAATTTTAGAGTAAAAATTGAAAAAAGACACTATTGATAAACCCTGTTATTTTTATTTTGAAGTGGTTTTAATATGACTAAAAATCTCTATATCGACGACATAGGATCTATCTAGTAGAATTTTTTTTTAGGTATTTAAAGTCAACTGAGATAATTGTAAAGGTTTATATAAATATATATATATACATATAAGTAACATATTTGTGAAGTTAATTGCCTTGCGTAGATTTTTTTTTTTTTTTTAAGAATTTCGCTTTCTTGACCTTGCTATCTTCCAAGTACTAGCACGTACCCTTTTCTTTTACTATATAGTTCATTTCTCTATTTTTAAGAATGCAATGAATTAAAATCATTAAACATTAGCAACAATATCTTCTTATTTTAAAAAGTTTTAGGGTGTCTGGGAAGCCCTCTTGAGCTCCTCATAATATTTTGGTTCGTTGGTTTCCTCCTCCTTTCGGTTGGATCAAAGCAAAAAACTGATGATGCGACTCGAGGAGCTTTGAGCCTTGCTGCCTGTGGTGGCATTTTTTGCACATGCAGAGCCTTTGTTAAAGGGTTTTTTTTTTTTTTTTTTTTTTGTGTCGTTTGGTATTTCCTTCGCTTTTGAGACTAATGCCCTGTTTGACAAAAGTTTTACATTTTAATCATATTCAAACATAATGTAATGTTACACCAAATATAAAGTTTTACATTCAAATACCATCATTTTCAATAATGCAACGAAAATAATTACTATTTATTTGTTTATTAAAACAATCGTATCAACTTTTTAACTCTAATTTTTTATTTCTATTTTTACCAATCACATCAACTTTTCAACTCTAAAATATAATTCAAATACTTTTCATCTAAACATACATATTATTCAAATACAAAACAAATACTTTTCAACCAAATGCAATACTAAAAAAAAGATTACATTCAAATGTAATTAAAGCGCAATGCGTTTATCAAACGACCCATCTTATGGGTTTCAATATAGCTATCAAAAAAACTTTCCAGTTTGATTGGTTAACTTGTGAATTGAGTATGATTCCACTTATGTGGTTTAGCTCTTTCCCTCTAATTCAAAACAGGTGTCTTGAAACTTCAGAATGCTTGGGTCAGAGCTTTGAAATAGGCGTCTAAAAGTTAGATGTTTAAGTATCCTATTTTTCGTGAAGACAATTGTATTGTAAATAAACTTGCTTCTTTTGGTTTCCATGTTAGTAACTTCCACTGGCGTTTTGCTGCACTCTTTTGTTTTCCAGTCAGTTAATAGGGATATGCATTCTCTTCCTTTTGCAGAAATTTTTCTTTATTTGCCTAACCAGCATAGACACTTTTTTCTCTTGCAAGGTTTTACTAGTAAGGTTTTTAATGAAGTCTACTCTAGAAATTTATTTTCAAATATATAGTTTTGACTTAATTCTTTGGCTTCAATTTCTACTAGTTATATGCCTTTTTAGTCTGGATGGTATTTCTTGTTGGGATTGTAACATCTTGGTTATCCTTCTTTTGACATTCTGCAGTGTTTTTATTTTAATAAATTGAGTTACGGGCTTAGTACAAGATGAGTAAGGTTTTGGATGTCAACCAAATTGGAATACTTAGCATTACTTTGATGCTAATTGTCTCTTTTTTATTTTTTTTAAAAAAATCACCATTAAGCGTTACCCTATAAATTATGAAGAGCCATTTAACATTATATTTTCTTTTGAGGGACTAATCAACCTTTCTGTTGAAAGTAATAATAATAATAACAATAATGACACTCATCCTAATCTCGTGTTGAATGCTTTTTAATCTTTTTTTTAGGCAAATTAACTGTCATTATTAACAGTAGTTAATTGCTTTAGTAGACTTTCTTTTATTTTATTTTAATACGTCTTGCTTGACCTTACTTTCATTCCAAGTGCTAGATCCCTTCCGCTAGTATATTAATGACTTGACCTCACTTATTGAGTGTTTGTAGCGTACTTATCTAACATATATATTTCATGTGGCGATAATCAAGGAAAATTATATTGCTAAAAAAATATATAAAAAAAAAAAGATATACGCCCGATTAGGGTAAAACTAAAAAAATAGGATAAAACCCAAAAAAAAAAAGAGTAAATTACTTGTTTAGTTTCTAAACTTTTAAAGAGTAAAATAGGTCAAAAATAAAACTTTTTTAGTTTATAAAACTTCAGGAGAAGGAGGAAAATAGGCCAAAAATATAAGGGAATTAAAATATATAGGCCAAAAATTTTGATACGATAGTAAATTCAAATTTACACTCAATTAAGAAACCAAAAATACCCCTATCTCTATTTTCCTCTCTCTCCTCCATCTCTCTCTCTCTCTCTCTTCGAACAGGTCAAAGTCACCATCATGCTGGAGTCCAGTGAACATCGTCGTTAGTCGTCGACACCATCGTGAGCCTCCTTGTAGTTGCCGGTGTTTTCTCGAAAGTCCAATGTGATTCCCATAGTTTACATAGTCACCACTGTCCAGTCGATGCAACCATGCATCTACTCTAGTAGCGATCGACGTGCAACCACCTCCAAGTGACAATGGCTTTGTCTCCACAGTCTCGCTTTGTGGTTCGTCACCATCATGACATCAACCTCGAAGTTTGGCCATCAATTCAAAGCTCTTCCTTCTCTGGCGAGCCTCCATCAACAAACACAAGCTCGTTGCGATAATGCGAAGATCACGATCTCGCGATTGTCATGAGATCTCTACTCCCCATGCCACGACACAACAATATGTCTTCTCCGACAGCGATCAACGAATAGCCACCTCCCAACAACATTATTCTTCTCCGATGACGGAAGTAATGGCTTTGGCTATTTCAATTTATTAAGGCTTCTAATTTGGGAAATTTTCAATTAGGGTTTTTTTTTTAAGGGTCAGAAATTAAGGGTTAGAAAATTACAATTTTGGAAATTTTCAATTTGTAATTTTTTCGTATTTTGTATTTTTTTAAATTTACACTATATATACAAAATTTAAACTTAATTTACAATTTGACAAAAAACCATATAAAAACTAAAGACCAAAATTTACACTATAAATGCAATATTTATATTCAATTTACACTTTTATAAAAATTCATATAAAAATCATAGACCAAAAATTTGCACTATAAATGCAATATTTATATTCAATTTATACTTTCATAAAAATTCATACAAAAATTATAGACGAAAGATTTACATTGTAAAATGCAACATTTATACCAAAATTCATACTTTGATAGTAATTCAATTTACACTTCCATAAAAATTCATACAAAAAATATTAATCAAAATTTACATTATAAATGTAACATTTACATTCAATTTACACTTTAATAGAAATTCATATAAAAATTAGATACTAAAATTTACACCATAAATGTAACAATTACACTCAATTTATACATTGATAAAAATTCATATTGTGATGACAGTTTTTGAATTTGTTGTTTTAAGAAATGGATACCATGTCAACTCAATCGAACTTTTGATAGCATAATTGTAGTGACTTTTTAGAGATGATTGTCGTCATTATTGTAATTGTGACAACAGATTGTCGTTGTAACAAATTTATTGGTGATCGGTTACTAGCGATGACGTATATGTGATAATATATTATCACACAAAATATATTTGCGATGACTTTTTGTTTTTTGTGATGACTTTTTGTTGTCGTAAAACCTTTATTTGTTGTAGTGTTATAAAATAAGTATAAAGGAAAAAATAATTAAGTATGGAAGTATTTATAATGATTATTTTAATAAGAGCAAGTGAGAAGAAAAATTGTTGCAAGAAGCATTAAAAAAAATAAACTACAAAAGTGCCTTTAACAAAAAGGAGAAAATATGGTTATATTTAAAAGAAATTAATTTAGTAAGCGTAAAGAGAGAAAAGAAAATATTTCAAATAAATTCATTTAAAAAAAAAACTATACTAGAACATTCCCACCCAAGTTTTTATCCTTTCTTTACCCCTTATTCTCACTCTCTCTCGATCCCTCTCGAACTCTCTCTCACCTTCTGTTTCTCTCAATCTCTTTCTCGATCTCTCTCTCACCCTCTCCCCTGTATTTCTCTTTCTCACTTCCGAGCTCTCTCTTTCTTAATTTTCTCTCTTCTTCTTCTCTCCCCTCCCTTTTTCGGTGACCCATACCCCCACTCAAGCTCTCTCTTTCTCTCTCTCGCTCACCTTTTCTCTTTCTTCTTTCTCCTTCCTTCTTGCCTTTCTTCTTCATCACCGTCAACCCCAGTCGACCCTCCTCGAGCTCGCCGTCATTCTCCCCAAGCTCCCAATCACCGATCTCAACCCACCGAGTCAGTCAAAGCTCCAGCGCCTTGCCCAATTGCCAATGGTTCGATCGACGGCCTACCCATGTTCCCCGTCACCAAATTCCACCATCCTCGCTCACCATCAGACTAGCCACAAGCAAAACAGCCACCATCGCCATTCAATCCTTTCTCCCCTATCTTGCCAGAAGCAGGCCGTAAGCCACCGGTCACAACCCAATCGAATATATATATATATACACACATATATACACATATGTATATATGTGCGTGTATATGTAATAAAAAATATATATGTATATGTATGTTTAGGAATTTGGAGAAAAATAACAGTTTTGAAATTTAGTATTTGAATTACTCTGGAAATTAGAAATTTTTTTTTTTTTTTAAGGTATAGAAGCATTTTTTAAGTTTTAGATAATCTATATTTTATGGTGGATCGTGCTAAAATTTTTGAAAAAACTTATAAATTTTAAAAAATAAAATATCGTTTTTAAATTAAAATAAATAAAATATTAATTAATTAAATTTATTATAATTAAGGTTATAGAATTTTTAAACAGATAATTAAATTTCTATAATTGTGTTTTGGATATTCTTCGATCTAGAATGAGAGAAGAGGATTGTCTTGGAATACATACAAAAAGTTATCATTAGATATTTATCAAAAAGGTAGGATATTTGATTCTTTTTTTTGTAACCAGTTTTATTTTTACGATTTGACCAAAAATATTGATTTAAAAAAATGAATTTATACAGTTTTATAAATTCTGTTTTTTTTTAAATGTCACAATTTCATAAATTAAAAGAAAATCAATTTAGATATAGATATTTAATAAAATAAAATGGTATATTTTTATTATGTGATGCGTATTTTTAAAAAAGAATTTCCAAAAAAGGGATTTGGTTGTTAAAAGTATATACTGAGAGGTAGTACACACGTGTGAACAGTTCACATTTCGTTCTTTTTTTTGTAACCTGTTTTATTTTTACGATTTGACCAAAAATATTGATTTAAAAAAATGAATTTATACAGTTTTATAAGTTTTATAAATTCTGTTTTTTTTTTAAATGTCACAATTTCATAAATTAAAAGAAAATCAATTTAGATATAGATATTTAATAAAATAAAATGGTATATTTTTATTATGTGATGCGTATTTTTAAAAAAGAATTTCCAAAAAAGGGATTTGGTTGTTAAAAGTATATACTGAGAGGTAGTACACACGTGTGAACAGTTCACATTTCGATCGAAGATTACTCATCATGTTTCAGCATGATGAGGGAATTCATAAGATTGTACACCGATTATAAATATATCTAAAGACATAAATTGCATTACTGCGGTTGCACATTTAATTTCTGTACTACATTGCTCTATTATTATTAAGTTAGTTGAAATAAAATATTTTAAAATGTTTTACAAATATCTTACTGGATCTTTTACTCATATTTTAAATCTAGTAACCCCCAAAAGTGAAAGGTAATTAGAAGTTATGAGTGTCTTAAAATTTTAGTGGGATTAGAAGCTGAAGTTTTGTTAAGTTTTGTTATCTTTGCTTTTGGAACCATGTATGCAATTAAACTTTTGAATGCTCTGGGACTGTAAATCTTAAATTTTATTTTGGTGTTGTTAATTTTTTTTATTTTATCTAGGTATGCATCTATGGGATATGGTGACCCTATTACATGACATTGGGGTGAGATATTAAATGCAAACGATTATGTTTAATTAAAACAATAATTTTTTTTTAAGTAAACTAGTGAACCTAGGTATTTGAAGTTTCTTTGATTTATTTGAACATCACCTCTACGTCACTATCTTAAATTTTGGGATGTGACAAGTTGTCTTTATGATTGTTGACATAGTCTTAGAATAATACTACTATTAACTATATTAAAAGATACAAAATTCAAATCCCCTGTCACCAAATTTAAATATATATATATATTAATTGTCTTTTCTCTTTATTTAAAATAAAAAAATCATTTAACATTACCTTATAAGCTATAAAAATCAATTTACATTATTTTCTTTTGAAAGGTTAAAGTCCTAAATAATATCCGCGTAAAAATAAAGCATATCTCAAAGCAAATATTTTCATTAACAGTTATTTAATAGGATTAATTGAGTACACAAAAAATTTAGGGATAAATTATAAAAATAACACTTTTCATAAATGTATTTTAAATTTTAGCATTATATTTGGTAACTTTCCTATATAATATTGTCACATCACCAGCTCCTTTTGAGGTAAATGTAAAAGGTTAATTTTACCTTTAAAGTCAAATACATCAACTTACATCTTCATTTTTTTCGTCCCCTCCCACCCATTATCTCTCTTTCCTCATTTTTCTTCAAACTCTTTCTCTCTCTCTCGTTAAAAAAACCTTAACTTCCTCTTTCATTCGATTTCTCTTTCTAAAACTCATGACTTTCACTCCTTAAGACGGATTTACAAAACTTCAGTCCTCTTTGCCCTCTTTCTTCCGTCACTACTTTCTCTACGCCTTCGAAACTTCCTTAAACTAGCAGTTGTATAGCAAATATGAGGTGCATGAGTTTGGTTTTTTTTTTTTTTTTTTCATTTTGTTTTGCTCTGGCCATTATTCTATGGTTTTCATCTTCATTTTGGTTTAAATCAACTTCTCCTCCTTCTTGAGTTCATGTGGTAGCCATGAAATGATACCATTTTATGATATTAATTTGAAAAAATGATTGAGCTAAACTGAATATAGGAAGAATTAATATAATCTTTGTCAATTTGAGCTTTTGAAAGAATAATAGCTAAATTTTAAGAACTAATGCTACATTTTGAGATAGGTAACATCGGGGTCATTTTATGTTGACTTTTAATAAATACTATCATGATTATATAATATTACTAGAGCAGAGTCAATGTGAAACTAACTATTAGTAATCATTATAATAAACATATTGTAATTATTATAGTTATTTGAAATCATTTTATGCTAACTCTAAATATAATGATCAAAAGTCATTATTATGTTAACTAACATACTATAGTATTGTAATCTGTGACACAACTAATTATTGATAATCACTATAATGAGTTGAAGTCATTTTCTTTAATTATTATTTGAAGTCATTTTTATGTTGACTAACAAATCATATGTGTAATTCTTGTTGTAATTTCTAGTAAGACTTGTTTATTGTTCTTGTTATTTAAGAATGACTAGATTGAATGTTCGTAAAGTATAACAGACAGTGGGACCATGATTAGAGATACATCGATTGTGAAATGAAGGGGATAATGGTTCATATTAACACAACTTATCTTGGTCTTTTAGAATTGGTGAGAAATGTGCTTAGAATTTGAGTACAAGAAAAAAGTTTAGTCTTGATATGCTTTGTTGAAGCTATGACGACTTCTGTCAAGATACAATCTAACTATGATGCAAGTAATAGTCTGATATGATGGTTTTATTACTATTATTATAATACTCTTTTGTGTCCATTAAGACTTTTGTAATACTATATGGTTTGCTATGACTTTTTTTTTTTTTAAGTTTTGTACTGGTTATCAATATATTAATGGGTAATTATAATAACGACCAGTTACTTGAAGTCCAAACTTTTTTGGAACTATTTATATTGCAATTAACATCTTAGGTCGTTGCGAAGATATTTTTATGCTTGGTCATTGTTACAATGACCTTAGGTAAATGTTGTCATCACCAATTACTTGAATTAACGAATACAAAGTCAAAGAACCTTTTTTTTTTATTAGATGGGTAATGGTACCCATAACTACATCTTACATTAGTCTCCTAGGGTTCTTATGTTAAGAATGCCCTAAGCGGGAAATATATTTTTAATGTATTTCATTTATTTTGAACTGATTAATAATATATTAGAAATTATTTATTACATTACTATATATCCTCATCCTATTTACATATTAAAGTAAATATAAACAAATATAACTCACTGATTGTTTGTTGTTAAACTGTTAAAATATTACATACAATTGACTTTTGTATGTAAGAAAACAATATTCTAAAGTAAACAGTCTAAATCTATAGTCCATAGTTTATGGGGTTAGAGTGAGCATTTAACTCATGTTAAGACTATTATGTTATCTAAAGCCAATTAGAGAGGCGATTTGTCTTGACTGTCTGGAGCTTTAACTCTCAGTAGAGACATAAATATGTTGCTTGATGGTAATATATTGGACTTGGATCAAAGTATAATTAATCCGCATAGTCCACTTGAGTGGATTAAAGCCAATTGGAGATACGATTTGTCTTAACTTCTGGAGGTTTGACTCCTAAATAGAGATATAAATATGTTGTTTTATGATAATGTATTAGACTTGGACCAAATTATAATTAATCTGCATAGTCCGCTTGAGTCGATTAATTCATTTTTTATATTCATTATGCATTATCCTTAATCCTGAGTGGGTAAATCACTTCATGTGTATAATTTATGTACTTTGATATTCCAAAGGCTAAAGCGTCTCAGAGATAGTAAGCTTATAAACGGGTTCGTTGGGTACATGACTTGTATATGATTGAGGTTTTATTTACAAACCATGGCTTTAATGAGGAGTAAAGGTTATCCTCTTAAAGGCATATACTGGATGTGAAAATGAACAAGGTCTTAGGTCATTTGCTTAGCAGATGACTTCTTATTTACATATGGTGAATACTTATTATCTTAATGAGGTGTATAATAAATCTTTAAGATAGCGTTATTAATAAGTTAAATGGACTTTCACCTAAGACTGATCATGGATATCATATGAGTGTTTTACATACATGACAAGGTCATTGGATGATAGATAATCACTGGCTTACGTAATACTGTATATAATTAGGAGTACAGTTTTAGGTTTAAAATGATGTGACTCTAAAACTAATTATGTAATGGGTTTATTCGGTATAAAATAACAATTACATGGATTATTGGAACATACATTATATATGTCTAATCAGTCCCTTTACTAGTTTCGTATAATTATTTAATCAATGATAATTGATTAGGATATTCTTTATTGCTTGTATTCTTACATTTAGTGAAGAGAAAACTCCGGATCATCTATTTTTAGGTGTAGGCGTATTCTCTGGGATCATAGGGAAAAATTATAATTTTGTATTATTCTATAAATGTGATAAATATTTCATTTGAGTGAATATTTTGTTTTGAAAGAAAAGATTTGAAATTTAAATTAATTGTATTTGTCTTTTGAAAGATAAATATAAGATTGACTTAAATTTTAAAAATCTTATTTAAATAAATATTTTGAAATTTTAAAAGATTATCTTATTTGAATTTGAATTGAACAAAATCTTGTTCTAACACTAAAGTAAAGGGCAAATTTTTCCAAGGGTTTGGCAGACAAGATTTTCTCATAATTTGAATTTTGTTTTGGATAAAAGATTACACAATTATTTGAATTTCAAATAAAGTTGTCATGATTTTATTTGAATTTAAATTGAAGTTATGGAAAATCATCTATGCAAACAAAATTATATGATTTGTGGAGTTTGAAATTTGAATCAAATTTTGAGTCACAAATTCATGTTGTAGCCAAAATTTTAAATCAAATTTAGGGACAGGTAAAAATTCAAATTTTTGTATGGGAAGAAAGAGAAATATCTTGTTTGGATTTTGAATCCTCCTCTCCTTGTGGAGCCAAAATTTTGAAGGATTTTTCCCCATAGAGAATTGGTTTTGAGAGAAGAAAAAGCCACTTAATGCAATTCTATAAATAAGATAATCTAGACTTCTATTTTCTTTAGACCACAAATTCTCTGGTGAGTGAATTTATTATTATATATCTTATTAATAATAATAAATTCTCAGATATCTAGGTGGTTGAAAAATGACAAGCCACGCTAAAATACCGATCGAAGAACCAAGTGCTCACACAATCTACTGTTCGGGAATTGGAGAATGGTAAAAAAGGCTAATTGATTGAAGCTCCTTAGTCACATCCTCCATCATTCCTGATGATCTCCTTTGAAAGTATAACAATTGTTGAATAATTTATTGTATATGACAACATAAGTTTTTTAATAATCTTGAAAAATTTTTAAATTTCCCTTTGCACTCTCGCTATTTTTTTTACATCTTAAGCAATATGGTTAGGATTTGGATACTAGAAAAATTTAGTCTTGAAATATGTTATTGAAATTAAGATGGCTCTCGTCAAGATCCAGTATGACAATAACGTCTTCTTTTACATACAACTAAAGGACATTTATGTGCTCAACAAATTTCTATGGTTTATTATTATTATTATTGTTCTGTATTTGTTAAGACTTTAAATACTCTTTTTTTACATTCTTTACTATATGGTTTGTATTTGTTTTATTCTTGTTATTATACGTGTTCATTATTATTATTAGTTATGAACACATTAATGGGTAACTATAATTATGACTCGAGTAATTTTAAAAATTATTATTTATTTGAGGTAATATTTATTAAGAACATTTTTTCTTTTTATTAGACACAACTTTTAAAGTATCAAGGTTATTTGATGTTTTTTTTATGGCATTAGTCTTGTTACAATTAAATTTATGAATTCTCTTTAAAGTCTAATTACAGTTGCACATTATGGTAATTATAACTACATTTATATCATTACAACACTATAAATAAGACAACTTACAAAATGTTATATTTTGAGTCAGATACAACTAATAGGCTATTACTCATAGCAATTGATATATGCAAAAAAATAAAATAAAACAAACAAACAAAATAGATAAAAGCCATGCCATTACTGTTCCAAATCATTCCAATTATGATCTTAGGTAATTTTGTTATAAAAATGAAAATTACTTCACTAAAACAAATGAAAATGACTAGAAATGGAAAAAATACCATTTTTGAAGGCCAAAACAATAGAATTTGGTCGAAAAATGACGTATGTTGTGGCAAAGCGACGAGATTTGCTCATTGGCTCGTTTTTGCCCCAAAAAAACACTATCACTTCATCCAAATTTCACAATGTTAATAAAGATACCGAAAAATTGTCTCACATGGCAAGCAAAGTACTAATGGTAAATATATATGCGTACTTGAATCGTCTCTTAACCCAATATCTTACTTTAGTCGCCATAGTCACCTATATATTGTATCATAAATTAGATAGTTAATTGATCAATATAAAAATGATCAATAATCATTACAAAAATTACTATATGCCAAACAGGAGTAACTCAACTGATTTTTATATCGACTCAATATAAAAATAATCATGATCATTGGTCATTATATAAATTACTTATAGCCAAACAGGTATGTTAAAACAAGAATAAAAGTAACTCAACTCCAAAAAACACGCTGTCTATATAAAAATGATATTTGATCATTATAAAAATTACTCATATATAAATAAAGGTAACTAAATATCAAAAAACATACAGTCAATTTATAAATGACATCTAGTCACTATAGAAATTACTTATATTCAAACACGAGCAATTTAACATTATTATGCACACAATTAATAAAAAAAAATGACCTCTGATCATTATTAAAAGAGTGATAGTAGGAATACCAACTCTAATCCAAACTTTTTGAATACCAACTCATGTGTCATATACTTATACGGAGATATAATTAATTGATGTGATAATATTTTAAACACTTAAAAAAAAAAAAAAACTCACATACCACATAAGTTAATGCTTACAAGTTAGGATTAAAGTTAGTGTACATAGTATTTTTCTTATAGAAATTACCAATAGCAAAAAAGGGCAAACATATATATATATTTATACATATAGTCAATATATATTTATAAATATAGTTAATATACAAATGACTGTTGGTCATTATGCATTTAATATACTGCTTGATGTAAGATTAATAAAATTGCTTTCTTTAAACATAAAAGATCATAAAGTTAAAATATCATTATCCCAAATGAATTACCATAAACACAAACAAAACAATCATGTTTTCATCAAACACAAACAAATTACCGTTATCTAAAATAAATTAATGATTATTACACTAAACATATAAACAAAATAAAACCGCATAAAAATATGATAACAAAATCCAAACAACATTTAAATTTTTTTTTAATCATCAAAACCAGACCTATATAAAATAATATGATAACAAAATGGATCCAAGCAAAATGAAACTTTGTTCATTGTAGGATTTTTCTCTTTCTTCATGTTTTTATATTGTAAACTACATGTCCTTTTTTTTTTTTTACCTCTTAAACCACATCTTCCAGGTTTGGCTTCATCATTTTTGTAATTTCCTTCTTTTTCCCTCCATCACCAGCTTCGACCTTCCTCTTCTTTTGAGTTTTTTTCCCCCCACAGTTTTCTTCTTAGCCACTGTTTTCAACATCTGTGCTTCATTATTCTTCTTCGACAAAGCCATCTTTATCAAACATTGATACCTGGGTTGTGGATTTCTTAAAGGTGGATTTCGTGGGTTAAGTTAAAGTAGATTCTTCGGATTTCTCTCAAACTCGGTCTTTCTCTCTCCTCTCTTCAACTCACTCTTTTGCTCTTTTCCCTCATACTCACTTTGCCTCTCTCTTTCTCTCTCCTCGCTTGAACTTATTCACTTTTTCTCAACTAAACTTGAACTCTCTTTCTGCCAGATTCAAAATTGAATCTGTAAAAGCACACATGAAATTAGGGCCGTAAGAGAGATGAAGGGTAATTTTGGCCTTCTATTTTACTTAGCAAGGTGTGGGCCCTACATTTTCTAATGTGCTAGTGTTACATGAGAAAATACAAACAAAAAAAACAATTTGTTAAAATTAAGAATATTTTTCTCGGAAGTGCTATTGTAATTTACCCAAAATTTAACTGTGAACCGAAGTCCTTTCTAGACTTTATATATATATATATATTTATAGCTCTCACTTGACCTCACCCTGTGTAATTGCGAAGTTAATTGCTTTGTAAATATTGGTGGGGTGAAATAAAATATTTCAATGGGAAAATAAAAACTAAAGACAACTTTTGGATAAATTGAAAGGAGAACATAGTTATTTAAAGCCCATTGGGAAAGGTTTTAGAAATATATGCCTTGTTTGATAATAAGTTTTAGTTCAAACTAAACTATATATATATATTTTTTTATAAAAAATAATAAAAATCATAATTAATTTTTAAAAAATCAACCAACCTTTTCAAATAACACAAAACTAAATTGTTGTTAAAAATGAGACAATAGTTTTGAAAATGTAAATACCGAAAAAAAAAAAGTTTTAGAGACTTGTGTTTAAGGTAAAAGTTTTGGAAAAAGAAATTTTTTAGAGAGGCATGAAAAATACTAGAAATCAGTTTTTAACAGCAAACATGATTTAAGATCCATATCAAAACATCGTCTTCAAACACTTTCTCAAACGAGACCTTTGTTTAGTTATTGAATCGGGAGACATTTTAAATATTTCTATTTTTTTTTGTTTACAAACCCTCTCTTAATTTTTACTTAATTTCAATACAAATATATTTTAAAAAGTTTAAGTTCAAATTTCAGTTATAATTGGTTTAGATTTAGGTTGTAAAGTAAATTTGTAATGAAATTTAATAAAAATAAATAGTGATACATTTTTTGGACTATCATGTGCAAATCACATGTAAAAAACTTTCTAAAATTTAAGGACATATTAACAATTTAAGTGATTAATTGCCAAGAAAAAGAAAAAGATTAAAGGCAAAATACCGAATTTAAGAAGTTTAAGAGTTGATTGTTTATGATAAAGTAGAGCACAATTTTTTTTTTCCTGAACTTGAGGGTAGGAAATTCGAATTCCATATCTTTAACTGAGATCTAGTATGATATTATTGCTAATAGTTAAACCATGCTTGTAATCACATAAAGTAGAACACAATTAAAACTTTGTAAAAATTAAGGCTCAGTTGGACATTATTCAAGTTAAGAACCTCAATTGGATTTTTGTTCTTTTCTGAAAAGTAACAAAAAAGGAAAAATACCAAGATGACACAAACTTAAACAGCTCCTCACTAACATGACACAAATTTTATTGACTTCATCAATATGACACAAAATAACACTAGTTTTAGGTCAACTTAATTTTCCTAACAAAGTTAAAAGTCAACCTAAAATGTTTTACCTTAATTGCCCCTATTACTTGGAAAATAAAAAATAATAACATATACATGTGTTAATCTCCAACTCTAATCGTCGGTGTCGGTCGTAGGATTTACTTTAATAGAGTAATAATATGCATACTCTACATAAATATTTTCAAATTTTCAATATGAATGGTCAGATGTCTCCTGTTCCGATTGCTGAGATTACTCTAATAGAGTATAGTTCATACCCTAATAAAGTAATGTGTATATTCTATTAGAATATTTTCACTTTTCAACATAGATGGTCAGATGTCTTCGATTCCGGTGCTAATTACCGGGATTATTCTAGTAGAGTAATATGCATACTATAGTAGAACATTTTTAATTTTTAACATGGATGGCCGAATGTTTTCGACTCTGACTGTCAATCGCTGGGATTATTTTAGTAGAGTATAGTTTGTACTCTAGTTGAGTATTACTCTATTATAATATTTTCAATTTTCAATATAAATGGCTAGATAACTTAGGCTCCAGCTGTCAGCATCAGTCGTGAGATTACTCTACTAGAGTACGAGTATAGTAATGAGCATTCTCTACTATATTTTTAGTTTTTAATATGGATGATTGAATGATTCTAGTTTCAACGCTGGTCGTTGGGATCACTTTAATAAAGTATAGTTCATATGCTGATAAAGTAATGTATATACTTTATTGGAGTATTTTCAGTTTTCAACATAAATGGCTGGATATTTCTGACTTTGGTGGCTGGTGCCGATCGTTGGGATTGTTCTAGTAGTGTATAGTTCATACTCTAATAAAGTAATGTACATACTCAATTATAATATTTTCAATTTTCAACATGGATAGCCGACATCTAGTCCCTAGCATTCAACCATTAGCACCGGTTACTGGAATTACTCTAATAGAGTAAAGTAAGTGCATACTCTCTCGTAAAATTTTCAATTTTCAACATGCACAGGCAGATATCTTCAATACTGGCCATCAAAGGCGTTAAAATATTCTGATAGAATATACTAGATACTCTATTAAAATATTTTGTTATTCTATCAAAATATGTTTCTTGAATTCTTTTTTCAAAAAAAAAACAAAAAACAAAAACAAAAAAACAGCAATAAAAGATCCAAACCTGTATACATAACAACAAAAAAATACATTAATTTACTCATTTCTTCGTAAACTCTGACACATACATACAACTTGCCAAACTTGCCTTGGAAACACCGGCCATAATGACCATTCCAGGTCATATGCATTGTGTTTGTTAATTTTATTTTTTATACCAAGAAAAAAATATTTAAATAAAGATGCAATCAATTTAATAAAAATAAAAATCATTTTAATAAAATATAATTAAAAAATATAAGATTAAAAAAAAAGAAATCATAATTAAAAAATAAAAGAAAAAAGTAAAGGTATATTTAAAAAATGATTATTTTGATAGAGGCAAATTGAAAGGAGGAATAAGATTTTAGAAAATATTAAAAAAATAAAAAAGAAAAAGATGAAATATTAGAATAATAATCAAACAAAATTATTATTATATAAAAAGTTAACAAGAAAAAATATATGAGAAAGAAAATAATGTTTAAATACACATAAATTTTAAAAAAATTAAGAGGTATAAGTGGTAAAAAAGAATTTTTTTGGGAGTGCGTGTCATATGGGAGATGAAATAAGGGGTGTTTAGATCAAAGGTTTTGAAGCATAGTTTTGGTGTTTCTAAGCCAGATTTTGTTTGCCTCCAATATTTTTTCAAACCTTCAACTGTATTTACACGTATTCCCAAGCATTAATTTTTTACCACATAATTTAAAATTCAAATTCTCTTATTTCTATAACAACTTTTTTTTTCAAAATATTTACCCTAAACACAATCTCCAAAATCATATCTGGTTTTCAAAACTAACATCTTCAAAACTCTATCTAAAGCTTATAAATGTGAAAGCAACTATGAATATACAGGGAAAAAAAAATCTACATAAGTTAATTGCATTCCATAAATTTTTTGGTCAAAATCTACACAATTTTTCAGCTACAACTCAATACAACATATATTTATAAAAAAACATCTAGAATGCCATTAACTACAATATTACAATAATTATTATTACTTATTGATTTACATAGAAGAGCATACAAGTACAGTACATTGTGATGAACAATATGACAGACATCAAAGTCTATACCATGGGTACTGTTAGATTTGCTGATGGGCATCGGAGTTTCTCATGTTCATTTATAGGACCTCATAAGCATCAACATTATCTTCTAAGTCGTTAACATCGGACTTCAGCTTCACAGGTAGACAAAAATATAGTAGCATTATCCGTTGGCATGTTATGCATGTACGACTACTGCAGTGAGTCTGGTTCTACTGTTGCATACATTCTTATGAAGTTATGCAAGATCGCACAAACAATTGGTATCTTCACCTGTTTTTTGAAGGGGTAACTGTTCATCTTAGTTATATTTTAAATCTTACTTTCCAAACACCAAATGTTCTTTCAATACAATTCTACAAAGAGGAATGTGTGTAATTAATTACTTCTTTCTTACTTGTAAGTCTATAGCGTCGCTAACGGTATTTTGACAAGTGGTATATTTCTCCATCGTAAGGAGTTAGAAAGTGATCGTTGTTAACATAACTTGAGTCTGCTAAGTAAAATTTACTTATATTTCAGAGATATATAGGTAGCTATAATTTGCATACGGTACGTATAACTGAGGATGTATAAGCAAAGAATATATGAACGATGAGCAAACCTGCTGGCGGCAATGGGAATCCGTTATCGGCCATTGCTTGTGCTAATATTCTCGTATCATATACGGAACCCTCTTAGCCTACGAGCATGTACGAGAAAATCAGATCAAACAAAACAACTGCTAGGATATTTTGCGTGTTTATGCTTATTCTGTTCCGCTAAGTTAACGAGTTATCAACTGGCAGAATGCATGACGCATACGCACCGTTAATGGCGTCGACACAGTTCTATAAAAACAATTGCAATATTAGAAATGTTATAACATAATTCAATAATTGCTTTTTTAATTAAATGTATAAGAAAATGCTAAAAAAAATCATGTACATCGAACCAAAGTCTATATTTATATGCATTCTCCACATTATACGGTTGCACGGTATTATAATTCGAAGGCCGTATAAACTCGTCCTTCAATGTAAAAGTGCATCAAGTATGGTACTGAACCATCTCGAGATCGTCTTATCTGAATGTTACCAAATATCCTACGTTTGTCTATTTGTTGTCGCATGGCAAAGTATTTCTAAGAATATGAATAATTGCTCAGGTACGGATACGCGATCTGTCGAGCGAAGTAAACCCTTTGTTTCAACCAACTCACACAAAGTCGCAAATATTCGCCTATTCATTTGAGTCTTTTGTTTTATGTTATCATCGTTGCCGTATAACAACCCATCTATCTTTAGAGCCCCTTTTAAAATGGAGTTGTGTTTGCGATCATTTCGATTTTGTAACTTTCTCATGTATGCGTATAAGACACATGTAATAATACCTATATCATCATCGCTATCCGTGTCTGGTGTATCCATATGATGTCGTGTTATGCAGCCTACCAACAATGATATAGTAAGAAAATGACAAATACAATTTGATAACTGTTCCATAAAAGTAACATTACCATGTTGTATATAAGTAGCATATCATAAAAATAACATCTTCGTGACATATTTAATTGGCATACATAGACAAATAATAAGATAGAAACAATAATAGTTAGAGTTTACATAAAAAAAAAAAAAGAACAAGAAGTTTATTAATATTACAAATGAAAATGTACAAATAACATAAACTCTACAAAATGCTAGATACGGCTATTAACAATCTTATGAATAATGTTCCATCTTTTCTCAAAGAAAAGCCTAGTAAAGTCTCTTAATACATCTTTTTCATTACACAGCTACTAATACACGATAACTGCATCATCAGTAGGAACTACCATCTCTTCCATCATCTTGCCACACTCACTAAGCATTGAAGCTTTAGTTGCCTTATCCATATTTGATGTTCTTGTGGACTTATTGGAGTAGTAACTTTCGATACCCCTAATTGCGTCGGTGAGAATATCTTCGGTGTTTTGCTTTTGCTTCTGCTTAGCCTGTTTTTTGTGACTCCTTAACGCTCCTAGTGCGTAATGGGTGTCAAAGTATGAGAAGTTTATCATGTCGCGTTGCGAGTCATTCCAATCAGCCAATAGTCCAGGGACCTAAGACATGTCTACTATATGTTGACTCTAGAGAAATATGAAACATACGGACTAGGGATGGATTGTGAAGGCTGAACTCTTGAACCAACTGCTTGGTACTTTTCAAAAACGTTGAAGTACGATTCTTTGTGCTTTAAACCCTGAGTTCTGAGGAAGTTTTGATCTAGATGAACCTGTACAAATAAAATTATGTGTTGCTAAGCATAATTGAAAACGGGAATATACAGACTGCCATATAATATCTAAGTTGTTTCAATAAACAGGAGATGTAGTGTTTACAATAACGAATTGTGCCCATTGTTCATCGGAGCAGGTAATCGTATCGGTAATTGAGTTGTATGCTAAACTCGTCCATATTTGTAATGCCTTCTATGCGGTGTACATCCACCACATTCGCGTCCTTTTCCTGTGTAAAGTCATGACATAATATAAAGTGTTGATATTTGGCCACCTCTGATTGAACATCTCAACCCATTCCGAATACGTATCTGTTTTGGGAAGTCTCCCTGCATGATTACATTGGCAATCATCAAAGAGGTTTAAAAAATAGACCTCCTTCTCCTCATTCCAATTGTAAGACGAACCATTGGACTGAGACATATGCGAGTCAAACTAAAACGTATAAAACATTGTAAATAATCACAGGCAAGATAGGAACAAAAATTGGTTGACAAATTTATACGGCTCAGTGTAATATCAAAATATCGCTTAATCAAGTTAGGCATTATGTAGATCCACATAACAATTAGTTACCTGCGTTGAATACCAGACTGCCGATAAACTATCACAATCCAGATATCAACCAGCAACATAGTTGTTGAGTAGGTCTGCAAAACACTAATAACATGATAAGTGATTCTATAATGACATTTAGCATAATAGCTGGTGCACAACCAGAAGCAGTAAAGGCTAACAACAGAATCAACTAGAGTCAGCACGTACAACAGATACTATTGACCAACACCAACAACATAAGATACATTAGAATAAAACATAATCTGCAAAAACAAGGCAATACAAATGCATTTTAATGGCCACGATTTGAGCATAACACATTTCTTTATTGCAATACCACAACTCACATTAACGTATTAAATATCACAAGAACGATAGCCATCATAATGAATAATGCAAGTTAAAGCAAAAAACACAATTTGGACATATACAATGTATCAACATAAAAGAAAAACCATGGCATGGGTAAATGGGCCACAACGTGGACAAGCATACGCAAAAACACACCAACAACTTATCAAAAAACTCATTATATATACCAACAGCAACAAAAAAAATGAAACAATAATAATACAATTTTCATGTAAATTGAAAATTAGATGTATACCGAGTTCGAGCTAGTGGATGAAACAGCGATAATCGCCTCAGGATCAGATAATGAAGATGTTAATCGTTGTATCCGCATCCAAACACCGAAGTAGTACATAATTTGGCCAGTCTGTTGATTCTGGTAGCAATGCCGAGTGGCCCATGTATGAGTGTGACCCAGGTGTCTCTTACTGCAATTAGCCGTGACTAGTTAGACGACACAGGTCGACGGTGATGAAGCCGTCAATCTATTACCATCAACCAAAATTTTCGTCAGATAATGGCTAAGATCAAGTGAATAAATGTTATGATATAACAAAAATATAAGCAAATAAATAATTAATCAATATTGTAAAACAAATAAAGAAACAAGATATACTCATTTTATAAGCCAATATACTAATAAACAAATAATGTTCTCCAACACCATTTAACAAGCCAAAAAATGCATAAGTGCTAAGACACTCAAAAATAAGGAAGGTATCATAAACATGCCTTTTCCTATTATTTCCAAAGCACGGTCGAACATCAGAACATAAACGGTATTAGGCAAGAATTGGGAAAAAAATTCACAAGTAAATAATCATCTCAAAAGCTATAGAGTTTTCACTACCAAGACATCAAGTTATTCCCTAAAATAAACACACAAAGCAAAACCATAATGCAATTGCAGAACAAAAAAAGACAAAAGAAAAAAAAACTAGAACTGGCAAAAAATAACCTCCAGTAACACTAAAATTAAACCCATTATCAGCAATTGCTTACCGTATGGTGTTAGAGATTCGCATCCCAACAATACAGAGAAAAAGGTTTATGAATCCATTGGGAGAAAACAGTGAAACCCTAATTTTAGAACACAAAACCGGCCATTAGAGAAGAAATCACAGAAGACAATATCAAATATCCACAGAAAAACACAAAAAAATCTCCAATTTCAGAGCTCTCCCTCCCAAACAACAAACATACCCATAAATTTATGCTATGTTTCCTGAAAACAAATGAAACTAGAAAACCTCAAAAAAAAAATTTCTCTGCCCGATAGATATTCAAGAAGAAATTAGAGAAAGAAAATGTAAGGAGAGAATATATGTAAAAAATAGAAACAAAGGAAAGCAAATTTCCTCTAGTATTTTGGGAAGTTTTCGTTCTTTTTTTTAAAGTTTGGGAGGCAAGAATAGTGGGTTTTCTATGGAAAGTCTACTAGTGGGAGAGTAAATAGCACAACGAAGAAGAAGATGGAGAGAAGAAGAGGTGTGAAGAAAATATTGAAAACAGACGAGAGCATATGAAAAATGGGCAGATGGGCTTGAAGAATCCGAATATCATTTGCTTGTGAAGCCTTGGAGATGTACGGAGGAGAATCTTGCAGAACAAAACATCAGAATGCATGTGAACCTACTGTTCACCATCTGTCGACTTTCATGAGCCAAATGTTTTTTGGCCTCTGGACCCTAATTTCATGCCTCTGGATAGGCGCCCCAAACGGGCCTGAAATATGTCTATATATAAACACTGACAATTATCAGTAGAGCTTTTGTCACTTATATACTTTGTTTGTTTGATATATCCATTTTTATAAAATAGAAAATTTTTCACTATAAGAAAAAAAAATCTTCTTAAATTTTTATACCTGAACATAAAAAATTTTTTATTTTTGAAAATATAAAAAGAGTTCTCTCTAGAAAATGAAAATTTTTTATCCGTCTAAACAAGTTTTTACTTCTAGAAAAAAATTCAAACAATTTTTTATTTTTCAAAACAGAAAATTTTTTATTTTTCAAAAATAAATACCCATCCAAATAGACTCATAATGTCTTCATACCAATTCCACTTAGTTCTCTAGTAAAAGAAGATCTAAATCTTTACACATTACGGGTATTTAAGTCTTGCAAGTTTCTGGCACTTTTCAACTGCATCAACTATGATATTTAGACTTTAAAATCCCATAGAACTAGTACATAAATTAATGTTTCGTTTAAATAGGGTGTTTATTTATAAAAATAAAAAAATTTTAATTTTAAAAAATAAAAAATTGTTTATATTTTTTTCTTAAAAATAAAAATTTGTTTGAATTGATGAAAATTTTTTATAGTTTAAAGAAAGTTCTTTTTTTATATTTTAAGAATGAAAAATTTTTGATGCCAGGTATAAAAATTTAAAAAAATTTATTTTTTAAAAGTGAAATTTTTTTAATCTTTTTAAAATTAAATATGTCAAACAATCAAATCACATAACAAGCTTACATCGGGGAAAAAAAAACAATTGCTATAATAGGAAATTAACGAAGTAAAAAAACTAAAAATGTACAAAATTGGTGAAGTAAACTAGAATACCTAGATTTCAATGCGGTGGCTCCAATAAAATTGCTCACATATTCCAGTAAGTGGTGACTCTAGCTTCGCTGTCTACCTCGACCGAAACTTCACCTATTGGGTTTTATTTAATTATATGGACTACATATATATATGAGTGTATATTTTAAGCTATTTATAAAATTGGCCCAATTTAGTGATCAAATAAGGGTTAGAGTATCTGGGCTTTTAATGTGTCAATTATAGTATGGGTCTCCTATGTTTAGAAATTAATTTTGTAATTATCCAATTTATGATGAGCAAATTGGTAATTGAGGTTAATTACCTTAGGCAGTTATATTAATAGTTGTGGTCCCCAAGTCAGAACATACGTATTATTTTTCTGATATCCCATTTTCAGAAAAAATATATAGAAAGAAGACAGAAAACATTCTCTAAGGGGAGCTTACATTCTAGACTTGGAAGAATCACAATCTTTGACTCAAGAATTGCATCTAAGACTATGGATTTAGGTTTGCTTCCGCATCTCTTTCTTCTTCTCGATGATTTGACATGAACGATCCGAGTTCTAAGATGGTTTTCATCTTTTAAAGTTAATTTTTCTAACAATTGGTATTAGAGCCTAGTTCATGTTAAATCATTGAGAATCAATTTAGTTTCATGATATGATTCTCATAAGATTTCTCAAATTTGACAATCCATGGTTTTGAATTGTTGAATTTGAGAACAACTTTGGTGTTCTTCCATCTTTGGTTGTTCTTTGAATTTTTGGGTTCAAAAGGCTTGAATTTTCTCATGAATTTGCATAAAATTTGATAATTTTAGATGATTTTGATGTGAATTCTTGAGTTTATAATGATAGATTTATATTTGTTTAAACATGATTTAGGAATAAAATATATATATGTATTAAGAAATGATTTTGGGGTCAAAATTTTACAATTTAGCACATTATATGCAAACTTTTCCCCAGATTGTATTCTAGAAATCGCAACATGGAGGTTGCGGTTGTAATCCAGTTAAATGTTTAGGCATAACTATTCAAACGTGATTGCAGTTATTTTGTTCAATTGATTTTTAAAACCTTTTTTTTTTCCTTTCTTCACTTCCACGTTCAGCAAAGGACATCTTAAAGCCCAAATCTAAGAAAACCCAAAAGGCATTATATAGGCCCATATTCAATTAATTTTGTTTAAAACCTAATGGGCTTGAATCATGGGTTAATGAATTTAGACTTTGGGTTTAGGTCAATGGGAAGAATATGTATAACGCGGTTTAACTTTGACTCCGGTATTGACCTGATCGTTGGCTGGTATTGACTAATGTTGATCGGCGTTGACTAAGTCGTTGACCGAGAGTTGTTGACTAAGTCGTTGACCGAGAGTTGACCGGTGTTTACCAAGGTTGACTTTGACTTTGACTTTAAAAAAATTTTTTTTGTGTCATTTTAAGGATTTATTTTGAGATTTTTTAAATTCAAATTTTGGTAAGGTTAAATATATATTTTAGAATAAATTAATTGAAACAATATGTTACCAAAGTGACCACTTTTGTGGATGTTAATTTATTTTGAAATATAAAACGATTGTGTATATGCAACCTATGTAAATATTGATCAGTTCAAAGGAAGGTCAATATTTAACAGAATTACATATGCACCTTGTGGTAATAAATGTGTGACAATTATTCGGTTTACATGTGAACAATGAATCGGTTCAAAGAAAGGTTTATTGTTTGGCATGCCTTATTGTCAATATTTGATTACTACACCAAGATTACCACTTACAAATTGATATTTCTGTCCAAAGACTAAATATTAATATTGTACCCAGTATCTTGTGATAGGATATATCATTGTTTGAGTTTATTATATCTATAATGGTACTTATGTGAGCTGTTTCTGTTTTGTTTGTTATGTTGTTCTCTGTTCAGCTACTATTTCTGCTTCTAATATCTCTGCTAGCATCAACTCAATTCCTATGCTGAATGGGACTAACTTCAAATCATGGCGAGAGAACTTGTTGATAGTTTTCAGAGTCATGGATCTCGACCTTGCGTTAAGGCTTCCTTCTCCTGCACCTCTTACTGATAAGAATACCTCTGATGACAAGAAGGACTTTGAAAGGTGGGAGAAGTCAAATCGCATGAGTATGATGATCATGAAGAAGGCCATCCCAGAAGCATTTAGGGGCACTATTTCTGATAAAATTACCACTGCTAAACAATTCCTTGAGGATATTGAAAAGAAATTTGCTAAGAATGAAAAGGCTGAAACAAGTATAGTCTTGGCAAATCTCATATCAATGAGGTACAGAGATAAAGGGAATATCAAGGAGTACATCATGGAGATGTCTCATCTTGCTTCAAAGTTGAGAGCACTGAAGCTTGACCTCTCTGAGGATTTGCTTGTGCATTTGGTCCTCATATCTCTTCCCACACAATTTAGTCAATTTAAGGTGAGCTGCAACTGTCAAAAGGAGACTTGGTCTCTTAATGAGCTCATCTTACATTATGTGCAAGAGGAGGAAAGGCTTAAGTAAGAGAAGACAGAAAGTGCTCATTTGGCCAGTACTTCCAAGGACAAAGGGAAGAAAAGAAAGAAGGAAAAGGAAGCTGCAAATAAGGTACCGCAAAAGAAATAGCACAAGGAACCAAATACTGATGGTTTTTTCTTCTGTGGAGCTGTGGCTCATAAGAAGAAGCAATGTACCAACTATCACGCATGGCGTGCAAAGAAAGGTATGCTTCTTAATCTGGTTTGTTCTGAGGTTAATTTATCTTTGGTACCTCGACACACATGGTGGATAGATTCTGGTGCAACAATTCACATCAGTGTGACTATGTAGGGCTGCCTGAACTGTCGAAAGCCAAATGATGGTGAAAGACACATCTACACAAGTGACGGCAAGACGATTGAGGTCGAGGCAATAGGGACTTTTAGATTATTACTTAGGACTGGATATTATTTGAATTTGAATGAGACTTTCGTTGTACCGTCATTTAGATGGAATTTGGTTTTGATTTCTGCTTTGGACAAATCAAGATATTCTTATTCATTTGGAAATGGTAAATTTAGTTTTTTTCATAATTCAAATTTGGTTGGTTCTGGTTCTTTATCAGTTTATGATAATCTTTATTTGCTTGACACAATTGTCTCTTACAATGAAACCCTACAATTAAGTACACAAGGTGTAAAAAGAAAATTAACCAAAGAGAATTCCGCAGTATTATGGCACAAGAGGTTGGGTCATATCTCTAAAAAGAGAATTGAGAGATTTATGTCAGATGGAATTCTTGATCCCTTAAACTTTACAGATTTTGATGTTTGTGTTAATTGTATAAAGGGGAAACAAACCAATGTGAGGAGCTTTGGTGTCAATAGGAAAACAAACGTCTTAAAACTTATTCATACAGATATTTGTGGGCCATTTTCAACGGTTGCTTGGAATGGTCAACAATACTTTATAACATTCATAGACGATTTCTTAAGATATGGCTACCTTTATCTCATTCATGAAAAGGCTCAATCTTTTGGATGTATTCAAGAGTTATAAGGCTGAAGTTGAACATCAACTTAGCAAAAGAATCAAAAGCATCAGATCTGACCGTCGTGGTGAGTACTATGGCAGGTATGATGGTTCAGGTGAGTAACGTCTAGGACCATTTGCTAAATTCCTAGAGGAATGTGGTATCATTCCTCAGTACACTATGTCGGGTTCACCCACTATGAATGGTGTTGCTGAGAGACGAAACAGGACACTTAAAGACATGGTGAGGAGTATGATTAATCATTCTACCTTACCAGAATTACTCTGAGGAGAAGCACTCAAGACTGCAGCAAACATACTCAATAGAGTACCAATTAAAGCAACTGCCAAAACCCCTTATGAGCTTTGGACAGGCAAGAAGCCTAGTTTGAAGCACTTGCACATTTGGGGATGGCCAGCTGAGGCAAGGCCTTATAAGCCAAATGAAAAGAAACTGGACTCCAGGACAATCAGTTGCTATTTTATTGGATACTCTGAGAGGTCCAGGGGTTATAAATTTTATGATCCCGCTACTAAATCAATTTTTAAGACGGGTAATGCCTGGTTCTTTAAGGATGTTGAGTTTGCGAGGGGAGGTAAGGTTAGGGACTTTGTCTTTGAAGAGGAGTATGTTGATATTCCCACAGCTGTTATTAACATTGATCAGGGTTCTATTCCTGACATTGTTCAAAAGGCAGATCCACATCAAGACATTGTTCAAGAATCCCCCAAGAAACTGGTCAGGAAGAACAAACTCTACCATCCTAAGAACTTATGCCATTAAGGAGATCCACTAGAAAAAGGAGAAATGCGTTGTCAAATGATTACTACGTATATCTCCAAGAACATAAGGATGACATTGGTATGATGGAAGATGATCCAATCAACTTCCGTCAAACCATGGAAAGTTCTAAATCTCAATAGTGGATTGATGCCATGAATAAAGAGATAAAATCTATGAAGGACAATGACGTTTGGGATCTTGTCCCATTGCCTGAAGGTGCGAAGCCCATTGGTTGCAAATGGATATTTAAGACCAAGAGGGATTCAAAACGCAATGTGAAAAGGTACAAAGCTTGTCTTGTCGCTAAAGGCTTTACATAGAAAGAAGGCATCGATTACACTGAGACTTTCTCTCCGATTTCATTAAAAGACTCTTTTAGGACAATAATGGCATTTGTGGCATATTTTGATCTTGAGCTACATCAGATGGACGTTAAGACATCGTTTCTCAATGGTGACATTAATGAAACGATTTATATGTTGCAACCAGAAAATTTTGTATCGCGAGATGCAAAGAAGATGGTTTGTAAGCTAAAGAAGTCTATCTATGGGTTTAAGCAAGCTTCCCGTCAATGGTATCACAAGTTTAATCAGGTTATCATCTTGTTCGGTTTTGAGATGAATGTGGTTGATGATTGTGTATACCACAAGTTCAGTGGGAGTAAGCATATTTTTTTGGTTTTGTATGTTAATGACATACTGCTTGCCACAAACGATATAGGCTTATTGCACGAAACCAAGAGATTTCTAGTAAAGAATTTTGAGATAAAAGATCTTGGTGAAGCCTCTTTTGTATTGGGAATACAGATACATCGGGATCGTTCTCGGGGTATTCTAAGATTGTCACAAAAGAACTATATCGAAAAAGTGTTTAAAAGGTATGGCATGCAAGAATGCAAACCAGGAGACACCCCTGTGGCGAAAGGAGACAAGTTTAGTTTAAGTTAATGCCCCAAGAATGACGTTGAAGCTAAGGAAATGCAGAAGATTCCTTATGCATTAGCAGTAGGGAGTCTGATGTATGCTCAGATATGTACACATCCAGATATTGCGTATATTGTTGGCATGTTGGGTAGATACTTGAGTAATCTTGGATTGGATCACTGGAAAGCGACTAAACGAGTCATAAGATATTTATAGAGAACAAAGGACTACATTCTCACGTATCAGAGGTCAGATCAGTTAGAGATCATTGGGTATTCTGACTCCGATTTTGCGGGATGCGAAGACAGTATGAAATCTACTTCAGGCTATATCTACTTACTTGCTGGAGGCGCAATCTCCTGGAAGAGTGCTAAACAGTCACTTATAGCCTCTTCCACCATGGCAGCTGAGTTTATAATTTGTTATGAGGCATCCAACTATGGAATATGATTGCAAAACCTTGTCAATGGGCTGCACATTGTGGATGGATTGAAAGGCCACTCAAGATTTTTTGTGACAATAAATTGGCGGTTCTATATTCCAATAACAATAGGAGCTCGACGAAGTCGAAACACATATACATCAAGTTCCTAGTTGTCAAAGAAAGAGTTCTGAATGGAGATTTGTCTATAGAGCACATTGGGACAAACTCTATGATTGCGAATCCGCTTACCAAGGGATTACCACCCAAAGTCTTTCATGAGTATACCGCTCATATTGGTGTAGTATCTCTTGCGGGTGTTTAGTTTCAGTGGGAGTTTGTAACTTATTAGATACTTTATTTATATAGACATTTTCTTTCAATTAATACAGTTGAGGTTATTTCAGTTTTAGCTCTCTTTGGTTCTATGGTTTATAAATTGTGATTATTGAGGTTATTTTTTTTTTTAGAAATACAGTTCATTGCTAATTACACTTTGATTTTAGTATGGTTGATCTCGCTAAAGTTTAAGGTGGATCAATTGGAAATAAGCATGTTGTGATCACGTTACATGCAATTTCCATGCTATGCATCCATGCTATGATCCATGTCATCAGTTATATTGATATACGTTACCAATGCTGGGTTTAGTCACGATGAATATAACGAATGCCCCTTTGATCCTATGTTAGTATGATTGATGTACGAGATTGTTTTAGACAAATTACAATCTGGATAGCAAGGTTTCGAGTTCAAAAGGTTACATAATAATGCGTACTCATAAAATAATATATATGGTCTAAGTGGGAGATTGTTGGGTTTTATTTAATTATATGGACCACATATATATATGAGTGTATATTATAAGCTATTTATAAAGTTGACCCAATTTAATAATCAAATAAGGATTAGAGTATCTGAGCTTTTAATGTATCAATTATAGTGTAGACTTCCTATGTATAGAAATTAATTTTGTAATTATCCAGTTTATGATGGATAAATTGATAATTAAGATTAATTGTCCTAGACAGTTATATTAATAGTTGTGGTTTTTAAATCAGAACATACATATTATTTTTAGGAAAAATATAGAGATAAGACAGAAAACATTCTCTAAAAAAGACTTACGTTCTAGGTTTGAAAGAATCACAATTTATGACTCAAAAATTACATCTAAAACTATGAATTCCGATTTATTTTAGCATCTCTTCCTCCTTCTCAATCTCAATGAATTGACATCAACGATCCCAAGTTCCAATATGATTTTCATTTTTAAAGTTAATTTTTCTAACATCACCAACTACAGCAGCGATCGAGTAGGCGACGCCAATGCCTTCAAGAACTACTCTCCCGATGAGAACATCCCCGTCATCTCGTTCCGCCGCTACAGCCGCAACTCCACCGACCACGAAGATAAATTCAACAGCTACACATCCGAGGGAAATGTGGCGGACCAGAGATTCAACACTTACGGAACCCAATCCCGCGCCAGGGTCACGAGTTCTCCAAATACGCCAGCGGCGAACGTTCCGAATCTCCGATTCACATCCTACTCCGACCAGGCGTGGAAGAGAGAGATAGATCGGAACTCCGGCGCGATCTCGGCGAGGATAGACCGCTCCGCCACCGGGCGTGGGAGACAGATCCACGGATCTCGTCGCGAGCTCTTCGCGACCCCGGCGCACATCTTCAACGCCGGCGAAGAATAAAAGGAGAGTGGGAGGACGAGAACTCAACCTCGCTGCGTTCTCCAATGCGCCAAATCCGGCCCAATCTATGACCGGAGACACCGGAAGCTCCACCGTTCTTTGCCGCCTTCGCGCGAGCTTCGGCGACCGTTAGGGAGAGAGAGAGAGAGAGCAACAGGGGTAGTGAAAGAAGACAGAGGAAGTATTGCGTGTGTAAGAGAGAGAGAGAGAGAGAGAGAGAGAGATCTGAAAAAAAAATAGGGAGAAGGGAGACAGGAGGACTGAGAGAGAACGGAAACAAGGGGGAGAGAGAGATGGGAAAGATACGAAGGGTAAAATAGACAAAACATAAATCTGAAAATAAGCAAAACAAAATAAAAATAAGCTTGTGTCGTATTTGTTAAGAGGTAGAATTTTGTATCGACACATTAATTAAAAGAAAAGGGTAATTTATTTGATAATTTTCTTTTTTAAATTATAATAATTTTTAAAAATTTAATTAATTCTAATTTAAAATTTTAATTTCAAGGTGGTATGACAAATATAAGCTAATTAAAATTCGTCTCTACAATAATTAAAAAGAAAAGAAAGAGAGAGAGAGAGAGGGAGAGAAGTGAACACCTTAACCAAAAAATTAAACAATAAATTGTTTGTAGGTATATTTAAGAAAACGAGAGGTTCGCGTGAAAAGTGTGTGGTGAGAATACATTTGACAAAAAATTTTTAGCCAAGAGTGCAAGGAAAAAAGAAAATTGAAAGGACCGCGTGAAAAAAATCTTTTCAAAGAACTATTCGAAAAATATATTTACCTAGGAACATTTTACCCAAAAAAAAAAAACACAAATTAAAATAGGAGATGATAAGGATGCACTTTTTGTTTTGAAAATATAGACGAGAAAAAAGAACAAGGTGTTGCCTAATAACTTCAAATTAACTAAGAGTCTATTTGGTGTGCAGATGAAATTACATGGAATATATAATATTAAGAGATTTGATTAAAATATATAAAAAATATACGATTGAATAATTTTCTTTTTTTAATTCTCTTTTTTCTCAAGGGATAATTAAATTTTTTTAGAAGAGGTTAAATTATAAATTAATCCAGTCTAATCTTTTAAAATTTCTTATCAAGTAGAATATTAAAATCTAATTCTGTCCGATCTTTCTTAATTTTATCCACCAAAGACGTAACTATAAAACTTACGAATGCAAACCATTCCAAGGTTGATATCCAAATTTGACAAAATTTAGAATTTTTATCCCATTTTAACTATATTGATGAAAATTTGACGATTGTTTCATAAGTATGTACTTTAAATTTTAATTTAATAAAAACTGAAGAATTACAACTTCAACCTACACATTTTCTTTTCAACTTAGGATTTATTTGGGTTAGAGGTTTGAATTATAAAATTCGGATTAAATTTAGAATGAGTTAAATTATATAATAAACCTTATATTTAATGCTCAAGTTTGATCTAAATAAATTTATCTTCAGCTAAAAGTATTTAGATGATAAAAGTAAGATTTTAACTTGTATTAAAAATTATGCTTCCCTTTATTTTTTTTCATGTGGTTAGTATAATTTTTTTACACGAGAAGATTTGTAAATCATATTTTTTTAAGTCTAAAATACTATGCAAACTATTGATTAAAAAACTTGAAATAGATTAGCAAAGTAAAGACAAGATTAAGTTCAAACTTAATTTTGCAAGTTTAAACTTATCAATCAAACATAACCCTAATTGCCCACACAATAGGCCGTAAAAACTTCTAACATCATGTAGCTTGGCTTTTATGGCACACAAACACGCTTAGGAGTTGTTTTTTTGGACTATCTTTTGCTCGAAAGCTATCTATATGATTTAAATCCCTGTTTGTTGATTTATAAAACAATTGGAAAGTCTACTGAGTTGAATTGTAGGAATGTAATATCAACTTAAGCTTCCAAATTTTGGTTTCTCCCAAAGACGCCAACCATGAAGCTTAATACATTGTTTCCGCTGAGAATTTGGACGGCTGTTTCCGAGAGAATGACAATCATGCGTGCACACATAAAAGACAATATGAGGAGAGCACAAAAGAAGCTCCTAGGATAGCTAAGGCAACTCCCCATCTGTAAGCAAGATGGAGTCAGTGCCCAGGTTGCACGCCAACGAATGGAATTTGAATCGCAAACTAAAACATATAGAAACTTGCCAACATTTATTGATGTTACAGTTAAAAGAACATGGCCAAGCTGCAACTTGCTCTCTCTCTCATCTTCACAAATGGGAAGTTGTGCACAAGTTAGCGGTAACTCACTCCCTCACCACTAACCACTTCACCAATGCGGTATGCCTTGTATGATCCTTTATTTGCATCCTCAAGTATTCTGTGGGATGCCTCTGCACTCACGACCAAAACCATCCCGATACCCATGTTGAAAGTTCGCCTCATCTCACCATCTTCTATTCTTCCTGCCTATTATAAGAAAAATGATGATAATAAAAAATATATGAATAATGAAAAAAAAAAAATTAAAGAAACTGGCAACGGATTTATAAAAAACAAAGTGAACAGCGAAAAATAGCTACAAATTTGCAATTTTCATGACTTAATTTGCAACATTCTGAAACATCAAAAACGATGCCAAGTGGCAATATTTGTTTACCTCTTGGATCCATTCAAAAACAGCTGGAACATCCCATGAATCCTTGTAGATAGCAGCTCCAAGGCCTTTAGGAAACACTCGGGGTATGTTGTCAGTAAAGCCACCCCCAGTGATGTGGGCAATCCCCTTTATGCCTCCTTTACTAAATAAATCAAGCACCTGTTTTTAAGCAGGAGAAGAGGTACTTAGTATACGTGTGGAAAGAATTTTAAGAGAGCATGTTCATAAGAAATACATAGACAAAATGGTTAACCTGTTTAACGTATATGACAGTTGGTGCCATCAGAGCTTCACCTAACGAAATGGCTTCACCGGGAAGTCTGTCCTTCAAAGTTAGTCCACTGTGAGCCAAAACCCTGTTACACATGTACAACAAGAATTAAATATCATCTTATAGACGTGTCAAAAGGATGAAACAACAATAGACAGTCTTCTAGATAATATGTAGTTAAAGCTGCTGATTTACCAACCTTCTTACAAGGGAGAAACCATTGGAATGCATTCCACCAGAAGGTAATCCAATAAGGACGTCTCCAGCTACAATATTCTTCCCATCTATAACTGCATCCTTCTTCACGATGCCAACAGCAAAACCACTGAGATCATATTCGCCTTCTGCATAGAAATCCGGCATCTCTGCTGTCTGAAATACACATGAAATTAATTGAGACCAACGTATAAAAAATGAAACTCTTTAGTCTTACCACTTAACTCATTTTTTTTGTTAACAAATCACTATAACAACAAGTTTGGTATAATGATTCTCTAGACCCTTCCTTAGAAATAAAAGGGCCAAGGAAATTGCCATAGCAGTCTTGTGTTCTACAAATGACCAAAATACAAAAATTGATGAGGTAGTTGTTTGCCCACAAATCAAGAACTTTTGAGCTTAAGTATTTGTGAAAAACTCAATCATTTGTGTTATTTTGATCGTTTTTGTGTTATCTTGTAGGAATTATGAATAAATGGGAGGTTGGAGGAAATCTCTTGCTTGGAGGGTTGATTCAAGGAGCTAAAAGAAGGATTAAAGAGCATAAAAATTGAAGATTGGAAGAAACCCGACCATGCCCCATTGTGACTGAGCGCGCTGTAGCTGCCTTCTCTGGAGCCTAGCATGAGAAAGGGTGTGCCCCAGCACAAGAAAGGGCGCCCTAGCATGCCCTCCCAATGCCCAGCCCCTAGAAAAGGCGTGCTCTAGCAGAAGAAAGGGTGCCCCAGTGCACCCACAAGATAAGACAAGTCCATGGCAAGCAACCTTGGCATGGGAGCTACTCCCAAGCGTGCGCCGGCACCTCCCCCTTGGTTGAGCAATGTTTTTGGCCCTTAGTTGAGATTTGATGGTGAGATTGCCCAATTTTGAGCTTACTTAATGGAATCTAACCCTAATTCCCAAATTGGAGAGGAAAAGAGGCAAAATTTCCTTAGAGAAGATGGAGTTTGGAGGCACAAATCCTTGAAGATTTCCTTGAAGATCCTTGAAGAATTGGAGGATTCAAGCCTTGGAGATCAATCTTCCAACATAGTTCTTCCTTCTCCCTTTGTTCTTTTTAGTTTTGAGATTTTTTTTTTGGATATGTAATTGTGGATTTGTCTTGGGTAATATTTGTAATTATGAATTCTTTTGTGTTTTTTGGTTATGGATTCTACTATGTTGAGCTATAAATTATTTCTACAGCTTAATGTAGCTTTATTTGAACTATGTTTTGAATATTTATTAATTATTAGTTTAATTCCATTTTCTATTCATTTGTGTTGCTTGTGCTTAATGGTTCTAATTTATTTGGCCAATGAATTAATTGATCTTTAATATGTGGAATTTATGCTTGGGAAGTGAAATTTCATATATTAGATTGGGCAACACAACCTAGGTAATATTGAGTTCGGGATGCCAGTAGAGCTTAGGTAATCGTCAATAGGCTTGGGTTTAATGAATGTTTGAATATTTGTATGGAAAAGAGATATTGATTTGGGTATTTAGACTTATTTTCTTGTGAAGCACTCAGGAGAGAATTGCAAGATTAATTGAGAGATTTAATTAATGAATTGAATAGGATTGGCTAGCAATTGCTTAATAGGATAAACATAGGAATGATAAAGAGAAGTTAAGTCCCTAGTACATTTTGTGCATAGAAATTTCCATATTTTATTTTCAAATTTATACTTGTTTTTGTCTTATTTTAATTTTATTTCATTTGGTTGCCTAGATAAAGTTGAGTTACGATAATTGCAGTATTTAGTCACAATTTAGAAACCAATCCTTGTGAATACGACATTCTACTCACCACTATATTATCAAAACTTGACCCGTATACTTGCAAATTATCAGAAATTCAAGAAGATAACAACACAAAAATCAATATACAAGATGCAAGCATAATAATGAACAAAAAAAGAAAAGCAGAACACAAGATGTAAAACCGAAATTGGTGATGCACCTTTCCACAATACATGAATCATTTGTTAGATTTTATTGTGCAAAGATGAAGAGGCAGGCTTTAGTCAGAAGTATCCGAAGAAAGGAGGATCAGGATGATAACAAACTATCTCATCATTATTAGCATACTATTCAATAATAATACTTAAATAAAATGCCAATTCTATCCTTAAAGGGAAAAAAAAAAAAAAATTCATTTCACAAACATCATGACTTAAAGAAAGCACTCATTGACTACAGAACATCTTAGAGAGCAATGATAAGCATCATGAAAAATTTTATCATGAACGACATGAATGCACACGTTTCAAAATTGCGAAGATTCTATAAAACTGACAACGTCATGAAACTACTTTTTCTTGATGAGTACTATTTTTCTATCTCAAAATATAATAAGCAGATAAACAAATTACCTCTCCACCTAAGAGAGCACAATCTGATTGTTGGCAACCATCAACAATTCCTTTTATAACCTACCAAATTAAATTAAAAGAAAAAAAATACATTAGATTATAATCAAGTGACTAAGCAAAGCAAGACATTTGTGAATATAACTAAAAGCACTGCTCTACCTTCTCAGCAAGATCAACATCAAGTCGGCTTGTGGCAAAGTAATCAAGAAAAAACAACGGCTTTGCACCGGAAGTAACAATATCATTAACACTCATCGCAACCTAGAAATAAAATGCAACTCAATAAGAAACCAACCAACCAATCAAAAACCAACTAAATTCCTATTCATTTCCGATATTGTACCAGATCAATCCCAATGGTATCATGGATCCCTGTCTCAAACGCAAGTTTAAGTTTAGTCCCCACACCATCTGTACCCGCAACCAGGAACGAATCACCTGCAAAAAAAAAAAAATCCACACACCCAGCAGTGTTCACCTACTCAATTCACCGAATCATCATTCAAAGAAAAGAACAGACAACAACAAATGTTATACCGAGAGGAAAAAGGCCACCAAAGCCGCCAATGCCGGGAGCCATTTTGGCGATTCTGCGGACGAGTTCGGAGCCAGCATCGATATCAACACCGGCGTCCTTATACGTAAGACCCCCGCCGTCCTGAGCGGTTAGGCTTGCTTTCCCATGGAGGGACAACTTTGAAAAGCGAGGAGCGGGTGAGAAGCTGCAGACACGGTGGTGGTGGGCATCGGGTTTTCGCAAAGGCAGGCTCGATGAAGCTGCAAAGGTCTTTGCAGTGGTTGCTTTCAAGCTTGTATTCATGACCACTACAGATAGAGATAAGCAACCAAATAAGCTTTCGGGTTTAAACACTGCACTCCAACTCCAACAAAACAACAGGCAAAAGTTTTACGTTTTTCTTATATATATATATATATATATCAAACAGTTGGCGTGCAAAGTAGACTCGGAGAGAGAAGTATACAACCAGCTAAACCTAATGAATAAATAAACAAAGTGTTAAAACTTGAAAACGACATGCGCTTTGTGGAGAAGACTATATAAAGCTCAGGTCGGGTTTTGGAAACCAATTGAATTATAACGAAGAAAAAGAAGATTCAAACCTCCTCCAGCGTCTTGGCTTCCGTGCAGGGGGAGTGGGTGCTGCGGTCGGGGGTTTCGGTTCTGATCAGGAGCAACTCTGAGGAGTAGGTTTATTTTTCCTTGGGTGATAAAATAAAGGGCATGAAACGATTCCTTTTCTGCTTTTTCTAGATTAAAAAAAAAAGGATAAATTATCTATGTAATCCTTTTTTTTTTTTTTTTTGTAATGAAGTTGTGATATAATTTCAACTTTTTTTAATTAAAAGGCTTCAAACTATTAAAAAAATATATAATTTAATTCTTTTTATAAAAAATTAGAACTTTAACAAATAAAAAAGTCACAATAATCATACATAACTTTACTATTAAATAATAATTATACATAATTATAATCTTGTATATATTTTTTAATTATCCTTTAGTAATAAATTAAATATAATTAACGTGATATTTTTTTTATTAAAGTTTTATTTTTTACTATATAAAGGATTAAATTACAGGTTTTTTTAAGGTCTAGGAAAAAAAATTTTAAACTAAGGATTAAATTACACACCTTTAAAAGATTTTTTTCTTGAAAAGATTTTTCAAGGATTTGAGGACAGGGGCGTTTGGTAAACGCATTATATTTTAATTGTATTTGAATAAAATTTGTTTTTTGAATGTTGTATTTGGTTGAAAAGTATTTGTTTTATATTTGAATGAAATGTGTGTTTGAATGAAAAGTATTTTGGAATTGAAAAGTTGATGTGATTGGTAAAAGTAGAGATAAATAGTAGAATTGAAAAGTTGATGTAATTGTTTTAAAAATATTTTAAATAGTAATTGTTTTTGTAGCACTGTTGTAAAATTTGTGTTTGATGTAAAATTATATTGTATTTAAGTAAAATTAAAATTGAATACTTTGTTAAAAAATTTTAATTTTGGTGTTTGGTGCATATTAAAAAAAAAAGAGTGGACCATATTAAAATTTTAATTTTGTTAACGTAAAGGACTAAATTACCCTTATTTTTTAAGGTTTTAGAAAAAAAATTAAATTAAGGATCAAATTACATTCTTTTTTAAAGGATTTTTTTTAAAGGATTCATTTAAGGATTTGAAGACCTTTTAACCAAAAAAAAAAAAGAAAAGGAAAGGACCATATTGTAACTTCACAAAAACACGGAGACTGAACAAACAATTAAATCATAAAACTAATGAGCAAATATATAATTAATTATTCTCGGTTGGTTCGGTCCGAGTCCGAGCTACAAGAAGTGGTGTTGTTTTGTGGCCAATCTGCGAGACAATACTTGGAAGTGAGTAAGCCCCTTGTGTTCCTCTAATTCCACTTTTCATCTTCAATCTCTCTTGTTTTGTTTTCTTTATTAATAGGGATTTTATTGAAGAATGCAAAAAAAAAAAAAAAAAAAAATTCCTCGTATTTGTTCCTCTTCTTTCTAATTATGGGGTTTTTGACACCAATCTCTCACTGCCCATTTGAATTCGCCTTCTGGGTTATATCATATGATTGTCCGTCATGCTATAAATTTGCTATTTTGAGCCTTGTTTGAAAAGTTAGTTTACTCCTCATAGAATTTGTATATAAATGTGTATGTGTGTGTGTGTGTATATATGTATATATATGCATTGTTTTCTGTGGTTCTTTCATTTTTGTTGATAAACTGTTAGAAAGTCAATCAAATCAATATAGTTGAGAAGCTTATACATGGTTCTGTGCTTATACGTGGTATGATTTGTGAGTATAGTTATTTGGGGACCGTGTGTTTACTATTTTGATGCACTGCAATAGGATGTCCGTTTAGACTTCGCAAATTGTGAGAGTCGTGAAATTCTTCTTGTTTTTACTGTTTCTGATCTGCTTTAGTAATCTCTTCTCTGTTATCGTTGCGCAACTCTGGGTTTTGAAACCTAAGCGTTTCTCCTTTGTCATTCTTGTTTGTTGAGAATTTAGAAGCCCTTGAATTGAATGCAATTTTATGTGCGCTCTGCCTAAGTGTTGCTAATCTTCATATGCCGTTGCACGCGAAAGGGGAGGCCATAGTGCATAGCGTGGTAGATCATTTGTACTTCACCGTTCTTGTATCAACTAATATGACAAGTGAGTTGTCATTTTTCAATTGAACGTCATTTCTCTAGCATTGTCCTGGTGTAAACTTGGTCACAAGTATGTTGACATTGTCTTGTTAATTTGTTACTGAGCCTCTTGCAAAATCCCTCAGTTAAGAATGCAATTTGGGCATACATTTTGCCTGGACATTGAATAATTTATTTCCTCTTTTTGTTTGCTTTAAAAAAAAAAAAAAAAAAAAAACCTTAATTCAGGTCAATCGTTCAGTTTGTTTTGCACTATAATCTCAATGACCCGCTCCAGAAATGCCATAGTCGCCACGGGCTTACTCGCTTTTGCAGCTGGAGGCCTGGCATTTCCCTTCTACATGGCGTAAGTACATTTTGCATCGCACACTATTGTAAACTCTTTTGTTGATACTTGATACAAAAACTAAAACTTTATGCGGTTCTATCTGTCTAGGTCCTCAAAAAGGCCTATTATTGACCCATCAAAGCCATTGCCTCCACAAGCAACATTCCGAGGGCCTTATATTAACACAGGTTCTCGTGATGTCGGGCCTGACCATCGGACGTACACGAAAAAGTGACTCACATCGCCCTTCTCATAAGGTCTCTGCTTTAGAATATAACCAAAAGATATGCTTATTGTTGCTATTCTGTGCATTGTTCTTGAATCGAAGATCTTGATAAGCTTTCCTCCATCAGATGGAGGAACATGTCTGGATTTCAACAATATGTCCTCGATTTTCCACAACTCGATTAGTCGTGGCTCTTGTGACCCTGATTTCTTAATGAATATTACCATTAGTTACCGGGATTGGTTTCTTTTTCTGTTAGTATACACAAAAGAAATGATGAGCTAAATGGATCTAGCTACAGAGTTCTGTCCTTTTCTTTTCTTATCGCATTTTTTTTTCCTTCCTATTTGATTGTATGAAACTGTATTCTACACTTCTACCCTTTTGTGGGTGCAATTTTTTTCGTTTTCTGTTTCCCAGGAGTGAATGAAATTAAACTTGAATTATTTAGTCTTTATTTTGGTCTAAATGTGTGGAGACATTGATAATGGAATTCAGAGAATTGAATTATGGCCCGTTTTGATCATAATGTCATAGTTCTGTAGACCTCGGCGGTTGCTGTCAATCATGCGCAGCACCCTTCATGTTGTGCAGAATGCGGGCCGCCGAGCTCCTCAAGACCGCTCATTCTCTTTTTTCTTTTTCTCTGCGAGTGTTACTCATCTTTGATAAAAATCCGTTTCATTTTTCAGATGCCCTTTGACTTTTTTTGTTTGTTATTTTATTATTCTAGTTTATTTTGTACAACAACTTTTTTTTTTCAATGGTGATTTTTGTTGGACCTCCCACCCTAGAGGCTAATCCAAAGCGATGAATATGAAAAGTTTGGTTTGTATTGGTAGAGAGAATTTAATAATTAAAACAAAAAACAAAACACTAGACTTGAGAAAACAAAAGGGAAAAAAAAAAGATGAGAGATTTAAGACAACAAAAGTCTCATGTTAGTAATCAACGACAACTAAATATTTAATTGATCTGAAAAAGAAAAGGCACTACGAGCAAATGTGCGGGCTGCCACATTCTTGGAGCGAGAAACATGACAGCAAGAGTCACCACCGCTACTTCTTAACAAAAAAAGGATACATTTACACTTAAAACGACAACGGCCAACAAATCACCCTCAATATTCACTTGAAGCCCACCCTCTACTGTGAACATGAGGCATTCCCCTTGCCGGATTGCTAAGCATTCCACTGTCAAAACAACCCGGAATTTGCTTTGCAAAAGCTCCCAAGACCAAGCCCCTATGATCTCTGATCACCCCTCCAATCCCAATGGCTGAGTGATTGGGAAGAAGAGATGCATCTACATTAATCTTCTCCGAGTCTTTATCCGGCGGTCTCCATTGGTGATTAGCATCCTTTGCTTCCCTCACCGGCACCTCCCTTGTCTTCTGACACTGTTAAAATTCCATAACCCACCAAGTCCCAGCCTCCAATCGGTGCTTAAATACTAAACGTCTCCCTTGATGAACCCGCTCATCCAGTTTGTCCAAACGAGCCATGGCAAACATGCAAAACATCTCAAAATTATCCCTATCCAATTTGCAGTCCATGATTGAGGGTAAAGGCATTTTGTTGCAGCAACGAAGCACATCCCATAACACATTTCTCTGCCAAACACCAACAGCAACCTCACACCACAGCAAGGTGTGCTCTGTGGACTCCACCTGGACTCGGCATCTGGGACAAATATCATTGTAGCCTATATTGCGCCTAAATGGGTTTGTCAAGGGAGTGATGATGTTGTGATAGGATCGCCAGTTTCACTTTGTTTGGGATTGACATACTTGGCATAAAATTCCACCTCCGAGCCAGCATAAAGTCATTAGAAAACCATGGCAGTCGGTCAAGAGTTCAAAAATCTACCCGCCGGGATAGCTAGAATAGGTTAACACGTGCTAGCTTTCGGAAAACGCTAATTGTGTGTGTGTGTGTGTGTTTTTTTTTAAGTAAACTATGTATATGTTAATGCAAAAATACAGTTGATAACTCTATTAAAATAAAGTTATTTTATTATTTTTATGCATTTAACTGACTATGTTCTTAACCATTTTTATTTATTTTTGGTTCTTTTAGCTTAATTTTAATTTATATTAGTTTATTTTGATTTATTTCATTTTTGTAAAATTTTGTTTTATTTTATTTAGATTAATATTAATATTAATATTAATTTATTGTTATTTAGCTTCCCCTTTAAATAATTAGGCCTCGTTTGGATTTAGTATTTGAACTCAAAAATTGACTTTAAACTTAATTTGTGTTTAATTTGCGATTCCATTTCAAGTTTTTTAATTCATTTTATTTAGTTCATTTTAGTTTCAATTTCCATCACTCAAATAATTTTAAAGTTTAGCCAATTTTAGTACTTAACTTTAAAATTAAATATAATTATCGTGAGAATGGTATCTTACTCACTTTTTTTTATTACTTGTGCGACATATATTATTCATTTTATATTACTTGTGCAGCTCATATATTTAGTTATAATAAAACATTAAATTTTTTATTTTTACAAAACAAGGCATCAATGAGTATATTTGTTAAACAATGCCAATATATATGCCAAAGAATGAAGCGAACACCTTTGCAACAGAAAGAAAAAGGTGCAATAAAAGATAAGAAGACATTTGTAGTTTGCTAGAAATTTAGGTATGATTGTCTTTATATTTTGACAAAAGATCAGTTTCCAGATCATGAAGAAAAGAGGGTGGAAAGCCTAATAAATTAGTAGAAATGTAAAGAAGTAAATTAAGTTAATTAAATGTAAATTGGGCAACCAATGCTGGCTGGTGTCATCTGTAGGGTGTAGTAAATTAAGCGGTATACCTGAATATTTGTTGACACTTTGACAGCATCAATGCTTCATAATAGCTACTCTGCCCTACAACTTAGGTCTATGTTTGTTTTTGAAATCAACTCAAATCATCCTAATCATGCCAAGAAATTGATGCCTAATTGATTATGCTCAAATTGTGACAAAACAAAACAGTCAATTGTAGCAAAACAAGTACGGTTGATTTTACAAAGAAGTAATAAAAACAAACAAAAGAGATTAGTGGAATAAAAGCGTTAGAGAGATACACAGTCAAACAAAGAAAAGAAAGAAGTGTTTTTATGATTTTAAATCAATTTAATTAAAATATAATGCAATTTAAAATAGAAAAAATTTAATAGTTAAAAATTGTAAGACATCAAGAATCCTCTATATGTTTCGTTCATCTATTTGGATTTTAATTCATAAATTGACTTAATTGACAGTTTCACATTCCAAACTATTAATCAGAAGATAAGATTTGAAGAATTTGTGAATTAAAATATATTCAAATAAATAAAATTCTCATGTTAAGAACTAAGAAAAATTATCTTATAAGAAATTTAAAAGTGACAATATGCCACCGATGATATTGTAATAAAAGACTACTCATAAAACTATAACTATCAATATATTGTATACAATCACATAAAAAAATCTTAACTAAATTTATATAAAAGTTGTCAATAAAATATATTGATATGAGAAATAAATATGATTAAAGAAAATTATTTACTCAAATGCATAAACTTTATAAACCATTAAAGAATTAAAACCCAAATAAGCTTATTACACATATAAAATTATCTCTGAACTCTAGCCTAACTTGTAAAACATTTTCACAAAATTCTAGAGAGAAAATATAAGAATAAAAGAAAAGAAAAAATGAGAGAGAAAGAGTGTATCTTACCCCCGTACTTAAGCCTCCCTAAGAATGTCCTTTTATAAGCATAATTTTATACTATTTCACTTAACTTGCACATAAACTTTTTAAACTTGTTATAGTAGTCGGCGCACATACAACATAACTTTTCAAATTTATTACAGTAGTCGGTGCACACACAACACAAAATTTTCAAACTTGTCACAGTGCTATAGTACTCGGTGCACACTTGTTATAATATTACAATATTGGTACAGTGCTTAGCACATACTTGCTATAGTATTACAATTTGCTACAGTGTCAGCGCACACTTGCTACAGTAGTACAAATTTTTAAAACTTGCTACAGTATTACAGTGTTACAGTGTTGCACACACTTGCTACAGCTAAAGTAGTACATTAATTACAATCTAATGAATGAATTAGGAAGGATCTAGTGTAGTAGGATGCATGATAAGCTTGGTTTCCATAATGTCCTAACATAAATAGTGATGCCCACTTTCTAAATTTGACCCTACCAAAAAATAAAGTACTAAATTAGATACTTCTAAAACAGAATGTTATAAGTAAACTTATTAGATATATTTAATTTAAAGCTTATATAATATACTATTAGAAAAATATAAGATAGAATAAAGAAAAATTAAATAAAAACTTCATGAAATTAATAAAAAATTTTAAATTATAGTATACAAAACAAAATAAATCAAAACAAATAACAAATAACTAAAATTCTTAAGGATAAATCAATTTTTGTGCACGAAAAAGTAGTAAAATAACTCTATTTTATAGAGTTATTACTAATCCTAAAGTAAATCAGTTTTGGACTAGAGCACAATTTTCACTTTTGATCCGTTGGTGAAAAAATTGCTAGTTACTAGATTAGCAAGAAGGCCATGAATAAGTAGAGTAGCAAAACACTTCATCTTTGACCAAAGACTGTATTGACCTTCTTTGCATAGGTTGCACCACCAGCAATTGATTCTTGGCTTCAACACCACGTGGTCACATGGTACAAGGCTCTTTACCTCACCTCTAACTTCCTCAATGATTCCAGCGCACTCATGGGCTATCATTATTGGCTCTTTGACAATGAATGTTAGGAATGTCCTAACTATGAAAGATATTTTTAGATATATTTTATTTATTTTGAATTGATTAATTATATATTTGAGATTTTTCATTACATCTTTATTATATTGCTCTCATTATTATTTATATAAGTAAATGTAAGTAAATATAGTTTATTAATTACTTCTTGTTTAAACTGTTAGAATGTTGCATGTAATGGATTTTATATGCAAGAAGACAACATTTTAAAATAAGCAGTTTAAATCTATAGTCTGTAGTCTATGAGATTAGAGTGAGCATCTAATTCATATGAAGACTATTATGTTATTTAGATCCATTGAGAAGATGGTTTTTCTTTATTATTTAGAGCGAGCTGACTCTTAAATTGAGACAATGATATATTGTCTAGTGATAGTGATATACTGACAAAGATCAAAGTGTAATTAATTTATAAGTCTGCTTAAATAAATTATGTAACAGACCGGAAATTTTCTACAGTGCTACCTAGGATTAAGCTAGAATGTGTAAGAATACTATGTTTATAAACAGACAGATAATAGTGTCAATAGTAATAAATAAATGTTTTGAAAGATTTAAAATCTCCAAAAATAGTCAAAGAATAAAGTTCATGATTGAGAAAGTAATTTCAGACTAAAACGCTCAAAATGGAGTGGTTTCGGTATCCGAAAAAGATAGATATAAGAAATGGCAAGTCAAAGTAAAGATAAGATAAGATAAGTTTTTTATAGTTTTTAAGAGTTTCGAGATTGAGTTAGATCAAACTCATAGCACGGATGGCTAGATATGTCCTCTGGTGTGCTTCCCCATAAATTTCGTAATTTTGAAAAAACGAAGATGCTATTTAAAAATCGAAAACCCTAAGAGATTACCTTAGGTAAACTAAGATTGGGGAAAAAGATGAAAATTTACGGTTTTGATTTTTAGTCAAATAATAGTAGAATAAGGCAAACCGATCATACAGAAGGCGCCAGAAACCCGTCTACGCGATTTCAGAAAAGTTCTGTTCAGTTTGACTTTTGGTCAAACTTTGACCACCAAATTAATTAGATGATGTCATAGATAATGTAAGCATGTATATGTCATAAATGGAAAAGAAATTATGTGAAAAGGTGGTAGGTAGATCCAATGGATGAGAATTAAAGAAGTCTTGATCCTAAGGCCAAAAGCTTGCCAAAATTGCAAGCAAAATTTCAAGAAAAATTTGGGAATTTTCCCACATGTAGAACCCGGATATGCATGGTCAATTAATGTGATATTGGAGTCTAAAATTTGTGTTAAGTTGGAGCCATTTAATTGTCCAAAAATGCCATGATTTAGTGAAAATTTCAAAAAAAAAAATTTTTTGTGGATTGTAAATAAGCCACCAGATTTTCTTTAAGTCATTTTTCAGCCATTAAACACGTTTTCAAGCTCCAAGGATTAGTAGCAAAACAGCCCCAAGCAACCTCTAGTTGTCTTGCTTCCTCCCCACATTAATTCTAAGTTTCTTGTTGACAAAAATTTTGAGTAAAGTTCTTCCCAAGCATTAAGTGGACTTCATAGAGAGGAAAGCTTTAAATTTTCAAGTTTTCATTGAAAATTTTGAAGAAGAAACAGTGGCTATAGATGCAGATTTTTGGGATGATATTTAAGTTTTTGTTGTGATGGTTTTGGTCTTAAGAAACTATGTTGATATATAATGAAAGAAAAGAAAGGATTACGCCTTTTGAAAACAAAGTTGATGGTGGCCTTTAGGGAGAAACTATGTGGGGAGTATGTGAAATTTTATGAAGTTTCTAAGTTGATATAATGATTGAATTATGATCTAAAGAGTTAGGTTGTATGTGAAGTGATTAGAAAAGAAATTGGAAGCATAAACTTTGATTTTTACAAGGGAAGACATAGTTTGTCAATAGAGACAATTAGATTTTTTTTATATGAAAATTTTACATAAGAAGTTTGTACTTGTCACGAAAATTAGGCCTCTAGTACAATACGTGATAGGTACTATAGTTTTAAGGTGTTACCTAAACGTTAGAAACCAAAAATTTAAGCAGAAATGCTACCAAAAATTTCAAAACAGCATAAAGGAATATTTTGGAAACCGAGGGGTAAAATAGGGTTAGAAATGGAAAACCAAGCCTCCTCGATGACTTAAGTCGAAGAAAAGACGACGGACATTTTTAAGATTAATGAAATGTTCATTTGAAGCTCTAAAACAATAGAAAAACAATAAATGACCCTAAAGGATTTAAACAGTAAACCTAAGATTTTCAAACTTAGAAAAGATCAAGAGAGCACCTTAGAATGGCTTAAATGGGATTCTAAATGCCATGATTAAGATTTTTAAGGCAAAAATTTAAGTTTTATACAGTACACGGGCGTGTACTTTAGTACATGGGCGTATAGTAAGGAAAAAAATATGAACACGCCTAAGTTACACGGCCATATTGTGAGAAAAGAAATCACACAGAAGTATATGATTAGAGATATGGCCGTGTACATGCAATGTACAGGCTACACGGGTAGGTTACAAGGCCATGTAGCGGGAATATAAATCACAGAATGTTACACGGCTAGGGACACGACCGTGTATGAGGCTGTGTACATATAATGTATAGGTTACACGGGTAGGTTACACGGCCATATACTGATAATAGAAATCACAGAAAGGTACACGGTCAGAGACACGGCTGTGTACATGTAATGTACAATTTACACAGCCATGTAAGGAAGAACTTTAGTATACAGAGAGGTACACGGTTACAGACATGGCCGTGTACCAGACCGTGTAACAAATAAAATAAAAAAAGAAAAAAAAAAGAAAAAGAAGAAGAAAGAGAAGGAGCTTCTAGAAAGGTCAAAATAGGACCGTTAAAATTTTAGTTGCTATCATAAGGTTTTAATTAAGATTTTAAAAGCTAAAGTTCAGATTTTAATAAAACAAAAGCAGTTTAATAAAAATGTAATTAACTGACGATATTGTTATCTATAAGAAACCCGACCAGATACGGGCAAAGGAATTCAAAGGTCTTGAGAAAGCTCACTTTAGTACAAACACTGTAAGTACAGACATTTAATTGTCTACTCGCGAACTGATTTGCCATAGGATCATATGATGATGTGATGTTATGAATAACGTGTTTGTAAAGTAATGTTTTATAAAACAATAAGAAAAGTTTCTGACTATGCAAATATAAGAATCATGCATTGTGACATGATAATCTAATATGTTCATAAAGTCAAAAAAAATAAAAAATTAAAGAAAAGAAAGATGAAGATAAGCAAGATAATAAGACTGAAAATTTAAAATTGACGTACCGGCCTCCCCAGAAGTGAGGTTCAAGAATAAGAATAGTCTCCACTCCAGAAGTGTGATGCTACCATAAGAATATGGTAGTTAATGGCTCAATGTGCTACCCCCAAGTTTGGTAGTTTAAAGATTGACCTTGGGGTTGATTGGTGGGTCACTCTTCCGTTCCCCCATTAGTCTGCGCGCATTAGATACGTTCAACCATGGGCCTACAAGAGAAAGTGAAAGAAAGAAAGTGAAAGAAAAGAAAAGAAAAGATAGAAAAGCAAAGAAAAGTTAAAAAAAGAAAAGAAAAGAAAAGAACAGAAAAATATGAAAGAACAAAAATAACAATGAGAAAGAAGAAGAGAAAAATAAGCAAGCATAATCTGACTGACCTTCATTGTTACTTGATGTGTTTAAGTAAAGTTTTGAATATATGTCATGTCTACATAAAGTTTTAGCATGTATATATGAATATGTATTGTTTTATATGTAAGTTTGTACTCACTGAGCTCTAACTCACTAGTTTGTTCGTGATGTAAGTAACAAGAGTAAGCTGTCTACATTATGAGGAAAGGAGCTGATGGGCTGGCAGATAGATTTCCGGAGTGTCATGGGGTAGGTTATGGTTTCACTATGATTTTCCGTTGTAATAAAAAGAAAATATATATGCAATGTAAAGAAAAGGGACAAGATTTAATATAAGTTAAGTTTATAAAGTATTATAATATGCTTTTTTGAAAATTCATATGTTTAAATCAAGTTAAGAAAAAAAATTTATTAGTAATTTTTCAAACACCGCTTCCGCAAGTAAGTTTAAATGCCAAGTATAATATGACAAAGTTTAATAGTACAAGAAATGAGTATGTTAAAGAAAGTATTTCTTAAAGTACTTTAAAAGGATGAAGTTAAGAAAAGTAAAGTCAAGAAGAGTAAACATTAAAAAAGTAAAGTTTTAAGTGGACGGCTTAAGCAAGTCGGGTAGCCCACAAATGATAGTATCAGAGAGCAAGTTTAAGAATAAGTTTAAAGTTAAGGTAAGGTAGCTAGCATGCTTACACAGGTGGTATCAAAGCATAAGCAAGGGTAGAGCTTACAGATTAATTCATTTTTGAGGTTCATTATGTAACAATCTTTGTCACGAGTAAGTAAATGATTTCATATTTATGATTTATATATTTTGATGTTTTAAATACTAAAGTATCTCAAAATAATAAGCTATTAGACCAGTTCATTGGGTATATGACTTATACTCGATGTGGCTTTGTTTATAGATATAGAATCATAACTCTCATAAAGAATAAAGATTATCTTTTTAATAGCATTATATAGGATTTGAAAATGGACAAAGCCATGTGTCATTTGTGTGGCAAATGATTTATTATTCATATTCAGTGAATAATCATTTTCTTATTAGATATATAATGGATCTTTAAGATAGAGTGTTCAAAAGTAAATAGACTTCAACTTTAAGTTAGTTATGGATATCATATAAGTGTATTGTATATATGACAAAGTCATTGGAATATGGCTACATACTAGCTTAGGTAATACGATATAAGATTAGGAGTGTAGTTTCAGGTTTATAGTTGTGTAATTTTGAAATTAATAATTATGTAATTAATTTATTTGGTATATAATAATTAATTTAATAGATTATTGGAGCTTATATTATATATGTTTAATTGATTCCTTTATTAACTCAACATAATTCATTAACGGATGGTAATCGATCAGCTTTGTGGCTTGAATTCTTGAACTTAGTGAAGAGAATAATATGGGACACCATTTTAATGGTATAGGTGCTTTTCTTAACTAAGGGTAGAATTGATATTTTGTTTTATTTAATTAATTGGATAATTATTTAGTTTGAATAAATATTTATTTGAAAATAAGAATTATAATTTAAATTAATTGTATTTATTTTTTGTGGTAAATATGATATTAATTCAAGTTAAGAGTAGATTTCATATGATAAATACAGTTTTTAGAGTCTGTAATACCATGAGGCTGGCTGAGTCAAAGATTTCATGGTCCACGACAAGATTAGATATATATATTTTATAATTTTGGATTTTGTAATATTTGTCCAGACAATAAATAGTAGTTTATATCTGCATAGTATTATGTTCAATTTGAGGTTTTATTTAGTTAACCTACTTTTCGAGCTGCTAGTTTGAGAGGGGCGTTACAACATCCTTATGAGAATCAACATATATAGGTATGTATATATATATATATATAGATATAGATATCATGAAAGCCATTACCATAAATTCTAGGGTTTTCTTTAATTCCAATACATGCTCGTGTATTCTCATGCTCTTACTGATAATAAAGTAATTATTTAAAACGTTATTTATGTATGTATATATTTACACACATATGTATATGCGTATATTTATCAATCAATTATATAATCCACTATTAGAAAACCTCCATATATTCCGCCCACATGGAAAAAAAAAAAAAAACTACTAGAATAGAGCCTATTTGTTTATATATTTATATATAAAACAACATCTAGCATATCTCTGAGGTCCCCTTAAACGTAGATTGGGTACTTTAAGTTAATAATTGAGAGCAAGAGAAGATTATAGACGAACTGTGACATGGTCAAACGAAAAGCTAAAACTAAGGGGCGAAAGTGATTTCGTTTAGCTTTCTAGTTAAAATGCTTATATAATCATTTTTGTTTGTCTAAGTCAGTGGAACCGCATAACAGCTGTAATAAAAATACAATTACGGGGATGACTCATCAATTGTTAATCTTACTTACAAATAATTTACGTTGCACATAATAATCTATATTCGACAACCTTACACATATAGGACCAAATTTATTAATCTACAACATTTTGTTTAAACATCTAAATGATCACAAAAGAAAATTCTAAATCTAGAGTCGAGAACCAATAAGGATAATTTTACGGTTGATATTATATTTCTATTTGTACTTCAGTTTTGTGTTTTTGTTTTTGTTTCGCCTCCAATTTATATTTGTATTTGTATAATGCTCGAGTGGTTTTTTGATGGTATACATCTGTAAGTTGCATTAGAATTATGGCAAGGCAGAATTTTTGTTGCTATCTTTGCAATGTAAGTGACTATCTCTCATTCAAGCGGAATATTCTGTCAATTGTAGATATTTCCTTTTTTTTTTTTTTTGAAAAGAGCATTTTACATGCTTAATTCTAGGATTACCGATAAACTTTACTTTATCAAGTCTCGACTTATTTCTTTATTATTGAGTTTCATCAAAATTTTAATGATAGAGCTAGTCATTAGTCGAGGTTGTCTACCACAGGTTTTCTTTTTTTTTTTTTTTTCATATTTCATATTGGTATTTATATCTCTCTTTTAGTTTGAATGAATATTATCCTTCAAAAAAGAAAAAACCAAGTTAAAAAAAGAAATAATAATCTCATCAAAGACGTAAGTCCCACATAATTGTGAACCACAGATAAATCCAGTTTCTATAAATTAATTGACCACATATCAAGTTCCTTTTTTTTTTTTTTTTCAACACAAAAGAGTTAATAAAAAGGCTCATCATCATTGAATGAAACATTGTTAATCTCAATCGGCTGTAACTACTTCTTCCTCATACCAACTTCGAACAAAAAACACCCCTCAAATAATAAATAATAGTAGTTTATCACACTCGTAACTGTAGAGTACTTTTAGTTAAGCATTAATTTGAGTCTAACGTGATCAAGTGCGTTTCCCATCTACAATACTTGGAAAACCGATATAAGAAAAACTACTATAGCTATCGGTTGAACTATATATAAGAAATATTAAAAACTAGCCATCAAAAGATGATGGTAACAAGAAAAATTTTAAAAAACAACTCACATTTTTCAAACCCTTTCATGTTAAATTGTCTTAACTAATCCATCTTCAAACACTATATATCCATTAGAGTAGATTCTACCCTCACCACCGAAGAACACATCGTATTCATATCTAGTAACTAAACAATCCAAAAATTCTAGGCAGCTAACTAAAGAAACCAAATAGATTTATGGATTCCCAAATGTCGATTGTAGCTTCATTTTATCTTCTTTGTTTGGTTCACTTTTTGCCTTTCGTTAATGGTCAAATTGACCGTGTTCCTGCGTTGTTCATATTTGGGGACTCGGTTGTTGATGTAGGAAATAACAATGAGCTTCCCACCATTATGAAAGCCAACTTCCCTCCTTACGGAAGGGACTATTTCAACAAAACGCCAACAGGGAGGTTCAGTAATGGAAAGCTTGTTATCGATTTCATTGGTAATTTACGTCTAGAACTTATATACGTATTTGTCCTTTAAATTTTCATATCATCTTATGAAATTTTCTCTAACCGGCCTCCTTTTTTTTCTCTCTCTTGGCCAATCTATTTGGTTAGCCGATGGCCTTAGCTTTCAGTCATACCAACCAGCTTATCTTAGCGGACAAGCTGGAGAAGAGAACCTGTTGATTGGAGCAAACTTTGCTTCAGCTGCTTCTGGTTACTATGACGCTACGGCAAATCTTTTTGTAAGTACAAATGCGTCTGATTCATTTCAGTTTAGTTAAATTTAACGGTTATTCCTAAAAAAAATTAACATTAGAAAATTTATTTTTATTAGATGTGTGCATGGATTTTTTCCATTCCTTTACCTTACAAAGTATGCGTACCTTTATTTTGCAGCAAGCTATTCCACTATCCAATCAACTGAAGAACTATGAGGAGTACCAGAGTAAAGTGGTCAAAATCATAGGAGCTGAAAATGCAACCTTACTATTTTCTCGTGGAATCCACCTTGTCAGCACTGGAAGTAGTGATTTTTTGCAGAACTTTTATATAAATCCTCTAGTAAATACAGTCTACAATGTGGATCAGTTTTCTGGCATACTCATCCAAAACTATGAAAATTTTGTTGAGGTTTGTCTTTAAGAGTACTCTGAACGGGTATTTTAGAAAACAACACAAGTTAATTAGAAATTGTATTTTGAGAGATGTTTCGGAAACTACAACTAATTTCTCGTTAATCTGTGTGATAGGATTTGTATCAATTGGGAGCAAGAAAGATTGGTGTAACAAATTTACCGCCAATTGGTTGCTTGCCTGCAGCCATAACCTTATTTGGGTTAGGCAACAATCAGTGTGTGGAGACACTAAACAGTAATGCCGTTGCATTCAATCAACGATTGAATTCAACGTCTGAACTATTAAAGATTAGGCGTCCTGGTCTTAAGTTGGTCGTTTTTGATGCTTATAACTCGCTATACCGGCTCATCACAAAGCCCAGTGAATCTGGTGAGTCATCTTGAAGTTTTTTTTTTTAAATTAATATCAAGTTCTTGGCGTAATAATCTACTTTTCTAACATTGTCTCTTTTGCAGGGTTTACCGAGACAAGACGCGGCTGTTGTGGCACAGGATTGGTTGAAACATCGGTATTATGCAATGCCTTGTCGCTTGGTACCTGTGCCAATGCAACCGAATATGTCTTTTGGGATGCGTTTCATCCCTCAGAAGCGGCCAACCATATCATAGCCGATGATCTGATGACAGCGGGGATTTCTCTTGTTTATAATACTTAAATGCCTTTGCATTCACTTTCTCCGCACCATTTGTTTTAATAAAATGCCTTTCACAGTCTTCCTTTAAGGTGTTTTTAGGTCTCTTTTTGTTTCATTATTGTTATTACAACTATTTTTACACGTTTAGTATGAGGACAAAATGAAAGGTCCAATGATGTGATTGTAGCTCCGGAGAGTAGTGCCTCGCAGAAAAAAGGCAAATAAAAAGCTTGGAGAAATTATTCGAACTTTCATGTTTCAGTAGCATTGCTTTTATTCCATCTCAACTTTCATTTACTTGAATTTGAAATACAAAACAAAGTGCCTTAGGAACCGTCTACACTCGTTTCCCTTCCCAATAAAGTGCTCTTTTTTTTTCCCCTCCGTTTTAAATTTTAAGAATGAAAAAGTTCAATGAAAAAAATGATTATTATATGGATAATATCAGATTATATATAATAATTATAAGTTTCGGATAAATAAAAATAAATAAAAGAAGGGAAAAAATTTTTGGATAACAAAGATTTCTCTTGTACGTTTAAAGGCAATTACAAAGTGCACATGATTATTTAACAAAAATTAATAATAAAAAAAATACTGTTCCGATATTTTCCACCTTTATGAGCTGTGCCATGAGGAGACATACGACTACCATGATCAAGAACTACGTATCAGTTCCTCGTGTTGTGGTCTTATTATTGAAGTTCATGACAAGTGCAGTTGTAACACCAAAGTGTTTATATAGTAGATCTTTAAACATAAGATGTTTCAAGTAATCATAGAGTATAAAATATTGACACTTGCTAAAAAGTTATTCAGTTGACTGCAATTGATGACGGTAAGGAATCCAATACTTTATAGAATTCATGTTTAATGTGCAAGACAAGTTAAACAAGTGTTATCAAGTCTCACGTTAATTTAAAAATAATTATAGGATAATAGATTGCTCATATATAATAAATTTGATGCAAAATAAACTAGGCATGAAGAGGTGATGTTATGCTATATTCAAATATAATTTTGATTAAGAAAACATTATAAATAAATAAAAATTCCTTCATGAAACTTGTAGATCCTTTTCTTATCTTTTCAATGCCTCTTATATCGTGCAATTCTAATATTAGAGTAAAAAGATATAACCAAAATACTATGAGATAGGACAGTTTAAAAAAAAAAAAAAATTTGTGCGTTGCAGTGCGAGTTGCATCCGCTGAAGCTCACCCATAGGGGGCAAAGTGCGTTTTGTTGAAAGTTGCGGTGCCTCTCAGGGGGTTTTTAATTTTAGAGTTTAAATGAATTAGAGAGATAAAAAAAATTATTGTTTTAGATGATGAATATTAAGATCTTCACAATTATCATTCATATTCCCCACACTCATGCTACTAACATCCTTAATAGCAATCCAAACGCAAGAAAAATAACTATAATAGAAGAATTATTATTTTCAAAAATCATACCATTCTTTGCTTTCCAAATTTGCCAACAAGCTGTGTAACTAGCTATTAACGAAAGGGCATAAATCTGCATAACTTGCTTTGGTACCAATAACTCTAGAAATAAAATCGTTAAAGCACCCAAAAAGATCAATCCGACGCCTAAAGCTGGAATATATATCCAAATTAAGATTGCAAATTGGCAACGCAAAAAGATATGGTCTATATTTTCTTCATCATGCATACAGAGACGACGACAAATAGAAAAATGTAACGACCTAACCTTGAATCATAATATCTTATGAGTACTTGCATAGTAAAATTTCAAATTAATTTTTTTATAGCTCACTATAAAATGCTTTATAATAAATTAATTATTTTCATTAATATTTACAAACATGCTTAGAATAATTTTTTAAAGTTTTTATACTTATCATAGAGGACACATACAGATGCATATATATATATACAACTAATATTAAAATAAGATAATCATACTTTGAAATAGTTTTGTAAATTAACCGTGTAGTAGTATTTATACACATCTATCACTTACTCACATCTCTGTGCAAAATTTCCTTTCAAGCATTATGTTGTAGGCCACTTTCCTATAATATGAATATAACTAATAAGTTTTCCCTTAACAAGTATAAACATATATCTCACAGTGTATAACTACATGAACAATATATATGGATGCATGATCCGGTTATAAATCATTATGGAATTAAAATGTGATTCAATTATAAATACTTTATTTTTCATTATGAACTTATATCTCTTTATTTATCTTAATTGTATGTTGGCCCTTATGTGTCTGTATTGGGTGCGCGCGATTAAGACGAGGTTAGGGTCATGAGGTCCCTAATAACATCGAGATAAAAAACTAAACATACTCCAAAACATAACATAACATGATCCTCCACTATTTGAAGGAAAATTAGTACAACACCTTACTTGTCCTAAATAGTCTTAACCATTGCTTAGCTAAATTTGAGTACATTTAATATTCAAACGTAATCGTCTTATCTAAAGTCTAAATCTAAGATGTAAGTTCTTTAATTATGAACTTTCTAGTCATGACACAATTAGCATGCCATAAAATAACATAAATTAAAAAACATGACAAAAATGTTTTGTGTGGTATACTATATGCATAATTGTAGTATATATGTGATTGTGACATAACATGATATAGTACTCACATATATGGATAAAATATACCTGGCAAGACATGTGCCTAATATATAATTTGAAAATAATATTTTTTTATATTATAGGTGAGGTTTGTACTTACTTTGCTTACAACAAAATTTCTTTATTTTCAAGATACAGACTACAGTTTCCTTCCTGAAATATATTCAAATTTGATTATTAATTTTTTTTATACTTTTGGATAAAGTTTCCTTTTAATTTATCCTAAAAAGAAAATAACATTTATTATATATATTATGGTTATGAGACTATACATGGTATATCATAAAAATTTAAAATCATTACTTCTAACAAAAGGAAATTGGATTTAAAAATTTAAATCCAAATCTTTGCTTTAATTATCTTAAAAAGTTCATTTTCATTTAAGTTTTCATTCATTTTTTTTTAATCTCTCTCTGTTTCTCTTTTATCTAGGGCGCTGCAGTCCAGGCCATCGACACTGTAGCACCATTCCTGTGCACCTGACCCAACTCAGCACAGGAGGGCTTTGCGGTGCCTATGCCAAGCATTGGGGCACCTAAACTTGGCAGTTGTTGGGCTTGTAGCAGTTCGTTTTGTTCCAAATTTCCTTACTTTCATGCATTTTAGAAAAATCACAATTTTTAAACCTTCAAGAATTTGGTAAATTTTTTTTTTATAGAAAATATTCATTTACATATTATCTAAATTTTTTATGTTATGAAAAAGTGTAATTCTGTCCATAGGGTCTTTATTTTTTCATAAATCCAAAACTTGATGGTTTTTGTCAATTTTAATTATATCACCAATCTAACACCTTTATTTTCTTTATAAAAATTTAGGAACACATACACACACACCATAGTTCATGTTCCAAAATATTTCTAATATTTATTTTTCAAATTTGAAACTTTCTACTTATGTTCATAAACATTTTCTAAGCATAAACTCAATCTTAATTTTAATTTTGTCAAATCATCATTCAAGAAGGCATACTAACATACTAAAACTATAAACTTGAACGTCAAAATTTTCTGGAAGACTATGAACTCTCATTACTTTTACTTAAATTTGAACCCAATAAAAATTATAAATTTAAAGAAAGTTAATGAGAGTTTTGGCTGGAAAAGTACCTCGGCAACAAGTTCTTGTATCGGAAAATTGAACAAAACTCATTAGAGGGGGACTTCTTGGGGAAGGATTTGAAGAGCTTCTTACAATTTTAGGAAAAAAATGGAGTGTTAGGAAAATGAGAAAGTAGAAGAGAAAATTTACGGATGCTAAGTTTTGAAGATCTTAGAGAAAACTAAAGAGAAATTTGAGAAGACTAGGTTGAACTTTTGGAAGAACTAAGAAGATTGTATCGGTTGGTGTGTGGAAAATTATGGAGGGTGATGGCCTATTTATAGGTAAATCTTTGTAACATTTAATTAACTAACTAATTTCACTTAAAGTTATCAAGAATTTTTTAAACATGTTCTAACCATACTTAACATTAATTAAACACCCATGCCATAATCAATTGACATAAGCATGAAGTGGTAGAAAATAACTTCTACCTTTTCTTTAATTTACCTGATCATTGGAATAAAAATTTTATTTTCGTTATTCTAGAAAATTCAAAATAATTTTTAGATATTATTTTTAACAGATAATTTTTAAATTATTAAAAAAGAATAATAGTATTTTTTTTTATTTCTCATTCACACAAATCCCAATATTCCATGTTGTGAAAGTTTACCCATAACATGAAAGTATGGGGCTTGTCTACAATACAAAAAATTAGGGGCTTGTCTCCCTCCACGGCTGCAAGAGAAAAGACCGGCTGGGGTACCAATAAGCAACACCGAAAGTTAGGCCGATTGAAAAATAGCACTAATACGTTGGATGAAACGATTATCAAAACCAAAGCAGTCCAAAACCCGAAAAATGAACAGCCACTTCCGATGCTTTGCGGAAATAGAACAATACCCCCATTGGAGTTCTTATCAAGACTATTAATTCCCTCAGAGGCAGTCCTGAATCTGCCTACCTTCGATGAAACCACTGATTGTTCGAAACTATCCTCGGCGCAACTTGACTCAATCTATTCACAAAAATTTCAGTAAAAATATTAATCAATCTCTAGTTAATACTATAAATGTGTATGTGCATATATATATATATATGTATACACACACACAATTTTAATCATTCGTTTCTTAATATGTAGTCCCGGGGAACAGCGACAATAAGTTGGTCACCATCAGAATATATATATATATATATTTTGGTTGGTGGTTAGTTTTAGGTTTAAATGTTACTTGGTTTTTCTTTTAAGGTTTTATGTTTCCGCCAGCCTAAAATGATTGATTTTTTACTTTTAACTTTCTTCTATTTCATTATTTATTGAACTTTCTTTACGTTTTTCCAAAACACTTGTGCTGTACAATGTACGTAGTACCTAAATTTTTGACAAGGAATTAATTATTCATTGATAATGTAATTTATCAAAATGTCTTACGTAAATTAAAGTTTAGTTTATAATTCTAAACTGAAGTTATGAAATAATTTTTTGATGTGATAATTAAACTATATGTCACTAAAAAACTAAGGTTACAATATTTTGTAACGTGACTTATGGTAAATATGTTTTGGTAGAATTAAGAATAAATCCTATATTTGACATAACATTTTAATGTCACGTAGTATTAAATTACTATTTTTTATTAAAAATTAAATAAAGTAGCCTTATGATATAAAATATGGTATGGTTAAATAAATAAATTTCATGATGTGACAATTATATGTATTTTCATATATTATAAAGTCACTTACTACCCAACCTTAAACCAGACAACTAAAGCGTTCCACTTATTGATTTTATTCAAAAATTTGAATAATAAAAGTAACAAATTGATAAAGTATAGATACATTAGCAAATCTTTTATTAAATATTAGTACAGCCATCACTCTCAACTAATAAGCTTGCATCAACTTTATCTAGTTAGGATTGCTAATATTACATTTCTTATATATATAATAAGTGAATATATAGATAATATTCGAGAAAACAAGTTTATAGTAATGTTACTATTTAAAAAAGTTTAACACTTACAATATTATACTATTTTACAGTCCAAATAGAAACTTCTTTAGTTAAGTTAAGTTTGAAAAAGCCAGTATATTTACAACAAGATTATTACAGTCCTCAAAATATTTCCATAAGTAGTATATGAACATCTTGAGGATAGAAATCAACTCAAACAACTACTACTATTGGAGTTTCAGCATCTGCGGCATAAGAAACTAAATGAGTCATTGCTTAGGAAGCATAATCTATAGTACGCACATATAAATGCAATTGCATACAAAACCATCAACTTTCTATTATACCCATTTTCATTCTCTTTAAACTTTTTAAGTCAAAACCATCTTAATTAGGTCCCTTTGTTGGAAACCTTGCCTGAAGGAATATCATCACTAATATTTGAGTCTGCTAGTTTCTCTTACATCCCTTACTCATCCAAGTACTAAATCACTTTCCACATTTTATTTAGTATATAAACATTGAATACAATAGCATTTATCTTTATAAACATCTGTGTCAACAATTTAATATCAGTCATAATCATACTAATAATTCAATTCATTCAAATAGAAAAAATTCACTCAATAATTACTGCTGTTTCTTGTGAAGTTTGAAAAATAAGATTCTAGTTCTTTTCTAGACGAGTGAATGAATGTGCATGTGAGTGATTGATCTCTTCCTCTGGTTCGTTGAATGTGATCTCGATAACAACTCACCTATTGGAGGTACTGGCCTAGTAAAATTGAAGGAGATAAAACTTAAGATAAATTATTTTTAAATACATAAGCAGAGATTCGGATTAAAAAAAAAAAAAAAAAAAGGAAGAAGAAGAAAATAAAGTGAGGGTCTTTGATTTGCTATCATCATAATATTCCAAGAGCTAGTTGTAACAGACGTAGCTGGTTATGGTATTAGTTATCATGATTAAGCTTGAGGTGGCTATGAAAGAGGTTATTCGTTTCCATTTCAAGCTAGATGGCAAAGAAATTTTAGTCTCGTCCTTATAAGTATGAGAAGGATAAATATATTGCTCATGGTTCTTCCACGTGGTCAACAAGATAGGTGGTTTACATATGTAAACAGATTTTTATTTATATAAATAGTTTGTTATGCATCCCATTTCTAAGAATATATCGTGACATAATTCAAGAGAGTGAGCAAAATAATAGTGAAAAACGAGATTAGGGAGAAGTGAGGTAAGTAGAAAAGTAAAGAGTCTAGTTTCTATAGTTTAGAAAGCAACTTGAAGTAAGTATACCTTCCCTGCATCATTTGAACCGTATTATGTTTTGACGCATGTTTTCATTTGTTTTATTAACGTAATGTTTTAATGACGTTGAAATGTATATATATATTTTTTGTGTTCAGTGTGAAATCTCATGTTTGTTAGGATTAACTAAGATAAATTTTAAAATATCAAATCCTTGAGGAAAAACAGCTACAAACAAAAGGGTCATATGGTTCATGCTAATGGCAAGATTAACATCATAATAGAGGGCCCTAAAGCTAAAATTAAAGAAGTATTTTACTGTAGAAAACGTAAAGGTATACATACTAAGCTTTTGCTCATATAGTTCATTTGATTCAGTTTTTAGGGTTTGTAATATTATGAGGTTAGCTGAGTTAATGATTTAGAGTCTCATGATAAGATTAGATTTTTTTTTTAAATTTTGGATTTTGTAATTTTTGTCCCGATAATAAAGAAAAGTTTTTAGCTGCGTAATATTATTTATGTTCAATTTGAGGTTTTATTTAGTTAACCTATTTTTCGAGCTGCTAGCTTGGGAGGGGCGTTACAACCTCCTTATGAGAATCAACATATATAGGTATGTATATATATACATATATAGATATAGATATCATGAAAACCATTACCTTAAATTCTAGGGTTTTCTCTAATTCCAATACATGCTCTTACTGATAATAAAGTAATTATTTAAATCGTTATTTATGTATCTAAAGATTTACACACATATGTTTATGCATATATTCATCAATCCATTGTATAATCCACTATTAGAAAACCTCCATATATTCTGCCCACAAGGAAACAAAAATGCAACTAGAATAGAAGCTATATACACACATATATATATATATTAATATATGAGAAAACGTCTGGCGTGCCTCTGAGATCGCCTTAAACGTAGATTGGGTACTTTGAGAAGGTTATAGACAAACTGTGATATGGTCAAACGAAAAGATAAAACTAAGGGGCGAAAGTAATTTCGTTTAGCTTTCTAATTAAAATGTTTACATATTCATGTATGTTTGACTAGGTCAGCGGAACCACATAGCAGCCGTAAGCAAAATACAAATTACTAGGATGATTCATCAAATGTTAATCTTAATTACAAATAATTTATTTTTATATAATATTCTATATTCGACAACCGACCAAATTTAAAAGTAAACATTTTGTCTAACATCTAAATGATCACAAAAGAAAATTGTAAATCTGGAGTCAAGAACCAACAAGGATAATTTTGCTATTGATATTATATTTCTATTTGTACTTTAATTTTGTGTTTTTGTTTTAGATTCACCTCTAATTTATATCTGTATTTGTGTAATGGTGGAGTGGTAATCTGATCGTATATATCTATTAGTTGCATTAGGATTGTGGCAAGACAGAATTTTTATTGCTATCTTTGTGCTGCAAGTGACTATTTCTCAATCAAGCAGAATATTTCATCGATGGTAAATGTTTCCTTTAATTTTTTTTTTTTTGAAAAGAGCATTTTATATGCTAAATTTTAGGATTGCCGATAAATTTTACTTCACCAAGTCTCGACTTATTTCTTCGTCACTGAACTTCATCAAAATTTTAATTATAAGATCAATCATTAGTCGAGGTTATGTCACTTCTATCACAGGTTTTTTTTTTTTTTTTTCATATTTGATATTGGTATTTATATCTCTCTTTTAGTTTGAATGATTATTACCCTTTCAAAAAAATTAAAAGAAAAAAATAATCTAATCAGATATGTAAGTCCCATATAACTGTGAACCACAGACAAATCCAGTTTCTATAAATTAATTGACGTCGTATCAAGTTCATTTTTTTGTATTCACAAAAGCGTCAATAAAAAGGCTCATCATCATTGAATGAAACAATGTTAATCTCAATCTGTTGTAACCACTTCTTCCTCACACCAACTTCGACCAAAAGCACCCCAAAATATTTAATAATAATAGTTTATCACACTCATAACTGTAGAGTACTTTTAGTTAAGCATTAATTTGAGTCTAACGTGATCAAGAGCGTGTCCCATCTACAAGATTTGGACAACCGATATAAGAAAAACTACTATAGCTATCGGTTGAACTATATATAAGAAATATTAAAAACTAGCCATCAAAAGATGATGGTAACAAGAAACATATTAAAAAACAACTCATAGTTTTCAAACGCTTTCATGTTAAATTGTCTTGACTAACCCATCTTCCAAACACTATATATCCATTAGAGTAGATTCCACCCTCATCACCCAAAAACACATCGTATTCATATCTAGTAACTAAGCAATCCAAAAATTCTAGGCAGTTATGGATTCCCAAATGTCGATTGTAGCTTCATTTTATCTTCTTTGTTTGGCTCACTTTTTGCCTTTCGTTTATGGTCAAATTGACCGTGTCCCTGCATTGTTCATATTTGGGGACTCGGTTGTTGATGTAGGAAATAACAATGAGCTTCCCACCATTATGAAAGCCAACTTCCCTCCTTACGGAAGGGACAATTTCAACAAAACGCCAACAGGGAGGTTCAGTAATGGAAAGCTTGTTATCGATTTCATTGGTAATTTACGTCTAGAACTTATATACGTATTTGTCCTTTAAATTTTCATATCATCTTATGAAATTTTCTCTAACCGGCCTCCTTTTTTTTCTCTCTCTTGGCCAATCTATTTGGTTAGCCGATGGCCTTAGCTTTCAGTCATACCAACCAGCTTATCTTAGCGGACAAGCTGGAGAAGAGAACCTGTTGATTGGAGCAAACTTTGCTTCAGCTGCTTCTGGTTACTATGACGCTACGGCAAATCTTTTTGTAAGTACAAATGCGTCTGATTCATTTCAGTTTAGTTAAATTTAACGGTTATTCCTAAAAAAAATTAACATTAGAAAATTTATTTTTATTAGATGTGTGCATGGATTTTTTCCATTCCTTTACCTTACAAAGTATGCGTACCTTTATTTTGCAGCAAGCTATTCCACTATCCAATCAACTGAAGAACTATGAGGAGTACCAGAGTAAAGTGGTCAAAATCATAGGAGCTGAAAATGCAACCTTACTATTTTCTCGTGGAATCCACCTTGTCAGCACTGGAAGTAGTGATTTTTTGCAGAACTTTTATATAAATCCTCTAGTAAATACAGTCTACAATGTGGATCAGTTTTCTGGCATACTCATCCAAAACTATGAAAATCTTGTTGAGGTTAGTCTTTAAGAGGACTCTCAACGGATATTTTAGAAAATAACACAAGTTAATTAGAAATTGTCTTTTGAGAGATGTTTCGGAAACTACAACTAATTTCTGGTTATTCTGTGTGATAGGATTTGTATCAATTGGGAGCAAGAAAGATTGGTGTAACAAATTTACCGCCAATTGGTTGCTTGCCTGCAGCCATAACCTTATTTGGGTTAGGCAACAATCAGTGTGTGGAGACACTAAACAGTAATGCCGTTGCATTCAATCAACGATTGAATTCAACGTCTGAACTATTAAAGATTAGGCTTCCTGGTCTTAAGTTGGTCGTTTTTGATGCTTATAACTCGCTATACCGGCTCATCACAAAGCCCAGTGAATCTGGTGAGTCATCTTGAAGTTTTTTTTAAAAATTAATATCAAGTTCTTGGCGTAATAATCTACTTTTCTAACATTGTCTCTTTTGCAGGGTTTACCGAGACAAGACGCGGCTGTTGTGGCACAGGATTGGTTGAAACATCGGTATTATGCAATGCCTTGTCGCTTGGTACCTGTGCCAATGCAACCGAATACGTCTTTTGGGATGCGTTTCATCCCTCAGAAGCGGCCAACCATATCATAGCCGATGATCTGATGACAGCGGGGATTTCTCTTGTTTATAATACTTAAATGCCTTTGCATTCACTTTCTCCGCACCATTTGTTTTAATAAAACGCCTTTTACAGTCTTCCTTTATGGTGTTTTTTGGTCTCTTTTTGTTTCATTATTGTTATTACTACTATTTTTACACGTTTAGTATGAGGACAATATGAAAGGTCCAATGATGTGATTGTAGCTCCGGAGAGTAGTGCCTCGCAGAAAAAAAGCAAATAAAAAGCTTGGAGAAATTATTCGAACTTTCATGTTTCAGTAGCATTGCTTTTATTCCCACTCAACTTTCATTTACTTGAATTTGAAATACAAAACAAAGTGTCTTAGGAACCGTCTACACTCGTTTCCCTTCCCAATAAAGTGCTCTTTTTTTTTCCCCTCCGTTTTAAATTTTAAGAATGAAAAAGTTCAATGAAAAAAATGATTATTATATGGATAATATCAGATTATATATAATAATTATAAGTTTCGGATAAATAAAAATAAATAAAAGAAGGGAAAAAAATTTTGGATAACAAAGATTTCTCTTGTACGTTTAAAGGCAATTACAAAGTGCACATGATTATTTAACAAAAATTAATAATAAAAAAAATACTGTTCCGATATTTTCCACCTTTATGAGCTGTGCCATGAGGAGACATACGACTACCATGATCAAGAACTACGTATCAGTTCCTCGTGTTGTGGTCTCATTATTGAAGTTCATGACAAGTGCAGTTGTAACACCAAAGCGTTTATGTAGTAGATCTTTTAACATAAGATGTTTAAAGTAATCAGAGTATGAAATATTGGTACTTGAGGTATGACCAAATCCTAAAAAGGAGTTGAAAGATGAAGATGATACAATTAGATAGCAATAAAGAGTCCTTGGCGAACTATTGTTCATCAGAGACTAACAGAAAAGGTTGAGCGGAGTGAAGAAAGGGAAACAAGTCCGCAAACATAGCTTAGGAGATCGATTAGAGTATGAAAAGCCAAATCCCAAATATGCAAATGCAACTGTAGCAGAAATGGCAAACTTGAATGAGCCAATAACATTTGAAGAAGCTATACAAAGTCCTAAATGAAGAGAGGCCATGCAAGGGGAAATTGCTACACTAAAGCATAATTAAACTTGGGACTTGGTGCCGAAACCAAAGGATGCAAAACCCATTTCTTGCAAATGGGTATACAAGATGAAAACTCATCTTGATGGATCGATCGAGAGATAAAAAGCTTGATTAGTTGCATGAATGTTCTCTCAACATTATGGACTAGACTACAATGAAACCTTTAGTCTAGTGGCAAAAGATTTCTACTATACAAGTTCTTTTGGTGCTTGCGACAAGTAAAACCTGAAGAGATATATTGTAAGATCTATATGATTAAATTAAGAGGATTTGAGAGTGAGGTTCATCCTGACTACATCTACAAACTAAAGAATGTGATTTATGGATTAAAGTAAGCTCCAAGGGCATGCTACAGTAAGATTGTAGAATTCCTAACTCAAAGTGATTACTTAACGTCATATGCAGATTCTAACTTATTTGTTAAGGCAAGAAAAGGCAAGTTAGTGATTGTGTTGGCATACGCCAATGACTTGATCATTACTAGAGAAGACAAAGGACAAATTCATCAAACAAAGAAGAATCTATCAGTCTGTTTCCAAATGAAAGAGCTTGGGGAACTTAAGCACTTCCTTGGACTTGAAGTTGATGGCATGAAGGAAGGGCTATTTCTTTGCCAACGGATGTATGCAAAGGATCTCCTATAGAAGTTTGGGATGCTAGAATGCAAGACTATCTCGACACCAATAGAAGCAAATGTCAAGTTATGTGCATATGAAGGGAAGGACTTGGAAGATGGAACAATGTACTGATAGTTAGTGGGAAGTTTAATCTATTTGATGTTAATTAGGCCTAACATCTCTTATGCGGTTAGTATCGTCAGTTGGTACATGCAGAATCCAAAGAAGCCTCACCTAGAGGCGGTGCAACGAATCCTGAGATATGTCAAAGGAACAATAGACTATGGATTTATGTACAAGAGAGGAGAAGATGTCAAGTTGATTGGCTACTGTGATGCTGATTATGCTGGCTATCCTAATACATGAAGGTCAACTACTAGATATGTGTTCAAAATTGGCTTTGGAACCATATCTTGGAGTAGCAAAAGACAACCAACTGTTTTGCTATTAACGACATAAGTGGAGTATAGAGCGGGAGCTATGACGGCTTAAGAGAGTATGTTGCTCATACAATTATTGAGTAATCTACACCAATCAATTAATGAGGCAGTGCCACTTTTTTGTGATAACTTTTTTGCAAATTTAATTAGCTAAGAAACCAGTACTTCATGCAAGGACCAACCATGTCGAAGTACATTATTATTTTCTCAAAAGAAAAGGTTTTGCAAGAGGAGAAAGAGATGCACCAAATTAAGACAAAAGATCAATTGGCAGACTTGCTTACTAAAGGGTTTAACTCTACATAGGTTCGTAAGCTCAGAGAGCAACTTAATACGAACGAAAGAACAAAGTTGGTGTTCAGGAAGAGTGTTAAAAAAATTCACCAACTCTTGATCTAGAAAATTCTACAAGATATTGCCCCACTATTACGTAAGAACATTCTGGATGATTACTAAGAAAACAACTAAGCAAGCAGCTTAGTCATTTGTCCAACCAAAAGCAAGCTGCATATATATAGGATTCAATTAAGTCATTCAACCAACAAGCAATAGAGAACCTTGTCATTGGACCAATGGGAAGCAACCACTTATGTCATCCAACAAATACTATGCTAAAGATGTCATTTGGTGGGTGACTGGAAGCTTCCTTGAGAAGAGTTATAAACCTTATAAACCGACTCTGCACTCCTATATATAGCTAATCATTCTTCACATTTTTGTAATCACCACCACTTAAAAAAAAAAAAAAAAAAGAATTAAGCTCAAGTATGGTGAAAGAGAAGTGTCCTTGTGTACTAGTGTCATTTGTGAGTGCCAGGGATAATTTTTTATGGTCTTGTGTTTTAGTGATATTAGTGTCTCACCATTGTAATTATTTTTAGTAATAATAAAAATAATTATTCTGCAGAAACTTACCAATGCCAAATATGGCATCAGAAACTTCGCCTGACAGCTTTTCAGTCAACGCGAAGTTACCAATGCCTTGTGCGTTGGTGACGTAATATACGATTAATTTTTTTTTTTTTCATTTATTAACGTTGGTAAGTTTGCTCTTTTTTTTTTTTTTTTTCCTCTCATTTATTTTTCAACACCTTTGGAATTGGTAAGTTTTCTCTGGTTCTATTTTTCATTTTTGGGGCTGCATCTTTTTCTTTTTTTTTTTTTGTCAATATATGCTACATTTTTTCAATTTAATTCTATTGTCATTCAAATTTACTTATCTTATATAAATTTTCTGATAAAAAATCAATCACAAGCACCATAATAAAAGTTTGATTTCATACCATCAAACATACAAATTTCATTAAAACACACAAATAATATATCGAATCAAATGTCTTAGGTAAATATTAATATAAGTCTAGTGAAAAGGATCAAACATACAAAGTTCATAAAACACACAAATAATATGACAAACCAAATGTCTTAATTAAACACTAATACTAGAAACTAGAAGTCTTATATATAAAAACCCATGCATGAAACTGAAAGTTAATAACACATAAGCCTAGTAAAAACGATTTCTTGGGGTGAAGGGCGATAACAATCGTCGTAGTTGTTGTTTTGCTGCTGCGTAGTGTTGGAAGGTGTAGGTTGAGTAGATAAAGTACCTGCATTAGGTAGAGGCTGAGGAAACATATTTCTCACATTAAATGTAGGACATGATACAGGGAATTGCATGTTCCATCTCTAAATTAGTAGCTGGATAAAGCTCTAATAAGTAAGCTAGGTTTGTACTATTTGAAGCTTATCTTCATATGATGCAACCTGTTGCTTCAACTCTTGGATCTCAGGATTCTCTCACAACCAACCAAAAGAACTAGCAGACCCTTTTATAATTCTCCCTTTTCCTTTGACGTATTAAGGGCGGATCTTGCGCACACTTTGAACTATCTCTTCTTCACTGAGATGAACATGCTGGCTTTCAAAAGAGTTTACATTAAAAGACTGTTGACCTTGAGAATCCTTGATTTTCACCATCTTAGCCTAAAAAAATATATAATTAGAAACACATGTAAATAAGACTTGTTAGAATAAGGAAAAGATAAAGAACTCTATTGATTAACTAATATTCACATAATCTTTCTCCACCTAAGGGCCATTCCACGTTTTGGTCGGTGTTTTGTGTACATGAGTCTGTGAAACTCAATATCACCAATGAATTGATTGGTTTCAGCATTAACCTATAACAAATTTGAAGTTATAATTATAAACATAAATGAAAAAACAATAATTCACAAATAGTGAAAGATTTACTTACCAAATCCACACGACGAGCTGAAAAGGATTTTGAGCCATGAGAACTAACATAGGCATCTGTCTTAGAACGGTTGTACTTATTTTGCGATGCCAAATCCTAAAAGGATGTATCAAATCATTATCAAGATTGATAATGTAGAACCAAAGCAAGAAAATGAAAACACTTATGAAAATTTTGAAACTTACTATTTGCTATTGGTGACTCTAATAGTCACATGGCCATATCCAATCATCAACATCAATTATGTCTTGATGGGGCATGGACTTTTCAATTTTTAGATTCAGCTCCCCTCCAATATCCTTAGAGTACTTATGGATGTCACACCACCAATTCTTGAGTTGGCTTGCCATTTGACCGTCCATAGCCTGTTTTGTTGTTGATGTGATAGTAAAATGATACTGATCCTGCATAATTATAGAAAAAATTAACAAATTAAAGTATTAGAACTTCGAAATTGCTTAGTTCATATCCAACTAGAAAACACTTTAAGTTGCTTACAAGCATTCCTTGATAAACTGGTGCTTTAACTTCATCATCCTTTATCTGCACGCAATGCAATAATTTATCCATCGTAGATGACATTTTTCTCCGTGGGGATGTGTCAAACTGCTTACACTTGAACAAGAAGACATGATAATCTTGTTTCGCATATGTAAGCTTGAGAACTTGTTCTAAGACACCATAATAATCAGGTTCTTTGCCATCATCAGATCCAAACATTGCATCTGCTGTAAGATCCAACAACTAGCTCAGGACTGCATGACAGGTAATATAATTCCACATCTACCTCTAAAGACTTTAGCATCTACAACCAAATAACAAAAAGCACCAGTTTGTTTAAATTCAGCACTTTGTAATTGATAAATTTAATCTTCCCCAATAATACATACCCGTCTCTTAAACCATGCTGGAAATTCTGTTTTCTGCTTCTTTTCCAAGTCTCGAGAATTTTTTTTCTCTAACTCCTTCATGTGTTCACTATACAAATTTACCATGAATAAGCACCAGTTTAAGGGTAAGGAAATGTCGAACAAATCACAAAGAATGTAAAAAGATAATTACTCGAGATATTTTTTGACTTCTTGGCAGTTGTTAAAAATGAACCTATATGCCTCCTTCCAAAGCTGAATATCAAGTCAGACTAACTATCTTTTTCCTATAGGATGACCAAGACGTTGAAAGATTGACAAATGTGGTTGTGATGTGTTATTGGGCTGGTCATTATTTCATTCACAGTGATTAAATCTTGCCTCAATCCCATAAAAACACATTACACAGAAAGTCAGAGCTTTATTCACGCAATATGTCTCTACAATTGAACCATTTGATGCGTTGTTTATATGATTTCATGGTTAGTTCAAAAGGATACATCCATCTAGCACGAACTGGGCTACCAAGAATAGCTTCTGGAGGCAATTGTATAGCTAAGTGAGCCATAATGTCAAAGAAGGTTGGGAATATATTCTCTCAAGTTTTGAAAAAATAACAGCAATCTTTTTTTTTCCATGTTCTCTAAATCTTTTACATGCAAAGTCCTCGTGCAAAGTTGTTCAAACAAATTTGTTAATTCAACCATTGTGTCTTGAATTTCCGGTGTCAGGAAAGGTGAAATTCCAACTTCCAACAACTGTTGTAAAAGTACATGACAATCATACAACTTCAAACCGTATCAGCTAAATTAATAGTCCTTTTAATGTTCGATGTGAAGCCATCTAGAAATCTAACGGACTTGAGAAATTCACAAATTCGTTTGCGTACTTCTTTAGTTAATGTGTAGGCCACATGAGGTTTAATCCACTTATCTCAAATTTTTTACAAATGCAACTCTTTCCTTATCTTTATGTTTGTAAGGTCTATTCTCGCTTTATCTGTCTTTTGACTTCCCTTCAATGCCAAGTAAAGTACCAACCCCGCTATCACAATTGTTCTTCTCAATATGCATAACATCAAGATTGTGCTGTAATTCAAGCTTTGACCAATAGTGAAGTTCAAAAATATACTCTTATTCATCTAATTAAGCTCTTTAACATCATGTTTAAGTTTTTTTACCAAAATCAGGATGCTTTCCAGGAAAAAAAATTAATATGTTCTAACTGCGTCAAGATGTCTTCACCATTGAACTGCCTCCGAGCTGTTCTTCTTTCAACAAAGCCGTTAAATTGTTTGTCTTACCAAAATGGATGTGCCTCATCAAGATAAAACTGATGACTCACAAAACCCACTTTACTAGTAAGCCGACATGAACAAGTATCTTCATTGCATAGGGGACATGCCTTGTATACTTTTGTACTCCAATTGGACAAACTCCCATAAGCACAGAAATCATTTATAGTCCATAACAAAGTTACATGCATATAAAAATCAGCATCTTCCTTATAATCATAGACCTAAATCCCTTTATCCCACATCTTCTTTAGCTCATCTATCTATGGATGCAAATATACATTGATATCTTTTCCATGAGTCATAGGTCCAGGAATCAACAATGTCAAGATGAAAGAGAACTTCACACACCTCTACAGTGGCACGTTTTATGGAACAATGATCAGAAGCCACATACTGTATGCATTACTCATGTTTCCAAAAGGATTAAACCAATTAGATGTTAACCCCAATCTCACATTTCTTGGCTCCTCTGCAAAATCAAGATTTAACTTATCAAAATTCTTCCACGCCAATCCATAAGTAGTATGTCTTAAAACACCTTCAGTTTTTTTTCTCGACCAACGTCATGCCATCTGATATCTTTTGTAGTTTGCCCTGATCAATACCACCATTTTAGACGTGGCTCCAACAGAAAGTAACGCAACACCTTGTAAGGTATCTTTTTTCCTTTTGTATCTTTGTCCTTCCAACAGCTCGTGTCACATATTAGACATTTTTCTAACTTAGCATTCTCCTTCCAAAATAAGACACAATCATATTTGCAAGCATGAAGAGACTCATAACCCAAGCCTAATGCATACAAATATGATATTGCCTCATAATACGAACTTGACAATTTTGTCCCCTCTAGAAATGCCTTATTCAACAGTTTCAATAACATATCAAATGATTTATTACTCCACTTTTTCATAACTTTGACGTGCATCAATTTCATTAGGAGTATCAACACAGAAAACTTTTCATAACCAGGAAATAAAGTTTTTAGATCATCAAAGAGTTTATCAAATAATCCATTATCAAAATCATCCATTTCATCTTCATCATCATTATTTCCCAACTAAACAAGACTAAGCCCAACAAGATAGTGCAACATATCATAACAGTCATCATTAATCACATTATTAATCACATTATTTGGCACAACCTTTTCAATTGTTGGGGAAGCACTAATGGTTTCACTATGTAGAGTTCAAATCTCTCTTTTATATATTTTTGACATTCCTTTATGTATCTTATGAACTTTTTTAAATGACCACCAATATACATTTCCACAATCATGACATGGACGTCTAATGTTACCCAATGCATTGGTAGAATTTTGAGCCATAAGAATAAATTCTCAAACCCCAACTAAGTACTCAGGACATAATCGATTGGCCAACAATGTCCAAGTCTTATTTATTGATATCTTTAGCTAAATGAAATAGAAAAGTCATACTAATTATGCATGTACAAATACTTTTAACTATACTTTCGTAAAATCTACATAAAATATCCACATCTATATGTACTGCAACGCCCCACCCAGCCTCGTGCAGGATGGCCCACTCATCAATCCGTTCATCTCTTACTCTTTGTCCTCTTTATACTTTCAATAGTGATATAATTACTAGATTTGCGGAAATTTTTTTTTTTTTGAAGCCATAATCAACTACATACTTAGTACAACATTAAAACTATTTTACTGTATTGTTAAAAAAACTATTTCATACTTACTTACATGTCATTATAAAATAATGTCTTAATAATATTTACAGTCAAATATAAAAATTTAGTCAACCAAAACATTATATATGTATATTTTTTTTTTTCTGTCTGTGGGGCATTCAACTATTCGGACAGCTCCGTACATAGTGTCCTTCCTTTCCACAGATGTAGCAAACATTGGTGCCAAGTCTGCATTCTCCCAAATGTCGTTTCCCGCAGGTCAGACAATTTGAAGCTCTTACAATACCAGGGGCGCTTGGACCAACATTAGCAAACTGTTTTGGTTGTTGGTTCCTGTTGCCCTGATTTTGGATCCCCATGAAATTACCCTTCCCTTTATGGGGTTTCTGCTGTCTCAGTCCGCTTCCCTGTCCAGCTCTTATCGGTTGGGTGAAGCGACTTCCTTGGAAGGCCTGATTCCCTCCTGGTGTTTGCCTGCTCTGCTGTCTTTCTTTCTTTCTAGCTTCCCATGCTTGAGCCCGTTCTTCTTTTGCTCTTGCCAGATGAAACTCGACTCTTCTCGCCCTAGCGACGCAATCGGCCACTGAGGTTGGTAGGGATGATCCGCTATCCACCAAAGCTGCAATCTCTGGTCGAAACATTTCAATCATCTTCCTAATTCGATCCCCTTCAGTAGGGACCAAATATGGGCATAGCCTCGACAATCGATCGAATTTATGGCACACTTCTGTTACCGTCATGTTTCCCTGCTTCAGATTTTCAAATTCTTTTTGTTGTGGACCTAATGCAGTAGGATCATAGTACTTCCTGTTGAATTCCTCTAAGAAGTCGTTTCAGGTCATTTGAGTTTCATCTCTTCTAAGGCAAACAGTCTCCCACCAGTATCGGGCATCTCTATTCAGCACATACGATGCGCAAAGAACTTTTTCCTGATCAGTTAGGTTCATAAAGTTGATGATACGTTGGAAAGAAGATAACCACTCTTCGGCTTCTAACGGATCAGTTGAACCATCGAATTTCGGTGGTCTCATTCGTTGAAACCTTTCATACAATAATTCTTGTTGAATAATTACTCGGGGTTCATGAATTCTTTCCTGGTTAATAGGTGTCAAGGAAGGATTTGACACTTCCATTGGAGCCGGAATCAGCTCAGATTCTGAAGCTCTTGAAGATCCTGGTGCTTGACATGGAGGTGGAGCTTCTTCCTCAACATGTTCTTGATTCCTCTAGTTCAATTGGTCTCTCAGTTCCTGGTTCTCTCTTATCTGGTTAGCTAGTAGTGCTTCCAGTTCATTCACTCGTTCAGTTAAGGTAGGGGGTCGACCACGTCTAACTGTTTGTACCCGTCTTCGTGCCATTTTGCTCTTCTAAACCTGACATCAAAGAGCAAGATGATTTAGTATAGGTACTGTTTAAATCATCTCAATTCTTAACTTTTGTCACATCATAAACACATATAAACATCATCTTTTATTCATAAACACATCATTTGCATATATCGTTTGTACATCTTTTCATCATTCTCATACATCGTCTATATATCTTTTCGTCATCTCAAAACAAGGCCTTTTTCGCCTTTCAATACGTACTATATACATTTCTATACATCTATAAGGTTTATACTAATATATTAGTTTACATTACTATCATCATCTACTCCCAAAGGAAACTCCTCTGGATCCTCATCACTATTATTTCCATCCTTCGAATGTTCCGTCCCATCATCCCCCTCACGAGTCGGATCACGGTGTGAAGGTCTAAAGACTGACGCCCGAGATCCTCTTGATGGCCTTGCCTCATTGTTATTCACCATCCGACGAGGTTCAAAAAGCCTCGTGAGTGCCTCGCCTTGCGGATCACGATCCCGAATTATGCATTCATATCTTTCTATCAGCATTACCCGCTCAAATTCCTTTACTGAAGCGATGTACTGCTGCAATGTACTATTGTATACTAGGACAGTGCGGGTTTTTAGCTTATCCGTCAATCCCCTCCAGAACATTATACATAGCTCTTCGTCCAAGAGTCGGGGCAACGGACAACTCCGTATAATCTCGTCCATGAAACATGTAGCGTAGGACATCACTTTCCAATGGCTGCATCTTGAAATCCTTCGCTCTTAATATGAATTCCCAAAGTACTCGAAAACTTGGAATCGCTGGAGGTAACGATGTAGGTGCTGGTACCGGAGGTAACAGTACTTTTTCCCGAAGTACTGGTGCTGGTGGTGGCACTTAAGGTCGAGCCATCCGTGGGTGGACAATCGATCGCGTCCAGATCGTACATGAATATGGATTGTACCTAAGTCTTCTTGGCTGACCATCCATACTCCAATCCTAACATACATGAATTATGTAAACTAAAGTTAGAACAGTAAAATACTAACTTACTTAGACTGCGCAGAAGAGGATGCATACAGTGTCATGATAAGTTATGGTAAACCGCCCACTCTGATACCAACTTTGTGACGCCCCACCCCGCCTCGTGCAGTGCGGCCCACTCATCAGTCCATTCATCTCTTACTCTTTGTCCTCTTTATACTTTCAATAGTAATAGAATTACTAGATTTGCGAAAAAAAAAATTTTTTTTCTTGAAGCCATAATCATCTACATACTTAGTATAACGTTAAAACTATTTTACTGTAGTGTTAAAAAAACTATTTCATACTTATTTACATGTCATTATGAAATATTTTCTTAGTAATATTTACAGTCAAGTACAAAATTCAGTCAATCAAAACATTTTTTTTTCTTGTCTGTGCGACGAATGAGGCGTGACAGGACTATAACCGTTCTCATGACACCAGCATTCCATTCCACTAGTCCATCCTCTTCATTGATTGCTCAGGTGGCAGGTTATTTACCTCGATTACCTGAACACGAACAAATTGGTGAGCTAACGCCCAGTAAGTTCAAATATAAACAGTCCAGTCATAAATACAGTACAGTCTCATCATACAGTCATGTAATTCATTATGCTCAGTTATTCGTTCATTCTGCGTATTTCTAGTCTTGTCTGTCATCTGTCGTTTTGAGCCCTTTTTAGTCGTACCTTGCGCGCAAAAGTGAGGAGCCGAGGAGTGACCCTAGCTTATCCTCACCAGTCCAGTCGTAAAATAACCTCACACCTTCGGGAGGCCACTACGCCAACAACTACATCTTTACATTACCATCTTGTTTACCGTCCAGTCATAAATATCATAGTCTCATATTATGAATAAAATGCTTAATCAGTCCATGTATTATTTTTCCAGTCATAAGTCACATATTCGAATCATAAGAAATAGATTCGAGTGAGTTTAGAACATTTTGATCCAAACCTGTCATACACAGTCCAGTACAGTAACTTGCCGTGGCGAGAGCATCAAGTTGCCGTGGCAGCAAAACCATAGAAAAGTCGTCGTGGCGAGATCATCAACTCACCATGGCGGAAAGACTTCAAAACAAAAGTAGCCGCGGCAAGAACATCAAGTCGCCACGGTGGAAAACCCTCCCAAGAAGTTATTTTCCAACATCAAACTTGCTGTGGCGAGAATACTCTTGGCGATCTCGTCGTGGCCAGATCTAGTCTTGTTTTATTTATATATATATATATTTTTTTTTTTACACAGCCGTGTCAATAACCTTGCACCCGTCAGAATGTTTTTATGCATCGGTTACATGTCCGTGTTCAAAACCCTTTCTGATACACGTCCGTTTTGACATCAGTACACGTCCATGTACTTTTCAAGAAAATTGAATTTCGACATTACAAAAATACTAAACCGTTCATTCATCCATATTACATTATCGTTTTGTCAATCATATGCATTTTTGAGTAAAACGCATTAATACATATAATCCACATCAACTTTAAAGAGAAACATACAATATAGTTTGATTGTGTACAGACAAATCAAATATTTGAACTTACAGGAACTGTGCTAAGGTTTCTTCCGTAAAATTCCTTCGGTCCTCGTCCTCCTTTTCCAATCGTCGCCCTATAACACAACCGTTTAATATAAATTTTCACGTTCATAGATCAATCTTAAAAAATTTAAGCCTAGTTATAATCCGAAAATTTCGACATTATAACGGCTTAAAAACTCACTTTCCCACTGTGCTAAAACTGCTCAAAATGCATCGTTTGGCACAGTTTTAATTTTGTACCTGCTCAAAATCCCAGAACACATCCAAATTTTTATCCTCACATACATAAATGAAGAACAACAACAACATAACCTCAAATTGATTTCTAGTTTCACAAAACCCTAAAATCAAGCACAAAAATGGCTTTTTCCACTTGATTTTAGCCAAAGCAACCCAAAATCAACTTAATCCATTTTTGTTCCTCAACCTCACATTCGTGAAAACTCATGAAAACAACATAAAAACACGGTTTGAGGAACTTGGTTGTCGTGCAAATCTCCTTCATTTTTTATGTTTATCCACACTTTTCACTAATTTTTGTGAATTGTTGAAACTTTGAAAGCTTGAGAACGTGGGGAAGAAGACAGGGCTGCTCTAACTGGTTTCTTGCTGAAAATGGGCATGAAAATCTGATAGGAGAAAGGTGATAAAAATCTTTGGGGCCAAATTGCAATTTTCCATAAGTTTAGGGGTCAAATTGCAAATTTTTGAGGGGCCTTTTGCAAATTTTTGGGACACTTTTCAGCTGATTTTCAGCTGCCCCCTAAGCCTCCTCCACATGCATGGCCACTTCATGCATCAATAAATTTGCTTCATTTCTTTCCTTCCTTGACTTTTTAGTCAAAATTACAAAAATTCCCAAAAAAATTTAAGCCCTTGGATTAAAGCGTGATTCAATCTCATCTCTTGGTTTCAAATGATTATAAGCTAATATTATTAGTTAATACAGTATGGATCTTGATCTAATTATAGTCTAAGCTTGATCTGTCGAAAATTTGATCAAAAAATCAAACCGGGCAAACTTTGCAATTAACCTCCCGTAACGCTGTCAAAGCCTTCCGACTTATCAAAATTGTTTAAATCATTCCATAAACCCTAGATATTTCATCTTTTTCTATCCTGAGTCTATGATTAGTACATTTTTTGTCTCAGTAATTTTTCATTTTTTGGTATCGAAAATACACTGTCTGAAGCATTTCGATCCTCATTCATTACCGTCACCGTCTTCTCATTTCAACATTATAGTAAAACTTTCATAAATTCTATTTAATTATTAGAATATAATTAACAAATTTCTTTCATATCAATACATTTTATGTTCATCCTGTACATCAATCTGAGAGCCATAAAAATCTAGGTTGTCACATTTATATTCTCATTCTAATATACATATGCATGTATATTCCTTCTACTATCAATCAAACATTCACAATCATATCCCTAATGCATAAGAACAAACTATAGAACAATCTATATGACAATTAAGAATACACATATCCATTTACACATATTCATATTACAATACAAATCAACCAAATTTCTATCATACAGCACTTCCCAAAACAAAATCCAATCTCTTAAGAATACACATATCCATTTACATTCTCAATTCAAAATAAAAACAATTATCACTAAGTGCATGTCATATCCAATTCCAAAAATACCAAACATTTACAATCATATCCATGATGCAAAATAACAAACTATCAAAAAGAAAACATGAAGGTAAATTTTTCAAGGAGGAATGGAATTTTAGTTGAATTACAGAGTTATTTATTTTTCACTTTTCTTTTTTAATTTCTCGATCAAAACCAGAGTTCTAAAGAGAGGGCTCATACCTTTGGTGGCAAAAGAAACAGCTTGGAGTTTGGGAAGAGATGGCTCCAAATTAACTGAAAAAGAGTTTCAATCAAACATTAACCAAGTCTCAACACAAATCTATTCTTACTCTAATAAATTTTTACAAAACCAAAAAGCCTATTTGGAATGTAATTAGAACCCAATTAATCATTAAAACATAAGAAAAATAACAGGATTTAAAAGGCTTTACCTGATGAGAGTGAGCGAAAGGGAAAAAGAGTGACCTTCGGCTTTGCTAGCTTCAGCGGTGACCTTGACAGCTTTAGGCAGTGGTGACTGGCTTCGGTGAATAGAGAGGGAGTGGGTCTACGGGAAAATAGAGCCACGAGGAGGTAGAGCGGGAGTGGTTCTGTGAGAATCCGCAAGCGAATTGCCAGAGATAACTTGAAAGAAATAGATGAAATTGCAGTGGGTACACTTGGGGGTTTTGATGGAGGCGGATGGGTTATGAGTTTTCCATGAAAAAGAAGATGGCCTAGGTTTTGACAGTACTTGGGCTTATAGGAAAAAGTTGCCGACGCATTGGCATTGACAAGGTTTTAAATTTTTTTAATTAAAGTTACCGGCCTAATGCCGTCGGTAGCAAAAGATTCGTTTGGTGAACGCATTATATTTGTATTGCGTTGGAATGTAATGTATTTAATGTAATTTATATTTAGAGGAAAAGTATTAGTATTGCATTTGAATGCAATGTGTATTTCGAGAAAGAGTATTTAAATTATATTTTAATAATAAATATGTGATGTGATGGGTAAAAATAGAGAGAAAAAAAAGAAGGAGATAGAATATATGATATAATTAATAAAAGTAATAGAAAAAGTAAAATAATAAAGAATGATTGTATTAAATTTAAAATGTGATGTGATTGGTATTTGAATGAAATGTTTTTGTATTTGAAGGAAAACTGCATTGTATTTAAATGTAATGCCAAAAAAATTTGTGTTCCAAATGCCTACTAAATAACTTACCAATACTCTTTGCGTCAGCAAGTTGTCTAAAATTTTTCATGAAAAATATTTTTGATAATTTAAAATTTTTACTAAAAAAATAGGTTTTCTTTTTTAATTAAAAAAATAAATTAAATTACCAACTCAGTTGTTAATCGAAATTTCCAACAAGAATTTGTTTTTTTTATTTTAGAACTTGATATTAATAAATTATAAATTCATTTTAGACAATTGAACATTCTTAAATTGTTTTTTTTAAGAATAAAAAAGATTTGTGTCAAAATAATAGATGCCAAAAAAAGCAAAAGGCCTTATACACGTAATGGATCTTGAAGGACTATTTCTACGTCGAGATAAATCTGATCCCTTCTCCTATTCCCACCGACATATATGGGATATTTTAAGAAGTAAACGTCTTTCTTAATAGTAGGATCCAGGGAAAAAGGGAAAGAATAAAAAAAAGACAATTTCACTGTAGTTAAGTGAATATATAAAATTTAATTATTAAAATATTAATAAATTTTTAATTATAAAAATTTAATTTTAAATTCTTATATATTAAATAATAATTTAAGAATATTTTAAATATTTTATAAATTTTGAAATTTTTATAATTTTTACCCAATAATTTTTATCAAATATTTGTTTACTTTATTTTTCTTTTTTTTTCTTTTGTTTTACTCTTCTCTTTGTGGATTTTTTCGGAAATCAATTCCACTTTCTCTCTCTGTTTTTTTTTTTCCTTCACCGACTCCCTCTCACTCCCTTACTTTCTCTCTCACGCTCTCTCTTTCCCTCTGTTTTTTTTCTCACTCCATCCTTCACTTCTCTCTAGATTTTTCTTTCTTCTCCTTCTCTGGTTTCTTCTCCGCTGCCCCTCACAAGGACCGGTTCCCCTTTTCTTCTCCGATCAAGCCACAACCAGTTGCCGTTGCCCCCCCGTGACCGAGTCCAACTGCCAGCTGCGCCTCCCCGTCATGCCGACCAGCCACCAAGCCCCAACTCGAGTCCCTGCCTCACCGAATCCACCGCGTTCCGAGCCTCGTGCTGTCTCGCCCCTGAACCCCGAGCCACCATCACCACCAATCGTGCGTCAGTGTAGCCACCTCGCGAGCCCGAACCGAAGAAAACCACGCTAACAGCCTCTTCCCTCGCAAAAGCACAGCCACCATAGTCGCAGCGTCTACCTCGCTCCTCATCGCCGTCCATTCCCAGCTAGCCCGGTTGCTCCTCGCTGCACCGCCGCCAAGCCAACTCAACCCAGTCGCCCTTGTCCCTAGTCACACCACCACTCCCCAACCATCCCAGTCGTCAGCGTAGCCCAACCCGAGCTGCTGGTCGAAGGTCGCGAGAGCCTCGCGCTCCCTCATGCCCGCCAGCCACCAAGCTGCCCCCGCGATTCGTCGTTTGCAGCCCGGGCTCAGCCATGTCATCGCCAGCCGATTGTGCCACCAGTCGGATGTCGTCGTTCTCTTCGTGAACCGAGCCACCGATCCACCACCTCGCGAGCCTTTGTCGTTTGCCTGTCCTCCCACTGCCGTGAGCCACCAGCCGGAAAACCTACCTTCTCCAAAGTATATATAAATATATATGTTTGTGTGTATACAGAATGAAAAAGAAAGAGAGTAATAAAAATAATAATAATAGTAATAATAATATATTTTTTAAAAAAAACAAATGTTTTAAAAGTAATTTGGGATTTGAAATTTGAAAAATTTATTAAAATTGTTACGAGAATTGAAAAAAAAAATTTATGTAGGTTAAGTTTTAGGAGTTTTTAGGTAATCTATATTTTAAGTTAGGTCATGTCAAAATTTTTAAAAATATTTTGGGTATTTGTATTAAAATTGTCGTTTTGAAATTTCAGTGTTAAAATAAAATATCGTTTTAAATTTTAGAATTAACAGCATACTAATTAATTGAATTTACCGTAATTCGATTATGGGATTTCTGAACAAATAAGTAAATTATCTGTATTTCTTGTTTTAGGTACTCGTTGATCGAATTTGAAGAAAAAGATTATCTTGGAATTCGTACGAGAAGTTGACAATAGATTAAATTGCCAACGATGTAGGATATTTTATCCCTTTTCTTGTAGCCAGTTTTGTTTTTAGTTATCTGGCCAAGATAATTTGAAGAAAACAAGTTTATAAACTTTTAAAAAAATTCTGTGATTTTAGAAAATATCATGATTTTAGAAATTAAAGGAAAAATATCTGGTCACGAATTTTTAAAAAATAATATGACATATTTTATTATGTAAATCTTATTTTCAAATGAAATGCTGAAAATAAAATTTGATGTTAAAGTATACCAAGAGCCAACACACACGTGCGAAGAGTGCATCGCTCAATCGAGGATCACTCATCACGCTTCGGCATGGTAAGAGACTCATACGAACCATACATGAATTAGATGTATTTAGGGACACAATTTGTATAATCACGATTTCACGTTTATAATTTGGCACTACATTGATATACTTAGTATGATGATTAAAATAAAATGTTGGAAAAATATTTTTTTTTTAAATTATCCTATTGGAACTTTCACTCACTGTTTTAAAACTAGTAAAACTGGTGATTAGAGGATATAAGTTACGTAGAACTATCAGTGAATGACAAGGATTAAAGACTTGAAGTACTGTTCTTTTACTTTAAGACCATGTATGTAAATAAGCATTCCGCGACTATAAATTTTAAACTTTACTTTTGTATTCTCACTTATTTTATTTTATCTAAGTATGCATCTATGAGACATGGGTATCTCATTACCTGACTTTGGGATAAGCATTAAAATACAAATAATAATTAATTTAAAATAAACAAGCATAATTTGTAAACAAGTTTAAAAAGACGTTAAAAAGTAAAATCTAAAAACTGACAGACCTAGGAACCTGAGATTTTCTTTTATTTATTTAACATCCTCTACACGTCACTGTCCTAGATTTTGGGATGTGACAAAATTTTTGATATCAGAGCATGGTTTAGGATTCCCATAGGAATTGTGTGCATACTTAGAGTAAAATAAAATGCCAATTTACAACTCAGAATTTTTATTTTTATAGAATGCTGCCTAGACGTAGAAGGGGAAATGTCCTGACAACTACTCTAACCCCGACCTCAACACCGATGCCAAAGCCGAAACAGACTAACATCATGGAAGCCATGTATCGAGTATTACAAAACATGTTTGCTCGTGTGAGAGATGAACCGGTCGTGCGTGACGTAAATCAGAGCCTACGAGATTTTTAACGGTTTAGAGTTCCAACCTTTACTGGTGAGGACGATCCTTAAGAAGCGGATGATTAGTTCCAAAGTGTGGTGATGAAAATGGATACTATCCAGACCCCACTTAAACATCGGATTGAAATTATTTCCACCTATTTGGATGGTAAAACTAGTATATAGTGGAGACAAACTAGGAGAACTCACAATCTATAAGAAATGACTTGGGAGATGTTTGAACAACTATTTTATGATTAATTTTTCCCTGAGAGTTTTAGGGACCAAAAGATTATAGAATTCATAAGCCTACAATAAGGAAATATGACTGTGTTCGAGTACGTGTCAAAATATGGAGAATTGTCCAGATTTGCTTCTACGATACTGGCGACTGAGTGTATCAAATGTATCAAGTTTTAGTAGGGAATCAAACCATCGATAAGGAGATTAGTGGTGGGTATGCAATTTGAGACTATCCGACGCTTGTGTCAGCTGCCCTGTGTATTGAACAGGACAATCAAAATTTCCAGAAGGAGAAATCTAAAGTTTCAAGGATGTTTGGTGGGCCGACTAAAAGTCAATGTAGGACTCGTACTCAAGTTAGTGGGGTCAACATCGAAGGTAGAAGAATTGATAGTACTAGTAACACTTCTACCAGAAGATCACACCTATATGAGAGAAGCTATTATAATTGTGGCCAGACAGGACATTTAAAGAGGAACTGTCCTTACAGGCACCAGCAGCCGACTCAATAATTTAAGCAGTCCATCCAATCATCAACGGGATCTCATCAGTCTGGATCGGGATAATTTACCCAGGGACAGGTTAACCAAGGACAATTTAACCAAGGATAAGCAGGATTTGGCCAGTCACAATATAGGCCACCACAAGCCCCTTATCAGCTAAATTTTGGACCTCAGTCATTCCAATCATAGTGGGGACCTTAGATGTCCACCAGTAAGCAAGCTTCCTCGTAATCGCTGTAATTCAGGCCAGCGGGACCTACTGCCTTGAGGAACAACATGAATGACAAGGGAAAAGAGAAAATGTATGCTATAGAAAGGGAAGAACCAACAACTTAGAATAGTCCTATAGTTATGGATGGTATGATCTTCATCTCTTCTAGTTGGGCATATGTATTATTTGATACTGGTGCCAGTCATTCTTTTATTACATCCACTTTTGCAAAACTATTAGAATTAGAAATAAAACCTTTAGAGTAACTTTTGCATCTAAGTATGCCATTTGGAAAAACTGAAACTTCATTAATATGTTAGACTAATGTTGTTACACGAGAAGGAGAACAACTTAATGTCCAATTCATTATCCTACCAATGACACGCTATGATATGATTCTTGGTATGGATTGGTTAACTCAGAATAGGGTAACGTTAGATTGTCATTATCGAAAGGTGATATTATTCATAGAGTTGAAACCAACGGTAATCGAACTCGAAAATCTAAATCGAGTTATGACTAGTAAGTTGTTGAGACCAGCCATAGGTTGTCAACGAAAGTTGTTTTGCACCGCTACTATTTTTGCATTGGAAGGTGACAATAACGTGAAAAGTAGCAATCGCTATACTCCAGTGGTAGATGAATTTTCGGATATATTTCCTGGAGATCTACCTGGATCGCCACCTGATCGAGAGGTAAAATTCTACATTGATCTTATTCCGGGTACAACTCTGATATCAATTCTACCTTACAAAATGGCACCTATAGAGAAAGCTGAGTTACAGAAACAATTGACTGAGTTGGAACTTAAAGGATTCATTTGGCTTAATAAATCACCATGGGGAGCACCAGTCCTATTTGTCAAGGATCGACAAGTTATTTGATTAACTAAAAGGTGCTAAGTGCTTCTCTAAGTTTGACCTGAGATTCGGATATCATTAATTAAAAATTCGGGAGGCAGATATCCCAAAGACTGCATTCAGGACTTGATATGAATTTTATGAATTCTTACTTATGCCTTTTGGTTTGACGAATGCTCCAGCAGCTTTCATGGACTTGACAAATCGTGTTTTTTGACCATTTCTAGATCAGTTTGTCATCGTCTTCATTAATAATATTTTGATCTACTCTAAGACCCAAGTGTAGGAAAAATAAATCGGTAAAAACGTATCAGAATGGCGCAGCGGAACAATAAAAATTTTTAGATCGTTAAATATCTCATGATGCCATATACAATAAACCAACAACAATTAAAACTCATACCTCAAGGACGCCAATCTTGCAGGAGGAGAATGACCGGAGGCTTCAACCAACTAGCATTCTCTACTATTCTCCAATTCCCGAATGGCTGAGTGTGTGGGCATTCTGAACCTCGATCGGTATGCTAGCACTGCTAGTCTTCTTCCGACCACCCAGATCTCTAAAGAACTTTATTGTCACGATGAGCTGTGCAACAATAAGCCTGCTCACCTGAGAGTCTGTGGTCTGAGAGAACTAGAGTGGTAGGACCTTTATTTATAGACCTGCATGAGGTGATTCTCTGAATTTGAATTGGATTAGGAAAAGATATTTTCCCTTATCCATAACCATAAAATCCGAATTTTCCAAGGGAGAATCTCAACAATAAAATTCGATTTTCTTAGGATAAATCCAATCCAAATCTAAATAAGATTTTAACTAGAATTTTATCTCCCTTTTTCAACCCAAAAAATCCGAAAATTACAAGGAGAAGATCTCCTAAAAATTTCAGCCATTATGGATAAGGGAGAATCAAAAATTCCACTAGGATTTTCAAGCTTAAATCTTATCTCAACGTTATCCAAAATAACCGAATTTTCCTAGGAGATTTTCTCCCTAATTTCGGCCACTTTTCAAGGAAGGAGAGAATCCAAATTCAACTGGGATTGAAACTTGAATTTTTCCCTTGAATCTTATCCACAAAAAACCGAAATTTCCTTGAGGATTATCCTCAAAATTTCGTGCACCATTTGTTAGGATTTGGATTCAAAAATTCAAGTAGGATTCTAACAAGATTATCCTCTCCAAATCCAACTCAAATTCGAATTTCAAACCTTGTGGATTTTCCACAACAAATTCGAATCCTACTTGGACTATGATTCAAAATTTGAATTTCAAATTTCAAATTCAAATTTCGAAATTCAAATTTCGAAATTCAAATTTCAAATTCAAATTTCGGATTTCAAATTTCAAATTTCAAATTCGAATTTCAAATTCAAATTTCAAATTCGAATTTCAAATTTCAAATTTCAAATTTCAAATTTCAAATTTCAAAATTCAAATTTCAAATTCCACAAAACGGTTGTGTTTCGTATTCTTGTTCTCATGGATAATTTTCTACAACTCCAATCCAATCTCAAATAAAATCATGGCAACTTTATTTGGAGTTCGAATAATTGTGTACTCTATTATCCAAAACAAAATCTGAATCCAACCGGATAGAATCTTGTCTACCATCCTAATCCTGTGTCATCACCATCCATGCATAATAAACCAGCCAATAGCATACACAAATCAATTTGCCAAACGTTAAGGAATTATGTGGAGCTAGTAGAGGGACTGATTGGACATATATAATCGGGCTCCTGCAAATCCATATGATCATCATTCTTTTACCGAACAACTCAATCATATGATCACTAGTTTCAGAGTCACACCACTATAAACCTGAAACTGAACTCCCAATTATATACCGTATTACGTAAGCCTGTGACATGTTGTCGTCCAATGACCTTGTCATATATGCAGAACCCTCATATGATATCCATGATCAGCCTTAGGCCAAAGCCCGTTTAATCCTACTGATCAGGTTATCTTAAAGTTCCATTATACTACCGAATAAAGAAAATGATTATTCACCATATGTGAATAAGAAGTCATCCGCCCAGCAGATGACCCAAGGCCTTGTCCATTTTCACATTCAGTATAATGCCTTTAAGAGGATACCCTTAACTCCTCATTAGAGTTATGATTCCAATATCTGTAAACGAACCCTTCATCGTATACAAGTCATGCACCCAACGAACCGGTCTATAAGCTTACTACCTCTGAGACGCTTTAGCCATTGGCACATCAAAGTACACAAGTCATATACATGAAGCTGTCCTTTTACTCAGGATTAAGGTTACTGCATAATGAACGTCAAAAGCAAATCGATCCACTCAAAGCGGACTTCGTAGATCAATCATGCTTTAGTCCCAGTCTAATATGTCACCACCAAACAACATATCTATGTCTCTACTTGGGAGTCCAGCTCCAGACAGTCAAGACAAACAGTCTCCTCCAAGGCTTTAGACAACATAATAGTCTTAACATGAGTTAGATGCTTGGTCTAACCCCATAGACTACAGACCATAGTTTAGACCGCTAACTTTAGAACATTGTCTTCTCGCATACAAAAGTCCATTGCATGCAACGTTCTAACAGTTTAACACAAGCAGTCAGGGAGCCATATTTGCTTACATTTACTTTAATATGTAAATAAGACGATGATAGATAGCAATGTAATGAATAACCTCTATATATAATCTTATTATCCAGTTCAAAATAAATACATCAAAAATGTCTCTAATGCTTAGGGAATTTCCTAACAATCTCCCACTTGCCCTAAGCCAGCAGATGTGCCATGTTACACGTCCCCATCGCCTTTACGTGCCTCTCAAAGCTTCTAGCCACTAAAGTCTTAGTAAAGGGATCGGCGATGTTGTCCTCGGACGCGATCTTACATACATCCACTTGCCCTGTCTCCACATGCCCTCTAATAATATGATATCTCCGATCAATGTGCTTGGTCCTCTTGTGGTGCCGAGATTCCCTTGTGTTGGCAATAGCCCCTGTATTATCACAGTAAAGTGTGATAGGCCTATCAACACCCGGAATGACCTCAAGGTCTCTAAAGAACTTGCGGAGCCAAACCGCTTCTTTAGATGCCTCAGCCGCAGCCACATACTCAGCCTCCATAGTAGAGTTAGCTGTGCAGCCCTGCTTCACGTTCCTCCACACAATGGCGCCTCTTCCGAGTAAAAACACTGATCCAGATGTCGATTTTCTCGAATCCTTACAAGTCTGGAAGTCTGAGTCCGTGTATCCTACGGGTGTTAGGTCCCCTCCAGAATACACCAGCATATAACCCCTCGTTCTCTTAAGATACTTGAGTATATGCTTTACAGCTTGCCAGTGCTTAGTTCCAGGATTTGCTTGATATCGACTCACCATACCTGCTGCAAAACATATGTCTGGGCGAGTGCAAAGCATAGCATACATAAGGCTACCCACAGCGGATGCATAAGGGACCTTACTCATACGCTCTCTTTCTTCCGATGTCTTGGGACAGTCATCCAATGAAAGAGTTAGACTGGCAATAGAAGGTTGTGAGCCTTTCTTTGCCTCTTGCATTGCATACTTGTCAATTATTTTATCTATGTATGAAGCTTGGGATAACGCTATCATTTTATTCTTTCGATCTCTGAAGAGACGAATGCCTAGAACATAATTAGCTTCTCCCAAGTCCTTCATGTCAAACTGTTGGTGTAACCAAAGCTTAACCGATGATAAGTTCCCTACATCATTCCCAATGAGTAGTATATCATCGACATAGAGTATCAGAAAGACCACTTTTCCATCCTTAATACGTTTATAAACACAAGGTTCATCAACGTTCTGCTCAAAACCAAATGTCTTAATCGCTTGATCAAACCTCTGGTTCCATGAGCGGGATGCCTGCTTTAATCCATAAATGGATCTAAGCAACTTGCAGACTTTTCTTTCTTGGCCTTTCGCTACGAACCCTTCGGGCTGTATCATATAGATACATTCTTCAAGATGGCCATTCAAGAATGCCGTCTTGACATCCATTTGCCAGATCTCATAATCGAGAGCCGCAGCAATGGACAGAAGAATACGGATAGACTTCAGTATAGCAACAGGCGAAAAGGTTTCCTCGTAATCGATTCCAGCCTTTTGCATGTATCCCTTTGCAACCAGTCTAGCTTTGAAAGTTTTCACTCTCCCTTCCGCATCCTTCTTTCTTTTGTAGACCCATTTGCATCCAATGGGTTTTATCCCATCCGGTAAATCTACAAGTTCCCAAACAGAGTTAGATTTCATAGAATCCATCTCATTGTTCATAGCCTGTTTCCAAGATTTAGAATCAACATCATTTATAGCTTCATCATATGTGACCGGATCTTCCTCATGCTCATGAGCCTCGGCCTGGTATACCTCAGCATCATACATGAAGAAATTAGGTTTCTTCGAAACCCTCCCACTACGACGAGGCACCCTAAATTGTCGATCGTCTGCAGGTCTTTCACTGGAACTCAGACTTGCGTCCAAGACCGAAATCTGCGGAGCAGTTCTTTCACCCGATAACTCCTCTAGTACCACTTTGCTTCGAAGCTTAAAGTCATTCATGTGACTTTCCTCCAAGAATGTCGCATGGGTTGAGACAATGACTTTTTGTTCCTTCGGGTTATAGAACAAACCTCCTTTAGTTCCTTTTGGATACCCTACAAACATGCACAATTATGATCTTGGTTCTAACTTTTTCGCATCCCCATCCAGTACATGTGCCGGGCAGCCCCATATTCTCATATGTCCAAGGGAGGGCTTCCTGCCACGCCACAATTCATACGAAATTCTGGGAATTGATTTGCTCGGAACCTGGTTCAGAATATAGCATGCCGTTTGTAAAGCATATCCCCAAAATGATAATGGCAGCGTTGAATAACTCATCATGGACCGTACCATATCCAATAAGGTCATGTTTCTCCTTTCGGCTACACCATTCTGTTGTGGAGTACCAGGTGTAGTCAATTGGGATAATATCCCATTCTCTACAAGATGTCCTAGAAATTCATCGGAGAGGTATTCGCCACCTCGATCAGATCGAAGTGTCTTTATGGATTTATCTAATTGCTTTTCCACTTCCGCACGATACTCTTTGAACTTGTCAAAGGTTTCGCTCTTGCGGTGCATCAGATACACATATCCATACCTCGAGTAATCATCTATAAAAGAGACATAATACTCGAACCCTCCTCGTGCTGTGACGTTCATGGGGCCACATACGTCAGTGTGCACAATTTCTAAGAGCTCCTAAGCCCTTGTACCCTTAGCTCCGAAAGACCTCTTAGTCATTTTACCTTCTAGACAAGACTCACATTGGAGAAGTCGTACCTCCTCCAGAGATTCCAGAGGACCGTCTTTCACCAATCTTTGAATCCTATCCTGATTAATATGACCAAGTCTTAAATGCCAAAGATATGCCTTGTTAGAGTGAGAAACTTTCAACCTTTTAGAGTTATCAATTAATTCAATGTCAAGCAGTGAGTACATCTTTGGTTTGATCAAATATAGGTTTCCATCCATCCATCCAGAACAGATAAAAGACTTATTTCTACGAATATCAACATTTTTACTAAAAGAAACTGAATAAGAATCCTTTATTAAACAAGCTACCGATATAAGGTTCCTCCTAAAATTAGGAACATAAAAATAGTCTTTCAATAAAATAAACCTAAATTGATCAAAATAAAGGTAAACATCTCCCACTGCTTCAGCCACCACAAAGCTGCCATCTCCAGTCCGCAACGAGAGGCTCCTATCATGTAGACTTCTCGTTTCCACGAAACCCTGCATAGAAACACAAACATGATTAGTGGCGCCCGAATCAATGACCCAAGTGTCTTTCGATTCTTCCACCAAACACGCTTCTAAGTAATGAAGTTCCTTACCTTCCTTGCCCTTGGCGGCTAGGAATTCCCGGCAAGCCTTCTTGAAGTGACCTACCTTCCCACAATGGAAGCATTTGGACTTTTTAGGGTCCTTCGGCTTCTTGTTCTTCTTCTTCTTCTTCCCGTCTGAGACAGGAGGATTAGAAGAACTAGAAGCCACTTGCTTCTTATTTGGCCTCTTCCTCTTCCGTGAGGGATTGGAAGATTCCGCCAAATTGGCCTTTCCTTTAGGTCGGGCCGCATCCTCATCCCTGATCATCCGCTCATAAGCCTGTAGTTGCTTCATGAGCTCGGTTAGTCCTAACTCCTTTGTCGCCAGATTGTATGTGGCCTTAAACCCCACAAAATCTTTAGACAGAGTCTTGAACACCATCTCGATCTGGGTGTTGTAGTCCAACTCAGCACCATTCTCGGCAGCCTCAGCGAAAAATCCCATTAGAGTGATCATATGGTCCTTCACCGGAGTACCCGCCTTTTGCTTAGAGTTCATAATGCTGGTGATAGCGGACTGTCGAGCCAATTTTTCTTGGCCTCCGAACATGTCCTCCAGATTTTCCATGATCTCCCCAGTAACTTGATAAGTCTCATGCTGCTTTTGTAAAGCACTCGTCATGCTAGCAAGGATGTAGCATCGAGCTATCTCATTGGATTCTCTCCAACGATTATAGGCAACCGGGACCTCCTCAAGTGGTGTGTCAGGTTTGGGCCCAGGTGGGCATGGTTCGTCCAGTACGAACTTGTGTCTCTCGCAGCTGAGAACTATTAATAGATATCTTTTCCAATCTTTATAATTATCGCCATTCAGTTTATTTTCAGTAAGTATCGAAATGAGGGGTGTCGGTGACATTTTGAACTGAAATAAAATTATACTAGACATCATTACAAAGCCCAAGCAAATATACAGATAATTTAACAAATAAAACATACAAGTATGTTCCTACATGAAACTTGAAAAACATGTAGCATTGCAACGGTAATTCTCAGCACCTATTGCCCCAAGCCACCGAGGGGTGGTCATGGAAACAAATAGCCGGAACATGGACCCCGTCCAATTAATATATGTTGCCTTAAATCCTCCAAGATTAAGACATATATTAATAACCGCTTATTTGGCCACCAGTTTAGTTAACAGAGCTTCTAGGGAAGGTTAATAACTAAACGAGTCTTGAGTGTATAACCATTATTTACGTAGCCCGATCCACGTCCTACCAAGCCACCGAGGGGTGATCATGAATAGGATCGTACCCGAACACGTTTTCCATATAGGAGATCCAATCTAGTATACCGGCGGCGGTAAACACTTACCGAGGGGTGTGGTCAGGGCAGAACTGACGCGAGGCGTTACCATGCTTTCACATATGGATCAACAATGGAGGCCATGGGTTTTGTTTGAAACCCTCTCCCACTTAATATTTTGAAAAACATGCAAGTTTTGACAAATTATGTATGATCAATATAGTATGAGCGGCACTCACCTATCCTATATGACATGTTATCAAATATGCATACAAAACATCCATCAATACATATTTATACATCCATGACATATCACAGAAAAAATAATTGACAGAATAACCAAGCTATGGTTCCATCCTAGAACAAAGAAAATAAAGATTACAAAATTCCATCCAAAGCATTCTTTGGGTCTTGAATTCTGTTCCGTCTTCTTGTATCCATCTTTATGTAGCCTCTCCATTTATTTCTCATCCTAAGAATTATTTAAAATTTAAATCTCCAAAAATTTAAATTTAAATTTCAAATTCAAATTCCAAATTCGAATTTCAAATTTAAATTTCAAACAATTTTAAACATCATGTTTAATAATATATAATTTCAAAAATTTCAAATTTTTAATTACATATTTTTAAACATGATTTAAAATTAAATCTCAAATTTAAAAATCAAAATTTTCTGATTTTTGGAGTGTCGCACCACTGCCCTCGAAGGCGGTAGCCGCCGTGGGTAGCCACCAGCCCCAAAGGGGCTGGTAGCCCACGACTGCCCCCATGTGTAGCCCTGTCGGGCTGCAGGCCAAGCCTGCAGCACCAGGCTGCACGCCCAGGCTGGGCGCAGCAGCCGGCAGGCTGCACGCCCAGGTTGGGCGCAGCAGCCGGCAGGCTGTACGCCCAGGCTGCGGCTAGCCTTGGGCAGGCCACGGCCACCCTTGGCTACAGGCCAAGCCTGCGGCTGTGGGTGGTGTTGGCCTGCACAGGGGCTGCCGCAGCCCCATCCTGCCCGAGGGCAGGGGCTGCAGCCCCACCAAGGCCCGTCGGCCTTTCCCAAGGGGTCGTGTCTCGATTTTCGTGTCATATTCCAATTTACCTATTAAGATCTCCAAAAATTAATTTGAATCCCAATTAAATTGAAATTTTCCACACAATCAAAATTTCAACCTTTAATTCAAATTTAACTTTTGGGAAAAAATAAATTACGGTCTTCAATCTTCAATCTCCTCCAAGAATAATTACATAAAATTTCCTAAACCGTTTCCGGTGTACAAAAAATTCCAACCATAAAAAAATTCTAAGAGACAAAAATTAAAATCCATGGGAAAATTACAGTATTAATAAACTGCTCCCATGGTTACATAAAAATTCCTAGATACAATTTTTTTCTAAATTCTAAGGAACCATAACCGGTATAAACAAGCATGCTTATAATAATATAAAAAATTAAAATAACCACATACTTTATACATAATCCATGATAACAACATAAAGGAACCCTAGAATGCCACTCTCTAAATATCAAATCCATACATAAATAATTACATAAATAATTGTCTAATTTATGTACATGGCATAGTCATGAGATGGCTCTGATACTAATTGTAGGAAAAATAAATCGGTAAAAACGTATCAGAGTGGCACAGCGGAACAATAAAAATTTTTAGATCGTTAAATATCTCATGATGCCATATACATTAAACCAACAACAATTAAAACTCATACCTCAAGGACGCCAATCTTGCAAGAGGAGAATGACCGGAGGCTTCAACAAACTAGCCTTCTCTACTATTCTCCAATTCCCGAATGGCTGAGTGTGTGGGCACTCTGAACCTCGATCGGTATGCTAGCACTGCTAGTCTTCTTCCGACCACCCAGATCTCTAAAGAACTTTATTGTCACGATGAGCTGTGCAACAATAAGCCTGCTCACCTGAGAGTCTGTGGTCTGAGAGAACTAGAGTGGTAGGACCTTTATTTATAGACCTGCATGAGGTGATTCTCTGAATTTGAATTGGATTAGGAAAATATATTTTCCCTTATCCATAACCATAGAATCCGAATTTTCCAAGGGAGAATCTCAACAATAAAATTCGGTTTTCTTAGGATAAATCCAATCCAAATCTAAACAAGATTTTAACTAGAATTTTATCTCCTTTTTTCAACCCAAAAAATCCGAAAATTACAAGGAGAAGATCTCCTAAAAATTTCGACCATTATGGATAAGGGAGAATAAAAAATTCCACTAGGATTTTCAAGCTTGAATCTTATCTCAACCTTATCCAAAATAACCGAATTTTCCTAGGAGATTTTCTCCCTAATTTCGGCCACTTTTCAGGGAAGAAGAGAATCCAAATTCAACTGGGATTGAAACTTGAATTTTTCTCTTGAATCTTATCCACAAAAAACCGAAATTTCCTTGAGGATTATCCTCAAAATTTCGTGCAACATTTGTTAGGATTTGGATTCAAAAATTCAAGTAGGATTCTAACAAGATTATCCTCTCCAAATCCAACTCAAATTCGAATTTCAAACCTTGTGGATTTTCCACAATAAATTTGAATCCTACTTGGACTGTGATTTAAAATTTGAATTTCAAATTTCAAATTCAAATTTCAAATTCAAATTTCGAATTTCAAATTTCAAATTTCGAATTTCAAATTCAAATTTCAAATTCAAATTTCAAATTTCAAATTTCAAATTTCAAAATTCAAATTTCAAATTTCAAAATTCAAATTTCAAATTCCACAAAACGGTTGTGTTTCGTATTCTTGTTCTCATGGATAATTTTCTACAACTCCAATCCAATCTCAAATAAAATCATGGCAACTTTATTTGGAGTTCGAATAATTGTGTACTCTATTATCCAAAACAAAATCTGAATCCAACCGGATAGAATCTTGTCTACCATCCTAATCCTGTGTCATCACCATCCATGCATAATAAACCAGCCAATAGCATACACAAATCAATTTACCAAACGTTAAGGAATTATGTGGAGCTAGTAGAGGGACTGATTGGACATATATAATCGGGCTCCCGCAAATCCATATGATCATCATTCTTTTACCGAACAACTCAATCATATGATCACTAGTTTCAGAGTCACACCACTATAAACCTGAAACTGAACTCCCAATTATATACCGTATTACGTAAGCCTGTGACATGCTGTCGTCCAATGACCTTGTCATATATGCAGAACCCTCATATGATATCCATGATCAGTCTTAGGCCAAAGCCCGTTTAATCTTACTGATCAGGCTATCTTAAAGTTCCATTATACTACCGAATAAAGAAAATGATTATTCACCATATGTGAATAAGAAGTCATCCGCCCAGCAGATGACCCAAGGCCTTATCCATTTTCACATTCAGTATAATGCCTTTAAGAGGATACCCTTAACTCCTCATTAGAGCTATGATTCCAATATCTGTAAACGAACCCTTCATCGTATACAAGTCATGCACCCAACGAACCGGTCTATAAGCTTACTACCTCTGAGACGCTTTAGCCATTGGCACATCAAAGTACACAAGTCATATACATGAAGCTGTCCTTTTACTCAGGATTAAGGTTACTGCATAATGAACGTCAAAAGCAGATCGATCCACTTAAAGCGGACTTCGTAGATCAATCACGCTTTAGTCCCAGTCTAATATGTCACCACCAAGCAACATATCTATGTCTCTACTTGGGAGTCCGGCTCCAGACAGTCAAGACAAACCGTCTCCTCCAAGGCTTTAGACAACATAATAGTCTTAACATGAGTTAGATGCTCGGTCTAACCCCATAGACTACAGACCATAGTTTAGACTGCTAACTTTAGAACATTGTCTTCTCGCATACAAAAGTCCATTGCATGCAACGTTCTAACAGTTTAACACAAGCAGTCAGGGAGCCATATTTGCTTACATTTACTTTAACATGTAAATAAGACGAGGACAGATAGCAATGTAATGAATAACCTCTATATATAATCTTATTATCTAGTTCAAAATAAATACATCAAAAATGTCTCTAATGCTTACGGCATTTCCTAACACCAAGAGGAACACAAACAACACTTAAGGTTGATCCTACAAACTCTGCTAGAGCATCAGTTGTATGCCAAGAGGGAGAAATTCTACTTTTGGTTATTTGAAGTCAAATTTCTTAGGCACGTTATCTCTAGTCAAGGCATAGCCGTGGACCCCGCAAAAGTTGAGGCAATACTAAAATGGGAACGACCTAGAAATGTAATCGAAATCAGAAGTTTTCTGGAATTAGTAGGATATTATCGTAAATTTGTTCAAGATTTCTCACGAATTACAGCCCCAATTACACGATTGACAAGAAAAGATATACGATTTAATTAGGACTATAAATGTGAGAACGCTTTTTAGGAATTAAAAACTCGCCTGACTTGTGCCCTAGTTTTTATAATTCCTAAGTCTGAAGAACCCTATGAAGTTTATACTGATACATCGAAAGAAGGACTCGGGTGTGTTCCAATGCAGAAAGAACATATTGTAGCATATGCATCTCGACAATTGAAAACGTATGAGAAAAACTACCCAACACATGATTTAGAGTTGGCAGCCATTATTTTTGCTTTGAAAATTTGGAGATGCTATCTCTATGGTGTTTCCTTTTGGAGTTTCTCTGATCATAAGAGTTTGTGATATCTTTTTACTCAGAAAGATCTGAACTTGAGACAGAGACATTGGGTAGAGTATATAGAAGATTATGACTTTACTCTAGAATATCATCCAGGTAAGGCTAATGTCACAGCAAATGCTCTTAGTCAGAAAAATGCAGGTGTTCTTGCTTCATTTACAGTGCTTAATTGGGAAAAAACAACAGTAGTTGGGGATTATGATCTTCAGATTTCTAAGGATCAAGATTTAATCACTCTGTACAATTTAGTAACTCTACCTTATTTGATTCAGTAAGTTAAGGTGAATTAACATAAAGATAGCGATTTGTAAAATGTTTGGTCAAAACTTCAGAATAGAGAACAACTGGAACATTAGAACATCTGTAGTGGTAGAGTTTTGTATTTCAAACATCGTCTCGCTATTCCATAAATACTAGAATTGAAGAAGGCAATCATGGATGAAGCTCATAAGTCTTAATTTGCAATACAACTAGGAGTTATCAAGATGCATAAGGATCTAAAGAGATAATACTAGTGGCGAAACATGAAAAATGATGTGACAAAGTATGTGAAGACTTGTCAAAATTGTCTTAAGGTCAAAGCAGAACATCAGAAACATAGAGGGATGCTATAGCTGCTACCTATTCCAGAGTAGAAGTGGAAAGAAATCACCATGGATTTTTTTATGGGACTACCAAAAACATAGAATGGCTTCGATGCTATTTGGGTAGTGGTGGATTGATTGACGAAATTAGTGCACTTCATTCCTATCAAATCAATATATGGTAGGAAGAACTTAGCCAAGGTATATTTAGACGAGATAGTCAAATATCATGGAGTACCACTAAATATTATTTCTGATCGGGGTCCTCGATTTACCACTCAATATTGGAAGAGTTTCTAGGTAGCTTTTGGAACAGATTTAAAATTCAGCACCGCTTTCCGTCCGCAGACCGACGGACAATTCGAAAGAGTTATTCAGATTCTTGAAGATATGTTATGTGCATGCGCTTTAGATTATGGGAACAAATGGATTGATAATTTGCCGTTAGCAGAGTTCACCTACAATAACAGTTATCAGTCTAGCATCAAAATGACACCGTTTGAAGCTCTTTATGGAAGATCATGTAGATCACCCATATGTTGGATCAAACCTGAAAATCGAGTTCATACTGGAGCAACTATTGTCGAGGAGACTACTGAGAAAATTCAAATTATTCTGGAGGACTTAAAAACAGCTCAAAGCTGACAAAAGAGCTATGCTGATAGGCGACGGAGACCATTAGAATTTGAGATAGGAGATTTTTTGTTCTTCTAAAGGTTTTCCCTTGAAAAGGAGTTTCTCATTTCGGTAAGAAAGGGAAATTAGCTCCACAATATGTGGGACCACTTCTCATTATTCAACGAGTTGGTAAAGTTGCTTATCGTTTGGCATTGCCATCAGAGTTGTAACATGTGCATGATGTATTTCATATATCAATACTTAGGAAATGCGAATCGGGTTCTACTGCAATAGTTTCACTCGAGGACAATCCAATTTGAGAAGATGTTTCCTATGAAGAGGTAATGGTATGAATTCTTGATAGAAAGGTCAAGAAAATACGACATCAAGAGATAGCGTTAGTTAAGGTTTTATGGTAACATCATGGAAGTGAAGACGTCACTTGAGAAGTAGAAAGCGAAATATCCCCATTTGTTTGAGAATCTCGATATTTGAATTTCGAGAACGAAATTCTTTCGTAGGATTTGACACGTGAATTTATAAAATTCAATTATTAGTATGTCAATAAATTTTTAATTATAAGTGTCAATAAATTTTTAATTATAAAAATTCAATTTTAAATTTTCGATGGATTAAATATTAATTTGATGATATTTTAAACTTTTTTACAAATTTTAAAATTTTTACAATTTTCACAATTTAATTTTTATTAAATATTGTTTTACTTTATTTTTCTTTTTTTTTTCTTTTCTCTCTCCGCATTTTTTCGGAAATCAATTTTACTTTCTCTCTCTGTTTTTTTTTTTTTCCTTCGCCGACTCCCTTACCTTCTCTCTTGCGCTCTCTCTTTCCCTCTCGGTTTTTTTTTTATCACTCCCTCCTTCCCTTCTTTCTCCAGATTTTTCTTTCTTTTCCCTCTCTGGTTTCTTCTCCGCTGCCCCTCACAAGGACCGGTTCCCCTATTCTTCTCCGGTCAAGCCACGGCCAATTGTTGTTGCCCCCCCGTGACTGAGTCCAACTGCCAACCGCACCTCCCCAACGTGCCGACCAGCCACCAAGCCCCAGCTCGAGTCCCTGCCTCATCGAATCCACCGCGATTCGAGCCTCGTGCTGTCCCGCGCCCGAACCCCGAGTCACCATCACCACAAATCATGCGTCCGCGTAGCCACCTCGCGAGCCCAGCCGGAAGAAATCCATGTCGGCAGCCTCTTTCGCGAAAGCCGAGCCACCATGGTTGATGCGTCTACCTCGCTCCTCGTCGCTGTCCATCCTCGCCTCGCCCGGTTGCTCCTCGCTGCACCGCTACCAAGCCCGTTCAGCCCAGTCGCCCTTGTCGCCAGTCGCACCTTCGTTCCCCCGCCATCCAAGTCACCGGCGTAGCCCAACCCGAGCCACTGGTCGAAGGCCGCCACCAAGTTTGAGCCACAACCTCGCAAGCCTCGCGCTCCCTCACGCCCACCAGCCACCGAGCGGCCCCGCGATTCGTCGTTTGCAGCCCGGGCTCAGCCACGCCGTTGCCAGTCGGTTGTGCCACAGGCCGAGCGTCGTCGTTCTCCTCGTGAACAGAGCCACCGATCCACCACCTCGCGAGTCTTGGCCATTCGCCCATCCTCCCGCCGGCGTGAGCCACCAGCCGAAAAACCTGCCTTCCCCAAAGTATATATAAATATATATATGTTTGTGGGTATACAGAATGAAAAAGAAAGAGAGTAATAAAAATAAAAATAAAAATAGTAATAATAATATATTTAAAAAAAATAAACAAATGTTTTAAAAGTGATTTGGAATTTGAAATTTGAAAATTTTATTGAAATTATTTTGGGAATTGAAAATTTTTTTTTATAGAGGTTACGCTTTTAGAGTTTTTGAGTAATTTATATTTTAAGATAGGTTATGTCAAAATTTTTAAAAAATATTTTGGATATTAAAATTGTCGTTTTGAAATTTCAGTGTTAAAATAAAATATCGTTTTAAATTTTAAAATTAACGGCATACTAATTAATTGAATTTACTATAATTCGATTACGGAATTTCTAGACAGATAAGTAAATTATTTGTGTTTCTTGTTTTAGATACTTGTTGATCGAATTCGGAGAAAAATATTATCTTGAAATTCGTACGAGAAGTTGACAGTTGATTAAATTATTAACGATGTAGGATATTTTATCCCTTTCCTTATAGTTAGTTTTGTTTTTGGTGATTTGACCAAAATAATTTGAAGAAAATGAGTTTATAAAGTTTTAAAAAAATTCTGTGATTTTATAAAATATCACAATTTCATAAATTAAAAAAAAATATCCGGTCACTGATTTTTGGAAAGTAATAAGGCATATTTTATTATGTGAATGTTATTTTCAAATGAAATGTTGAAAATAGAATTTGGTGTTAAAGTATATCGGGAGCCAGCACACATATGCAAAGAGTATATCACTCGATCGATGATCACTCATCATGCTTCGTCATGATGGGAGGCTCATACGGACAATTAGATGTATTTAGGGACACAATTTGCATAATCACGACTCCATGTTTATAATTCGGTATTGCATTGATATATTTAGTATGATGGTTAAAATAAAATGTTAGAAAAATGTTTTTTTTTTAAATTGTCCTACTGAATCTTTCGATCACTGTTTTAAAACTGATAAACCTCCATAAGAGAAATGTGATTAGAGGATACAGGTTACGTGTAACCATCAGTGAATGACAAGGATTAAAGACTTGAAATAGTGTTTTTTTACTTTAAGATCAAGTATGTAAATAAGCATTACGGGATTGTAAATTCTAAACTTTATTTTTATATTTTTATTTATTTTATTTCATCCAAATATGTATTTGTGAGATATAAGTACCTCACTACTTGACTTTGGGATAAACATTCAAATACAAATAATAATTAATTTAAAATATACAAGCATAATTTGTATATAAATTTAAAGAGATGATAAAATATAAAATATAAAAACTGACAAATCCAAAAATTTTAGATTTTTTTTTATTTATTTAACATCCTCTACGTGTCACTAACCCGGATTTTGGGATATGACAGCAGCTTTGTGTTCAATACTCGTGCACACACAGCAAGACGCGTTGTGTTTGCACCACGAATTTCTTGACACATTGGATTCAAAAACATGAAAGTAAATCTAGCAGTCAACATAATAATAGTCCTAGCACATCTTTTAGTCCTGATGTTGGTAACTTTAAAAGTTTTCAATGTTTTTTGGGCGTTGGTAATTTTGACGTAGTTTTTTTTTTTGCGCCATTCTTGTAGTGTTTACCCATGAAATCCACATTGTTAGTATAAGGAAATATTGATTTTTTTTTTTTTTTTCAAAACTCTTATGCCATTAATCACCCAGTGTACACCGTTGATCACTTTTCTAACGTACTATTTCAAAACTATAGCAAATTTAGTTGAGGTTTCTCACTCTATCTCAACATATTATTATATATAACTAAGGAGGTATTTAGAGAAAGTATTCAATTTTAATTTTACTCAAATACAATATAATTTTACACCAGACACAAATTTTACAACAGTGCTATGAAAACAATTACTATTCAAAATATTTTTAAAACAATCACATCAACTTTTCAATTCTACTATTTATCTCTACTTTTATCAATCACATCAACTTTTCAATTTTAAAATATTTTTCATCCAAACACACATTTTATTCAAATACAAAACAAATACTTTTCAATCAAATACAACATTCAAAAAACAAATTTCATTTAAATACAATCAAAATACAATACGTTTACCAAACGTCTCCTAAAAGCGAGGACGGGAATCACTGTTTGTTTTTTATACGGTGACGTCCCGCTTTTCCCCTTGTTATTATTATTATAATAACTAAAAGCGGGGACAAGAATCACTGTTCCTTGTATAGTGTCGTCCCCGCTTTGCCCCTTTGGTTAGCCTTGGGGTGGGGGCGTTTTCGGTATCTTGCAGCTGTTGGCTACTTTGTCTTTTTTGCCCCTGCTGTCTTTTTTGGTTGTTTTGTTTGGGCTTTTTTTGTCTTTTTTCGATGGATGGAAGTCCTATCTCCTCTTCTTCTTTCTTTCGGCTCTTTTGTTCTTTGTGTTTTTTGCCTTTACCGTCTATTCTCTTTATTTTTCCTCTTGCTCTTTTTTGTCTCTTTCTTTGTTCATCACTTTGGGTTTTTGCCTTTTTTTTTCTTTCTCAGTTTTTTCTTCTTGCCGAAACTTGCTTCTCATTGTCAAAACTATTGCTCTCTCGCTCTGATTTTTCTTTCGTTTTTTGCCTGTGTTTGTCTTTGTCTCTTTGGGCTTTTCCACTCTCTTCATTTTATTGATTTTTCGGGTGGTAAATTTTTTTTCGGTTCTTATGGTTGAATCCCTAGCTCTTTTTCTCACTTTGGCTTTTTCTTCATTACTTGACTATGTGTTTGTCTTTGTTTATTTGGGCTTTTCCACTCTTTGTTTTTAGTGTTTTTCGTGGGTTTAGAACTTTTGAAGGGAATTATTCGTGGGTTTGGGATTTTGACTGTTCAACCAATTTTTCCCCTCTGTTGTGCTTTTTCAATTTTCTACTGTTTGTTTAAAGAATTTGGCCTTTCAATTTTTTTTCCACTTTGTTTTGTCATTTGTGGGTTTCATACATTTTGTGTTTAACCCTTTTTTCCCTCTCTGTTGTAACCGGTTGCCTATCATTTTAAGGCTTCTCATTGTCGCTTTATTCTCTTATGTATTTGTGTATTTGCAGGTATTAGCTATGTTGTTTTTGGTTTGTCAATTCTAGTTTTTGATAAGCTTAGATATTTCTACCGATTGGCCATTTTATTGGCTTTGTATCCATTCCCTTGATTTTGGTTATTGTTTCTGTTTCTTTCTGTTGATATGTGTTTTTATTTGTATGTAAACGATTTTTCATTTCTTTATAAATGAATTCTTATGTTTTGGTCTTTGCATATATTCAGCTGTTGTTGAATATAAAATTCGTTTCTAGAACTAAGTGTACTGAGCATTGGCTTTTGGATTTAGTATTAAAGTTTACTGTTATTGAATGTAAAATTCGTTCATAGAACTAGATGTATTGAGTATTGACTTTTGGATTTAGTTTTGAAAATTGATGCTGTATAATATGCACAGGTGGTAAGCTGTGCAGTGTACAGTGTCGATGAGGTGTCCATTGATAATGATCAATCTTAGATTTTTTAAAACGCATTTAATGTTTAGTTTGTAATCATTTTCTCTTCTTTTTTTGGTTTGTGATTTATTTGCCTAATTTATTGTTTCTGGATTACTTTGCTGCTTATTATTACATTTGTCTGATTACTTTATTTCATTGATTTCACTGTTTTGGTTTACGATCTTTCTTAATAGAGGATAAATAGAATATATTCATGTTGATTTTTCTGCTTTATTGTCTGTTTTTCATTTATTTAGGGCTGAGAGAGAGGGAGAGAAAGAGAGGAAAACAACAAACAAACAGAAGAAAAAATGTGAGAAAATATAAGAATGAGGAAAGAAAAGGGGAAGGGGCCAATGCTTTATGTTTCTGGAATAATCCATGCTTAATTACGTGTCTTTATAAGACTGCTATTGTATTAATTTAGTTTTCTTTTATGCTTATCACTACTAATTATATATAGAGTGGTCTTATTGTGTTTATTACTTCCTTTCTTTTGTTATTTGCATATGTTCGCTGTCCCTTCTTTCTTTGTATTACCTTATTTACTGCTTTGGCCTTTTCTTCCATTTCTCCTCACAGTCGTGTTTTCCAAGGCTTTGAATGTTGTTTTAAATATATTTCAGGTATCATAAATTGTTTTTCGTTTTTATAACTCTGTCAACGTTTCCTTTGCATTGAAATATTATGTTTATGTTGTTTTGACTTGGTTTTGCTATGTTTAAATGTTATTAATTACATATGCTATGTTTTTACATGGTTTATTATTGGTTTATTATTATTTTTATATAGTTTTAGGTTATTTTTATCAGCTAATGGTATATTTGGTATTATTGTTAATGCCTTTGTCACGTAGCTTTTTTTGTGATTCTAAATCAATTTATAGGTCTTTATTTTTACATGGTTTGTTAGCAAGATAACTATATTTCTTTTGTCTCTTTTAAAGATTGGTTATTTAGTGTTGAATAATTGATTGTTATAGGCATATGTCACAAGCTTATTTCTACTTTTATTTAATTTTTGTACTGTATTCAAATGACAGTTTCTGTATTTTTGTCTTTGTTTTTTCCATGAACTTTCTTTGGTGATTTTACAATAAGAATTTAGCTCTTATTTTTTGTTATGTTTTGCTTTATTAATGGGTTGGCAATGATGGATACATATATTTTAATATGTTGAGTTAATTGTGGATTGTCCAAGTGTTGCTGTGAGTAGGTTTATATAAATATCAACAATATATTATTTACTACGTTTACTAACCAAATCTAGTTTTTTACTCTTCTTATAGTTTGCCACTGCTATGGTTTTTTGCTATTTCTACCCTATTGCATTCGTATGGTATCAGTTTTGGTTTTTTTTTTTTAGGCCATTTTTGGAAATTTTTAATAAATGAAAACCCTATTTATTCTTGCATCATTTCCATGTCCTTCATCTTACTCTGTCCCTGTCGCTTATGTTTCTTTGCATCTCTATTTCTGCTTCATCGTTATCTAGCAGTCTCTATTAATATAGTTATGTTGCTATAATTAATATGTAATTAATTTAATGTCAATTTAATTGGTAGATGTCGTTTCTTAAGTATGTTTTTACAGTTTTTTGTCCTGTCTGATAGTTTTGCCTATCAAGTTTTTAATTAAAATAGCAATTTTTCAAGGTAGTTCCTGAATGCCAATTTTATGGTTTTACCTCCAAACATTATTGTTTTCACTTTTTGGTACCCTTTTTAAAAGGGCATATCACACATTTGAAAGACTAAAAATCATACTCTGTTTCTATCCTTGGTGTACACTTTTGTTTTAACTATTTCTATCTCTCATTTTATCCCTTCCTCTCTCTAATTTTTCTCTATCATTTTCTTTAGATAATAATAAAATAATATTAAATTGACGTATTTAACCCCTTTTTTATTTTTATTTTATTATCCAGTTGTTATTGTAGTAGTTGTTGTTATTATTACTTATAACACTACTTAGGGGGAGTTTGGGGGAGGTTTTGGAGATGTGGTTTTGGGGTTTGGAAAAAAGTTGGTTTTGGAGAATATGTTTGGAAGAAGAAACTGTTTAGGGTGAAAAATTAAAAATTTTAAAATTTTTTTAGAAAAAAAATATCAATATGGATCTTGTTTTGTTCCTATCGAAATTCTATGCAATTTAAAAAAAAAATCATCTCATTTGGACTTGTATACAAAAAGTTATAAATTTTTAAAATTTACAATTTACTGTAACATTTTAAAGATGTAAATAATAAAAAATAAGAAAGTTTAAAAAAAAAAAGAAAAATTAAGGGTTGGAGACAGCTCCAAACGCCTCCTTAAATTAAATATATCTTTAATTACATAATATAGTAAACTCAAAAAACTCCGCAGCGTCAGCGCGGATACTTTTGCTTGTATATAACTAAAAGTGAGGACAGAAATCACTGTTTTTTATACAGTGACGTCCCGCTTTTCCCCTTGATTAGCAATGGTATAGGGGTGTTTCCGTCATTTTGCAATAGCCCCCTGCTTTGTCGCTTTCGCTCTTTATCAGTTGGCCTCTTTGCTTCTCTTGATGGTGGCCTTTTTTTGTCGTTTTGGGTGTAGTGATTTGGGCTTGCAGTTGTTTTGGGGCTTTCTCCCTTTCTTTTTGTTCTGTTTGCCTTCTATTGCGTATCTTTCTTTCTCTCTTTCTCTCCGTCTTTCTCTTTGGGGTTGCTTGCCTTGCGTTTTTTGCCCTCTTGGGTTGCATTTCTTGGGGGGTTATTCGTGAATATTATGGTGGGCTATTTTCAGCCTTTTATTTTTTATTTTTTTGAGGTGGGTAAATACTTTGCCTTGCCTTTGCCGTGTGCTCCTGTGCCCTGTTTTGACTTTGTGCAAGTTGGGGATTCCTGATTTTTTTGGGGGGCTATTTTCGACTATATTTGGTGCCTGAAAACTTTGCCCTCGCCATGCCATGTGCTTCTGTGCTCCATTTTGGCTTTGTGTCAGTTGGGGGTTTCTTTCTATTGGTGGATTTTTTGGTTTTTTGTGTGGCTTTTATGGGTTCTTGATTGGTGATTAGGTTGTATTGTTTCGTTTTTGGTTTTATGGGTTTTTGTATTTTGTTTGCTTTGTATTGATAGTTTATTTGTGTTGTTGGTTTTTATGGTTTTGTGGGCATATGATTGGGGATTGGTATTGTGTTGTTTGCATTATTAGAGTTTTGTTTTTATGGGTTTTGTCTTGGTTTTGCTTTAAGGTTTTTTTCTTCATTTTTTCGCAGGTTCATTTTTGGTTTTACGGTTATTTAGTTTTGTTCCAGATTTTTGTTTTTATGCTTTTGTTGTCAATTTTTTCTGGATTCTTTATTCTTCTCATCGCCATTTCTTTGGTTTAATCGTATCTGTGCATTGAGCCGAAATCTAAGTGTCAATGTTTTTGCATGTCTTTATTCCAGGACCATATATTGTGCTTTGGTCGTGTTATTATTATTACTATTTTTTTCTACCAAGTTATTGATTTGATGTTAATAAAATTAGTGCTATTTTTCTCCCTTTACTACTTAATTTATAAAGTGATATTTTTCAACCAATCGCTAAATCTTTTGTTATAGAACCGATTGTTGAATCTTTTTGAACAACTACTTAACCAATCATGTTTGTTATTTATCTAGGATGCCATCTGTGCCGCCAATAAGAGAAGTGTTATATAAATGTTTGTATTTGCATTTGAAATTATTGTTTACTTGATTCTCATTGCATTATAACTATTCATTTATTTGGAATTCTTTTGACTAAATTCTATATTTGTCATCCATGTGTTTAATTGTGTATTCTATACTGTAAAGGCACTTTAATAGATTGTTGGCTGATATTAATTTCTTGTAGGTGCATTTAATGGTCTGCATGCAACCATTTGCCTGTATTTTTTTTTTTTGAACCTTCTTACCCTTTTTTCTTTTCTGGTTGATATCTTTTTCGATCTGGTTTATTGTTGCTGATTTGCTTTGTTACATAAGGCAACACCTGTCCCTGTTTTGAGTATTATCCAGCTTTAACAGATATTTGAAACGTTGTGCCTGTACCGATTTAGGCTCTTTTTTGGATTATTGTCTAATCTTCATTAAATTGGATTAAACACAGAGAGAAAGAGAGTGTGCGTGAGATTGAAATGAAGAGTTGATTTTTTTTTAATCTAGAGCTTTCCATACTTAATTACGTGTCTATCTATGAGTGTTGTTGCATTAATTCAGGCTATTCTTTTTCTTTATAAATATGGTTATTAATTACAAAAAGTATATTCATAGCATGTTAAATATTGTCTTTCCTTCTTTAATCGACCTTATTCATTGCAACCTGTTTTTGTAAGAGTCTAATTACTCCTTTAGTGTCTTTGTTCTTTACATTCCGACGGCTGTAGCTGCCATTACTTGCGAAGCTGTCTTTTTTTTTTTATTTTTTTTATTTTTAAGGAACTTCAGGTTCCATTAAATGCTTTTTGTGTTTGCTTTTGTATGCATATTTTCCCACAGTGAAATATTGTATCTATATGCTATTAATCTTACTTTCTTATTCACTATTTATGTTATAAACTGTGCATATACTATCTCCGTGAGTTTTGCTAATAAGGTCATCATATTTCTTTTTTGTTACTTAAACATGATGGACTTTTAATGTAAAAAGTTGCTTTGCTAATAATTCATGTTGGTTGTTAACCGAAGCTTTAGAAAACGTTACTACTGTTTCTGTGCATGGACAACGTTTTTGGTGTATTAGTTGTATATTTTGGTTAATTTGTTTTCTTACTTTTAGGCTTTGCGTTTTCACTTCATCCTCTTTTGTATGATCAACAGGTTGGCAGTGATGAATGCATATTTTTTTCCTTTATTGCATTAAGTTTAAACGTGATTTGTCCAGTTATTGTCGTGAGAAAGCGTTGACGAATTTTAAGCAGATTAATAGATAACCCACCTATGTCTTTTGAATTATGTATGCATATTGTCATCAACTAAGTTTCAGACTGTTATCCAGTCCATTGTCATCAATTTATTGTTTTACTTTTTTTCATGTTGTTCCACCAGACGTGGCTCTACTCGGTTAAAAAAATGGTGTCTTTCTTGATTTGGCCCATCTGCTTTGTCATTTCATCCCATTACGTAACATATTTTTGGGGTCGAAGAAGGAGGGATCCATCATGGGTCTTTATTGGATAGTGAAACCGGCCTTATCAGATTTATTTCCCTGTTTCTCCTTCTCTGACTTCATATCTCTGTCTTTTTCTTTTCTATATCTTTAAGTATCTATTTCCCTATTTTTAATAAAAAGCAGTATAAGAAATTTTTACCAACTATTGCCATACAATATATTTAGAGGTGATATTGTGTTGTACACACAAACATGGACGCACATACATACCATTCTTTTTAAATTACACTATAGAATAGCCTGTAACAATGAGAGAGGAAAATCCATTGTTGACCCCTGGTTTTTGGCTTTGCTGAGTATGTCTTTATGCCTTGCTGTTTGTTTATTTTTTTTTGAGGGCTGAATTTCCTCAGGGAAGGTTGGGGGGCTATTTTTTGGCTTAGGCAGGAATAAACCTTAGCTCACCAAGTAGCAATTGGACAACAATATATTTTAATCTGCTCATTTAATGTGCAATGGTTGTATAGTATTATGTGTGTTGTAAAGTTCCAGCATTTCTTGATGATTTCCTATAATTGGACAACCACGTATTTTAATCTGCTCATTTAATATGCAATTTGCTTCTGTTGTTATGTTGGCTGATTGCCGCCTCTTTCTTTGGCTTTCTCTTCTTCTCTTATTTACCATGATGCTCTCATTCTGTTTTGCCCTTGATTTTTTGATTTCTTTGCATTTATGTTGCTATTCTTACTCTTCTTTTTCGTTATTCTTGCTTTGTGCCATTTCATGTGTTTTGATCCTGAATATGAGTACCTGTCTTTTTTTTTTCTTGCAAATTTTTATTTTGTGTCTTGGACAGTAAATTATTTGGATTATGATACATATGATATTTGTGATTGTGAGAAACTGTGTAATTAGGGAAGGCTGTAAATTAGTCATAGAATCCTTGGGTAATCAGTCTATTTTAGGCTTATTCTATTTTTGGTAAATTCATTTATTCTAATTATGGGAGATTGTATTAATTGTATAGTTGACCCTAGGGGTATTAATTGTATAGTTGACCCTAGGGTATTAATTGTATAGTTGACTCTAGGCAATACTCGGCTATTTAAAGCCATGGTGATAGATCATTTGTACAAACTGAAAAAATTATTCAATTTCAGAAACAGTTTTTTTTTCATATTTCTTGGCAGTGTTTAGGATTACTTTTCTTTCTATTATCTTTTATGGTATCAGAGAGAAAGAAGATAATAGAAATTTGAGAAGTTAACCATGTCTGGAGTAAGCGGTGAACGCAACTCGACCCCACCTTCCTTGGTGTCTGAGTTGATTCCCAAAATTGCTCCCACTACCATGTTTGATAACACACCTCCTACTCTTCAAATCACCCCTGTTAAACTTAATAGCCGAGATTTTCTTCAGTGGTCTCGTTGTGCTGCCATTGCAATTCGGGAAAAAGGGAAAATCGGTTTTCTTGATGGATCTTCTCCACGTCCACCGCCTGATGACCCTGAGTATGCCTCTTGGGATGCAAACAACTCCTTGGTGATGGCCTGGCTCCTCCACTCCATGGAAGACAATATTGGTGAGACCTTCCTTTTTTATTCTTTGGCTAAAGAAATTTGGGATGCTGTTCAATTGGCTTATTCGGATTTGAACAACTCCTCACAGTTGTTTGAATTACGGAATAAGGCAAAAGAACTTCGTCAAGGGGAACTCGATGTAACCCAATATTTTACCACTCTTCGGAAATTGTGGCAGGAGGTGGATATGTTTTCCACTATACAGTTTTTTTCTTTTTTTTTTTTTTTTGGCCAAGTCTTTGGCTATATTGTTCGAATATATCTATCTAAAATATTTTTGCAGCTCATGTGCTGGTTTGTCTTATATAACCTTTAGACTAATGTAATAATGCTCCATTTTTAGCCTATTCCCTGTTTTAGAACGGATTATATATGCTTGATTGCATAATCTTAGTTAATTCCATTATTATAGGACTGTTCTATTTCTTGATTACAATATTTTAAAATTGATTTTATCCATTAATCCATTTTGCTCTTTGCTTTTTTGGGATGGGCTTCATGAATGATCTGGTCATGAAAACGTTAGGGCTTTTACTTCGTTTGTTAGTCGGTTTCTATTCTCCTGGTACCATTTTGGTTTGTGATTTGGATATGTTTTTTTACTTATTTGTTCACTTGGTAGCTTTTGGACAACCGATCAAATTATTGCATACATTCAATTTATACTATGCCATGTTGTGTGACATGCTTATTGGTTTAGGGATGCAACATTCATTTTTTCGGTTGTCGCTAATACCAATTTTTTAAGAGGTGTTTTGCTTGGCAGCCAATAAATGATTTGTAATGTATAAAAAAATCAGTCTGTCACATATTGTTGACATTAGCAATTTCCTGAGCCAACAATTCCCTTTTTAACCTTTTATGCGTGCACACATATGTATGTGTTTAAATACTCTATATACATATATATTTGCTGTGTTTTTTTGGATAGGAGAATGAAAGAAGAAGGAAGATGATATGGAAAGAAGAGTAAAGAAAGAATAAGAGGAAGTCATTGTATTTCTATAATTTTGTATAATTATATAGAATTAAAATGTATTTAAATTAGTAGACCTTTCTATTTGTATATATAATTGCTTGATGAAAATAAATTGAGAACTGTTGTCCTGTATTATTTAAGTGTGTTAGAATTATATTTTACATTATTATATTTATGAATTAATTTTTAAAACTGTATTTATCAATGATTAGTAGAATAAACCGCAGCAACTGCACGGGTAATTTTGCTCGTATTTTACTAAATACCACATCTTAATTAGAAATTTTTTATTTGTATGCAAGATGTAGAGAAAATTATGATGGCGGTCAGAACATTTCTTGTGTTCTAAAAAATTGAAAATGGGAATGTTTTCAAAATTGAGCATCCCACGAGTGTTGACAACAACCATCCTCCCGGTCTTGGGAGAGATGACCCCAAACTGAACATTTTTAGTTTTACTTTTATCAATTTTTTGTTTTTTAATTTAAATTATTTAATCAATTTCATGTTATGAGAAGGGACTTAGATGGACGAGAGACAAGTGCCTCGGACATTGAGGGTTGCTCAATCTCAGAGCCTCCTCTCGTCCTTTGGAGATCCAATGCTAAGAGACTCAGACTCAGATTAAAATACTGTGTCATTGCCTGAAAAGAATGCTGTTGTCATAGATCTAGTGGGTTGGAGTCGGAGGCCTTGCGATTTGAAAGGGAGCCAGTTGCCGTGGTCGAAGGCCTTGCGATTTGAGGGGGAGCGTCGTTGTTGTCATTAGAGGCCGTCATGGGTTTGAGGGAGAGCATCATCGTCGGTGTCAGAGACCATCACGGGTTTGAGGGGGGTGACAGAGATGGAGGCCGAGGTTTGCAAAAGGGGCAGTGGAGAGATGGAGAAAATGAAAATAAAAAAGTGAATACAACATTTTTTTGTTTTCAAAAAATTAAAAAAAAAAACATAGTTAAAAATGACGTTTTTAAAATGGTTTTGAAAATATTAAATAAACAAATGTTATTTCAGAATTATTTTTATTTTTTGTATTTTTGAAAATAGAAAAACATTTTCCAAAACAAAACCTAATGCTCCCTACAATTCATTTGCCATGAAGTTACAATTCATTTCCCATGAAGTTTGTGTGATAGGATTTGTATGCCTTGATTGTTGGGACTTATGCCTTAAAAGTAATATACAATATATGTGTTAACAAAATTTTAGATCAATAAAGGATATTTGTTGTCTTCATATATCAATTGCTATCAATTGTGTCCATATGTGAAAGTACTAATTAAAACCTTGAAATTTTGATTTTTTTTTAATAAATAATGATTTTTAGGAATCAATAGTTATACAAGGTATTCTAATTAGGTCAGCACTCCTCTAACACCCCCCTCATTTTTTCAGCCGTAAATAATATTAAAAGAAGAAAAATAATGTTTACAAACAAGCATAAAAGAACTTGAGATAATGGACCAGAAAAAACTGCATGCTGGCAGCAATCAGCAAAAAACACAGATAGAAAAACAAGAAATAAACCTTGAATTAGATAGATATGTCTAAAGATAAAATGTCAAGGAAATAGTGTGCATTCGATGAATTATTACGATGACACTTTATTCATGTCAAGATTATAATAGATCTGCATCTAATAATTGGGGAGATGGCTCATCTTGACTATCAATTTTATAAATTAAATCGAATGTAGATATATTGATATATATCTTATCGTTAGATGTAGATTTAGTTGGACTTAAAGTGTAAGTGATTTGGTTAATAATTCCCTTTAACCTCATGACCAATTCACATTAAAAATTATTTTTTGTATTTATCTTAACTCTGAGACGGATTTATGATTCCATGCATGATTATGACTAGTGTCTTTTGATACACCACAGGTGACGTACATCACATGGCTCCAAGCAATCCTATATGTTAGAAGGCATGACTTGCAAATGATGAAGCAAGTTACATAGATATGGAATCCATTAAAAAAAAATAAAAGAGCATTTTAGTGGTAACATTAGGGATATGAATATTGGAACAAAAATATTTAAATTGTCATTTGAAATTGTGTTTGGATGCTTGAACTCTAAATAGAAATATTTGAACAAAACCATTTGAATGTGTGATTGGATAAATATTGAAAATAAATATAACAAATCTCATAAAACATCAATATCCATGATACATTTTGATATGGCATATGATTCCGGTTTTCTCTCTCTTTTTCCTCTTTAAAAAAGAAAAAAGAAATCAATAAAAAAGACAATCTTGAGGACAACATTTAATTTTTCTTTTTAATTGGCCAAATACACTATTTAAATGGCATTTCAAATATTCCAATCACAAATGCATTTTTGAAACCAACCTAAATAAAGTGACACAAATATTCCTAAATGGTTGAAACAAAAAGGGGCTTAGTTATTTTATCAAACACGGAATTCCCACTATGATTGCATGTGTGTTTTAACCATAATTTTAGGAGTTAAGACTATCATGAAATAAAATAATCGAATCCCACCCAAAATGTTTAAAAACATAAAAATAAAAAAGCATCCAAACCTGATTGGCACCTTGCCCACTATAGGCATCCTCACGTTAACGACCTTATCCCACCAATAAAAGTAAAGATGAATGTCGAACAGCCTTCCAATTCCCTTTTTTTTTTTTTTTTTGGGGTATCCACACAAGATTTTCAAAAGAGTGAAACAAATATTCTATATATTTTTAGAAAGGTGGTGAAGTTTTAATTGAGCATTTGGGTCTCTTTTCTAATCGTCCTATTCAGGAAAAACAAAGAAACAAACGAAAACAAAAATAAAAATAACAAAGCAACAGAACAAAACAAAAAATAATTATAAAACTCAAAACTAAAATAATAAGAACAAAAACCGGGGCTAACATGTATATAGCATGTCCCAACTAGAAGACTTGAAAACAGCATGAGTTGTTGCATATTCGGTCATTAAAATCTACTTCTAGCTGAACTGTTTGTAAATATATATGGTTATATATTATAGTATAACTCAGAAGATACAATAATAAGTTAGTCATCAAAAGATGATGGCAACAAAAAATGTTAATAAAACTACTCACGCTTCTTGAACTTGTACATATGAAATTGTCTTGAACTTCATCTCGAAACACTATATAGCGTTTACATTCCTTCCACACAAACCGCATCTTAGCACAAGTTGCTGAACATTCCAAAACTTCTTGGCAGTTTATTAAAAAAGACACAAATAGTTATAGATTTCCAAATATTGTTTGTGTCTTCCTTTTATCTTCAATGTATCTTTGCCTTTCGCTTGGTCAGTTAACTGACCCTGCTCCTGCATTGTTTATGTTAGGGGACTCAACCATGGATGTCAGAAATAACAATGAGCTTCCCACCATTATCAAAGCCAATTTCCCACCTTATGGAAGAGACTACTTCAATCAAAAGCCAAACAGGAAGGTTCAACAATGGAAAGCTATTTCATTGGTAATTTATTTCCACATCCATATTGTTGATCTGTCACCCCCCACCCTCTTTTTTTTTTTAACATCATCATAAGTAATTTTCTTAAGTATGGTCTAATTTTGTCAATCAATTTGACCATAGCCGAACTCTTTGGTTTTCCATTCGGTCCTGTTTAGTTCATTGACTCAGACCCAAAATTTTGATTTCAGTTTTGTCTTTTTTCTGAAAATCAACAAAATTTATAATAAATCCACTAGTTTTGACTCAAAATTTTATTTCATTCCAGATTCAACTCATAAACTAGTCAGACTTTGATGTTAATTTTTTAAAAGAATACCAAGATGACTCACTAGATTCACTGGGCTTTGTGATGAGCCTGTATAGAGTGTGATAAGCATCAAAAACGGCCAACTTAAGACCGGGAAGCCTAATCTTTAATAGTTCAGATGATGAATTCAATCGTTGATTAAATGCAACGGCAAGAAACTAATTGGCCGTAAAGTTGTTACACCAACTTTTCTTGCTCCCAACTGATACAAATCCTATCGCACAAATTAACGAGAAATTAGTTGTAGTTTCCGAAACATCTCTCAAATTACAATTTCTAGTTAACTTGTGTTATTTTCTAAAATATCCGTTCAGAGTACTCTTAAAGACAAACCTCAACAAATTTTTCGTAGTTTTGGATGTGTATGCCAGAAAACTGATCCACATTGTAGACTCTATTTACTAGAGGATTTATATAAAAGTTCTGCAAAAAATCATTACATCCAGTGAGACAAGGTGGATTCCACGAGAAAATAGTGAGGTTGCATTTTCAGCTCCTATGATTTCGAATATGTATATAAGTTCTACTTAGAAGACGAATATGTATATAAGCTTTAGACGTAAATTACCAATGTAATCGATAACAAGCTTTCCGTTACTGAAACTCTCTGTTGGCTTTTTATTGAAATAGTCCCTTCCCCAATGAGGGACGTTGCCTTTGATAATAGTGGGAAGCTCATTGTTATTTCCAACATCTACAACCTAGTCCGCAAATATGAACAATGCAGGGACACGGTCAATTTGACCACAAACAATAGGCAAAAGGTGAACAAAACAAAGAAGATTATATGAAGCTACAAACGACATTTGGAAATCCACAAATCTTTATGGTTTCTTTAATTAGCTTAGCTGCCTAGGATTTTTTGGAGTATTCAGTTACTAGATTTGAATACGATGTGTTTTTTGGTGATGAGGGTAGAATCGACTCTAATGGATATATAGTGTTTGGAAGATGGGTTAGTTAAGACAATTTAGCATGAAAGTGTTCGAGAAATGTGAGTTGTTTTTTTAATTTTTCTTTTTACCATTATCTTTTGGTGGCTAGTTTTCAATATTTCTTACTTATAGTTCAACAGATAGCTATTGTAGTTTTTCTTATATGGGTTTTCCAAATCTTGTAGATGGGACACGCTCTTGATTACGTTTTGACTCAAATTAATGCTAGAAGTACTTTTGTTCGAAGTTGGTATGAGGAAGAAGTGCTTACAAACCGATTGAGATTGATGTTGTCTCATTCAATGGTGATGAGCCTTTTTATTGACTTTTTGTGATTAAAAAAAAAAAAAAAAAAGAGTTTGAGAGTACCTCAATTAATTTATAGAAATTGGATTTGTCTGTGGTTCCCAATGATGTGTGACTTACATATGATGAGATTTTTTTTTAATCTGGTATTTTTTTAAAGAAAATGATCATTCAAACTAAAAAAGGGATATGAACGCAAATATATATCAAATACCAAAAAAAAGAAAAAAAATTGTGGTAGAAGTAACACAATCTTGATTAATGATCGGATCTAACACTAAAATTTTGATGAAGTTTAGTGAGAAGAAAATAAGTTGAAACTCAATGATAGGAAAATTCCTTAGTAATCTTATAATTGAACATGTAAAAAGCTCTTTTTAAAAAAAAAAATTCTATAATCAATGGAATATTCCAATCGATTGGGAGATTGTCACTCGTAACATAGAGACAACAACAAATTCTGCTTTGCTATAATTCTAATATAACTAATAGACATATACTGTCAGAGAACCACTCAAGTCGAGTATAACACAAATACAAATACAAATCGAAGATGAAACAAAAACACAAATCCAAAGTATGAATAGAATTATAATATCAACAGTAAAATTATCCTTGCTGGTTCTCGACTCTGGGATTTAGAATTTACTTTTGGTTATATGTGTTTTTTAAAGTAGCTCTGATAAAGAGAATTACAAGATTTAGAAAGAATGGAAAGCTCAATCTTAAATTTATAAAGCCTTTCCAAATTATAGATAAAATGGGAGACATGCGTATAAATTGGCTCTTACTCTACATTGGCCAATGTGTGTAATGTTTTCCATGTGTCAAGATTAAGAAAATATACTTTAGACCTTGCATGTAACAATCGAGATTTTCTAACTGTACTTCGGATCATTGTATAGTAGAAATTTATATATATTAGTGTAATGTAAATATATATAAATTTAACTCTAATGATGATTTATTAGAGGTTATAAATTTTTTATGGCTATAAATGTAACGATTTTCGAATTGAAACGCCTCAAATAGTGCATTTACGGTATCGAAAAACAGAATTTTATTAAGACTTAAAATGTGACAAACATAGACCCCAGATGGAAAATATGTTAGGAAATGCCCTAAGCATTAGAGACATTTTGATGTATTTATTTTGAACTGAATAATAAAATTATATATAGAGGTTATTCATTACATTACTATCTGTCATCGTTTTATTTACATGTTAAAGTAAATGTAAGCAAATATGGCTCCCTGACTGCTTGTGTTAAACTGTTAGAATGTTGCATGCAATGGATTTTTGTATGCGAGAAGACAATGTTCTAAAGTAAGTGGTCTAAACTATGGTCTGTAGTCTATGGGGTTAGACTGAGCATCTAACTCATGTTAAGACTATTCTGTTGTCTAAAGCCTTGGAGGGGACGGTTTGTCTTGACTGTCTGGAGTATAAACTCCCAAGTAGAGACATATATTGTTGCTTGGTGGTGACATATTAGACCGGGACTAAAGCGTGATTGATCTACGAAGTCTGCTTTGAGTGGATCGATATGCTTTTGATGTTCATTGTGCAATAACCTTAATCCTGAGTAGATGGACAGCTTCATGTATATGACTTGTATACTTTGATATTCCAATGGCTAAAGCGTCTCAGAGGTAGTAAGCTTATAGACCAGTTTGTTGGGTGCATGACTTGTATACGATGAAGGGTTCGTCTACAGATATCGGAATCATAGCTCTAATGAGGAGTTAAGGGTATCCTCTTAAAGGCATTATATTGAATGTGAAAATGGACAAGGCCTTGGGTCGTCTGCTAGGCGGATGACTTCTTATTCACATATGGTGAATAATCATTTTCTTTATTTGGTAGTATAATGGAACTTTAAGATAGCTTGATCAGTAGGATTAAACGAACTTTGACCTAAGGCTGATCATGGATATCATATGAGGGTTCTGCATACATGACAAGGTCATTGGACGATAGCTTGTCACAGGCTTACGTAAGATGGTATATAATTGGGAGTTCAGTTTCAGGTTTATAGTGGTGTGACTCTGAAATTAGTGATCATATGATTGAGTTGTTCGGTAAAGAATGATGATCATATGGATTTGCGGGAGCCCGATTATATATGTCCAATTAGTCCCTCTGCTAGCTCCACATAATTCCTTAACGTTTGGCAAATTGATTTGTGTATGCTATAGGCTAGTTTATTATGCATGGATGGTGTTTACATAGGATAAGGATGGTCGACAAAATTCTCTCCGGTTGGATTCAGATTTTGTTTTGGATAATAGAGTATACAATTATTTGAACTCCAAATAAAGTTGTCATGATTTAATTTGAGATTGGATTGGAGTTGTAGAAAATTATCCATGAGAACAAGAATTTGAAATACAACCCTTTTGTGGATTTTGAAATTTGAATTTTGAAATTTGAAATTTGAATTTTGAATTTGAAATTCGAATTTGAAATTTGAATTTGAAATTCGAATTTGAAATTTAAATTTGAAATTTGAATTTGAAGTTTGAATTTAAAATTTGAAATTCAAATTTTAAATCACAGTCCAAGTGGGATTCGAATTTATTATGGTAAGTCCACGAGGAATGAAATTCGAATTTGAGTTGGATATGGAGAGGAAATCTTGTTAGAATCCTACTTGAATTTTGAATCCAAATCCTAACCAAATATGGACGAAAATTTTGAGGATTATCCTCAATGAATTTTCGGATTTTTGTGGATAAGATTCAAGGAAAAATTCAAGTTTTAATCCCAGTTGAATTTGGATTCTCTCCTCCCTGATAATGGCCGAATTTTTGGAGTAAATCTCCCAGGAGATTTTCGGTTATTTTGGATAAGGATGAGATAAGATTCAAGCTTGAAAATCCTAGTAGAATTTTGATTCTCCCTTATCCAAAAGTGGTCGAAATTTTGGTGGGGATTTCCCCTTGGATTTTCGGATTTTTTGGTTGAAAAAGGGAGATAAAATTCTAGTTAAAATCTTGTTTAGATTTGGATTGGAATTATCCTAAAGTGGTCGAATTTATTGTTGGGATTTTCCCCTTGGAAAATTCGGATTTTGTGCTTGTGAATAAGGGAGAATATCTTCTCCTAATCCAATTCGAATTCAGAAAATCACCTCATGCAGGTCTATAAATAGAGATCCTACCACTCTAGTTCTCCAAGACCACAGACTCTCAGGTGAGCAGGCTTATTGTTACATAACTCACGGTGACAATAAGTTCTTTAGAGATCTGGGTGGTCGGAAGAAGACTAGCAATGCTAGCATACCGATCGAGGTTCAGAGTGCCCACACACTCAGCCATTCGAGAATTGGAGAATAGTAGAGAAGACTAGTTGGTTGAAGCCCTCTGGTCATTCTCCTCCTGCAGATTGGCGTCCTTGAGGTATGAGTTTTAATTGTTGTTGGTTTATTGTATATGGCATCATAAGATATTTAGCAATCTAAAAATTTTTATTGTTCCACTGCGCCACTCTGATACGTTTTTACCGATTTATTTTCCTATAAAATAATAAAATATCTAGGGTTTATGGAGTGTTTTAGATGATATAAATGCATCGAAAGGCTTTAATAGCATTTCGGGAGGCAAACTGCGAAATTTGGCCAGTATAGCTTTTCGGTCGAAATTTCGACAGATGAAAATTATATTGTAATTAAAGAAAACCTATACTGTATAAACAAATAATATTTTCTTATTAATATAAGAATCAATAGATGAGATCACATCTTCATTTTGATCCAAGGATCATTAAAAAATAGTAAATTTTTAGAATTTATTTCAAAATTCAATTAAGAAAGAAATTTTGTATTGAATGCAAAGCTTAGCTGCCATTGCATGTGGAAGAGGGGGGAAGAAATAGCTGTATTTCAGCTGAAAAAGTTCCAAAATTTTCACAAAAATGCCCCTAAGAAATTTTCATTTTGACCCTAAAATTTTTAAAAATTACAAAATGGTCCCTAAAGATTTTTATAAACTTTTGCTCTGATTTCCCACGTCCCTCATGGTAGAAAATCACCATTTTCCCCTGTTCTTCATCTTCTCCACGTTCCCAAAGCCACCAAAATTCCTAAATTTTCAAAAGTTACAAATTTTGAAGAAAAAATGTGAGAAAACTTCATTTTGAGGAGTCTTCACCTTAAAGTTCAAGTAAGTTCTTCAAAATCCTGTTTTAATGCTTGTTTTTTAGTGTTTTTATGCTTTTGGGAATAGTAGAATAAAATGGGGTTAGAATGGTTTTGAGTGTTTTGATGAAATTCATGTGGAAAAACATGTTTTAAGCTTGTTTTTGAAGTGTTTGTGGGGTTAGTTTTTGAAAAAACATTTGGGTTAGTTTTTGAAAACAAATGTGTTGCATGAGGGGGGGGGGGGGGTATTTGACTTGAAAAAGAGGGTTGAAAACCCTTATGAGATGATAATGGATTGGTATTGTGAGTCATAAAAGGAATTGATGAGGTTAGAATTGTAGAAAGAAAGAAAGACAAAGAAAATTTAGGGTTGTGAGCAAAAAAACGCTAAGTTTGGAAAATGTGAAAGTTATGTTATATGGAATGTATGGGAATGAATTTGTTATTGTGCATTGGGATTTCGAGCAGGTTTATAATGAAAACTGTGTCCAATAACGCAATTTAAGCCGTTTTGGCACAGTTGGAAATTAAGGATTTAAGCTATTATAATACCGAAATTTTCAGACTTATAACTAAGGCTAAGGGTTTAAGAATGATAATGTATATAAGAAAAGTTTAAATGCTCTAGTGTTGACTTATAAACATTTTACTGAAAGTCGAACTGTTTCATTATAGGGCAACGACTGGAAACCAAGGAAAGGAAATATTAGCAGATTTCTGGTAAGTTCTGCCATTTAAATATCTGGACATGAACAACTAGAACCTTATGTTGTTTTTGAAACTTCAATTCATGTATAGCCTAATTTCTTTAGCTAGAAAAGTTATATGTTGTTGTGAACTCATTAAAACGCCTAAATTGGTGAGTATACGAGTATGTATTGATGTGTTATGTGTACATGATGATGTTTTATGGATTTTGACCCTAGAATGCATTAATCATGTCTTAGGGTTGATTGTATGTGTGAGAAATGGCTTTGGTGTTAAAATGTGTTTAAAAGCCTATTTTAGTCGGAGCCAAGCGCTAAACGCTGGTCAAGGAGCGCCCCGGCGCTGAGCTCTCGGCTGAAATTTGGTGTTAAAAATCCAGTATGAGCGCCAGGCGCTAAGGTATGAGCGCTAGGCGCTAGTGTAAAAATCCAATAGGAGCGCCAGACGCTAGGGTATGAGTGCCAGGCGCTAGTGTAAAAATCCAGTAGGAGCGCCAGACGCTCAGGTATGAGCGCCAGGTTCTAGTGTAAAGATTGGCGGAAGTGCCAGGCGCTAGGGTATGAGCGCCAGGCTATTGCACCAGATTTTTAAAAGCGCCAGGCGCTGCAAAGGGAGCGCCGAAGTGCTGAAGTTTCTGTCCAAAATTTTGCAGAAAAATAAGATGAAGGGCCAGGCGCTCGGGGATGAGTGCCAGGCACTTCAACTGTTCCAAAAATGTATAATTAAAGTTTGTGCCTCATTTCCAGTCCCAATCACACCCCAATGTTTAAGTGTGTAGATGATGAGTTTTAAACAGTATTTTTGGACTAATGAGCATAACATTAAGTACATGAATCTTAAATATGTACACTGGAACAGTTAAGATGTCATAGTAAGTAGCATTGTATAGTAAACAACAGGGTAATGAAAACCTAATGTTTTGGCATACCGGCCTCTCGCAAGGGGAGGTTACCTTATGTCGAAGCAGAAGACATACCATAGATGAGGGAGAGTCAGGGTCGCTCCCAGGCCTCTCTTACAGCGCGCACAAGGTACGACCAAAACGGGCCTATAGACATAATAAATGAACAATGTAAATGTAAATTGAGCATAATGAACTCCATGCATATTTGTTAAGTTGCATTGTGATGCTTTATTGTTTTAAATATTATGTTTGAACTTACTGGGCATGTAGCTCACCAGTTTGTTCATGTTCAGGTAATCATGGTAAGCAACCTGTAACCTGAGTCACAGTGTATAGACTGGACTGTAGGGATGAAGTGTCAGTGTCATGATAAAAGGTTATGGACATGCCAGGCTAATTCTGCAAAGAAAAGGAAAAAGAAAAGTACAATTATATGATATTGTATAAAGTACACTGCTATGTTTGATTTTAACTATTTCTAATACAGTATGATATTATTATATGCAAGTAATATGAAATTGTTTCTAACTATAATAATTTAGTTTTGGAGAAATTGTAGTACTATGTATATTAATAGTTTAAAAAAAAAATTTTCGCAATCTATTATGTTATTTTTGAAAAAGGAGAAGTAAAGTAGCACAGAGTTTTCAAGTGACATCTCCTGCGCGAGGCGGGGGGTGTCACAAATGGTATCAGAGCGGACTGTTCTCCATAACTTGTTGTGACATTGCGAGCATTTCCTTCCGCGCAGTTCAAGTAAGTTAATGTTTCATTGTTTTCTTACTCTAAATTTCATACATGATGCATGAATAATAGGACTTGAAAATGAGTAACCGACCAGATTCCCGAACAACTAGGACAAGACCTGTTATTTGACCCCAAATGATAAGAATGTCGAAAATGATTCCTTCCATTGCCGACATACCATTGTCGTCATCACCACCTATGACTCCAACTTTTACAGACGGTCAAAATTTTGTTTTGAAAACAGAGAATTTTAGGATACATCTATCAGATACAGTAGTATCCTATATGGCTCGTTTTCGGGATGAAATTATTTTGAGTAGTTCCTGGTCAACTCTGACCAAAGAAGAGCAATGTGCAATGTTCTGGAGAGGGTTAACCTACGAATTAAAGTTTCGAACGGTCCCTACACTTGACAACACATTGGAGCAATATATTACTTCAGTGAGAGAGGTAGAAAGAAAAATGTTAATAGAAAAATATGATCGGATAATGAGAGATCGTGATCCCGCATTGATGTATCTTCTAGACTTGATGACCCACCACCGGTGAGGGAGAAGGATAATGTGAAATCTTCAGGTGAATCCTGTATTGTGGGTCCCATCCATGTAATTAGTGACTTGACCAATGAAAATGATGATGATAGTGAAGAAGATCCAGAGGAATTTCCTTTGGACAGTGATGAAGATAGAAGTGATACCCCATAAGTTGTTGATATTAACTTATGTGTATGTAAATACAGGTTTTGTATATCAAGGCAAAAAGGGCTTAATTTTGGGAAACTGACTGAAATATGTATAAGTACTAGATGTGAATTATCTATATATGATTGTAAGAATATGTTTATAATATGATCACTTATTTATGACTAAGTGATTACATATTCTGTTATGATTTCATTATTGAATGAAATTACTTATAAATGAAGATAAATGAAAAGAGAGAATTAATGATATTTCTCTCAATATCGATACTGAATCGTTTAATCTTTGTTGATAGATCTAAAAGAATGAAATGGCACGAAGGGGAGTCCAACCCCCTAGATGTGGTAGACCTCCTACCCTGACTGAAAGGGTGACTGAATTGGAAGCCTTATTGGCAACTCAATTGTAGGAAAATCAAGTACTAAGAGATCAGCTGAACTAGATACGTCGTGAACGCAATGAAAGGGAAGCTTCACTTCCACCCCCGGTACTAGTAGCTCCTATAGCTCCGGAAGTTGAACCTAATTCCCCGGTAGCCTCAGTTTCACGGGAAAGAATTCCGGAACCACAATTTATCGTTCCACAGAAACCTTTATATGAAAGGTTTCGACGTATGAGACCACCAGAGTTTGATGGATCTTTAGATCCATTAGAAGCGGAAGAGTGGTTATCATCTTTTCAGAGAATCATAAATTTTATGAATCTGACGGACCGGGAAAAAGTTCTTTATGCTTCATATGTGTGAAACAGAGATGCATGGTACTGGTGGGAAACGGTCTGTTTGAGAAGGGATGAGAGTCAGATGACATGGAGTGATTTTGTAGAGGAATTTAACCAAAAATACTATGACCTTGCTGCTCTCGGACCACAACAGAAAGAGTTTGAGAATTTGAAATAGGGAAACCTGATCGTGATGGAAGTATGCCATAAGTTCGACCAGCTGTCGAGATTATGTCCATATACAATCCCTACTGAAGGGGATTGCATTCGAAAGATGATTAGGACATTCTGACCAGAAATCACCGTTATGATCGATAGTGCAGCATCTCCACCAACGTCAGTGGCTGAATGTGTCTCTAGAGCTGTGAAAGCTGAGTTTCACCTGATAAGAGCCAGGGAAGAACGGGCTCAAGTATGGGAAGCCTGGAAAAAGGAGAGACAGCAATCGAGACAAGGTCAAGGTGGAAATCAAGCGTCACAGGGAAACCGCTCCAACCAGTCTCCAAAGCCTAGACAGGGAGGTGGACAGAGGCCTTAGAATTCCAACAAAAGAAAAGGGAATTTCAGGGGTAATAGGAACCAGCAACAGAAGAACGCAGCAAATGCTGGTCCCAATGCACCAGGCCCTGTGAGCACACCAAATTGCCCTACGTGCGGAAAGAAGCACTCGGGAGAATGCAGATTAGGCCGAATCGTTTGTTACTACTGTGGCAAAGAAGGTCATTATGCAAGAAGTTGCCCGAGTAACCGGCAGAATCAAGCTGGCACGGTTCTTCAACGACTGCCAAATCCTCAAATGCATGCTATTACAGCAAAGGCAGAAACGCCATCACGACAACAGGAGCAAATTGAAAATGCACCTCCAACTAATGCACGAGTGATGGCCTACATAAGAGAGGATGCAGAAGTAGGCACGTCCATCGTTGTTACAGGTCAAATTTCTATTGCTTAACACTCAGTATATGCTTTATTTGATTCTGGTGCTTCACATTCATTTGCATCATAAGAATTTACCGATAGATTTTAGTATGCTAAGGATAGAATTGGAATGACCTTTAAGACTATGTTGCCTTCGGGTGAAGTATTATTGTCAGATTACTGGTTACGACATGTGCCAGTAAATGTGGCAGATAGAGAGCTTTTTCTTGACTTAATCATGATAAAGATAGCGGATTATGATGTAATCCTGAGAATGGATTTCCTGGGAAAATACCAGGCTACGATCGACTACCGCCATCGAAGGGTAATCTTTCAATCAAATGGAGAAGAAAGCTTTGAATACGTTGCTTCACCTCCAAGGCCATCGAAAATAATGATTAATTCAATGAAGGCTCACAAGCTGATAGCTAAAGGATGCATGGGATATCTAGCTTTTGTGACTGATGTGACAAAAGAAGAAAAGCTACAACCAAAAGATATTCTCATAGTTAATGAATTCGTGGGGGTATTTCCAAACGAATTACCTGGGTTTTCACTGGAACGGGAGATTTCTTTTGAAATCGAACTAGTACCGGGAACAGCGCCGATATCTAAGGCCCCTTATAGGATGGCTCCAGCTGAATTGAAGGAGCTACAGACGCAATTAAAGGAGTTGTTGGATAGATGTTTCATTCGACCAAGCTATTCACCTTGGGGAGCTCCAGTTCTATTCATGAAAAAGAAGGATGGAACTCTACGAATGTGCATAGACTACAGGGAGTTGAATAAAGCCACCATCAAGAATAAGTACTCACTACCCAGGATCGACGATTTATTTGATCAACTGAAGGGAGCCTCAGTCTTTTCGAAGATTGATCTATGTTCTGGGTATCATCAGCTAATGATTAAAGATAGCGATGTAACGAAGACGGCGTTCAGAACGAGATACGGACACTATGAATTTTTGGTGTTGCTGTTTGGATTGACGAATGCCCCAGCTGTTTTCATGGATTTGATGAACCGAGTCTTCAAGAAATTTTTAGATAAGTTTGTCATTGTATTTATTGATGACATCCTTATTTATTTGAAGACCTGAGAAGACCATGAAGAACATCTGCGATGGGTACTACAAACACTCAGAGATCGCCAGCTGTATGCCAAATTTTCAAAGTGTGAATTTTGGTTAGATCAAGTTCATTTCCTAGGACACAAGGTGTCTAAGGATGGAATTTCTGTTGACTCCGCATAGATTGAAGCTGTTAGCAAGTGCCCTATCCCAAAAAACGTTATTGAAATTTGTAGTTTTTTGGGTTTAGTCGGATACTATAGGCGTTTTGTGGAGGGATTTGCTAGGCTTGCTGAACCTCTTACGACGCTAACCAGAAAAGAAAAGAAGTATGAGTGGACAGCAGCATGCAAAGAAAGCTTCCAAGAATTAAAGAAAAGATTAACAAGCGCACCTATCCTTGCTATTCCTACTGAAGGGGAAAGATTCGACATCTACAGCGATGCTTCGAAAGAAAGATTAGGAGCGGTATTGATGCAAAACGGGAGAGTTATAGCTTATGCTTAACGGCAACTAAAGAATCATGAGAAGAATTATCCAACTCATGATTTGGAACTAGCTGCAGTCGTGTTTGTATTAAAGATTTGGAGGCATTATCTTTATGGGGTTCAGTGTCAAATTTTCATAGATCACAAGAGCCTGAAATACTTCTTCACTCAAAAGGAGTTGAACATGAGACAGCGTCGATGGCTAGAACTCGTAAAAGATTACGACTGTGAGATTTTATATCATCCAGGAAAGGCGAATCGAGTTGCTGATGTATTGAGTCGCAAAACAACATCGGTACAGCAATTACCTATTGATGGATTGTCTAAGCCGTTACAATGGGAGATTAATTCGTTAGAAATAGAATTGGTTTCCGGAAGCTTGGCTACGCTACAATTGAAACCGACACTGTATGATAGGATCAAGGAGGCTCAGACACAAGATGTGTACTCGGAAGAGATGAGAGACTGAGTCAACAAAGGAGAAGAAACTAACTTCAGCATTGAGACAGATGGAATGCTGTTAATGAAAGGAAGAATTTACATACCTGCCAATAAGGAATTGAAGGAGCAAATTATGAAAGAAGCTCATCAGACGCCCTATTCTGTTCATCTAAGAGCCACCAAAATGTATCATGATTTAAGATTACAATTTTGGTGGAAGAGGATGAGGAATGACATTGTCGAGTTTGTTAGTCGATGTCTAATATGCCAGAAAGTCAAAGCAGAACACAAGCACTCAGGCGGGAAACTAGAACCCCTAGACATTCCAGAGTGGAAGTGGGAGCATATTACCATGGATTTAGTGGTAGGACTACCCAAGACACGAGGAAGATATGATGCCATATGGGTGATAGTAGATCGACTGACGAAAACAGCTCGATTCATAGCGGTGAAAATGACATTCACATTGGAGAAATTCGCAAGCTTATACGTTGCTAATGTGATTAGATTACATGGAGTTCCCAGATCATTGTATCTGATCGAGACAGCCGTTTTACCTCCAAATTCTGGAAATGGGTACAACAAGAGATGGGCACAGAATTGAAGTTTAGCACGACTTTTCATCCTCAAACTGATGGACAAACTGAGCGAATCATTCAGACTTTAGAGGATATGTTACGAGCTTGTGTTATGGATTTCAAAGAAGCATGGAATGAGAAACTGTCGTTGATCGAGTTCTCCTACAACAACAATTATCAAGCTTCGATCGAAATGGCACTCTATGAAGCTCTTTACGGCAGGAAGTGCAGATCCCCAATCCACTGGTATGATTTAAAAGAAAAGCAACTGCATAAAACTAATTTTGTTCAAGAGACTTCAGAAGCAGTTGAAAAGATACAGAAGCGAATGAAAACAGCCCAAAGTCGACAGAAGAGTTATGTCGACAAACGACGCAGATTTCTGGAATTTCAAGAAGGTGACTTTGTATTTCTTAAAGTTGCGCCTATAAAAGGAGTTATGCGTTTCAGAAAGAAAAGCAAACTCAGTCCGAGATATATCGAACCATTCGAAGTTATCAAGCGGATTGGGAAGGTGGCTTACAGATTGGCATTACCACCTGATTTATCCAAGGTACACGACGTTTTTCATGTTTCTATGTTACGTAAATATGTACTTGATCTATCACACATTTTGAAATATGAACCGATTCAAGTACAGAGCATCCTGTCTTATGAAGAAAAGCCTGTTCAAATACTCGCATGAGAAGACAAGGTACTCAGGAACAAGACGATCCCATTAGTCAAAGTGCTGTGGCGTAACCACCAAACAGAAGAGGCTACATGGGAAAAAGAAGATGAAATGAGAGCCCTATAGCCCCACTTGTTTTAAATTCTCGAGGACGAGAATTCTTTATGGGGGGAGGATTGTAACAACCGAGATTTTCTAACTATTTTCAGGATCACTGTGTAGTAGAAATTTATATATATTAGTGTGATGTAAATATATATAAATTTTACTCTAATGATGATTTATTAGAGGTTATAAATGTTTTATGGCTATAAATGTAACGATTTTCGAATCGAAACGCCTCAAATAGTGCATTTTCGGTATCGAAAAACAGAATTTTACTGAGACTTAAAATGTGGCAAACATAGACCCCAGATGGAAAATAATGAAATATCTAGGGTTTATGGAGTGTTTTAGATGATATAAATGCATCGAAAGGCTTTAATAACATTTCGGGAAGCAAACTGCAAAATTTGGCCAGTATAGCCTTTCGGTCGAAATTTCGACAGAAGAAAATTATACTGTAATTAAAGAAAAACCTATACTGTATAAACAAATAATATTTTCTTATTAATATAAGAATCAATGGATGAGATCACATCTTCATTTTGATCCAAGGGTCATCAAAAAATAGTAAATTTTTAGAATTTCTTTCAAAATTCAATTAAGAAAGAAATTTTGCATTTAATGCAAAGCTTAGCTGCCATTGCATGTGGAAGAGGGGGGAAGAAACAGCTGTATTTCAGCTGAAAAAGTTCTAAAATTTTCGCAAAAATGCCCCCAAGAATTTTCATTTTGACCCCAAAATTTTCAAAAATTACAAAATGGTCCCTAAAGATTTTTGTAACCTTTTGCTCTGATTTCCCACGTCCCCTACAGCAGAAAATCACCATTTTTCCCCTGTTCTTCATCTTCTCCACGTTCCCAAAGCCACCAAAATTCCTAAATTTTCAAAAGTTACAAATTTTGAAGAAAAAGTGTGAGAAAACTTCATTTTAAGGAGTCTTCACCTTAAAGTTCAAGTAAGTTCTTCAAAATCCTGTTTTAATGTTTGTTTTTAAGTGTTTTTATGCTTTTGGGAATAGTGGAATAAAATGGGGTTAGAATGGTTTTGAGTGTTTTGATGAAATTCATGTGGAAAAACATGTTTTAAACTTGTTTTTAAAGTGTTTGTGGGGTTAGTTTTTGAAAACAAATGTGTTGCATGGGGGCTGGGGGGTATTTGACGTGAAAAAGAGGGTTGAAAACCCTTATGAGATGATAATAGATTGGTATTGTGAGTTAGAAAAGGAATTGATGAGGTTAGAAGTGTAGAAAGAAAGAAAGATAAAGAAAATTTAGGGTTGTGAGCAAAAAAACACTAAGTTTGGAAAATGTGAAAGTTATGTTATATGGAATGCATGGGAATGAATTTATTATTGTGTATTGGGATTTCGAGCAGGTTTATAATGAAAACTGTGTCCAATAACGCAATTTAAGCTGTTTTGGCACAATGGAAAAATAAGGATTTAAGCCGTTATAATACCGAAATTTTCAGACTTATAACTAAGGCTAAGGGTTTAAGAATGATAATGTATATAAGAAATGTTTAAATGCTCTAGTGTTGACCTATAAACATTTCACTGAAAGTCGAACTATTTCATTATGGGGCAACGACTGGAAACCAAGGAAAGGAAACATTAGTAGATTTCTGGTAAGTTCTGGTATTTAAATATCTGGACGTGAACAACTGGAACCCTATGTTGTTTTTGAAACTTCAATTCATGTATAGCCTAATTTCTTTGGCTAGAAAAGTTATATATTGTTGTGAACTCGTTAAAATGCCTAAATTGGTGAGTACACGAATATGTATTGATGTGTTATGTGTACATGATGATGTTTTATGGATTTTGACCATAGAATGCATTAATCATGTCTTAGGGTTGATTGTACGTGTGAGAAATGGCTTTGGTGTCAAAATGTGTTTAAAAGCCTATTTTAGCCGGAGCCATGCGCTAAGCGCTGGTCAAGGAACGCCCCGGCGTTGAGCTCTCGGCCGAAATTTGGTGTTAAAGATCCAGTAAGAGCGCCAGGCGCTAGTGTAAAAATCCAATAGGAGCGCCAGGCACTTGGGTATGAGTGTCAGGCACTTGGGTATGAGTGCCAAGCACTAGTGTAAAAATCCAGTAGGAGCACCAGGCGCTAGGGTATGAGCACCAGGCGTTAGTGTAAAGATTGGCAGAAGTGCCAGATGCTAGGGTATGAGCGCCAGGCTCTTGCACAGGATTTTCAAAAGCGCCAGGCGCTGCAAAGGGAGCGCCGAAGCGCTGAAGTTTCTGTCCAAAGTTTTGCAGAAAAATAAGATGAAGGGTCAGGCGCTCGGGGATGAGTGCCAGGTGCTCCAACTGTTCCAAAAATATATAATTAAAGTTTTGTGCCTCATTTCCAGTCCCAATCATGCCCCAATGTTTAAGTGCATGGATGATGAGTTTTAAACAGTATTTTTGGACTGAATGAGCATAACATTGAGTACATGAATCTTAAATATGTACACTGGAACAGTTAAGATGTCATAGTAAGTAGCATTGCATAGTAAACAACAGTGTAATGAAAACCTAATGTTTTGGCGTACCGACCTCTCGTAAGGGAAGGTTACCTTATGTCGAAGCAGAAGACATACCATAGATGAGGGTGAGTCAGGATCGCTCCCAGGCCTCTCTTATAGCGCATACAAAGTACGACCAAAACGGGCCCATACACATAGTAAATGAACAATGTAAATGTAAATTGAGCATAATGAACTCCATGCATATTTATTGAGTTGCATTGTGATGTTTTATTGTTTTAAATATTATATCTGAACTTATTGGGCATGTAGCTCACCAGTTGTTCGTGTTCAGGTAATCGTGGTAAGCAACCTGCAACCTGAGCCACAGTGTAGGGATTGGACTGCAGGGATGAAGTGCCAGTGTCATGATAAAATGATAAAAGGTTATGGACCTGCCAGGCTAATTCTGCAAATAAAAGGAAAAAGAAAAGTACAATTGTATGATATTGTATAAAGTACACTGCTATGTTTGATTTGAACTATTTCTAATATAGTATGATATTATTATATGCAAGTAATATGAAATAGTTTCCAATTATAATAATTTAGTTTTGGAGAAATTGTAGTACTATGTATATCGATAGTTTAAAAAAAAAATTTGCGCAAATCTATTATGTTATGTTTTGAAAAAGGAGAAGTAAAGTAGCACAGAGTTTTCAAGTGACATTTCCTACGCGAGGCGGGGGTGTCACATTGCATCTCCTAAAGCATGAACCATTGGAATTCCTGATAGAAAAGAGAGAGTTGAGAACATTGAAAATTTCATTGGTTAAAGTGTTGTGTAGAAGTCTGTCAATGGAAAAAGCAACATGGTAAAGAGAAGAAAAAATGAAAAGCAAATATCAACATCGATTTCGCTTGTCAAATTTTGAGGATGAAATTTTAATAAGAAGGAAAGGATTGTAATGCCTAAAATTCTTACAGATGTGCTTAATTGATATTAAGCATAAACATGATAAACAGTAAATATTATATATATTTTTAATATTAGTTTATAATATTACTGGTACAGTTTACGTACGAGTTATGAATATTTTTGAAATTTTAGTGAAAAGTTTTGACCTCTCAGTCTATTGTCAAATTGATGCGCTAATTTATGAATATGGATTTGATGAATAAATATTGCATTAATTTAATTTAATTTTTTTATTATTTGTGATCATTTAGATGTTAGACAAAATGTTATAGATTAACAAATTTGTTCCTATATATGTATGGTTGTCGAATATAGATTATATATATACAAAGTAAATTATTTGTAATTAAGAGTAACATTTGATGAGTCATCCTAGTAATTGTATTTTGTTTACAGCTGTTATGTGGTACCAAACAAACATAGATGAATATATAAGCATTTTAATTAGAAAGCTAAACGAAATCACTTTCGCCCCTTACTTTTACCTTTTCGTTTGACCATATCACATTATGTCTATAATCTTCTCTTGCTCTCAATTATTAACTTTAAGTACCCAATCTACGTATAAGGGGATCTCAAAGGTACGCTAGATGTTGTCTTATATATTAATATAGGTTCCATTCTAGTTGTATTTTTGTTTCCTTGTGGGCAGAATATGTGGAGGTTTTCTAATAGTGGATTATATAATTGATGATAAATATATGCATATACATATGTGTGTAAATCTATATATACATAAAAGAACGATTTAGATCATTACTTTATTATCAGTAAGAGCATGGGAATATAATAGCATATATTGGAATTAGATATAGCCCTAGAAGCTTAGGTAATGGCTTATATGATATATATATATATATGTTGATACTCATAGGGAGGCTGTGATGCTCCTCTCGGGCTAGGGGCTCAAAAAGTGCGTTAACTAAATGAAACCAAATTGAGCATAAATAATACTACATAGCTGAAAAATTCTCTTTGTTATTGAGACAAATTTTGTCCTTCTAAAATTATAACAAAGAATTTCTCGTCTTGTCATAGGACTCTTAAATCTCTAGTTTAGTCAACCTTTTGATACTGCAAGACTTGTAAATTGCATCATATGAACTATATGAGTGAAAACTTAAAAAGTGGACTATATACATTTTCCACATATTTTAGCTTTAAGGCTCTCTTGTATGATGTCAATCTTGTATCATTAGAACCCCTACTTTTCTTATCATCCCTTTCTTGAAACTTGTTTTCCTCAAAGATTTGACATTTTAAATTTTATCAGAGTAGATTCTAATAAACATGAGGTTTCAAACCATACAAAAATAATTAATTTCAACTTCATCAAAGCATAGTATTAATAAATGAAAACATGCTTCAAATTATAATATGGTGCAAATGATTTCAAACTGTTGTCTTTATTTTTCTACAGACCTTACCCTCTCTATTCTTATTTTTCACATTTATTCTGCTCACTCTCTTGAATCATGTCACGGTTACTATTCTTAGAAATTGGATGCATAAAAACCTATTTATACACAAAAAAAATCAACTTACATATGCAAGCCACCTAGCTTATTGACTACGTGGGAGAACCATGGGCAATATAATTATCCTCCTTATGCTTATAAAGACGAGATTAAATCTTTCTTTGCCATCTAGCTTAAAATGGAAATGAATAACCCCTTTCATGGCTAGCTCAAGCTTAATCATGATGACTAATACTGCACCTGCATATTTACGTGCGCATAACCCCAACTACGTCGCTCATGGAATATTATGATAACAGTGTAATGGTTCGACTACGTAAGCCGTCACATTACTTATGTATACTTTCTGTTACTTATAAATGCTTGGTAGTACTTGAAAAACTGAGGATATTTTTTTTAAACTTATTGTAATGTTTGGAAAAATTCTAGGTTTAATCTCCAATGTTTTAAAAGAATTAAGTTTCAAATTTTCCTTGTTATATCATGTATTAATGGAAAGATGAATTTTGTGACTGTAAATCTAAAATTTTACAATTTCCAATATTTTATGTAGGCATTATCACATATGGTGAAATGAAATACCATAATAGTTTTCTGTCGGGCTCAGTTACACTCGAAAAACTTTAATTACTTAAGTAAATATAAAATGTCTTCATTCATACTGTAATTGGAGATACACCTAGTAAGAAAGGCCTTGCCGAACATGATTCGTCGATGAGGTTTGATCCGAAAGGTTGGAATTACCTTTTACAGGGGCGGTACGTATAAGTTATTAAGGATTATTTGATTTCCCAAAGCTCTTTTGAGGAATAGTCAATATGGCTGGAGGGGCAAGGCGGATCACAACGACCGATGTAATTTGTTTAACACTTTGGTTATGTTTCATTAGCTTGGTTAGAGGTTTGCCAAAGGCTGCGTGTGCTTATAGTCTTTAATACTCCCCGGCTTTGTCCCATGCATCAGGAGAAAGGGTTCGCCGATCTCCTGTAGGGGTGGTCGACATTGCTTCTTGGTTCGTACTTACTTGTGGAGCGAGCAAAAGCATACTTTTGGGCAGCTCTACTGTGTGTTTTTTGATTGGTGGGGCATATTGGATAGGGCTTTAGTCTTTTTATTTTTCCTGACGGATCATGTTGTTGCAACTGTTCCCCATTTGTCACATTAATATAAGATTTATTCTTAATCCTACCAAAACTTATTTACGATAAGGTCACATTACAAAATATTCTAACATTATTTTTTTAGTGACATATACTTTAATTATCACATCAAAAATATTTATTTCATAACTTTAGTTTAAAATTATAACCTAAGCTTTAATTCACATAAGAAATTTGACGAATTACATTATCAGCTCACAATAATCAATTCGTTATTAAAAAAATTTCGGTACTACATTATATACAGCGGAAGTCTCTTGGAAAAACGTAAAGAAAGATCAACAAATAATGAAGTAGAAGAAAGTAAAAGTAAAAATTAATAATTTATAGGGTCTGATGAAACCTTAAAAGAAATACCTAGTAACATTTAAAACTAAAACTAACCTAGTGGCCAACTTATTGTCGTTATTCCCCAAAACAAAATATTTAAAGAAGAATGATTAAAATTATATATATATATAATCAACATATAAAGAGAGAAACTAGTGAGACCAGTGGTGGTTGATGCAATAGTCATAGCATTGGGTTGCCATATCTCCCCAATGCGGGGGACTGCACTTGTCATGAACTTCGATAATAAGATTACAACATGAGGTGCTGATAGGCATTTTGTGATCATAATAGTCGTATATCTCCTCATGGCACGGCTTGTAAAGGCGGGAAACGTCGGGACAGTCTTCGTTATCACGATAATGTATTGGTGGAGTTTCTAAGCCTTGAGGCGGCGGTGGTGGCGGAGTTGGAGTTGCTACATCACCGCCCTTGCTTGAGGGCTTTGTTGCCGGTGGAGTTGTTGTACTACCGGCCTGATGGTTGATACAATAATCATAGCATTGGGCTGCCATATCCCCCCAATGCCGGGGACTGCACTTGTCATGGACTTCGATAATGAGAGAACAGCAGGGGGCGTTGATAGGTATTTTGTGATCATAGTAGTCGTATATCTGCTCATGACAAGGCATGTAAAGATGGGAAATATCAGGACAGTTTTCGTTATCACGGTAAGATAGTGGAGTTGCTCTATCACCACCCTTATTCGTGGGCGGTGTTGGCGGTGGAGTTGGTATAGCACCGCCGTCATCCGAGGATGGTGGAATGGCCAGATTTGCTATGCAACTATTCTTGCCATCAACCAACCACCTAGGGCGGAGGGGTTGAGGACAATAGTCGGCGGCGGCAAATATTGTGTTACACCAAGAGTAGCTAATAGGACGTTTATGATCGACGAAGCCGAATATCTCATCAATGCATGGTGTAAGACGGAAGAGCAGTTTCGTACAACTGTGTTGAGACTCGACGGCAGAAAAGAGGAGTGAAGCATTCAATGTGACGGACAACATCAACAAAATCGAATTTTTCTTCATCTTGTGACCTATCTACTTTTCAATTTCGCTCGTTCACAACAAATAAATGAATAACGACAGTGAAATATTATTTTGCTGTCAACACATATATATAGTGAAAAAATTAAAGAACTGCTTTTGCAAATTCTTATTTATTCCATCAGATTCCAAATATAAAATTCCAAAAATCCTCATCCATTGAGCTAAAGTGAAATTAAATCTCATTCATCGAATTTGGATGATATTGTGACGTCCCGCCCTACGTAAGGTTAAACAGCGCTATTACAGTTAACTACTGTTGTCAACTGCAATAGACTGTAACCACTTGGATAGTCGGCAACTTACTTTTAACTTGCTTTTAACTTATTCTGATACCAGCTAATTTTTTTTTCTTTTTAAACTTGACTTGGAAATTTTATTTTCGTAAAACATTTACTATAGTAAACATTTTACTTTATCATAACTTAATATACATCATTTCAATACTCTTTTAAACAGCTCAGTGGAAGACTCATAGCAGTACCATAACCCTCACCCAATCCCTTGGCACATGCAAATTGCATTTGTCATCTATCATTTGTTTTATTTTCGTGCAAGATTCTTACCTGCAACATAAATAAACTTGTGAGCGACAGGCTCAGTAAGTTCAAACATACATTCATGAAGTATAATAATTCACACTATATAGGATATGGTGAATCTGATACTTGCTATAGCCTCTGAACATTGCATAACATATATCGTAAATTACTTAACATTCATACTTAACACACATAACCTTGTAAACATACATGTACATATCTGAACCTACTTTACATCATAATCATCAACATACTAACTACACTTATCATACTTAATATCATGAACATACTTTTGTACTTATCATGCTCTAATCTTTTGAACATGCTTTCATACTTGAACCTCATGAACCAACTGTAACATCGTTAACATGCTTAACATACTTATATCTCATGAACCAACTGTAACGTCGTGAACATGCTTAACATACTTGAATCTCGTGAACCAACTGTAATGTCGTGAACATGCTTAACATGAATCTTGTGAACCAACTGTAACGTCGTGAACATGCTTAACATACTTGAATCTCGTGAACCAACTGTAATGTCGTGAACATGCTTAACATACTTGAATCTCGTGAACCAACTGTAACATCGTGAGCATGCTTAATATACTTAAATCTCGTGAACCAACTGTAACGTTGTAAACATGCTTAACATACTTAGCATCATGAACATGGTTTTCATACTTAACAGTCTTGAAACATCGTAGACATACTTGTGTATTCTTGAACATCGTAACATAATATACTTGAAACATAACATACTTACTGTAGGTTTATACATCGTAAACATAACATATATCATCATACTTATTATCGTGAAAATACTTTCACATTTAACATCATAAATATACATGTCATACTAAAATACGTAAAACATCGTAAATGTACTTAAGCATCATAACTTATACTTACATATGCTTAAACATCCTTAATATTCAACATAGCATGGATCATTAACATAATAAACAACATGCATTACTTTTACATTACTATTCATATAGTAATTCTGATCATGAACAGTATTTACATCGTGAACATATCACATTTTAAACTTCCGCACCCGAGACGTACCACCGTCAGATTGGAGGCCATAAACATGAATAATACTATTAACTATGAACAGTACCATTGACCGTAACAGTATCTTTGACCGCGATGGTATATGTAGTGTTAGTATATCTTATGCTTGTTATAAGCTACATTTTAAATCTTGGGTCTTTATCTTTCATTACATTTTGGTTTTGGTCCTCATGATTGGTCGTACCTGTAACAGCCGAGATTTTTGATCGTTCTCGGGATCATTGTATAGTGAAAATTTATATATACGAGTGTGACGAAAATATATGAATTTCACTCTAATAAATCATCATTAGAGTTGATAAATATATTCATTAGAGTTGATAAATACTTTATGGCTATAGATGTAACGATTTTCGAATCGAAACGCCTCAAATAGTGTATTTTCGGTATCGAAAAACAGAATTCTACTGAGATTTAAAATGTGGCAAACATTGACCCCAGATGAAAAATAATGAAATATCTAGGATTTATGGAATGTTTTAAATGATATAAATGCATCGAAAGGCTCTAATAGCATTTCGAGAGGTAAATTGCGAAATTTGGCCAGTATAGCTTTTCGGTCAAAATTTCGACAGATGAAAATTATACTGTTATTAAAGAAAAACCTATACCGTATAAACAAATAATATTTTCTTATTAATATAAGAATCAATGGATGAGATCAAATCATCATTTTTGATCCAAAGGCTACTAAAATTAAGGAAATTTTGGAATTTTCCTTTAAAATCAAATTTAGAAAGAAAATTGCATTAAATGCATGTTGATCTGCTCATGCACGTGGAAGAAAGGGGGAGAAATAGCTGTATTTTAGCTGAAAAAGTTCCAAAAATTTTACAAAAATGCCCCCAAGAAATTTTCATTTTGACCCCAAATTTTTCAAAAATTACAAAAATACCCCTAAGGATTTGTATAAACTTTTTCCTCTGATTTTCACGTCCTCCACAGCAGAAAACACCATTTTCTCTGTTCTTCTTCTTCTCCGACGTTCCCTTGCTCACAAAAATTTCCAAAGTTTCAAAACTTGTAAATTTTGAAGAAAAAGTGTGTGAAAACTTCAAGTTGAGGAGTATTCACCTCAAAACTCAAGTAAGTTCTTCAAAATTCTGTTTTAATGCTTGTTTTTAAGTGTTTTTGTGTTTATGTGAATAGTGGAACAAAATGAAGTTAGAGTGTTTTTGAGTGTTTTGATGAAAATCATGTGGAAAAACATGTTTTGAACTTGTTTTTAAAGTGTTTGTGGGGTTAGTTTTTGAAAAAAAAAGTGTTACATGGGGGAGGAAAAATTTACGTGAAAGGAAGGGTGAAAACCTTATGGAATAGTGATAATTATGTATTATGAAATGGGAAAAGGAATTTATGTGGTGTATGAGTGTTGAAAGGAAAAAGGACAAAGAGGAAAATGTAGGGTTGTGAGTGAAACCCTAAATTTTTGGAAATATTGCTATACCCTGATTTCGAGAATGAATTATTGTTATGTACTGGGATTTTGAGCAGGTTTACAATGGAAACTGTGTTCAATAACGCGATTTAAGCGGTTTTGGCATAGTGGGAAAATGAGAATTTAAGCCGTTATAATGCCGAAATTTTCGGACTTATAACCAGGGCTAAGGGTTTAATGATAACAATGTATAGGAGAAATGTTTAAATGTTCTAGTGTTGACCTATAAACATTTCACTGAACATTGAATTGTTTCATTATAGGGCAACGACTGAAAAAACTAAGGAAAGGAAACAGTAGCAGATTTCCGGTAAGTTCTGGCATTTAAATGTCTGAACATGAACAACTGGAACACTGTGTTATTCTTGAATGTCAATTTATGAATAGCCTAAATTCTTTGGCTAGAAATGTTATATGTTGTTGTGAACTCGTTAAAACGCCTAAATTGGCAAGTATGCGAGTGTGCAGTGATGTGTTACGTGTATATGATTGTGTTTTATGGATTCGACCCTAGAATGCTTAAATCATGTTTTAGGGTTGAATGTATGCATGAGAAATGGCTTTGGTGTCAAGATGTGTTTTAAAACCTATTTTAGCCGAAGCCAAGCGCTAAGCGCTAGCCAAAGAACGCCCCGGTGCTGAGCTCTCGGCCAAAATTTGGTGTTTAAAATTTAGTAGGAGCGCCAGGCGCTAGTGCAAAAATTGGCTAATGCGCCAGGCGCTAGGTATGAGCTCCAGGCGCTAGTGTAAAAATTAGTGGAAGCGCCAGGCTCTAGGGTATGAGCGCCAAGCGCTAGGGTAAATACCCAGCAGGAGTGCCAGGCTCTAGGGTATAAGTGCCAGGCACTAGTGTAAAAATCAGCATGAGCGCCAGGCGCTAAGGTATGAGCGCCAGGCGCTAGTGTAAAGTTGTCTGAAGTGCCAGGCGCTAGGGTATGAGCGCCAGGCGCTTGCACCGGATTTCAAAAGTGCCAAGCGCTGTAAAGAGAGCGCCGAAGCGCTGAAGTTTCTGTCCTAAGTTTACAGAAAAATAAAATGAAGGGCCAGGCGCTCGGGGATGAGTGCCATGCGCTCCAACTGTTCCAAAAATGTATAATTTAAGTTTTGTGCCTTATTTTCAGTTCCAATCACGCCCCAATGTTTAAGTGCGTGGATGATGATTTTTAAACAGTATTTTTGGACTGATTAGGCATAACATTGAGTACATTATTTATGAATATGTATACTGAAACAGTTAAGATATCATAGTAAGTAACATCGCACAGTAAACAACAGGGTAATGAAAAAGACTTAATGTTTGGCGTACCGGCCTCTCGCGAGGGGAGGTTAGTTTATGTCGAAGCAAAAGACATACCATAGTTGAGGGAGAGTCCGGCTCGCTCCCAGGCCCCTCTTACAGTGCGCACACGGTACGACCAAAACGGGCCCATAGACATAGTAAATGAACAATGCAAATGTAAATTGAGCATAATGAAATCATGCATTGTGTAGAGTTGCATTGTAGTGCTTTATTATTTTAAATGTTATGTATGAACTTACTGGGTATGTAGCTCACTAGTTTGTTCCTGTTTAGGTAATCGAGGTAAACAACCTGTAACCTGAACCACAGTGTATGGATTAGACTGCAGGAATGAAGTGCCAGTATCATGATAAAGGTTATGGACCTGCCAGGCTAATTCCGCAAGGAATAAAGAAAAGGACAAAGAAAAGTATAATCGTATGATAATGTACACAGTTATGTTTAACTTTAACTATTTTTAATATAGTATGACAGTATTATATACAAGTAATATAAAATAGTTTTCCAACTATGATAACTTAGTTTTGGAAAATTGTAATACTACGTATATCGATGGTTTAAAAAAAAAAAATTTTCCACACTCAATTATGTTATGTTTTGAAAAAGAAGAATTAAAGTAACAGAGTTTTCAGGTGACGTCCCTCGCACGAGGCGGGGGGTATTACAGTACCGTAATACGCGCATGACTGGGAGCGGTACTTTAGTGCTGACCTTCGCAGCCCTAACTGAAACTGAACATGAAAACCTCCCCGTGGGTCGAGAGGCTGGTATGCCAATAACTGGTTTAATTACTATCTTTTCTGAAGTTCCAATTGGGTAGCATATTGATTGCCCCACAGTAAGAACCTATTACATGTTTTACTTGGGGTATGAGTTTTATCAACCTCACTATAGTGCCTTCGTACATACTTTACATGTCATACATATCATATAAACATATTACGTAATTTCATATTGCAGACATTCAAAATGTCTAAACTTACAAAATATAACACATAAACATAAATATATCAAGTCAATTTAAATTTGACTTAGACGTAATATATAGTTTATAACATGACTTTCGTGACATCCATATCATAGCATTTTGATACCAAAACTACACATAGAACACATAAATATAACCAGTCCATTTATATTGCAGACATGAAAATATTTAAACTTACATGCTGCATATAGAACACATAACACATAAACATAGACCTAACATGTCAGTTTATGTTACAGACAAATAAATGCTTGAACTTACCGTTATTTTGCTAGTATCTCCTTTCTTGCTTTCTGGATCAGCAAACGTTCCTTCGTTGCGTCTGGATCGAGTTCCTATAACCGAAAGAATCATGGTTATTCTTTCCATACTTATCTCATACGTAAAACCTAATAAAATGTAAAAATTCTACGTTTCATTTCCCGATATAAACTTAGGGGTGTAATATCCCATTTATAACATTTTTGCTAAACTTTGGTAAAATTACCGTTTTGTCCCTAACGTGATTTTTTTTTCATCGTAACCTTACTTTTCCTTGATTTACAACTTAGTTCTGGCCCTTAGAATCTTAATTAAGTCATTTTAAATCCATTAAGGCTTTTTTCTATCATTCCTGGAATTTTCAGTCAAAATGTCCGTTTTGCCCCTGACGGGTCTTTAGGTTGTATCATTTTCATTTTAATGTTTAGATTAGATTTTCTAAGCCCAACAATCATAAAATAATTTTTCTTAGGTTTACTAAGCTTTTACAGCATTAATTGCTGAAATTCTCGGTTTACTCATCATTAGAACATCTGTTATCCTTTTCTGAGCCTAACTCATTCATTAATCCTTAAAATCGTTCGAAGGGGTTCGGGTTTTCATCCCGATCACATTTTTACCCCTCATTTCCTAAAATACCCTTTTTGTACTGTTTTAGAAATTTTGGTAGCATTTCCGCTTAATTTTAGGTTCCCGGCGTTTAGGAAATGCCTTGAAACCATCTAACCTGTTTTTATTTTATCACGTATTATACCAGAGGCCTATATTTTTACGTAAAACTCAACTTTTACGTAAAAATATTCACATTTCTACACATTTTCTTTTTCATCATTTTCATCCTTTTTTCTTACAATTTCACATGCCAAATTACATAATTAATACATAATCATTCCAAAATAAAAATAAAAATTAAGGAACGAAGGGACAGAAATCACTACCGAAATCATCCTATCGGCGATCGAATGCACCGTTCGGTCTCATGTGCACAAACTTTGATTTACTATTCTTCACATTTGAAATTTCATCTTGAAATTCTGATGTCGCGGATGTGTCCGGAACGTCGAAAATAGGCCAACGGGACATTCTTTAAATTTTGGGGTCCGGTCGCCGTTGACCTGCTGTTGACCGAAGTTGACCGGCAGCGGCGTGGAGAAAGGAGGCCACCATCTCGTAGATCTCGACGTGAGGAACCCATTGGTGGTGTCAATTTCACCAATCGAAACTCCTATGACCGGAAACTAACCCCTGAAAGTGCGACGACGACGGCGTGCTTGAATCGCTGTTTTTCCGACTTTTTTTTTCTTGAAATTAGCTTGGGGCTTTTGTTCCTCATGAAATTCTGAGCATTTTGATACCCACCTTGCAACTCAACTCTGCCGGAATAGCGAGATTCCACGGCGGCGATTGCGACGGCGACAGTGAACCTTGGGCGGTGCGATACAGCAACTGTTGACATGAAAGGAGGCCTGGGTTTTGTTCTACTCTTCACCACGAATCCATTGGGACCGAAATCGTGGCATTGGGACGTTGGACGGCAGAGAAAACGATGTTTGAAAATTCTAACCACCGTGACCTTCAGGCGGCGCGTGCGGGTTACTTCGACGTCCAATCCATCGACTCGACCCACCGTTAGACTCAGCTCGACGAGAGCTTCCCAACGGTGCCGGCGGTGTAAAAAATGGACACCGTTTCTGGTGGTTGGTTACTGTTCATTTATGGGGGTGTGGGGGAAAAGAGAGGAGAAGAAAGTTTATGGATCTTTTCTTCAAATTTCTGATTTTTCGCCCTTTATACACGTTTTCACCCAAAATTTCAACATAGGCTATCCTGACTAATTTGGACGTCTTGAATCCAAATATATCATTTTGATTTTCATCTGAGGTCATTTCGACTAGTTTCTGATACTGTAAATTCCCGGTCAAAATTTACCCTTGTTCTCAATTATCAAATTTGAGCATGCTGATAGGCTATCCTGACTGATTTGGGCGTGCTGAACCCAAATTTATTAGTTTTAACTTCATTCAAGGTCATCTAAACTAATTTTTTGATACTGCTTGTTTCTCGGTCAAAATTTATATTTTGTGCTCAATTGACTAAATTGAGCATACTGAATCTAAATATATCAGTTTTATATCAAGAAAAGACCATCTTGACCAATTTTTTGATACTGTATGTTACACACACACATACACACATAAAATCACTACAATTTACATTTTAAACATGAAATTCATTGTGTACATTTCATGTACCGATTTTCCGAGAATGATGAAATTTCCCAGTTATCACAGATATCAAGCGAAATAATATTTGTTAATGCTATATTGGTTAGATTTAATTACAGTCTAAGCTTTATTTGTCAAAAATTTGACTGAAAAGTCAAATCAGTTAAATTTTGCGATTAGCTCCCTAAAGTGCCGTGAGGCCTCCGAAATCATTGAAACTATCTAAATCGTTTTATAAATCCTAGATAATTCATTTTATCTATCTAGAATTTACGGTCAATATATCTCTTGTTTTGGTATTTTTTTTGTATCCAAAATATACTATTTAAAATATTTCAATCCAAAATTCATTATCATAATTGTATTCTCATTTTAAAATTATTCTAAAGCATTCATAAATTCTATTTAAATATTAAAAATATAATTAACACTTTTTTTTTTCACATAAAAATATTATTTATTAATATTTTATGTTAGTCCAAAAACCGTAAAAGTCTCGTCTGTCATAATAACCAAACAAAGTTTTATTTTTATGTTTTTCAGAGTATACACTCATAAAACATAATCAAATACAGTTTCAAAAATGGTCTCAACATAGTTTTCAAAACATTCTCATTTTTAGTTTTTTTAAAAAACGGAAAACATTTCGAAAATAATACCAAAGGCCATCTTAATTTTTTTTAATGGCCAAATAGACTGTTTCACACTATTTAAATGGCATTTCAAATATTCTGATCACAAATGCATCTTTGAAGCCAACCTTAATAGAATGACACAAATATTCCTAAATGGTTGAAACAAAAAGGGGCTTAGTTATTTTATCAAACACGGAATTCCCACTATGATTGCATGTGAATTTTAACGATAATTGTAGGAATTGAGTCTATCATGAAATAAAAAATTTTCGAATCCCACCCAAAATGTTCAAAAAAATAAAAATAGAAAAGCATCCAAAGCTAATTGACGCCTTGCCCACTATGGCCAATAGGCATCCTCACGTTGACGACCTTATTAGACAAATCATATGCCACCAAAAAAGAAAAATATACAGATGAATGTCGAACAGCCTTCCAATTCCTTTTTTTTTTTTTTTTTTGATATCCACACAAGATTTTCGAAAGAGTGAAACAAATATTTATATTTTTTAAAAGGTGGTGAAGTTTTAATTGGCATTTGGGTCTTTTTGCAATCGTGCTTTTCAGGAAAAACAAAGAAACAAGCGAAAACAAAAATAAAAATAACAAGGCAGCAAAACAAAACATATAAATAAAACTTAAATAATGAAAACAAAAACCGGGCTAACATGTATATAGCATGTCCCAACTAGAATACTTGAAAACAGCATGATTGGGTCATTAAAATCTACTTCTAGTTGAACTGTTCGTAAATATATATGGTTAAATATTATAGTCTAACTCAGAAGATACAATAAAAAGTGAGTCATCAAAAGATGATGGCAACTAAAGAAGTAAATAAAATTACTTACGCTTCTTGAACTTATACAAACGAAATTGTCTTAAACTCCATCTCGAAATACTATATAACGTTTGCATTCCTTCCTCACAAGCCACATCTTAGTACAAGTTGCTGAACATTCCAAAACTTCTTGGCAGCTAATTAAAGAAACCACAAATAATTATAGATTTCCAAATGTTGTTTATGTCTTCCTTTTATCTTCAATGCATCTTTACCTTTCGCTTGTAGTCAGTTAACTGACCGCGCTACGGCATAGTTTATGAATGCCAGAAATAACAACGAGCTTCCCACCATTATTAAAGCCAATTTCCCACCTTATGGAAGAGCCTATTTCAATAGAAAGCCAACAGGAAGGTTTAACAATGGAAAGCTTGATACTGATTTCATTGGTAATTTACTTCCACATCCATATTGTTGATCTGTCCTTTACCCCCCCACCACCCCCCACCCCCTCCTCCTTTTTTTCTACATCATGGTAAGTAATTTTCTTTAGTGGAGTCAAATTTTGTCAATCCATTTGATCAGAGCCGAACGCTTTGGTTTTACATCACCCCAACCTGCTTATCTTAGCGAGCAATCTGGAGGAAGAAACCTCTTGATTGGAGCAAACTTTGCTTCAGCTACTTCTCGTGGGTCCATTTTCCGACGTGCCCATCCAAAGCTATACAAATTTCGTTGAGGTTTCTCTCTAAGAGGCTAAACAGATAATTTAGGAAATGACACACCTTAATTAGATTTTTTTTTTTTGGTGAGATGTTCAGGAAATTACAACTAATGTTCTATTAACTTGTATGATAGGATTTGTATCAATTGGGAGCAAGAAGGATTGGTGTAAAACCTCTGCCACCAATTGGTTGTTTACCGGCAACCATAACATTATTTCATTTAGGCAACGATATGTGCGTGGAGATGCTAAACAGTGATGCCATTGCATTCAATCGTATATTGAATTCCACATCACAACAATTGAAGATTAGAATTCCTGGTCTAAAGTTGGTCCTTTTCGATGTGTATCAATCACTATACGAACTCATCATAAGGCCTGGTGAATTTGGTGAGCCATTTAAGGGTTCTTTTCGATCTCGAGTGTGGTTTACATCAATTTATCTACGTGTCTTACATTGTCTATTTTGCAGGTTTTAGCGAGACAAGACATGGCTGTTACGGCACAGGTTTATTTGAAACCTCGGTATTATGCAACGACTTGTCATTTGACACCTGCTCTTATGCAACTGAATTTGTGTTTTAGGATGCATTTCATCCATCAGAAGCCGCCAACGAACACATAGCTAAAAATTTGATTGTAGCTTGATATCCTCTCGGTTATTAAAAACATCTATCTCAAATTTTTAGGTACACGAGAGTTGAAACTGGAATACAAGGATATTGCTCCTGAAATTTAAAAGTTTTTTCTCCGAACTTTTATTATATTATTTTTTTTTTTGGAAGAAAAATAAGTAATTGTGAAATTAAAACGAGAATTAAAAAAAAAATCCATAAAAGAAAAAGAGAGACATTTTTAGTAAACGAGAGTGTATCCAGCTGCGTTCAAATTATTAGCTATGTGTTCGTTGGCGGCATCTGAGGGATGAAATGCATCCCAAAACACGAATTCAGTTGCGTTGGAGCAGGTGCCAATCGACAAGTTGTATAATGTTGAGGTTTCAAACAAATCAGTGCCGCAACAGCCATGTCTTGTCTCGCTAAAACTAGTAAACAAACAATGTAAGACAAGTATATAAATTGATGTAAACCACACACGAGATCGAAAAGAACCCTTAAATGACTACCAAATTCACCATGCCTTGTTATGAGCTCGTGCTAATATTACTATGCAACACGGAGTGGTCGGCGTTGCAGTGCCGCCAATAAAAAAAAAATGGTTTTTTTTTTTTTTTTTTATATTAAGGGGATTATTTTGTACATATATGTTTGAGATAAGTTTTATAGGATTAGAAAATACAATTTTTTAAAAATAATATTCCAAAAACTAAACTTATGATTGTGACAAAAAATATTACGATTTTTAATCCAATCTTGATTAAACCAATTATCACATGAGTTTCATCAAGTTATGAGTTGATTTGAATATGTGGTTAAATATTACAGTATGTTATTAATCATGTATTTATTATGTCATAATATGTTATGATTATGCTTATGCCACACTTTTATAGCATGCCATTATTACACTATTGCCATGGATTCACAAGTTAACATGTTTACACAAATGTCATACCTTACCAGTATGTCATGGATTAAGTATATAAATTTTCATGTCATGTTAGCCTATATGCATCATAACTTAAAAACCTTAACTAGTCTTGTAATAAGACCTTAAGTAGGAGTATGATGATTGTATGCTCGAATATAATTAAGTAAAGACTAAGACTAATTTAAAATAAGGATTGTGCCGTACAAACCTTTAGTTTAAGGAAGGATTATGTTAAAGTTTTAATCTCGACTTAGTTAGCACTTGCAAACCCTAACATCACGTAAATTGCACACACCTAGTATGTACACATAGGAGCCCATAAATAAGTAAGTACATGACAAGTTATAATAGGATTCATAAATGAGTATAATTAGGTCATCTTATGTATATGGCATTTCATACTATATGTTTTCATACAAAATTATGTTTGTAATTACTGAGCAAAAGCTTATAAGATATAATCTACAATTAGTAAAAAGCTTGCAGTGCAGTTGATATAGGCATTGCAAACGAAGGGCATTAGTGAAGGCAGTATGAGATTTTACTACACATATATCTTTCACAAGTATATTTTGTGATATTATATATATTAGGACTTAATATAATTTTGTAAGATAATAAATATGTCATAAACAAATGAAGTATTTTATGCAAAAAACATATGAGTATCATGGATCTAGGTAAGTTATAAATTATGTATTGCACAAAGTATTATGAATAAATATATATATAGGTAAGTTATAAATTATGTATTGCACAAAGTATTATGGATAAATATATATATATAATTAGTGTAACGACCCTACTTTCACGTTATTTAATTTACTTACTTAGTTCAATTATTTAAAATTTGCGGAATATTTTAACAAACACACATACATATCTATATATATGAACTTATGTACCATCATCTTTTAAACAAAATGTTGTCATTGATAACTAATTACTTACTAATAAACACATTAAACATGTTTGCGTGCTTACACATCACTACTTACTTATAATTTAATATCCAAAATTATTAATAGAAATTTTGCATAATGGTATCCCATCCTTTCTTCACATTTGCTCTACTGCTTGCCCATTTAACATTTATTGTTAGAAATGTCTTTAGAGGAAAGACATTTTTATTTATTTCATTTATATTTGAACTGATTAATAATATATTAGAGGTTATCTATTACATTACTATATATCCTCATCTTATTTATATGTTAAAATAATTGTAAGCAAATATGACTCATTGATTACTTGATATAAAACTGTTAAAATGTTGTATATAATGGTTTTTTGAATGCAAGAAAACAATGTTCCGGTCTAAATCTATAATTTATAGTCTATAGGGTTACAGTGAGCATCTAATTCGTGTTAAGACTATTATATTGTCTAAAGTCAATTAGAGAGATGCTTTTTCTTGATTGTCTAGAACGAGTTGACTCCCAAGTAAAGACATAAATATGTTGCTTAGTGATAGTGACGTACTAGACTTGGATTAAAGTGTAATTAATCTATATAGTCTGCTTGAGTAAATTAATTCATGTTCGACTTTCATTATTCAATAACGTTAATCTTGAATAAATAAATTGCTTCATGTGCATAACTTGTATACTTTGATATTCCAAATGATAAGGCATTCTTAAAATAATAAGCTAATACATAAGTTCGTTAGGTATATAACTTATACACAACGAAGGATTTGCTTATAGATATGAAATCATAGTTCTAATAAGAAGCAAATGTTATTCTCTTAATAACATTACACAAAATATAAAACTAGACAATGCCTTAGGTCGTTTGCTTAGTAAATGATTTATTATTCATATACGGCGAATAATCATTTTCCTATTAGATGTATAATAGATTTTTAAGATCGTATGATCAAAAGGTTGAACGGACTTTAACCTTAGGTTAATCATGGATATCATATAAGAGTGTTGCATATATGACAAGGTCATTGGATTGTAGCTATTCACCAACTTACGTAATACGTTATATAGTTGGGAGTATAGTTTCAAGTTTATAATGATATAATTCTGAAATTAATAATTATGTAATTGATTTATTTGATATACATTAATTGATTACACAAAATATTGGAGCCCTATGTTTAATCGGTCTCTTTGTTAACTCCACATAATTCCTTAATGGATAGTAATTGATTAGAATATTATTTATAACTTTAATTCTTCGACCAATCACCTTATACTAGGTTTGTGCGTTTTTTCTAGCTAAGGGTAGAATGGGAATTTTGTTTTATTTAATTAATGGGATAAATATTTAATTTGTATAAATATTTATTTAGAAGTTAAGATTTGAAATTTAAATTAATTATATTTGTCTTTTGAGATAAGTATGAGATTGATTTGAATTTTAAAAGATATAGATAAATTATTTATTTATTTGAATAATTAATTTAAATATCTAGATAATCTTATTTAAATAAATATTTTAAATTAAATATGGGTATTATCTTATTTGAATTTGAATTAAAACAAAATCTTGTCTTTTTATGCTTAAAGTGGGCGCAAATTTGAGGATAAGAAAAAGGAAAAATTTTTAATTTTATTTGATTTATTTAAATGATTATTACATAATTGTTTAATTCAAGTATAGTTTTCATGATTTTATTTTGAATTTAAACAAGATTTATGGAATATTATCCATACAAATAAAAACACACAAGATTTATAAAGATTGAAATTTGAATCAAAATTTTAGCTCTCCATGCCTTTTGTGGGCGTCTTTTTTAGGCCTCTTTCAAGGAAAAGACACCAATATGTAGGGGAAGGAGAGAGAAAAATCTTTTCAAGTGTCTTATTTAAATTTGAAAACTACTAAGTACATTCACTATAAATAAAAAAACTAAGACTCCTATTTTTTTTGAAACTATCGATTCTTAAGTGAGCGAATTTATTACTATAACTCTCACTGATAATAATAAATTCTAGAATTCTGAGTGGTTAGAAGGAGAAAAGCCATGCAAATACTGATTAAGAAATCGAGTACCCACATATCCCACAGTCTAGGAATTGGAGAACAATAAAGAAGGTTAGTTAGTAGGTATAAACTTTAGACTCTTAAGTAAGTGAATTTATTATTATAACTCTCACTCATAATAATAAATTTCTAGAGTTCTGAATGGTTAGAAAGAGAAAAGCCATGCAACTACTGATTGAGAAACCGAGTGTCCACACACCCCACTGTTTGAGAATTGGAGAATAGTAAAGAAAATTAGTTGGTTGAAGCTTTTTTAATCATATCCATCGATGTTCTTGGTGTACACCTGAAACGGTATAAGAATTTTATATAAATTATTCATAAAGGAAATGAAGATTGAAGACTTTAACTTTTTTTTTTTTTTTTGCAAAATTTTGATTAAAGATTAAATATTAATAACAAGATAATTAGGGAATTGTGTGGTACTCTTAGTAGAGCTAAGATTCCAAATTAGAATTCTGGAGGTGCTACAAAGGAGGCACACATGAATAGGAAGGGCTAAAGGGCATGTTATTGCAAGCCTAATGGCGCAAGGCCCGAGGATGCTAAGCTTCCTCTTCTCCCTGCACCTAGCTCAAAGGGCTAGGCCCTTGTATGGCTCGACTTTCTAAAAATTGTTATTTTTTGAATTTTAATTTAATTAAGGTTTTAAATCATGTATAAAGATATGTAATTTTAATTAAATTTAAAATTACATATAATTATACATAAAATTTAAAATTGCTTAGAATTTGAATTTTAGGAATTTATGGGACAAAAAATAAATTGTGGAGATATATGAAGATGGATATGGAAATATGGAACAAAATTCAAGACCCAAAAAATGTTTTGAATGTAATTTTGTAATCTTTAATTTTTTTTTCTAGGATGGAACCATGACTAGGTTATTTATTTTTTGGTCATTTATTTATTCTATATTTTGTCATGAATAAATAAATATATTTGATAGATATTATGATGCATATTTGATAACATTTCATATAGAATAGAAAAATACTACTCATATTATATTAATCATACATGTGTCATAAAAAACTTGTATCATTTTTTAAAATATTAAATGAAAAAGTGTTTCAAATAAAACTCATAGCCTCTATTGTTGATCTGTATACAAAAGCATAGTAATGCCTCGCATCAGTTCTGCCTTAACCATACCTCTCAGTAGGTGTTTACTATTGTCGACTTATTGGGTTGGATACTTTACGTGGAAAATATATTTGGGCATGTTCTATTGGGAACCATCCTTTGATGGCTTAAATAGCACTTGGATCGAACTTTGTAAACAATGATTACACGCACATGAATGATTTAATTATTGACCTTTCTTAGAAGCTCTGTTAGTTAAATTGGTGGCCAAATAAGTGGTTATTAATATATGTCCTAACCTTAGAGGATTTAAGGCAACATATATTAATTAGACAGAGTCTATATTTTTGGCCATTTGTTTCATGATCACCCTTCTGTGGCTTAGAGCAATAGATGCTAAAAATTACTATTGCAATTTATATGTTTTTTTCTAAGTTTTTCATATAAGAACATACTTGTATGCTTTATTTACTAAAAATCTTTTATATTTACTTGGATTTTTTTGTGATGTTCTTTTATATTTTATTTCAATTCAAGATATCATCAATATCTCTAATTTCAATACTTATTAAAAATAAATTAAAGAGCAATAATTATAAAGATTGAAATAAAAACCTACTAATAGTTCTCAGTTACTAGAAACACAAGTTCATACTAGATGAACCTTGCCCACCTTGGCCATGCCCCAATGCACTACTTAAAAAGGTCCATGTTATGTATACTCGTTAGAAAGAATTCAACAAAATAGCTTGATGCTACATTTTTACTAGCATGATGAGCGCTTTACAAAAGTAACATAAAAATTTATCAAGTTGCTAGGGAGATCATGGATAACTTGAAGGATATATTCACAAGCCAACAAAAATTGGTTCAACAATCCACTATTACAAGTATCATGAACTCTAGGCAAATTGGTTCAACAATCATATACTTATGCTTATGACAGTCTTTCTAAGGCTGCCAATAATGGTGTTAAAATGGACAACAACGTCTAGATTAAGATGGTGTTCAAAACCCTATTAAAAGATTTTATGGGATTTAAAACTGCATATAATCTTACGATAAGGGAGTTAGGACTTACCAAGCTCATAAAGCAATTATAAAATGATGAGCTGATAATCAATGATGGGGTCCTAGTTTATGCTAAGAGAGAGGCTAACTTGGCTATATCTTCTGATCCCTTGAGGAACAAGAAGAAGAAGCCAAAGAAGAAAAGGTGAAGGGTTTCAAGTTCTTTTGTTCCTCCTATCTCAGATGGGAAGAAAGACAAGAAAAATAAGAAGTCCAAGGACCCTAAAAAGTCCAAGCACTTCCACTGTGACAAAGTTGGACATTTTAAGAAGTCTTGCAAAGAATTCATAACCGCCAAAGACAAAGAAGGTAAGGATCTTTTTTACTTAGAAGCCTGTTTGGTGAAAGAATCAAAAGATACTGTGGTCATTGTATCGAGAGCTACTTGGGCCAAGTGACAGGGTACTATTAGCTGACTATGTTCACTGATATTGAGGCATTTATAAAGAAATGAGATGCTTGATAATGCCACACATTAACAATCCATCAGCCAGTCGAGCAAATGTCGAGTATTGAATCACCTTATCCACTTATGAAGTATTCAATGGATATTGTTTGTCCGCTTCCAATTGCTTCGAGGCAATGCAAGTACTTGCTTGTTTTGACAGAATATTTCATTAAGTGGGTCGAGGCTGAAGCTTATGCCAACATTAAACATACAAATGTCGAGGCTTTTGTTTGGAAGAATATCGTGTGTAGACTCAGCGTTCCTCAGGAGGTCGTGAACGATAATGGCTCGGAGTTCATCTCTAGACAGTTCAAAGATTTTTGTGCTCATTGGAATATCTAGTTAAGTTTTTCTACTTCTTGATATCTATAGGGAAATAATCAGACTAAAGTGACAAACAAGACAATCATGCAAAACGTAAAGGAAAAGCTCAAATTTCACGAAGGTAGATGGGCTGATGAGCTCCAAGGTGTTCTTTAGGCTTACCAGACTACCCCTTGATATACTACTAGTGAGTTTCTATTTTCACTTTTTTTTTTTTTGGGTTGCGAAGCAGTCATTTAGGCAGAAATTGGCACTCCCAGCCTTCTACGAGACTATGCCTTTGAAAGTGAAGAAGTAAGTCAAGATATGCTTCTAGATGAGTTAGATGCACTCGACGAGTGAAGATTTGGAGCACTCTCCTAAATGGCAATGTACTAGTAATTAGCCACTCAATACTACAACAACAAAATTCATGCAAGAACCTCCCATGAATGAGACCTCATCCTTTGATGACTAATTCTGAACACCACAGAGTCAAACACTGGCAAGCTTGGGCCAAACTAGGAAGGTCCTTATCGAGTTTGGAAGATCATTTTTGTGAAAGTTTATTGAGTTAAAATGCTCAACGAAATCGGAGTCATTTACTTGGAATGTGCACCACCTTAGGAAGTACTTGCAATTTAAATGTACTTTTTACTTTCTGTTGTATCTTATAATTCATTAATTCATGAACTACGTCTTTTCCATGGGTCGATCCTTTACACATGATGCTTACTTTCACGAGCTACATAAGTCGACGCTAAAACGTTGTAACAATCGAACTACATTCAGGCTTAATCCCTAAACATGAGTATATAGGTAACTTGTGATGCCATAAATGACTCCAACCCCATCAAAATTTAAAAAAAAAAAAAAACTGTTTGCTTAAATAGTAATAAGAATGCAATCATTGTTTTCACTCGATAATTGAAGATTGCAAATTTTTTGCCTTTACACATTCACTTTTCAGTGTTGGCTTTAACAATGAATCTGTCAACTTATTAACACTATATTTGGTTACTAAAGGAGTAAGTTTGCAAACGTTGCTTTGTAGACTGAAATGTAGGAAAAACGCAACCATTTGTCATACATTTAAAAGTCATCCCAAGTTAGAATTCATGGATCATCGACCCTTTCATAAATACTCCTTAGCTCTATTAACAACAATGGTAAACAAGCACCGTTCATTTCTACATTCGTAACAACTAATGTAAATGAAAATGATCGATGCTTCTTTGCATTTATTTTGTTCAAAAACCAATCATTGACTATGTAGCTAAGCTATATTTTGTGAACCATGCTTCACAAATTGACTAGTCACCATCATTCAATAACGACAATTATTCCTAACTAGGCTTTGGATTTGACATGAACAATGGCTCCAATAAGGTAAATATTCATGGAACACATTATTTAGAAAATATATCAAAAAACATTGCCCATGCGGGTGGTATTTGAGTTAATTACAAATAGGGTCTTACGATAGTTGTTCAAATGATTCTGGCATGCAAGCCAGAATGAAATGTGCAAAATAAAGATTATAAACAGGTCTATTATGGCTTGACTTAGGGGGCTCCCTCACTAGCCTTAGTAGCTGGTTGACCGTTTGCAGGTTAACTTTCTAAAGTTCAGTCGTCGACATTAGACCTTGGTATTCGCTATGGATCTTCTTCCATGAGTTCTTCATAAGTTCTAATCTCCCTGTCTACATCCCACTGGGTGTGCAACCTAGCTTAATATTCCTTAAATAGCTCGTATTAGGCCCTTGATGTTGACTCATCATTCTGATTGATGACTCGAGCAATAAGCTCTTAATTTTGCTATCTTTCTGTGCTATTAACTTCTTAAGATCAGTGTTTGTTTTTTAGGGGCAGTATTGGATGATTTAAGATATGCTTTAGCATTATCCTTAAGCTCGTCCTTTGTCTTCTCAAACTCACTCTTTGTCTTCTCAAGCCTTTCATTGAGAAGAATAACGTTATCACCTTATTGAGCGAATTAATGAGATATATGTTAATTTGCTTCTAAGACTTCAGCCTCTCGAAAATGTTTTGCCTTTGGTCATCCAAATTACAAAAAATAAAGGCTCCTCTAACCACACTCTACAAAGTTACATGAGCTCAGAATAAGGTTGAATTGAGGATGAGATCTTAATTAGAGTAGTTCAACTTATACCTTGGACTCCTCCCAAGCCTTGTGACGCCCCGTGCTCTTAGCGGCCCGAACCGTCACTAAAAACTGCTATTATTTGTACTTTTAACTTTTGCTTTAAAGTCGATACTTGAACTTACTTAATTTGATACCATAAATTTAGTGGATTTTTTTTTATACGCGTATGTATTTACTATTCACGTACGTATACTTTTAAAATATGGAATTTAAAAACATAAGGATTTCAATTATACATACACACTTATATACTTGTTTAACTGATTACTATTCACTAGATACTATTTAAATATACTATTCATACATATATTATTTACTGTTCCAAATTACCGTTTAACCTTTACTATTCAAAATACTATTTAACTGTTACCATTCAAAATACTATTTACTCATACTGTACGGAAGAATACTCGCGGTGTATCCATAACCTCATCCTCACATCCGCCTCTGCCACCATCATTGCCCTTGATGTTTACGCTATAGGACACTTACCTACAGTATGAACACACTCCGTGAGCTTTACGCCCAGTAAGTACAACATGTTTACCGCAAAACATGTTAAACATACACATACTTAAAATCATGTAAGCACACTAGTCATCACAGATACTATATAACGTATCATATATCATAGCATCATTTATCACATCATAGAATACATCATCACGTATTGAATGCATAACATAGCATACCTTATACTGAATGCATCTTATGGAGACTAGAAGCATAAGGAACTAATGCATACAGTGATTAATGCATGATCCGGTTATGTTCATTTATGCTTCAACATCTTCTTTTTCTTTATCTTGTCTACTCTGGATCCCTGTGTCAGTACCGAGTACGCGTAGACTAATGGTAACGCTGAGGTCACTAAATAGGCCGGAGGACTATCAACGGATGTTCAACTCTCTGCCTTCTCTTACTTTAACTCTGAAAATCCTTTCAACAGAAAGAGCCGGTACGACACGCCTATTAAATTCCATATTGCTTATATGTTCTAGCCATGTACTTTTCTAAGCTATCTCAAGGCTTCACGGCAGGGACGTATGGCTTCTATCTTGTTCTTTCATCAATCTACTCGATTGTGAAATTATATGCTCTTATGTATGCTGTGCAGTATCGTGTGCATGATACATATTTAAAATACTAGAAAACCATCATTTTAAATTCATTTTATTCATGCTGTAGGCAGAGTTGTTCTTACCTGTCATCGGATAGTTTATACTCGTGCCTTCATCTCAATACAGGTACCTCCCTATAATCATAATACATTACATTAACATTCTCTTTTAGGTCACTGTGGTCATTCGTGACTAATAAAAACTCCATCGTTAGTGATACCGATCCTTATCGGTACTAATTACCCTTCTCTTTAGAGTTTGGTTTTCTAATCATGGTTAATTAATTTATTTACCCAATAAATTAATTAACATTGCTCTTAAGTCACTCCATCGTTGTATGGTATCGATGCCTATCGGTACCCAACTACTCTGCTTTGGGAATTTTGATATCTAATTTCTAATCGTGCTTGATTAATTTGTCTACTTGACAAATTAATCACTGTCTCTCACTATCCCGTTCAGACTCGGTCCTTGACTGGCTAACCGACCAGTCAACTGACCGAATACCTCATGTATTGACCATTTAGCCTATGGGGTTACCTTTATCGATTTAACCACTCCAAATTTTATGCTTAGCTCACACCCGTCCCTCGGGTGGTACTATTCTGACATAGGGGTCATTTTCTTACATTTTGAGATTTCTAATTGGCTGGTTCACTAATCCTCAAAACGTCCGTCCTTCTTTCCCGGACCTAGGTTATCGAGGGGGCTCGGGTTTCCATCCCGATCACATTTTCACCCCTCGTTTCCTAAAATACCCCTTTGTGTCGTTTTAGAAATTTTGGCAACATTTCTGCTTAATTTTTTTGGGTTTCCGGCGTTTAGGAAACTCCTCATAATCATCTAACATATTCTAACCTGTCACATACTAAACTAGAGGCCTAATTTTTACGTAAAAACTTAGCATTTTACATAAAAATATTCACATTTCCTCACATACTCTTTTTCGACATTTCATCTCCTTTTCTTACAATTCCTCAAGTCAGTAAACCATAATTAATACATAATTATTCCAATAATAAAATGAAGAATCAAGGGATCAAAACCACTACCAAAATCGTTCCTGTCGGCAGTCGAACGAACTGTTCAGTCTCGACCGCACAATCTTTGAATCGGCGTTCTTTACTTTTGAAACTCTGGTTTACAAATCTGATGCTGCAGATGTGTCCGGAAAGTCAAAAATATGCCAACAGGCCATTCTTCAATTTTTGGTCTCCGGTCGCCGTTGACCGGCGTTGACCACGCCGGCGATGGAAGTGGCGACCACCATCTTGAAGAGCTCGACGAGAGGAACCCATTGGTGGTGTCAATTTCATTAATCGAGACTCCTATCGCCAGAAATCAGGCTTCGAAGATCAGTGACGACGGCAGTGGTTGGATCTCCGTTTTTCGGCGTTGTTGCCCAAAATTGGTTTGGGGCTTTTGATCTACGTGTTGTTCTGAGCATTTTGGTACCCACCTTGCAACTCAACTCCGCCGGAATAGTCAGATTCCACTGTGGCGATGGTGACGACGACGAGCGAGTTTAGGCGGTGCGATCCGGCAGCTGTTGACGTGAAATGAAGCATGGGTTTTATTCTACTCTTCACCACAAATCCATTGGGGTCGGAATCATGGCATTTGGACGTCGGACGGCGAAGATACGGCGGTTTGAAAATTCCACCACCGACTATCTTCGAGCGGCGCGTGCGCCTTCCTCCGGCGTCGGTTCCGTCGACTCGGCACACCATTGGAATCAGCTCGTTGAGAGCTTTCCAATGGTACTGGCGGTGTCAAAAATAGAGGTCGGATTCGATCGGTGGTTACTGTTCATCTACGGATATTGTGGGGGAGAAAAAGAAGATAAGAAAAATTATGGGGCCCTTTTCACAATAATCCAAAATTTCACCCCTTTGATAATAATTTTTTGAAAAATTTTAAGCCTATACTGACTAATTTGGACGTGCTGAACCCAAATATATCAGTTTTATCTTCATCCGAGGTCGTCTCGACCAGTTTTCTGATACTGCATGGTTGTCGATCAAAAATTACTTTTTATGCTCAAATGGCTAATTTGAGCATTCTGATTCCAAATATATCAGTTTTATATCAAGAAAATGTCATCTTGACCAATTTTTTGATACTGTGGTTAGGCTTACATTATGTTGACACTATGCACGCATAACGAGACATTTTCGCGTGAAATTTCAAACACAGTCTCTCCTGACTAATTTGGATGTGCTGATTTTAAATTTATCAGTTTTACGTCCACCTGAGGTCTTCTGGACCAGTTTTCGGGATCTGTATAACCCCATCTCGAAAAACGTGTCAGGTGCCCCATTGACTAATTTGGGCGTCTTGAGTCTAAATATATCAATTTCGGGCCGAGAAAAGGTCTTCTTGACCCTCATCCCGATACTCATATCTCTCAAACAAAATCTATATTTTGTGCTCAATTGACCAGTTGAGCCTGCTGACTATTAATATATCAGTTTTATGCCAGATTAAAGCCGTCTTGACCACTAACCTGACACTGCATTTTTTACTATTCACTAGTTACTATTTTTTTTCTGACTGACTAGTCTGAGCGTTCTGATTCTGATTTTGTCAGTATCTGGGTGAGAAGAGATCATCTAGACCACTTTTCTCGATATTGTACATCTATTAGGGCAATTATCGCTGCTGTACTCAGATGATCAGTCTGAGCATACTGATGACTAGCTCATCAGTTTTGTATCATGAAATGGTCGTCTGGACCAGTTTCTTGATATTGCGTGTCTCAACGCATACTCACATAATAGGATAGACCGATTTCACTGTGGATTACCTCTTTCATTGTATGAATAGTAATTAAACGTTACTATACCCATTTAATTTATTCAACTTAAAAGCATACTGTGTTTATTAACTTAATTACATCATTACATAGTAATTAAGTTTCATAATTAGTCATTACAGCGGCTCTCGGCTCATTACACAGTCTTCTACATGAACTCTTACACGGGCGTGTGCAAGGCAGCATAGGCGTGTACATTTCGGACACGGGCGTGTACTATTGAGACTACTCAACACGGCCATGTCTTTGAAACACATTCATTTATCCGAGCAATACACGGCCTCTTACACGACCGTGTTACACTACACAGCCATGTACACTCACACGGCTACTAACAGATACACAGTCCGAATGGCACACGGTCACTCACACGGCCGTGTACCTGACTGTGTTACTTAAATTTGCACTAAACGGCATTAAATTATGTCCATTTTATTCCTTAATGAATTATTACAAGTAAGTAGGTGCCATGAAAATGACGGTCATTACAAGCCTAATCCTCAAAATGCTCCTTTACTGAGCCTTGTTTGATCGCTGATCGATTACCCTAGAGAACCAGCTTGTATAAGAGCTTGGCAATCTAGGCTCTATCATTAAAGATGCTTGCCCCTTCGAACAAGCTGACTAGGAGTTACTTGTTATCTAAAGCTGGTTCATGTGCCTGATCGACTTGACGAGCCTAAGTGTCTTTTGGCAAAAATGCCTTGTTGCTCTTCCCAAGGCCAGCATCCACATGTTTCCCCTTCGATTATTTTTTCTCCCTGAGCTATTTAGGTGCTGGTCGATGCTTTGGTGCTTAGGAATCGATTCAATCATTAGGAAGGGGGTTGTATTGGTCAATTGTGAAGCGACAGCTTTCGTTACTTCAGTAGCTACTTTGGCTGTAGCCTTTTTTGCATGCTTCTTGGCTAGAATGTCCTTTGCAAAAAATAGGTCAATCTTTATCATGTCCAAAACTCAATCTATGGCCAAGGCCTCGTCGTCAGATAGTGGATCGATGAATAGTAAGGAGCTAAATGGCCGACATAACACTACTCCGATCACAAATGTCCAATTAACTCAATTTGGTAATCTTATTACTATAACTATAAGGATATCAGTGACATCTTTCCAAAGGCTCAATTGTCAAAAGTGTTCTCTTGTGTAGTCGTCTAATTCTTGTTTTGGAACTACTTTCAATACTTCATTTTCGTTGAGAAGTTCAATCCTGAAGGAGGGGCCTTCTTGTGTTCCTTACCTATTCAAAAGAATAAAATTTGGTAAGCAACCAAACTTCAAAAAAAAAAAGTAAGTATATATATCAGTTGAGACTTTTTCCCCTTACTTACGAAGCCTACCCCAAAGGGGGTACAACGAATCCACCAACGGGTCGATAGACTTCATGTCGATTAACATGAAGAAATATAGGTCTTGTGAATACCAATGCATTCTTCATTTCCCCTATAATCTGTTTGTTCGATCGTGTACCATCAAGTATTGGTCGTTATCAAACCAGTTAAGCTTGGGGTAATAGAGACTAAGGGAGTCCTTTATTGTTAAATCAATGGCCACCTCTTCTACTACAACAGCAAGGTATAAGAAGACCCACATACTGTTCAGCATCAGCTGAGGGATCGCCAATTGATAATGTGACATACATTGGACAACAAGTGGGTGGTTGGGCAGTCACAGGCCACATTTAAAATAGATCTATCACATATAGATCCATCTTTCAAAGACTATATCTACTCACTCATCAAGGAAGGGTAGTCAAAGTTGAACTTTGTTTGAAAAGCCGAATCTACCCCCAATTTCCATCAGGTCATCCTCTGTCAAAATTGACCGAGGATTCTTGGTAGTAAAAAAAACACTCGTCACTCAACCGTCGAGGAGTTCTCGAGAGACAAGTGATGAAAGGAATGCTCAATATCCCTACTCCATCTACTTGTATGGACTAATCTTTGCCACTGGGACTAGTATTTGATCATAGCCCTTTTGGCTCATTTCCTACTCGTACATTTGTCTGGAGTACTCGAGTATCTCCCTTGTCTCCTGATTGTCCAACTCTTCATCATCGAACTCCTTGAGTTTGATATAGAGAGGTCTAGCCTCGTGGGACTCTTTTATTAGGGATTTGCGCTTATCCATTTATTCTAAACTCTAATGGATCAAACTTCACAACACTTATGGATTAAAAAGATTCCCTTTGGAGTTTAACAAGTTCGCTAAGAACTCAAACCCAAAAATGCACACACAGACTAGAACAAAGGGGTACCTAACCCAAACAAACCTAGAATCACCAAAACCCTAGGTGAAAGTACATACAATCCACACTAGACAACTCGAAAGTGCAAAACGGAAAAGATTTTTGGAGAAAAATCAAAAGAAAAGTAGAAAGAAGAATAGTTCTTGCCTGGAAACTCTGATGGAACTCGGAGGGCCTCTGCATTCTTTGTGCTTGGGGGTAAAGAATAAGAAGAAATGGTGGTTTCTTAGGGGTTATAGAATATAGAAATGATCCAATGGCTCAGGTTTGTCTAGTGTAATTTGATTGGTGGTCCAGGATTCATGACCTTTGAGACTCCTGCTAGAGACAATTAAAGTGCATCTAGTTGAAATTTCAAATCTTGAATTCCCATGTTCAAATTTCAAATTTCAAGATCCAACAGTAACTGACAATTTAAGTGAGCCAACGATAGTCTTCCATGTGTAAAGTTGATCCTTATTATCATTACAAACACTAATTGACAAGAAAGCATTAGTGCAACGATTGGTAACTAGGATAAAACTAAAATTCTATCAGGTACTCAAGTACAAGTACTTGATAGAGTAAGGGGTTATCTATTGGGGTCAAACGTCATTCGTTTTATGGGTTACACATGTGGCCTATTTACCATCGTACGTCGAGTGATCTAAGGTAAAGCTGACTAATCGTTGGATTATTTTTGTGAATACCAAATGTTGAACACCAGGTACCTACCAGCAACATCTGTTAGTCTGTATCTTCGGTGATTAAGTGCTCGAGTGTTCACTATCTCCAGGCATAGATATTGCCCGACCGTCATTCGACAATCGTCTAGACACTAAAAATAGCTTTAGCTGCATATAATTTACACACCACATGTTGATGTTCGGTATCTAGTGGCTTAACTTGGTAGTTCCAAGGGTACTATCCCTGGCAATTCAGCCTTAACTACTGTCGTGTTTACATAGATCCACAATCTTAGCAACTTGAGTAGTAGGCTTGTGACCTACTAAGTCCCGAGATTTGTGAGATCATCAGTCACTACTCTTCTTTTATAAATAGAGTAGAAAACCCTCAAACGAGGGTGGCATTTGAACATACAGCTACTTTATTGAAATTATTAGGGACTCTAGTCATTGTATATGTGACAAATTATAGTGAAGAACTCTCAGATGACGTATCACATTCCAGCAAATCTCTCTAATTCTAGTGTCTTTTTTTACTGATTTACTAATTCTTAATTACAGCATCCAAGGGCCAAATGCTTTTAATTTATCCAATCTGCTAGTTTTGTAAAGTTTGTTTGACCTAGATTTCTAGCATCTATAGCAACACTCATGGGAGTTTTTCCTTTCTTTTTTTTATCTCTTTTATTTTTGTAATTTGATGATACTTGAACTCTTGATTTGCTTAATTTTAGTTTTAATTTCAATTATGAATTAGTTTTTGTTCTAGGGTTCCAATGGATCCAATTTGTGGAATTTTAATTTATTTTTGTTCTTTTGCATTGATGTTAATTGTTAGTTATCGTTGATCCTATTGTGTGTTTAATGCTCTTAGTGGTTTGGCCAATCATTAGGAAATGTTGTTGGACTTGATTGAAATTGGAAAATGGATTTTGAGTTCTGATCAATAATAGGATTTCATACACAATAAGGAATAGGAATATATCCATAAAGCGTGTGTAGCCATTTTGAGTATTAAACTTAATGAATTTATGTTTATTAATTCCCTATAAGAATATAGGGATTTTAATTGGAATAAATAGACCCATTAGTTATCAGAAGAGGCTTTTAAGTAATTTTGCATACTTGACTAACAATTCCACCAGTTAACATCAATAAATTATAGGGTAATTTTGATTTAAATGAAATTAATTTGGTGAAATTAGATTCCAAAAGCATTATTTTCTTTATTTTAATTTTGTTAATTTTGTATAGTTTGTTTTCTCTTTTTTTTTATTTCACATTTTATTTCTTTTTTTTTTTATCGTTCATTCAAATAATTTTAGAATTAATTAATTTCGATAATTAACTCAAAATTAAATGCAATTCTCACGAGAACGATATCTTACTCACTTTATATTCCTTGTGCAACTTGTGCACTCGCGAGTACTTCATGCAACATAGACTAGTTTAGCAAGTGAAAGTTATGCGCAAGATAAGTACAAACTTCATTATAATGTGAAAGTATTATTATTTTCAAAACTATATAGTTGATGTACATGCCATGTTAAGTATAACATGATCTACATTTTCAAGTGTACTATGCTATGATGACATGTATTCTATGAATTAAATTAAGTATATGTCATGATTATGTAAATGTCACTGACTTTGAACATATCATGTTTTCAAGTAAGCCATGTTTTTAAGTATGTCATGTTTTCAAGTAAGATATATATTTAACTATGTGATCTTTTCAAGTCATGTTTTAAAAGCAAGCCGTATTTACGATGATTACATCTATGCCATATTTAATTATTATGTCATAGTTTATGAAATTGTCATGTTTTACAATAGTGGCATGTTTTACAAACATGTTACATTTTGAGATTCTGTCGTGATCTTTTTGTAGTGTAGTTATTTCTTCTTCACCCACTTATGAAATTAAAGCATGTCCCAGGACATGTCATGTTCATAACATCATGTCATTTTATCATAAATAATCATTATGATCGATAATATCATAACATAAGATCAAGTTATAAGCTCATTACATTATGTTTGAACAAGTTCCTTTGGTAGAAGTATAGCAAATTGTATATTCACCTAAGAAACAAGATTAAGACAAGATGAGTTAAGAGTGTTATATAAACTTTCTAATTAAGGAAAGATTATTTCTGTTAGGAATGGCCTAATAGTAAAAGATATTTTTTATGTATTTCATTTTTTTTGAACTGATCAATAATATATTAAAAATTATTCATTACATCATTGTTAAATGTCCTCGTCTTATTTACATGTTAAAGCAAATGTAAGTAAATATGACTCATTGACTACTTGATATTAAACTGTTAGAATGTTGCATTTAATGATCTTTTATATACAAGAAGACAACATTCTAAAGCAAGTAATCTAGATACATAGTCCATAATCTATGAGATTAGAATGAGCATCTAACTTATGTTAAGACTAATATATTGTCTAAAGCCAATTGGGGAAATTGTTTGTCTTGATCATCAAGAGCGAGCTAATTCTCAGTAGAAACATAGATATGTTGCCTGGTGGTGGTGATATATTGGATTTGGACTAAAGTGTAATTAATCTTTATAATTCACTTGATTACGCTTAAATTATGATAAAACAAAACAATCAGTTATAGTACAATAAGGATGGTTGATCTTACAAGAAGGTGATAAAACCAAACAAAGGAGATTAGTAGAAAGCATTAGAGAAATATGTAATAAGCAAACAAAAGAAAAGAAACAAATGCTTTTGTAATTTAAAGTGAAATTAGAAAATACAATAAAATAAGGCAATTTGATATAAAAAAGATTTAATAATTAAAAACGGTAAGACATCAAGAATTCCCTATATACTTCGTCCACTTATTTGGATTTTAATTTATAATTGACCCAATTGAAAGTTTCACATCACAAACAATCAATCGGAAAATAAGATTTGAAAAACTAGTGAGGTGCAACTTGAAGGCTTCATTGATCCCAAATTACCAGATCTGGTTTGAAACTTGATATATCTAACCATGGACTCAAGCAGGCACTAGTGCCTGGTTTGAGAATCTGTACAGTACTTTATTGAGTTTGTTTTCTTATCTGCCAAGTCTAACCAATCACTATTTATCAAGTATATCCCCGCATATGCCATTTTTGTTTTGGTATACATGGATGATATAATCATCACTGGAACTAACAATAGTGAAGTTCGGATACTCGTTGTCAAACTTAATGAGAGGTTGCTCTTAAAGATCATTGTGAACTACACTACTTTCTTGTTATTCACGTGAAACATATGTCTCAAAGCATTCATTTGTCGCAGAAAAAATATGCTACAGACTTGTTGTGCAAGGCAAAAATGCAGTTTGCTAGGCGTGTAGCTGCCCTAGTGACCACACGAGAAAGATTAACAAGCCATGGAAGTGCGCAGCATTGTAAAAGTGTTGTTGGCGCATTGTAGTCCTTGAGAATTACAAGGCCTAAGGATTCCTTCAGTGCCAACAGGGTATGCCAGTTTATGCAAAATACTTTCAGGAAGTCAATTAAGAGAATTCTCATATGTATTCTAGGAACATTGGTGTTATCTATGCAACGGTGTTGAAATCTAAAATTTTGACGAGATCAATTGACCATTAAAATATGTTATTTTATTAAAATGTTTTACTTGAGTTTTGTAGTATTTTATTTTATAAAAAATTTTTCCTTTGAACGTAAATTTTGGATCCATCACTGGCGGTATGTGATACCATTGAGCAGTCATTTTCACACTATTTTGAAGTATTATGTTAATAATTTACAATGTTTTGTTTGGATGCATTTCATCCCTCAGAATCAACCAACGAAATCATAGCTGATGATTTGATCGCAGCTGGATACTCTCCTTTTTTTAAGCAAATTTCACTCTCTTTTTTCTTTTATGAACTCTTTTTAAGTTAAATTTGTAATGCATAAAGTGCTCTATTTTTTTCTATATTTTAAAATTCAAAAATGAGAAAAAAAAAAAGTCAAAAAAAAAAATTTATAAGATTATGGGATCACGTCATATGGGCAGTAGTTATAGGTCAGAAACATCCTATTAGCTTCTCTTGTTGTAACACAATATTTGCCTTTTCTGACTTCTTTCCTCTACTCTCTCCGCCCTTGGTGGTTTGCCGAAGGCAAGAACGGTTGCATGGCAAATCGAGCAATTCCACTACCCCGGATGATGGTGGTGACACACCAACTCCACCTCCAACACCGCCGGCGAATAACGGTGGTGGTAGTGCAACTCCACCACTTTACGTGCCGTGCCATGAGCAAATAGACGCCCACGATTATTGCAAAATACCTATCAACGCCACCTGCTGTTCTCTCATCATTAAAGTTCATGACAAATGCAGTCCCCGGCATTGGGGGGATTTGGCTACCAAATGCTATGACTTTTGCATCAATCACCACCAGGCTTTGCTAGTCCATCTTTCTAGATTAATTTTGTTCTTTTTTTTTTTTTTTCATGGTATGGGTATTCCGTATTTTAATATTTTTGTTAATTGAAGAGTGACTACTTTGGTTGCTTTTCGCTTAGGATTTTTATTTTTTTTATTTTTGGTGAGGTTGCTTTTCGCTTAAGTGTTATAAGTTTTTCTTTATTTTAAATGGGATATATTAGATTTTATGTTCTCTCAGAGATACCAATAGTTTTTCCTTTCGTTTTCTTCTTCATAATTTATTGATTTTTCTATATATTTTTCTAAAAGACTTGCACTGTGTAAGATCAAAACAAGATAACACCTAAGATTCATAACAACCATGATCCATTTATTTATAAAACTTTATATCACAAAAAAAAAAAGGGGGGAACAAAAAGGAAACTAGGAAATTCTTAACGCCCGTTATCACATCGAGAATTTGAATTTAAATTGATATCTCATAACAATTAATGACCATTCCAAAATAAAAAAAATAAAAATTACCTAGCTAATAAGGAGTAATAGGGAAATGTAGTTAAATAATATGATGGCAAATTCCACCTCACTATTTTCGCATCAAGTTCACCTCATTAACACGGGAAATAATGATTTTGTTCTGAACTACGACGTGATTGTTTAGCGTCTTTTTGGATCTTCAGTTGGAGTTGAAATATTTAGGTTGGAGTTAATTTACTTTTTAACAATTAGTTATATTTTTTTTTTGTTAATTTTTCAAAAAATAAAAAAACAAAAATAAAAATGAAATGGCAAACCAAACAAAACCTTAGTAAACAACTCCTGCCTACTCAGTGGACCAGTTTTCTAATATGTTCATATAAAAGTGCTTTGCAAATTTTATTGAGATTTACCCAACAAAGTCTCAACTGACATTTTAGGAAATATCTGGTCTTAATTAGAATATGTTTAACGTGAGATTCGTAGGAAATAACAACCAATGTGACATCAATTTTATGTGATAGGATTTTTATGGATTGGGAGCAAGGAAACCACACAGATTGGACGACAATTACCTGACTCCATGCAAATAATGATCACTACAAGAAAAAGAAGCTATAGAGACAATTTTTTTTTTTTTAAGAGACATTTGAAAAAAAAAAAGTCACTATAAATATATTTTGTGAGATTTATGGAAAATGTTACTCAAGGTAAGCAAAAATTTCTCTAAATTAAAATTAGTTTTAAGGACAGGTTAAAATTGTCAATAAAATTTAATTTTAAGTTAAATTTCCCCTTAAAGAAAAAAGAGCTTTAGTTACATTTTAAAATGCCGCAAGGACAGGCTTTGGTGAGAGTTTATATGTCAATAAATACATCTTAAGTGTCATTTAAAATGTAACCAAAAAAGCAAGTTTAGTGACAGTTTAACAATGTCTCAAACTGTATCTCTACTGAAAATTTAAAAATGTTGCATAACTACGCCAGGACGATTTTTTTATTCAATCAAAAATCTATTCAATAAGAATTTTATATCTTTCAACTTTTTTCACATGTAAATATTACATATGATCTTTTTATCATCTAAAAGTCATATAATTACATGGTTGTATAATGTAATGATAATACTATATTTGATTTGACATAGAGTTCGAATTTTTCACCTCAAGTTAAATTAAAAAAAAAAAGGCCTAATTGATAAACTAGCTAGTCATAAATTAGAGAATTACAGTTAAAAAGATGTTATTTTTTGGCTGAAAAGAATATAACTTTTCCTCTAAATATTTTCAGTGGACTTGTTTAATAAAGTAGGTTGATATAAAAATTAGTCATTGTATGGATAATATCATAATATAGCACGTACACAACGTGTAATTAATTCGTAAAACAAAAAGAAATATTGTTAAAAAAAAAGGTTTTAAATTGAAATGTTACCGTAAAATTCAGTCGAAAAAATTTATCGTAAAAAACTAGTTGAATTTTTTTATTTTAGGCTGATTTTTTCTTTTTCTTTTTTTTTTTTTTTTCATGCTTCCCTCCAAAATTTTACTTGAAGAATTATTTCCTTTAGATATATTCTGAATTTAAACTTGTGTAGTCAAGTTAACGACCTGGATTTGTCTATGATAACTTCTCACAAACTTATACAATTGTACCACACGATCAATGAGTACAATAGGCTAGCTCTATTATTATTATTATTATTATTTTTCACTTTCATCTGGATGAGGTACGTAATGGCAATTCTTGTGTGTATATATATATATTTTAATCCATGTATATTATTGGAATTTTAAATTTTTAAGTACATATCATAATATTAATTTGTTCTGTACTACTAACTATAAATCATGCAAAAAATTGATAAATAGTTAAGGCCACTTTTCAGGAAAAATTAAGTGTACGTATGGAGGAGCCATCTAAATGGAGATATTTGGACGAAAATATTTGGTGCCGAAATAATTGGATTGTTATTCGAATAAAAATCTAGATATTAACATTTAAAAAAGAATATTTGAATAAAAATATTTGGATTTATGTCTAGATTGTTGATGAGATATTTAAATTGCTGGAGTTAAAATGTATACAAAATTGAAACATGTCTGAAAAAAAAATCTATATGGAGCTTGTTACATTAATTTTGAGATTTTATGCAATTTTAAAAAAAATAATCCTTAATTGGGCTTATATATGCAAATTTATATACTTTTAAAATTTGAACTACGAAATTATAATAATAATTATGAATAATAAAACTGAAGTTAGTTGATTTTTTCAGAAAAAGACTATAAAAAATATCATACTAGCCCATCTAGAAAGAGTATTTGAGATGGAAAAAAAAAATACACATTTCACAAGACTACATAAATAGAATAGTAATCATTTGAAAATATGGTTCAAACAAAAGCTAGGTAATATTCAAGTAGAATTACTAAAAGAAATTTTGGCAAATTATTGAAATACCTAAATTATGAAACGATATAATAGCAAATTATTAAATGGTTTTTTGGATGAATTATTGAAACTGCTTAATTACCAAACTATATTCTAGCTAATTATCGGAATACCTGAATTATCAAATAGTATTTTCACAAATTACCAACAGTTTTCTAGCAATTATTATACAATATTTTGTTGAATTACCTGAAAACCTAAATTACGAAATGGTATTCCAGCGAATTAGCTTAGTAATTCCAGTTAGGGATGACAATTCGTGTTAGAAGATTGTGTTCATGTCATATTTGATCCGTTTGTTAATACGATAACCTTTGATACTAACACGACCTATTTAATAATCGTGTCAAAAAAATAAAATCCAAACATGACCCTTTAATAAAATGGTTGATATGACCCGACATGTTTATGATATGTTTCAAAATAGTCATAAATATATCTTATTAATCTGCCAAACCCACTTATTAAAAGGGTCATAAAAGGATCATTCAACCTGTTATTGATCTGTTTAACTAAATTGTTATTGATCCATTTACTAACATGCTATCAATTTTAATACTAAAAAAACTTATTAAATACCTAAACAATAGCGAAGTTATAACAATCAAATTAAATCAATTACAACCAAGCTATAACTACGCTCAATTCATAAAAAATAAATACAAAACCAAATTAAAGTCCACAACCAAATTAAGTTTACAACACAAGTCACAACCAAGCTAAAACAAGTAAATAAGTTTAAATCATGGTCATATCATGCATATAATTAAAAAACTAAAGAAATAAAAGTAAAATCTAAATTTTCTTTTATATGTTAAAAAATTTTTAAAAATATATATTAAAAATAAAAGATATATTTTATATTTGAATTTTGAAAACTCAAAATTAAAAATAGTAAAACATTATATTATATATATAACAATATAAATATATTAAAAATTATAAATAAGTAATTTATAGGTCGTATTCGTGTCAATCCATATGAGATCCATTTATTAAACATATTATTTCATGTCAATTGCGAGTTAATGGGATCGTGCGAGTTTGACTTTTTATTTAATCGTATTTGACGTGATTGATCATTTCTAATCTAAACCCAATTAAGAAAAACTCAAGTCCTTTAATTTCGTGTAGATTTCGTGTCATGCTGTCATTCCATGATCTAAATTACCAATCCTAATTTCGATGAATTACTAGAATAATTGAATTACCAAATTGTATTTTGGCGTATTACCAAATGGTGTTCAACCAGAATATCAAAATACATTTTTAGTTAGTTGGAGATATTTTTAAAAAGACAAATTAGGGCTTGTTTAGGAGGACAACTGGAACCTTTATTTGGAGGTTAGAGATGGTTGAGTTTTAGAAGATATATTTAGTGAAAATGAACTATTTAGAGTGAAAAAGTATACAAATTTGAAATGTGTTCAGAAATATGAATATTGTTTTGTTCATTTCGAAATTCTATGTAATTAAATAAAAAAAATTCATCTCATTTCGATTTAAAATGAGAGTTATGGGCTCTAAAGTTTGAGCTTTTTGAAAGTTTTATTGGAAAAGTGAATAGTAAAATTTTAGAAAAAAAGATAAAGTAACATATTAGAACTAGGGGTTGGAGCCTCTCTTAAACAAGCCTTAAGTTGACGTTTTACTTATCTTGAAAAACGGCATAAAATCATTATAGGCGGGTAAAATTTCTGAAATAAAATTTTTTAGGGCATTACTCAAAATTCCCTTAATAAAAACTTCATTTAGCAATTAAGAAAATGTTTATCATAGGGTTATCGTCTTTTTTTTTTTTTTTTGCTTGAAATAGGATTTTTTTTTGTTACAGGCATAATCTAGTAGTAATACTATTCTTGATTGCATCCAAAAGTATAGAGTTTGAATCCCCAACTTTAAGTTCAATAAAAAAATATTTTTTTTAACCTGTGTGCTGTTTGTTTACATCCTAAATTTATTGTAAAGTTATAATTTACATCATAAACTTTTAATTTTGATAATTTACATCTTAAACTTACAAATCTATAATAAGTTATTGATAAACAATATTGATTTTTTTAATGAAAATTAGCACTTTATTTACATATAAGTTGTTAATTAAAAATATAAAGTTTTATTTAATCAATATTAATCCAAATTTATATTTATAATAAAATTAATTCAAATCTATTTTAATAAAACTTAATTAAAAATCTTAATATTAATAAATTTAGGTTAACATATATAAAAATAATTTTTCATATTATCAATTAATAACTCATATATAAATCACATGTAAATTTTCTTTAAAAGATTAATATTATTATTAATAGAATTATCATATATTTATAAATTTAGGATGTAAATTATCAAAAATAAAAATATAGGATATAAATTACAATTTTGTTACAAGTTTAGAGTGTGTCAATGCTATATATATATATGTATGTATACATATATATATATTTAAGATAAAGAAAACCTCCTTAGGTGCAAGGATATCATAATCGGAGGTTGAATAATTTGAGCGTTGTATCCAAACAGAGCCAAAGTGTTCCATCGAATTCTATATCTGTCTCTTCCTTCGATAGAGAGAGAGAGAGACAGGAGAAAAAGAAAGAAGAACAAAAATCAGTCAAGCTCCAAAACGCTGTCGTTTCAGGACGTTTCTGAGAACTTCGACCGCCACGACGACACAAGCCACACCTCGCCGGTACGTTCCTCACGGCTTCCCAATAATTTTTGCTTCAAAATAAATTTTTTCAATTTTTTTAATTTTTGAGGGACGAAATACAGGTTTTTTTTTTTTTTTTTTTTTGTAGATTTTTCCAACCCGATAATAATAATAATTTCTCATGGAAATGGTTTTTTTATTTTTGTAATTTAATAATGGTGTGGGTTGTGTTCTTTGCTTAACATTTGTGCAAAGATATTATCTAATTAATCGAAATCGAAAATTGCATGACTGGGTTTCTACGGTTTTGGTTTATTTTTTTTTAATTTCATTCTTGAAAAATTATTAGTCCTTGATTTTTGAAAATAGTAGTAGCAATTCGTTAATTAAATTTTGGACCAATTAATTAATAATTTTGTTTAAAATTTTGGCACTTTTAACCTTAAATTTTGTTTTTGGCAATTTAGTTTATAAAGTATTATAACTCCCATTAACGATTGGAATTTTTTTGTCCCTGACTTGGAATTTAAAAAAAAAAGTTAAGGGCAAAAAGTGCCAATCTTGATAAGTTCAGGACTATACATTAATACACACACACGTATATATGTGTGTGTGTGTGTGTGTGTACATATTGTTTAATAAAAGTAAAATGCTGTTCTCTTGCATTTTGCTGTATAGGCATGGAACAAAAAGTTGATGAGAGAGCTGACTCCGCGGCTGAAGTGGGATGGTATATTCTCAGCGAAAATCAAGAACATGTTGGTCCCTATGTATCTTCAGAGTTGCTCGGTGAGTTCAAATTTGGCATAAGAAACTGTTGCATTATGGAAATTTTGCTTTAGCTTTTTGGATTTCAATGCTAGTATTAAGAAACTGAAAGAATGTCTCTAATTTGGTATTTTGTTTTAGTTTAGCATGATTTAATATTTAGTTCATCAAATTTATTGGTGCAATTTTTTGGATTTCAGTTCTACTAGCAGTATTCAATACCGCGATTTCAGGAATAGTTCCAATCTGTATCATGTTCAATTGGTCTAATGAGCTATTGAACCCTCTCGTTTGCTTATTTACTTCGCGTGGACAGAGCATTACTCGAATGGATACCTCACCGAGGCAACTCTCGTGTGGTCTGAAGGGAGGAGTGACTGGCAACCACTGTCTTTGATCCCTGAATTAATGAATTGTGTATCTCAGCAAGGAGCTGATTATTCTAATTCTAAGGGTGGGGTTTTGGGGTTTGTTCGTTCTATTTTTCTGTTTTGTACTGGAATATTCTCTGGGGTGTGCAAGACCGCTAGTAGGTTTATGAATTTTCTTCTTAAAATGTGTAATATGATGTGCAGAGTCCTCCAATGATGATGAATTTGAGAAATGGCAGAAAGAGATTAGAAAGGCAGAGGCGGAGGCAGCAGACAGATCTCATGGAGTCTTGGTGGAAGATGATAATGACAGACCATTGACACCACCAGATGGTGAAGAAGAATTCACTGATGACGATGGGACTACCTATAAATGGGATCGAGGTCTTAGGGCCTGGGTACCTCAGGTTGGTGCTTTGGAGAATTATTCTTTAGAGTTGTTTGTTTTCCCTTTCTCTTTCCATGTGAAATTTCGTTTTGGTCAAACTAGAGAAGTAACAACTAACAAGTTATTTAACCAAAGAAACATCTATTCCTGCTGTTTATAATGATACTATTTTTGTGTCTGCAAAGATATAATACTAGATTATATTATCCATTCTTCCGAATAGAGCACCACTAAGATATACCTCTTGGTAAAATTTTAGCTCAAAATTCACTGTTAACAGGTGGAAGAAAAATAAGAGTAAAAATTGTTTGCTTTTTAATGTGCTTTTATGATGGAATGAATATCATATATCCGTGCTTTGTCTCCTAGTTTTGCATGGACTGCAATAAATTTCATTAGTCTGTAGTGTCGTGTTCATGTTAAACTACTAGAAGCTTGAGAAGCTTGTAGGTTGTTCTAAGTTTTTCCATAATCGGAGAGAATTCTTGTTCTGGCCCAATTGTTTATTCCTTTTGAGTTTTGCTCCATGGCTGAAATTCTTGCAAGGCTCTAAGCTTCATAGAAAGAACGTGTCATTAGTTGCCACTTGTCACCATAACTCTTGTTGTCTCACACCAGTCATCAGATTCCACTTCATTTTTCTCCCTCCATTGATTTCTCTGACTTTGCCTTTAACTTCAATTTTTTCAATGTTGTTACTTGTTACTTCTCTCCATTTTCTTTCTTTTGAGTTTTGGCTAAAGATTGTTATCCTCAGTCGTTTGTGCCAATGACGCATAGTTGTCTAGTTTATGAGCAGGGGATATGTGAGTAAATGGCCTTTTCTAAGGAAGTTTATAAATAAATGGCCGAAGTTCTGTAAAATTAGGAAAATAGCTGTTTTTCAATAATTGTTCAATCATTGTTAAATCATTAACATGTATTTTTCATTGAGTCAGTGACTGATTAATAGCCTGTTTCTCTTAAAAAAAAAAAAAAAAAAAGAAAAATGTCTGCCATTTGTTTAAGTGTTTAAAAACTGTCTATTTACCTAGTAGTTCCTTGCACTGTTTGGGTAATGTCTTATCTAATTTCTCACTTTGTCAAAATCTTTCTTTCTTGTGCTAAAGAGTTAAGATTACTGTCTCTAACTTGTTTGGATTGATGATGCATGGTTGTACTGTTGTCATACAATAGTTCTTTGAGCATGCTGGTGATTCTTATTATCATGATACAGCACCTCATTGATATCAAACTGTATTATTTGCGTCCAAGATTGCATCTTTCTATTTTTCTTTATTATTTTCTGAAGTGTTTTAATTTTTTTCACAGAAAACAAGTTTATTTTATGCCATATTTCCCGTCTTTGGATTTTCTTCGTTCGGTTAAAACATCACCATAAATTCTTATCGTGGATAACCTATCTGTGGTATATGCATTCTTTGGTGTAAAATTTCTTCTTATGATCATTTTTAATGTATTTTCAACTGGGTTTACATGTAATAGGATAGTACAAATGGCAAAGGCCACGAGTATGGCTTAGAAGACATGATTTTCATGCAAGATGAGGAGTTCTTTCCAACGGTCAATTCTTCTGGTATTTCTGCAACTGGAGAAGTTAGTGAAACTGGAAGTCTGTCTGATCCCTCTACAAAGGAAGAAGTTCATGCTCACAATGAGGCAGGGGAAGGAAGCCAAAATGGAAAAAGAAAACTGTCTGACAAGGAAGCTACTAAGAAGGTTTGCAGTTTGTTTTGTTTTATTTATGATTAGAGATATTTTTTTTTTGTTTTGGTTGTTGGGTATCCTTATTTTCTTCTTTTGTTCTTGTTCATTGTGCAGGAAGCCAATAAACCTCCTGACAGCTGGTTTGAGTTAAAAGTCAATACGCATGTCTATGTGGAGGGGTTGCCTCATGACGTTACAGTTGATGAAGTAAGCTTTTGTCATGTTTATTTCTTGTCCTAGAATATTACTTGTGGCTAAATGCTAATGGGAATTCGTTGTAGGTGGTGGAAGTATTCTCTAAATGTGGAATAATAAAGGAGGTGAGTTGGTTTGTTTTGATTAAATAACTGGGTTTGCATTTTAAATTAACACGGTCTGTTCAGCTCGAATTTTTCTTTCTCATGTAGAACAAAAGAAATAGGATAGAATTGAGATAGAGAAATAGAACTCTAGAAATTAGGGAGAGAATGAGAACTCAAAGAGTGATATTTGGAATCTCAATATTCATTTAGCTAGTTCAAATTGAAAATAAAATCATTATGACTATTTATGATAGAATAACACATTATAGTGAGATAACCATATAAGGAGCTAAGCTTAACCAAACCTAGGTCATCCCATTTGAACAATGTAATCTTAAGTTTCTAATCATCTATGTTGTGTTCCGTTGATTACTGATAAGCCCCCAGTGAGGTTCACATATGCTAGGCGGCAAAAACGACAACAGGATAAGTGACCAGCTGAATAATTGCTAGCAATTAGTAAATAAAGGGGTAAAAGTGTCTTTTTGGGGTTTTTTTAGTTATTTTAACGTCTGTGATAGGAGGTATACGGTAGTTAGTTAGAGGGAAGGATCTAGAAGGGTTTGTTTTGGAGGGAATGAGAGAGGGGGACTGAAAGAGATGTTCGGGGGGTAAATAAAAGAAGAGAAAACGGGGAGAGTGGGGCATGAGAATCGTCGAGTGAAATAGGGAGAGATTGCAGAGCTCTCGAACTCTCTGCTCTTCATTATTCTTTCAATCTTTAATTAAGAAATTCTTTCTATCATCTCTTGAATGCGAGTGTGAGATCTTGCCATTATTTCGGAAGTTTTCGAATCTTTATCAGGGAACTTATCAATTACCTTTGTCAAAAATCATAGAAGAATGACCTTTTCTCGTGTAACATTGGATTAGTGGAACTTGTCATTCGATGTGGAAATGATTTGTGGTTTTCTTCTTCTTCTTTTTATTTTTAAATTTTTTTATTTTTGCAAATCTATATGTTGTAGGTTGTTATTTTGCTTTGTATACCCTTGGACTACACTTTGTGTCATCCTTTTAAATAGTCCTTTACCATCTAAACATACATGTTTTAATAAAATCCTTAGGATCCGGAAACAAAAAGGCCTCGTGTAAAGCTGTATGTTGATAAAGAGACTGGAAGGTTGAAGGGAGATGCACTTGTTACATATCTGAAGGTACCAACTTTTGCATAGACTTTGTTTATGAAGTCTGAACTTTCTTAGTCTGTTCTTATAGTTCATTATGTGCGTTTATACTTTAGGAACCTTCAGTTCCCTTGGCCTTGCAAATTTTGAATGGAGCGCCTTTTCGTCCTGGTGACAAGCTGCTAATGTCAGTCTCCCAGGCCAAGTTTGAACAGAAAGGTGACAACACTTATTTTTTTAGCGTATTAGTCATTCATTCACTTACGCATCATTTGCCATCAGATTTTGTAATTTTATTATTGCATACTGAAGTACATGCAATAGTTAACACTCTCGGGAAAATGAGAGAAAATAATGTTTTTCTTATGATTTCAGAATAATTGATACATGGCTTTATAAAGACTACTCTAGGAACTAAAATAGGAAACTAATAAACAGGAAACTAACCCCCCATTTGTTTGCAGCATTGCATTTAAATGCAGTGTAATTTTCACCTAAATACAAAAGCATTTCATTCAAATACTAATCACATCACATTTTAAATCAAATACAATCACTATTCATTATTTCACTTTTTCTATTACTTTTATTAATCACATCACATATTCTCTTTTTCTCTCCCTTTTTTCTCTTTCCTTTTACCCATCACATCACATATTCATTATTAAAATACAATTTAAATACTTTTCACCCAAATACACATTATATTCAAATGCAATACAAATACTTTTCTTCTAAATACAAATTGCATTTAATGCATTACATTCAAACGCAATGCAAACACAATATGTTACCAAACGAAGCCTGATAAACCAAATCAGGAAACTATCTACGGTTGTGAATCCCATGACTTGAGGGATTTGACAACTTTTACATGTTGGACATTTCCTATCTATATACACACTGACTATTCCTGGTATTAAGGCTACAATAGCTGTACAATCCGACAAACACTATACTAATAATGTAATTTAGTGAAATGCACAAAAGCACATACTTCTGATACTCTTGATGATCTGTTGCTCACCTTCTAAAGGAAAAAAAAAAAATTCTCTTTCCACTATATGACTTGTCTGTGATTACTGATTATTCATTAATGATTTTCCTGTTACTCATGATGCAGGGGATAGGTTTATCCCCAAGAACATAGACAACAACAAGAAGAAGAAGAAACTTAAGAAAGTGGAAGACAAGATGCTTGGCTGGGGTAGGTTTAACGTTATCCTTTTAAATGCTTTATTTATTTGGGTTGCGTAGGTTGACCATATATTGCTTGCTGCATTTTTTTCCCTCTAAATTTGCCTTCTAGATATTTTGATCTTGTCGATGTCTTATGCTGTCGATTAATATTTATGTCCAGAGTGTCAATTTTTGTTTTCCAAAAAATGGTTCTAGAATTAGTTTTATTTTTCCCATTTTATTATGGATACGACTTCTGTGTTATTATCTTCGTCAATTCTGTTTTAGTTTTGTTTTTCCCTTTTTAAACTTCTGTATACTTATTTTCTCCATTTGTGTTGAGATATGTTGTTTCTTTATATAAATAACATAATAATCATAACTAGAATAGTATTGTATGATCGTTACATCCATCTAAATTGATGACTGTAAGACTGTCTCTAAATTGATGCCTTGAATCTGAGATTGTAATATTTCTTACTACCTATGAATCAAACAATTCTTTGGAGAAATTTTAGGCTCATCTTTGCTTGCTGTTCCAATCTAAGATTCTGCATTGATTCTCTGGCAGGTGGGTGTGACGATGCAAAGGTGTCTATTCCAGCTACTGTTGTTCTTCGTCACATGTTTACTCCTGCTGAAATGAGGGTAGGTTAAGGACAGTTTTGTAACTCTCCCCAGTAATCAGTTTGCATTTGAATTAAAAATTGAATATTGGCTTCAGAGATTACCCTTTTCTTAAGTATTTCTTTATTTGCATGCTCAGAAAACTTGCTAAAATTTCAAACTCACGATTTTAACGTGAAGTCTCTATTAATACACATTGTTGTCTCCCTTGTTCGCCCACCAATAACTGTAAAGATCAGCAGAGTATTGTTGAATTGGTTTTATATTCATCGTTTTTATTTTTTATTTCTATTTTTCTTATAAATGTATGGGATAAATTGTGCCCTCTTCTTTTATCTAATTCTTCTCTCTAGATTTCAGCTTCCTTAAGTATTAGAGTAAATCCTGTGTACTCAAGGAATTATTTAACTGTTAACTGAATCTTGTATAAAATTGATATCTTTGTTAACTTTTACAGGCTGATGAAAATTTACAATCGGAACTCAGGGAAGACGTTCTTGAGGAATGCTCCAAGCTTGGTCCAGTGGACTCCGTTAAGGTAATACAACTACCCTTTTTCCCCTCCCCACGCACCCATAACCCCACCCCCACCCCACTTCCTTTTTTTTTTTTTTTTTTTTTTCTGTTGGTGATTGTAGTGTGATTATAGAGTGATCCTTGACCCTTTTTCCTCTTCTATCCAGTCTTTGAAGCTACGACTTCAATATGCTAGAGTATTTGTCCACTTCTTTTTTACTTTAGACCGTGTCACCCCCACTCTTTTGCCACTGGAGGCATGAGCTGGTGTTTTTCACATGCCAGCGCTGTCTATATGTCTATGTTCTTTCATATGGATTAGCAGTGATAATTGTTGTTATATGTTTTATTTTCAAACCTTCGATAACATGCACCATAGTTGGGCATGTTGCCAATCATCATAGGTCCAAACCTTGCCACAAAAAAAAAACCTGTGCATCTCAAATATGGTACTGGCATGACTAGACAACTGAAGCTGTTAGCTGCTCGTCTTTCGTTATTCAGACTACGGAGTTGTTTCACTCTCGATTGTTATTCAGACACCATGGTGAATGGAAGAAAGTTTAGCGTTTTAGCTTCTTCATTGTCATCATCATTTGTGATTAGGTTACCATGGCACAAGTGCCTTTCAGTTTAATTTTTTGTATTTTTTTCTGTTCGCAAGAGCATTTATTCTTTGCTTCATTTCAGTTTTATTATATGGTTCTCGTAGTTGGCTTAACTACACTTGTTAGAGGAGTTTCATGAATTATGCTTTGGTGTCAATATGTCTACGCTGCTAGAGTTTTTGGTGAATTTGGTTGTTATGCAAACGTTTTAGTTTGTGTTGAACATCATCAATGCGTGTACCAATTTTCATTTTAAATATTCGTTCTTTCGATTTTGTTGCAGATTTGCGAGAATCACCCACAGGGTGTTGTTTTAGTCAAATATAAAGACAGGAAGGATGCTCAAAAGTGCATAGATTTGATGAATGGAAGATGGTAATTTTTTAAACCCTCTAATATAAGTGTCTAAGTTTACACAGTAAAATATTTGTGCTTTGCTGTCTCTTCATTTCCAAGTCGGTGTTGATTCGGGTTTACAAATGATCCTTTTTTTCCGAGTTAGGTTCGGTGGTAAACAGATACATGCGAGTGAGGATGACGGTGTCATTAACCATGCTTTGGTCCGGGATTTGGATGCGGATGCTGCTCGGCTGGAGCAGTTTGGTGCTGAACTTGAAGCTGAATAAGTCAATTTCAACTGCTCAGTTTTCCAACTATGTAGTGGGTTCTGCACTAGTTTTCTTGTAAAATTCCCAGACCAAAAAGTTCATTTTCAAGGTGACTCGGTGCTTTTAGATTAGCATATATCTGTAGCCTTTTGTTTTTCGGATAAGATTTGGAATTGCCCTTTGCCTATATGTAAAAAAAAAAAAAAAAAAAAAAAAAAAGAAATTTTGCATTATAACAACTGAAAAAAAGATCTTCTAGAGGATTTTTTTTTTTTTTTTTTTAATGCGACTAAAAGCTCGAAACGGTGGACAGCGTTAGGGGAGTTGGTGCTGCACACTGCACTGATAGAAAATGAATTGGTCTCATGCTTTGAGATCGGTAGATTTGATTCACTTTGGCTAAGTTGCCATTGATTCTTATCAAGGTTTTGAAACGAGGTTCCTAAATCATGTTTTTAATTTTCAAAATCTGGCCAAGAAAAAGGGTTTTTATTTTTTTATTTTTTTTAAGACCTTTATACGCGTGTGGGTAATTTTGAAACCTAGGCCAATGTCTCAAAACGAGTTGTAGAATGAAGTAAAAAGGGTGTTTGGAGGGAAGGTTTACTATTGAAAAAATAAAGTTTTGTAACAAAATGTTTATTTTAAGATTTTTAATCATTTTTCTTATTTTTTTAAAAAAAAGAAAAAGTTTTTTTTTAAATATGTTTTTTACAATTATATTTTTTTTTAACCAAAAGAATCTTTTCTCATTCTTCTTAAAATATATATTTTTCAAGATTTTTTATTTTATTTCAAACAATATTTTCAAAAATAAAAATTACACAATCAAATATCTTATTTTTAAAAATGAAGACTTTTTCATCTAATATAAAAAAAATTTTCTTTTTAAAAATAAACTTTCCATATAAATAGAAGGTAAATAACATTTTTACAGTAAATAATAAAAGTAAATATCAGATTTTAAAAACATATGAAGTAGCAAATTTAACCTTTTTTATTTTTGAGGTAAACAAATTTATTTTATTAACTTTAAATATTTTAAATTTACGCTATTTATTGTAGTTTTGTAAAAATGCTATTTAATACCTTTCAAAAAAAAAAAAAAAAACCATTTACTAAGCAAGTTTTAAAAGCAATGTAATATCGAAGGCCTTGTCTAAGTATCATCCTTCACGCCAAAGAAAATCACAAGAGAATGAATGTCTATTTTCTAATAGAAACTTCGTAATCCCTCTCTCTGTCTCTCTCTCTCTCTCTCTCGAAATGGTAACTTTGAATCTTAATTGAAACTACCCTTAAAAATAAAATAAAATATAATAAAAACCAAAAGAAAAAACAAAAGAAAAAAAAACCAGACTTACCATTGAAATTTGAAACAATATATTCCGATTGCACACATGGTTTACTGGTAATTTCACTCCTACTTTATCATAAGATATAAAATTTGAATTACCCTTCTCAAGTAATATAAAATAAATACATAAATAAATAAAGCTAATTACTTGTGCCAAGGGGCAAGGAACACACAGCAATTTGAAGTTTAACATTTATACACCAAACCAAAAAAAAAAAAAAAAAACGAAGGTTAGAATATGCACAATTCCAAACTTTGTCTCAGAAATTTACAAAGAATAAAGAAAAATTGTCTTGTAGTAAATCTCTATATTCCAAATCAGAACCTTCAATCAATTAGCAGTATCCAATTCCCATGGTCCCTAACTTGCCTTCTCCTAAAGATAAAAAAACACAAGTCATGAAAAAGACGAATGCAAAGGTCTTATTTTCTCTCTTGAACTTATTCTGTTTATCTGCTGGAGAAGCAGTAGATAGATTCTAACTTTTTCTTATTGTCCGCAAGTTGGGCAGTCATTTTAGAGAGCAAGATTCCTAATGCGATTCACAATGGTAAGCAGAATAGTTTAGTACCTGTGCACCATCACCTGGAGTTAACCCCACGCCATTGAACAAGCGTAATTGACGACTAGTTTACCATCAAAACCAAAATTCTGCACATCAAAGCATTAACAAGTCAAATTAAAGATGAAACATGCAATCATTTGGTTCAGTTCTTGCTTTGTGATTTGGATATGAAGGTTTACAAGGGATTCCCGCCGGCGTTTATTGAGATATAGATCAGCTGATATGGCATTTTAGTGACAAAGGAGAGCACTCAGTCAAGTTTGAGTATGTGGCTATGCAGAGCAAAAATAGGAGTTCTCGAGTTGGTAGTGCAGATCAAGAATTGTTTCTTTTTTTTTTTTTTTTCCCTTCTTCTTCTTCCTTTTTTTTTTTTTTTTTTTGTCTAAGAAAATACCTTATATCAATTAAGAAATTGAATACAAAGTCCTCCAAAAAACAAAAACAATTATAAGAACCAATATAGTCAAACAGACTAGACATTTACATATATATATAAACAAATCAAAACAAAACAAAACAAAAAAAAAAAAAAAAAAAACAAAACAAAACCCACACACACACACACCAACTACACAGACCTCTTATCAGGCCTGCTAACCAATGGTGGAATTTTCTATGGTCACTAAGGGGATGTTTAGTAAACGCATTGCGTTTGTATTGTGTTTAAATACAATGCATTGAATGCAATTTGTATTTGGATGAAAAGTATTTGCATTGCATATGAACGCAATGTGTGTTTAAATTAAAAATATTTGAATTATATTTAAATAATGAATATGTGATATGATAGGTAAAAGTAAAGAGGAAAAAGGGAGAGAGAAAGAGAGTATTTAATATGATTAGTAAAAGCAATAGAAAAAGTGAAATAATAAATAGTGATTGTATTAGATTTAAAATGTGATATGATTGGTATTTGAATGTAATATTTTTGTATTTCAATGAAAATTACATTGTATTTAAACGCAATGTGAATGTAATACAGTAAACAAATGAGGCATAAATATTTTCCCATAAGGTGAAAATTTTTGGGTGGAGCCTGAAGGGCTTTCACACAACATTTTTCCGGTCAATGTTAACCTGTACAAGGGATGAATCAAGTGTGAACGGGGTTGCAAACTTGCAAACAGAGTTTCAATGAAAACAGCCTCTTTTTTATGCTTTAATCGCTTTTGAGGTAGCATTGAAGATCTGGGAAAGGAGTGCATTCTCAGACAAGATTAACTATTTTTGTGGGGATTCTATGGAGTACTTTCTGCTGCATATTTTCAAGCCACCGAAGAAAGCGGATTTTGAAGCTTTTATCTTGGTTCTATGGTTTGCTTGGAAGAATTGAAATTGTTTTATTCATGGTGAGGCTTAACCAGACTTCCGGAGGCTGTACTTGAAGATGCTGGGCTGTGGTTGTTAGATCAGGCATTTCAATCTGTCAATTTTCAGGTCCAGAAGCGTGCTACTTCTAGTGAGGATCGGTGGAACCCCCCATAGGTGATTCCCTGAAGCCCAATGTAAATGCATAAGTTGAGCCTCATTCTAATTTTGTTGGAGTGGAGGATCTAGTAAGCATATGCTACTGGCTTTGTTTTGGGTGCATTTTGGAAGAAGATCATGGGGGGTGTATTCCCCATTTGCTGCCGATGGTTAGCACTTTGAAAGGGGCTCTAGTTTATTGGGGTGGTCTTAGAGTGTCTTTGGTTGAAAGTGACTCTATTAATGCATTTTAAGTGGTAAGTGTTACTAGTTCCTTATCCCCTGCTGATTATGAGGCAGGTAGTGGTTCTTGTTGCTACGATTCTCGTCAAAATAGTAGAGCAGCCCGCACACTTGCGTGTTTGGCCTTTCCTCAGTTCAGCGTAGCTACCAGGTAGAGGACATTCCTAGTTTTAATTAGTCTATTGTATGTGCCGATTTGGTCTTCATCGATTAATGCAACTCACTTCATATTAAAAAAAAAATTTGTTAAATAAAAAAGGAAAGGAATAACAATAAAAGTATAGCCAATGCAAAAAATGGAATCCACCTAATGCGAACAATAGCAGGTTTTCCTTAGGCATTTGGCCTTCAATTCGCAACATTCTCACAATCATGGATGTTTCTCAAGATCTTCTACTGATAGAAGAAACAAGGCAAAGATTGTGGTCTTCATTGATTAATGCAACTCACTTCATATTAAAAAAAAAAATTTAAGAATATAAAAAAGGAAAGGAATAACAATAAAAGTACAGCCAATGCAAAAAAATGAATCCACCTAATGTGAACAATAGCAGGTTTTCCTTATGCATTAGGCCTTCAATTCGTAACATTCTCACAATCATGGATGTTTCTCAAGATCTTCTACTAATAGAAGAAACATGGCAAAGATTGTGGCAGCATCAAGCACATCAACCACCAAATTAGTAAGTTCTCGGTAAAGATGTCCGTCTACGCATTAATGAAGATAATAACGGTTCCATAATAATTCTTCTCATTGCAGAAAACAAAACTGATGGAAACAATGTCCTTCTTGAATCAATTTTATATATATACAGTGCTCTTGTCTAGCTATATGCTTCACCTAGGTCATCTAGTGTATCTACACACAACATGATTTGCCATTGCCAAAATAAAATATTAAAATATCGGCTAACCATATATAGACTCCAAATTCGTGGAGGTATTTATGGGAACATTTATATCCAACAAAAGGGAACAAATTCCAAAAATTTTTTCAAAATTTTTAGAAAAAAATTCAAATTTCTGAAATAATATCTTCAATGCTATGGGACTAAATTTTGGAAAAATAAATAAATGTGCTTAACCCATTTAGATATCTCACTGATAAAAATATCATTAACAAATTATTGCTGATATATCAATATATAAATTAACTTTGGAGACTAAATAAATTATCCTCAGCAAGAACATACACAACCCTTTGAATGAAGAGGAAAAGGAAAAGGCTTTCAAAGAACTTACATTGTAAAGATCGATGACAGATTCATCAGGGTTCGGAGAGAATGCGCTGTTGACGTACACAAACTACAAAACCATGAAGAAGAGATCAATGCTCTTGATCTTATACAGAATCAATCATGTCAAAGAAATAACAAAAATCATCACCTACCAAAGTATCTCGGTGAAGTTGACGCCTTAAAAAGTCGATAACCTTTGCAAATTTGTCAGTCCCAGGTATCTGCCACAACAAAAATAAATCAACATATGATTATTCACACTACAACACAACAATGATCTTTTTATTTCCACAGTAAAGTGTAAAATTTAATCAGTAAATATATACTATAAAAAATTTCTAATTAAAAAAATCAAAATAAATAGACAGAATGAAACATAGAAAAATTAAATTTCATTAATACAATATATATATATAAGTTTACAAAAAGTCAGTGAAATGCAGGATTCAATTCAATTTTACAAAAAATTGAAAATCTAGATTACAAGTTTAAGTACAGGAGCACAAATTAATCAATTGAGCAACTAGAAAAACAGAAGGACGGAAAGAATTAAAATTCTAGATTTCAGAGAATGGGAAGCAAGAGCAAACCTTGAACTTGGCTTGCTTGAGTATAGGAGCATCGCCAGTGGCTCTCAGATGAACAACCACTGCACCCAAATTCAGACGCCCAAACTAATCAATTATTTATTACGAAAGAAACAGAAAATTCCCAATTTCAAAACCCTAATCAAGAAGTCTGATTTTGGGGCTGACCTTTTCGAACAGCGCTCGGAGATTCAGATCCGCTCATTGCTTCTTTGCTCGGATCACGCAATTACTGCTCCGAAATCTTCTTCCAAACCCTAAACCATAAATCCAATAACTAATACTGTATTCAATCCGTGATCTTACCGAACTTTCTCGGGAAAATTCTCATCCAAGAAAATCGTCGTCTTCTCTCAGTCATTATCGCTGCTATAACTCAATAGTCGTATTTGTTCACTTGCCTGTGTCGTTGTTTCTCTGTATTAGTCGTTTTACTCAGTCGTTGTCTTTTTTTTTTTCAACCGACACGATAGTCACGTGCACGACACGTGAAGACTACAGATATCCAGCTAAACTAGCCGTTACAACAACCTCGTGATAATTTGATAAATTGAAGAAAATATTAAATAAAAAAAAACCTCGTAACGGTCAGATTCCTCTGAACAGAAAATATAACCGTTAAACCCCTTGCCTATATCTTCCACTCTCCCAATCCCAAACCCCACTCACTCTCATCATCATTTTCTCTCAATTTCATTCCAATCTCACCAAGAAAAAGGAAAAATTCTCAATACCCACTTGTCAATCACAAAAACCCAATCGAAGTCCCCGACTTCCAACGGAATTGGTCCGATTCCCGACATGGGTGGTCTCTCGGTAGATGCTCCTCAATCGAACTACTACCACACCCACAAGGTGTTCCTCTTCTGCAACTACATCCTTCTCGGCGCCGCCTCGAGCTGCATCTTCCTGACCCTCTCGCTCCGCCTAATCCCTTCCGTCTGCGGCGTCTTCCTTATCCTCCTCCACGTCCTCACCATCGTGGGCGCGGTCTCAGGCTGCGCTGCAGCCTCTGCAGGGACAGGGAAGTGGTACGGGGCACACATGGTGGCGACAGTGCTCACGGCCATCTTCCAGGGGTCGGTGTCGGTGCTGGTGTTCTCGAGGACGTCGAGCTTCTTGGGAAGCCTTGACTCGTACGTAAGGGAAGAGGATGGGGCGGTGATACTGAAGTTGGCAGGCGGGCTTAGCGTGTTGATATTCTGCCTAGAGTGGGTGGTTCTGACCCTTGCGTTCTTCTTGAAGTACTACGCTTATGTCGAAGGAGGGGACGGAAAGGCCATGGTGGTGAGGAGGAGTGCCAAGGTTCAGCAGGAGGAGGATTTGAAGGACTGGCCATGGCCTTTCCAAGTCTGATTTATAATCTTTTTTTTATTTTTTTGGTTGTTTTGAGGGTTATAAAGAGTCATGTTATTATGATAACATTAGACCTTTCCTCTATCTCTATATGTGTGTTTTGTATTGTTTCATTCTTTATTGTATGTTTTTTTGGTGAATTTGAGTTATTCTTTGGTTTATATATGAGAGTTCAATTTGATATATGTATATTTTCATGAAATGAAATCTGTTCTGTTATGTTGATGGGGGTTCTTCTTTATTTTTTTTAAACTTTCGATTCTTGAGACAAATTAAGATGTCTGATCTGCTATGTATAGACTTTTGAGCAACGACGCTGAAAATGGACAGGACGAGGAGAACCAAGAATCATCTCAACCAGTCATTCAACAAATTCCAAAATGCTAAAAATATTTCATTCTCGAATTACCAATTCTATAGAAAGTCATTAATGATGATGGTGACGACCTGTGTTCTCTTGTAATGTTTTCTCTTTAATTTGTTGTGTATTTTGCTTTGCAGAATTGGGTTTCTTTTTCATGAGTTCTGATGATTTTCTATGGTTCTTTCTCACTTTTGATTCTTTTCTTTTTTCGAATTTTCCCAATTCTTTTTCAATTCAAGAATCTCAAAAAATAAATAAATAAACACACACACACACTCTAGTTTTGCAATTAAGCTGAAATAAATGAGACAAAAAGCCTGGCAACCAAAAATTTAAAAACACAATTTCAGAACATCAAAATAATGCTCTTTTCCTATCGCTTTCATAATAGTACATTTTCATAGAAAAATTTGTTCTTTATTGTAGGAACAAGCTGAATTAAAAACAACTTGCCCTTTTTAAGACAAAAAAGAACCAACTGTTTCTTCCAGTTACTATAAGATTGACTAAAAAGCTCCAAAAGACAAACTAAACACAAACTATATATAGGCTTTTTTTTTTCCGGTTGATCTAATGCGACCAACTCAACAAAACAACAAGAAGAGTATCTACAAAAAGCCCTTGAAATCACACTCCTAACCCCAACTTATCACGGGAAAAGACAAGAAAAAACAGAGGAAAAAAAAAAAAGAAGGGTCACTTGTTTTCATGGGGATACATTCTATTCTATCCTATCTCTATCTAGTAAAAAGTTTTGGTTTGTGAAATGATGAGATAGTTAAGGGATGGTGATTGATTGGTGACCAAAACAAGCACTTCAAATCTTGACTTCTCTACCAAAAATCCAGCTGAATGGAACCATTGATGAGGCTTGCTTGGCCCTTCCTTGAGCCCTCTCCTCCAACTTCCTAATCCTCGGCGGCAGTCCACACACGAAATCTTGGGCTCTCTGCCCCTCACCGGAAAGGCCAGTCAGCTTCTCTATCTTCCATCTTCCAACAAGAAACTCCAAGATATCGGCGTAGTCCTTCGCAGTATAAACTCCAAGCTGTTGGGCAACAGCGGAGAAATGCTCGAAGAGGTTATCATCCTTGCCATCATACATCAAGTGGGCCGGCATCGAGATCTTCTTCTTCATCATGTCGGCTAAAGCCATGACAGTGCCATCTGGTTCGATCTCAAAGAGCTTCTCTACAATCTTCGTGTAGGCAGTTTCATGGCGCTTTTCATCCGCGGCAATTGTGCCACATATTTGTGCCAGCTTCAGGTCTCCATGCTCTTTGGCTTGCCGGGCTGTGTTTCCATGGGAAATGAATGTTGCCCTCTCTTGAAAAGAAGTGTAGATGAAACCAAGATATGGGTTGTTCTCGGTTTTGGGGTCCTAGTAAAAATGAAAAATGCATAAAGAGAACATGTTAACAAATTTTAGAACTAAAGAACAGACCCAAAAAATATGTTACAACTCAAATAACCTTAACTAATTCAAAATATAACAACTCCACTAAGTCGCTTGCTTAGTTGATAAACAAATAATTTGTACACCTGAATGCAGTTGTTTTGCCTCGATTTGTATCATACGTGGTTGGAGATTATTGAAAAGAATCATGTTTATTGACAACAAAAAATCAATGCAAAGGCAGAGCTATAGAGACTACATTGTGGACAAGCAAACAGGCTTCTAAATGACGACAATGAACGCCATACTCTACTGGTTAGACAAAGCTTTGAACAAGAAGTAACAATCTACAAGAAAGAAGCCATTGCTATACGTACAAAGCAATAGAAGACTATCCTTGGCAAATATTAGAGAACTAGCTCAGAATCTTAAGCGTCACATACTCTCTAGCAAACGTAACAACTTCAATAAAACAAACTTCTTAAAATATATCTAGCAAGATCAAGAGGGGACAGATGATATTGGCTTTATAAACATTTTTCATTTCTGGTCATTTCTTTTATCATTCCATTTTTATAGCTTTAAAAAGCTATCCAGCCTATCGCCACACACTAAGATTCATAAACAGTAATCCAGGATGAATAAGTAAAACTGAGCTAACAAGAAATGAAAAGGATCAAGTAAGCGCTCACCATTCCCGAACCGATAAGATATTGAATGGTTTTCTCGATCTGTTTCATGTCTACTTGTCCGGAGAGATAAAGATACTTGTTTAAAAGGTCTCCATGCCTATTCTCCTCAGCAGTCCACGCCCTATTCCATATTGCCCATGAAGTAAGGCTTGCACCGGTCTCATCTCGAACCCCATCTAGAGTGTTAAGCATTGTCTGGTAAGTTGGAAGGGCTTCTTCGGTTATCATATCTCCAACCAACACAACAAAATAGTCATCAGGAATTTCCTTTGCCCTTTCTCTTAACTCCTTGACTTGATCGTAAAACCCTTCGGATTCTGGGTCTGGCAGAAAATCTTGTGGCTGCCAACATTTCTCCACAGGCTTTAAGTGAACCAAGATGTTGTTCTCTGCCCAACTTTCCAATGACTTGAAGATCTCAACTTTTTGAGGCGGCAAGGAATGAGTCACTTGAACATGGACCTCCTTTGGGGGTAAATGAGGCTTCTTTATATTTTCTGTCTCCCTATAAACAGAACAAAAGGTCAGAAATATACACATACATGTGTGTGTCTGTGTGTCTGTGTCTCTGTGTGTGTGTGTGTGTGTGTGTGAGTGTATGCTTAGCAATTGTCATACATAAACTTGAACTATGCACAGTTGCATCAAAGACTGAAAAGAAAAAAACATATATATAAATTTTATATAAATATATATATACAGGAACCATCATATATGGTTAGAACAGTACAAATTTGAGTTGTGATTCCCCAAGGCAATTTTTTTCTCGAACCACCTAATTCTATACTTAAAACTTGAATAAGATTATATACAGAGTTCAATAGCAAATTTTAAGAGACATATGGAATATGGAGTCATACCCAACTTCAAATATTATTATCATTTTCTATCGAACCATGTTTAATAACAAACAAAGGTGTATATACCCAACTCTTCACTTGAACTACTCAATAACACTATTTTTTAATTGATTTTTCTGAAAAAGTATGCTCTTGTAAGCAAATTAGTTAATGGCAAGGCATCATGTGAAACATTTTAGGACACAACTTCTCGTGCTCGCGAATAACTTTACAGATATTACAGTAAAAATAAAATAAAAAAAAAAAAAACAAGCTTCTATTAAAGTACTGCATCATTTGACAGACCAAGTTCAATGGTCAACTAAATAGATGGAAAACAATATTTGGTAGTATTGCCCAGAGTAGTCATTTAGAAATTGAAGTAATAAGTGTGGTAGACAACCAAATGGAAAGGGAGAAAAAAAAAAAAAAAAGATTAACGGACAAATAGAGAGGGAGTGCGAGAGAGCATATTATTGGTCAGGATTACAAAAATTGTTTCCCAGGACAGAATTCCAGCAAATGATTGGTTTAGCAAAATAAAAGAATAAAAGACAGATTTTGTTTACAAGTTTTCTCGTATCTAAGTATGCCCACCAAAGAAGAAAGAAGACCAAACTTGACCAACTACCACCACCACCAGCAGAAAACAAAAATTAAAAAAAGTAGTCAAAAATGCAGCTACCAAATATGTGAAGAGGAAAACAATATTCCAATATTTAGGTATTAAAATATGTAATTATTGCTCATGACACAACAAGTTCACAACCAAAACCAAAGCTAGAGAAGATGGGAAAATGTCACGTTCATGAAAAAAAAAAAAAAAAGCATTGATTAACTAATTGAAAAGGAGAGATAGGTGTCATGGTACCGTAAGTCACACTCAGAGAAGCAGTAAAGCACTCAACAAAATTATTAAAAAAATAAAAATAAAAAATCCTTTCAAATCTTAGCAAAAGTAGCTCAATTTAAGTAAAACAACCATGAAGAATTTATTGAACATATTTGTGTTTTATTCCCCCACACAAACATGCACAATGTGACAACTTATTATATAAGTTTGTTACTTAAGACTTTAGGGAAAATGGAAAAAAAAACACAACCAAAAAAGATCTAACACAAATAAAATATATTAGTATATAGAATGAGAAACAACAATAATTTAAGAAATATGAAGAGTGCAATTGTTTTAATAGGAAGGACACAGTTTCAAGAAAACCCCCAAAAAATATTATACCTAATTCTCAACTAATGAGAAATGCATACAAACAAACATTTCACAATCCCACTAAAAAAATTATCAATATTCAACACCGCAAAAAAAAAAAAAAAAAAAAAAAAAAAGGCAAGAAATAATCAGAAGCTTTTTTTTTTTTTTTTAAGTATCATTTTAAAACCGACATTAGAACCAAAATCTCTGCATGCAGAGAATAAAAACACAGAAAACTCGAAGGTAGGTCAGAGGCCAAAACTCAAGGGTGGTTTTTGCATCAGAATCAAATACATATGAATATAAAAAATATATAAACATATGTAAATATATATAAACATTAATGCATGGCATCTTCATCAGAAACTGACATGCATCACATGTACATCAACCAAACGAAAATAAAAGAAATTGAAACAAAATAAGATAAATTCTGCTAAAGATATCTCCGATTGCAAATGGGAATCAGATTAGAGAAAATGAGACAAAACCCACTTCCAAAAACGCCCTCAGAAATAACAAAATCAACAAATTTAAGCTAAACTAGCATAAAACAGCAATGACCCAGATCGATTAAACAGCTACAGATCAATATGCGAATAAAAAGGAAAAAAGAAAATGAAAAATGAGAGAGACTAACTTGGGAACGGAATGGAGAGTTGAAGCCATGGAGATTGTGGGAGATCTGCTGCTGCGATTGAAGATTCTGGGTTTATTAGAAGAAGACGATGGGAAGCTCGTGACTGAGCTGAGCCTGAGGAGAGCCATTTTTGGTGTTCTTCAGGTTATGAAGGATTTTTTTTTTCCTTTATTTTTTCGTGTTCGTTTGGTCTTCAAATAGGTGAATATGGGTCTTTTTTTTTTTTTTTTTGGTCTGGAGACCCAAAAAGGAAATGGAGTTTGGCAGAAAGACAGCACACACTCGCAAGAGAGGAGAGAAAAGTGGAGAAAGAGAGAGAGAGAGAGAGAGACGGTGGGGGTGGGGGGCAATTGTTGGACGAGAGAGATGGGGGGAAAGAAAACGGAAAGCCCTCCATAAAAAAAACCTTGGTTACCAATACGCCACTGATATTATACTAATTTACATAATTGCCCACCACCCCCCCGCCCTTTTTTTTTTTTTTTGGCCCCCTTCATTGCATAATTGTTCCAGTAGACGGCCAATTTCTGATTTTTGTATCCTAAAATTACCTAATGATAAACTCTATGTATAGATATAGCCTAGCAATTGTTTTATAGTATATTCAATCATAAAATATTAAGTTTGAATATTTTCATATTCATATTAAATAAAAAAATCTCTTTTTTTTTAATAGGTTTTTGTAATGAAGTTATTATAAATACTCATTTTTAAAGATATAGTTTGGACTATATTTTTTAATTTCTGAATCTACTTTGTTTTATAGGTTAATCATAAAAATAGCATTTATAAAAAGAAAGTATTCTCAATTTTAACGCCTACTTTACTTATATTCCAATATATCATTGCTATATTAACAATTCTTTTAAAGTAAGTGTAAAAGGTCAATTATACTCTTAAGGTTAGCTAGGTCAGCTTAGGGATTTTTATACATTTTGACTTAGCTCTCCTACCACTAATTTCTCTCTCTCTCTCCCATCATAAAAAAACCAAGCTTCCTCTTTCTCGAAATCTCTCCTTGCAAAACGCGAATCTCACTCTGAAGACCACAATTCTCACCTATGAAGACAAATGTACAAAGCTTCAATCTTCTTTGTTTGCCGTTCTTTCTTCTTCATTGTCGTTGCATCCCGTCGAACAAAGAAGCTTTAACCCGCAGTTTTGTAACATATCTAAGGTATACAATTAAGCTCTCTAGCCGACTGAAATAGCTCGTGAACCTCATTGGGTCGCCAAAATTCCTTTTCTTTACTTTAAACTCTTGTCGGTTTAGGGTCGTTTTTTTTTTATATACTTTTTTTTGTGTAATTAAACCATAATGTGTGTTATCACTTTATGAGTACAAAATATAATTTACATAAATACATTGTTTCAACTTTGTATCACAAAATATATATTTTCTTTTCTTCAAATCTCTTCTTTGAAAGCTCAGAAAAAGACTAGTAGCAAAATCATATCCACAGTGGAATTCTCTATCCCATTGGCACTGCATATCTTGTCATCATCCAAAGCATCATACTACTAGATAGGTTTCTTACTTGTAACATAAACATACTGGTGAGCTAACAGGCTCAGTAAGTTCAAACATACATACTAGGAATCATGTAGATTCAAAAATATAAATAATAAAAATTTTCATAAATAGTATTATTCATATATGAATAGTAATTTTGACTTTGACAAGTGAATATTTAATTTTGATTTTGACCTAGTACTATTCACGTAAACTTTGACCGAGAATACTAACGTACTGTTAGTACCTACCACGTTTGATTATGCTTACTTATGGCATTTAATTTAATTTTAAGTCATTATCTTTTTTTTTTTAATTCTGGTTTTTGGACCTTTATTGGTCGTACCATTATGTGCGCTGATTAGGAGGGACTCTGGGGAGTTACCCACCAGCCACTCCTCCACAATCTATCATAGCTTGAAGTGCTTAATATATCCCCGAAAAACCTATAAACCCCTACATTATTGGTGTAGGAAAATAAATCGGTAAAAACGTATCAGAGTGGCGCAGCGGAACAATAAAAATTTTTTAAGATCGTTAGATATCTTATGATGCCATATACAATAAACCAATAACAATTTAAACTCATACCTCAAGGATGCCAATCTTGCAGGAGGAGAATGACCGGAGAGTTTCAACCAACTGGCCTTCTCTACTATTATCCAATTCCTGAATGGCTGAGTGTGTGGGCACTCTGAATCTCGATTGGTATGCTAGCACTGCTAGTCTTCTTCTGACCACCCAGATCTCTAAAGAACTTATTGTCACGATGAGTTGTGCAACAATAAGCCTGCTCACTCGAGAGTCTATGATCTGAGAGAATTGAAGTGACAGGACCTCTATTTATAGACTTGCATGAGGTGATCCTCTGAATTCGAATTGGATTAGGAGAAGATTTTCTCCCTTATCCACTCATAAAATCTGAAATTATCAAGGGAAAATCCACCAAAAAGAATTCGGCCATATTCAAGATTTTGTGTTCAAAATTCAAACAGGATTTTAACTAGAATTTTATCTCATCATTATCCAACAAAAAATTTGAAAATCTATCTTGAGATTTCCTCCAAATTTTCGGCCACAAATAATAGGGAGAGAATCGAAATTCCACTAGAATTTTCAAGCTTGAATTTTATCTCATCCTTATCCAAAATAACCGAAAATCTACATGAGATATGCCCTAAAAATTTTGGCCACAATCTAGGGGGAGAGAATCCAAATTTAACTGGGATTGAAACTTGAATTTTTCTCTGAACCTTCTCCACAAAAAATCTGAAAATTCCATGAGGATAATCCTCAAAATTTTCGACCAAATTTGTTAGGATTTGGATTCAAAATTCAAGTAGGAGTCAAACAAGATTTTCCTCTCCATATCCAACTCAAATTCGAATTTCATTCCTTGTGGATTTACCACAAGAAATTCGAATCCTACTTGGACTGTGATTCAAAATTTGAATTTCAAATTTCAAATTCAAATTTCAAATTTCAAATTTAAATTTCAAATTCAAATTTCAAATTGGAATTTCAAATTTAAATTTCAAATTCAAATTTCAAATTTCAAAATTCAAATTTCAAAATCCACAAAACAGTTGTATTTCAAATTCTTCTTCTCATGGATAATTTTCTACAACTCCAATCCAATCTCAAATAAACTCATGACAACTTTATTTGGAGTTCGAATAATTGTGTACTCTATTATCCAAAACAAAATCTGAATTCAACCAGAGAGAATCTTGTCCTCCATCCTAATCCTATGTCAACACCATCCATGCATAATCAACGAGCCAATAGCATACACAAATCAATTTGCCAAACGTTAAGAAATTATGTGGAGCTAGTAGAGGGACTAATTAGACATATATAATTGGGCTCCCGTAAATCCATATGATAATCATTCGTTACCGAACAACTCAATCATATGATCACTAATTTCAAAGTCACACCATTATAAACCTGAAACTGAACTCCTAATTATATACCGTATTACGTAAGCCTGTGACAAGCTATCATCCAATGACCTTGTCATATATGCAGAACCCTCATATGATATCCATGATCAGCCTTAGGTCAAAGTCTGTTTAATACTACTGATCAGACTATCTTAAAGTTCCATTATATTTCCGAATAAGAAAATGATTATTCACCATATGTGAATAAGAAGTCATCCGCCCAGCAGACGACCCAAGGCCTTGTCTATTTTCACATCCAGTATAATGCCTTTAAGAGGATACCCTTAACTCTTTATTAGAGCTATGATTCCGATATCTGTAAAAAAAAACCCTTCATCATATACAAGTCATGCACCCAACGAACCAATATATAAGCTTATTAGCTCTGAGATGCTTTAGTCATTTGAACATCAAAGTACACAAGTCATATACATGAAGCTGTTCATTCACTCAGGATTAAGGTTACTGCACAATGAACTTCAAAAGCAGATTGATCCACTCATAACGGACTACGTAGATCAATCACGCTTTAGTCCCAGTCTAATATGTTACCACAAGCAACATATCTATGTCTCTACTTGGGAGTCTATGCTCCAGACAGTTAAGACAAACCGTCCCCACCATGGCTTTAGACAACATAATAGTTTTAACATGAGTTAGATGCTTGGTCTAACCCCATAGACTACAGACCTTAGTTTAGACCGCTTACTTTAGAACATTGTCTTCTCGCATATAAAAGTCCATTGCATGTAATATTCTAATAGTTTTAACACAAGCAGTTAGGGAGCCATATTTGCTTACATTTACTTTAACATGTAAATAGAATAAGGACACACAGCAATATAATGAATAACTTTTATATATAATTTTATTATCCAGTTCAAAATAAATACATCAAAATGTCTCTAATGCTTAGAGCATCAAAATAAATACTTGCCCTAAACCAGTAGATGTGCCATGTTACGCATCCCCATCGCCTCTACATGCCTCTCAAAGCTTCTAGCCACCAAAGTCTTAGTAAAGATATCGGCAATGTTGTTCTCGGACGCGATCTTACATACATCTACTTATCCGTCTCCATATGCCTTCTAATGTCGACTTCCTCGAATCCTCGCAAGTCTGGAAGACTCAGTCTGTGTATCCTACGGATGTTAGGTCCCCTCCAGAATACACCAGCATATAATTTCTCGTTCTCTTAAGATACTTCAATATATGCTTTACTACTTACCAGTGTTTGGTTCCAGGATTCGCTTGATATCGACTCACCATACCTACTGAAAAACATATGTTCGGGCCATTGCAAAGCATAGCGTAAATAAGGCTACCCATAGCGGATGCATAAGAGACCTTACTCATACACTCTCTTTCTTCCGATGTTTTTGGACAGTCATCCAATGAAAGAGTTAAACCAGCAATAGAAGGTTGTGAACCTTTCTTTACCTCTTGCATTGCATATTTGTCAATTATTTTATCTATGTATGAAGTTTGGGATAACGCTATCATTTTGTTCTTTCGATCTCTGAAGAGACGAATGCCTAGAACATAATTAGTTTCTCCTAAGTCCTTCATGTCAAACTGTTGGTGCATCCAAAGCTTGACCGATGATAAGTTCCCTACATTATTTCCAATGAGTAATATATCATCGACATAGAGTACCAGAAAGACTACTTTTGCATCCTTAATACGTTTATAAACACAGGGTTCATCAACGTTCTGCTCAAAACCAAACGTCTTGATCGCTTGATCAAATCTCTGGTTCCATGAGCGGGATGCTTGCTTTAATTCATAAATGGATCAAAGCAACTTGCAGACTTTCCTTTCTTGGCCTTTCGCTACGAACCCTTCGGACTGTATCATGTAGATATACTCCTCAAGATGGCCATTCAAGAATGCCGTCTTGACATCCATTTGCCAGATCTCGTAATCGAGAGCCGCAACAACAGACAGAAGAATACGGATAGATTTCAGCATAGCAACAGGCGAAAAGGTTTCATCGTAATCGATTCCAGCCTTTTGCGTTTACCCCTTTACAATTAGTCTAGCTTTGAAAGTTTCCACTCTTCCTTCTGCATCCTTCTTTCTTTTGTAGACCCATTTGCATCCAATGGGTTTTATCCCATCTGGAAAATCTATAAGTTCCCAAACAGAGTTGGATTTCATAGAATCTATCCCATTGTTCATAGCCTTTTTCCAAGATTTAGAATCAACATCATTTATAGCTTCATCATAGGTGATCGGATCATCCTTATGCTCATGAGCCTCGGCCTGGTATACCTCAGCATCATACATGAAGAAATTAGGTTTCTTCGAAACCTTCCCACTACGACGAGGCACCCTAAATTGTTGATCGTCTGCAGGTCTTTCACCAGAACTCAGACTTGTGTCTAAGACCGAAACCTGTGGAGCAGTTCTTTCACCCGATAACTCCTTTAGCACCACTTTGCTTCGAGGCTTAAAGTCATTCATGTGACCTTCCTCCAAGAATGTCGCATGGGTTAAAACAATGACTTTTTGTTCCTTCGAGTTATAGAACAGACCTCCCTTAGTTCCCTTTGGATACCTTACAAACATGTACAATTTTGATCTTGGTTCCAACTTCTTTGCATCCCCATCCAGTACATGCGCCAGGCAGCCCCATATTCTCATATGTCCAAGGGAGGGCTTCCTGCCACGCCACAATTCATACGGAGTCTTGGGAATTGATTTGCTTAGAACCTGGTTCAGAATATAGCACGCTGTTTATAAAGCATATCCCCAAAATGATAACGGCAGTGTTGAATAACTCATCATGGACCGTACCATATCCAACAAGGTTATGTTTCTCCTTTCGGCTACACCATTTTGTTGTGGAGTACTAGGTGCAATCAATTAGGATAATATCCCATTCTCTACAAGATGTCCTATAAATTCATCGGAGAGGTATTCACCACCTCAATCAGATCGAAATGTCTTTATGGATTTATCCAATTACTTTTCCACTTCCGCACGATACTCTTTGAACTTGTCAAAGGTTTCGCTCTTATGGTACATCAGATACACATATCCATACCTCGAGTAATCATCTATAAATGAGACATAATACTCAAACCCTCCTCGTGCTGTGACGTTCATGGGGTCACATACGTCAGTGTGCATAATTTCTAAAAGTTCCTGAGTCCTAGTACCCTTAGCTCTAAAAGCCCTCTTAGTCATCTTTCTCTCTAGACAAGACTCACATTGAGGAAGACGTACCTCCTCCAGAGATTCTAGAGGACTATCTTTCACCAATCTTTGAATCCTATCCTGATTAAAATGACCAAGTCTTAAATGCCAAAGATACGCCTTGTTAGAATGAGAAACATTCAATCTTTTAGAGTTATCTATTAATTCAGTGTCAAGCAGGAAGTACATCTTTGGTTTGATCAAATATAGGTTTCCATCTATCCATCCAAAACAGATAAAAGACTTATTTCTACGAATATCAACTCTTTTACTAAAAGAAACTGAATAAAAATCATTTATTAAACAAGCTACCGATATAAGGTTCCTCCTAAAATTAGGAACATAAAAACAGTCTTTCAATAAAATAAACCTAAATTCATCAAAACAAATATAAATATCTCTCACTGCCTCAGCCACCACTAAGCTACCATCTCCAATCCGCAACGAGAGGCTCTTATTATATAGACTTCTCTTTTCCACGAACCACTACATAGAAACACAAACATGATTAGTGGTGCCTGAATCAATGACCCAAGTGTCTTTCGATTCTTCCAATAAACACGCTTCTAAATAGTGAAGTTCCTTACCTTCCTTGCTCTTGGCGGCTAAGAATTCCAGGCAAGCCATCTTGAAGTGACCTACCTTCCCACAACGGAAGCACTTGGACTTTTTAGGGTCCTTGGGCTTCTTGTTCTTCTTCCGAGACAGGAGGATTAGAAGAACTGGAAGCCGCTTGCTTCTGATTTGGCCTCTTCCTCTTCCGTGAGGGTTTGGAAAATTCTATCAAATTGGCCTCTCCTTTGGGTTGGACCACATCCCCATCCCTAATCATCCGCTCATAAGCTTGGAGTTGTTTCATGAGCTCGGTTAGTTCTAACTCCCTTGTCGCTAGATTGTATGCGGCCTTAAACCAAACAAAATCTTTAGACAGAGTTTTGAACACCATCTCGATCTGGGTGTTGTAGTCTAACTCAGCACCGTTCTTGGCAGCCTCAGCAAAGAATCCCATTAGAGTGATCATATGGTCCTTCACCAGAGTACCTGCCTTCTGCTTGGAGTTCATAATGCTGGTAATAGCAGACTGTCGAGCCAACTTTTCTTAGCCTCTGAACATGTCTTCCATATTTTCCATGATCTCCCCAGCAACTTGATAAGTCTCATGCTGCTTTTGTAAAGTACTCGTCATGCTAGCCAGAATGTAGCACCGAACTATCTCATTGGATTCTCTCCAACGAGTATAGGCAACCGGGACCTCCTCAAGGGGTGTGTCAGGTTTGAGCCCAGGTGGGCATGGTTCATCCAGTATAAACTTGTGTCTCTCGCGGCTGAGAACTATCAACAAATTTCTTTTCCAGTCTTTATAATTATCGTCATTCAGCTTATTTTCAGTAAGTATTGAAATGAGGGGTGTCGGTGACATTTTGAACTGAAATAAAATTATACTAGACATCATTACAAAGCCCAAGCAAATATACAGATAATTTAGCAAATAAAACATACAAGTATGTTCCTACATAAAACTTGAAAAACATGTAACATTGCAATGGTAATTCTCAGCACTTATTGCCCCAAGCCACCGAGAGGTGGTCATGAAACAAATAGCCAGAACATGGACCCCATCCAATTAATATATGTTGCATTAAATCCTCCAAGGTTAAGACATATTAATAACTGCTTATTTTGGCCACCAGTTTAGTTAACAGAGCTTCTAGGGAAGGTTAATAACTAAACGAGTCTTGAGTGTATAACCATTGCTTACGTAGCCCGATCCATGTTCTACCAAGCCACCGAGGGGTAGTCATGAATAGGATCGTACCCGAACATGTTTTCCACATAGGAGATCCAACCTAGTATATCGGCGATAGTAAACACCTACCGAGAGGTGTGGTTAGGGCAGAATTGACACGAGGCATTACCATACTTTCACATATGGATCAACAATGGAGGCCGTGGGTTTTGTTTGAACCCTCTCCCACTCAATATTTTGAAAAACATGCAAGTTTTGACAAATATGTATAATCAATATAGTATGAGCGGCACTCACCTATCCTATATGACATGTAATCAAATATGCATATAAAACATCCATCAATACATATTTATACATCCATAACATATCACAGAAAAAATAATTGATAAATAAATAACCAAGCCATGGTTCCATCCTAGAACAAAGAAAATAAAGATTACAAAATTCCATCCAAAGCATTCTTTGGGTCTTGAATTTTATTCCGTCTTCTTGTATCCATCTTTATGTAGCTCTCCATTTACTTCTCAACCTATGAATCATTTAAAATTTAAATCCCAAAAATATAAATTTCAAATTCAAATTTTAAACAATTTTAAATACCATGTGCAATAATACGTAATTTCAAAATTTTCAAATTTTCAATTACATATTTTTAAACATGATTTAAAAATTAAATCTCAAATTTAAAAATCAAAATTTTCCCCCACGGCCCTGAAGGCCGGCAGCCTCCGTGGGCAACCTTCAGCCACCGGGCGCACCATGTGCAGCCCTATCGGGCTGCAGGCCAAACCTGCAGCCGCAAGCTGCACACCCGAGTTGGGTGCAGCAGCCCGCCAGGCTGCACGCCTATGGGCTGCACACCTATGGGCTAGCCAACCCTTGGGTGGGCCATGGCCACCCCTGGCTGCAGGCAAAGCCTGCGGCAGTGGGTGGTCATGGCCTGGACAGGGGCTGCTGCAGCCCCATCCTACCCGAGGGCAGGGGCTGCAGCCCCACCTAGGCCGTTGGCCTATCCCGAGGGGTCGTGCCTCGATTTTCGTGTCATATTCCAATTTACCCATTAGGATCTCCAAAAATTAATTTGAATCCTAATTAAATTGAAATTTTCCACACAATCAAAATTTCAACCTTTAAATTAAATTTAACTTTTTGGGAAAAATAAATTACGGTCTTCAATCTTCAATCTCCTCCAAGAATAATTGCATAAAATTTCCTAAACCGTTTCCGGTGTACAAAAAATTCTAACTATAATAATTCTAAGAGATAAAAATTAAAATCCATGAGAAAATTACATTAATTATAAACTGCTCCCATGGTTACATAAAAATTCCTAGATACAATTTTCTAAATTCTAAAGAACCATAACCAGCATAAACAAGCATGCTTATAATAATTTAAAAAATTAAAATAATCACATACTACGTACATAATCCATGATAACAACATAAATGAATCCTAGAATGCCACTCTCTAAATATCAAATCCATACATAAATAAAAAGACTAATTAATTGTCTAATTTATGTACATGGCATAGTCATGAGATGGCTCTGATACCAATTGTAGGAAAATAAATTGGTAAAAACGTATCAGAGTGGCGCAGCGAAACAATAAAAATTTTTTAAGATCGTTAAATATCTCATGATGCCATATACAATAAACCAACAATAATTTAAACTCATACCTCAAAGATGCCAATATTGTAGGAGGAGAATGACCGGAGGGCTTCAACCAACTAGCCTTCTCTACTATTCTCCAATTCCCGAATGGCTGAGTGTGTGTGCACTCTGAACCTCGATCGGTATGCTAGCACTGCTAGTTTTCTTCCGACCACCTAGATCTCTAAAGAACATATTGTCACGGTGAGTTATGCAACAATAAGCCTACTCACCTGAGAGTCTGTGGCCTGAGAGAACTGGAGTGACAGGACCTCTATTTATAGACTTGCATGAGGTGATCCTCTGAATTCGAATTGGATTAGGAGAAGATTTTCTCCCTTATCCACTCATCAAATCCGAAATTATCAAGGAAAAATCCACCAAAAAGAATTCGGCCATATTCAAGATTTTGTGTTCAAAATTCAAATAGGATTTTAACTAGAATTTTATCTGATCATTATCCAACTAAAAATTTGAAAATCTATCTTGAGATTTCCTCTAAATTTTTTACCACAAATAATAGGGAGAGAATCAAAATTTCACTAGGATTTTCAAGTTTGAATTTTATCACATCCTTATCCAAAATAACTAAAAATCTACATGAGATATGCCCTCAAAATTTTGACCACAATCTAGGGAGGAAAGAATCCAAATTCAACTGGGATTGAAACTTGAATTTTTCCCTGAACCTTATCCACAAAAAATCTGAAAATTCCATGAGGTTAATCCTCAAAATTTTCGACCAAGTTTGTTAGGATTTGGATTCATAATTCAAGTAGGATTCAAACAAGATTTTCCTCTCCATATCCAACTCAAATTCGAATTTCATTCCTTGTGGATTTACCACAAGAAATTCGAATCTTACTTGTACTGTAATTCAAAATTTGAATTTCAAATTTCAAATTCAAATTTCAAATTTAAATTTCAAATTCAAATTTCAAATTCAAATTTCAAATTCAAATTTCAAATTTCAAAATCTACAAAACAGTTGTATTTCAAATTCTTGTTCTCATGGATAATTTTCTATAACTCCAATCCAATCTCAAATAAAATCATGGCAACTTTATTTGGAGTTCGAATAATTGTGTACTCTATTATCCAAAACAAAATCTGAATTCAACCAGAGAGAATCTTGTCCACCATCCTAATCCTATGTCAACACCATCCATGCATAATCAATGAGCCAATAGCATACATATATCAATTTGCTAAACGTTAAGAAATTACGTGGAGCTAGTAGAGGGACTAATTGGACATATATAATCGGGCTCCCGTAAATCCATATGATCATCATTCTTTACCGAACAACTCAATCATATAATCACTAATTTCAAAGTCACACCACTATAAACCTAAAACTGAACTCCCAATTATATACCGTATTACGTAAGCCTGTGACAAGCTATCGTCCAATGACCTTGTCATGTATGCAGAACCCTTATATGATATCCATGATCAGCGTTAGGTCAAAAGTCCGTTTAATCCTACTGATCAGGCTATCTTAAAGTTCCATTATACTTCCGAATAAGAAAATGATTATTCACCATATGTGAATAAGAAGTCATCCGCCCAGCAGACGACCCAAGGCCTTGTCTATTTTCACATCCAGTATAATGCCTTTAAGAGGATACCTTTAACTCCTTATTAGAGCTATGATTCCGATATCTGTAAACAAACCCTTCATTGCATACAAGTCATGCACCCAACGAACCGGTTTATAAGCTTACTACCTCTGAGACGCTTTAGTCATTGGAACATCAAAGTACACAATATGAAGCTGGTCATTCACTCAGGATTAAGGTTACTGCACAATGAACGTCAAAAGCAGATTGATCCACTCATAGCGGACTATGTAGATCAATCATGCTTTAGTCCCGGTCTAATATGTCGCCACCAAGCAACATATCTATGTCTCTACTTGGGAGTCTATGCTCCAGACAGTTAAGACAAACCATCCCCACTATGGCTTTAGACAATATAATAGTTTTAACATGAGTTAGATGCTCGGTCTAACCCCATAGACTACAGACCTTAGTTTAGACCGCTTACTTTAGAACATTGTCTTCTTGCATACAAAAGTCCATTGCATGCAACGTTCTAACAGTTTTAACACAAGCAGTCAGGAAGCCATATTTGCTTACATTTACTTTAACATGTAAATAGAATGAGGACACACCGCAATGTAATGAATAACCCTATATATAATTTTATTATCCAGTTCAAAATAAATACATCAAAATGTCTCTAATGCTTAGAGCATTTCCTAACAATTGGAGGTTAGTATGCCAATAGTGGTTTTATTATCGTCTTTCTTATAGTTCCTACCGGATGACTTATCCTCATCTCATGACTAGGAACCCTTTTAGCACTTATAGCACAATTATATTCTTTCATAATGTACAAACTGCATATAATATAGCTATAACGGTTAATTCAAGTTGCAGAAAAATAAATGACTAAACTTACCATAACTGCGCTAACGTCCACTTTCTGAATTCCTTTGCAATTCTTTTATTGCCTCAAGTTTGGGTCCCTACAGACAAAATATTGTCTGTTAATTCCAATCATCATTTATTACTTTGCATGTATTCATTTTGTTCTTATCATCACAATACCTTTCATCTCTATATATGATACACAGCCTGATACACGGCTGTGTCTATAATCGTGTACCCCTCAGGTCTATTACTACATGGTCGTGTAACCTTATCTACCCATGCATAAGTACACGGCCGTGTCCAAGATCGTGTACCTCTTGGGTTACCTAATCCCTCAACACATGGCCGTGTACCCAAAGTACACGCCCGTGTACTTCATAAAGTTTGGATTTTAGCTTTAAGAATCTTAGTTATGACCTCTAAAATCTTATTTAAATCATTCTAAGTCCTTAACAGTCTTTTCCGAGCCTTTCAAAAATTTTTGGTCAAAATAACCATTTTATCCCTGACGAATCTCGGGACCGCAACATTTCCACTTTACCTTTTTTATGGGATTTTCTAAGCCCTAATATCTTAAAATAATATTTATTAGACTTCGTTATATTTTTGTAGTAGTTATTGCTGTAACACACATAACTATTTGTTACTCAACCTTCGGGTGGCGCTATTCCAACATCTAGGGTTGTTTCTCGTTTTTCAGACGTTTTGGAGTCTCAAATGGGCATTTCACTACTTCTGAAACGTTTATTATCATATTTTCGAGCCTTGGTTCCTGAGGGGCTCGGGTTTTCCATCCTGACCATAAACTTAGCCTGTGTTTCCTAAATTATCCCTGACGTCATTTTTTCCGTTCTTTCAATATTTTAAAATTTTACAGGGACAGTTTACTATTCCTAAGAAGGTTTGTTCTCCCAATCCCAAGTCTAATTTACTGAGAGGTTTCGATCTACATTTCTGAGGACATTTTTTTTATCCCTCGTTTCCTGAAATACCCTTTATGTCGTTTTTAAAATTTCGACAGTATTTCCGCTTAAATTTTAGATTTTCCCGGTGTTAGGTACGCCTTAGAACTTTAGTATCTGCCACATAATATACTGAAGGTCTATTTCACACAAAGTCACCAAACCTTTACGTAAAAATTTTTTTTTTCACATTACCCATACACCATTCAACATAAAATTTCATCATTTTTCCTCATTATTAGCCATGGTTTTTATTCAATTTAAGCACCAAAATTTTCATTCATCAAAACACAATTTCTTACACTTAAAAGTCATGATTTTTAATGTATACACCTACACCAAGCCTAACCAAATTTAATTCCATTTCCATACACAACCCACGGTTTCTATGCTCTAAACTTCAAACCCAATATTTTGGTTTCCTCCTAGGGTTTTTCTCAAACTTTTCATCCAATTTTCCTCACAAAATTTTTCATAAAATTCTTTCATATAGGCCACGGATTTTCATAGCAAAATCCTAGCCAAAATTTTCATTTCAAAGTTCCAATACCACAATCATACATTCCAACACAACCATAATTCATTCATAATCAAAACACAGTCTAATTCTCAACAAAATTTCATGTCTCATCCTCTTGAAAACCATGAATTTTGCATGAACTCACGCGTGGAAAATGCTTGTTTCATGCTTCCAAAATGCACTTGAACCAACATACAAACTAACCAATACCAAACAACAAAGTTTAACACCAAACTTTCACAATTCTTTCCCACCCACCATAGCCACAGTTTTGAAGAACAAAAAGGCAAGAAAAGGATGCCAAAAAGGAGACTCACCTTATTAGATTGAACCTTTGAAGCTTGGAAGGTGTTTGGAAGCTAGTTTGGTGAAGGGTTTTGAAAATTTTCTTTGGTTTGGAGAAAAAGAAGGCCATGGCTGGAAATGGGCAGTAAGTAAGCCAAATTTTTTTCTAATTTCCTACGGCCCTTCACGTGTTTTAAAGGGCATGAGGGAGAAGGAGGATTAAGTTGCAAAATTTTTCAACAATTTAGCCTAACTTTAGGGACTCTTTAGCAAACTTTTTAGGGACTAAAGTGTAAAATTTTTGGCTGTTTTTCAGCCTTTTCCACCGCCTAAAACAGTGCCTAAAAACCCAAAAAATTGCCAAAAATTTCTTACAATTTTGGCCTAAATCCAACCCTTGATTCAAGATCATATTAAATCACCACCCTTAGATCTACCTACCACCATAATTACCCATAAATTTCTCATTAATTATATCATTGCATGATGTTATGGATGAAATCAACGAATTAATTCCCATATTAATCTATGGTCAAAGTTTGATCAAAAGTCAAACCGAACGAAAATTGACCAAAATCGCGTAGGCGAGTTTCTAACGCTTCCTGTGCGATCGGTTTGCCTTATTTTGCTTCCGTTTGACCAAAAATTACTACCATAAGTTTTTCATCTTTTAGTGCATTCGATGCACCCTCTAGGGTTTTTAACTCTGATTTGGGGTCGTTTCATCTGTTTTGGTTCAAAAAAATTTTCCATTTCTGAAATCACACCATTTTTCACTGTTAGAATATTTTATCATGTTCTATATAATATTGAAACATAACTTTTTCATATTTCATACGTTAAAATTGTCATATATATACAATTTTACATTTCTTCTGAGAACTTGAGAAGCCCTCGGTTATCACATGTGCTTTGGGTTTGCCTGTTTGTTTGTCTTTTTTTAGTTTCTGGTGGCTCTGCCTGCCATTAAAGGTTTTTCATCTTCATTTTAGATGGAATATCAGATTGTCGTTCTTTTTGAGTTTGTGTTATGGTCATGAAAGGAAATATTACCATTATGTGATATTAAGTCAAAAAAATGAATAGGTTGAACTGAATATGGGAGGAATTAACAAGATCAATTGTCAATTTAAGAAGTTGAAGGGATAATAGCTGATGTTTAAGAATTGGTGGTATATTTTGTGATAGGTAATATCAGAGTCATTTTATGTTGATTTGTGATAAATACTATAATAACCATATGGTAATGTAGAGCAAAGTCAATGTTTAATGACCATGTTGTAACCTTACAGTTATTTGGAGTCATTTTATGTTCATTCCATGTATAATGACTGGATTTAAGTGTTATGTTGTGTAATACACTATAGTTTAATTATTCTGTGACACAACTAATTGTTAGTAATCACTAAGACTTAGAGTCATTTTCTTTAACTATTACTTGAAGTAAAATTATGTTGCCTTACAAATCAGATTTGTAACACTTGTTGTCATTGTTATGTTGACTAACAGATCATTCACATTGAAATTGTTCAGGAATGGCTGGATTGAATGTCTTTATCATGTTTAACGAACATTAGGACCATGGTTGGAGAGATGTTAGCTGTGAGATGAAGGGGATATTAATTCCCACTAACACCACTTTTGTTAGTCTTTTAGAGTTGGTTAAAAATGTTCTTAGGATTCGGGCATAAGAAAATAGTTTAGTCTTGAGATATGTTATTGAAGTTGAGGTGGCTTCTATCAAGATATAATCTGACTAGGATGTCTCATTCTACCTCCAATTGAAGAAGAAGGATGTTCACATGCTTAGCAAATTTTCAATATGTGTCGATATATTAGATGAGTCAATGGCCAAAGCGTCACCATCTAAAATAGGAGAAAGCAACCATACGCCGTTGCAACTAATTAGGGTTTCATAACATAGTGATGAAGCCGTGCAACATATTCATATAAACAACCTAACCATGCACCTAAAGTTGGTGATGATTTTCAATTGGATGATAGGGATGGAGTTAACTAACAAGATGAATTCCACATTCCTCCATCACCGTTATCAGTCCTTAATGATTGGATTAATTGTAAGGACCACAATGGAGATGAACCTACTCCTTCTGATTTGGATAGTAGTCCTGAGAAAAACAAGGGAGAAGTAATAGAGGGAATAGGGGAGCCCAATCTATTATCAATAGATCCAATGGATCCAAGGTTGAAGTTGTTGGTGTACAATTTATGATGATTTTTGTGGTGGAGAAGTCATTGCTGATTTTATACTAAGTACAACACATGTAAAGAATATTTATAATAACAAAAGGCTACTACAGTACCATCTCTATCATGATGCATTGACTAAACATTATCAGTTTAAGGTAAAGAGGTCTACTACTACTTTGTTACATGTGGTATGTTTGGATGATCAGAAATGCCAATGGTAGGTCCATGCTACTAGAATGAAGGATAGTAATTTGTTTGTTGTAAGGAGGTATGATGAAGTCTACACTTGCTCTATTGAAATAGTTTAAGGGCACCATCGGCAAGCTAATAGTTGGATGATAAAGGAATGTGTGAAGGCAAAATTTATGGATCTGTCTAATACCGCATATCGACCATGGGAAATAACATGGGACATACATGGTGAATTTGGAGTGTCATTCAATTATCTTAGAGCCTAAAGGGAAAAAGAAGCAGCATTTAATAGCCTATGTGGTGATAATGCCGATTCATACTAAGGTAACTATAATACGTTTGATTATTGGATGTTGACTGTATATTTGCTGGTATTGAAAGGACCATTGCTAGAACATGAGTCATTTCTAGAATGACTTGTAGTCATTTTATGTTAATTGTGTGGATTCTGGTGTTGAATTAATTATTTTAGTATATGAGTAATTTTTAAAATGACTACAAGTCATTTTAAGTTGAGTGTTTGAATTCTACGGTTGAATTGATCATGTTAAGATAAGAGTAATTTGTAAAATGACCAGAAGTATGTGGTATATTGGTTGCGTGTATGCTGGTATTGAATTGACCATAGTTATGGCATTTGTAAGTTATAAAATTACCATATGTATTTTATATGTTAAACATATTTATTTTATTATGTTGACCAGAGTAATTTGTATAATGACTATATCGTGCTACATATATACTTGATAGTCTTACCTTAATGGGGTGAAATGGTGAAATAGCGAAATCCTGGATCCGACATTCACATAAAGACAAACTCGAACGATCGATTTAAGTACTTCTACGTGTGCTTGGCTACCTCTCAGCATGGTCGGCCTCATTGCTGGCCTGTAATTATGGTTGATGTATTAGCATTAAAGCCTAGGTATGGTGGAATATTGCTTTCAGCTTACGACCATGATGTAAATGGCTCAATATTTCTTCTTGCTTTTTGTATCGATGACTCGGAGAATAATGATTCATGAAAATGGTTTTTCACCAAGTTAAAGGAATCAATTGGCGTATGAGATGAGCTTGCCATTATGGCTGATAGGCATAAAAGTATTAAATATGCAGTCAATAAGGTGTATCCAAAAGCTAATTTTAAGATTTGCATTCAAAACTTAACTAGAAACTTAAAAGCGAGGTGTAAAAATTTTAATGGCACTATAAAGACTTAGTTTGATGGTGCGTCAAGGACATATCTTGTAAGTGAGTTCATCATCAAATGGGATTTATCCGTAATAGTAACCCCACCATATACAAATACCTTACGGAGGCAGCTCTAGAAAAGTGGACTCAAGTATTCTTCAATGGATGAAGGTATGCAATCATGACAACCGACATTGCGGAGTATTAAACAGTATGGATCGAAAAGCCAAGTTAATGCCCATAGGATACTTGGTTGAATGATTAAGGGAATCTTACAAAGGTGGTTCGTTAAGAAACGTGAAGCTACCTTTAAACTTGAATCCAGCCTTGTCATCATAGTTAAAAAATGTCTTCGTGTCTAATTTTCAATGGGTTTAGCACTAATGGTAACTATGTACTTAATTGAGTAATTTTAATAATGACCATAAGTAAATTTTTTTGTTGACCAGTTTCATCAATGGTTGTTATGACCTTTGGTTATTTAATTTGTACCTTCTGCTTCATTATAGTTACGGGCTACTGATCAGTTTAAATACACTATCACTAGCTCAGCTGCTCAGATTGTGGATATGAGACAACAAACATGTACATGCAGACAATATCTGGTTGATCAATTACCTTATCCTCGTGCTTTGTTTGTGTGTAACCACTAACAAATGAGTCCTTACAATTACTACTCAAAGCACTACACTAAACAGGAACTTTATGTAACTTATGAACTTGTTGTACGTCTGATTGAAAGTGCTGAAGGATGGAATGTTTCTGAAGAAGGAACCGAGTTATGAATCCTCCGAAATCAAAGCGTCAGTCCAAAAGGCTTCCAGTTACTAGGATTTTGTCTGAAGGTGAAAAACCAGAGATGTTTAGGTACAGGAAATGCCATACTCATGGGCACAATAGAAAAATATGTACTAACCTAACTTCACTTCACCCAGGCACATCAACATCATCACATAGATCTTTTAGAAGTATGGTCAGTCAGACATGATGGTTATTTATAATTATTTCTATTTTATAATGCTATTTTGGATGGCTAAATTATGTTGTTCTGGTTTATATTTTGACCAGTGATACTATATTATGTTTATTTATAATTGTGAACATATATTATTAATGTTGATAATCGTGTTATGGTTTTTACATAATTTGTTAAGCCTCATGTATTTGTTACCAAGTAAAGCTGATCTAGTCATCATATAATGACCAAGGGTCATTATCATAATTACCGATCAATATTATAATATGTTTGTATCCTATGTCTTGTCAAATTACAGGAGCATGTATATTATTATTTCTGTGAATAGATATCATCAATATTGTTAATCATGTTATGATTTTTACATAATTTGTTATGCCTCATATATTTCTTACCAAGTGAAGCTGATTTGGTCATCATAGGGTCATTATTATAATGACCGTCTGATATAATATATTTTTATCTTATGTCCTGTCATATTACAATATGTGTATATATAATTTGTGAATAGAAATCATTAATATTGACAATCATATTATGGTTGACATAATTTGTAATGGCTCGTGTATTTCTTACAAATTAAAATTGGTCTTAGTTATCATATAACGACCAGTGGTCATTATCATAATTACCGATCGATATTATAATATGTTCATATGCTATATCTTGTCAAATTACAAGGGCATGTATATTATTATTTCTGTGAATAGACATCATCAATGTTAACAATCATGTTATGGTTTTTACATAATTTGTTGTGCCTCATGTATTTATTACCGAGTGAAGCTGATCTAGTCATTATATAATGACCAGGAGTCATTATCATAATGACCATCAGATATAATATGCTTGTATCTTATGTCTCGTCATATTACAATACGTGTATATAATTTATGAACAGATATCATCGATGTTGATAATCATATTATAGTTAACATAATTTATAATAGCTCATGTATTCTTATGAAATAAAGCTGGTCTTAATTATCATATAAGAACCAGTGGTCATTATCATAATTACCGGTTGATATTATAATATGTTTGTATCCTATATCCCGTCAAATTATAGGGGCATGTATATTATTATTTCTGTAGACAGATATCATCAATATTGACAATCGTGATCTATTTTACATAATTTGTTATGCCTCTAATTATCTACAAGCTGATATTGGTCATCATATAATGACCAAGGGACAATTGCATAATTACCATCAAAATGAAATTGTCTTTATCCTACGTTCTGTCATATTAGACTATTAACAATGTATATATATCTAAGTAAATATAAAAAAAGACATTATAATTGAAAATTATCCCAGCTGTTATCCTTCTCAATATCGCTTTACGCATTCTCAAAATCTTTCCACAAAACATGGTATCATAGGTGGCAAGTTGAGTATTCTCAGAATGGGAGCATATGCCGCTGTGTAGCCTAGTACTCCACTATTTTGCCTTCGACCAGGCAATGTGCATTTACAACGGCAAAAATTCTGCAGTCTCCCTTGCATTATCAAGAGTCAACATAATAATTACAATCAATCAACATAGAAATTACCATGACTCAACATAATATTACTAGTTGTTGAAATAAATATAATCAGGAGCCAAACACCAAAATAACTATAAGTAAATTAATGACTCACCTATTTGATTGACGTAGAACATCCATGATGGTAACTAGAATCAAATCCCACTTCCAGCCATGTCTTGGCTTACTGTCAAACAAGCCGACTATATCGACAATTAGTGGCAAGAAACTAGACATTACAATTATTGTGCATATAAGAATGTCATTGTGGGCTCCATCAGATGCCATCGAGTCGTAAACCTATATGTTCCATGTATTTAGGTCGAATACTGAAAGAACCCAATGATTCAAAGCAGGTATGTTCCTTGGAATGAACACCTTCTCAACATCAAACCACGACCAATTACATGTGATTTCACCACCTACAATGTATTTTGCCAAATTTGCACCTTCCTCCAGTCATAGTCAGTTTTCTGCACTTATATTTAGGGTCATGCTTTATGGATTGTGGAATTAAAAAGAATGTTAGTTGTGGTGAAAGGTATCTACAAATAGTCAAGATAGTGCTTGCGCTTCTTCTTCAAATAAAAAAAAGCAACATCAATGTATTGTATATTACAAAATTAACACACAATTTAAGCAATAAATACAAAACAAAATCATTAGAATATCAATTCAGAAAGGAACATCAAATTGTGTTATGCTTACTTACATCATCCCACAACCAAATATTCAGGGTCGCAAGCTCGTAGAACTAGCTCTTGTTCATAACTTGCATTATGCCCATATCATAGCCGATCTTTTATTTGTCCTATTTGGTTTTGTAATGAGCTGAACGCTTGTTGGAAACATTGATTCTAATACACGGTTAATATCATAGTAACCAATATTAAATATAAATATTACTCAACATTATTGCGTACATACCTAAGCCCAACTCTTTTCAACAACCCTCCTTTCAGCTATTCCCTGAATGTAGCCAAGGTTTCCATCAGGAGGTAGATCTGATATCTCTTCAAGGAAACCTAGAACCTTCATGTTTTTCAATGGCACATCCATCTTCCAACTATTATCACCCTTGTTAGGGCTCAGGATAAGTAAAGATCACTCTTTAGCTAGTTCTATAAGCTTACGAATCCTCTTTAGGCGAATTGACTTTGGGAGTTGTTCTTGCTAGGCTATAGATCTCTTCTCTTTGCCTTTCATATCAGCTTCCTTTGGAAAAAAGGCCGTATCAACATTCTCATATTTCGACTTTTCCTCAGCAGCACCATTCTCTATTTCTTTATGCTCTTCCTAACCATATTCATGTTTTTCCTCTCCTTCCTCTTCTCCATTTGTGTCTATAAAATCAATAGAACAATTGGTCATACATATACAATAAAAAATACATAGTCAACGTAAAATTCATAATAAATTGGACGTTCAGTTCAACACAGTCAAACTGAAAGTGCAATGGTCATTTTAGAAATTACTTAAAGAAATAATAGGCACAACTAGATAGTAAAAAACTCATAACAAATGCACATTCAATTCAATATTAGAATTATCAAAATACCTCTTATCGGGTCTATATCTTTTCCTCCTTCCTCCTCTTTCCCTTTCCTCACTTCCTTCATTGCCTATAGGTAATTATAATGTTGACTACTAGCCAATATAATAAGGACCAGTAACTACATCACAAAATAGAAACATTCATTACCTTTGCACCAGGAACAAATGCAATGGCAGCTTTAATACCCTCATCCACGTCAATATCAACTTCGTCAAAATTAAAAGTATTAAAGCTAAACTCTTCACTTGCAAATGAATTTGGACCTTGTTTTCTTTGGTAATGAACTCTATACTTGGAGGTAGGGTGGGCTTCCATATTATCATTTAGGTTATGCAACATTTAAAGAACTTTATTCAACACATTTTCTAGGTTCTTTCATCCTTTCTCTAACTACATTAACCTTTCATGAATTAAGTTGACTTGTCCTCAAAATTCGGTCTGAAAGTCAATCCACGAAGGACTAGTCGTTGCAGGAGATGGTGCAACTTTTGTCTTTGAATGTATATGTGGTAGTGCAATTATTGCCACCACCTCTTCTTTATCCTATTTTGAGTACAACTTTACTATGTATGGGATTTTCAGCTCTTCATCCTTTGGAAGCATCACATAAGATTCAAACTGTATAAAATTACCAACAAATTATCAGTGTGTAATTTTACAATTACTAGAGTGTAATTGACAAGCTTACCTACTCATCCTCACTCCCACTCAAAACCCACTTAACTTGGCCAAACATCACGGACTCCAATGAAGACCATGAAAACATACTTGGAATATTTGAACATAGATGGGTGGCAAAGAGTTTGCTATTGAAGGAATGCTCTTAAATGCCTAAACCAGTAATGCATGAGGGAAACTAATAAGAGTGTAATACATTCCACTACCTTTCCCCCTACCCATTACCTTATACATGACAGTAGACTTAATGGCACCTCTTATCATCTCCTATGAAGGTATTCCCCAAGGATAATTGTTGAATGCATCTAAATCATCAATAAGCTGAAGGTATGTCTCGGGAATGTGGATGAGCTTGCCATTTGCAAGGATAGTGCTAGATAGCGTGTACAAAAGCCCCAACTTGACAACATCATCATCATCTTCATAAGTGGCTTTAGGGCTGGTGCTGGTCAGCCTATCCTCTAACGCTTGCCTTGTAACGTGAACTGGGTCTGGAAAGTACTAGTGGTGCAAGTGGCTTCGTGATATGGTCGGCTTAAGGATATTTGAACCCACTCATTTCAAACCGATTATGATGGAAAACTCCTTTATGGAAAACCGTCCCACATCTACACTAACCTCAAACCACAACGCGTCTCCCATCTGGCATGCTTGATTTGCTGCATTACTAGGTTGTGGAAAACCTGCCCAGCCCAGCCAAGCTACTTCAACTTCAAGAAGTTACTGACAAGTGGCTGTTACTTCAACCACTCAGACTGAAAACTTGAAAGATTCTCTTCTAATTTTCTTGTTGTTTCTTCCAAGTTCACCCAATGGTTAATCTTATCATTGGTGATCTCCACGTTAATAATTCTTTGAATGAACTATAATGAAAATACACAGGAAGTAATGTCAGTATTTATAGCAATACCTTATAGTCAATTTTACTCATATCATAACAATCCACACATTTCAACAACAGGAATACACACAATCAACAGACAATGAGCAGAGGTCATTTTAGAAATGACTCATGTCATAATAATGGTTAGTTCAATAGCAGCAAACATAGTCAACATATAATGACCTTTGGTCATTTTTGTAATAACTCCTGACATTACATATTCAAATAAAAACCACAATCACAAAAGGCAACATATGCAGAATACACACACTCAACATAATTATTACCCCTAGTGAATTTACAAATTATCATGTCATAACTTAATTAATACAATACTAGAACACATAGTCAATATAAAATGACTAATGACTCGTGTCATATTAGGGTCATTTTAATACCATAATATACACAATCAATATAAAATAAGTAGAGGTTATTTTAAAAATTACTCTTGACCTATCATAGTCATTTCAACGCTAGCAAACATACAGTCAATATAAAATGACCTCTAGTCAACACCAGGACTCATTACATATTTAAATAAAAACAACAATTGTAAAAGGCAACATATGCAGACTCAACATGATCAATACCCCTGGTGAATTTACAAATTAATACAACATTAGAACACACAATTAATATAAAATGACTACAGGTCATTTTAGAAATGACTCATGTCATATCAAGGTCATTTCAATATCATAATATACACAATCAATATAAAATGAGTAGAGATGATTTTAGAAATTACTCACGGCCTATCATGGTCATTTCAACACCTACAAACACACAGTCAACATACAATGACCTCTGGTCAACACCAGGACTCATTAAATAGTCAATTGAAAACCACAATTGTAAAAGGCAACATATGCAAAATACATATACTTAATATGATTAATACCCCTAGTGAATTTACAAATTGTCATGGCATAAACTGATTAATACAACACCAAAACACATAGTCAACATAAGATGACTATATGTCATTTTAGAAATGACTTATGTCGTACTAGGTTCATCTCAACACTATAACACACAGTTAATATAAAATGGTTAGAGCTAAATTTACAAATTCTCATACCCTACCATGGTCATTTCAACACCAAGAAACACACAATCAACATAAAATGACATCTGGTCATTTTAGAAATTACTCCTATCATAACATAGTCTAGTCAACACCAGAATACATACAGATAACATAACCACAATATACATACTCAATATACAAAATAACCTTGTTCAATTTACAAATTCTCATCTCACCATAATACATACAGTCAATATAAAATAACCACAGATTAATTTTTTAGCAATATACCATGGTCAATAGTTAAATAGAGCCAAATCAATACTGAAAACACACACGACCAACATAACATTACCTCAGCCATTTTTCCTCAAAATTCATGGTAAATAAGTTTTCATCAAATGCTTAAACTTGCCGCTAGACTCATCAATAATATAATAAATCCCAATTTTCTAAAAAATCTCAGTTTTACTTACCTCGTACACATTGCATTTAGGATTTTTTTTGTGGATTTTTTTTCACTAACCTCTCTTTGTTGATGGGTTTTTTCCTCCTAAAATCAAACATGCACGGTATGATGCTTAAACATGGACAAATGAAAAAACATTAGGGTTTTACACATAAAATAAAAAAAATTTACTTACCTCTTCTTCAACATTTATTTCCCCTTCTTCATTTGACTTCCTATTCTTTGCAGTGTCTTTTTTTCTTATCGCCCACTGGATTCTTCTCTGGCGACGGCATCAGCCGTGGAGACTTCTTCACCATCGGTGGTTGCTCTCACCATTTCAACTTTTTTCATTTCAGGGGTAGGAGTATGGGTTTTGTGGCTTGGTCTATCGGTTGAACGAATGGTTGTTCGGTGGTCGGTTGTGATAGTTCAGGATACAAAGATGTCGATTTGCTTTGCTCCATAGGCCTTTGTATTTTTCTTACCGATTTCGAACTTATTTTCTCGCTTTATAGAGCTGGAATGATAGTAAAATTGAACGGTTACCAGAGGATGCAGACAGATAGACGATTACCGAAGGTTGTTAATGGTTATCTCAAAGGTGGGTGAACCGCCTTTCTCTCTTTGACTATGTTCCATTTCAAATTTGAAAGGAAAAAAAAATTAAAATGGTAGGGTAATGGGTTTTTTTAGCAAGAAGAGGGAAAGGGACAGTTTAGACATTTTGTCAACTTAAAAAAACCCTAACTGTTGGAATTCAAGGAATCTACTGATGTGGCAAGGCTATATTGAAAAATAAGCAAAATATGTGTTAAAATTAAGAATATTTTTTTTAGAAATGCTATTTTTGTAATTAACTCTTATTTTATTTCTTATGTGTACTTTCATTTTAGTTGTTTTGTCATCGTGGGTGATTATTATGTATTATTGGACCTAAACAATTGCAATTTTTTTTCTTTTTATTAACAAAATATTAGGATAGATAGATGATAAAAATATTAAAAAGATTTTAATTTAATTAAGATGTTCTGATATGTCCTCTGATTTGTCTCTTGGATAACCATGTGACATTTCTTTAAAAAAAAAAAAAAATCTCTATTAGTGATCCAAATGGCTAGCTTTCCTATATGGCACTGGTTTTCCATGTTATTTACATCATTGCCATCTTACTAATATTAGGCGGCTAATTTTGATTAGTATCCTAAGATCATGATTAGAGAATGACAAGCTCTTATTTGTTACCCTTCATCTCCACTATGTCTTGATTAGACTCATTAATTTTTTTTGCCGACCGTAAAATCCCTCTCCTTTGTCCTCTTTCTACCTCGTTTTTAGCTCTTTGATTCTCTTCCCACTTAGGCTTTTGTATTTAATTTCTCTTTTTTTTAGGTATCTAATTAAAATGTCGAATTAGATATACATTTTGAGTAGTTTGATTCGAAATTCAAATTCTTGTGAGTGGAAAGAAGAGCAGCCATTAGCTGACTTCGGTGGAAGACAATATTTAGATAAAACCAAGAAGGTATCACCACTAGATTAATGATATATTAGTAATATATTTTTTTTTTTTTGGTCTCGCTATTTTGTGATGGATTTGATACGTTAAATTTATCTTGTAACATACAATTTTTATTAACAATTCTATCCCAATCACACAATAAAGGTGAAATTATGCGAAGACAAGCATAGATGATTAAACTAAATGGTTTTGGAGTAGCGTCCAGGTTGTACAAGCATACAAAATGAGAAAATTAACCATAAAGGTCATTAAAAGTTATGCAAACAAGAACATCGTGGATTAATCTAGTTTGGATCATAATTAGTTATGCAAATAAATCATAATCTGACTCCAAGTAGACCAGCTTTTGGTTAAGTGATGAAAACAACCACAAGTAAAATCAAAACCATTTTGAATTAAAGTAAGCTAAATTTTAATAAACTCAAAACATTGGCCACCCCGGAAGTTGCAAAATTTGTGCAAGGACGTCTAAAGGGCATTTTTTAATGAAATTTTGGGCTCTTTTTTTTTTTTTTGGTTACCCCTTAAATACATCTCTCTCTATCTCTCTCTCTCTCTCTCTCTAAAAAAAAAAAAAACCAACCCTTTGATCAGGTCTAAAGTTGGCTAGAATTCGGCTGCTTTTTGCACCATTAAGTTTGACAAGAAAATCGCTTATTGACATAGAAATAGACTATAAGAAAGAATTCAATATTGATAAATTGGACAGTAAGGGGGAAACAAAATCCCTGGTTCAATGATTGAAACATGAAAAAAAGATCTAAAATTTGTAAATTTTTATGATTTAAAGTATAGTCAATAATAATTTTATGCTCAATTTTATAATAAAATGTAGAATTTAAATTCTCAATCAAAATTAAAAAAACACAAATGTAATTTGAGTCAGAAACTCGGCCAAAATATATAAATAATAGTAGCATATGTTGCAAAGTAATTTTTTCCCGTGTCGAAAAAATTCTCTTAGTCTATTATTTATGGTGGGACTCGAGACAGACTAATAATATAATACTCCATATGAATCCTCACTCCTCAGTCAGAACTCAGGGGCTTGCAGTACACACCAAAACCAAAACTGATGGTTCACCAAAATAATAATAATAATAATAATAAACAAATAAATAAAACAAAAACAAAACAATAAAAACTGATTTTTATTTTTTATTTTTTGGCTAAAGATAAGGCGTATCATTAATAAATCGCCACTAAAGGACTTGAGTTACAAACGACAGTTAAAACACAAAAAATAACTAAAATAAATCCCAACTTAAAAACCATTGCCGAACTAGCAGACTAGAAACCACCAAACGACTAAAAGAGCAGGTGGACCTTCAGTCCACAATGAGGCCTCAACGAGCCTATAACATGTCACAACAGACCAACAAGACACCGTACAAGAATTAAACCCACTCAGAGACTACCAAGACAACCCCCTATCTCGAACCCAAAGCAAATCTCCTACTAAAAGATGAGCGAGAACAATCTCCGCCCCCCCAATCAACATCTAGCCAACAACTTTTGACCAACAAAACAATAACGGGCAAGGCAACAACCTCGTCACCTTCACGTGCACCAACCCCCCACGACCCAACACCTGCAATCTTAACTAGTTCCCGCAGCTAACACGCCCTATTTTGAGATGACAGACAACGTTTCACGCACCTCCCACGGCTTCAAACAATCCTCTGATGATCCCCTCCCACAACCCAACACCCATGGTTTCAACAGGTTCCTAGGGATAACACGTCCAAATCTGAGAACAGGGAGACAGCAAAAAACTAGCAAAACACACCAAACTAGGGACAAGTGGGGAAACCACTACCAAAGACAAACAAAGGGAGGAACAAAAAAAAAAAAAAATGGAAAGACAAAAGACCCATAAACAAACAACATAAAGGAAGATCCACAACCCACAATCCATTTGGAAAGGCACCTCAATGTCGGCGACCCAAAGGAGAGACGGACTGCAATAACAAAGATGAGGTGACAGCAAGCTCCATGTGCCACGACAGGCTGCAAAAAAACTATCTGACCCCCGCTAAACACACCTCAACTCCAATACGTACTAGCACCCAAAAAAAAAAAAACCTCCAATACTTTTAACTTTTCTTCTCTCTGTTGAACTTAATTCTCTAAGAGCTTGTTTGGTTCCCTCATTTAGCTTTGAATTAGCTTAAATCAAGCTAAAATGAACATTTGAACCAAGCTTAAATGTAGCTTGATAGACCCCCACTTTAACAACATTTTATCTTTACTTTCACTAATTCAACACAATTTTCAATAAAATTTTAAACTAAACTTTCACATACTAAATACTCAACTTTAACTTCAACTTAATTTATTTCAAACAAAACCGATAGTTCAAATGAAGGCTTACAATGCACAAACTATTCAATGATTTGATCAAACCAGCTTCTTTTCCCTACACAATTACTTCGATCTTTGCCTAGCTCTGTTTTGAAAGTCAAAACCGGCAGCTGATTTCAACTTTTACATCTTTCTATAACGAACAGTTTACATGAAAGACCAAAATTAAGCTTACTGATGTTTTTGGACAAGGGTTAAGAGACCAGACCCCATTACAACTCTAACTTATATTCAATACATTTTGGTCATAGTTTAATCATTGTGTGACTGAGGTTATCCGGACATCTGGCAAATCCATGCCGTCAAAACATGGGGCCGAAAAAACAGAAATCTGGCAAAAGAAAGCCACAAAGCTATTAGGTACCTATACCAGCAGGACAGTGATTTTACATGTGAGAATCATGTGGGTTTCAGTTGTATGCGCAACTCTGCTGGCCCTCAACCGAAGAACTGGATTTCAGACATGGCTGTAGTGAGCTTTCGTTTGGGTTGATGCTTTTACCAGCTGCAGGTGGCAAACATCTTTTTGAGAAAAAAGCAGCAATGCTTTGGGTCCGCCCGGAACTCTTTTCTGCTAATAAACAGACAATGCAAGCTGTCAGTGAAAATAAGGTATTATTTATCTTTAAAAACAAAACAATGTATTATTTGGTGTGGTCTGGTTAAAATATATATGATGATGATGATGATGAGGCACCTGGGGATGTTGACAAGCCAAGTTTCTCCAATATTTCTTTCTTAACCTACATCACAAGATCAAAAGATATTGATCAAACAAAAACTCCTAAAAAATATAACTAAAAAGTTCCGCTCCAAAAGCAGTATGGATATTAGTTGATGATAGAGTATTTAACGAGGGGGCTCTTCCAGTAATGACCATCTGGTGGTTCAACGTATTGAAGTCCTCATAAGGGTAACCGAGTAGAAAGGTTCAGTGAGAATGAACTCTGCATCACTTTGTCCACATCCACTTCTTTAAAAAGGTTTTCTAATAAGCAGAGTCAGTCGATGTTTTGGTCTTTACTAGTGCAAGTTATTCAATAAAAATGAATGTGACTATTATCACCAAACAAACTACATAATAAACATTGAACTCCGTTTACGGAACTAGAGCACCAAAAGCTTAAATTGAGCTAAAAAGAAGAGTAGAAAACCACTGGAGCCAGCCAGACTACTCAAATAAAGTTTAAAGCTCAGCTCAAATGAGATGAATGTAAAGTAAAACCTTTTTTTTTTTTTTTTGTTACTAATGCTAGAAAATGATATATCATGGACCAAGCCTGGTTGCTTCATTAAATGAATCATTTCTCTTTTTAAGGCAAATATCTACTAATAAAGACAATAAAAAGTTCATACAAACCTAAAATGAAAAAGATCTCAAAAAATAAAAAATAAAAATAAGAAAAGCAACCAAAAAAAAATAACAAAAAGAAAAAGAAAACTGTAAGGATGCATTTGGTTTGGTGGAATGAAATAGGAATACAATGAAATAAAAATAGGAAATGATAATTATTATTGCATCATTTGGGTGAACATCGGAATTAATATAGGAATCACAATTATAATGTTTGGTTCGTTGTGAAACGGTATTTAAAGTAAATGTCAGTACGTTTTGAGGGATAATTTGGGAAGAGAGAATTTTAATTAATATCAGCTTTTGGATGGAATGATCATTCCGCTGGTTCACTTTAGTGTTGACTTTTCAACCATTTTGGCGGAATTTCATATAGGAATAGCTCTTCTTTAAGTCTTCTCACCAAGCAACATAGGAATGAGGTATTAACAGTCCCATTTTCTACCAAAAAAAGAAAAAAAAGTCACATTATCTAGACAGCATAACTTTTGAAAACAAGTCTAACCTTCCAACGATTATCCAAAAAACTTGAAATCTCCCGCACTTTATTCCTTAACTGAGACTTCGAGAAAGCAGGGAACTTCTGCTGCAAACTTTCTGCTAACCGATTGATACCAAGTGGGCATGACTGAACAGCAAACACCTGAAAACTTGAAAATTAACTCATCAAGCCAATAGGTAAATGAAGGCATAGTTATAATGCCACTTAAACCAAAACTCAATAGGGAAGTTTCTGTTCAGCAGCCCTAGAATAATAATAAACAACTTACTAGCTTTTGCAAATCTATCTCTGGTGTGGCACTAACAGTTGAGGCTGGTGTGGTACAATCCTTGCCACTAGATTTACAAGCTTCCCGATCAATGTCTTCCACATCATCAAGTGAGATCTCAACAGGTGAACTACCAGGGAATAAACACATACTCAGAGCTTGCAAGCACATCTGTTCTAGCTTTGGAGTACCAGAAAGACCTTCAGCAATTAACAAAGAGGCCTTCTCATGCATCAAGTTTGAAATAATTAAAGCTTGATTTTTTCGAAGGGCGTGTTCTGTCAAATTGTTCAAATACTTTTGCTGCCGAAGCAATGCACAGAACTCCTCACTTTCTAAACCAGGTGAGCTTTTGGCCTCCTCATCTGCGATATCAGTTTCCATCCTGTCAACTTGTACACCCTGAATGCATCACACAAGTTTGTCAGTAAACACTTTGAGTCACATTAACAGATGCCGCAAGTTCATTTTTCTACAACCTTTGATTTCATTCATCCTTGACTCCAGAAGGGTACGTGTCCTTTTCCTATACTTATGGCCATTATACAAAATATTCCGTATTAGGTTGCAGAAAGAATATAAAACATCAGCCGCATGTTGCAAAAATTATTTAAATGTGCAAATAATACAAGGAATCTTAATTGAGTGTCTGTCACGTGGCACAAGACAAATAAAGAGTCTCTACCCAATTATGAAGATGATAATAAATCACCTTGCTCTTCACATTTAATACATAAAATCATATCAGGCATGAATGACTTTAAAACATCCACAACATAGCAGGTGCAAGAAATTACCATTCTAACACTTCTGACAGCCAAATTACACAAAAGGGAAAATTCATCAATAAATCAAGAGGCACGTATTAAGAACTTTGAAAATGGAATGTTTTAGTTCTTCTTGAGTAAGGCAAAAATTAGCAGGAAGCATTAGCTTTTGTTGGCCAGAAACAGGTAAAGAAATTCAAACACTAGATGGAAAAGTCTCTTTAGCAGAGATTTAACAACCATTTAGAAAACTAAAAGGACAAATAAACTGCAGCCCCAGAAATCAAACATCTAAAATTTTCACCTCATTTTCTGAGAGATACCCATCAGGTACAAAAAATCCATCTTCACTTTCATCTTCTTCATCAGCTTTTGAACATCCTTCCTGTAAACTTTCATCATCATCATCTTTATCACAATCTGAAAGGCTTTCTCCAGGCTCCTCCTGGAAACAAAATTACTGTCATTAGAGATGTTTCCCATCTGTTAACTAATATGTAAACGTGTTTGAGAATAAAAAAGAAAACTAACACAGGACATTACCTCTTCCCACTCTTCATCGCTATCAATGTCATAATCCAGGTCGTGGTCCTTCCTAAAAGGGTGGCGTGGATGAACAATACAACTGAAAGGGAAAAAAAAAAATTTGATGGTTCGGTATTTCTACTAAAGATCCAAAATTTGAAGATAGTTATGCTTTTTTCTCATTTGATCTAGATGAAATCATCCACAACTCAACTTCATGGACCACGACTTCACCTTTTTGTGGGCCATATACCATAAAATGCAGGCCTATGACTCTTGTCAAACTGCAGCAACTGCTTGCCCCGAATGAACCTCTTGATACCAGGAACAGAACTAGCATTTGTATGACATGATCTATCGTCAGAAACACATGCTCCACACCCATCTACAAGTTTCTCTTCATTCAGCTCATCTATCACAATGATACTAGGTTTCGTTGTGGTGAGCTTAAGTTCCTTAAATAGTTCCATCCTAGGCTTTTGGCGTATACCCCAACGCTGGTTTCTGTTTGAACGAATAGCCCTACCTAAGCGGCGCCAAGCAGCCAAGTGTAACCTACAAAGTACAATAAGCCCTTGTCACCTAAATTTAAGAAGCCTAGGGTTTGCATTAGAAGAAACGGAAAAGAATGGAAAAACTTACTTGGTGATATCCTCAATATTAATATCTTTAGTTGATGAAAGAGTACAGTCCATCAATTGAGTAACTGCATTGGGCATTTTTTCACACTCCTTACTCAATGAATCAGTTGTAGTTGCTTTGGTTGAAGATTGGTCTGTCTGAACTGGATTGGTTTTACTTCTCTTTATAAATCGTTCCATAATTGAAGCTTGCTTCTTGATAGAAAGTTGCTTTTTAAGCTCAGCTTCTTCCTTCTCTCGACGCCTTTGCTCTTTCTCTGCTTCATCTTGTTGCTTCCTTAGCTGTTTCCTCATATCAGACTCTTCTCTCTCACGACGCTTTTCATCCTTTTCTGCCTCCTCTTGCAGCCGCTTTTGCTCCTTTTCCTGAAACATTTGCAAAGATTATTATAAGAAAACTAGGACGAATAAAACTCTGGCCAAATTCAACAACTTATGTCCACATGAATTGAATAAAAGGATAAAATGGATAAAAATAAGTTTAACCACCTACAGTTAAACCAAACAATCAACTCTATAAATAGAAAAAGACATCTAATACATACCCCTATACAAAATCATAATAATAATAATAATAATAACAACAACAACAACAACAACAACAATAATAATAATAATAATAACACCAGGGCATTAGTGAGAGCCACTACACAAAGCATTAGCTGTCAAAACATTAACGGGACTGAAGGAGCATCACTTACACTTTGCAACTTTTCCTTCAGAATCTTTTTTTCCAATCTTTTTTTCTCTTTCTCAGCCTCTCGTTTGTCTCTCTCCAGCTGTTTGATAAGCAATTTCTCATCTCTTTTTGCATCTTTTTCGGCCCTAAACATTTCAAAAGGAAGAAAAAAAAATTAAAAAAGAAAAAATGAAAAATGAACATCAAAACAAAATGTCACTAAAGATACATACTGGTTTGCACCATTCTTTTGCATCAGGCCATCAACTAGCAGACGTATCTCGGCCTCACTACTTGCTTTACCAAGCTTGTTCGATGCCTTTATCAGGTCATGTTTGTAATTGTCATCCTCTGACTTCTGTAATACCATTATCATTTCTAAAGCACAAGGGAAAAAAGACACCTAATGAACAAAGCCTCAGATAACCATCGAAACTTCTATAACTAAAAGATGCACAACTAACATTCTGAAATACTGTGCCGCTTGGCAGGAAAACAGTAGATAAAACCAGTAGCTGAGCAAAATCCATGCACGTGTACACATAAAAAATCAAAACAAATAGTTGCATGTAATATCGAATGAAAAGGTAAATGGAAATTTCCCAAAAACTCTGGTAATTGTCTGAAACATTCAACAAGAGCAAATCAAAGTCCAAAATGGCTATTAACAAGTCACTAACTCAGTTCCAATTTTTTCTCATAAATTTCTTAATATTCTTCTCTTCTCCATATCACATGTGCACACACAATACCCACATTTATATATTTATTCATGCATGCACATGTTTGTGTGTGTGCGTACGTAAATGGATGCATTCATAATATTTCTACTTCTTCAATCTATCTAGTACCTCTGCTCCTCTAATATTCACAAGTCAAAAGAAAGCTACCGACTTCCCTTTTCTTTGTCATTCCTTATCATTTGCTAATTAAATTTCTAAGATGATAATAGTTTGATAATTATAATTTCTAGTATACTCTGTGCAAGAGCTTTTCAATCCGGGGAGATAATTCCAAGTGGGCAGAGGTCAAAGGGTTCATCTTGGGCTAAGTACATATCAAGCAAAAATAATCAGCAGAAAGTAGTATGTAAATCTGGCTATACTGAACTAAGTACATTGCGTGGATTTGATAAGATATGAAAAGACCAAATTCTGTTAAAAAATAATTTTACAAAAGAAATTACGGCACAAAAAGGATTAAATCTTGTCAAATTGGTCAAGCCAAAAAGTACTATCCGGTCATCTAAGCAAAAGATTGTCCTCACCACACATAGAATCATACTTCTTGCCATCCATGGCAGACCTTTTTTCTTTTTTCTTTTTTTTTTCTCCTTTAGCCTGTCATCAGTAACACCTTCACAGTTGTGTTGCTGTTATGTTAGTTAAAGAAGAATCCTCACAATATTATCTTACAGCTCTAATGATAACTATTCCAGATGTTGACTGAGAAACACTTCTTTAGGAAGCATCTATGCGATAAGAAATGGCAAAGACTAAGAAAAGTGGAGCAATCTGAATAATTTTTTAATTAACCTACATAAGAAGTAATGAAGGCAGACTGTTCCATTATGTTTTTCCTGATAATCAAACAAAATCGAAGCGTCATGAAGAATCAGATTCATCCATAAGGCAATAGCAGCAAACAAAGCAACCCTACCAGAAGCTGCAGTTATCCTTTCATGAATCCTTTTCCGACAGGTGCGCCGAATATTCAATAATCCACGCACACATTGTGGCATCAGCTTTAAGTCTCTTGTCTATACGATCAAATCAATAAACAAATTAATTACTTGACAACAAATAAGAGGATATACACTACTAGCAAAGGAAGTTGATTAAAAACGACAAGGTTTACCATAAAATTGAACAGTGCAAGCACCCTTTGCAAAAGATATCAAACATAATCATAAAAGATGTTGTATATTAAATACCAAAATTGCAAAATCAATAAAAGTAAAGACTAATTTTTTTTTTAAGAAACATTTTAATTACAATCATCATCATGTCTTTACAAAATTAACTAAAACAACAAGGACTTTTAAGCCCATTCAAGAGCAATGCAAGCGATTCCCATAAAGCAAAGTGGCTCAATCAACAGCGAAAACTAAAAAAAAAAAAAAAAAAAAAAAAAAAAAAAAAAAAAAAAAAAAAAACAATATCAATTTTGACGACCATACTATAAACACTTAACTTAAACCCAAACAAGGTTTTTTTTTTTTTTTTTTTTGGAAAAAACCAACAAGGATTTAATACAATTAAAAAAAATAAAACCACACCATTTTTTCCCAGTGGCACAAGAGACATTAAAAAAAATCACACCTTCTTTCTTCAATCATACTAAATTCTCACCAATTCATTAAAAAAAAAAAAGCTAAATTAAATTTACTTAAAAAGAGTTTTTAAGTCCATGCAAATTAAAGGCACATTCTAAGCAATTCCCATTAGCATGATGAATAAATGTACATCGAAAATTTACTAATTTTTCTTCTTTAAAGACATAAAAAGGACATTTAGAAGGAAAAAAAACTAGATTTACAAGACGAATCTTAATTACAATACCTATACGTATTAACAAAAAATCAAATTAACACGAGTTTTGGCCCCATTCCATTAAATTAACAAAAGTAAATTAACAACAAAACTTAAGAATTAAAATTTAAAATTAAAAATAAAAAAGAAAAAGAAACAATCTTGCATGAAGAATCACCTCCCAACACCAGAGACAAGAGTCGGATTCATCCTCCAACACATCGGCATCAGCATTGGGAACTCCATACATCATCCTCTGTCCAACAAAGAGTACCGTGCTCTTCACCGCCGCCACCGTCATCAGTCCCTCCCAACAATCCCCCTTGGCCGTCGCTGTGGCCGTCGCCTCAGCGTGAATCTCCTCCACAAGCTTCGACAGCGGAAGATCCCTCTCCTCCATCAACGCCGCCACCACAGCGTTCGCTCCCTTCGCCGCCACCATCTCCAAATCCATCACTTTCTTCTCCGTCACCTCCTTGTAGTACTCGAACAAGCCCTCGAGCTCCTTCCGAAGCGACTCGATCCGAGCCTCTCTCTCCTCCGCCGTTGCTGCTGCTCCCAAAGCTTCCGGTGCAAGACTAGCCGCCCTTTTCCGCTTCTGGCTCTTCCTCGGCCGATCCTCCATCTTCCGGCCGTTTGGGTCGGGAACGCCGTCCGTCATCACAATCTCGCACTCCATGGCCAAAACTGGGGTTCCGAACCCGAAAATTCCACAAGAATCCGAATCAGATAGTCGCAGAAACACCGATTCAGAGAAATCCGACACAAAAATCAGGGTTCCAAAAAGGCAAAATTTGAGGAGAATCTGAACCCTTTCTGAGAAAATGAAGAACAATTTCAAGAAGAATCGGGATCCGAAACCCTAACAGAGAGAAAATGGAACTGAAGAAGAAGAAGAAAAAATGATATTTTTTGAGAGGAAAAATGGTGCCTTTTTTTTTTATTGGGTCTCCCGCCAAAAGTAAGGGCGGGTTTGTTTTGGCTCCAAAAAGAAAAAGCGTTTTTTCGAAACAGGTTATTTGGTGTTTCGCGCCTTATTATTGGACACCGTTGGGGATTTCCGCAGCTGGCGACTGCAAAAACGACATCTAGTTACCTATTAGGACAAGGAATTTAGAGGTGAACAATAGCTCTTTTTAAAAAGTTTTTCAACAAGGGCCGAAATTTTTAAAAATTAATTAGAAATATTTTTTTAAATGATCAATCCATTTCAATAATTAAATATTTATTGATTGATTATATAATATTATTGATTTAATTAACCAATAATTGATTAATTAACTTTAATGAATTATTGTTAACAGTATAGTTAATTATTGATTATTCCTAATTTTGATATCTTCTTATATTTATGCTTGCTATTATGTGAGAGGATAATTTTGTCACTTCGTAATAAATATTAAATGGACAAATATACCCTCGTCTCATTCTTTTATTTATTTATGATTCGTTTGGTAAACATATTGCGTTTTAATTATGTTTAAATATAATTTATTTTTTAAGTGTTGTATTTAGGTGAAAAAGTATTTGTTTTGTATTTGAATAAAATGTGTGTTTAAATGAAAAGTATTTTAAAATTGAAAAGTTGATGTGATTGGTAAAAGTAAAGATAAAAAGTTAAAATTGAAAAATTGATGTGATTATTTTAAAAAACTTTTAGATAGTAATTGTTTTCATAACACCGTTAAAAAGGATTGTCGATTACTCGTCAACCTCAAGTCACAGGCCGGTTGCTAGATTTTTTTTTTTTTTTACACTTTAATAAAAAAAGATCACCAGACATCTAGTCGCTAGAGGGATCATGTTAGAATCCAACTGAATCCAAAAATATATTCTAAGATTTTTATTTTTGCATGTTAACAAAGATAACCCGCTTCTAGCCAACCTCCGTGCCAGTCATTTGAGAGATTCTATTAGAGTCCAAAATGAATTTTGATTTTTTTTTTATTTCAACAAAGATGACCGATCTACCCAAACCTTTGGCACTAGTTACGGGAGAGATTCCCTTAGAATCCATAATGAATTTTGACTTTTTTTTTTTATTTCAACAAAGATGACTAGATGTCGCTGATTTCAATCACCGGTGCAGTTGTCAAAGATATTTTAGGATTTTTTTTTTATTTCAACAAAGATACCGTAAGCTTCAATTGTTGAAGAGATTATGTCAGAATCCAAAATAGATTCTACAAAATGCATATTGGATTTTAAAGAATACCTATTATTTGATTCTAAAGAATACAATTTGAATTCTACTAAAATATTTTTTATTTACACTACAAAATTACACCAATAATAACGAAAGGATGCAAAACTATTGCACATTCATGTGCGCCTTGTTACTACATGTTCTCTGTACCATCATTTTGTATCATAGAACGTGACACACTGTGGATGAGGAAAGTAAATTACAATACTACAATAATGTATTATTACTTCTGACAAAAAAAAAATAACAAAGCTAATTTTACCAAAACATATACTGCTATAGGGAAAGATAAATATATGTACTGGTATATGGAAAGAGAAATACCAACAATTATAACCAAAATCTCTAACTCACGAAAAAATTGAATATAATCTAAATCAAAATTAAAAAAAATCAAGAAATCAATAAACAAAAGAAAATAATCTCACCTTGGCAACTAATGTCGTGTTTTGTCCATCCACCTAGTCACCTAGCATTTCACTATCTCCACCGTGATCTTTAACACTGATCCAAACAACATCAGTCGACATCCATGGAGATCCTGTTGTCGGAAATCTTCGTCATTGTGCAAGAGCATGAAACTTAGATAGACACCAATCCAAGCAAGATCTATCAACACACATAGAGTTCAGGCTGTCGATAACCTTCGTAGAGGCTATCGGAGAAAAGGTGGCACAAGAGCCTGCAATTTTATATCATCACCAATGAGGATCTCAATCTTCTACTGATCTTCACCACTGCCTCGTAGATCATTGATTTTAGTAGTGTGCTCTAAGCGAAAAAGATATTTTTAATATATTTCATTTATTTTTGAATTGATTAATAAAATATTTTAGAAATTATTCATTACATTGTTAAAAATCCTGAATCTATTTACATATTATTGTAAATACAAGCAAGTATGGTTTATTGACTACTTGTGTTAAACTGCTATAATATTACATATAATGAACTTTTATATGCGAGAAGATAGCATTCTAGAGTAAACGGTCTAAATTTATAGTCCATAGTTTATTAGGTTAGAGTGAGCAGCTAACTCATGTTAAGACTATTATGTTGTTTAAAGCTAATTTGGGGGACTGTTTGTCTTGACTGTCCGAAGTTTTAACTCCCGATTTGAGATATAGATATGTTGTTTGATGGTGACGCATTGAACCGGGACCAAAGTGTGATTGATCTACGTAGTCCGCTATGAGTGAATCAATCTGCTTTTGACTTTTATTGTGCAACAACTATAATCCCGAGTAAGTGAACAACTCCGTGTATATAGCTAGTGTGCTTTGACATTTCAAAGGCCAAGGCATGTCAAAGGTTGTAAGCTAATGGACCGATTCGTTGGGTACACAATTCAAATATGATATAGGGATTGCTTACAGATGAGGAATTATAGTTCTTATGTAAAGTTAAGGTTAACCTCTTAAAGACGTTATGCTAAATTGATGAGAATGGACAAGGCCTTAGGTCATTTGTTTTGCAGACGATTTATTGTTCACATATAGTGGGCAATCATTCTCTTAACGAGTGTATAATGGATATTTAAGATAGCATAATCAAAAGGTTGAATACATTTTGACTTAGGTTGATCATGGATATCATATAAGGGTTTTGTATTAATGACAAGGTCATTAGACGGTGTCTTTGCTAAAACTTGCGTAATTTGTAATATGATTAGGAGTTCAGTTTTAGGTCAATAGTGGAATGATCCTGAAATTAGTAATCATATGATTGAGTTATTTAGTATAGAACAATGATTACATAGATGCACACGGGCTTGATTATATATGTCTAATCAATCCCTCTGCTAGCTCTGTAGAATTTTGTAAAAATGGTAGCTAATCGAGATATTCTTTTGTGGCTTATTGCTTTACATTTAGTGATGAGAAAAATCCTAATCACTCTTCACAGGGATGTAAGCATTTTCTTTGCGTGCTAGGAGAGTAAAATTGTAATTTTATATTATTCGATAAATTGAATAAATATTTAGTTAATATTTGTTTTGAAAAATAAGGTTTGAAATTTAAATTAATTGTTTTGAATTTGAAATTCAAATATGAGATTAATTTGAAATTTAAAAATTTTGTCTTAAATAAATATTTGAAATTTAAAAGATTATCCTATTTGAATTTGAATTGAACAAAATCTTGTCCTTGCACAATAATAGGTGGTGTTTTTCTTGGATAAAGGTGAAAGACAAGATTTTCTCCTAATTTGAATTTGAATTTTGTTTTGGATAAAAGATTATACAATTATTTGAATTTCAAATAAAGTTGTCATGATTTTATTTGAATTTGAATTTGAGTTGTAGAAAATTATCCATGTAGATAAAATCCAAAGATTTGTGGAATTTGAAATTTAAATCAAATTTTAAATCACAAAATTATCTTATGGCCAAAAATTTTAAGGATAATTCCTTAGAGAGAATTCGGATTTCAAGTAGATGTGGGAGAGAGAAAAATGTTGTTTGAATCCTACTTAAATTTTAATTTCTGTACCCCAAAAATGACCAAATTTTTGTGATGGTTTCCTCAGGGAGGAAATTTGGATTTTAGTGAAGGAGGAGAGGAAAATCTTATTTTGAATCTTATTTGAATTTTGAATCCTCCTAACCATTAGTGGCTAAATTTCTTTAGGGAGATTCCCTGTGGTGGAATCGGTTTTAGGCTTGTTGGGAGGGATAAAAAAAAATCTTTTCTTAGTCCAATTCAAAATTCAAATTTCACCTCATGTAATTTTATAAATAGATATTTTGGCACTTCTATTTTCTTTAAACCATGAACTCTTAGATAAACAGGTTTATTGTTGCATAAATTATATAACAATAAATTCTTAGAGATCTAGGTGGTCGAAAGGAGACAAGCTGTACAGAGTACCAATCGAGAAAGCGGGTGCCTATTCACTTAATCATCTTGGAATTAGAGAATAGTAGAGAAGACTAGTTGATTGAAACCCTTCTTGATGTTGTCCTCTAGCGTTTTTGATGTTGACTTTGGCATCTAAGATGTTTTATCTGAAAGGTATTTCCGATTGTTGATAATTTATTATATATAACAATATGAATTCTAATGATCTTTGAAATTTTTTTTTTAAATTCTGCTATACATATTTTTTATTTTTCTAATAAGTGGTATCAGAGTTAACTCATAAATATGTCATATATGTAAATTAAATAATCGATTGTGTCTCTAATATGGATTTAATATTTAGAAAATGGCATTTTAGGGATCTTGTATGTTGTTATCATGGATTATGAGATATATTGCATGTGTTTATTTTAAATTTGTGATTGTTATAAGCATACTCGATTTTAACGGTTATGATTCCTTTGAATTTTAGAAAAATTATATCTAAGAATTTTTATATAATCATGAGAACGGTTTATCATCGCCGTAATTTTCTGATGGATTTTTATATTTTTGAATATTTAAAATTTTTGTACACTAAAAATAGTATAGGAAATTTTATATATTTATTCGTGGAAGAGATCAAGATTGAAGACTTTGAATTTCTTTTTCCCATAATTATAATTTAATTTTGATGATTTAAAAATTATTTTTATGTGGAAAAATTCTAATTTTTTATTAGGACGTCCTAAGGAATAAAATTGAAATTTGACACAAAAATCGAGATAATGAGCCGTGGATGCCTAGTGGTGGCCACAGGTGAAGAATCGTGGCAACCTAAGTAGCCTACGACTACAGGCAACCTGCAAGCTGCCAGTGGCAAACTGAGGGGCTGCTAGCAACCATGGTTGTCTAAAGGTAGCCACAGGTGCAAACCCGTGGCAGCCATGGGAACTTTTTTCTCGCACGTTGAACCCAATACGGAATTTTTTAAGAATCATTAATGATTTAAATTTTAATTTTAAATTGTGTATAATCATATGTAATTTTGAAATTTGAAATTACATATGCTTATACAGGAGATTTAAAAATTGTTTAAAATTCAAATTTTTTGAAATTTAAATTTTAAAGGAATTTATGAGATGAGAAATAAATAATGGAACCACATAAAGATAGATACATGAAAATGGAGTAAAATTTAAGACCTAAAGAATGCTTTGGATGAAATTTTATAATCTTTATTTTTCCATTTTCTATGATGGAACCACAGCTTAGTTATTTAAATTTTCCGTCATTTATTTTTCCTATTTTTTGTCATGCATGGATAAATATGTATTGATGGAATGTTGTGTTGCATATTTAATAACATGTCATATAGGATAAAAAAAAATACCGCTCATACTATATTAATTATGCATACTTTAAATAAAAACCTTATTGTTTTAAAATATTGAATGGGAGAAGGTTTCAAACAAAACCCGCGGCCTCTATTATTGATCCATATGTGAAAACATGGTAGCACCTCGTATCAGTTTTGCCCTAACCACACCTTCGGTAAGTGTCTACGACCGCCGATATACTAGGTTGGATATCCTATGTGGAAAACATGTTTGGGCATGTTCTATTTAAAACTATCTGGAGATAGCTTGAACAGGGTATGGATTGGACGTTATAAACCATAATTATACACTCAAGACTAGTTTAGCAATTAACCTTCCCAAAGAGCTCTATTAGTCAAATTGGTGGCCAAAACAAATGGTTATTAATATGTCTTAACCTTGAAGGATTTGAGTAACTTATATTAATTGAACATGGCCCATGTTTTCGCTATTCATTTCTAGACTATCTTAGCTCGCTTGGAGTGATAGATGCTGAAAATTACCATTGTAATGCTACATGTTTTTTGTTTAAGTTTTTTTATGTAAGAACATATTCATATGTTTGACTTGCTAAAACTTATTATATTTGCTTAGGCTTTGTAATGATTTTTTTATTTTATTATCAGTTCAAAATGTCACTGACACATCTAATCATAATACTTATTAAAAACATTGAATGGAGACAATTATAAGGAATGGAAAAGAAACATGCTAATAGTTCTTAGTTGCGAAAGACACAAGTTCGTACTAGACGAACCATGCCCACCAGGGCTCCGACCTGAGAAGAGGTCCCTATCGCGTATACTCATTGGAGAGAATCTAATGAGATAGCTCGATACTACACCTTAGCTAGCATGACGTATGCTTTACTAAAGCAATAGGAAACCTATCAAGTTACTAGAGAGATTATGAATAACTTGGAAGACATATTTGGAGGTTAAGAAAAAATTAACTCTACAGTCCGCTATAACAAGTATAATGAACTCTAGGCAGAAGGCAAATACTCTGATAAAAGATCATATGCTTATGCTTATGGGTTTCTTTGTTAAGGCTGCTGAAAATAGTGCAAAGTTAGACTATAATACCTAGATTGAAATGGTATTCAAGACTCTGTCTAAAGATTTTGTGGGTTTAAAGCTGAATATAATCTGGCGATAAGAGAGTTACGACTTATCAAGCTCAGGAAGCAACTTCAAGCTTATAAACGAATGATCAATGATAGAAATCCGGTCTAATCAAAGGGAGAGGCCAACTTAGCAGAATCTTCTAAACCCTTTGAGAGCAAAAAGAAACCAAAGAAAAAGCAAGTGACTTGTAGTTTGTCTATTCCTCTTGTCTTGGAAAGGAAGAAAAAATAGAAGAACAAGAAGTCTAAGGACCCTAAAATGTCCAAGTGTTTCTATTCTAGGAAGATAGGTTAGTTTAAGAAGGCTTGCTGGGAATTCCTAACCTCCAAGTCTAAGGAAGGTAATAAACTTCTATATTTAGAAGCTTGTTTGGTAGAAGAATCAAAAAACAATTGAGTCATTGATTCAGGCACCACTAATCATGTTTATGTTACTTTGTAGGGTTTTATGGAAACGAGAAGTCTCCATGGTAGTAGTTTTTCATTGTCGACTGAAGACGGTAACTTGGTGGTGACTGAAGCAAATGGAGGAATTCATCTTTATTTTAATAATTTAAGGTTTATTTTATTAAAAGATTATTTTTATGTTCCTAGTTTTAAGAATAACCTTGTATCGGTAATTTGTTTAGTTAAGAATTATTATTCAGTCTAGTTCAATAAAACGGTTGTTATTCATAAAAACAATTCTTTTATCTATTCTAAGAGAATGAATGGAAACCTTTATTCTATTAAACCAAAAATATACTTACTACTAGACACCGAATTAATAAATAATTGTAAAAGGCTTAAAACTTCTCATTCTAACAAGACATAACTTTGACATTTAAGACTAGGTCATATTAATCAAGATAGGATTCTGAGATTAATAATAGATGATCCTTTGGATACTCTAGAGAGGTATGTCTTCTCCAATGTGAATCTTACTTTAAGGGTAAAATGACCAAGCAGTATTTTAGAGCTAAGAGTACTAGGACCAAGGAACTCTTATAAATCATGTACACCAACGTATACTGTCCCATAAACATCAAGGTTTAAGGAAGGTATGAGTATTATGTCTCATTCATGGACAATTACTTGAGGTGTGGATATGTGTACCTGATACACTACATGAACAAAATTTTCCACAAGTTAAAAAGAGTATCGTGTACAAGTGTAAAAGTAATTGGGTATATCCATAAAGAAACTTTGATCTGATCGAGGTGGTGAATAGCTCTCTAATGATTTTCTAGGACATCTTGTAAAGAATGAGATTTTATCCTAATTGGCTATACCTGATACTTCACAACAGAATGGTGTAGCTGAAAGGAGAAATAGGAACTTATTGGATATGGTACGATCCATGATTAGTTATTCAGAGCTACCAATATCATTTTGGGGATATGCACTATAAAGGGTATACTATATTCTAAACCATGTTTTAACCAAATCAAATCTTGGAAATCTATTCGAATTATGAAAGGGCAAGAAACCTTTTCTTAAACATATGAGAATATGGGGTTACCTGGCATATCAATTGGATGGGAATGTGAAGAAATTGGAACCAAGATCGGAATTATGCTTGTTTATAAGGTATCCTAAAGGGACTAAAGAAAGTCTGTTCTATAACTTAAAGGAGCAAAAAGTCATTATTTAAACCCATGCAACTTCCCTAGAGGAAAGTTACATGAATGACTATAAGCCTCGAAGCAAAATATTGTTAGAGGAGCTGTTGGGTAATAAAACTACTCCATAGGTATCAGTCTTAGACGCAAGTCCAAGTTTTACTAAAAGACAAGCAAACAATCAATAATTTATGGTGCTTCGACGTAGTGTGAAGGTTTTAAGGAAATCAAATTTCTTTATGTATGATACTGAAGTTTACTAAACTAAGGCTCATGAGCATGAAGATTACCCTGTAGCTTATAAAGAAGCTATAAACGATATTAATTCCAAACTTTGGAAATAGGCCATGAAGAATGAGTTGGACTCTATGAAGTACAACTTTATATGAGAACTTATTGACCAGCCGGATGGGATAAAATCCATTGGGTACAAGTGGGTCTATAAGAGAAAGAAGGATGCAAAAAAGAAAGTTAAAACTTTCAAAGCTAGGCTTATGGCAAAAGGGGCACATGCAGAAGGTTAGAATCGATTACCAGGAAACCTTTTCACTTGTTGTGATGCTCAAGTCTATCTGCATTCTTCTATCCATTGCTGCGACTCTCGATTACGAAATCTGGCAAATAGATGTCAATATTGCATTATTGAATGGCCTTCTTGATGAAAGTATCTATATAGTATAACCTGACGAATTCGTGAAAAAGGACCAAACTCAAAAAGTTTACAAATTATTTAAATCCATCTATATATTAAAGCAGGCATCCCACTTATGGAACCAGATGTTCGATCAAATGATTAAGACTTTTGGTTTTGATTAGAACGTTAATAAACCCTATGTTTATAAACGTATAACGAATGGTAAAGTGATCTTTCTATTACTCTATGTCGATGATATATTATCATTGGGAATGATGTAGGGAACTTATCATCGGTCAAGCTGTGGTTATCCTAATAGTTTGACATGAAAGACTTAGGAGAAACTAGTTATGTTTCAAGCATTTGTCTCTTTAGAGACCAAAAGAACAAAATGATAGCACCCCAAGCTTTATACATTAATAAATTAATTGAGAAATTTGCAATGTAAGAAGCAAAGAGAGGTTCACAACTTACTCTTTCGAGCTTCACTCTTTCATTGGATAACTGTACCAAAACATCAAAAGAAATAGAGCGGATGAGCAAAGTCTTTTGTGCATTTGCTATGGGTAGTCTTATGTACGCTATGCTTTGCACCCGTCCTGATATTTGTTTTACTGTAAGTATGGTAAGTTGATATCAGGTGAATCCTGAAACCAAGCATTGGATAAGCATATATTTAAGTATCTAAAGAGAACGAGAGATTATATGCTAGTATATTCTAGTGGGGACTTAATACTCATAGGATACATAGACTCAAACTTCCAAACTTGTAGGGATTTTAGAAAATCCACTTTAGGATCAGTGTTTTTACTTAGAGGAAACGCCATTATATAAAGGAGGGTGAAACAAAGCTGCACTACAGACTCTACGATGGAGACTGAATATGTGACTGTGGTTGAGGCATCTAAAGAAGTGGTTTAACTCTGCAACTTCTTAGGAGAACTTGAGGTCATTTTGGGTGTTAATAAGCTTATCACACTTTATTGTGATAACAGCGCGATGATTGCCGACATAAAAAATCCAGGCACCACAAAAGGTCCAAACACATCGATTGAAAATACCATATGATTAGAGAGTATGTAGAAAAAAAAACTAGTAGATATATTTAAGATCACGTCCGAGGACAACATTGCTGATCCTTTTACTAAGATTCTGGTGGTTAGGAGCTTTGAAAGGCATGTCGAGGCAATGAAGATGCGTAACATGGCACATTTACTAGCTTAGGACAAGTGGCAGATTGTTCAATATGCCCTAAGTAAGAAAGATATTTCTAATATATTTCATTCATTTTTAAACTAATTAATAAAATATTTTAGAGATTATTCATTACATTGCTAAAAGTCCTCAACCTATTTACATGTTAAAGTAAATGTAAGTAAATATGGCTCATTAACTGCTTGTGTTAAACTGTTAGAATATTACATATAATGATTTTTTTGTATGTGAGAAAACAACGTTCTAGAGTAAGTAGTCTAAATCTATGGTCCGTAGTTTATGGGGTTAGAATAATCATCTAACTTATATTAAGACTATTATATTATCTAAAATTAATTTGGAGGATGATTTGTCTTGATTGTCTGAAACTTTGACTCCTGAGTAGATACATAGATATATTACTTGGTGTTGACATATTAGATCAGGACTAAAGCGTGATTGATCTGCGTAGTCCGCTATGAGTGGGTTGATTTACTTTTGATGTTCATTATGCAATAACTTTAATCCTCAGTAAGTGAATAGCTCCATTTATGTGTGGCTAGTGTACTTTGATGTTCTAAAGGCCAAGACATCTTCGAGGTAGTAAGCTAATAAATTGGTTCATTGGGTGCATAGTTCACATAAGATGGAAGGATTGCTAACAGATAAGGAATCATAGCTCTTACGTAGAGTTAAAGTTATCCTCTTAAAGGTATTATATTAGATTGGTGAGAATGGATAAGGTATTGGGTTGTTTGCTTTGTAGACAATTTGTTATTCATATGCGTAGATAATTATTCTCTTATCGGGTGTATAATGGATCTTTAAGCTAACGTGATCAAAAGGTTGAACAGACTTTAACTTAGGTTGATCATGGATAACATATGAGGGTTTTGCATTAATGACAAAGTCATTGGATGGTGTCTTTTCTAAGGCTTGCGTAATTTGCAATATGATTACGAGTTTAGTTTCAAATCAATAGTAGAATGATCCTGAAATTAGTGATCATATGATTGAGTTGTTTGTTATAGAATAATGATTATATGAATTCATAAGAGCTCGATTATATATGTCCAATCAGTTCCTCTGCTAGTTTCATATAATTCTTTAATAATGGTAGCTGATTAGGGTATTCTTTTGTGGTTTGTTGTTTTACATTTAGTGATAAAAAAATCCAGATTACCCTCTATAAGGGTATAGGCGTTCTTTCTGTGTGCTAGGAGGGTAAAATTATAATTTTGTATCATTCAATAAATATGATAAATATTTAATTAATATTTATTTTGAAAAATAATATTTAATATTTAAATTAATTGTATTTGAATTTGAAATACAAATATGAAAATAATTTGAAATTTGAAATTCTTGTCTTAAATAAATATTTAAAATTTAGAAGATTATTCTACTTGAATTTGAATTGAACAAAATCTTGTCCTTGCACAATAATAGGTGGCGTTTTACTTGAATAAAAGTGGAAGACAAGATTTTCTCCTAATTTGAATTTGAATTTTATTTTGGATAAGAGATTACACAATTATTTGAATTTTAAATAAATTTATCCTAATTTTATTTGAATTTGAATTAGAGTTGTGGAAAATTATCTATGTGGACAAAATTTAAAGATCCGTAGAGTTTGAAATCTGAATCAAATTTTGAATCATAAAATTACCTTATGGCCGAAAATTTTAAGGATAATTTCTCAGGTGGAATTCGGATTCTAGGTGGATAAGCGAGAGAGAAAAATCTTGTTTGAATCCTATTTGAATTTTATATCTCCTCACCCCAAAAGTGCCTAAATTTTTTGTAGGGATTTCCTTATGGAGGAAACTCGGATTTTGATGAAGGAGGAAAGGAAAAATTTTGTTTTGAATCCTATTTGAATTTTGAATATTCTTAACTCTTGGTAGCTGAATTTCTTTAGGAAGGTTCCTTGTGGTGGAGTTGGTTTTGGGCTTGGTTAAAGGGAGAAAAAAATCTTTTTTTGGTCCAATTTAAAATTCAAAAGTCACCTCATGCAATTTTATAAATAGGGGTTTTGGCACTTTTATTTTCTTTAAACTATAGACTTGCAGGTGAGCAGGTTTATTATTGCATAAATCACATAATAATAAATTTTTAGATATCTGGGTTGTTGGACCTTCAGGCAAGCAGGTTTATTATTGTATAAATCACATAACAATAAATTCATAGATATCTGGGTGGTTGGAAGGAGACAAGTAGCACAGAATATCAATCGAGGAAATGGGTGCTCACACATTCAACCGTCTTGGAATTGGAGAATAGCGGAGAAGACTAGTTGGTTGAAGCCTTTCCTGGTATTATCCTTCGATGTTTCAGATGTTGACTCTAGCATCCAAGGTTTATTCTTTGAAAGATATATCTAATTGTTGATAATTTATTTTATATAGCAACATGAGTTCTAATGATCTTTGAAATTTTTTTAAAATTCCGCTATGCATATTTTTTGTTTTTTCCAATTAATCTAAGCACTTGTTCTTTGACACCGCAATCTCCAGTCATTGATGGTTAAGCTTATGATGCCATCACCCGATCATCGACACTGTGATATAGCAGATTGTAGGTCTCCACAAACCCGCCTAAGATCGATCCAATAAGGTATTGTTGCCACAGCCCGACGATTTGCGGTCTCACCATTATCAAAGAAAGAGTCCTTTGACAACTCAGATCTAGCCAAACATGACTCGTAATTGAACTACACATTGCTCCAATTTCTGACACAAGCTTCCACCACACCTCTAACAATTCTCCAGCTCTGATCCAGCCATATCTCATTAAATTGCAAGGAGCTGTCGATGGTGAATGGAGCTCGTAAGATGCTAGCTACATCATGTGAAGAGATAGAGAAAGAGGGAAAAGACAGAAAGAGGGGAAAGCGATAAAGAAGTAAGAGAGTGGGGAGCTCGAATGGGGGGGAGGGGGAAGGGAGAGAGAGAGTGGAGGGGAGAGAGAGATAGATCAACTTAAAAACAAAAATAAATAGAGGTAAAATAGAGAATTTGTTTTGTAAATAAATAATTCTTCGTTTAAAAAAATTAGATAGGGTAATAATATAACCAGTGCACTTAAGGAGGACAAAATTATAAGAAGGGACCTAAAGAGTAGTTTTTTCTCTAATTTTTTCATTGAACAACATCAAAATCTAAATCCACCTATACAAACCCATGAACTCTTTCTCTCTTTCTCCCTTCCCAAAGCTGTTGAAGACATGGCCACAGTCGGAGAAGACAAGGAGCTTGGGTGCTAACAACCATGATTTCACCTAAGAAGACTATGAGATGGTGGAGTTTCATGTGGAAGAAAAAAAAACTGATTGATCAAAAAAATGACCAATAGGCCGTTTAACCAGATTAAAAAAAATTTAGGCTATCTATTAAATTAGGTGTTTAAAAAGTGACACCCCAGCCTAATTTTTTTTTAGGACAATTGGGAACTTTAATGCTCTGATAATTTTACCCCTTAAACTTTGAAATTGTGCTTATACCCCTATTACTTTGAAATGTTAACAAGAATGTCACTCAAATTTTAAATCGTTAGCAAAAATGCACTTTTTTTTTTCCATATTTTCATCATGTAAGACTTATAGCTTTTTTGGTGCAAGGGTTCAACTTAATCCAAACCCAAAAATTCAATTCATTTTTATTTTTTTTAAGTCAATATCAGTTTTACTATTCATAATTATTATTATAACTTTGTAAGTCAAATTTCAAAAATTCATAACTTTACGTATACAAATCCAAATACGATGATTTTTTTAATTACACAGAATTTTAAGATAAACAAAACAAGTTTAATATTAATTTTTTTTTCAAATATATTTCAAATTTTTACACATTTTATCTTTAGCAATTCAAATAGCTCATCAAATGTACATTTAGTTCAATTCAATTTCAATGAGAGAACTCAATCCGACCCTTACATCAAATGCATGCTTAGAAAAACTCTATTTTTACCCACTAAACTATAATGCATTCGTAACTTTACCTTTCCAAAATTGTAAAATGATGCTTGTATATCTTAAACTTGAAACTATTAGTAAAAAAGACTCATTCTTTCATATACCATCCACCTACTTAAGATTAATATGGCTCTAGTCTAAATATCAAAATAATTAATCTCAACAAAAACTTTTATAAATATAAATTAACCTTAAGTTTCTATTATATTTCAGTACAAAATATTCAAAAATAAATAAATAAAACTTAGTGTGAAAACCAAGCAATATTTATAAACATCCTTTTTACATAAAAATTAAGTTTGATTGAATAAAACCACATGTAGAAAACAAAACAAGCACAAATTTAATATTTTTTATTTTGAAAAGTTAAACTGTAGTAAACTACAATTTTCCAATAAAAAGGGCTAACAAACTAAAACACCCAAACAAACTAACAATACCAAAAAATTTAAACTAGAAAAAAGAAATCAAACAAAAGTGCTAGATACCAAAGCCTGAAAATAAGTACAATAGTCACAAGTTTTTTCATTTTTCTTTTTAATTTAAGTCGTTACAAGAAAAATGAAAAAAAAAAAAAAGGAACTTGCATATATCTAGAAACCTTGAAATTTGATAGATAATTAAAGTTTTTTTTTATAAGAATAAAGATTTTGTAGTTCAAATTTTCTATTATTTAAATTAGTACTATATTAGTCTTAAGTGAGTGAAATATGATGGAGCAGTAATTTTATAATCATGTAAAGTTTGAGAGGTGTAAGGTCTTATTTTTCAATGTTTAGGGGATAAAATTATGAATGTATAAAAGTTAGGGAGAAAAAAGAGAGTATTTAAAAGTCATACAAGTTAAATATGATAGAAATGATATATTTTTGCCAACAGTTTAAAGTTTATAAAGTATTCTTCCAAATATTTTAAAGTTTGATAGAGATATATATACTAATTTTTAAAGTTTGAAGGACAAACTTATAAGCGGATTAAAATTCACATAGCAAAAATAATATTTGTCCTTCCTATTGTAAGGAAATTTCAACAGATAGCTACTAGTCATTTATATTTATAGAGCATATGTCATTCTTATTTTTGTGTTACATTAATTCAGAAAATTTGAATGAAATGAGTGCTAAATTATTTTTGTAATATTAGAATTAAATCTTCATTTATGATATTTTTACAAATAGATTATTTATTAATAATACACATAGACAAAGCTGAAATTACAGCGACATAACGGAAACCAAAGGAGTTTCATGAGACTGATGACCTAGACCAATTGACTTCACCGTAGTCCGGTCTTACTCGATATATATATATATATATATATATGTATGCTGGAAAGTTCTCACTAGATACTTATCTTCAAGTATGAACATGCATATGGTGGAGGATCACTTCGAATCATAGGGTTATATCAATTGACAAAGCAATATATACAGCTTCTCATATTTATTTATGTACATTAAATAGTAGCTTTAATCGCTAATATTGGCTCGAATTGAAGTAAATAATAATATTTAATTGATTAAATGTTTAATAAATAAATTCTAATTATTGGTTCATTTTCAAAGTTATTTGAAACTGTGAAAAAAAAAAAAAAACGACCTGGTACATTTTCGATACAAGGTGTGGCACACACTTATAATTTGGCACATTATATACGAAGTGTTTTCTTATAACATTGATGTATGTGTGTCATGTATATTTTATATGACAATATAAGTGTCAATTGTATATAATTATTTGTTTTGTTTGATAATATAAATACGGTATAATAATTATTTATTTTATTTATTTAAATAAAATAAAAAATTGTTTTTTAATGTAAGCAAAATATTATTAAAAATAGAAAAAGTCTTACAATCTCAATAATAAACAATAAAAGAAAAAAAAGAAAAACAACTAAATATCGAGGAAAACACCCCCACCCCAAGTAAAAAAAAAATATCGAGAAAAACAAGTAAATTATTACTTTAGATATGGATAATATTTATTTGAATTATTAGAATAATATTCACTAAATTTAGTTTTTTTTTAATTCAATAAAATTAGTTAGTTATATAAATATCTTGACAATCTAAATATTGAGAATAGTCATTGTTGTTTTTGTTAGGGTGGTTTTAACTTTCCATACACCTTTTTAAGTACACCCACCTTTTAAATTCAAAGTTGTTAAAATTTGCTTAATATATGCTCTTTCATTTCAAAAATTATCTCTAATTACTATAAAATTAAAAATACACGATCACTTTAAATTTTCTTTCACACCCACTTTTTTTTTCTTTTCATTTTTATGTTTTATTATAGGTTAAATTAAAAATTTACAAGAAAAAAAGTTAAAAAAAAAACCTATTCACACACACACATATATATATGTAATAAATTAAAATCACCATTTTTCAAGAAAAATATCATTAAAAAAAAACAATATGTAACATATTCATATATCTATATATATACATAATTAAAAAAAACAACTATATATACACATAACCAAAAAAATAAATAAAAACCAAAAATAATAAAGAAAAAAATGCCAATGAATAATACATAAAAAGAAATATATATACAAAGAAAGCAAAAAAATAAAAAAAAAACAATCGCAATGTAAGAAGTGTATAATGAAAAAATCAATCGCAATATATACAAAGAAAACAAAAAACAACATCAATGTAAAAAGTATATAATGAAAAAATCAATCGCAACATTTAATATACCTCAAAATTTTTGGGCTACTTATTGAAGAATAAAGATTCGGGTGAAAATTAGATTTGTTGTTATAAGTTTCAGAGTAATAATATTTATAAATTATTTATTTAAGAATTTGATATATAGTTGTGTATAGAAAGAAAAAAATATAATTAAATTCCTTTTTTTATAATTAATTTTTTTATTTAATGAATTGTATTATCATTGTCCTTTTCTGTCATTTTTTAAGGGTTTTCCTATAATTAAACAATTTATCCAACAAAGGTGTATGAAGAGTAAAGGGGAGCAAACATAAAACTACTATTTTTGTTATTATTATAGACAATACAATATCGCAAATAGACGGCCTGCAAATTTCTTATTGATAAAATATCCTTTGTTAATTTTTAAGTCTATTTTTCAAACATCAATAGATTTTTGACGGATATATATGTGAAAACGTCTGTATGTATTCAGATAGTCTAATAAAATTGTAAAAGAAGCAAACAGTTATTGATACATTATGGATATTATCTGGAAAGTATCGATGATTCATGAATACTCCAATAAGATATATCAATGCAAAGGGTAACCCAAAAGAGGATATGAAATGTTTTTGTACTAATTCGATTTACAATTTTCATTTGACAGTTGTAAAAGTGCCAGAAAAAAGAGCAAATTTTGTTGTTTGACCACTAAGAAGGCACAAAAATGAGCATTAATTCTTTTTTACTTTACATTCTGTTTGTTGAAGTCCTAGAAAAAATTTGCATGTCGCAGATTTGGCATGAATCCGTTGTGGATTCTACTAAATGTAAGTAAATTGTAATGATCTAATCATGCCAAAACGAATCCAAATATAGCATACAGATCAAAATGCAGAAAAAAACGTCGGGACCGAAAAATACCTCCCGCCATTGTTATTTCTCCGACGAACCTGTAAAACTTTGAACCAAACGTTAAAAATATACACAGAAGGCTTGGCCTTCGAAGCTCTAAATCCTCACGATCAATGATGCAATAAAAACTGAAATTTTTTGATAATTGAGCTACGGGACCAAGAGCCAACGTCCTCCTCTTATTCTCTTCCATCAAGAGAATTTTTCAACGTAAATGGAGGAATAATGGTAGGATTAATAGACCATAATCACGAACGGTTACGTCCGTTTGTGTTCAAAAACCGAAAGTAACCATTCGGTTACCAAGAGTAACCGACATTCTCTCACTTGGTCCATAAATTCCAACATTCACCAAGTACGAAACAAATTACATGAATCATGGCGACAAGTCCTCTTAAGCACGAGTATTATCTTCCATGTATTACAATGCAATCTGTCCCTTTAATAGCTCATATAACTTAATGAATAAACCCTATGTTTATTCTTGGTCCAAACATAAAGATATTTTCTCAAGACTAACATATGTGTACACGAGATGACAAAAAATGAGAAAACATCACAAAAGGAATTTCATTATCATAATATCGTTCTTATAACGAAATTACATAGAGGAACCAAGTCCCATTCTAACTACATGATCCTTGAATTTTTGTGGTGGCATGCCTTTAGTTAAAGGATCAGCAATCATCAATTCAGTGCTAATGTATTCAATAACCACTGATTTGTCTTTAACACATTCTTTTATGACTAGATACTTGATGTCGATGTGCTTGCTTCGACTACTGCTTCTATTATTCTTAGCCATAAAAACAGCAGCTGAATTGTCACAATATATCTTTAATGGCCTAGATATCGAATCCATAATTCTAAGCCCAGAAATGAAATTCTTTATCCATACACCATGTGAAGTAACCTCAAAACAGGACACGAACTCAGCTTCCATAGTGGAAGTAGTAGTCAAGGTTTGCTTTGCACTTCTCCAAGAAACAGCTCCACTGGGTAGCATAAAGATGTATCCCAAAGTTGACTTTCGAGAATCAACACAGCCAGCATAGTCTGAATCAGAGTAGCCAATCACTTCCAAAAGATCAGTCCGTCTGAACATAAGCATGTAATCCTTGGTACCTTGAAGATACCTAAGCACCTTCTTTGCAGCTTTCAAGTGGTCTATACCTAGATTACTCTGATATCTTCCTAACATCCCGACTGCAAAAGCTATGTCAGACCTTGTGCAGACCTGAACATACATAAGACTTCCCACAACTGAAGCATAAGGAATATTCTTCATTTGTTCTCTTTCAAGATCATTCTTTGGACATTGATTCAAGCTGAGTTTATCACCCTTCACAATAGGAGCTATACTCGGTGAACATTCCTTCATCCGAAATCTCTCTAAAACCCTGTTGATATAGGTTTCTTGAGACATACCCAGAATACCACGTATTCTGTCTCTATGTATCTTAATCCCAATGACATAAGATGCATCACCCATATCCTTCATATCGAAGTTTTTAGAGAGAAATTGTTTGACCTCATGTAGCATGCCCTTCTCATTGGTCGCAAGTAAAATATCATCCACATACAGAATAAGAAAACAAATCTTGCTCTCACTGACCTTCTGGTATATACATTGATCCATAATGTTCTCTACAAATCCAAATGAAGAGATGACATCATGAAATTTCAAATACCACTGACGGGAAGCTTGTTTCAATCCATATATAGATTTCTTGAGCTTGCAAACCAAATGCTCACCACCACTAGAGGAAAATCCTTCTGGTTGTTTCATGTAAACCTCTTCCTCTAGATCTCCATTGAGAAAAGCCGTTTTCATATCCATCTGTTGCAACTCTAGGTCAAAATGTACAATTAATGCCATGATAATGCGAAGAGAATCTTTCTTAGATACAGGAGAAAATGTCTCTGTGTAATCGATCCCTTCCTTTTGAGTGAATCCTTTTACAACGAGTCTAGCCTTGTATCTCTCAATGTTTCCCAGTGAGTCTTTCTTTGTCTTAAAGACTCACTTGCATCCAATGGCTTTTGCACCATCAGGCAACTCAACAAGGTCCCAAACACCGTTAGATGACATAGAATTCATCTCATCTTTCATAGCATCATGTCATAAGTTAGATTCCTTATAACTCATGGCTTGTGAAAACGTTTCAAGATCAATTTCGGCTCCAATGTTATAGTCTGACTCTTGTAGATACACAATGTAATCACTAGGTACTACTGACCTTCTTAATCTAGTAGATCTTCTTAAAGTTGTTTCAACATTCTCTTGAAGATCGTGTTAATCAACTGGTTGTTTCAACAATTTCTGGTACTTCTTGAACAACTTGATCTACTGGTTGATCATTAGCAGTTTGTGGAACCTCAACAACTGGTTGTTGAATACCCGTTGAAACTTGAAGGGCATTAACAATGACAATCATTTTATTACTTGATGTGGAAGGTTGAGCATCAATATGATCTCTTTCAGAAACAATGTTTTAAAATCGATCTCTCCCACTAATCATGTCATTCTCAAGAAACTTCGCATTTCTAGATTCCACAATCCTAGTGCTGTGAGATGGACAATAAAATCTATATCCTTTAGACTTTTCAGCATATCCAATGAATATCCACTAATAGTCCTTGGATCCAGCTTCTTTTCTTGTGGGTTGTAAACTCTAACTTCAGACGGGCATCCCCAAATGCATATATGACGCAAACTTAGTTTCCAACCTTTCCATAACTCAAAAGGCGTTTTTGGGACAGCCTTGGTTGGAATTCGGTTTAATATATATGCTGCCGTTTTAAGAGCTTCAGTCCACAATGATATAAGAAGTTTAGCATTACTGCGCATACTCCTAACCATCTCTATTAAAGTTCGGTTTCTTCTTTCTGCAACACCATTCTCACTCGGAGAACCAGGATTGGTGTATTAAGCAACTATTCCTTGCTCTTCAAGAAACTTAGCAAACGGACCAAGAGCTTATCCATCCTCGGTGTATCTACCATAATACTCTCTTCCTCTATCAGTTCTCATGATCTTAATTTGTTTTTCACATTGTTTCTCTACTTTAGCCTTGAAAACCTTAAAGGCATCTAATGCTTCATTTTTATTCTGAAACAAGTAGATATACATGTAACGTGAGAAATCGTCAATAAAAGAGATAAAGTATTTTAGACCACTTTGTATGTCCATATCTGGACAACAGATATCTGAATGGATGATTTCAAGTAATTCGGAACTTCTGTGCGCACCCTTCTTAGATGTTTTGGTCTGCTTTCCCTTAATGCAGTCCATACAGATCTCGAAATCAGTAAAATCCAAAGTACTTAGTACTCCATCATTTACCAATCTCTTAATTCTATCTTTGGAGATATGTCCCAATCTCCGGTGCCACAACATAGAAGAATCCTCATTTATAACACATCGTTTTAAACCAGTGTGAACATCATAACATTATTAGTGGCATCATTTTGTAAATTAATATAGAAAAGACCATTAGACAAAATACCATTTCCAACAACATCAGATTTATAAGATAAACTAAAAGATGTATTTGAAAAATTAAAGGAAAAACCCAATGGTACAAGTCTTGAAACAGAAATCAAGTTTCTAGAAAAACTTGGAACATAAACGGTATTTTCTAAATTCAAAATAAAGCCACTACTTAAAATTAAACTACATGTCCCAATGGCCTCCACATGCGAGCCCATCTTATTTCCTGAAAAGATGCATTGTTCACTTCCCACTGGTTTCCACAGATTTCGCATACCCTGCAAGGTATTTGAAACATGGATTGTAGACCCAGAATCAATCCACCATGTGTTATGACCAATATCAACCATATTAGATTCATAACAAACAAATGAGATTAGTTTACCTTTCTTCTCAAGGCATTTCTGGAATTTAGTGCAATCCTTCTTCATGTGTCCCTTCTTTTTACAGAAGAAACACTTGGATTCTTTCTTTATTCCATCTTGTGGAGGTATTTTACCTTTCTCTTTCTTCTTGGCTTGCTTGTCATCTTTCTTATTTGTTACCATCATGACACTCTCACCTTGTTCCATTATCAGCCTGCCCTCTTCTTGAGCACACATGGTCATGAGTTCATTAATTGACCACTTTTCTTTATGTGTGTTGTAGGAAATTTTAAAGGGCCCATACTGCTGTGGAAGAGTGTTTAATATGAAATGGACAAGAAAGGTTTCAGACATTGTAACCTCAAGTGTTTTTAATTGAGCCGCAATATCCCTCATCTTCATGATGTGCTCTCGCACACCTTTTATTATAGTGAGCCTCATAGACCAAAACTTCATTATTAAGGTGCTAGTAAGCGCCTTATCAGAAGTCTCAAACTGTTCATCTATGGCCTTCAGCAGATCTCGGACCTTTTCATAGCCTTCGACGGAACCACGAATACCAGCAGAGATGTTAGTCTTTATGAACATGACACTTAGGCGATTAGATCGCTCCCATTTTTCATAAAGAGCAACATCAGCTTGATTGCTGGTTTCAGTTATGACAGGTGGTTCGTCCTTCCTTATGACATAATCAATGTCTATCAGCCCAAATGAAGAAGAATTCTCTCCTTCCAGATCTTGTAATTATCGCCTTTTAATTCGGGAATGTCACACTTAAAATCAGAAAAATTCACAGGTTATATAGCTGCACAAATTAAATATACATACTTAATTCACAATTTTTAAGGCCAAAACTTAAGTTATGCTTTACCAATGCAAAACATAAATATGAATCTAGTGACATAAAACTTGCCTGTGGGTTAAAGTTTTACTCAGTTAAGTCCATTTCAAATAAATGATGAAACTATCAAATTACGTTCCTTTTCTTAATTCCTGTGGGTAGATTAAGAAATATAATTTGACATTTCATCCTAATTAATTATACAAATACAACAAAATTTCCTGTGAGATAAATTTTATTGTACTACATATAATTAATTACAACTAATGTTATAATGTAATCCTAAAAATTCTTAATATATAATTTGCATAATTTAAAGATGCTGTGACTACTCTAAAAATTAAACAAATTATAAGGATCATACAACATTTAATTAACAAGATAACTATATATATTGCATAATATCATAAGCAATATCAACAAAAATTAATAATATTGCAAAAAAAACATAAGCAATATTAATAAAATTAATGTACTTTATTAATTAACACAATGTTGCATGTATAATAAAAATAATAAATTTATACACACAAACCCAAATAAATTAATTAAGTACATTAAAATAAAACAATAATTAAAAAAAAAAATTTTTGAAAAGAAAAAACGACAAAATCTTCAAAAAACGACAATATAATTCGTTTTAGAGAAAAAACGACACAATCTTAAGAAAACAATAAAAATGGGCTTTTGGAAATGACATGTCGTTTTTGACATTAGAATGTCGCTTCCGTGTTGTCAAAACGACGTTTCGTTTTCATTCTGCCAAAACGACATGTCGTTTTTCTCGATTGACAGTGACCTCTCACCCTTCAAAACGACATGTCGTTTTCTCAATAGCATAAAACGATATGTTATTTTTCGTCGTCTTCAATCTTCAGTCGGGTTTTTACAGACCCGTTCGACCCGGTTTCGACCCGAAATGAAACCCGACGGTTTCTTGGCCTATCGGACGTCAAAATTCATGTTTTAAAAGCCAGAATTCATAGAAATCAAATTTCCTAATGATTTCTAATCTTATTTTTCAAAAACAACGTCTAAAATTCAAGCCCAAAATCAAAAACATTAACGTAAGTTTTTGAAAAAAAAATTTGTAGGTTCTCCAGCAAACAAGACAGAGGTATAAACGTGGGCTCTGATACTAAATGTAAGTAAATTGTAATGATCTAATCATGTCAAAACGAATCCAAATATAGCATACAGATCAAAATGCGAAAAAAAACGTCGGAACCGAAAAATACCTCCCGCCATTGTTATTTCTCCAAAGACCTGCAAAACTTTGAACTAAACGTTAAAAACACACACAGAAGGCTTGGCCTTCGAAGCTCTCAATCCTCAAGATCGATGGTGCAATAAAAACTGAAATTTTTTTAGAATTGAGCTACGGGACCAAGAGCCAACGTCCTCCTCTTATTCTCTTCCATCAAGAGAATTTTTCAACGTAAATGGAGGAATAATGGTGGGATTAATGGACCATAATCACGAACGATTATGTCCGTTTGTGTTCAAAAACCGAAAGTAACCATTCGGTTATCAAGAGTAACCGACACTAAAATCCATTGTGGATTCTATTTTTCCAGTAATCTGATTTGTTATCTTTTTTTATAGTAAGTGATGTTAAAAAAATATTTCAATTAAAAAAGGAAAAAAATTAAAGATATAAGGGTATTTTTAATCATTTTCTAATTTTTTCTTTTAATTTTTTTGATAAAATATTATAAATGGCAAAATTATCAACTCTCATATAATGGTTGGCATAAATATAACAAGGTTCCAATATTAGGGCAATCTTGCAAAGCACCTTGTTTTCTTGTATAATTTAGGTTTTTTATAATAATTGTAATATTCTTATGATAAAGTTTCTTTTACACTATTATTGATCTTATTTTAATAGATAGTTTTTAAAATCTAAATGTGACATGAAATTGCTCTTTTTTTTTTTTAATGAAAAGTACTATATCATTATATATATTTTTTTAAAATATGGTATGTTTTTGTTCTTTATGATAATTACTATATATTTATATTTTTTTCTTTATGATAGTTATTGTATCATTTTGATGTCTTTTTTTTTTTAGTTTTTAAAGTGTTTTTTTTATTCATGTATAATAACTATTTTTTTTATATATTCGTCGAGAACGAGTCCTTTTTTCTTTTATAATAAATCAAGTAAAATAATCTTTTTTTTCTTTGTATAATAGATTTGCACACTTTTTATATTTTTTTTTCTAATCTTTTTTTATTAATTTTTTATGCAAAAGTAATGTGGTTTTAATAAGAATCTATTTAGATATTCATATAAATCTAAGGAAAAATAGACTTTTTTTTTTAATCATAACTTCCGACTTAGACAATTTATATTGCATAATGCAAATTACATAGCCAAGGTTATCAATGGTAACCTAGATGGTCACATATAAGAGACGAAATAAGTTTTACTTGAGACAATAAAAGTGACTTAAGAAAAGATAAAATAAATAATATATAATTAATTAACTAAATATACAGAATCATAAAAGAATTAATTACTATTTCCTAGTTGATAATTGTAGAGGGAAAAATTTACAATCAAAGAAATAAGGGGCCAATAATGATTTAAATAGGAAGAGGGGCAAGTCATTAAGCAATCATTGACGAGTCATTACTGAGTCGCATGAAATAAAGTAAATTGTAAAAAATATAAATAAAAAGAGAGACAACTAATTTTATAAAGATTCGCCTATAATCTCTAGGCTACGTCCTCTATACTACTTGTGAGAGCTTCCACTATATATGAATAAATGTTATAATAGTGATTTTAAGTAAGAACGGGGATAGATGAGAGAGGGGAATCTATGTATTACAGAAGATTCGGGAAATACAAAAAGTGTTGCAGATATTCTAGAGAAATATGTTGTTTAGCACTAGAGATTCAGTCTATATGCTGATTTGAGGCCTGTAATCCTGTATAGTAAGCCATAATTTATAGGAGCTGCTCTTTTGACTTTGGTCGCTTGATTTAGTAGAATATGTCTTTATTAATTTTTGGAAGTTGCCTTTTCTTGTTAGAGTTGATTTTCTAATTCGAAAATAACTAGAAAGGATCAAGAAACTTTCCTCTTCTATGGAATCTGAGCTAGCTGGCTGGTTTCCTTGTTTGGTATGCTTGATTTGGTTTCTTTTTTACTACTAATATTAAAGTCAACTTTGCATATTTGGCTTTATATGATGCATAAATCATTTTGGAGTCATTTGGAAGTCGAATCTAATTCTCATGGCCTGCTTGTCTATGAGTCATTTTGAGCTCTTCAATGACTTATTTGGGGGCATGTGTATAGTGAGAGATAAGACATAAAATCTAACCTTAACATTATGCCCCCCACTCCGTAGTTGATTGGTAAATTGGCTTAATGAGTAGTTTGAATCATTTTGGTGATTGGCTGGTGAGTCTTTCTATTGACTTCTAAGCGAATCATGAATTGCGTGTAGTTGTTTCTAACATGTGTTGCACTTTGGATAGTCTGGTGGTTATAGGTAGATTGATGTGATATGTAGTAGTTGCACGAGTTCTTAGGCATGGTTTTCGGAATATGTCATGATGAAAAATTGTTGGGATGATCTTGACTATTGATGAAGTGCTGACCTTGTTGATTTCCAATTTTCCTTTTCTTTTTTAGCTGCTTTTGAGTCTGTGGGCCTTCAACTTCCTCTGCAATCTTCTTCCAAGTTATGTCTTTTTAACTCTTTTAATTCTTTATCTTTTGCAATTGCGAATCTCTTGAGGAAATTTAAGGTGGTCTGCTCGAATGCAGGTGGGTCTTCAGGTACTATTTTGGTGTTTGCATTTGATGATGTGGAAGCTCTTCTAGTTCATTTTTCCTTTTTGAAGGTTAAAGATAAAGACGTTAAGAGTCATCTTGATGATATTGTGCGAGTGGCGACTTGTCTTGCCAATGGAAAAGAGGCTGCCAATGAGTCACATGGAGTGGCAATTAAGAAGTTCGAGGAGGTCAAGACATAACTGCAGCCCGTTAATCTATTTGTTTTACTTCTTTTTTATAACAACCATGTTAGCAAGTCGATCTGCATGTTGTGCCTTTTTGATGATGTTGGTGTCTAGGAGTCACTTAACTTCTTTGTTGATAACTCAGAATTTCCTTTGTTTTTGATGAACTGGTTTGTGATAATTAAGATCCACGTTGAGCTTATGGTGCATTGTTTTAGGATCAATACCTAGCATGTCTATGCGCAACCATGCAAAGTAATCTTTTTTAGTCTAAAGGAACTTTAACTAGTATAAATTGTACCTTAGAATATTTTCAAAAAAAAAAAAGATTATACCTTAGAATCAAGTCACTGATTACTCTTCGAGAAGTTAATGATGACTCGCTGACGAAGTTATTGATGACTTGTTAATGAGTTGTTGTTATCCCATGGATATGTCTTTAATAGTTTATGATTATTTGCAAATTAATTTAGGAGTCACCATTGACTTGATGTAGAATCCTCACTGACTCATTAAGCAAGTCATAATCACCCCACGGATGGGTTTCAGTAGTTTAGGAGTTGTTTCTGTGACAACAGTTGATACTCTAAACTAGACTCATCGTAAACTTGCTTTGATACCAACTATTGCCAACTGTGACGGCCCGCCCTTGCTGTAAAGGTCCTACAGTACTATTACAGTTTCAAACTTGCTGAGTAGTCATTGCTGACTCATTAAGCGAGTCGTGGTTATACCACGAATAAGTCTTCAATAATTTATGAGTCATTTCAGACTTACTGGGTAGTTGTATGCGACTCATTATCCTTTGAAATCGATTAAGTGATTATATAGGGCCTTCACATGTTTCCTTTTGTAAGGTCTTTTGATTTTTGTATTCTTATACAATATATGGATCATCTATAACAACTCGTGGAGTCTGCTTCAACTCTTTAGGCCTATAGGTTGGCATCAGGCAGACTCGACATCCACTTATCAAGTCAGTATGAAGTTATTTGTCAGCATCAATCTAAAGATTAGAAAGAGTATACCTCACGAGGTAAGGTGCCTGCTAGTATGATGGCCCCACTAAGACTTGACCACTGTTATAGAAGTGGGTGTTCTTTTAGCTTTGACCTGCTATAAGATACTCTATGTAGGAACACATGACACAAAGGATATAGTGACCTTTAGTATGCCACATGCATGGATGGAAGGCCCAGGCTTTGTACCTATATCGAGTGATCAATCCCTCGTGACAAAGGTGCATCATATAAGTGGGGTTCTTAATAGGTTGAGGGATCTCATTGAGACCAGTCCCTAATGATGACATAATTGAGAGTCTATGGAAAACTATAATCCAATGATCCTTCCTGATAATTGCTCCATGCTGTGGTTGGGTGCTCTATATAAGGAGATTGACTTATGCCATACTTCATGCAGAAATATTTTATACTTAAGAAAAAAGGGGCAGAACTCTTATGTTGTCAATGGAAAGATGTACCTATAAACTTACGAGTTGAAATAGAGTTGTAAATTATACAAGTCAAGTTGCAGTCGACTCCTTAAGAACTTGCAGGCAATTTGTGATTGAGTATGTAGTCGTGAAGTCATTTTCTAGGTATAGTTGGGTGTTCCTCTCAAGTGGAATTTTGCATTATACGTCTTCTCAAATCCTAAAAAAGAAAGAAAAGGGAAAACCTAGGATTGTTGTGAATTAGAGCTATAATTGATTATAGTTTCATAAGCTGCCTATGTAATCATAAATAGAGATCAAACCTGAGCGCTGTTCAATTATTACAATCCAATGGCCTTTATTACATCAGTTGCTAAGCTCTTTGAAACCATAAAAAAGAACAATAGAAATAACTAAAAAAAAATAAATAAATAAAGGACTTAGTTAATAGATGACTTGCGAGATGCTGCCCAAGTCATTTTTTAATTGTAGTATTTCCTTAGGTGCTATCCCTCAAGCAAATATTAGGTCATCTGGATGACTAATCGATCTATTGTTCTCCAGTCACTCGATTACTAGGCCCTCTAAAATTCTTGCCTACTAAGGTTGAATCGCTCCAATTGCTTGGTCTTCTAAAGTTTTTCTGTCTTGATCTATCCTTGAGCACTCGCTAAAGCCTTGCCAATGGTCTTGGGGTTATGGTTACAAACTTTGTTCAAGAAAGTAGACTTCAACAAGAGACCCTTTTGAGTGCAAATAGTGCTATAGTGTCATTATAATTTGGAATTTCAATGACTGCCTTGCTAAACCTCTTGACATACTTACGTAACGACTCCTTGGGCTATTGGATGACTGTATGGAGTTCACCTAGAGCCTTCCCCTTATTGATATTGATTGAGCAGTTCTCCATTGTAATCTTCTTAGTTGTACATGATTGCTTCTCATGACTCCCCCAGGATGGTGATTCCTAACATCACTTGCTGGTATTGACATACATGTCTGTAGGGATTCGTCGTGCCATTAAATTTGGAAAAGGTTAGAGTGTGGAACTTTGCTAGCAAGGTAGTGTTAAGAATTGAATGAGTGAAAAGTGATTGGTCCACCTCTTCAAGAAGGTCTTCATAAGTGAATGAATGGCCAAAAGTTTATAGCATGCCTTGTTCCATAGTCTTCATGTTGTTCCTTATTGTGTCCGCAATGACTTGTTACAAATCAAAAGTTTCCAGTAGTGGAATCCCTGATAATGGTTGAAAAGGTAACATGTTAAGGGGGATTGTTGGCGGAAGAATTGTTCCTTTAATGAATGTGGATAAGGTTCCCATGGGCATCATCATCAATTGTAGTAGTGGCATCAGGCGGAACTAGCTTTAAGGTGTGAACCTTGTAGTCGGTAGAATTCCATTTGCAAATAATGAAATAATAAAGGTTGTGTGGAAGCTCCAGTGATGGTAACAGCAATGGATGAGATTGGCATCCTAAATTTTATAGGAAAAATTGAAAACATATGCAGCAGAATTTTAAAATTTTTTTAAAGATTATAACTACTCATGTTGTCATATACAATAAATTACACAATAATTTTTATACCTTTAGAGGAAAACACCAGGAACGCCAAATGATATGACCAAGAAAGCTTCAACCAATTAGCATTCTTTATTATTCTCCAATTCTTAGACGGTGGAGTATGTGGGTGTTAGGAAATGCCCTAAGCATGAAAGACATTTTGATGTATTTCATTTATTTTGAACTGTATAATAAAATTATATATAAAGGTTATTCATTACATTGTTGTTTTTTCTTATTCTATTTACATGTTAAAGTAAATGTAAGCAAATATGGCTCACTGACTGCTTGTGTTAAAACTGTTAGAACGTTACATGCAATGGACTTTTATATGTGAGAAAACAATGTTCTAAAGTAAGCAGTCTAAATTAAGGTCCGTAGTCTATGTAGTTAGACCGAGCATCTAACTCATGTTAAGACTATTATGTTGTCTAAAACTATGGTGGGGATGGTTTGTCATGACGGTCTGAAGCATAGACTCCTGAGTAGAGACATAGATATGTTGCTTGGTGATGACATATTGGACCAGGACTAAAGTATGGTTGATCTACGTAGTCCGCTATGAGTGGATCAATCTGCTTTTGACTTTCATTATGCAATAACCTTAATCCTTAATAAATGAACTATTTCATGTATATGACTTGTGTACTTTGATGTTCCAATGGCTAAAGCATCTCAGAGGCAGTAAGCTTATGGACCGGTTCGTTGGGTGCATGACTTGTATACGATGGAGGGTTTATTTGCAAATATTGGAATCATAGCTCTAATAAGGTTTTTAAGGGTATCCTCTTAAATGTATTATACTAGATGTGAAAATGGACAACACCTTGGGTCGTTTGCTAGGCAGATGACTTCTTATTCACGTATATGAATAATCATTTTCTTAATCGGTAGTATAATGGAACTTTAAGATAGCTTGATCAGTAGGATTGAACGAACTTTGACCTAAGGCTGATCATGGATATCATATGAGGGTTTTGCATACGTGATAAGGTCATTGGTTAATAGCTTGTCACAGGCTTACATAATACAGTATATAATTGTGAGTTCGGTTTCAGATTTATAGTGGTGTGACTCTGAAATTAGTGATCATATGATTAAGTTGTTCGGTACAGAATGATGATCATATAGATTCACTAGAGCCCGATTATATATGCTTAATTGGTCCCTCTACTAGCTTCACATAATTCCTTAATGAATGGCAAATTAATTAGGGTATGCTTATTGGCTAATTGACTATGCATGGATGGTGTTGACATAGGATAAGGATGAAAGATAGGATTCTCTCCGGTTGAATTCAAATTTTATTTTGGATAATAGAGTACACAATTATTCGAATTCTAAATCAAGTTGCCATGATTTTGTTTTAGTTTGAATTAGAGTTGTAGAAAATTATCCATGAGGACAAAATTTGAAATACAACTTTTTGTGGAGTTTGAAATTTGAATTTTGAAAATTGAAATTTGAAATTTGAATTTTGAATTTAAAATTTGAATTCGAAATTTAAATTTAAAATTTGAAATTTGACATTTGAATTTGAATTTTGAATTTGAAATTTGAATTTTGAAATTTGAATTCAAAATTTTAATTTTGAAATTCGAATTCGAAATTTTAATTTTGAAATTCGAATTCGAAATTTTAATTTGAAATTCGAATTTGAAATTTAAATTTGAAATTCGAATTTGACATTTGAATTTGAAATTTAAATTTGAAATTTAAAATTTGAATTCAAAATTTAAATTTGAAAATTGAATTTGAAGTTTGAATTTTGAATTTTGAATTTGAACTGTGAAATTTGAATTTAAATTTTGAATCACAATATCTTGGAAAAACCGAATTTGTTGTGGATAATTCCACAAGGTAAATTTTGGATTTTATATAGATAATGAAGAAGAAAATCTTGTTTGAATCCTACTTGAATTTTGAATCCAAATCCCAAGAAAAAGTGGCCGAATTTGTTAAGTTTTTTTTTGCCTAAAAGAATTCAGTTTTTGTGGATAAGGATGAAGGGAAATTCAAGTTAGAAAATCCTATTTGAATTTTGATTCTCTCCCTCACAAAATGGCTGAAATTTTATGGATAAACCTAAGGGAAAATCCGGTTTCTATTTGGATAAGGGAGAGATAAAATTCAAGTTAGAAAATCCTATTTGAATTTTGATTCTCCTCACACTTGGATGGCCGAATCTAGCCTGGAAAATTTCAATTTTAGTAGATAATGATGAGATAAAATTCAAGTTAAAATCCTGTTTGAATTTAGAATGCAAAATCCCCTAGAGTGGCCGAATCTTCCTTTGGTTATGGCTTATAGGGAATTCAGATTTTATGAGGAAAGGAAGGGAGAAAATCTTCTCCTAGTCCAATTCGAATTCAAGGGATCATCTCATGTCAATTTATAAATAGGGGTCTTGTCACTAGACCACAGACTCTTAGGTGAACAGACTTATTGTTGCATAACTCACCGTGACAATAAGTTCTTTAGAGATCTGAGTGGTCGGAAGAAAACTAGCAATGCTAGCATACCAGTTGAGGAACCGAGTGCCCACACACTCTGTCATCCGGGAATTAGAAAATAGTAGAGAAGGCTAGTTGGTTGAAGCCCTCTGATCATTCTCCTCCTACAATTTGGCGTCCTCTGAGGTATGAATTCATATTGTTGTTAGTGTATTGTATATGGTATCATGAGATATTTAACGATCTTAAAAAAAATTTTGTAATTCCGCTACGCCACTTTGATACGTCTTTACTGATTTTTTCCTATAGTGGGCACTCAGTTCCTCGATCAGTATTCTGCGTAGCTCCACTCAAATTTCTAAGAATTTATTATTATGAGTGAGAGTTATAATAATAAATTTGCTTACTTGAGATTCTATGGTATAAAGAAAACAGGAGTCCTACGGGTCTTATTTATAAAAATTGTATTAGGTGACTTTCAAAATTTAAATAGAACTCCAAAAAAGACTTTTCTTTCTCCTCCTTTGCGATTAGCCGAATTTTCTCCCCAAAATGTGCTCTAGAAAAATCCTCTATTATAGGGTTTATTATTCAAAATTTGATTCAAATTTTAAACTTTATAAATCTTGTGATTTTGTCTACATGGATAATGTTTCATATCTCCCGTTTAAATTCAAAATAACATTATGTCAATTTTATTTGAATTAAATAATTAAATAATAATTATCCAAAATAAAATTAGGAGAAAATCTTATCTTCTAAATCCACTATGTGGATGCCACCTTTAGTACACCAAGAATAAGATTTTATTCAACTCAAATTCATACAGGATGATATTTTAATTTGAAATATTTATTTAAATAAGATATTCAAACTTTAAATCAATTTCATATTCATCTTTTAAAGGACAAATAAATATAATTTAAATTTCAAATCTTATCTTCTAAAATAATTATTTATACAAGTTAAATATTTATCTAATTAATTAAATAAAACAAAATTATAATTTTACCCATGGCCAGTAAAAAAGCTTGCACCTAGAAAAGTTGACCTGGGTTTTTCTCTTCACTAGGTGTAAAAATACAAGCCATAAAAAATACCCTCATCAATTACCATCCGTTAAATAATCATGTAGAGCTAGTAATAGGACCGATTTAACATATATAATGTGGGTTTTAATAATCTGTGAAACTATTATTCTATATCAGATAAACCTATTACACAATAATTAGTTTTAGAGTCATACTGCTATAAATCTGAAACTGCACTCCCAATTATATATTGAATTTTGCAAGCCAGTGAATAGCCATCATCCAATAACCTAATCATATATACAATACCCTCATATGATGTCCATGATCAACTTAGGTCAAAGTCTATTCGACTTTTTAATCACCCTATTTTAAAAATCTATTATATACTTGATTAAGAAAATGTTTATTCACTATATGTGAATAAGAAATCATTAGCAAAGCAAATAACTCAAGGCCTTGTTAATTTTCGCATTTAGTATAATGCCATTAAGAGGATGGTCTTTTCTCCTTGTTAGTACTCTAATTCCATATCTAAAAGCAAACTCTCTATCATATATAATTCATGTACCCAACAAACTAGTGTATAAGCTTACTATTTTGAGGACGTTTTAGCCTTTGGAATATTAAAGTACACAAGTTATATACATGAAGCCACGTACTTACTCAGGATTAAGGTTATTATATAATGAATGCCGAAAGTGAATTAATCAACTCAAGCAAACTACGTATATTAATTACATTATGGTCTCAGTCCAATTTGTCACCACCAAGTAACTTATCTATGTTTCTACTCGAGAGTCAAATACTTTAAACAGTATTATTAATACTATGATTCCATATCTAAAAGTAAACTCTCTATCATATATAATTCATGTACCCAACGAAATGGTCTATAAGCTTACTATTTTGAGGACGCTTTAGGTTTTAGAATATCAAAGTACACAAGTCACATACATGAAGCCATTCACTTACTTAGGATTAAGGTTATTCTATAATGAACGTCGAAAGTAAATTAATCCACTCAAGCAGACTATGCATATTAATTACACTTTGATCTCAGTCCAACATGTCACCACTAAGTAACTTATTTATATTTTTACTTGAGAGTCAAATACTCCAAACAGTCAAGACAAATAGTCTTTCTAATTGACTATAGATAACATAATAGTCTTAATATGAATTAGATACTTAATCTAACCCTATAGACTATGAACTATAGATTTAGACTACTTACTTTAGAATATTGTCTTCTCGCATACAAAAAGCCATTGTATGGAAAATTCTAATAGTTTAACATCAAGCTATCAATGAGCATGTAAACAGGATGAGGTTATATAGTAATGTAATGAATAATTTTTAATATTTTATTAATTAGTTCAAAAATAGATGAAATACATTAAAATGTCTTTCCCACTTAGGTCATTCCAAACAATCTCCCACTTGTCCTAAGCTAATAAATGTGCCATGTTATGCATCTTTATCACCTTTATAGGCCTTTTAAAGCTTTTAACTACCAAAGTCTTAGTGAAGAGATTGGTAATGTTATTCTTAGACACGATCTTACATACATCTACTAGTCCTTCCTCTACGTATTTTCTAATTATATGGTATATCCGATTGATGTACTTAGTCCTTTTGGTCTCTAGGTCTCTAAAGAACTTGTGGAGTCAAAATGCTTCTTTAGTTGCCTCAATCGCAACTACATATTTAGCTTTCATTATAAAGTCAATAGTATAACCCTGTTTCACACTGCTCTATAAAACGGCGCATTCTCTAAGTATGAACATTAATCCTAAAGTTGATTTCCTCAAATCCCTGCAAGTTTAAAAGTCTGAATTTGTGTATTTTATAGGTGTTAGATCCCCTTCAAAATATACCAGCATATAATCCCTTTTTCTTTTAAGATACTTGAGTATATGTTTTACAGCTTGCCAATACTTAGTTCCAAGATTCGCTTAATATTGTCTCACTATACCTATTGCAAAACAAATGTTTCGGTAAGTGCAAAGCATAGCATACATATAGCTACCTATAGCTAATGTGCAAAGGACTTTACTTATAAGCTCTCTTTCTTCTTATATCTTAGGACAATCATCTAATAAAATAGTTAAATCAGCAATGAAAGGTTGAGAACCTTTCTTTACTTCTTGCATTGCATATTTCTTAATTATTTTGTCTATGTGTAAAGCTTTATTCTTTCGATCTCTAAATAGACGAATGCCTAGAACATAATTTGCTTTTCCTAAGTCCTTCATATTAAAGTGTTAAGATAATCAAAGTTTGATCGATAATAAGTTTTCAATATCATTCCCAATGAGTAGTATATCATCGACATAGAGAACCAGAAAGGCGACCTTTTTATCTTTTACATGTTTATAAACAGAAGGTTCATCAACGTTCTGATCAAAACTAAATGTTTTAATCGCTTGATCAAATCTTTGGTTTTATAAGTGGGATGCTTGCTTTAATTCATAAATAGATCTAAGAAACTTGTAAACTTTGCCAACGTTGCTATCGGGTAATACCATATAGATACTTTCATCAAGATGACCATTCAAGAATGCCATCTTAATGTCCATTTGTCTCCAAATCAAGAGTTGAAATAATAGATCAAAGAATGCAGATATACTTCAGCACGTAATAGGCGAAAAGGTTTTTGTTAAGAAATGCTCTAAGTATAAAAGACATTTTGTTATATTTCATTTATTTTGAACTGGATAATAAAATTATATTTAGAGGTTATTCATTACATTGCTGTTTGTCCTTATTCTATTTATATGTTAAAGTAAATGTAAGCAGATATGGCTCACTGACTGCTTGTGTTAAACTGTTAGAATATTGCATGCAATGGACTTTTGTATGCAAGAAGACAATGTTCTAAAGTAAGCAGTCTAAATTATGGTCCATAGTCTATGGGGTTAGACCAAACATCTAACTCATGCTAAGACTATTATGTTGTCTAAAGTCATGGTGGGGACGGTTTGTCTTGACTGTTTGAAGCATAGACTCCTGAGTAAAGACATAGATATGTTACTTGGTGGTGACATGTTGGACCGAGACTAAAGCGTGATTAATCTGCATAGTCCGCTATGAATGGATCAATCTGCTTTTAAAGTTCATTATGCAATAATCTTAATCTTGAATAAATGAGCTACTTTATGTATGTGACTTGTGTACTTTGATGTTCCAATGGCTAAAGCGTCTCATAGGTAGTAAGCTTATATATTAGTTTATTGGGTGCATGACTTGTATGCTATGGAGGGTTTGTTTACAGATATTAGAATCATAACTCTAACAAGGAGTTAAGAGTATCCTCTTAAAGGCATTATACTGGATATGAAAATAGACAAGGTCTTGGGTCGTCTGCTAGGTGGACGACTTCTTATTCACATATGGTGAATAATCATTTTTTTATTTGGTAGTATAATAGAACTTTAAGATAGCTTGATCAGTAGGTTGAATAGACTTTGACCTAAGGCTGATCATGGATATCATATGAGGGTTTTGCATACATGACAAGGTCATTGGACAATGGCTTGTCATAGGCTTTCATAATACGGTATATAATTGGGAGTTCAGTTTTAGGTTTATAGTGGTGTGACTCTGAAATTAGTGATCATATGATTGAGTTGGTCGGTACAGAGCAATGATCATATAGATTCATAGGAGCCAGATTATATATGTCCAATTGGTCCCTCTACTAGCTTCACATAATTCCTTAATAGATGGCAAATTGATTAGGATATACTTATTGGCTAGTTGTCTTGCATGGATATAGGTGGTGTCCACATACGATAAGGGTGGTAGATAAGATTCTCTCTTGTTGAGTTTAAATTTTGTTTTGGATAAGAGATTACATAATTATTCGATTTCCAAATAAAGTTGTCATGATTTTATTTGAGTTTGAATTGGAGTTATGGAAAATTATGCATGAGGACAAAATTTGAAATACAAGTTTTTTGTGGAGTTTGAAATTTGAAATTTAAATTTTGAATTTGAAATTTGAAATTTCAAATTTGAATTTGAAATTTGATATTTGAATTTAAAATTTAAATTTGAAATTTGAAATTTGAAATTTATATTTAAAGTTTGAATTTTGAAATTTGAATTCAAATTTTGAAATTTGAATTCAAATTTTGAATCACAAATCCAAGTGGTAACCGGATTTTTGTGGATAAATCCATTTGAAGAATTAGGTTTTATTATGGATAAGGGAGAGGAAGATCTTGTTTGAATCCTACTTGAATTTTGAATCTTAATCCCTAGTAAAGTAGTCAAATCTGTTGAATGGAATCCTACCCTTTAAAGTTCAGATTTTTTGTGGATAAGGATGAGTGAAAAATTTAAGTTTCAATCCTATTTAAATTTTGAATCTGTCCCTCATAAGGTAGCTGAAATCTCTATGGATAAGCATAAAGGAATTCGGATTTTTTGTGGATAAGGGTGAGATGAAATTTAAGTTAGAAAATCTTATTTAAATTTTGATTCTCTTCACACTTGAATAGCCGAATCTAGCCATGTTTCTTGGGCTAGGGAGAATCGGTTTTAGTAGATAATGAAGAGATAAAATTTAAATTAAAATCCTGTTTGAATTTTGAATAGAATATCTTCCTAGGATGATAGAAATTTATCATGATCTTGGCCTAAGGGAGAGTTCGGAATTTGTGTGAAAAAAGGGGAGAAAATCTTTTCTTGGTCCAATTCAAAATTCAAAGGAATACCTCATGCAAGTCTATAAATAGGGGTCCTACCACATCGGTTCTCTTAGACCATAAACTTTCAGGTAAGCAGGCTTATTGCTGCACAATTCACCGTGACAGTAAGTTCTTTAGAGATCTAGGTGGTCGGAAGGAGACTAGCAGTGTTAGTATACCGATTAAAGATCCGAGTGCCCACACACTCTTCCTTCCGGGAATTAGATAATAGTAGAGAAGACTAATTGGTTGAAGCCCTATAGTCATTCTTTTCCTGCATCTTTGACGTCCTCTGAAGGTATAAAGTTATTGTTGTTGATTTATTATATATGACATCACAAGATATTTAACGATTTTGAAATATTTGTGTAATTCCACTGATCAATTTTATCATTTTTTTCCTACGGTTTTGTCATAGTTAACTCCTGTCTCTTGCATGTAGCCCTTTGCCATAAGTCTAGTCTTGAAAGTTTCAGGCTTCCCTTCTGGATCCATCTTTCTCTTGTAGACCTACTTGCACCTAATGGGTTTGATCCCATCTGACAGGTCCATGAGTTCCCATACGGAGTTGGATTTTATAGAATCTATCTAATTGTTCTTGGCTTGTTTCCAAAGTTTAGCATCAATATCATCTTAAGTTACAGAGTCATCATCATGCTCATTAGCTTCAATTTGGTATACTTCAACATCATACATGAAAAAACTTGGTTTCCTATAAACTTTCCTACTACATCAAAGCACCCTTAACTATTGGTCGTTTACAAGTCTTTCACTAGAACTCAGACTTGTGTCTAAAATTGAAACCTATGGAGCAATTATATCACCTAATAACTCCTCTAGTACTGATTTACTTCGAGGTTTAAAGTCATTTATGTAACTTTCCTCAAGGAATGTCTCATAGGTTAAAACAGTGACTTTTCGTTCTTTCGGGTTATAGAACAGACCTCCTTTTGTTCCCTTAGGATATCTTACAAACATATATAATTTCAAACGCGATGCCAACTTCTTCGCATCCTCATCCAATATATGTGCTAGATAGCACTATAATCTCATATGTCCAAGGGAAGGCTTCTTGCCACACCACAATTCGTATAGAGCCTTAAGAATTAGTTTACTTAGAACTTGGTTCAAAATATAGCATGCTGTTTATAATGCATATGGGAGAAATTAAAAAACATATGTAGCAGAATTTTAAAAATTTTTTAAAAATCATAATTACTCGTGTTATCATATATAATAAATTACACAATAATCTTTATACCTTTAGAGGAAAACACTAGAAATACTACAGGATATGATTGAGATAGCTTCAATCAGCTAGTATTCTTTACTATTCTCTGATTCTCAGATGGTGGAGTATGTGGGCATTCGGTTCCTTGATCTGTATTCAGCGCAGCTTGTCTCCTTCTAACCACTCAAATCTCCAAGAATTTATTATTATGAGTGAGGATTATAATAATAAATTCGCTTACTTGAGAGTTTGTGGTCTAAAGAAAATAAGAGTCCCAATGATCCTATTTATAGGGTGCATTAGGTGGATTTCAAAATTCAAATAAGACTCAGAAAATATTTTTTTCTCTCCTCTCTTGCAAGTGATGGAATTTCTTCCCAAATTTTCTCTAGAAAAATTGTCCATGCTAGGGTTGTAATTCAAAATTTAATTCAAATTTCAAACTCTATAAATCTTGTGATTTTGTCTGCATGGATAATGTTCCATAACTCCAAGTTCTGGAATAATTATCCAAAACAAAAGCAAATTAGGGAAAATCTTATCTTCCAAATCCACCATGTGGACGCCAACTTCAAAGTGTGCAAGGATAAGATTTTATTCAATTCAAATTCAAATATGATGATCTTTTAACTTAAATTATTTATTTAAGTAAAATATTCAAAATTTAAATCAATCTCATATTTATTTTTTAAAGACAAATACAATTAATTTAAATTTCAAATTTTATCTTTCAAAATAAATATTTATACAAATTTAATATTTATCTAATTAATTAAATAAAATAAAATTACTATTTTCTCCTTCCATAGAAAAATGCCTATACCATGGATACGGTAACCCCGATTTTTTTTTTTGGCCAAGTGCAAGAACACAAGCCCCAATCAATTACTATTTAATAAAGAATTATTCGGAGGTAGTAAATAGACCGATTGGATATATATAATATAGATTCTAATGATCTACGTAACTATTACTTTATACTGAATAAACCCATAAAATAATTATTAATTTTAGAGTCATCTTATTATAAACCTGAAACTGCACTCTCAATTTTACGTCGAATTATGCAAGATAATGAATAGCCATCGTCCAATGATCTAGTCATTTATGCAAAACCCTCATATGATATCCATGATCAATCTTAGGTCAAAGTCTGTTCGACCTATTGATCATGCTATCATAAAGATCCATTATACACCCAATTAAGAAAATAATTATTCACAATATGTGAATAAGATATCATTTTCAGAGCAAATGATCCAAGGCCTTATCTATTTTCACATCTAGTATAATGTTGTTAAGAGGATAATATTTACTCTTTATTAGTGCTATGATTCCACATCTATAAACAAAGCTTTCATTATATACAAGTCATGTACCTAACGAATTGGTCTAGAAGCTTGTTACTTCCAGGACGCTTTAGCCTTTAGAAAATCAAAATACACAAGTCGTACACATGTAAATCAATCACTTACTTAGGATTTAGGTTATTGCATAATGAACATTGAAAGTGAATTAATCCACTCAAGTGAACTATATAGATTAATTACATTTTATACTATGTAACTATTACTTTATACTGAATAAACCCATAAAATAATTATTAATTTTAGAGTTATCCTATTATAAATTTGAAACTGCACTCCTAATTATATGCTGAATTATGCAAGTTAACGAATAGCCATCGTCCAATGACCTAGTCATTTATGCAAAATCCACATATGATATCCATGATTAACCTTAAATCAAAGTTTGTTCGACCTATTGATCACACTATCATAAAGATCCACTATATACTTGATTAAGAAAATGATTATTCACTATATGTGAATAAGATATCATTTGCAGAGCAAATAACCCAAGGTTTTATCTATTTTCACATCTAGTATAATGTTGTTAAAAAGATAACTTTTACTCTCTATTAGTGCTATGATTCCACATCTACAAACAAACCCTTCATCATATATAAGTTATATACCCAACGAATTGGTTTATAAGCTTGTTACTTTGAGGACGCTTTAGCCTTTAGAAAATCAAAATACACAAGTCGTACGCATGTAATCAATCACTTACTCAGGATTTAGGTTATTGCATAATGAACTTCGAAAGTGAATTAATCTACTCAAGTGAACTATATAGATTAATTACATTTTGATCACAGTCTAATATGTCACTACCTAGCAACATATCTATATCTTTATTGGGAGTCAAATGCTCCAGACAATTAAGATAAACAGTTTCCCTAATTGGCTTTAGACAATATAATAATCTTAACATAAGTTAGATGCTCACTTTAACACAATAGAGTACGAATTATAGATTTATACTAGTTATTTTAGTACATTGTTTTCTCGTATATAAAAGACTATTGTATGCAACATTCTAACAGTTTAACAACAAGTAGTCGATGAGCTCTACTTGTTTATATTTATTTTAACATGTAAATGAAATGATGACATATAGCAATGAAATGAATAACATCTAATATATTATTAATCAGTTCAAAAGTAATTGAAATACATAAAAACGTTTTTCCCGCTTTACACATACTTAACAGCGTATATCCTTAAAAAGATAATGATAGAGTTGAATAACTCAACATGAACTGTAAAATATCTGACAAGGTCTTATTTTTCCTTATGGCTACACTAGTTTGTTGTGGAGTGTTAGGTGTAGTCAATTAGGATAGAATCCCATTCTTTACAAGATATCCAAATAATTTATCAGAGAGGTATTTGCCACCTCGATCAAATCAAAATGTTTTATAGATTTACCTAATTACTTTTCTACTTCAGCACAAGACTTTTTGAACTTATCAAAGGTTTCACTCTTCCGGTGTATTAGGTACACATATCCATATCTTGAGTAATCATCTATGTGCATAATTTTTAAGAGTTCCCTCACTCTAATACCTTTAGCTCCAAAAGACCTCTTAGTTATCTTATCCTCAAAGCAAAACTCATATTGAGAAAGATGTACTTCTTTCAGTGTATCCAAAGAAACATCTTTCACCAATCTCTAAATCCTATCTTGGTTAATAAGATCAAGTCTTAAATGTCAAACATACGCCTTGTTAGAGTGATAAAATTTTAACCTTTTAGAGTTATTAACTAATTCAGTATATAGCAGTGAGTGTATTTTAGGTTTGACCAAATAAAGATTTCGATCTATCTACCTAAAATAGATAAAAGACTTATTTTTATAAATAACAAATGTTTTATTAAAAGAAACTAAATAAGAGCTTTTAATTAAACAAGCTATTGTTATAAGGTTCCTCTTAAAATTTAGGACATATAAACAGTCTTTCAATAAAATAAACTTAAATTCATCAAAATTAAGTCACACTTCTCCCACTGTTTCAGTCAACACCAAGCTACCATCTTCAGTTCGCAATGAGAAGCTCTAATCATGTAGACTTTTCGTTCCCACAAACCCCTATAAAGAAGCACAAATATGATTAGTGGCTCCCGAATCAATGACCCAAATGTCTTTTGATTCTTCTATCAAATAAGCTTCTAAATAAAGATGGTTTTTACCTTCCTTGCCCTTGTTAGCTAGAAATTCCTTTCAAGACTTCAAAAAGTAACCTACTTTCTCATAATAAAAGCACTTGGACTTTTTAGGGTCCTTAGGCTTCTTGTTTTTCTTTTTTTTCCTTCCCATCCTAGACAAGAGAAATAGATGAACTAGAAGCCCCTTGCTTCTTCTGCTTTGGCTTCTTCTTATTCCTAGAAAGTTTAAAACATTTTGCTAAGTTGGCCTTTCCCTTAGTTTGGACTGGAACCCCATTATTGATCATCAGCTCATAAGCTTGTAATTGTTTCATTAGCTCGATTAGTCCTAACTTCTTTGTTGCCAGATTATATGGAGCTTTAAACCATACAAAATTCTTTGATAAAGTCTTGAACATCATCTCAATTTGAGTGTTATAGTCTATCTTAGCACCATTGTCAACAGCCTCAGTAAAGAATACTATAAGCATAAGCATATGATCTTTGATTAGAGTACCTATCTTCTACCTAGAATTCATAATGCTTGTGATAGTGGATTGCTGAGCTGATTTTTGTTGGTCTTTGAACATATCCTCTAAATTATCCATGATTTCCCTGGCAACTTGATCGGTTTCATATTGCTTTTGTAAAGCACTCGTCATGCTAACAAGGATGTAGTGTCAAGCTATCTTGATGGATTCTTTCCAACGAGTATACATGACAAAGACCTCTTTTAATGGTGCATCGAGATGTGGCCTTGGTGGGCGTGGTTCATCTAGTCAAACTTATGTCTCTCGCAGTTAAGAACTATTAGTAGATTTCTTTTTCAGTCATTATAATTATTACCGTTCAACTTATTTTTATTGAGTATTGAAATTAGAGGTGTCAATGACATTTTGAACTGAAATAAAATATAAAAGAACATCATAACAAAGCCTAAGAAAATATATAAAAAATTTAACAAATAAAACATACAAGTATGTTCTTAAATGAAACTTAGAAAAAACATGTAGCATTATAACAGTGATTTTCAGCATCTATTACTCTAAGCCATTAAGGGTGATCATGAAACAAATAGCCAAAAACATGGGTCATATTCAATTAATATATGTTGCCTTAAATCCTTCAAGCTTAAGACATATATTAATAACTGCTTGTTTGGCTACCAATTTAACTAACAAAGTTTCTAGGGAAGGTTAATAGCTAAATCGATCTTAAGTGTGTAATTATTATTTACGTAGTCCGGTCCATGCGCTACATAAGCTATCTAGGAATGGTTCGAAATAAAACATACCCAAATATATTTTCCACATAGGAGATCCAATTTAGTATACCAGCGATGATAAACACCTACCGATGGGTATGGTCAGGGCGGAACTGACGCGAGGCGTTATCATGCTTTCATATATGAATCAATAATAGAGGCTGTGGGTTTTGTTTGAAAACCTATCCTACTCAATATTTTAAAAAACATGCAAGTTTTTAAATGAACATGCATGATTAATATAGTATAAGCAGCATTTTTCTATTCTATATGACATGTTATCAAATATGCATACAAAACATCCATCAATACATATTCATCCATCCATGATACAAAATAGAATAAATAAATGACAGAAAATTATATAACTAAGCTGTGATCCCATCCTAGAAAAAAGAAAAAAAATTAAAGATTACATAATTATATTCAAAGTATTTTTTGGGTCTTGAATTTTGCTCTATCTTTACGTATCCATCTTCATATATTTCCTCCATTTATTTCTCATCCTAGAAATTTTTTTAAATTCAAGTTTTGAAAAATTGAAATTTTAAACAATTTAAATTCAAAATTTAAATTTACAATTACATAATATGTAATTTTCAAAATTTAAATTTACAATTACATATTTTTATACACAATTTAAAAATTAAATCTCAAATTAAGAATTCCCATAGAATCTAGAGTAGGATCTCACCATACCACCCCGTGGGCATATGCCTATAAGGTCTCGACATGGTAGGTCATGGGCCCAAGGCCCGCAGTCACCCTAACTTACGCCTAGGCACACGCTGGGCCCCCAACTAGCAGGGGCTGTGGCCCTACCTAAGGTTGGCGGCCACCTAAACCCATAGGCTAGGCATAGGGGTCTATGCTGGCATGGACCTAGGTACGCGTGCTAGTTGGTATACCGATCCTTGGGAGCGTTGGTTTTTTACTAATTTCATGCCATATTCCCAACTTACCCATTAGGATCCCAAAATTAGAATTCTAATCTAATTAGGATTTTCTACAAAAAAAAAATTTCAATCACCAAAATTAAATATAATTCTTAGGAAAATAAATTATGGTTTTTAATTTTCATCTCCTCCATAAATTATTACATAAAATTCTTATACCGTTTCTAGTATACAAAAATTCTAAATATTTAAATAAACAAAAATGAAAAATCTACGAGAAAATTATGGTGATGATAAACGGCTCTTATGGTTACATGAAAAATCTTAAATATAATTTTTCTATATTTTAAGGATCTATGACTGGCAAAATTAAGAATGCTTATAATAAAAATAAAATCAAAATAATCACATACATTATACATAAATTATGATAACAACATAAAGGAAAATCTATAATGCCACTCTCTAAATATTAAATCCATACATAAAGGAGAATTTAGATCATTTAATCTATGTATATGACATAATTACAACCTAGCTTTGATATTAATTATAGGAAAAATTGAAAACATGTATAACAGAATTTTAAAATTTTTTTAAAAATTGTAATTATTCATGTTATCATATACAATAAATTACACAACAATCTTTATATATTTAGAAGAAAACATCAGGAACACTAGAGGATGGGATCGCGAAAGCCTCAACTAATTAGTATTCTTTACTATTCTCTAATTCTTGGATGGTGGAGTATGTGGGTACTCGATTTCTTAGTTGGTATTTTGTGCTGCTTATCTCTTCCAACCGCTCAGATATTCAAGAATTTAATAATATGAGTGAGAGTTATAATAATAAATTTGCTTACTTGAAAGTATATGGTCTAAAGAAAATAGAAGTTTCAATTTATAGAAATTGTATTAGGTGACTTTCAGAATTTGAATAAGATTTCAAAAAAGATTTTTTTTCTCTCCTCCTTTGCAAGTGGTTGAATTTTCTCCCCAAAATTTGCTCTAGAAAAAAGCATCCATGCTAGGGTTTATGATATAAAATTTGATTTAAATTTCAAACTTCACAAATCTTGTGATTTTATCTATATGGATAATGTTCCATAACTCCAGTTTAAATTCAAAATAAAATCATGACAATTTTATCTGAATTAAACAATTATATAATGATCATCCAAAAAAAAAAAAAAATCAAATTAGAAGAAAATCTTGTCTTCCAAATCTACCATGTGGATGCCACCTTTAGTGTACCAAGGATAAGATTTATATAATTCAAATTCAATTAGGGTGACCTTTTAATTTAAAATATTTATTTGAATAAGATATTCAAAATTTAAATCAATCTCATATTCATCTTTTAAAAAACAAATATAATTAATTTAAATTTCAAATCTTATCTTTCACAATAAATATTTATACAAATTAAATATTTATACTATTAATTAAATTAAATAAAATTATAATTTTACCCTTAGCCGAAGAAAAAAGCCTACGCCTAGAAAAGGTAACCCACATTTTTTTCTTCACTAAGTGCAAAAATACAAGTCATAAAAAATACCCTAATCAATTACCATCCGTCAAGAAATCATGCAAAGCTAGTAAATAGACTAATTTGATGTATATAATGTGGGCTCTAATAATCTATGTAACCATTATTTTATACTGAATAAACTCATTACAGAATTATTAGTTTCAAAGTAATGCCGCAATAAACTTGAAATGAACTCGCACTTATATACTGAATTACGTAAGCCAGTGAATAGCTATTGTCCAATGGCCTAATCACATATACAACATCTTTATATGATATATATGATCAGCCTTAGATTGAAGTTTGTTTGACCTTTTAATCATACTATTTTAAAGATCCATTATACACCCGATTAAAAAAATGTTTATTCACTGTATGTGAATAAGAAATCATCTACAAAGTAAATGATTCAAGGGCTTGTCTATTTTCACATTTAGTATAATGTCATTAAGAGGATAGTCTTTACTCCTTATTAGAGCTATAATTCTATATCTATAAGTATACAAGTTATGTACCCAATAAACTAGTCTATAAGCTTACTACTTTGATGATGCTTTAGCTTTTGGAACATCAAAGTATACAAGTCATACACATGAAGCCATTAACTTACTTAACATTAAGGTTATTGCATAATGAATGTCTAAAGTGAATTAATTTACTTAGGCAGACTCTATAAATTAATTATCCTTTAGTTTCAGTCCAATATGTCACCACCAAGTAATATATTTATATCTTTACTCGAGAGTCAAATGCTCCAGACAGTCAAGATAAACTATCTCTCCTAATTAATTTTAGACAACATAATACTCTTAACATGAGTTAGATGATCTCTCTACCTCTATAAACTATGGACTATAGATTATTTACTTTAGAATATTATCTTCTCACATATAAAAGGCCATTATATGAAATATTATAATAGTTTAACATTAAGTAGTCAATGAACCATATTTACTTATATTTGCTTTAACATGTAAATAAGATGAGTATATATACTAATATAATAAATAACTTCTAATATATTATTAATTTGTTTAATAAATGAAATACATTAAAATATCTTTCTTGTTGAGGGAATTCCTAATACCGTCTCCATAGTTCCTCATTCTCGGCTAGAAGGCTTGCGATCCGCTTGCAATCCATCGGTCGTTCTCTTCTTGTTGCTGTAGTAATGAGTATCTAGTCTCCGTGGCTGTGTCATTCTAGAGCTATTCTCCGCCATGCTCGATGATGCCATGATGTCTGTGTTATTAGCCATAGGCACCACAGTGGGCATAAACTGTTGAATATGAAATCTACAATCAAAGAAACAAGTTTCTAGTGATCAAAACAAGATGATGGGTGAGTTGTCAAGCAGTCATTTGTGAATCGTTAGTGAGTCACTCAAAATAAAGTTTTACAAAAAAAGTAAATAAAGAGAGAGACAACTAATTTTATAGAGGTTCGCCTATAATCTATAGGCTACGTCTTCTGTAGTGCTTGCGAAAACTTCCACTATGTATGAATCAATGTTACAATGGTAATCTTAAGTAAGAACCAGATAAATGAAAGAGGGGGATTAACGTATTACAGAGGATTTAGGGAAATACAAAGAATTTTGTAGAAATTCTGGAGAAATATGCTGTTAGAGATTTGGTTATATGCTAATGCTATGGTTTGTGTAGCTAGCCACGATTTATAGGAGCTACTTCTTTGACTTTGGTTGCCTTATTCTAATAGAATACATCTTTAGTGATTTTTGAAAGTTGCCTTTTCTTATTGGAGCTGACTTTTCAATCCAAGAATGACTAGATAGGATCAAGAAATTCCTCTTCAGTGGTATCAGAGCTAGCTAGCTAGTTTCTTTACTTAGTATACCTGTTTTGGTTTCCCTTGTACTAATATTGAAGTCAACTTTCCATATTTGACCTCGTGTAACTCACCACTCATCAATTAGTCATTCTGGAGCCATCTGGAAGTCGTTTCTAGGTCTCGTGATATGCTTGTCTATGAGTTATCTTGTGCTCTTTAATGGCTTGTTTGAAGACACGTGTACAGTGAGAGATAGAGTATGAAATCTAAATTCAACAATAATTAAATTAATCAAGCAATATTAGGGCACTTGCTCTTATGGATTTAAAAGAGCATGAAAGAAAGTAGTATTTCTATCACTTTAAGTAGCCCATTCTTACCCTTGGTTTCTCATGCAAAATTTGGTCCTGATTGCTCAATATGATTCAAATTCAAATCAAGCAAGTTCGGAGATATATTATTTTTCTTTCTTGTAGACAAGGTTAAAGGTGAGTTAGTCATACAAGAAGAGCAAGCCAATAGGATAAACATTAGCAAATAGGAACATAAATTTAAGTTGTACTGATATTTGATCATTAAAGGTATAAAGTGATGGTCATTAGGTAACTCTAATTGCCCTTTTACACTCTCTAATCATTCTAGTTAATTTTATTATGGTTTTTTTTTTTTGCATAATACATCATAAACATATCATAAAGCTACAATTTACATTTTGAACTTTTGATTTTGATAATTTACACCTTAAATTTACAAATCTATAGCAATTTACATCCCATTGGCAAACAATTGATTTTTCTTTTAATGAAATTGGCACTTCACTTGTATATAGATTGTTAATTAAGTATAAAGTTTTCTTTTTAATCAATATTAATCCAAATTTACATTTATAACAAAGTTAATTTACACTTTTTATTTTGATAAAACTTAATTAAAGATCTTAATCTTAATAAATTTGACTTAAAAAAGACAGAAATGATTTTCATATCATGAATTAACAACTTATGTATAAATCATATGTTACATTCCTTTAAAAGATTATTAATATTATTAATAAGGCAAAAATTACTACAGATTTATAAGTTTATGGTGTAAATTATCAAAATTAAAACTTTAGAGTGTAAACTATAACTTTATAATAAGTTTAGAGTGTATCATTGTAAAGAAGCCTTTTATTATTAGAGTGAACTTAAACATTAGAGAGTCTTTGCTCTATGGTTTACTCCACTCTGGATTTTTTTTAAAGTAGAAAGCTTTATTAGAAAAGGGGGAAAAATGTTTTACAAATCTAAAAACACCAAAAATAAAAAATAAAAATATAAGAAAAATAAAGATCTAAGCATGTATGATGACATTTTCTTAACTAGAACTTTTTCCAAATTAATTTCTCAAAGTTTTTATGCAAATTTCTCCCAAATACCTAAAGCAATAATTTGGGCTTTTTTTGGAGCATTTATACCCCAATGAGGACCTAATACAATGAGGCCAACGAACAAATTAAAGAGGATATTTTTAAAGATGTTATCTATATTGCTATATTATAATCAATTTGCAATATAGTTTACAAACCCACATTCATACATATATACTACAAGAATTAGACCTTTTAATGATGACAAAAATCATCGCTAAAGATACAGATATTGTCACTAAAGAACATATGTGACGACTTGTCGTCGTTAATATGTCGTCACTATAAATTCATTGTTAAATATTTTTTAGCAATGACATAATGTGTCAACACTATAAATAAGTCCTACAGCGACAACATGTTGTTGTTATAACAGCCAAAAAGTTGTCGCTGTTTACCTTTAGGAATCAATTGAAGCTGAGGTGGCATAGTGTTTAAAGACAACATTACTTTTAAATGTTGTCGCTAATAATTTGAAATATCCGACATGACATCTATTTTTAGTAATGACTTTTAATAATGTATCATTGTTAATATTGAAAAATATGAAATTTTGGTGACAAATTTTCCAAATATGTCGTCATTAAAGATTTTAAATTATATTTAATAAGTTATTATTTTTATTAGTTTTAAATATTTCTTATATTTTATTTATTAAATATTTGCTAGTTTACTTTTAATAGTTTTAACTTTTACTTACAAGATAGTACTTAACTCAAAAACATAAATATATATATTAAGTAATTACAAAAAATATCCACACAATATATAATTAAAACATAACAAAAGTCGAATAATAATATATATAGTTAATATCTAGTAAATATATAGTAAAGGAAAAAAATAGGATAGCTACTACACTAATCATCTAAATTTGTCAGGTTCTCATCTTCATCTTCATCTTCTTTAATTTTGTTTTAAGGTTGGGATAGAGAGACTATACTTGAGGGCAGAGCTGTACAGTTGGAACTAAAGGTCGGATCAATCTGGGACATATGTTACACCAACCATAAGTTTTCAACATATTAGTTTGCAATCCACTATTGTAGATTTAGAGGAATCAGCATGGTAGCTGCGCAGAGATGGCTCAGATAAAGAAGTGGATGCCTTCTTTCTATGCTTGTGTGTCAAGGTTAGGCCTACTCATTTTGTATGCCCTCGTCGAGTTTCTAGAATGGACTTTAGAATCCCCATCTCATTTGTCCCTAAAGAAGAGCTGGACGACATCTGTGACTATCAAGTCTGTCTCTCCTCAACCATCCTTGACTACATACGAATATATAAAGGAGTTAGAATACATAAACACAAAATAATATGCAATGTCAAATAAAATTAAATTTTCATTACTTACATGTGTTGTAGCTGTCTCATTGTTTGCCTAATGTAAATTGTATTTTTTGTCCTTATATTGGTAGAGATATTGCCAATTATTGATGATGGACTTTAGTTGCAGTGTCTTTACATTAAATTGATGTGTAAATTATGTTAGAGAAAACATTCATGTTGATCTAAAATAATAAAACCAGTTGTTGATTAATAAAAATAACACATTCTTGTGCAAATTCTAAGCATATGAGAAAGTCCCATGATAATTGCTATACTTCTGTTTTGATTGATTTGCAAAATTTATCCTTGATCTCGCTTGAAATTATATAAAGTGTCAATATATGTAAAACTTAATTTAGCAGTCAATAAAGTAATTTAAATTTGTACTAACCTGAAAGTTTTTGGACATGAAACAATTAATACACTGTGTCTAATAGGCAGGATTTCTGATGTCCTAGGATGCGAGCCCTCGTAGTGTTTAGGTCCCTGGCCTACCATGCTCTTTGAACCACCTATGCAAGTCATTCTTCCATTTGTGATAGGCCATCGTACTCTCGCGGTGGATGACATCGCATATGTCATTAGCCAATTTGATATCAAACCATGCCTATTTATAAATATCACGCAATAAATTAATTTCATAAATAAGTGTTCAATAGTTTTTATAAAACTTAAGTAACAAAAAATTACATTTTTGTACCTTCAACTTGTCAAGAATTTTATCTTGATCCTTACGTGGAATAGATTCATAAGTGTAAGGACTGCCCTGTTCATATAACCTAATTTTCAAATAATGAGAAATTGAGGAATAATTTGACACCTTTTTATGCAAATTTGAAGAATATGGTCAGGTACACGGCCGTGTAAATAGCCGTGTACCGTTTGGACTGTTGCAATGTTAGAAGCCGTGTAAGTGAACATAGCCGTGTAGTGTTACACAGTCAGGTGCACGGCCCTGTAAGTGACCGTATACCGCTCAGGTAGATGAATGTGTTTCAAATACATGGGTGTGTTGAGTGAGCTCAACTAGTACACGGCCATGTCCGGAATATACACGCCTGTGTTACCTTGTACACACCCATGTAAAAACCCGTGTAGAAGGCCGTGTATTGAGCAGAGAATCGCGGTAAAGACTCTCATCATACGTGAAATCTAATTACTATGTAATGAGTAATTAAGTTAAAAAAAATTACAGTATATTTTCCAGTTGAATAGATTAAACGGTTACGGTACTGTTTAAGTACTATTCATGCAATAAAAGGGGCGACCGACAGTGAGATTGATCCACCCTATTATGTGTATGAATGTATAAGACACGCAATATCAAAAAACCGGTCCAAACGACCATTTCTTAACATAAGACTGGTGAGCAGGTCATCAGTACGCTCAGACCGGTTGTCTGAGCACAACAGCGATAAAAACCCTAGCAGAGGTGCGGTTTTGAGGACAATAGTCCAGATGACCTCTTCTCGCCCAGAGACTGATAAAATCAGAGTCAAAATGCTCAGACTGGTCAGTCAAACAGAAAACAGTTAATAGTGAATAGTAGAAATACAGTGTCAATTTAATAGCCAAGACGGCCTTAATCTAGCGCAAAACTGATGTATTAACAGTTACTAGGCTCAATCTGGTCAATTGAGCATAAAACGAGAATTTTTGTTTGAGAGATACACAGTAACTGGATGAGGGTCAAGATGACCTTTTCTCGTCTTGAAATTGATATATTTAGACTCAGAACGCCTAAATTAGTCAATCGGACACTTAACACATTTTTTGAGGCGGGGTCACACAGATCTCGAAAATTGATCCAGACGACCTCAGACGGATGTAAAACTGATAAATTTGAAATTAGCATGTCCAAATTAGTCAAGAGAAACTGTGTTTGAAATTTCACACGAAAACGCCTCGTTTTGCATGTGCAAAGACAACACAGTGTAGATACAACCACAGTATAGGAAATAAATAGTAAAATAGACAAGAATGGGCTCATAGGCAGTACCACTTTACTAGGAATGATCAGAATAAAAATCGGATTCAGAAATTCCAATTCCAGATGAAAATTAGAACACTGTTGAAAAAGAATTGGATACCGAACGGCAGAAATTAGACTGCGAAGAGGAGACTTTGCAGATGAAATTTTCCCTTAAAAAAACCATGTGTAAGCAGCTAGAAATAGCCCAAACACAGCCGTAAAAAGTGGGAAATTTTTTCCCTAAAATAAGGGATGTGTTGGCCACCTTTGGATTAAACAATTCTAGAATTCAAGCACATGGCCAACAACTAATTTTTTTTTTATTTGGCCCTTCCTTCCACGCGCAGCCCTTGGTTTTTAGGAGGCTAAAATGGCAGCAATTTGTTCCCCAATTAGGCAAAAAAAATATGGATAATTAAGTAAGCTTAAGTTAAGTTAAGTTGGATTAGTTTTGCCTATAAAAGGCATGCTTGACCTAGAGATGCTACTTTCTTTCTTTTACACCCAAAACACCACCCTTTCTTTTCCTTCTTTTCTTGCTGCAACCGACCACCTTTAAGCCCCCAAACCCACCATTTTTCAAGCCAAAAACCCACCCAAAAGTTTACCAAAATCCAGCCCCCTTCAAGCTTGTGTTAGGAGGATTTCATTCAAGCCATTTCAATGATACTCAAGGGTAAGTTTTTAGAACCTATCTTTGTGATTTTAGTTATTATTTTGGGTTGATGTTAAGAGGAAAATTTTGGTATCTTTACTAGCATAAACAAACCCCAACCTCTCTTGGTTCACACAGCCATTTTGGTCACCAAAGCTTCGATTCGGTGTGCTTGATTCCTAGCATGTAAGGTAAAACCGAAAAACACCCTTTTTGAAGTTTAGTTATTTTAAGTTTTTGATCAAGAAATTCATGTGTATTTGTTTATGCAAATGGGTTGTAATAAGTTTATTTTGAGCTCTTAGCATGTTTATTTTCAAGTTTATGTGGTTGTGTCATTTTTGGTTTAAGTTTATGAATGGTTGAGAGAATGGATGTTTTTAAGGTGGGTGGACACAAGTCTATCCCCAGAATTAGGCCATGGTTTTGGTCATTTTGACCATATTAGAGTCAGAATTTGGGATTTGATAAAACATGAAGTTTTAAGAAAATTTCATTATGGTCGTTTTTGTATCAAATGGGTTTTGGCCAAAAATGACACTAAGGTAGGTTTTTCGATTAGTTTTCCTTCGGTGTTCAAAATTAGGACTAAAAATCCAAGCCCAGACACAGTCTCGGGTTTTGTTAAAAATGACCCACTTGGAGTCTGAACCGGATATCGGGCTCAACATGAAAGTTGTAGATCTCGTCGAAATCTTTAAGATAACAGTTTATGTTTTAAAATTTAATCGTTTCAGACCTCAAACAGAGCCGTTTTCAAAATAGTGTAAAACTAGAAACTTTTCAAAAACTAGGCATAAGTAGCTATGGGTTTAGTAAGTTTAGAAGCTATTAGAGTTTGATTTGAGTTCTGAGATGAGCATGAGAGTTGTTCATCTCGTCAAGGACGAGAATTTTTATGTTTACCAAATTTTCAAACTAAGTCGTTTCAAATAAGTTTTTAAAACGGTTGCGATAAGTGGTACAAAAACCACCTTTTAAATACAACTCCCAAAATGTATTTTACAATAAAAACATAATTTTAATAAAACGCCCCCACCTTCCAATGAGGTGATAAGGGGACGGTTTCAAAGCACATAATTTTCTCAAGAATTTTATAAGGTAACAAAAACAATTTTGCAAAATAAACAAAACAGTAGCGGTAGCCTGGTAGGCTACCACATCAAACAAGCTTAGTAACCCGGTAGGTTACCTAGTTAACGACATGTGAGGTAACCAGTCAGTTGATTGGTTAGTCAACTAATCAAGGACCGAGTTTGAACGATATAGTGAGGAACGATGATTAATTTGTCAAGTAGATAACTTAATCAAACACGATATAAGTTAGATATCAAATTCTCAAAGTAGAACAGTTAGGTACTGATGGACCTCGGTATCCTACAACGATATAAGTTGCAGTTGCTAACAGTAGTAATGACCTAATAACGCTGTTAATTAATTTATTGGGTAATAAATTAATTAGCCATAATTAGGCAATCAAACTCACCAAAAGAGAGCAAGTTAGTACCGATGGTAATCGCTACCATACATTAGTATCCGCTTTAATCACTAACAGTATTATTGGCTCAGCAAAAGTTTTGATGAGATACGTTATTGATGACAGGTGGTTACCTGTAAGTTGACTAAGGCGAGAGTACAAGTTTGCATGTAAACTAAGTAAGTACAGCTCCGTCTACAGCATGAGCAAAATAAATTTAAAGTATTGATTTTTACAATATGTTCAGTATGCAATTCATACATTGTTGATGCATTACATGTTAAGAAAGCATATAGTTTCATAATCGCGTAGATTAATAAAAGCCTGATTTAAATACCAGACATTCCTATCACGTAAGATTAGGGGATGGCTTAGTAGAGCATACGGCCTGATCAGATAAAGAATTGGGTAATTAAATTAAGGTATCATTATAACAGGCATAAGGCCCAGATTATGTATATAAATATAACGGGCAGAAGGCCCACACTATGTATATAAATATAACGGGCAGAAGGCCCACATTATGTATATAAATATAACGGGCAAGAAGCCCACACTATGTATATAAATATAACGGGCACAAGGCCCACATTATGTATATAAATATAATGGGCACGAAGCCCACAGTATGTATATAAATATAATGGGTACGAGACCCATATTATGTATATAAATATAACGGGCACAAGACTCATATTTTGTATATAGATATCATGGCACAAGGCCCACATCATGTATATAAATATAATGGACGTAAGGCCCACGAGCGCAGGGCTCACTATGCCCTTCAGATAAGAAAAGACAACAGATAATGAGTATAAAATAAGCATAATTGGTTCACGTCTTGTTCACGACATGCCTTAGTTATAGTTACAGCATGCTTTCAGCTATAGTAGATATGCATTTCAGTACATGATGTTTTCTGTTATGCATTCAGTATATGATGTTTCAGTTCTGCATTCAATGATGTGTGATGTTTTGATGTGATGAATGTTTCAGTGATATATGTTGATACCTGACATGCTTATATGATTTTAAGTATATATTATGACTTAAACATGTTTTGCGGATGACATGTTATACTTACCGGGTAATAAAGCTCACAGTGTGTGTTTATACTGTAGGTAAGCGTCCTACAGCTTAATCCTCAATGGGCGATGATGGTGGCGGTGGTGGATGTGAGGGCAAGGTTATGGATACCATCACAATTTTAAATCTTCCGCATAGTTTTAAGTAACAGTATATTTTGGAACAGTAACAGTATGTTTGAATAGTAATCAGTTGAATAAGTTATAAGTATGTATGTATAAATGAACTCCTAATGATTTAGACTTTGTATTTTCAAAAGTATACGTACATGAATAGTAAATATGCACGCATAAAAAAAAGTCCCTAAAATTGTGGTATCTAATTAAGTAAGTTTAAGCATCAGTTTTAAAGTAAAAGTATAAGTAGTAGTTTTTAAGTGACGGTCCGGGCCACTCAAGGCTACGGGGCGTCACAATAAGAGTCATAGTTTAGCAAAAGGTAGTCTCAAGTATGATGGTTTATGCAGTCTTGAACATGGAGCCATAATCACCAACATCTTTGTACAGCTCGCCCTCAAAATTGAATATCACTGATAAAGGGCCCTTTATGGCCACTTTTTTTCTGAATCTTAACAATCCTCGTCTCTTATCAAGCTTGACGGACCCATCATGCGGGGGGGAGCTACGTGCAATGAAAGTTATGTTACATTGGTTTTTATGTATAATATCATGAAAACTTTTTGAGTTAACATAATTAAAATTTGTACGAGATTCGTAATATGTTGGTAGTCATCTAAGGGGACCTCGCGGAGGCTCAGACCTCTCGTTGATCCAGTAAATGTTATAATTGGACTAGACATTTTAAACTATTGATAAAAACACAAAATGTTTATTTGTATACAATGCCAGTTTTTATGATTAATTTAATAAATACACACAAAAAATTAAAAAAAATTCAAAGAGAAAAAGTACATAGATACTAACCATCATCACCGCTTATATATGCGATGATATACTCATTGTTATTTGTATCATTGTCATCTTTGTTTTGGATATCTCGTCTTCAACATACTCCTCTAATGTTTCATTAATGATATCATCATCATCAATGAAATCAATATCATCTTGAGTGTTGCCTGGCAAAATAGAATCTACATTTACTACAACATTGGACTGGACATCTGGTCAATTACATGTTTGGTAAAATCAATGAATTTTGTGAGGAATGATACAAAATTGATATATGGTAAATTTTTGTACCTAAGATATCTTTCAATTAATATTTACCATTCTACTTTTGGTATGTAATGCATTATCTGATGGGATAGGGGTCATCTTTCTAATTGGATGACATTGTGATTAGAAAACACACAAGTTTGGTTGTATATTAGAATCATCTTTCTTAACCTAGTTCCTTTCAAGTCTATTAAACTAGGTTTTAACTCCATGTAAATACATGGAGCAAAATGTCAATGCTTCATTGACTACATACACCTCTACTATTGAACCCTTAGGTCTTGCTTTACTCTATTCCTGACATATTGCTTCAGAGTCCCAAGATATCGTTCAATCAGGTACATCCATCTTAAATGAACAGGTCCACCTTTTTTAGCTTCTTTTGGCATGTTTAGAACAAGATAAACTATTATATTGAAGAATGCAGGAAGAAAGATTGTTTCTAGTTTGTAAAATATGATGATAATATTTTCTTGAGCTTTTTCCAATTCACCAATGTTTAATATCCTCGAGCAAATCAATTGAAAGAAATTACGCAACTCTACTATCATGTCTTCAATTTCTTTTTCAAAATAGGACAAATGCCAAATGAGAATAATCTTTGCATTATCACATGACAATCATGAGATTTTAGGCCAATGATCTTATTGCTCCCTTCGATGACATTTTTCCTTAAGTTGGATGCAAATCCGTAAGGAAACCTAACTGATTCAATGAACTCACAAAACTTTTGTGGATTGAACAGCAATAAGGTTATGATGCATACGATTTCATCGAACCTTCCTTGTACAAAGAAGCTCTGGCTATATGTTCATGTCCTCCAAGTCCTTTCTTGTTTCATTCAGTAATATCAGAAAGAATTTCTAACATCTCATCAACTTGTTCAGAAGCTTCTTTAGTTTTAGTTTAAACATTGACATTTTCTCCATGCTCTGACCATATGGTATACAATTCATTAAACTTGTTGCTAACAACATGCCTCTAAATTGTCTCCACTGGATGCAACTAATGATTCAAATAGTGGCAACATGAACATCTTTTGGTTCCACTATCATTGACATGATTTTTGGTAATTTTTATGAATTTCAAAACTCTATTTAAATACTACTCAGATAAGCGACTCTTCACATTTATCTAACTTTTGTCAATCAGCATCTTCAGTCTCCATACAATTAACAAAAACAAGTGTAAATATAAGACATGAGGATGTAATGCTTGCAAACTTATTAACCACCTTCACATCATAACTACAAGGAAAGGCTATATCCCATTCAAGATTGTAGCATACGTACTATGTCAACTAACCCATAGTGTCATTTTTCTATAGAAATTTTAGTAGCATCTTCCTTTAGTTCTCCTAAATATGATATACAACACACCCAAAGAACAAAGGGAGATGAATGAAAATCTTTACCAAAAGCGTAAGTGGGTTCAAATGATAAATGTGTATAACTAGAATCCCAAACTATTCAAACGCGATAATTCAAATATTGGTGAACTCCATGAGCACCGATACTTGAATGGGATCTAATGGGTTGCATGAATGCAAATGCAAATGCAAAATAAATATACTTTTCACTTTAATTTGTGCATATGTACAATCATTTTTGTGACAATGTAGTCACATAGAAAAAAGAAATTAATATAAAGTTAATTTGTAATTTTTGTTAATAACTTTATGAAATCTTATCAAGTTTTATGATAGTTTAATATTTAATTGGAGTTAATCAAATATTTAATAATATTAATATTAATTAATATTTAGTAAAATTAATATTATTTTAACGTTTTCTTTTAATTTTCATCAATTAACTTTTTCTTAATTTATTAGGATTTAATAATAATAATAATAATAATAATAATAATTTTAATTTTAATTTTAATTTTAATTTTTTTTTAAAATGTTCATTAATATTAGAGTTTTTTCAACTTTTTTTTAATAAGTTGATATAACTTGATATCTAATAATATTAATATTAATTTTACTTTTTAATATTTCTAATGTTCATTATTTTATTTAATTTTTTTTAAATTAATAGCATTTAATTTTTACCTTTTCTTTTATTTTCATTAATGCTATTTAATTAAATTTTGTATAAATTAATTGAATTTAATATCCCAAATAATATTAATATTAACTTAAATTTTAATTAATTTTTAAAGTTCATCAATATTAATTTAATTAACTTTTTTTTAAATTAATAGCAATTAATATTTAACTTTTTTTCATTTTCATTAATGTTATTTAATTAACTTTTTTATAATTTTATTAAATTTAATATCCCAATTTGAATTAATTTTTCCAAACTTTACTAATATTATTAAAATTCTTATGCAATAATAAAAATATTCCAAAACCATCAATTTCAAAAAAACCACAAACCCACGACAATATTACATATTCCAAAACCATCATTCTCAAAAAACAACAAACCCATGACAAAATAAATCAAAAAAATTCCACAAAATTTTTGGCATCGCTAAAAACACAAATAAAACAAAAAAAAAAAAAAAAAAGAAAACACCCAGTACCACAAACACTAAATTTTTCACACTAAACTTTTCATTTACCAAAACATCTATAACTAATCAACACTAATTAAATACCAAAACAATAAATGAATTTTTACAAAATTACCAAATTGAAATATAATTACAAACTCACTATAAACGGGAGTTTGGTGTCAAAGTTTGGCGTCAAACAATGGCAACAAGTGGCGGCAAAGATTGGCCACCATGGTAGAGGCAGAGGGAGCGAGCAAATGAGAGAACGAGGGAGAGATTTTGGGACTAAGAGAAAGAGAGAGAGAACGGGGAGGAAAGGAGTAAGGCGGAGAGAGTGAGAACGGTGGGGATGAACAGAGAGAGAGAATGGCAAAGGAGAAGGGATTGAGAGTTTTTGGGATTTTCGGCTTCAAAATTCTAAAGAGAGAGAGAACGAGGAGGAAGGAGGAAGAGGAAAATGGAGAAAAAGGCGTAGATTTGATCAAAGAAATGGAGAGAGCCAAGAAAGTGAGTCGGAGTACCAAAAAAAAAATCAGAGAAAATGAGGAAGAAGAAAGGCTCGATTGGTTTATATAAAGACTTTTAGCGACTACTTAATAGTGTTGTCACTAATAAAAATCAAAATGGTGCCATCTTGTAAATCTAATTAAATGGATCTAACAAAGATTTTTAGCAACGACATTAGTTGTCGCTAAAAGTGATTTTAATTTTCACAAAAAAAATTAGAAACCGCCTTAAATAACAGCATGATTTTTCGATGAAAGAAACTAAAAATTTAAATACATTATCATCCCTGAAAGTTGGCTTATAAAATATCTCTAACAATCAATGAATGTGGTCTCCAACTTGTCACCAGGTTGGCAATTCAATATTTAGCAACGACATAAGTCGTCACTAAAAGTCAAATTCAACAGGTAACTTTTGGCCCATTGCAATGTGTGGCAACAACATTGGCAACAACATTTTTTAGCCACAAAAAAGTTGACTAGTCTGGCTCACAAACTCTAACACAACTTCTACAAAATTAGCAACAACATGTTGTTACTATAATGTCGGTCATTAGCGACTGACTTTTAGCGATGATGTGTCATAGTTATTAGTTGTCCTTTAGCGACGACATTCTGTGGTCATTGTATATTCATTTCTAGTAGTGACATACATACATATAACATATATATCTATGTATATAGACAATGAAGGATTCAGGATTTAAATTTAGTGGGCACATATTACATATAATTTATAAACTAATATAGCAGAAAAATATCCTTCTTAATAACAAAATTTGAGAACAAGTAATATATTGCAATTGCCCTCGAAGTAATAATAAAGTTTCGTTTATAAAATGATATTATGCAAACTAACATTATTTAATTTTTTTAAAAATGAAGTTCATTAACATCTTTATAAATTTTCATGAACAAATATAAATTTGTGTACCTCATATAATTATATACTGTCGTCTAGTAAACTTTGGGGATGAAAAAAAAAGTAACAAGTGAAGAAAATAAAAAAAGGCAACAAATAGTGTACTTTTGGAAACAAAAAAAAAAAAAAATTGATGGTGTACTTCAGGTCTGTAGAATAAGTCGAATGACTACTTAAAAAAATTAAAAGATTATGCGATAGAGAAGATAAGATAAAATAAGATATAGACATGAGTGAATTTGGGAGAAAAGGGTCGGACTGACGTTAATAATGATTTAAAAAGAAGTCCAATCTACCCGCTTAAAAGTTAGAAGCCCAAAAGTAAATTCTAGGAGAATTAGAAAAAACCCAAGAAAGATGTTGATGAGATTGAGCCAATAGGGGTACAAGTGGAAAAATAACCAAATACAAGAACACAAATACAGTTTACGTGCCCCCATTGGCCCTTACCTCAGTCCGTGACTGTATATACGTATAGAGTTTTGCATATATTAAATGAGATATCACGTACACGTACAACATATATGATACTATAAACTACACGAGGTAAAACTTCAGATCCATATCATATAATAGCAAAGGTTATATATTGCTATACCTGAAATTATTTTTTGGAAAGTGCTATACCTGTAATTATAGATACAATATATATATATAATAAGTGCAGCCAGTTGTATCAAATTAATCTTATTCACCCATGTTGATCTTAGCTTTTGCAAGTTTGATCAATGTGATAAGAAGCTAATCATCATAAGGAGTAATACTAGATTTTATCCCCTCCTTCCTCCAGAGCCGCTTTCCCTCTGGCAATTATAATAAACAGCAGCGACAGGCAATCCTAGATTGTAAAGCTCAGCAAAGTCTTTGGTGTTGAAGTTCTGTCGCCATCCCGGCGCGTAAACCGTCTGCCTTCCAAGTTGGCGAAACAAAACGAACACAAAGCGGTGAATTCCCATCGTCGGCCGGGGACTCTCGTAGCATACCATCTCTTGTCCTACAACATGAACACATGATTATAGATAAATAATTAATTGCAAACAATGAATCTAGCAACATATAATAACGTCTTATATTGCCTTTTTTTTTTTTTAATTTGTTAGAAATTAGTGTTAATGGATTTTGATGTATTCGTGTATATATGAACATGTCAGTTACTTTTGGAAAATGTTGAACACTAATTAACGTAGGAATCACTATTCGTTTATCCCTCCAACTTTCATCTCGTTTCCTCTCTCCACAGATAATATTCACCTTCTAACTTTCATCTATACTAGTGGAATAAGAAACAATTTGATCTGGACCGCCTCATGAATATGCTATTAAGATAAGTTGATGTTTGTAATTAATTGTATTGTTTCCAATTTAAAAAATCTTCTAAATTTGGTAATTTATTGGATATATTATATCTTGCATTTATATACAACAAATTCATAATGCTTCTCATTTGTGATTTCTTTCTATTTTCCTAATATATCATGTATGGATGTAAGCATCTTACCAAACTAGTTAAACCTTATTGATATATATTTATATATACAACTTTTTAATTTCTTATTTATTTTTATATTATCATATCATTGCGATTATATTCAGACGTCCTCAATATATTTCATCACTGACTTCTACATTTTCTTCTTTATGTATTAATATTATATGTCAAAGTGATGATATTCAAACGAGTCTTTAATCCTCTGTATGCTTTTGCTCTATACCTTAACAATCGTTGTTCCTATGCCCTAGAGTCCTCTCGTGAAGATTGCCTACCTCGCATCATTACACTCTTTAGACAATTGTCATCCATGCACCTTTGCACCTTTTTTTAATGATTATTGTCCCTATGCTCATGTGCCTTCTCTAAATGATTGTCGTCTATGCGCCTGTGCTCCCCCTCAGCAAAGCTTGTCATCTCTTCCTTCTCTCAATAATTTTTGTCCTTACTCCTTTGTTTTTATTTTTGTAGAAAAAAAAAAAAGAAACCCTAGTCTTCCCATCCTCCATATCGGATCCTTCTACTACATATTTTAAATTAATAGCATGTTTGAAAAACGTTTTTTTAGTACTACGAAAACTAATTTCACACCAAACATAAACTTTTGTATTTAAATACAATCATTTTCAACAGTGTTACAAAAACAATTACTATTTAAAAGTTTTTTAAAACATCACATCAACTTTTTAACTCTAATTTTTTATCTCTACTTTTACCAAACACATCAACTTTTTAACTCAAAAATATTTTTCATCCAAATACACATTTCATTCAAATACAAAACAAATACTTTTCAATCAAATACAATACTCAAAAAACGAATTCTATTCAAATGTAATTAAAACACATTGTGTTTACCAAACGTCCTATAAAATATCCAATCAGAATTCCTTCTTAAATGGAAAATATAAAGAAAAGTTAATTTTTGTATTTTATTATTTTTTTAGTTTAGAAAATCTCTTGATATTAAGTGATCTAAAGTTTTTAATCGCTTATTTAATTTTGTATATACTATAACGTGTATTTGTATTCAAGTGTTCGAAATAATAAATTGTAATCACTAAGCCGCATGTATGCACGTACAAACATATATACTAACTTTTTCTTTTACAAACATAATCACTAACATGCATGCATGGTTTTCCAGTACGTTTATATAGCAACATGGATAATATATGTATGACCTATATATATCACGTAGATATAGGTAGGGAGACACTACTCACCGAAGCCTGTCCCTGTAGTTGCTGGAATATCAGTCACCAACCTGGAAAAGTCATTTGGAAAACGTACACGCGATCAATTATTGACCTTAACTTTTTCGATGACTAAAGTAAAACTACCCGTTTCGGTCAGTCTTATACTCTTAAGAACGGGTAATGAATAACGTATTTTTATCCCCTCCTCCTCCTTTATTTTCACGTAACAGTCGCGTGTCATTATATATTGGTTTATATGACCCTATCAATGTTATGATTTTTTTTTTCTTTTTGTTTTTGCTTTATTTATTTTATTTATTTATTCCGTATGCACAAAATATGTGCTACATAATTAATTATATATATAATATTAAAACAAATTCAAAATCACCTGAGATATTATTAATTGCAAATAAATACATAAATCAATGGAAATTAATTAGCGAGAAAAATTAGTTAAGTAGGTAGGACGCATGGAAGTTAAGCTTAGCATATATTGTTGATGGAATATAAACATAGTCCACTGTCCGTCCCTATTTTATTTTTTATTTTGGATAAATTCTTTCGATCCAATATTGTTCGTAATATAGTTTCTCTTTTTTAGGTGAGTGGTCCTTTATTTTTTTTTTTAATATTTAAATATATGATCATTATTGTACATAAACTATGATAAATAGTGTTTTAAAAAAAATTAAATAAAATAGTTGAAATAAATAATAAATTTATTAGGTAAATAATCTATTAACTAGAAGTAAAAGTAACATATACATACGTAGTAAATTTGAATATAAGTTACTGTTTTTTATACTAAATGTTTGTAAAACCACTAATTTATTTTAAAATTTATTGTAAAAATGCTATTTGCTTCTTTAATTTGTCCTTTTATTTTAACAAAATTGTACACGTGTGACATGTATAATCCTATAAATGATATAAAGTATAAATTATAATTATAATTATGTCAAATTAAAACGTGCAGTACCTGTAGTCAAAGTCCTCTCCCTTCATATGCCATTTACTTAAAGGCCTTAAATGTCTATATATAATTTTTGAAGATTAACTATTTAACCTTCATTTGTTTAAGAAATTTCGTTTTTACCCTAATTTTATTAAAAAAATAATTACACCCTAATTTAATAATTTAAAATATATAATTATATTTCTTTTTTAAGGAAAAATGCATTATTAAATTTCTAACTCCACTTTCCAATCAATATATGTTAAAAAAAAAAAAAGAACAATCCACGCAAAAAGAAAAAAAAAAAAAAGAGCCAAATTAAAATATATTATTTGTACCTACCTCCTATCATGTTGTGCCAAGAGACACATGTAGATGTTGAGATGTCAAAATAATAGAATGACAGAAGATAATTTGGATTCCTTACATAATTCCTCTGGGTGCTGCTGCCAACCTCATCTCATCATCAAAATTTAAAATTTCCAAAAGCATGTGTCCCATGCTTTTTTGTTTTAGAATTTAGATATTCCCACATCTTTCATGTCACTGTTTAGAAATTGTTTAGAAGGATTTATTTTTGAAATGAGAAAAAAAATATATAAAAAAAAAGTATTTGTTTTAAGTTTTTCTATATTTTTTTATTTTGTAAAAGAAAATAGAATCTTTTTTTCCTAAATATATTTTTTATAATACACTTTTAGGGAAACAAAATAGGGAATCTTTTTTTCAATTTTCTCGTAATACACATTTTCTAATATCATTTCTTTTTATTCTAAACAACTTTTTTTTTTCTAAAAAGAAAATATTTTTTAGAAATTCAAATACCATCTTATTTTTAAATACGAAAAGACTTTCACATCTTTAGTAAGAAAATTTTCTTCTCCGGAAATGGACCTCACATCCAAACAGGGTTTTTGGGGTTAGATTATCTCCAATGCAACTTTATATTGGTGTATCAATAGTAAATTTTGATATTTAGATGAAAAAAGTACTTTATAATATAGTGCTATCTTTTATATTAAAATTTTCACGTGCTAAACTTTACAACAAATTTGCCAAAAGGTATAGACATGCGAATTTCACTTTTGATTTTTATCAGTTGTTCCCACATGTAATTATTATAATATTTTTAATTTTCATTTTTTAAATACTAAAAGTTCACTTTTATAAATTTTAAAGAACAATAATAATAACATAAAGTAGATATAATATTAGAAATAACATAATTTATTAAAATATAAATAAGATAATGCTATTTTATACATTATTTTGTAACAAATATAACATTGTTATACAAAAATATATTAGAGATTGTCTTATCTATGTCTATTGTTAGATTATAATTAGAGCCGATTCATGCACCTCAGGTAACATGTTCCATAAATTTACTTATGCTTAACTTGCATTTAGAATAGAATTTTAAAATTGAAATTGATTGACCTTTCAAAAATTAGTTATAATTATTTATTTATTTTTTTTACAAAATAATAAAAATACAGCAAAAAAAAAAAAAAAGCTTTAGTTTGGACCTTTAGTCCACATGCCTCTTTAATCTCTTTCATAATTTTCCTTTCCAATTTAATATTTAAATTTCCAAAGGAAAAAAAAAGGAATGGTAAAAAAATATAATGTTTTGAAAAAAAAAATTAAAAAAGTTCAAGGAATGTTGGTCTACTAGTACGAGGGACGTGCACGTCCCCATTCGTACGTCCCCCATTTGTTTATTTATTTATTTTTTTGTCTTTTTTGTGTAAATCATTTTTTCTATGAAAGATATAAATAAGTATGTCAATATTAATTTATAATTTTGGTTGAATACATAAATTTCTCTGATAAATAAAACTATGAGGAGTTACAAATTTTAATACAAAAGAAAGAAAAAAAAATAGAACAAGAAACAAAATGAAAAGAAGTTGATAGTATTTATTAAAAAAAAAAAACACGAAGTGGAATAGAGAGTAATTTGTCCTTTAGTGTTCAGGAAAAAAAAAACAAAAATAGCTTGCTTTGTATTCTTGCGAAGTTATAATATTAATGCATAAGATGTCAAAAAAAAAAAAAAAGAGTATTAAATGTTGATTAATATAAGTCATTGAATTAAAATAAATAGGAAAAAAGTAAATCTTTACCATTGGATACTAAAAAAATACAATGTCGTTCTCACTTCTATAAATATGTTATAAAAATACTAAAAAGCGTAAACAAAAATTTTATAAATTTTAGTTAGACTTGTTCGTAATTTAACTTGATTATCAAAGTACTTTTGTCTGTAGTCAAGCTAAGTCATCAAACCAACCAAAAAAAGGAAAACCAAAAATAGTAATAATAAGGGAGAGAAAGTGTAAAACTGCAAAACCTTCAGTACTCCTAAATTTTATGAAGATCTTATTATGAGTATTAAATTTTATTATTTTCTTTTGAAAAAAAAAACCAAGTTTGTAGCATTTAGTGAAAAGAAAATTAAAGAAAACAATTTTTGCATTAATATTGGTTAGAGAAAAAGTAAAATATACATTCTACATCCAAATCAAACAAAATCTTCAATTGTAACCAAAAAAGGATCTTCAGACCACCAACTTTGGGGGAAAAATATTTTCAGAACTTGAGGAAATGATACGAATACATACCAATGCAAGTATTCTCTAAGGTTGGGGTCACTTGGGCTAGGAGCATCAGGATCAACCATAATCTGAAAAAGGAGAATGATAACATATATATACATATATATATATATAGATGATGATGATGATGATGATGATAACTTACCAAAGTGTAGAAGGTCCTAAGGTCATCCCCACCAATGTCAACACGAGGTTGGTTGACAACTAGGGAAGGTTTGAGTTCACAACCATTGCTTACGTCCTTATTACCATAAGTGACTCTAAGAGAGATAGACCTTGTGAAGGGGTCCAAAACATCTCCTATTACCCTCCCAACCACAAGTGGGTCTCTATCTCTAGGCATATTTTTGGTGGAATTGTAATAAAAAAACCTCTCAAAGAAAATACTACTAGTACTATAGCAATAGGTCCAAGAATCCAATGAAAGTTTTTTTTTTTTTTTTTGAAAAAACAGTTTCGTGGCTCATGTTCAGGAGAGCCAATGGCTATTTATATTTCACTTCCTTGCACCCCGTACACACATCAACAGATTCTCCTTTTGTAGTGATTCTTAGTAAATTCCTTTCCTTTCGTTTTTTTTTTTTGATAAATGGAATAAATAAATAATAGTGATGATGCCTTTTCTTCCTCTTTCGTTCTAACTGTAAAGTGAGAGTAGGGGTCCCCATCCTTTTTCTTTTATTCGAATTCATCAGCTCCTTCGCATGTCCGTCCAATGGTACAGATTTTCCAAGTTTGATACTTTCGTGCTAATTATTGTTAAAAAGAATCGCTTAGATTGCATTATATCTGTTCCTTGTGCTTATATGAATATATATATATATATAGAGAGAGAGAGAGAGAGAGAGAGAGATCTCAAACATTCAAAAAAAAATATATACATCCAATTAGCTAGGGTTGGTAGGTGTGTGGTTCAAAAATTAGACAGTTTAAGTCCATGACGTTTTACCTTTAGCAAAAAAGGAAAAAAAAAAAAAAAGAAATTCCATATTGAATAGTTCAATCTTCTGGATGTAAATATTTTTATACATTTGTATAAAAATATTAATTTCATATTAATTTAGTTCAAATATTAATTTCATATATGTATCTGGTTAGTCCTTAGTGCAAGACACACATAGGTATGCATATATTATAAATTCTATATGCACTAGAAGAGGTATATACATTACTAGGAACCAACTATATTTATTCATTTCAGAGAAAATATATATATATATATTCATTTATATTGATTATTTCAATCACCTGTCATATCTCGCTGTGCTTTGACACTAATGATGTGCAGTCACTTGGGAGCCACCCTATTTGAGCAAGCACTTTCCAAAACCATTTCGGCAAAATGCTTCTAGCTTTGGCTTAATTAAAAGATTCTTACGTGTATCGTGTACACTTATATTTGTGGGAGTTTGCATACATGCAATTGTTGTGGACCCGACCAAATATGTATTCATGTTGTTATGAAAACCAATTTTAATATTAATTTATATAAGATATACAAGTTGTTAATTTTTATTAATAAATTCTTAAAATTAAAAGATTATCTATATCTATTAAAATATAACAACTCATTGGTAGAAGAATGGATTTTTTAAGATTAGAATTGCAGTACCAGTCTCCATCCAGCACCACTACATTATTATGGACATTTTCAGGTACAATAACGAGGAAGTTCAAAGTCGTTGATTACAATTAATATGCACTCACTCTTTCTCAATAGCCCACTGTGTCCCTATGCATAGATCCTAGTTCTACAACAAATTGAATAAGAGGAACTTGCGGGATTTTTTCAATGCAAACTTGCGGAAATTGAGATGGGAAAGGGTGGGAAAAAAGGTCATGCTTCTTATGTTTAAATTTTTAGTTTTTAGTTTTTTTCTTTTTTGAAATTGAGAATAAGAGATTTAAATACATCTTTTAATGGGTTAAATATGTAATGATCGATATAAATCATACAACTTTTTTTTAAATTTTTTTTCACTTTATTTCCAACAAATCTAGATCACCTGTAGAATAAGAAGAACCAAAAATATGATTTATGCCGTTTGGTATTATTTTTAAAATATTTTATGTTTTTAAAAAAATTAAAAATGAGAATATTTTAAAAATTGTATTGAGATCATTTTTAAAACTATGTTTGGTTATGTTTTTTAAGTGTATATTCTTAGAAACATAAAAATGAAACTTTGTTTGATTATATTTTTGAAAACCAATTTTATAAGTGAGTATTTTTTTGAAAACATATTTATGTTTAATTTAAAAAGAATAGCAAAAGATAAATTATTAGTCATAATTAAAAAAAAAACCATTTGGTGATAGGTTTGACAATGAGGGATAGGGGTGGATGATCTGCCTAATAATCATAGGTGCCTATTTTCTTATCAAATAATAATAATAATAATAATAATAATAATTAGAGGTGCCTATTTAGTTTGAATATGCTAAGTTAAGTTTTCCTATCCTTTTAATTGTTATTTTTTAATCGTTTAAAACATGTGCATCCCTCGTTGGAGAATCTTTTCAATTTGTTTGCTTTCCCTTTCTGATTTTTATAATTTCTTTTCTTTTTTTTAGGTCCATTCTTTGCGTAAAATACTGTAATAGGATAATATAATATCTTAATACAATATAATTAGAAACTTGTATCCCATGAAAAAAAAATTATGTACCTAAATCATCATTAAGTTTCACTTAATGTTACTATTTTTCTTTTAGTTGGTAAGATTTTTATACATTTAATCAATGTTGAGAAATAGAACATTATTAAATAAAATAAAATAAGAGAAAATTATCCAAATAATCACATTTTATTATATCTGTTGATCAATATGGCACGAAATCCCACATTAATAAAAAAAATTTATTTTCTTTGGTTTAATCTTGTATCATATTGATATATTGTTAATTTTTTATATGATATTATGTAATGGTTTTTCAATTTATGTCATTTGCATGCTTTTCTCTATTATTAAACTAATGTTGCATCTTATTATAAAAAGTTCTTCTCCTTTTCTTTTCCTTTTTTTTTTAACCTAAAAAATGCCAAGATATTATTAGTTGTATCCTAATTAATAAGGAAAGAAAACTATATCATTTAATTGTTATCATTGACACATTATCATGAGGCGTAAGAAAGCTACAGCTGATGGTGATCGAAGAGAATAAGAGCCATCCGTCATCGTGAAGCGAGTAGAGTAGTGCACGTGAAAAGTAGCAGAATATGTATAGCCATATATGTCATCTATATCTATAATAGTTATATAATAGTTAGAATAATAAAGTTTGTTCGAAATATGTCTTTCTTTCGAATCATATTAGAAGAAAAAAAATATATCCTATCAACATGGAGTTTTTTTTTATAACTTAAACAAAAAATTCAAAGTCTATATATGATGGCAGAGTTACTATAAAGATGAATCATGAACTTTCGTCGCACTATTTTTATAACATTTTTGGTTATAATATTTTTGTATGATTAAACGCCATTTTTTATTCATATATATTAGTTGTGATTAAGACTTTCAGTTACAAAATTTTGAGTCATGATGTGACTAAACTTTTTCAATGACTAAAAATATTGTGGCTAAAAATTTAGTGATCACAACAAAAATTTGTACTAATTACATATTATTTATAATATTGTAGTTATAAGTACATTTAATCACATAAAAAATGTTGTAAATAAAATTGCTAAAAGAAGGTATTAGATGTGAAATTATCATTAGAGTCAGAGGCGAAGGAAGCTGGGGATGAGGGGGGCATACTTTTGAGAAATTCTTTTTTAGTCCCAAAATTTTACAATTTTTCCATTGTGATAAAATATTTTATAATTTTATCCTTTATTTGCCCCTCCTAAGATTTTTTAATTACTACATTTATTTGATTTTTCAAGAAAAATTTAAATTTCACCAAATTTTTTTATTTTTAAATACTCATATTTTAAATTTAGCATCTCAAATTAATCAAAATCAATTATACTAATATGTAAAATTTACAACTTTTTAAATTCTAAACTTTAAAATGAAGTTAAATTCTATTATAAACTTAGTTCATTGGGGGGGGGGGGGGGGGGGGGGGGGGGGGGTGGGTGTTGGAGGAACTAAAGATACAAATAGATAAAAGATTTTAATGTTTTAATTTTGGTTCAAATTTTTTTGTTTAAATCACACCCCCTTGAAAAATATTTTTGCCTCCGCTGCTTACTAGACTACATATGTATGTTACTACAATATAGTGCAACTTCAGAAAATCAAATCCCATCATATTTTTCCTATATTTTGTTATTAAATTTTTTATTTGTATATAATTGGAGAATTTTATATTGCGGAATGAAAATTAAGGAACCCATAATCATACATCGTTATGTACCTATAATTCATATTTGAGTCCTACTTCGGAGATGAAAAAGAAAATGTAAAGTTTAAACTAATCATACTAAAGTGAGATATATAAATTCATAAAAAAAAAATGTAAGCGAGATATATAATTTGTAGATTGTTATACTTATATAAAAAATATTATTTTGACAGAATTGGATGAGGACTTGTGGTCGAACTCAATACGATATTGATGTTGTAGCAAAAAAAGAACTCAATACAATATTTCATAGAATACTTTCTGGTACCATGTAAAAGAATAAATATCCCCTCTTTTGAATTAAAGGCTTGCAACTACGCAGAAAGTAACTTTCTAGTACAAGATAAAGAAGAAAAAGAAAATTCTGATCATAAACTTAGGGCACAAAAAACATAACTATCCAATGAGGAAACAAAGAAAACATAACAGAGACAGTGCATGGTTTTATTTTATTTTTCTTTTTTTGAAAGTTATTAAGGCTATTCTTCTATTGTTGCGCTGGTGTGAGATAGTTTGTCAAACTACGATAACGACAGAGGGAATCTGATCGTTTGTATTTTGTTTTTTTGTTCTCAAACTTTCTAGCATAGATATACAATGGCAACCAAGAATATCGAAAATGTACGTAAAGTTGATTTTCTAAAAAAGCACGCAACTCATGGCTTCAATTTTTTTGCCACAATTTGTAGCTTATGACAAAATCTATAAGATACTCCCGACTTTTTTTCTTGAGTTTTAGTTTAACTTAAATTATGCGATTACTTTATTAAACTCAAGAATATGGATAAGGGAGTTAGCACTCAATGCTGTATAAAGATCTTGACCAAATTGTGCGTCAAGATGGATTAGAACTTCAAAAAAACTCATCAAGGACGTGTCTATCTAGGTTTATGCTTTTTCTTAGTCTTTTAATGAGATATTATGTGCACTATTTATATTGTTGATTTGAAGTTGGCATAAACACACACTTTAGAAAATCATGATACTTTTAAATTGCCTGAAATCTTTTTGAGAAGATTTTTCTGAAATTCTGTGAAGATTCTTTTTGACATCCTACATATTCTAAAATTATATGGGAAATGTTCTAGATTCGTTTTGATATCAATGTTAGAAAATATAGAAAAAAAAAAAGAACAAGTTCAAATGAAATATTACAAAGAGATTCAAATTAAAACTATTACAACCGAAATTCAACCTTAATTGAATTGAAAATTTGTATAAAGATGATGAACGCCAAGGCATGTGAAGCTCATAGTTTCTTTAAAACAGATTTTCCCCTTTGGAAAGTACTTGAAGATTCTACAGACATATGTGTTGTGGATTTTTGTAAGTGCACGAATCGAATAAGGAATAAATTGATGAGTAAAGTATCATTCCCACGAGGATAGTATTATTAAGTACCGAAATTATTTAATTTTAATTTTATTTGAGCAATTGAAAAATATATTACAGTGAAAATTAAATAAATAAAATAAAATTAAAAAAATAAATGAACATAAATTGTCACAACCGAGAAATTTCATCATTTTCAGAAAAAAATGTATATTGTATGTATATGATAATTTTAGTGTTTAAATTGTGAAATGTATTATTTAATATTATTTAGAACGTGATAAGATGTTCTAATAATGTTAAAGAAAAGGAATTCGGTGATGGAAAATTTACAGAACCAAAATAGGAAGAATGACGCCAATTTGGTATCGAAAAACCTAGAAGGTGACCTATGGTAAACTAATAGTAGGAAAAGACGAAATACTTATGGAAAGGATTTTTGGCTAAACGGAAGTGATTTAAGGTAAACTGATCGCACGGACGGCCTCAGAAACCCGCTTATGCGATTTCAATGAAATTTCGTTCGGTTTGACTTTTAGTCAAACTTTGACTGAAAAGCATATACTTGAGGTCACCAAATGATGTCACAAGGTGATGACATAAATGAAAGAAAATTAGTGTGGAAAGAATTAAGAAATCTAAGGGTTAGGGTTTAAAGTAAGTTTGATCTAAGGGCTAAGATGTTGCCAAAATAGCATGCAAAATTTTGGAAAAAAATTGGGAAAATTAGGGTGATTGGAGTCGGTTAGGTGAGGGAAAAATTAGGAAAATTTTTGGTTAATTGAAAAACAACCCCTAAATAGTTTCAAAACACTCCCCAAAGTGTTGGAAAATTACCCAAAAGGATTGCAAGTCGGTCCCTCCTTTTGGCTGCCATGAATACACGGTTTTAAGGTGGAAAAATAGTGAAAAAACTAGAAAAAATTCTAGTTCCCAGCTGCCCTTGCTGCCGTGCACCACCAGCCCCCTTAAGCCAAGCTTTGCTTCAAATTTTTCATACCAAACTCACCCAAAATCCTTTCTTAGCTCAAGTGGATCATTGTTCAGAGGTAAGCTTCCTTTCTAAGCTTTTTCTTGAGTTTTTTGGTGAAGAAAATCCGTGTGATAGTATGTGGAATTGGGTTAAGAATTCTAAGTTGATATTTGGTTGGTTTGCGTTCTAGAAAGCTAGGTTGACATATGTTTGAGGTAGAAAATGAATTAAAAGCTTAAAAACAGATTTTGGTGCATTTATTTCAAGAGAAAACCATGGGGTTTCATGTGAAGTGATGAATGAAAGTTAAGCTTGATTTTTGATGATTTAATGATTCAAAAGTTTGTATTGGCATGTGTTTTGATTAAAAAAAAAATTTAGAAGCTTGAACTTCAATTTTATGCATGGATTCAATGGAAGAAAACCATGGGTCATAGTGGAGGAAATGAGGTTTTTGTGAGGAAAAATATGTATTTGAAATGTGGACAAAAACCGAGGGTGAGAGTGGACAAAAATATATCGAAATGTCGTTAGAAACGACTAGGGTTTTTATGGAAATTTTTACATAAAAAGTTTGTGTTTTTACATAAAATTAGACCTCCGATTTAGTATGGGATATATTAGATGATTTTGAGGCATTACCTAAACGTCAGGACCTAAAATTTAAGCTAAAATGCTGTCAAAATTTTTAGAACTACCCGAAGGGTATTTTGGGAAATGAGAGGTAAAAATGTGGTTGGAGTAAAAACCTGAGCCCCCTCTATGACCTAGACTAGGGAAATGATGACAAACGTTTTCAATATTAGTAAAACGTCCATTTGGAGTCCTGAAACCCAAGAAAAAGAGGATAAAAGACCTACGATCGGAATAATACCATCCGAAGATCAGGTGAATAGTAAACGGTGAATTTGTAGCAATTAATGCTGTAAAAACATGATTAGGTCTAGAAAAATTATTTTATGATTTTTGAGTTTAGAAAATCCTATTAAAACATTAAAGTGAAAATGTTACGACCTGAAGACTTGTTAGGGGCAAAATGGTCATTTTGACCAAAAATTCAGAAATGTTAGAAAAGGACTGTTAGGGCCTTAGAATAGCTTAATTAAAATTCTAAAGGCCAAAATTAAGTTTTAAGTCAAAGAAAATAGATTTACGAAGAGAAATCACATTAGAGACGAAATGGTCATTTCGTCAAAAGTTAGGGACAAAATGATCATTTCATCAAGTTATTTTTCCAAAAGTTAGAAAAAGGACTGTTAAGGCTTAGAATAGTAATCTAAGGTCTTAATTAAAATTTTAAAGGACAAAATCAAGATTTAAGTCGAACAAACGAAGAAAAATCCCGTTAGGGACAAAATGATCATTTTGTTAAAAGTTGGGGACAAAATGACCATTTTGTCAAAAGTTAGAAAAATGGTCGTTAAGACTTAGAATAGTAACCTAAAGCTTAGAATAGTAACCTAAAGCCTTAATTAAGATTTTAACAGTCAAAATCAAGATTTAAATAAAAGAGAAGGATATTTAAGAATGTTTACAACGAAAAATCCTATTAGGGACAGAATGCTTATTTTGTCAAAAGTTCGGGATAAAATGGTCATTTTACAAAAAGTTAGTAGAAACCCCCTAAGTTCATAATTAGGAAGTTAAACGTATAATTTTTACATTTTATTAAGTTTTATGTATGAATTAAATATCGAAAATAACTGTGGCTATTTCGGTTATAGGAACTCGATCTAGACGCGATGAAAGAATGTATGTAGACCCAGAAAGCGAAAAGGGAGATACTAGCGAAGTACCTATAAGTTCAAACATTTTTTTGTCTGCAACATGAATTGACTGCTATGTCTATGTGTTATATGTTGTAAGTTCAGACATCTCATTGTCTGCAATATGAATTTACTTGACATGTCTATGTGTTATGTGTAAAATGTAAATGTTATATGTAAGGTACTACATGCACAATGGTGTGTCTAATAAAATACACATAATAAAAGAAAGACATGTAAAGTATTCCAGACTGTGGGGCAATGAGAATGTCACCTGAGCGGAGTCATATGAAAGATGATAACAAAACCACCTATTGGCGTACCTGCCTCCCACAAGGTGGAGGTTCTTCATGTTATATTTATGTTAATGTTATGTTAGACAGTTGAGGATTGACCAATGGGTAGCTTCCTAGTAAGCACGTATTACGGTACGATCAACATGGGGTCCAAAACCAAAATGTAATGAAAGATAAAGACTTAAGACTAAAAATGTAACCCATAAATGAGCATAATATGCACTAACACTATGTTTGATGCTCCATGCTATGTTTTACGTTAAATACGTTTAAATATATTTACGATGTTTAAGTATGCATTAAGTATGTTTATGATGTTAAGTATGTTTAAGTATTAATTTAAATCAATGTATGTTATATGTATGTTAATGCTCTGTACTACATGATACGAGTATTTATAAGTCATGTATGAATGTTTGAACTTATTGAGCAATTAGCTTACGAGTTTGTTCATGTTATAAGTAAGCAACCTGCACGCCAATAGACGAGTTGATAGATGATAGGTGGGATCTACATGTGCCAAGGGACTGGGTAAGGGTTATAGTCCTGTTACAAGTTTTCCGCTGAGCAGTTTAAAAAAAATATTAAAATGATGATTTATGTATTTAAAAAGTGTATGGAAAAAAATATTGAGTGAATTTTGAAACAATGTATTTATGATATAAATTAAGTTACGATAATGTAAGATGTTTACTATAGTAAATGTTTTACGATGGTACAGTTTTCAAGTTTAAAAAAAAATTCATATATACGTTAGAATGGGAAGGTTAAAATTAGTATGTTAAATAAAGAAAGTATGTTAAAAGTAAGTTACCGACGACGCATGAGGTGACAGGCTATCGCAGTTGGCTTCAAAATTTGACCGTGATAGTGCTGTTTAGCCTCCACGTAGGATGGACTGCCATATAAATTGATAATACATAAATAAACAAACAGATGCTAGAAATTATCGTTTCACTGTAATTAATATGATTTAATTTTATTTAAGTATAATATTTTGATTTTGTATTTATATTTGTTGATGGTCAACTATATTTTTTATTTTATATATTTTTTTCAAGTTATATATAAATTATACATTTTTATAATTAAATATACGTAAATGATTAGTAAATTATAATTTACGATGAACAATATAGTATATATGAACAGTATCGTATATATGAACAATACTGTATATGTAAACAGTAGAAAATACAGATTTGAATTCAATTATGAAAAGTGCTCATTGAGAAATTTGTGGTAGTTAATAATATAACCACACAAAAATGATAGATGTATATTTATTATATCCCAGATTTTATGATATTAATTCTAAAGCCATGCTATAAAAATCTTCTATCGGTTTCTTTTTGTTCCTCAAATCATTCAAAGTTAATCAGAAATTTGACAGCATTGTATTTGAGAATAAATACGCTAAAAAATATGACAATCATAATAACATGCTTACTTTAATTAAATTATCATAGTTCACAGTAAATATTTATTTAATTTATAATGACAAATAAAATAACATAACAAAATAATTTAAACATAATGATAAAATAAAAATAAAAGAAAAAAGTTTAGAGTGATTATTGATTTTTATGCTAGTAGAATCTCAAAACTCCTCCTCTTATTGACACTAAAATAAAACTAAACTAAAGGAAAAGATTTTTTTTTTTAGCTTTGTAGGAAGGCTTTTTTTTATTTTTAAATTTTAATACTCAACTCTCACTCTCACAGATCTGTAGATCTATTTCTCTATCTTTCTGCCTTCTCTGCCCATATGCCTTTATCTGAGTGGCCTTTTATAAGCCCTTAATCAACATTATTGCACTACGCCCCATGTGAACAAGCCGAGAAAAGTTGGCTTGCTATAGTATGCTACAATAAGCTATGGTAACGGTGCAGAAAAAAGTCAGCCTTGATACAATGTAGCAAAGAGAAAAGTCAGGATTACTATAGTAGGTGTAGTGAATGCGCGGTGCATGTAATTAGGAAGGATCTAAGTATGGTATGGTGCATGATAAGTTAGATTTTAATTTTTTGAAACCAAAAGGATACTACGTGTCACAATCTTATTGGTTCTTTTTTCTAACTTCTGCCATGTGTTTTGTCATTATTGAACCAAAAATTGAGCTCATGTAATTTTAGGTATACTGGATCCCTATCTCGAAACATAATAATATGCATAAGACTCAGGTGTCTCCTAATTGATCTAATTTTAGAAATTACCATAACTGCATAAGTTCCGATTAGAATGATTCTTTTTTTTTTTTGAATGCTCATATCGAGGAGAGGATCAAACTAGATCTGTCAAGTTCATAGTTTTCTAACATGAATAGTGATGTCTAGTAGGACTCACTTCCAACATATGAATTTTTTACCTTAATTTAATATTATAGAAAAATAAAGTGTTAAAATTAAATATTTTTAAAATAAAATGCTATAAGCAAATTCATTGGAAATATTTAATGTTAAGCTTATTTAAAATACTATTATTAAAATAAAAATATAAGATAAAATAAAGTAAGGTTAAATAAAAATATTGTGAAATTTATAAAAAATTTAAATTAAAGTACACTAAATAAAACAAATCAAAACAAATAAAAAAAATAATACTCTCAAATATAAACCAATTTTTATGTATGACAAAGTGATAAAATAAATCTATTTTATAAAGTTATCACACCTCCAAACTTCAGATTTTACTTGCCCTCGAGCAAAAGAAAAGAAAAGGAAAGGAAAAAAAAATATTGTATTAGCAATGGTGATTTTCAGAAATTTCCTCATAGGTTATTGTAAAAGATATAATATACAGAAAAACACAAAATTTGACTAAAAATTTGAATTTAATTTAAGAGTATGTCTACTTACAATTGGATATGCCATGTGTGTGTGTAGAATTTCTTTTTTATTTAATTATGTGCAATCTAGATGAGTTTGTGAGGACACGAAACAAACGATCTTAGACAATTATCAAATCCGATAGGTTCATTTTTCATTTCTCTCTCTACTAATGTCGTAAAACACAAGAACAAGGGTCATTAAGGTTTTATTAGGATTATAATGTGTAGCTGAAATGAAGGTATTGTAGGAAAATAAATCGGTAAAAACGTATCAGAGTGGCGCAGCGGAACAATAAAAATTTTTAGATCGTTAAATATCTCATGATGCCATATACAATAAATCAACAACAATTAAAACTCATACCTCAAGGACGCCAATGAACAGGAGGAGAGTGACCGGAGGCTTCAACCAACTAGCCTTCTCTACTATTCTCCAATTCCCGAATGGCTGAGTGTGTGGGCACTCTGAACCTCGATCGGTATGCTAGCACTGCTAGTCTTCTTCCGACCACCCAGATCTCTAAAGAACTTTATTGTCACGATGAGCTGTGCAACAATAAGCCTGCTCACCTGAGAGTCTGTGGTCTAAGAGAACTGGAGTGGCAGGACCTCTATTTATAGACCTGCATGAGGTGAATCTCTGAATTTGAATTGGATTAGGAAAAGATATTTTCCCTTATCCAAACCCATAAAATCCGAATTTTTCCAAGGGATAATCTCCACTAAAAATTCGGTTTTCTTAGGATAGATCCAATCCAAATCTCAACAAGATTTTAACTAGAATCGTATCTCCCTTTTTCAACCAAAAAATCCGAAATTCACAAGGAGAAAATCCTCCAAAAGATTTCGGCCATTATGGATAAGGGAGAATCAAAATTCCACTAGGATTTTCAAGCTAAATCTCATCTCAACCTTATCCAAAAAATAACCGAATTCTCCTTGGATTTAGGCTCCAAAATTTCGGCCACTTTTAGGGAAGAAGAGAATCCAAATTCAACTAGGATTCAAGCTTGAATTTATCCTTGAATCTTATCCACAAAATCCAAAATTTTCATGAGCATTATCCTCAAAAATTTCGTCCCTTATTTGTTGGGATTTGGATTCAAAATTCAAGTAGGATTCTAACAAGATTATCCTCTCCTAATCCAACTCAAATTCGAATTTCAAACCTTGTGGATTTTCCACAACAAATTCGAATCCTACTTGGACTGTGATTCAAAATTTGAATTTCAAATTTCAAATTCAAATTTCAAATTCAAATTTCAAATTTCAAATTTCAAATTTCAAATTTAAATTTCAAATTCGAATTTCAAATTCGAATTTCAAATTCAAATTTCAAATTCAAATTTCAAATTCAAAATTCAAATTTCAAATTTCAAAATTCAAATTTCAAATTTCAAAATTCAAATTTCAAATTCCACAAAACGGTTGTGTTTCATATTCTTGTTCTCATGGATAATTTTCTACAACTCCAATCCAATCTCAAATAAAATCATGGCAACTTTATTTGGAGTTCGAATAATTGTGTACTCTATTATCCAAAACAAAATCTGAATCCAACCGGAGAGAATCTTGTCTACCATCCTAATCCTGTGTCATCACCATCCATGCATAATAAACTAGCCAATAGCATACACAAATCAATTTGCCGAACGTTAAGGAATTATGTGGAGCTAGTAGAGGGACTGATTGGACATATATAATCGGGCTCCCGTGATTCCATATGATCATCATTCTGTACCGAACAACTCAATCATATGATCACTAATTTCAGAGTCACACCACTATAAACCTGAAACTGAACTCCCAATTATATACCGTATTACGTAAGCCTGTGACGAGCTACCATCCAATGACCTTGTCATATATGCAAAACCCTCATATGATATCCATGATCAGCCTTAGGTCAAAGTCCGTTTAATCCTACTGATCAGGCTATCTTAAAGTTCCATTATACTACCGAATCTAGAAAATGATTATTCACCAAATGTGAATAAGAAGTCATCCGCCCAGCAGACGACCCAAGGCCTTGTCCATTTTCACATTCAGTATAATGCCTTTAAGAGGATACCTTTAACTCCTCAGAGCTATGATTCCGATATCTACAAACAAACCCTTCATCGTATACAAGTCATGCACCCAACGAACCGGTCTATAAGCTTACTACCTCTGAGACGCTTTAGCCATTGGAACATTAAAGTACACAAGTCATATACATGAAGTAGTTCATTTACTCAGGATTAAGGTTATTGCACAATGAACGTCAAAAGCAGATTGATCCACTCATAGCGGACTACGTAGATCAATCACGCTTTAGTCCCGGTCTAATATGTCACCACCAAGCAACATATCCATGTCTCTACTTGGGAGTCCAGCTCCAGACAGTCAAGACAGACCGTCCCCTCTAAGGCTTTAGACAACATAATAGTCTTAACATGAGTTAGATGCTCGGTCTAACCCCATAGACTACAGACCATAGTTTAGACTGCTAACTTTAGAACATTGTCTTCTCGCATACAAAAGTCCATTGCATGCAACGTTCTAACAGTTTTAACACAAGCAGTCAGTGAGCCATATTTGCTTACATTTACTTTAACATGTAAATAAGACGAGGACAGATAGCAATGTAATGAATAACCTCTATGTATAATTTTATTATCCAGTTCAAAATGAATACATCAAAATGTCTCTAATACTTAGGGCATTTCCTAACAATCTCCCACTTGCCCTAAGCCAGCAGATGTGCCATGTTACGCATCCCCATCGCCTCTACATGCCTCTCAAAGCTTCTAGCTACCAAAGTCTTAGTAAAGGGATCAGCGATGTTGTCCTCGGACGCGATCTTACATACATCCACTTGTCCTGTCTCCACATGCCCTCTAATTATGTGATACCTCCGATCGATGTGCTTGGTCCTCTTGTGGTGCCGAGATTCCCTTGTGTTGGCAATAGCCCCTGTATTATCACAGTAAAGTGTGATAGGCTTGTCAACACCCGGAATGACCTTAAGGTCTCTAAAGAACTTGCGGAGCCAAACCGCTTCTTTAGATGCCTCAGCCGCAGCCACATACTCAGCCTCCATAGTAGAGTCAGCTGTGCAGCCCTGCTTCACGCTCCTCCACACAATGGCGCCTCCTCCGAGCAAAAACACTGATCCAGATGTCGATTTCCTCGAATCCTTACAAGTCTGGAAGTCTGAGTCCGTGTATCCTACGGGTGTTAGGTCCCCTCCAGAATACACTAGCATATAATCACTCGTTCTCTTAAGATACTTGAGTATATGCTTTACTGCTTGCCAGTGCTTGGTTCCAGGATTCGCTTGATATCGACTCACCATACCTACTGCAAAACATATGTCCGGGCGAGTGCAAAGCATAGCGTACATAAGGCTACCCACAGCGGATGCATAAGGGACCTTACTCATACGCTCTCTTTCTTCTGATGTCTTGGGACAGTCATCCAATGAAAGAGTTAAACCGGCAATAGAAGGTTGTGAGCCTTTCTTTGCCTCTAGCATTGCATATTTGTCAATTATTTTATCTATGTATGAAGCTTGGGATAACGCTATCATTTTGTTCTTTCGATCTCTGAAGAGACGAATGCCTAGAACATAATTAGCTTCTCCCAAGTCCTTTATGTCAAACTGTTGGTGTAACCAAAGCTTGACCGATGATAAGTTCCCTACATCATTCCCAATGAGTAGTATATCATCGACATAGAGTATCAGAAAGACCACTTTTCCATCCTTAATACGTTTATAAACACAAGGTTCATCAACGTTCTGCTCAAAACCAAATGTCTTAATCGCTTGATCAAACCTCTGGTTCCATGAGCGGGATGCCTGCTTTAATCCATAAATGGATCTAAGCAACTTGCAGACTTTCCTATCTTGGCCTTTTGCTACGAACCCTTCGGACTGTATCATATAGATACACTCTTCAAGATGGCCATTCAAGAATGCCGTCTTGACATCCATTTGCCAGATCTCGTAATCGAGAGCCGCAGCAATGGACAGAAGAATACGGATAGACTTCAGCATAGCAACAGGCGAAAAGGTTTCCTCGTAATCGATTCCAGCCTCTTGCATGTATCCCTTTGCAACCAGTCTAGCTTTGAAAGTTTCCACTCTCCCTTCCGCATCCTTCTTTCTTTTGTAGACCCATTTGCATCTAATGGGTTTTATCCCATCCGGCAAATCTACAAGTTCCCAAACAGAGTTGGATTTCATAGAATCCATCTCATTGTTCATAGCCTGTTTCCAAGATCTAGAATCAACATCCTTTATAGCTTCATCATATGTGACCAGATCTTCCTCATGCTCATGAGCCTCGGCCTGGTATACCTCAGCATCATACATAAAGAAATTAGGTTTCTTGGAAACCCTCCCACTACGACGAGGCACCCTAAATTGTTGATCGTATGCAGGTCTTTCACTGGAACTTGGACTTGCGTCCAAGACCGAAATCTGTGGAGCAGTTCTTTCACCCGATAACTCCTCTAGCACCACTTTGCTTCGAGGTTTAAAGTCATTCATGTGACTTTCCTCTAAGAATGTCGCATGGGTTGAGACAATGACCTTTTGTTCCTTCGGGTTATAGAACAGACCTCCTTTAGTTCCCTTTGGATACCCTACAAACATGCACAATTCTGATCTTGGTTCCAACTTCTTCGCATCCCCATCCAGTACATGTGCCGGGCAGCCCCATATTCTCATATGTCTAAGGGAGGGCTTCCTGCCACGCCACAATTCATACGGAGTTCTAGGAATTGATTTGCTCGGAACCTGGTTCAGAATATAGCACGCCGTTTGTAAAGCATGTCCCCAAAATGATAATGGCAGCGTTGAGTAACTCATCATGGACCGTACCATATCCAATAACGTCCTGTTTCTCCTTTCGGCTACACCATTCTGTTGTGGAGTACCAGGTGCAGTCAATTGGGATAATATCCCATTCTCTACAAGATGTCCTAGAAATTCATCGGAGAGGTATTCGCCACCTCGATCAGATCGAAGTGTCTTTATGGATTTATCCAATTGTTTTTCCACTTCCGCACGATACTCTTTGAACTTGTCAAAGGTTTCGCTCTTGCGGTGCATCAGATACACATATCCATACCTCGAGTAATCATCTATGAAAGAGACATAGTACTCGAACCCTCCTCGTGCTGTGACGTTCATGGGGCCACATACGTCAGTGTGCACAATTTCTAAGAGCTCCTGTGCCCTTGTACCCTTAGCTCCAAAAGACCTCTTAGTCATCTTACCCTCTAGACAAGACTCACATTGGGGAAGTCGTACCTCCTCCAGAGATTCCAAAGGACCGTCTTTCACCAATCTTTGAATCCTATCCTGATTAATATGACCAAGTCTTAAATGCCAAAGATACGCCTTGTTAGAGTGAGAAACTTTCAACCTTTTAGAGTTATCAATTAATTCAGTGTTAAGCAGTGAGTACATCTTTGGTCTGATCAAATATAGGTTTCCATCCATCCATCCAGAACAGATAAAAGACTTATTTCTACGAATATCAACTCTTTTACTAAAAGAAACTGAATAAGAATCCTTTATTAAACAAGCTACCGATATAAGGTTCCTCCTAAAATTAGGAACATAAAAACAGTCTTTCAATAAAATAAACCTAAATTGATCAAAATAAAGATGAACGTCTCCCACTGCCTCAGCTACCACAAAGCTACCATCTCCAGTCCGCAACGAGAGGCTCCTATCATGTAGACTTCTCGTTTCCACGAACCCCTGCATAGAAACACAAACATGATTAGTAGCGCCCGAATCAATGACCCATGTGTCTTTCGATTCTTCCACCAAACACGCTTCTAAGTAATGAAGTTCCTTACCTTCCTTGCCCTTGGAGGCTAGGAATTCCCGGCAAGCCTTCTTGAAGTGACCTACCTTCCCACAGTGGAAGCATTTGGACTTTTTAGGGTCCTTTGGCTTCTTGTTCTTCTTCTTCTTCTTCCCGTCCGAGACAGGAGGATTAGAAGAACTGGAAGCCACTTGCTTCTTATTTGGCCTCTTCCTCTTCCGTGAGGGATTGGAAGATTCCGCCAAATTGGCCTCTCCTTTAGGTCGGACCGTATCCTCATCCCTGATCATCCGCTCATAAGCCTGTAGTTGCTTCATGAGCTCGGTAAGTCCTAACTCCTTTGTCGCCAGATTGTATGCGGCCTTAAACCCCACAAAATCTTTAGACAGAGTCTTGAACACCATCTCGATCTGGGTGTTATAGTCCAACTCAGCACCATTCTCGGCAGCCTCAGCGAAGAATCCCATTAGAGTGATCATATGGTCCTTCACCGGAGCACCCGCCTTTTGCTTGGAGTTCATAATGCTGGTGATAGCGGACTGTCGAGCCAATTTTTCTTGGCCTCCGAACATGTCCTCCAGATTATCCATGATCTCCCCAGCAACTTGATAAGTCTCATGCTGCTTTTGTAAAGCACTCGTCATGCTAGCAAGGATGTAGCATCGAGCTATTTCATTGGATTCTCTCCAACGATTATAGGCAATCGGGATCTCCTCAAGTGGTGTGTCAGGTTTGGGCCCAGGTGGGCATGGTTCGTCCAGTACGAACTTGTGTCTCTCGCAGCTGAGAACTATTAATAGATTTCTTTTCCAGTCTTTATAATTATCGCCATTCAACTTATTTTCAGTAAGTATCGAAATGAGGGGTGTCGGTGACATTTTGAACTGAAATAAAATTATACTAGACATCATTACAAAGCCCAAGCAAATATGCAGATAATTTAGCAAATAAAACATACAAGTATGTTCCTACATGAAACTTGAAAAAAATGTAGCATTGCAACGGTAATTCTCAGCACCTATTGCCCCAAGCCACCGAGGGGTGGTCATGAGAACAAATAGCCGGAACATGGACCCCGTCCAATTAATATATGTTACCTTAAATCCTCCAAGGTTAAGACATATATTAATAACCGCTTATTTGGCCACCAGTCTAGTTAACAGAGCTTCTAGGGAAGGTTAATAACTAAACGAGTCTTGAGTGTTTAACCATTGTTTACGTAGCCCGATCCACGTCCTACCAAGCCACCGAGGGGTGGTCATGAATAGGATCGCACCCGAACACGTTTTCCACATAGGAGATCCAATCTAGTATACCGGCGGCGGTAAACACCTACCGAGGGGTGTGGTCAGGTCAGAACTGACGCGAGGCGTTACCATGCTTTCACATATGGATCAACGATGGAGGCCGTGTGTTTTGTTTGAAACCCTCTCCCACTCAATATTTTGAAAAAACATGCAAGTTTTGACAAATTATGTATGATCAATATAGTATGAGCGGCACTCACCTATCCTATATGACATGTTATCAAATATGCATACAAAACATCCATCAATACATATTTATACATCCATGATATATCACAGAAAAATAATTGACAGAATAACCAAGCCATGGTTCCATCCTAGAACAAAGAAAATAAAGATTACAAAATTCCATCCAAAGCATTCTTTGGGTCTTGAATTTTGTTCCGTCTTCTTGTATCCATCTTTATGTAGCCTCTCCATTTATTTCTCATCCCAAGAATTATTTAAAATTTAAATTTCCAAAAATTTAAATTTCAAATTCAAACTCCAAATTCGAATTTCAAATTTAAATTTCTAATTCAAATTTTAAACAATTTTAATCATCATGTGTAATAATATGTAATTTCAAAAATTTCAAATTTTAAATTACATATTTTTTTAAACATGATTTAAAATCAAATCTCAAATTTAAAAATCAAAATTTTCAAATTTTGGACCGTCGCACCGCCGCCCGTGAAGGCGGCAGCCGCCGTGGGAAGCCACCAACCCCGGAGGGGCTGGCAGCCCACGGCTGCCCCATGTGCAGCTTGCCGGGCTGCAGGCCAAGCCTGCAGCACCAGGCTGCACGCCCAGGCTGGGCGCAGCAGCCGGCAGGCTGCAGGCAGCGCCTGCAGCCAGTGGCTGCACGCCCAGGCTGCGGCCAGCCTTGGGCAGGCTGCGCCACCCTCGGCTGCAGGCCAAGCCTGCGGCCGTGGGTGATGCTTGCCTGCATAGGGGCTGCCGCAGCCCCATCCTGCCCGAGGGCAGGGGCTGCAGCCCCACAAAGGCCCGTCGGCCTATCCCGAGGGGTCGTGTCTCGATTTTCGTGCCATATTCCAATTTATCTTTTAGGATCTTCAAAAATTAATTTGAATCCCAATTAAATTGAAATTTTCCACACAATCAAAATTTCAACCTTTAAATTAAATTTAACTTTTGGGAAAAATAAATTACGGTCTTCAATCTTCAATCTCCTCCAAGAATAATTACATAAAAAATTCCTATACCGTTTCCGGTGTACAAAATTCTATCCATAAAAATTCTAAGAGACAAAAATTAAAATCCATGGGAAAAACACAGTGTTAATAAACTGCTCCCATGGTTACATAAAAAATTCCTAGATACAATTTTTCTAAATTCTAAGGAACCATAACCGGTATAAACAAGCATGCTTATAATAATTCAAAAAATTAAAATAACCACATACTTTATACATAATACATGATAACAACATAAAGGAACCCTAGAATGCCACTCTCTAAATATCAAATCCATACATAAATAAAAAGACTAAGTAATTGTCTAATTTATGTACATGGCATAGTCATGAGATGGCTCTGATACCAATTGTAGGAAAATAAATCGGTAAAAACGTATCAGAGTGGCGCAGCGGAACAATAAAAATTTTTAGATCGTTAAATATCTCATGATGCCATATACAATAAATCAACAACAATTAAAACTCATACCTCAAGGACGCCAATGAACAGGAGGAGAGTGACCGGAGGCTTCAACCAACTAGCCTTCTCTACTATTCTCCAATTCCCGAATGGCTGAGTGTGTGGGCACTCTGAACCTCGATCGGTATGCTAGCACTGCTAGTCTTCTTCCGACCACCCAGATCTCTAAAGAACTTTATTGTCACGATGAGCTGTGCAACAATAAGCCTGCTCACCTGAGAGTCTGTGGTCTAAGAGAACTGGAGTGGCAGGACCTCTATTTATAGACCTGCATAAGGTGAATCTCTGAATTTGAATTGGATTAGGAAAAGATATTTTCCCTTATCCAAACCCATAAAATCCGAATTTTTCCAAGGGATAATCTCCACTAAAAATTCGGTTTTCTTAGGATAGATCCAATCCAAATCTCAACAAGATTTTAACTAGAATCTTATCTCCCTTTTTCAACCAAAAAATCCGAAATTCACAAGGAGAAAATCCTCCAAAAGATTTCGGCCATTATGGATAAGGGAGAATCAAAATTCCACTAGGATTTTCAAGCTAAATCTCATCTCAACCTTATCCAAAAAATAACCGAATTCTCCTTGGATTTAGGCTCCAAAATTTCGGCCACTTTTAGGGAAGAAGAGAATCCAAATTCAACTAGGATTCAAGCTTGAATTTACCCTTGAATCTTATCCACAAAATCCAAAATTTTCATGAGCATTATCCTCAAAAATTTCGTCCCTTATTTGTTGGGATTTGGATTCAAAATTCAAGTAGGATTCTAACAAGATTATCCTCTCCTAATCCAACTCAAATTCGAATTTCAAACCTTGTGGATTTTCCACAACAAATTCGAATCCTACTTGGACTGTGATTCAAAATTTGAAATTCAAATTTCAAATTCAAATTTCAAATTCAAATTTCAAATTTCAAATTTCAAATTTCAAATTTAAATTTCAAATTCGAATTTCAAATTCGAATTTCAAATTCAAATTTCAAATTCAAATTTCAAATTCAAAATTCAAATTTCAAATTTCAAAATTCAAATTTCAAATTTCAAAATTCAAATTTCAAATTCCACAAAACGGTTGTGTTTCATATTCTTGTTCTCATGGATAATTTTCTACAACTCCAATCCAATCTCAAATAAAATCATGGCAACTTTATTTGGAGTTCGAATAATTGTGTACTCTATTATCCAAAACAAAATCTGAATCCAACCGGAGAGAATCTTGTCTACCATCCTAATCCTATGTCATCACCATCCATGCATAATAAACTAGCCAATAGCATACACAAATCAATTTGCCGAACGTTAAGGAATTATGTGGAGCTAGTAGAGGGACTGATTGGACATATATAATCGGGCTCCCGTGATTCCATATGATCATCATTCTGTACCGAACAACTCAATCATATGATCACTAATTTCAGAGTCACACCACTATAAACCTGAAACTGAACTCCCAATTATATACCGTATTACGTAAGCCTGTGACGAGCTACCATCCAATGACCTTGTCATATATGCAAAACCCTCATATGATATCCATGATCAGCCTTAGGTCAAAGTCCGTTTAATCCTACTGATCAGGCTATCTTAAAGTTCCATTATACTACCGAATCTAGAAAATGATTATTCACCAAATGTGAATAAGAAGTCATCCGCCCAGCAGACGACCCAAGGCCTTGTCCATTTTCACATTCAGTATAATGCCTTTAAGAGGATACCTTTAACTCCTCAGAGCTATGATTCCGATATCTGCAAACAAACCCTTCATCGTATACAAATCATGCACCCAACGAACCGGTCTATAAGCTTACTACCTCTGAGACGCTTTAGCCATTGGAACATCAAAGTACACAAGTCATATACATGAAGTAGTTCATTTACTCAGGATTAAGGTTATTGCACAATGAACGTCAAAAGCAGATTGATCCACTCATAGCGGACTACGTAGATCAATCACGCTTTAGTCCCGGTCTAATATGTCACCACCAAGCAACATATCCATGTCTCTACTTGGGAGTCCAGCTCCAGACAGTCAAGACAGACCGTCCCCTCTAAGGCTTTAGACAACATAATAGTCTTAACATGAGTTAGATGCTCGGTCTAACCCCATAGACTACAGACCATAGTTTAGACTGCTAACTTTAGAACATTGTCTTCTCGCATACAAAAGTCCATTGCATGCAACGTTCTAACAGTTTTAACACAAGCAGTCAGTGAGCCATATTTGCTTACATTTACTTTAACATGTAAATAAGACGAGGACAGATAGCAATGTAATGAATAACCTCTATGTATAATTTTATTATCCAGTTCAAAATGAATACATCAAAATGTCTCTAATACTTAGGGCATTTCTTAACAGGTAAGATATAAGATAATTATATGGCTTAGATAACTTTTCAACACATTAATCATTTTAGAATCTATTGTAGATCTTTTATTTAAACCCAAGTAACATCGCCAAACTTATTTACAACTTTTTCTTATCAAATTTTGTTTTTGTATTTGTTTTTGTTTTAAGAGTTATTGCATTCCCAAACTTATTATAATAAACAAATAGTATAGTACTCTTTTTTACAATTTTTTGTATTTCGTAATTTCAACTTTCCTCTCAGATTTCAGCGTAGCTCTAAATAATTTCTAAAATGATTAACATGCTTAAGGGTTAAAGTTAGACATTTTATTTAAAAGGCTAGGCTAAAAATGTGGGTGACAAAAGAATAAGTTACATAAAACAAGGCTCCAAAGGGGTAAGCTAGGGATAAATATATTTCAAAGTTGACTTGAAAAGCTCAAACACTTAAATCGTTTTCTTAGTATTTGTATTGTTTGGTATTTTGCCTTGAGAGAAAATCAAACAAATTTTAAGACTTGTGAGATCAACAATATTTCATATTCATAAAAACTTTCTCTAAACAAATATACAACTTATAGTTCAAGAATTAGTGCTCAAATATTGAACATCACAACTAAGTTAAACTAACTCAAAAATCTAAATATAAATTTGTCAAGAAGTTCATATTTTTTAGAAAGACTATATAAAATAAAGTAATCAAAATTTTCATCATCGGGTTTGTGAGAAATCATCTTTTTTAACCATTTTTTTATTTTAAAATAAAGACAAAACAATGACATAAGAAAACAATCATTACTATTGGATGCGCATCAAGAGTACTAAAAGTAACACTTTACTTAGCTATCTTATAAATAATAAATCTAGTGGTTTTACTAATTTTTTTTTTAAATTCAAACACAAGAAACTAAACAAAAACTCAAGAAATTTTAAAAATAAAAAAAATCAAGCTATTCTCTCTCCATAACTTATTTGAGACACTATCCCCAACCTCTAATGTGGATAAGTAGAGAGTAAATAATCTCACTTGATTTGGTGTTATTAAAAGTAAAAACTCACAAACTGAAACTAAAAAAGAAAATCAAATGTTATAAGTAAAATCCAAAAGGTAAGGAATGTTATAACTAGAGCTTTGGATCCAATCTGAGCTTCTAATTACTTTTGTTATTCATAGTTGACCATACTAATTGTGACATTAGTGGGTCAGGTTCAAGTACAAAGATTAGTACTTGATCAATCAGCTGATTAGCAGTCGAAACTAAGACTAGGATTTTTTGGACCAATAGTGTAATGAATTCCTGTTCCACAGCATGATCTTAAAAAGACTACAAATCATAAAAACCATTAATATTTAATAATCTTAATGGCTTTTGATAAAGATTGAGTTGGACCAAGAGGTAATGTTAAAAATTTCTTTCAGGGTTTCTAAACCACTAGGTAAAACGATAAAGGCATCTTCAATAAACATCATGTTAGTCATTTTCTTATACATGGTTGAGACTTTTAACTCATTACCTAGGATGTAACCGTTGATTTTTTTTTTTTAGCTAAAGTATTAAGAATGATACCTAAGACTTTGCTACCCTCTATGTACGCAGTGGATGACACACAATCGATTAACTTAAGACTTCTTCCCCTATACACTAAATTAATTTGTTTGGCAGCTAACGCCCTACAAAGGTTATTTGCTGCTTTCAAAAACTCTTTATCTTATCCACATGATAAGTCCCATTAAAAACACAAAAGGTTTTAAACTTACAAACTGAAGAACCTTCCATCTCAACTCTCTCTTTTCTAACCTTATAGGTGGAGATGTGTGTGATGACAATAGTGAAAATGCATGTGTATTTATTTATAAAGTGAAGAAGGAGGATGCTGAGTTAAGTCTATTAAGGGGTAGATAAACTATTATCAGAAAAATTTGAAAAATAAAAATAAAAAGTAAAAAATGTACACTCAATGCAAAAATAATGATGATAATGATAATAATGAAACATAATAAATATAAAAAGAAAATCTACAAAAAAAAAAAACAAGATTTTATATCGTAGTTGTGATTGTGTTTTATATCTTCCTTTGGTTTTAGACCAACAATGGATTTAATGACCTTTATGATCTGGTAAATAGGGTCTTTTAACGTCATGTTTCCTAAATTGTAGCGCTTCCATTCATCTATGAATAAACTCTATAGATTGAAAATGACACCTTGAAGTTATCAACATGGATGTGCATTAAGAGACAAAATGATAAGATCCAATGAATTTTTACTCAGACTATTCTTTATGAACTAAATTTTGTTATCTCGGTTTATGAAGGGCATTCTTATATTTTTTTGCAGTCTTTGTTATAATTTCATCTTGTACATCTGAAACATACTCTCATTTTCTTAGCTTTTCTTTTCTTGACTCAAGTACTTTTTTTCATTCTTGGTATATGTTTATTAAATAAATCAAGAAATTCACCCAGTAGCCATACCTTAGCCTGGATAATTCAGTGTAGATCTTTTAGCATGCTAAAATGCATGAGCAGCTTTATCATTTCTAATTTGCACCTGTATATTTTTATCAATGCATTCTATCAAAGAAAGGGAAACCTATTCTCGAGTCTTGATAGAGCGTCTTCCATATCTATAGTTGAGAAATTCCAAAAAAATATGTGAAAATAAAATAGAAAATAAACACACAATGAAAATAAAAAAGATAAAAGAAAAGACAGTTTGGGTTACCTTTTAAGAAGCGCTTGATTTATAATCATTGGCTTGAATTCAAAAACCCATTTTTATCAAAAAGCAACTTCCACTCATAATAGGTGTCATGCAACACCACATACAGGTTTTTGCTAATGATGCCCTCAAACTTGGCTGGATGTGGAATGGTTTGGCACACGTGTCCAACAAAAATTGATTTTGAATAATTTGTTTGGCGGTTGGTGCTATTGATGGCTTTAGAAGAGTTGGCCTCATAGAATCTTGATCTTGAAAGATTGATGCTAGCACAATAGGTTAGGCTTCAAGGACTTTTTCTTGTGAAATCGCTTGAATAATCAAGTCTTCAGTCCCTTCCTCACTTAGAGAGTCGTCGTCATGAAACAACTCCAAGTGCTTCTCTTCTGCTGTAAGCTCCTTAAGGTGACAATCATGCATGATTTTTATTAGGACATCTGTTACGAAAATGGACGTTCCCAATGCTTTGAAATTCTCCACCACCATCATTGTATGCCTTGCAATATTGAATAATTCCTTTAGAATGTCATCCATCCTATCAATAAATTAATTCATCCTTTCTATGGATTGAGCAACTTAGCTTTGTAATCTAGAGGATATTTCTGTTTCTTGAATTTGGGTGTGAATCCATGATTCCTTAGTGTTAAAATTATTCTCCAAAATTTGATTGTTCATTGAATAATTCCAATAATCAAATTCTGCCATTTCTTCCAACATGCAGTAGGCTTCATCCATAGATTGCTAGTATAAAGAGGTGTTACCATTTCCACTTTCAACCCATAGCCTAGTTGTGTAACACAACCTATTAAGAAAGATTTCTAATTGACATTCTTTTGAAAACCCATAATAAGGAAACACAATTAGCAAATTCTTAAATTTTTACCAGGCAGTATGAAATAGTTATGATTCTTGTTGGATAAAATTTAAGAGGATTAGTTGATGAGACATTTTTATAAAAGCCTTATTTGAAATACTTTTTTTTTTTTCAACTTTTTAATTTTTGTTCAAAACAAAAACATTCAAAACAAAATCAACGCAAAAATAAAGTTCAAATTAAAATTAAAATCAATTAGTATCGATATTAATAACTAACTATCCCAGGAAACGGAGCCAAAAACTTGTATTTTTACAAGTATACAAATCTAATAAGTAATAAAGTAATGAGTAAAGTATCATTTTCACGAGAATAGTATTATTAAGTATCAAAATTAATTGATTTTAATTTTAATTGAGCTCCTGAAAAATATATTATAAGTGAAAAATTAAATAAATAAAAAAAATTTATGAAAATAAATGAACATAAATTGATAACATACAAACAAACACATAGATGCTAGGAATTATGGTTTTACCGTAATTAATCGAATTTAATTTTATTTAAGTATTTTATTTTAATTTTATGTTCATATTTTTTTAGTAGTCAACTATCCTTTTTATTTTATGTACTTTTTTTCAAGTTATACATAAATTTTACATTTTTATAATTAAATTTACTAAAGGGTTAATAAATTAAAATTCACGATGAACCGCGCCATATATATGAACAGTACCGTACATATGAATAATATCATAAATGTAAATAGTAAAATATTGTCTAAATTCAATTATAAAAACTATTCATTGAGAAATTTATGGTAATTAATAATATAACCACACAAAAATAGATAGATATATCTCTATTTTATTCTAGATTTCATTATTTATTCTAGAGCTATGTCATAAAAATCTCCTCTCGGTTTCATTTTGTTCCTCAAGTTATTCAAAAGTTAACCTGAAATTTGAAAGTATTGTGTTTGAGAATAAATATACCAACAAATATGAAAATCATAACAACATGATATTTTAATTAAATTATCATAATCAAACTACATTATAGTTCCTAACCAAAATTTATTTAATTCATAATGACAAATAAAATAACATAACAAAGTTAATTAAACATAATGCCAAAATAAAAATAAAAGAAAAAAAAGTCTAGAATGGTTTTCGATATTTGTGCTGGTAAAACCTTCAAAAAATCTTTCTTTTATTGTTACTGAAATTAAACTAAAGTAAAGATTTTTTTTTTTAGCTTAATAGGAAGCTTTATTTTTTATTTTTACACTCAACTCTCACTCTCACTCTCATAGATCTGCAGATCTGCTTCTTTATCTTTTGGCCTTCTCTGCCCGTATGCCTCCGTCTGAGTGGTCTTTTATATGCTCTTAATATGTACTATTCCACCAACCTCTCATGTGAACAGATGGAGAAAAGTTGGCTTGCTATAATAAGCTAAAGTAATGGCGCAAAAAAAAAAAAAAAGAAAAAAAAAGATAGCCTTGCTACATTAAGCTATAGAGGTAGTGCAGAGAAAAGTTAGCTTTGCTACATTAGTTACAGTGAAAATGTGATGGTGCATGTGATTAAGAAATATCCAATAGTGATTGGGTGCATTATAAGCTTATTGATTCCTTTTTAGTCTCTGCCTTTGTCACGTTATTATTGGACCAAAAAATTGAGCTCATGTGATCTTAGATGTGCTAGATCCCTATCTTGAAACATAATAAAATGTAGAGGACCTAAATGTCTCCTTATTGATCTAATCATAGAAATTGTCATAAGTTCTTCATACGAGTTTCAATTAGAGTGATTTTTTTAAAAATGCTATTGTGTTGGAAATGTCCAAAGTATGAAAAACATTTTTGGATGTATTTAATTTATTTTGAATTGATTAATAATATATTTGAGATTTTTCGCTACATCTTTGCTATATTATCCTCATCGTTATTTATATGTTAGTAAACATAAGCAAATATAGCTTATTAACTACTTGGTATTTAAATTGTTAAAATATTACATATAATGGATTTTGTATGTAAGAAGACAATGTTCTAAGTAAGTAGTCTAAATCCATAGTCCGTAGTCTCTGGGGTTAGATTGAGCATCTAACTTATATGAAGATTATTATGTTGTCTAAATCTAATTGGGAAGATGATTTGTCTTGATCTTTTGGAACGAGCCAACTCCTAAATAGAGACATCAATATATTGCCTAATGGTGGTCATATATTAGATTTGGACCAAAGTGTAATTAACCTATGAGTTCGCTTAAATGGATTAATTCATTTTTGAAATTTATTATGCAATAACCTTAATCCTGAGTAAGTAAATGACTTCATATTTATAACTTATATACTTTGATGTAGGACTGGCAAATCATATCATCGTGTCGTATTATGCTCCTTAGTTGATACTATTATACTAAACTCAAACCCAACTTATTTAATAATTGTGTCAAAATCTCAAATCCAAACCAAATCCATTTATTAATCGTGTTAATCGTGTCGATCTGAGTTAATCTATTTAAATTAAATATAAATAAAATAATAACTTATTCAATATGATTGCGATACTTTAATATGTTTGTTAGGCAGCATATCTTTTCTTTTATGAAATACAAGTGAAATTTATTTATAAAGTCTTAAAATTTATATTATTTGTACTTTATTAGCTATGAAAACTCTTGTTTTATATCACATACAATTAAATAAAAAAATAATATATAGTGCTGTGGTGAGGGGGAGGAGAGGGTGATGGGGTGAGATGGGGGGATGAAGAGTGACTGGTTGTATTGTCACGAAGGTCAACAGGGTAAGAGGAGGAGAAGGCGACAGAGTGAGGAGAATGGAGGGGAGGGGGAGGAGAAGGTGACAAGGTGAGGGGACAAGAGGGGGGGTTGGCAAGAACAAGGTCAGGGATGACTAATCGTATTGTCACGAAGGTTAATGGAGTGAGGGAAGGGGAGGACGATGGGATAAGGTGAGCAGAGCTGCAAAAGTAATGAAAGATTATAAAAAAAAATGGTAAAATCTAGATCTTCTTTTCTATGTTAAAAAATTTTAAAATATATATATAAAAATAAAAGATATATTTTATATTTGAATTTTGAAAACTCAAAATTAAAAATAATAAAACATTATAATACATATAACAATATAAATATATTAAAGATGATAAATGGGTAATTTATGAGTCATGTTCATGTCAACCCATATATGATCTATTTATTAAACGAGTTATTTCGTGTCAATTATAGGTTGGCGGGTTTATGCGAGTTCGACCTTTTATTTAATCGTGTTTGATGAGTTCGATCCTTTTTTACCCAAACCTTCTAACTTCATGCGGGTTTCGTGTTGTGTTATCGTATTGTGATCCAAATTGCCAACCCTACTTTGATGGTCCAAAGGCTAAAGCCTCTCGAAGTACTAAGTTGACTGCTTTATTGGGTATATGACTTATATTTGATGTGAGCTTTGTTTATAGATATAGAAACATAGCTCTCATAAATAATAGAGGTTATCTTCTTAACGGTTTTATATATGACGTGAAAATGGACAAGGCCTTTGGTCATTTGCTTGACAAATAATTTATTATTCACATTTAGTAAATAATCATTTTCCTATTGGATATATAATGGATCTTTAAGATAGAGTGATCAAAAATTGAATGGACTTTGACCTTAAGTTGATCATAAATATCATATGAGGGTATTGCATATATGACAAGGTCATTAAATTATGGCTACGCACTGGCTTATATAATATCATATATAATTAGAAGTGCAGTTTCAGGTTTATAGTGTTGTGATTCTGAAATTAACAATTGTGTAATTAATTTTTTTGGTATAGAATAATTAATTACATATATTATTGGAGTCCATATTATATGTGTCTAATTGGTTCCTTTACTAACTCAACATAATTCTTTGAACAGTGAAAATCAATTGGATTCTTCTTTATTGTTTTAATTCTTAGACTTAGTGAAAGGAAAAATTCGGATCACCTTTTACAGGGTGTGAGCGTTTTTTCTACTAAGGGTAGAATAGGAATTTTTTCATTTAATTAATTAAATAAATATTTAGTTTGGATAAATATTTATTTGAAAGATAAGATTTGTAATTTAAATTATTATATTTATCTTAGATTAATTTAAATTAAGAGACATAGATAATTTAACAGGTAATAACATGAGTTCTTATATGTTTTGTTTTATGAATGTGATATTTGTATTCATCTTTTTTTCCTTTTCTATGATGTAAATCATAATATGTAGTCTTAAAAGTTATTTACATTAATTTATGAGCCTAATATTTTGTGAGAATATAGATATACTTACTAAGCATTCATTTTTCATAGCGTTTTGCGCGTTGTAGATTAAGGTAAAGCCAAGACTTAGGCTTGGGGGATGTTCAGAGTGGATGTGTGTGTGATGGCATATTGAGTTATCAGACTTTTCTGTTTGATAGAACATTTGTTTATTTTTAAAGGATTTCTAAATTTAGTTTTGAATTTATGATGTCAATTATGTTTCAAAGAACAACCGCAATACCAGTTACGGTCAGAGTATGTAATGACCCTCATGTTCATGGAACCAAATTACTATGTAATAAGTAATTAAGTTAATGAATACAGTATAATTTTCTAGTTTGAATAAATTAAATGGGTATAGAAATATTTAATTATTATTCATGCAGTGAAAGGGGTAACAGAGAGTGAGATCGGTTCATCTTAGTACATGTGAGTGTGCATGTGAGACACGCAGTATCAAAAAACCGGTCCAGACGACCATTTGTAGGATAAAATCGGTAAAAATGCATCAGAGTGGTGCAGTAGAATTATAAAAATTTTTCAAGACCGTTAAATATCATATGATGCCATATACAATATAACTTATACCTTAAGAGGATGCCAAATTGCAGGAGGAGAATGACCAGAGGGCTTCAACCAACTAGCATTCTCTACTATTCTCCAATTCCCGGATGGCAGAGTGTGTGGGCACTCGATTCCTCAATCGGTATACTAGTACTGTTAGTCTTCTTCCAACCTCCCAGATCTCTAAAGAACTTATCGTCACGGTGAGTTATGGAACAATAAGCCAGCTCACCTGAGAGTCTGTGGTCTGAGAGAACTGGAGTGGCAGGACTCCTATTTATAGATTGGCATGAGGTGATCCCTTGAATTCAAATTGGACTAGGAGAAGATTTTCTCCCTTCCTTTCCTCACAAAATCTGAATTCCCTATAGGTCATAATCAAGGGAAGATTCGGCCACCCTAGGGGATTTTGCAATCCAAATTCAAACAGGATTTTAACTTAAATTTAATCTCATCATTATCTACTATAACTGAATTTTCCCTTAGCCCAAGAACAAGGCTAGATTCAGCCACCCTAGTGTGAGGAGAATCAAAATTTAAATAGGATTTTCTAGCTTGAATTTTATCTCACCCTTATCAACCAAAAAATCTGAAATTCCCTTGGATTTATCCATGCAATTTTCGGCCATTTTTGTGAGGGAGAGAATCAAAATTTAACTAGGATTTTCTTACTTAAATTTCCCTTGAACCTTATCCACCAAAAACTGAAATTCCATTAGGCTTATCCATAGAATTTTGGCCACCATTGTGAGGGAGAGGAATCAAAATTCAAATAGGATTTTCTAGCTTGAATTCCCCTTCATCCTTATCTACAAAAACTGAAATATCCTAGGGTTGTTATGCCTTAATAAATTCGGCCACTTTGGTTAGGTTTAGGATTCAAAATTCAAGTAGGATTCAAACAAGATTTTCCTCTCTATTATCCATATTAAAAATCGAATTCTATCATGTAGGATTATCCACAAAAAATTCGAATCCTACATGGATTGTGATTCAAAATTTGAATTCAAATTTCAAAGTTCAAATTTCAAAATTCAAACTTCAAATTCAAATTTCAAATTTAAATTTCAAATTTAAATTTCAAATTCAAAATTTAAATTTCAAATTTCAAATTTCAAAATTCAAATTTCAAATTCCACAAAAGTTGTATTTCAAATTTTGTTCTCATGGATAATTTTCTACAACTCCAATTCAATCTCAAATAAAATCATGGTAACTTTATTTGGAATTCAAATAATTGTGTACTCTATTATCTAAAACAAAATCTGAATCCAACCGGAGAGAATCCTGTCTTCTATCCTAATCCTATATCTACACCATCCATGCATAATCAACTAGCCAATAAGCATATACAGATTAATTTGTCATTCGTTAAGGAATTATGTGGAGCTAGTAGAGGGATCAATTAGATATATATAATCAGACTCCCATGATTCCATATGATCATCATTCTGTACTGAACAATTCAATCATATGATCACTAATTTCAGAGTCACACCACTATAAACCTGAAACTGAACTCCTAATTATATACCGTATTATGTAAGCCTGTGACAAGCTAATGTCCAATGACCTTGTCATATACGCAAAACCGTCATATGATATCTATGATCAGCCTTAGGTCAAAGTCCATTCAATCCTACTGATCAGGCTATCTCAAAGTTACATTATACTACCGAATAAGAAAATGATCATTCACCATATGTTAATAAGAAGTCATCCACCCAGCAGATGACCCAAGATCTTGTCCATTTTCACATCCAGTATAATGCCTTTAAGAGGATACCCTTAACTCCTTAGAGCTATGATTCCGATATTTGCAAACAAACCCTCCATCGTATAGAAATCATGCACCCAAAGAACCGGTCTATAAGCTTACTACCTCTAAGACGCTTTAGCCATTGGATACATATGTAATAAGACGAGGACAGATAGCAATGTAATGAATAACCTCTAAGTATAATTTTATTATCCAGTTCAAAATGAATACATCAAAATGTCTCTAATACTTAGGGCATTTCCTAACACGACATTCATAAGGTCACATATGTCGGTGTGCATAATTTCTAAGAGTTTCTGAGCCCTAGTACCCTTAGCTCTAAAAGACCTATTAGTCAACTTACCCTCAAAATAAGACTCACATTAAGGAAGATGTACCTCCTTCAGAGATTCTAAAGGATCGTTTTTCACTAACCTTTGAATCCTATCCTGATTAATATGACTAAGTTTTAAATGCCAAAAATATGCCTTGTTAGAGTGAGAAACTTTCAACCTTTTAGAGTTATTAGTTAATTTGGGGTCAAGCAGTGAGTACATCTTTAGTTGGATTAAATATAGGTTTCCATCCATCCATCTAGAACAGATAAAAGATTTATTTTTACGAATATCAACTTTTTTACTAAAAGAAACTGAATAAGAATATTTTATTAAAACAAGCTATCGATATAAAGTTCCTCCTAAAATTAGGAACATAAAAATAGTCTTTCAATAATATAAACCTAAATTTATCAAAATAAAGATAAATGTCTCCCACTGCCTCAGCCACCACCAAGCTACTGTCTCCAGTCTGCAACGAGAGGCTCCTATCATGTAGACTTCTCATTTCCATGAACCCCTGCATAGAAACACAAACATGATTAGTGACACCCGAATCAATGACCCAAGTGTCTTTCAATTCTTCCACCAAACATGCTTCTAAATAAAGAAGATCCTTACCTTCCTTTCCCTTGGTGGTTAGGAATTCCCGACAAGCCTTTTTAAAGTGACCTACCTTCTCACAGTGGAAGCACTTGGACTTTTTAGGGTCCTTAGGCTTTTGTTCTTCTTCTTTTTCTTCTTCCCATCCGAGACAGGAGGATTAGAAGAATTGGAAGCCACTTGCTTCTTATTTGGCCTCTTCCTCTTCCGTGAGGGTTTGGAAGATTTGGCCAAATAGGCCTCTCCTTTAGGTTGGACCGCATCCTCATCCTTGATCATCCGCTCATAAGCTTAGAGTTGCTTAATAAGCTCGATGAGTCCTAACTCCCTTATTGCCATATTACATGTGGCCTTAAACCCCACAAAATCTTTACACAGAGTTTTAAACACCATTTCGATCTGGGTATTATAGTCTACTTCAGCACCATTGTCGCCAGATTATATGCGGCCTTAAACCCCACAAAATCTTTACATAAAGTTTTAAACACCATTTCTATCTGGGTGTTATAGTCCACCTCAGCATCATTTTCAGTAGCCTCAGCAAAGAATCCTATAAGAGTGATCATATGGTCCTTCACCGGAATACCTACCTTCTGCTTGGAGTTTATGATACTTGTGATGGCAGACCGTCGAGCTAATTTTTCTTGGCCTCTGAACATGTCCTCTAAGTTCTCTATGATCTCCCTAGCAACTTGATAAGTCTCATGTTGCTTTTGTAAAGCACTCGTTATGCTAGCAACAATGTAGTACCGAGCTATCTCATTGGATTCTTTCCAACGAGTATACGCAATCGGGACCTCCTCAACCGGTGTGTCAGGTTTGAGCTCAAGTGGGCATGGTTCGTCCAGTACGAACTTGTGTCTCTCGCAGCTGAGAACTATTAGCAGATTCCTTTTCCAGTCTTTGTAATTTTTTCCATTAAGTTTATTCTCAGTAAGTATTGAAATGAGGAGTGTTCGTGACATTTTAAACTGAAATAAAATTATACTAGATATCATTACAAAGCCCAAGCAAATATAGAAAGAATTTAGCAAATAAAACATACAAGTATGTTCCTACATAAAACTTGGGAAAACATGTAGCATTGTAATGGTAATTCTCAGCATCTATTTCTCCAAGCCACTGAGGGGTGGTCATGGGACAAAATAGCCAGAATATGGATCCCATCCAATTAATATATGTTGCCTTAAATCTTCCAAGGTTAAGACATATATCAATAATCGCTTATTTTGTCCACCAGTTTAGTTAACAGAGCTTCTAAGGAAGGTTAATAACTAAACGAGTCTTGAGCGTATAACCATTGTTTACGCAGTCTGATCTATGTCCTACTAAGCCATCGAGGGATGGTCATGAATAGAATCACACCTGAACTCGTTTTCCACATAGGAGATCCAACCTAGTATACCGACGGCAATAAACATCTACCAAAGGGTGTGGTCAGGGCAGAACTGATGCGAGGCGTTACCATGCTTTCACATGTGGATCAACAATGGAGGCCGTGGATTTTGTTTGAAACCCTTTCCCGCTCAATATTTTGAAAAACATGCAAGTTTTGAAAAATATGTATAATCAATATAGTCTGAGTGGCATTCACCTATCCTATATGATCTATTATCAAATATGCATCCAATTCATCCATCAATACATATTCATTCATCCATGACATATCACAGAAAAAATAATTGACAGAAAGAATAACCAAGCAATGGTCCCATCCTAGAACAAAGAAAATAAAGATTACAAAATTCCATCCAAAGCATTCTTTGGGTCTTGAATTTTGTTCCGTCTTCTTGTATCAGTCTTTATGTAATCTTTCCATTTATTTCTCATCCCAAGAATCATTTAAAATTTAAATTCCAAAAATTTAAATTTCAAATTCAAATTTTAAACAATTTAAATTTCATGTGTAATAATATGTAATTTCAAAAATTTCAAATTTTCAATTACATATTTTTAAATATAATTTAAAATTAAATCTTAAGTATAAAAATTAAAATTTTCGATTTTCAGCCCATCGGCCTATGAGCTCGGAGGTCGGCAGCTACCGTGGGCAGCCCCCAGCCCTCACGGGGCTGGCAGCCCACAGCCACAGGCTGGGTGCAGCCTTGTTGGGCTGCAGGCAGAGCCTGCAGCCTAAGGCTGCACGCATGGGTGTTGCAGCAGCCCCCCAGGTTGCAGGCAGCGCCTGTAGCCATGGGCTGCACACCCCCGGTGGGCGTAACAGCCCGCCAGGCTGCACACCCGGGTGGCCACTACAGCCCCTGGGTGGGCCATAGCCACCCCTGGCTGCAGGCAAGGCCTGCGGCCATGGGTGGTCTAGCCCTGGTCAGGGGCTGCCGCAGGCCCATCCTGCCCGAGGGCTGGAGTTGCGGCCCCACCAAGGCCGGTGGCCTATCCCAAAGGGGGCGGTCCTCGATTTTCGTTCATATTCCAATTTACCCATTAGGATCTCTAAAATTTAATTTGAATCCTAATTATATTGGAATTTTCCATATAAACAAAAATTTCAATCTTTAAATTGAATTTAACTTTTGGGAAAAATAAATTACAGTCTTAATACTTCAATCTCCTCCAAGAATAATTATATAAAATTTCCTAAACCATTTTCAGTGTACAAAATTCTAATCATAATAATTCTAAAAGATAAAAAATTAAAATCCATGGGAAAATTACGGTAATGATAAACCGCTCCTATGGTTACATAAAAATTCCTAGATACAATTTTCTAAATTCTAAGGAACTATAACCGGCATAATCAAGTATGCTTATAATAATTCAAAAAATTAAAATAACCACATACTACATACATAATTGATGATGACAACAAAAAGGAATCTTAGAATGCCACTTTCTAAATATCAAATCCATACATAAAAAAAAAAGACTAAGTAATTGTCTAATTTAGGTATATGGCATAATCATGAGATGGCTCAGATTCCAATTGTAGGATAAAATTGGTAAAAACGCATCAGAGTAACGTAGCAGAATTATAAAAATTTTTCAAGATCGTTAAATATCTCATGATACCATATACAATAAACTAACAACAATATAACTCATACCTCAAGAGGACGCCAAACTGCAGGAGGAGAATGATTGGAGGGCTTCAACCAACTAGCTTTCTCTACCATTCTCCAATTCCCGGATGGCAGAATGTGTGGGCACTCGATTCCTCGACCGGTATGCAAGCACTGCTAGTCTTCTTCCAACCACCCAGATCTCTAAAGAACTTATTGTCACGGTGAGTTATGCAATAATAAGCCAGCTCACCTAAGAGTCTGTGGTCTGAGAGAACTGGAGTGGCAGGACTCCTATTTATAGACTGGCATGAGGTGATCCCTTGAATTCAAATTGGACTAGGAGAAGATTTTCTCCCTTCCTTTCCTCACAAAATCCAAATTCCCTATAGGCCATAATCAAGGGAAGATTCGGCCACCCTGGGGGATTTTGCAATCCAAATTCAAATAGGATTTTAACTTGAATTTAACCTCATCATTATCCATTATAACCGAATTTTCCCTTAGCCCAAGAATAAGGCTAGATTCGGCCATCCTAGTGTGAGGAGAATCAAAATTCAAATAAGATTTTCTAGCTTGAATTTTATCTCACCCTTATCCACCAAAAAATCTGAAATTCCCTTGGATTTATCCATGCAATTTTCAGCCACTTTTATGAGGGAGAGAATCAAAATTCAACTAGGATTTTCTTACTTGAATTTCCCTTGAACCTTATCCACTAAAAACCAAAATTCCATTAGGCTTATCCATAGAATTTCGGCCACCATTGTGAGGGAGAGGAATCAAAATCCAAGTAGGATTTTCTAGCTTGAATTTCCCTTCATCCTTATCTACAAAAATCGAAATATCCTAGGGTTGTTATGCCTTAACAAATTCGGCCACTTTGGTTACGTTTAGGATTCAAAATTCAAGTAGGATTCAAACAAGATTTTCTTCTCCATTATCCATATCAAAAACCGAATTCTATCATGTAGGATTATCCACAAAAAATTTGAATCCTGCATAGATTGTGATTCAAAATTTGAATTCAAATTTCAAAGTTCAAATTTCAAAATTCAAAATTCAAACTTCAAATTCAAATTTCAAATTTAAATTTCGAATTCAAATTTCAAATTTCAAATTTCACAAAAGTTGTATTTCAAATTTTGTCCTCATGGATAATTTTCTATAACTCCAATTCAATCTCAAATAAAATCATGACAACTTTATTTAGAGTTCGAATGATTGTGTACTCTATTATCTAAAACATAATCTGAATCCAATCAAAGAGAATCTTGTCTTCCATCCTAATCCTATGTCTACACCATCCATGCATAGTCAACTAGCCAATAAGCATACACAGATCAACTTACCATTCGTTAAGGAATTATATGGAGCTAGTAAAGGGACCAATTAGACATATATAATCGGGCTCCCGTGATTCCATATGATCATCATTCTGTACCAAACAACTGAATCATATGATCACTAATTTCAGAGTCACACCACTATAAACTTGAAACTGAACTCCCAATTATATACCATATTACGTAAGCCTGTGACAAGCTAATGTCTAATAACCTTATCATATATGCAAAACCGTCATATGATATCTATGATCAGCTTTAGGTCAAAGTCCGTTTACTCCTACTGATCGGGCTATCTTAAAGTTACATTATACTATCGAATAAGAAAATATTATGTACTATATGTGAATAAGAAGTCATCCACCCAGTAGACAATCCAAGGTCTTGTCTATTTTCACATCCAGTATAATGCCTTTAAGAGGATACCCTTAACTCCTTAGAGCTATGATTCCGATATTTGCAAAAAAACCCTATATCGTATACAAGTCATGTACCCAACAAACCGATTTATAAGCTAACTACCTCTGAGATGCTTTAGCCATTGGAACATCAAAGTACACAAGTCATATACATGAAGTAGTTCATTTACTCAGGATTAAGGTTATTATATAATGAACGTCAAAAGTAGATCGATCCACTCATAGCAGACTACGTAGATCAATCATGCTTTAGTCTCGGTCCAATATGTCACTACCAAGCAACATATCTATGTCTCTACTTGGGAGTCTATACTCCAAACAGTGAAGACAAACCGTCCCCCCCATGGCTTTAGACAACATAATAGTCTTAGCATGAGTTAGATGCTCGGTCTAATCCTATAGATTACAGACCATAATTTAGACCACTCATTTTAGAACATTGTCTTCTTGCATACAAAAGTCCATTGCTTGTAACGTTCTAACAGTTTTAATACAAGTAGTCAGTGAGTCATATTTGCTTACATTTACTTTAATGTATAAAAAGAATAAGAAAAAACAGCAATGTAATAATTAACCTCTATATATAATTTTATTATCCAGTTCAAAATAAATACATAAAAATGTCTTTCATGCTTAGGGTATTTCCTAACATCGTTTCTTGACACAAAACTGATGAGCTAGTCATCAGTACACTCAGACTAATTATCTGAGTACAACAATGAAATTTGTCCTGATAAGTATACAGTATCATGAAAAATGGTCAAGATGACCTCTTCTCGCCAAGAAACTGACACAATCGGAGTCAGAACGCTCAGACTAGTTAGTTAAGTATAAAACAGTGAATTATGAATAGTAGATATGCAGTGTTAGGTTAATGGCCAAGATGGCCTTAATTTGACATAAAACTGATATATTTATAGTCAGCAGGCTCAATTTAGTCAATTGAGCATAAAATGTAAAATTCTGTTTGAGAGATACGCGGTAACGGGAAAGGGGTCAAGACAATCTTTTCTCAGCCTGAAACTGATATATTTAGACTTAGTACGCTTAAATTAGTCAATTGAACGCAAAACATGTTTTTCGAAGTAGGAACATGCAGTACCAGAAAACTGGCCTAGATGACCTCAGATGGATATAAAACTGATAAATTTGAAATCAACACATCCAAATTAGTCAGGATAGACTATGTTAGAAATTTCACACGAAAAAGTCTCGTTATGCATGCGCAGTGTCAGCACAGTGTAGACACAACCACAGTATCGTAAATAAATAGTAAACAGGCTCAGAGTAGGCTCATAGGTACTACAACCCAACCAGGAATGAATAGTATAAGAATCGGATCAAAAATCTAATTTTCGGCCAAGGTTTAGAACACTGCTGAAAAATGACTTGGTACTGAAAGAGGAAAATTAGACTGTGAAGAGAAGACAACACAGATGAATTTTCCACCTTAAAAATCATGTATGCTACAGCTGGAAAATCAGAAAAGCTAGCTAAAAAGTTCCCTTGAATTAAGGAATAGGCTTGTAAGCTTTTGATTAAAAAAATATAAAAGTTGATGGACAACACACTAGTAACTTTACCATGCATTTAATGCATTTTTAGGCTCCTTTTTCTCTAGCTTCCATCGGTTTTAGTGGGCAGTAACTGTAGCATAGATTTACCCCTTAGATTAGCTAGGATTTGGCTTAATTAAGGTTGCTTAGAGTTGATTAATTTTGCTTAGGGCCTATAAATAGGGGTGCATGGTCTTATGCCTCATTTTCACTCTTTTGCACACCAAAACACTAAAGCCTCCTCTTTTTTTTTTTTTTCCTCTGTAGCCGACCCTTCTCTTCAGCCAAAATTGGCCATTTCCTCAGCCAAAAACTCAGCCAAAAACTTACCAAAAATCAGCCACACTCTAGCTTGTGTTAGAGCCATTTCTTCAAGTCATTTCAAGACCACTTTGAGGTAAATTTCTAGGACACTTTCCTTGTGGTTTTAGTTGGTTATTTGGTTTGATAATAAGAGAAAATTTTTATGTTTATTTCTAGCTTAAGCCGACCCTTTCTCACCCTTGATCTACATGGATTTTTGGTCACCAATCTTGGTTTGGTTGTGCTTGGTTCAAAGGATACAAAGGTAAAAACCGAAAACCTCTCCTTTTGTGGTTTAGTTTCTTTTTAAGTTTTGTTATCAAAGAAATTTATTATATATTTCAAGTAATGGATTGTAATAGGTTTATTTTGAGCCCTTAGCATTTTATTTTTAAGTTTATATAGTTGTGTGGTAGTAATTTAAGTTTTTATGGATGGATAAGTGAATGGACGCTTTAGGGTTTGGCTGGAAACCAAACCTATCCTAGGTTTTAGCCATGGATTTGTGGATTTTCAAGTATGTTACAAACTGATTTTGAGGTTTTGTAAAACATAAAAGTTTTAGAAAATTTTGTTACGGTCGTTTTTATGTTAAATAACCTTTGACCCAAAATGGCAGCAAGATAGGTTTTCAGAACAGTTTATAACCGGAGTTCAAAAACTGGGACTGAAACTTGGGGAAAGGGGACAGTCCTGGATTTTTATAAAAATGAGCAACTTAGAATTCAAACTGGATCTCGAGCTCAACATGAAAGTTTTAGATCTCATCGAACTTAAAAGATGGCTTGGGCAAGTTTTAAAAATTTGGTCGTTTATGGCCCCAAACAGAGCAGTATTTCTGAAACCGTAAAACTGGCAATTTTCTAAAAATGGGTATAGCTTTAGCCATGGGTTTGTAAGGTTTAGGACCCTTTAGAGTTTGAATGGAACTCCGAGGTGAACATAGAAATTGTTCACCTCATCGAGAACTAAAAATATTGTGTTCGTCAAGTTTGTCAATTTGATTGTTTCGGACAAGTTACAAATAGTTTTTGAGAAAGGGTTCAAAAACCCTCTTATCAAATGAACACCAAAATGTGTTCTTTTTTTAAACAAGAAATGGATTTAAGAAAAACACCCTCACCTTCTAATAGGGTGCAAGGGAAACCGTATTTAAATCCTAAAGAAAGGGATTTCACAAAAACAAAGGATGTTTTTCAGTAATAAGTTTTAAATCGGTAGAGATAGCCCGGTAGGCTACATAGTCAATATACGAGGTAACCGACTAGATAGCTAGCACGACTAGTTAGATAGCTCATACGCGAGGTAACCGGTTAGTTGACTAGTCGGTAAACTAGTCAAAAATGGTGGATAAGAGAAAGACATTGATTAATTCGTTAAGTAGACAAATTTATCAATCACGATTAGAAATTAGATACTGAACTCTCAAAGGAGAGCAGCTTTGGTACCAATAAGTATCGGTACCACACAACGATAGATTTATTAGTCACTAACGATAGTAGTAACCTAAGAGCGAATATTAATGCAATGTGTTATGATTACAGGAAGATACCTGTATTGTGACAAGGGCGAGAGTGCAAACTGTCTGCTGACAGGTAAGTATAACTCCGCCTACAGTATGAATGAAATGAGTTTAAAACTATTGTTTTCACTCTATGTTAAGTATGCAAATTGTGTATGATAGTTGCATAACATAGCATGTTTCATAATCGCGTTAGATTAATGAACAGTATAAGTTAGATGCATTTACATCCTTATCGCGTAAGATTAGGGGATAGCCTAGTAGAGCTCATGACATAACAGACATGATTCCAGAATTGAGTAAAAAAAAAATTAAGGTGTCGATACAACAGGCACAAGGCCCATAATAACGAGCCTAAGCCGAGGCTCATAATATATAATGAACCTAAGCTGAGGCTCATGCCCACAACTTATACCAGGCACAAGGCCCATAATATTTATATATATAACAGGTGTAAGGCCCACAAGCGCAAGGCTCACTATGATCACGGGTGTACCTGATAATCCACGCACAATTTGGTACTGACACCAGGACCCTATAGATAAGAAAAGATAATGAATAATGAAGCATAAAATGAGTATAATTGGTTCGTACATTATTCATAATATGCCCTAGATATAGTTATAGCATGCTTCTCAGTTACATGATAGATATGTCCACATGGTATGCATTCTGAGTTATGCTACATGATATGTTTCCATATTCTGTGTGAATGTGTGACATGATTGACAGTTTTTAAATATGCCTGTTAGAATGACTTATGTTTTAAACATGTTTTGCGGATGATAAGTTGTACTTACTGAGCGTAAAGCTCATAGTGTGTGTTCATGATGTAGGTAAGAGACTTACAAGCTAGACACTGATGGACGATGACGGCGGCAGAGATAGGTATAAGAGTTGAGGTTATGGATACCACCACCAGTGTTAACTTCTGCACTATATCTAAAAAATCAATCTTATCTTTTGAGCAGTTTATTTGTTTAAGTATGTACATATGTTGACCCCAGTTGCATTCATACTTTCATATGTTTATAAGTATATGTATGTACATAAATAGTAAAATATACTATTTAAAAAAAAAGCCTAAAATTATAGTATTAAAGTAAGTAAGTTTAAGTAATAGTTTTCAAGTAAGTTAAGTAACAGTAGTTTTTAAGTGACGTTCCGGGGCCGCCAGGGCTTCGGGACGCCACAGTTGGTATCAGAGAGTAGTAGTTTTAAAGCAAGTTAACTATGTTCAAGTAAGTTCAGATAAGAGAAGTTTTAAGTGACGGTTTGAGCCCACCAGGGCTTTGGGCTGTCACAGAGTAACCCTCATCAGAATCAGAGTTGAAAAGGCCAAGGAAACAACAACAAGCATTGAAATTTCCATAGTTAAATTAGAGTAAGCAACAATCATGGTGGTGGCTCACAGGGTAAGTAAGCTAAATACCCTTAATTGGTGAAGTGTGAGAAGTTTTATACCAAAGAGTGCCGCTTAGGCATTAATGTCAATTATTTCTATAGTCGCCACATCTTTAAGAACTACCTTAACAAGCAATAATAGCAGTACCAACAAAGGAATTAGTCGGCCAACTTGAAAAATTTGCAGGCAGTTTTGGATGGGCCACAGATTCGTCAAGGGAGATTAGAAGCACCTTTACCTCCTTAGCCTATTACAAATGCTTGGTGTTTGCCATCACTAGGGAAAAAATGGCTGTAACTTCCACCGTTGTTGTAGGTCAGATTCTTGTCGGTAATAAATCATCTAATGTGTTGTTTAATATGGGTACTATGCATTCTTTTATTTCCTCATCATTTGCTAAAAAAATTAGAATGACCTTAGGATAACTTAAGACTTAGATTCACAAAGTATTAACCATTAGGAGAAGTAATGGTGTCTATGCATTAGCTCCGTATGGTGCCAATGTGGATAGTGATAAAGAACTATATAATGACATGATAGTACTACATATGCATGATTATGAAGTAATCTTAGGTATGGACTTTTTAGACAAGTATAATGCCTTTATAGAATGTAAAAAATGTAGAGCAGTCTTTAAACTCGAAGGAGTAGAGCGATTTGAGTACTTGGGCAAGCCTTGGAAAAAGGCAAGGCTATTTCTGTTAGCAATTTAAGCTCGAAAAATGCTAGCTAATAGTTGCATCAGTTTATCATCTAGTATAGTAGACAAGAGTAAATAAGGCAAGTGAGGGATAGATGATGTTCCTTTGTGAAAGAATTTAAAAAAAATTTTCCCGAAAGGTTGCCTGGACTAGCATCTGATTGAGAGATAGAGCTTAGTATCAAACTTGCACTAGATACAGCCCCGATTTCTAAGTCACCTTGTAGGATGACACCTATCGAGTTGTAAGAGCTGCATGAACTGTGATAACCGAGAAACTTATCACTCTCGAAAAATTTTGTACAAGATATGTAAATAAATGTACATTCATGATGAGACATACTATAGAATACAGAGCAGATGAAAATTTTGAATAATTGAGTTTTAATCAAAATTTTACAATGAATTAATGAATATAGTTTAAAAGCTAAACATTAATTCATATTATGATGTTTTAATTCTAATAGAAAAGTATGTGAAAAATGCCTATTAAGAGATCAATGGCACACAAGTAAGCCACATTGATCAATGGCCAAGATTAGCCAAACAAGCCATTGCAAATTTCTTAAAGAGAATTAAAGAAATTAAAAAAAATGTAAGGGAGGAGGTAAGGCACGTGAGGGCTTTAGGTTAAGCAGCCCAAGTGAATTAATTCACTTGATTCAGCTGCAAAGAAACGCCCGAGAGAGAGAAAGAGAGAAGCAGTCGTGAGAAAGAGAGAGAAAAACCAGAAGAAGGAAAAGAGAAACCCTCCTTTGCCGTTGCTTTCAAGTTCAGATTTTTCCTCTTGTTTCAGCAGCAGATTGATCAAGTTTCAGCCAAGAATCCACAGCAAGAATTTCTCAAGTTTCAAGCAAGGTAAACCCTCGTTTTTCTCACATTTTCGGGTGGAAAAATCTGGGGTTTTGAATAGAAAAAGAGAATGTGGGTTAATCATGTTAAGATTTTCGGTTAAATTAAAACATGGTTCGAGTCTAGTTGTATTAAACACGAATCCATGAGTTGATGGTTTAGAAAACCAAGTTTAGTGAGTTTTCGTTAAGGAAGTTCAGATTTTTCAAAATATTGAGTTAAGAAATATGTAAAAGCAAAATGTAAAATTTTGCTTATGAAACTATAGGTTTGTGATGGTAGAAATGTAGTCTATACCTTGAAACGATCTTATTGAGATCGACTTTGAGTGTAAGAAGTAAAACAAAGGCCATAAAAGCCTGAGAAAACCAGAGCAGAGCAGTTCGGACCCAGAATCCTGATTCTGGTATGAACACGGGCATGTACACGGGTATGTACAAAGGCGTGTTCAGAACACGGCCCCGAACATGCCCACATGCACGACCGTGTTGCAAGAAAATTTAGACCCGAGATGTACACAGCCAAGAACACAGCCGTGTATCGGGCCGTGTCAAGGGGCACACGGTCATGGGAAGGGCGTGTAGCAGACCATGTTAGACAGCAGGAAAACACGACCAGAAATAGGACCGTGTAAATAACCGTGTAAGCATGCACGTATAGTTCAGAGAAGTACACGGCCAAAAACACGGCCGTGTAGCCACCCGTGTAAGTATACACGAATTACACGGTCATGCTCCATGAATCACACGGCCATGCACGTAAGTCCAGAGTAGTACACGACCACAGACACGCCCGTGTAGGAGGGCATGTTCGAAGCCAAAGTAAAAAAAAAAAAAAAAAGAGCCTGGAAATGTGAATTTACATATTTTGCCATGTTTCCAGTATAAGATGAATATTAGAAATAATCAGCGATTATTTTTTTTATAAGAGTTCAAGTCAGAGACCCCGATACAGCAGTCCCAGAGCAGTAGAGGCTCACGTTAGCAGATTTACTGTAAGTTCAAGCATTGTCCTGACTGCAACGTAGACAATCTTATTATGTTTATGATGTCATGTTTTATTGTATGGTGTGTATGTTAGACATTGATTGTCTACATCATGATACTCATGTCAGTTTCATGTCATGCATGTAGAATTTCATGTTTCAAGTACACATGTCAGACAGGTGTCAGGTACGCGAAAACATGTAAGTGCACAAGGCACCTTAATGTGTTTAATAAAACTCACATCCCAATTAAATCATGTAACAGGTTCTTACTATGGGGGCAATCAGTAAGATACCCAGTTGGAACTCCAGATAAGATGGTAATTAAACTAGTTATTGACGTACCAGTCTCTCGACCCACGGGGAGGTTTTCATGTTTAGCTTCAGTTAAGACTAATGAGGTCAGCACTAAAGTACCGCTCCCAGTTATGCTAACATGTCGGTACGACCAATCAGGGGCCCAAAACCAGAACTTAATATCAGATAATGTCCTAAGACTAATTTTTCAGCCAAGAGCATGTTTTACAGAGTCAAGTTTCATGCATAAGCACAGTACAACATGTTATGATTCATGTTTTTATGTTTGAACTTCCTGAGCCCATAGCTCATAAGTTTGTTCATATATTGCAGGTAAGAGACCTGTTCACCAGTAGTATATGGTGGACGACGGACAGGGTATGTACATGCCAGGGAGATTTGGGCGAGGGATTGTGGTCACCATTAGTCTTCCGCTGTACAGTTTTGAAAAGTTTAAACATGTAGTTTCAAGAACAAGATTTCAAGTTAAGATTATGTGATAGGGGAATCATGATCCATGTGCATGTTATTTTGTTAACATAATTTCCTTATCATATTCTCGAATAGTTGTTATGTTAAGAAAAAAAATTTATTCCGTAAAATTTACAAGCAGTTTTCAATTAAGCATGATTACCAGCGACCCTAGAGGCCTGCATACTATTGCGGTTAACTACAGAGTTGACTGTAATAGCACTGTAGAGCCTCCACAACAGGGCGCGCAGTCACAACAGGGCGGACTGCCACATGAACAACTATAAGAGTTGCTTGACATAAGGTTTATTCATCCTAGTCATTCATCATGGGGAGATTTAGTTTTATTTGTTAGAAAGAAAAATGGTTCGATGAGGTTGTGTATTGACTACTGAGAATTGAATTAGGTGACTCTTAAGAATAAGTATCCTCTACCTAGAATAGACAATTTGTTCGATTAGTTGAAAGGCGCTTCAATTTCTCTAAGATAGACTTGAGGTCCAATTACCATCAGTTGAAGATTAATGAGAATGATATTCCAAAGTCTACTTTTAGGATAAGGTATAGTTGCTATGCATTTGTAGTTTTGCTTTTTGGTATGACGAACACTTCAGTAGTATTTATGGATTTGATGAATCAGGTATTTAATTAGGGACTTCTTCAATAAATTCATTATAGTATTTATCGATGACATTCTTATATATTTAGAAATGTGGGAGGATCATGTAGAACGTCTCAAGATAGTCTTGCAAATAATATGGAATCATCTATTGTTTGCCATATTTTCTACGTGTAAGTTTTGGCTTCGTAGTGTGATGTTCTTAGGCCATGTGATCTCTAATGGTAGACCATGCTAAAGTTGAAGTCATTAGTAATTAGAGCCGACCAAAGAAATTTGCTAAAATTAGAAGCTTTTAGGGACTCGCTGGATACAACTGTAAGTTTGTGGAAGGATTCTCAAGATTAGTCATACTTCTAAAATCTTTTACACAAAAAGGAAAATGATTCGAGTGGGATGATGATTATGAAAAGAGCTTCCAAAAATTGAAGAAGAGGCTGACTTGTTGTAACACCCGTTAGAATTTATTATGCTTAATTAAGCTAAATAGGTATTAATTAGTTTGCTAAAACATGATTATAAATAATTAAACGGTGTTTAAAATTGTTAAAACTTAAATCTAAATATATTTTTGTAAAAATTACGTTTTTCCACTTAATTTTTCAAAAATTACTATTTTGCCTTGATCGGACCATCACCCTTCAGCCAATATTCTTTGCTGCTCGCCTTTTCTTAAAGTACTAAATTTTCATTTTTCTATAAATTGTTCCAACCGACTACTTCACGTTGAAGTAGTTTTCTTTATAAGAAACAAACATCTAATTCTCCTTTGGTCTCAAAGCCTCCTTATCTCAGTTTTCTCTTTTGATCCCTCAGACTCTCTCACTCTCCTCCTCTGTTTCTTTTGCTCTAATTCAAAGAGAAGAAATTTATCTCTCTTTCTTCAATCCTCAACTCTCCTAATTTCTCTTAGCTTTTCATTTCTCTCTCTCTCTCTCTTTTTCACATCTCTCACTTTGTCTCTCTCTCTCTTGTTTGCTTCATCTCTACCTTTTCATCTCACTCTCTCCCTCTCCTTTTCTTTGTTCCCTTCTCCCCAAGCTCCCCAACCGTCATGCCTAAATACACCAAGCCAGCTAACCCACTAGATACTAGAGCCACTATTAGTCTCAACTAAAGCTCACCCAAGTAAAGCTTACTAACATAGCCCCAAGCCCTCCTCCATTTTTCTCTTTTCGGCCATCCACCACATAGCCTAGTCGCGCGGCTATTCACTCATGATGCCCTTAAACCCACAAAGCTGCAGTCGTAGGCGGCCGCCTTTGGAGTCCCTTTCGCCACCATTCTCCACCGTATGAAGTCGCCACCTCACGAAATAAGGCTCCGCCGTGTGTCCCCATTAAGTCGAGAGAAACAAAATTTGATATATGTATATATTATTGTATTTGTGTATGTATATACTAGCCAAAAACCCGCGTGTTGCAGTGGGAGATATTGCTGCATTATACAAAAATCATTCCTATGTTCATGCAATATTTAAACTAATTTGATTTTTTGTTATGATTTTTGGATGTTGATGACTGAGTTGAATAAGATATTTGTCTTTTAGACTGAAAAAAGACTAACATCATATCAATATAATTATACAAAATGCAAAATTTCCCCCCACTTTCAATGGCTATAAACAGCTAGTTTTTTCCTTATAAATTCATTCATCCTTAAATTTTTACAAACATATTGTTTTTAATGAGTATATCTACTATTTGTATTTATTTTATTTACATCATTTAAGAATATAATTATACAAAATTTAAAAATTTCCCTCCACTTCCAACGGTTAAAAATGGCTAGTTTTTACTTAATAAATTCATTCATCCTTAAGTTTTTACAAACACACATCTCATCTCTTTTTCTTCTCTCTAATTCTTTCATTTGCTCCGCTAAAGTTCTTCTCTTAGTTAAAAAAATTTTTGCAACATGGTTAATGTGTTATTATTATTATTTCTTATTATTTTAGTTATCATAAGTTTTATTCTCATATTTGTTGCGGAGCTTTCTCAAGAAGCATTTCAATTTTTCATTTTGCTTCATACTCTTGTAATATTCCATCTTTTATTTATTGTCATAATGATTGGTTAGTAACGTAACAATTATCATAAATCTCAATCATTTTCATTTCCTTTATACTCTTGTATTTTTTATTTTATTTTATTTTATTTTATTTTATTTTTCTTTTGTGGAATTATAACAACTCATTCTTTTATACTCTCTTGAATGGACACTCAAAAGCTCAATTACTGGACTATTGTAAGAGTTTAAGCCCTTTGTTCATTTTACTTCTTTGCATAATTCAAGCTAGAATAAAAAAGATGTTAATGCAAATAGAAAAGACCACTACGTAAACCTACTTCATTTATGAGTGTTGACTATTCATCTTTGTACTGTTTTTTTTTTTTTTGAAAAATTAAAAAGTCTTTCTGTATATCCCTGTGACATTATGTCTATTTCTAATCCTTTTTGAAAAAGGCTAGTTGGGCCATATCCACAACTACATATTTCATGCATAAGTAAATACAACTAACAATCACAATCCTATCAATACTTTTATTTTTTTGTTAATTAAAAAAACATTATTGTTTTATCCTAGATATGATAAAAAGAAAACAAAAGGCAAAAAAGGAAATTCATATGGATAAATATAAAAAGACTAAAAACTTATAACCAATTAAGAGTAAAATTGGTGCATCACTATTCTAGAAACTATGAATGAATAGTGATTTTTTCCATGCTTTTAGTATATATAATAATCTGTTTAACATTAATAATAATAATAATAATAATAATAATAACAATAGTCATAATAAATACAAAGATAAAAAGAAAATATATAATAAATGTGTGTATGTATATTGGGTATTTTTGAGAAAAATAATTGTTTTAAAAGTTGATATTTGGACTGATCTAGGAATTAGATATGTTTATCTGCAGGTTTGGACGTATTTTTAAAGTTTTTGAGTAGTTGGCATTTTAGGGTGAGTCATGTCAAAATTTTCAAAAAATTTTGAATTTAAAACCTAATATTGTTATTAATTTAAAACAAGCGGCACACTAATTAATTGAATTTACCATAATTTCGATTAAGGGTTTTTGGATAGATAATTAAATTATCTGTGATTGTATTTTAGGTACTTTTTGATCCAAACCCGGTGAAGAGGATCGACTTGGAAATTTACAGTAAAAGTTATCAGTAGATTTATTTTTCAAAAGAGATGGGGATACACTATCCCCTGTATTACTAAATGTCTATCATTTTATATTTATGTGTTTTTTTAAAATCATTTTTTGAAAATAAAATGATTTTATGAAAGATTTTTTTGAATTGAGCGTATATATAAATATATAAAATGCTTTCAATCAAAATTATTCATATATAGATACATTAATATGAGAGAATCAAGTGAGATTATTTGAGACTCAGTCTGAGATTGCCTGGGTGATTTAAATGAATTTCAAACTCTGACTAGTTAGATGCCGATAGTGATATTTTGCATCCGATGCCATAACTAGATACTAAGATAGTATCTTCAGCCGGCTGGTCTACTTCGATGGTGTTATCATTAGCTTAAGCACTGTAAGTATATAATGTTCTATCATCTACTTTACTACATTGTTACAACTATAGTAATTCTTTACATTAGTGTTTGTATCCCCATTTTCCCATGTATTTTAGCTTATTTATTTTAAATGAGTCCTAATATCTTACTGACCTCTTAGCTCACATTTTATTATCCTTCCCCACAAGAGATGCCAATAGTAGCACTAATTAGTTGGATTACACCAAGACTACAATGGTTCAGTGGTGAATTATTTGTATTTTAATTTCCAGCTAATCTTTAATTCCAAGGCATGTATAACTTAACTTTCTCTCTAGACTTGGTTGATGTTTGTCCTGTTTTTTATTTTCTCGTGGATTTTATTTTGTATTTTAGGTCTGTTTAACCATAATGATATCGGAAGTTGTTTTCCTTAAACTCTTTTTCCAAAAGAAAACTTAATATTTCGAGGTTCCTATTATTTTGGTTAAAAAGCTACTTGACAGTTTTTCTAAACTAAAATTGATAGACTTAGGTCGAATGCATGCAAAAGATAAGAATGGCGTGTTTTTATTGAAATTAAATTGATATTTTCCTAAAGTTGTGGGTAAATTTCAAAATATTATGATTTTATTTATTTTATATTTATTGAATAGTCTTGTGATTTGTGATTAGTTGTGGAATTATTTTAATTAACCCCTCTACATTACCAACTTGATCTCGGGGGTTGTATACGCTACATGATTTATAGTGATGTGTTGAAACAAAGGGTAGGTGCAGTATTGATACAAAACGAGAAGGTGATTGTTTATGCCTCTAGGCAATTCAAAAACTTCGAAAAGAACTACCAAACTCATAATTTGGAGTTAGCAGCTAAATTATTTGTATATAAGATTTGGAGACACTATCTATATTATTTGTACATAAGATTTGGAGACACTGTCTGTTCAGGGTTCATTGCAAGGATTTCTCAAACCATTAGAGTCTTAAGTATTTCTTCACTCAAAAGAACTTGAACATAAGGCAGCAAAGGTGGCTAGAGCTAGTGAAGGACTATGGCTTGAGATTCTCTATCACCCTATAAAGGTAAGTTGATGCTTTGAGTAGGAAATCAAATGCTTAATTGACATCATTAATAGGTGTGTCTTAGACATTAGGAAAGAGATCAGAAATTTAGTCTTAAGTTGGTTGCAGGACAACTAGCATCTTTGACACTCACCTCAACACTTTTGGAAAGAGATCTCGACTTCTTGAAAATCAAGTAGGCAATTTCGGAAGGCAAGGGTAAAGGCTTCCATGTCTCAGATGGCAGAATATTGCTATGAAAGAATCACTTATGTTTGCCAAACATTGATGACCTAAGCACACAAGTATTGGATGAAGCTCATGGGACATAATATGCATCAAGGAGCAACTAAGATGTACAATGATATGAAGATAAGCTTTCGCTGGCATGGAATGAAAAGGGATATAGTGAGGTACGTTGGCAAGTGTATGACGTGTCAATAAGTCAAAGTTGAACACCAAAGACTCATGGGTGAATTGCAATCTATTTATGTACCTGAATGGAAGTAGGAAGATATATCAATGGATTTTTATCAATGGCCTGTTAAGGACAACGAATTGGTTCAATGCTATTTGGGTCATAGTTGACTAATTAAGCAAGTCCGCTTGCTTTTTGAGAATAAGACGACAAGCATGTTGGAATGACTAGCACAATTATATGTTAAGGATATTGTGAGGTTCATGCAGTTCCTAAGACGATTATCTCCGATCGAGATAGTAGATTTACCTTACATTACTGGAAGTGCATACAAGCCGAATTGGAAACAAAATTTAAGTTTAGTACTGCTTTTCATCTGTAAGCAAACGGCCAATTGAAAAGAACCAATCAAATGTTAGAAGATATGCTTCGTGCATATACATTGGATTGGAAGGGTAGTTTGTGTAAGTACTTATCCTTAGCTAAATTTGCCTATAACAACAGTTACCAAATAATAATAGGGATTATACCTTTTGAAGTTTTGTATGGAAGGAAGTATAGGATGCTAATCTATTGACGTGAGGTAGGAGAGAAAAATGAGAAAAAGAATGAGATGAAGAAGAAGATGAACATTGTGGAAGAGATGACAAAAGCGATTAAGATGCAATCAACCTCGATAAATAAATGTTTGATACATTAATATACCTCTCTTAAATAATAAAAACTTCTAGTCCTAACTTAGGCCAATATACTAAATTAATAATCTTACCAAATGCCTAAAAAAAATACATTTTTTCAAATCTTATAAGATCCAATGAAAATACAAATTAATAGTTGACATTAAAAATATATATAATTCATAATATTAAAGAGTTTTTTTTTTCTTGATAACTTCTATTTTCTTAATTTTACTCTTCTACAAAATATGCATTTAAATCATTTGCTTTTTCTTTGAACCTAAATTGAACTTAACCTCACCTTTAATTTTAAAAAAATATATTTATTGTATATCTAAGTAATTATTAACCTTCATATTAAATGTGTGTATATATACATCAATTTTGAGCTTCTATGACTGTACATAATAATAATTAATTTTTTAAATAATGTAAATGATAACTTTTGCAATTCTTTATGTACACACATTAATTTTTGCCCACATACCATTATCTTTCTTATTTATAACACATGTATGAATATTGGTAAAAGAAAAAGTAGATGTACAAAAGTAATTAAAACATAAACATTTTCATAAATTAATAAATTATTCATTTATCAATAAATTAATAAATTATTTATTTATTGATAAATAAATAATCTCTTTAAAATTATATTTTTCCCTAGTCCCAACTATATTTATTTATAGAGGTTTTATTGTAATCCACCAAATGATAAAGATGGTGCAAAGCAAAACAAAGAGTTGTGCCAATGTTTGAAGAAGCCATTAGAGATTGAAGTGGAAGACCTCATTTTCCATCAAAGTAACACCATGAAAGAAGTCATAAGATTTGGGAAGAAAAGGAAGCTTAGTCCTCGTTATGTGGGACCTTATAAGGTTAAAAATCGAGTTGGTAAAATAGCTTATGAGTTGAACCTATCCGAAGACATGTCAGCAATCCACAATGTTTTCCTTGTTTCAAGGTTAAAGAAGTATATAGCTGATCCTAGCCATGTAATTATCCCTTAAGAGATTCAAGTGCAAGAAGATCTAAACTATGAGGAAAAACCCTCAAGCTTAGATAGAGAAGTTTGAAAGCTAAGGAATATCAAGGAAATAGCTTTGGTTAAAGTTTAATGGCATAACTATAGAGTAGAAGCCACATGGGAATGTGAAGACAAGATGAAAGTTAAGTACTCGAAGTTATTCTAAGTTTTGAAGATGAAACTTTTTATAAGAATGAAACTTTTGATAAGGCATGGGAGATTATTACATCCATATTTTTAGTAGGAACTTAACCAGCATGAATGTTTAAATGAGCTTAGAAAAGTAGTATAAACAAATATGATAATGTGTTATTAAGTGCTTTTGTAGGTGAGGACAATTGATTACACCCAAAATTGCACTTGCATAGTAGTCAATTGTAGTACAGATCGTGTTGTCATAAGCACAGAGAGGCACCAAAGGAAATTGGGACAGTTGGTAGAAAATAAACTGATAAAATAAAAAGTAAAAATTATTTTTTTTTGGATTTTTTTAACAGGAAAGAAATTAAAAGAGGCAGATAAATTAACAAATGCTAAGGTTAGAGGATCCACTCTTGGTATTATATACACTTAGTATTTACTCTTTTATGTCACAGTTGATATACATACACAAAGAAGGTTCCAACCGGTTTATCTTTTTTA